>CM028133.1:118994500-120336500 GCA_016271365.2 Neoceratodus forsteri
ACTCTGCATGCTCAGTGCACCTTTCAGAATGAGGAAGTAACAGCCAAAATAGTGCGGCTGTTATTCCGTAAGCCAATCAAGGCAGAGGAGTTTAAGCTCGAGTGGGCTTTCAAAAGGATACTTCCAAAATCCAATTGAAGGGGTTCTGTGATCAACTGTTTTCAGAGTTACAGAGCTCTTGCAAAATGGCTGTAGGCTCCACCCACAACCATAAAAATGCTGTAGACATGGATAAACATCCCAGAATAGTTCAGTGTGGGTAGAGGGTAATATTAGATTGTGAAACCACACTATATTGATGCAGAGTCAGATAGTGTAATCATAGCTTATAGAAAAACACCAGTTACTTTTGTGCAGTCTCCTGCCAGTGCATATTAATGCCCCTGATTAGTATGTCTGTGTAAAAAAATATATTTGTTATAACTGCATTTTCATATCAAAACTTCAAGTTAAAAGTACTTGAAAATTCTATTTAGCTAGGCTGCCACCCACTGGCATCCATCTTGGGGGAGCAGCTCACAATCTCACTTGGCATATGCTAATGTACCCCCACTGACCAATACGCCAATTGGCAGGGGCACATTAGAAAATCCTGGGCATCGGAGCAGGCAACTTCCATAAGCTGGTTGCCAGCAGCCTTGCTAAAACGAAGTTTTCAAACACATTTTTAGACATAAGTTCTATTGTCAAAATGCCAAAAATGCTGTTTGAAAAAATATATTGTTGTGCAGAAATAATAATCGGGAGCATATGCAGTGACAGGAGAGTGTGCAAAGGTAACCAGTGTTTTCCTTTAACAGATTAGACATTTTCTGTACATGCTCTATTCTGTCTGATAGGGATACTGAAAAAAGTGAACATCTGTTTTAGAGACCAGAAGGGAGTCACTGAAGCAAAGAGTTGCACAACATGCAGAGAAAGGAATTAAAAATGAAAGGCTGTTTGTTTTTGAGACAGGAAAGCAAAGATGAGTTGCACAGTGGGGCAGATACTCAATTTCATACTTTTTTAATTTTTAATTTTTAATTTTTTTTTATTTTTAATATTTGTTAATTTTTTTATTGCTTTTGTTTTTTATACTGTTATTTTGATCACTGTCTGGTTTAAATGTTAATTGCATAATAAGATACACATTTTTTAACCTGGTGCCTGGATATACCAGGATTGGAGAAGTCACATTGCAAAATAAACAAGCATTTGTCAATGCCAAATATGTGCTTGCTGATATTAGCATTGGAGGTGCAGGAGTTAGACAAATGCAGAATTGGAATGGCAGTGAAGTACTGAAGCTATGCCAGCCCCACCCCCACCCTGCAGTGATGGACAGGCATTGAGGTTTGCCTATGGGTCATCGCCCATAATGCTCATGGCATTTCACCTCACCCTATCCTGCAGACACTGACAAGTGTTGAGGTGTGCCTTGGGGTGTTCAGCTTCACTGTCACCCCGTTTCATAAGGACATACGCTGTAATGGGTGCAGATTAGGAGAATGGAATGAAGTCTGGAGACAAAGAGTCCAAGGCACACATCGATGCCTGTCACTGGCTTCGGGGTGGGGGTTGGGTGGAATGGCATGACCTTCAATCCAAAGGGAAACCCCTGATGCCTCTCAGTTTGTACAGGTTGGGACGTTATGGTTAGAAACCCTAACATCTTAGGCGTTTGTTGGTTTTTGCACTACAAATTTTCAACATGGCCTTTTTGTGACCCCCACCTCATGAAAGCATTTGGGACCTCTGCTCATGAACAGTGATGCTAATATTGAAAATTTGGAGTGAAAATATTACAAATTCACAAAGTTGCAAGGGTGTGTGGAAACTGTGCAATACACGCTTATAACACAGTCATTTTATGAACTTTTGTCACCAAATTTTCAACATAAGCATTTTAGGTCCTTTGCTCAAGAGCAGTGTCACTGTAATTTTCTTACTCTGTCCCGAACACTGATTTCCTACAGCGATCGCGCTATTCTGCAACGGAAGAGTAGAAACACATTTTGCTCAGGATATGAAAAAATGACAGCTGTACTGTTCATAAGGAGGTGTGAATAAGGCTAATGTTGAAAATCTGAAGTGAAAATATTACAAATTCATGAAGTTACAAGTGCGCATGGAAACTGCACAATGCACACTCATAACACAGTCATTTTTATGTTTGCTTGCACGCATGTGCAAGAAACATAGTGCCATCATCCAAGATTTCAGAGGTGTGTTACCCCCTCTTCCAATTCAGTCAGTGTGTTGGCAGGTGCGGCGCCTGTAAGCCAATGCATGCTGGAGCTGTCTATGACAAGCTCCAAAATGCAGTGGCATACAGTTGAAAAGGGGAGCTACGCTTCAGTGAGCAGCAATAAGATCACCTGCTTATGCGCAGCTCCCCCTACACACACACACACACACACACACACAGAAACGCATGCATACTGCGTGCAGCCCTCCCCCCCACACACCGTATAGCTGGCGGGGTGCCCAATACCCATCAGCTGTGCTGCGCTCCCCCAAAGCCTTCCAAATGCCACACTGGGTGCACCCAGCGTGGCAAGTCGATAATTATAGCCAACAGGGTGCCCAATCCCCATCGAGCTTCCTCTCTCTCCCCCATGCTATCACCAAAAGGTGCCCAATCCCCGCTGGCTTCAACCCCCAGGTACAAGTGCCGCTGGGAGCCCACCCGCGCGTCAACAAATGCCATGGCCGACGGGGTGCCCAATCCCCAGTCAGCTCCACTCCCCCAGTTTCACATGCTGGGAGCCCACCCCAGCATGGCAAACGTCCCGGCATCTTTTTTTTTTTACCTGTAAAGCAAAAACGGTCCCACGCAGTCTTCCTGCCCCTCCACAATCCGCACCCACCCACTGCGCACCCTGCCTCCCCACACACCCCCACCCCATGCTTACCTCCGGAGCTCAGCGTGAAGATCTGCGGTGGACCAGGAACACATCTGCACTCTTCAAAGCCGACCGTGAACTGAGGAAATGCCGGTAAGCTGTATAATGGACTAGATCGGGTTTTTTCAACTTTGTTGCATATCTCAGGCATTTTTTGGAATTTTTGCACCAAATTTTCAACATGGGCTTTTGGGATGCCTTCTCATGAATGATGTCACTGTCATGGCGTTATTTGGGCCCGATGGGTGATTTCGCAGTCACTGTGCGGTCACTGTGCAAAATCACCTTTCAGGACTGATTAAAGAAACAACACTGCCAGTGTTCATAAGGTGGGCTCTCAAGAAGCCTATTTTGAAAATTTGGTGGAAAAATTCCAAAAAACAACTGTTTTATGAGCGTGCATTGCTCAGTTCCTACGCACACTCTTAAGTTCGCGAATTTTCAATATTTTCACTCCAGATTTTCAACATTGCCATTTTACCACACCTTCTTACGAGTAGTACAGCTGTCATTTTTCACATCTCGCCCAAAATGTGTATCCGTCAATGTTGCGCACAATGGCGCAGTCGGTGCGCAAAACCAATGTACAGGACAAATTAAGAAAACCGCAGTGACACTGTTCATGAGCAGAGGTCTTAAGATAGCTATGTTGAAAATTTGGTGAAACAATTCCTAAAAATGACTGTTTTACAAGCGTGCGTTGCGCAGTTCCTACGCAGGCTCATAAGTTCGCGAATTTTCAATATTTTCACTCCAGATTTTGAACATTGCCATTTTCCCACACCTTCTTATGAGTAGTACAGCTGTCATTTTTCACATCTCACCCAAACTATGTTTCCGCCCATGTAGTGCACAATGGCACAGTCAGTGTGCAAAACCAATGTACGGGACAAATTAAGAAAACCACAGTGACACTGTTCATGAGCAGAGGTCTTAAAATAGCTATGTTGAAAATCTGGTGAAAAAATTCCTACAATGACTGTTTTATGAGCGTGCATTGCACGGTTCCTATGCACACTCATAAGTTCACAAATTTTCAATATTTTCACTCCAGATTTTCAACATTGCCATTTTACCACACCTTCTTATAAGCAGTACAGCTGTCATTTTTCACATCTCACCCAAGATGTGTTTCTGCCCATGTAGCACACAATGGTGCTGTTGGTGTGCGAAAACAATGTTTAGGACAGATTATGAAAATCACAGTGACACTGGTCATGAGCAGAGGTCTCAAAATGGCTATTTTGAACATTTGGTGACAAAACTCCATAAAATGACTGTGTTATGAGTGAGCATTGCGCAGTTTCCACACACCCTAATAAGTTCATGAATTTGTAATATTTTCAGTCCAGATTTTCACCAGTGGCATTTTCCACACTTCCTTATGAACAGTACAGCTGCCATTTTTCACAACGTGGCCAAAATGTGTTTTCACACTTTTAGCACAGAAATGTCTGGTTGCTGTGGGAAATCATTGTTCAGGACAGATGAAGAAAATCACAGTGACACTGTTCATAATTGGAGGTCCCAAAATGCCTGTGTTAACAATCTGCTGTAAAAAATCCCCAAACTAGTTACATTATGGGTGTACGTTGCACATTTTCTAAGCACTCTCATGACTTCACCAGTTTTTTAAATATTTTCACAGCAGATTTTCAACATTGCCAGTTTTTACACCTCCCCACGAACAGTACCGCTGTCCTTTTTCACATCCTGTTCAGAATGTGTTTTTGCACCTAAGGTGCCAAATGCCGTAGTCGCTGTGCAAAAGCAGCTTTCGGCAAACAAACTGATATTGCCACTGTTCATGAGGTAGGGGTCACAAAAAAACCATGTTGAAAATTTGGAGTGAAAATACCAATGAATGCCTGAGGCATTAGGGTTTCCGACCATAATGCCCCACCCTATAGAGACTGACAGGCATCAAGGCTGTGACTTGTGATTGTTGCCTGCAGTGCTCATACCATTCCACCCCCCACACCCTGCAGCAAGTGAGAGGCATTGAGGTGTGCCTTGGACTGTTCGGCCCCAAAGTTCACCACATTCTCCTGTACTGCACCCATCTCACCATATTTCCTGATGGAATGGGGTGCACATAAGGGCTAAAGACCCCAAGGCACACCATGACACTTGTCAGTGTCTGCAGGGTGGGGTGTGGTGAAATGGCATGGCTGTTATGCCTGATGACCCAAAAGCACACCCCAATGCTTGTCACTCTCTGCAGGGTGGTAACGGGCTTGGATTCAGTTCAATACTTCACTGCCATTCCTAGTATGCAGCTCTATAACTCCTAAACTACCAATGCCAATGCCAGCAAGCAAACATTTGGCATTGACAAATGCTTGTTTGGAATTGTTTCACAAAATTTGCAACATAGGCTTTTTGGGAGCCTACCTCAGGAACGTTTACACTGTTATTTCATTAATCAGTCCTGAAAGGTGATTCCATGCGGTGACCACGAAATTATCTCTTGGGACCAAATAATGCCATGACAGTGATTGAATTCATGGGGAAGGGTCCCAAGAACCCCATGTTGAAAATTTGGTGTCAGAAGTCTAAAAAATGGCTGATATATGCACCAAAGTTGAAAAAAAAACATTTATACCATTATATAGCTTACCAGCATTTCTTCAGTTTGCAGTCGGCTTTGAAGAGCGCAGACATGTTCCCGGTCCACCGAAGATCATCGCACCAAGCTCCGGATGTAAGTATGGGGTGAGGGGGGTGTGGGAAGGTGGGGAGTGCAGAGGGTGAGTGTGGGTTGGGGGAGGGACCCCAAGGAACAGTGAGGGACCATTTTCACTTTTTAACAGGATTAAAAAAAAGTACTCTGGAGTTTTTGGCACACTAGGGTGGGCTCCCAGTGTGCCACCTGGGTGTTTGATGGGGGGACTGGAGCGGATGGGGATTGGGCTCCACTGTCAGCAATAAAGTGTTCTGCTGAGGGAGCACATGAGCATGCTGGGGTGGGCTCCTATCATGCTACCTGGGTGTTTGTTGGGGGGAGGCTCGAGCCAACGGGGATTGGGCACCCTATCGGCCATACAGTATGCTTCGGAGGACACCCCTTTGGCACAGAATAAATGGGGGGGCATCATGCTGACAGGGATTGGGCTACCCCATAAGCAAATGAACTGGGGAAATGGCTTGCTAACAGGGGAATTGGGCACCCTGTTGACTTTAACAGGGACTTTGAGAGGCAGCGGCTATCTGTCAGCTTCATGGGGACTGTGAGAGGCTGACGGAGAAGCCACTGCCTTGTTTATTAAAAGGGGACACCAGACAATGCAGCTGTAATTGGCTGCTGCAGTCAGGGATCACCCCACAGATACAGCTGATTGTTGATGATAGGGTGCTCCCTGATTGCAGCAGCCAGTTTGTTTCAAGTTGGTGGCAAGCTGCACTACTGCTGTCAAGGACCATGTGATCCTCTATTGTTGCCAGACAGACCAGTCCTAGAATTGGCTGCCTGCATTGGCAACAACACTGCTGTGCTTCCACAACTAGCTACTGCAGCAAGCAGCTGCAATATGTTTCTTGCACATGCATGCAAGTAAACATAAAAAGAGAAAAAAAGTGCAGTAATATCCCAAGAACATTGTCATTTTAACAGCAACAGTGGTTGTAAAGCCATAAGGTCAGTCAAAACTCCAAATGGCAAGCAAAACTACATCTAACATGGTTATTCCATAATCTTTGTTAGTAATATCAACAGCAGAGACCAGAAAGCCACAAGTATAGTGGTCAATTCAGTATCCAAAGCTGGAAGGGAATGGAAGCACACTTTCAGTCTGACTAGTGCACCCTTTTCACTAAAAGAATCAAGCAGATGCATATTGAGCATAATAAAAAGAAGCTGCTGCATGTGTTGAAGATGCAAATGGGAGCAAGGTAGCTAAACAATATATTGGTTCCACCCTCAGAATGTGCCTGCAAACCCAGCACTGTCAAAGTGCCAGCATCAAGTCGCCTCCCAACGCAGCGCTGCACCAAAAACCAATAGGAGACCTAGTGTGACCCCCAATATCAGCTCCAGCAAACCGTGCACAGCACCACACCATGCTGACCCACACACAAAATGCTGAAAGGCCATTGGAGGCACAGCAACAATGAACAGCACCACTGACAAGAAAACACCTTCAAAATGTTCCGGCAGACCCAATGTATGTGGATAGCCCATGACATGGGCATCGGAGATTGGGCACCTGCAATAAGTGCAACCCAGTCCCTGGTGCATGCCATCGGGGCTTTGGATACATAGGGTGACTGGATGAGGGAGTCAGTGAATATAGCGATGGGATGTCACCATACGTATGCAGGCAGGGGGGAAGGAGCATGCACAGGGGGGGGAGGGGGGGGTGGTGCCATGGTGGGTTGCTGAGCTGGCCCCATGGTGTGGTGAGTGGATTGGCAGCTTTGGTGGGCAGAATGCTTGGTTCAGGTCCTGGCACTGTTACATTTTTGTGGCTCCCAGACAGAATTTCTTTTACATGTTTTTGCACTCCCCTCCTCCTCGACATGCACTCCCTCGGAGTTGAGAATCCTTAAGCGGGGGGGCAGGGGGGTGATGCCCTCCATGGGTGGGGTGGAGGGGCACAGCCCCTCACATAAAACATTTAAAAAACAAGTCATCGGTGCCATTTTGCTGTGCACCGGGGAGCCAGAGTGCCAAAACTGATTTTCAGCACACTGGCTTCATGATAGCGGTGATCACTTTTAGGCTTTCTCCACTATCACATAGAACTATTCATGTGTGTAGAGGGGCCCATGTAAAGGCCCACAGGGCACACACACACAGTGTGACATGTCCGGTGCCAGAGCTAAATGCAGACAAACACTGATGACTGCCAACAGTAGAACCGCAAACACCATAGAAGTGGAGCACACAGGGATAACAGATGGGAATGTGGTGTGAGCCCCCCCCGAAGAACAATCTTGTGTGTGACCATATAGGAGGGCAGGTGCAACACAGCTACCACCATGGACAGATCATAACAGTGCAAATGGGACCACCAGGGGAAATGGCACATGCAGACCAGGGACGCGGACCTTGCCAACACTGTGGTGGATAGGGGGCAGGTGCCCGATGCTGGCAACAGTTATGTAAGCTGCAGTCTGCCTCTCCTTCCTGGTTCCCCTGGCATGCCCTCTCCCAACTGAGTCCCCCTCAGATTGGCTCTGCCTTTCTCCATCTGTTGTGCTACTCCAGTTTCTTTTGTCAGTAATGGCCTGTTGGGGTATGTGCCCCTTTCCAGGTTTCCTTGTGATGGATATTGCTTTTCCCATTGATTGCATGCATGTTGCTGTGGTCATTCCTCAGGGCTACACTGTTTCTCCTGGTGGCTTGTTGATGGACACCATGGTGATGGCCATACCTATGCACATGCCTACAATGTGCACTCCTCAGTTACCTGGCACTCTTAATGGCTGTGGTGCCTTTTCCTGCAGGGCACATGGTGCACTGGTTCATTGGCACTCTGAATGTGGAGACTCTCTTGGTGTTTTAGCACTTTTGCCTGCACTGCCATTGCAATGCCATAATGTCAGCACCCTGAATGCCCAGAACCCTTCTGCAGTGCTGAAGATGCACTCCAAGGGTTTACTTGTGGAAGGCACACAACATATTTACATGTGACCAAAGCAGAGCATGATTGCTTTTTTGTGTACTAGTATGCAAAAGGGTCAGCATTAAAGTCCACAGTTAGCTAATTCAAATAATTAGTGCACATTTGCTCAGAAGAATGTGGCAACAATGTGTCCTCTGCCACTGCTTGTTTAGCAGAGAACTCATAAGCAGTAACCAGTCATAATGATGTGCTTTTGTCACCTGAGGCACAGTGTCATGGGCCTGTGTTGCTTACCCACCGTGTTTTCCTGCATCAGTAAGCAATCTCACTGTCTGTGACATGCCACCACTCCCACTACTGTCACTTGGGCTGCCAGTGCCACTCATTCCAGTCGTTCCAGAACTGTTTGACCCTGCCTAACATCCTCTGACTGGTACAGGTCCACCTCCCTCATGACTCAGTGTCTCCTGGCACTCACTCTCTCTGTGACTCTACATGGACAGACACAGTGCCTCACATATGAATCATGAGTCTAACATTGTTCCAAACACATGGCTAATATTGTCATGTACAGCTGCAAACAATGACCTTAACTACCTAGTAAGCCCCACGATCAGTTTATTTGATGGATTCAGGAAACTAGCCCCAGTGCTGTGCTCCTGGGCACTCTCCATGGTTGACACGAAGAGATGCATGGAATGATCTAACTTTATGAAGATGTATTTCAGCTTAGGTCATGGGTGCATTTCTCAAAGGGAGGCAGAACCTGGACCATGCCATCAATGAAGCTCTAGCCATGGTGGAGCACTACCCCATCAAAATCCTGCTTGATGGATAACTCATGCAGAACACACTTCTGTTTCAACAAGCACTGCAACATATAAAATATGCTCTTCCACTGTGTACTGACATTTGGGATTAGCCAGTGGTTTGGTAAACCAAACTGGCACTGAACAGTGTGCATATCTCTGAGTGCTTTATCAGAATGATGGAAAGGGCTATAGATGTCTCTTGAAGTGTCAACAATATGAGAAGCACCCACATTGCTCTGGAGAGCACCAGTGATCACAAGGTTCAATATTTGCTCTGGAAAGCAGCAGTGACCACAAGGTTCAACATATGATGAGTACAGTAGATTTCCCTATGAAGTGGCCAACATGAGCTACTTTTACATTGTGTTATGAACATATAAAAATGCCAGCAGAAACAGGCCTCACGATCTACTGAGTCTGCTCGAGTGTGCAGCTAGCACCTTATATACTGCTTCCCCTCCCTTCCCTCTCATCCTATTACCCCTTCCCCTATCCCAACCCCTCTTTTTTTGATTTTGCTCTTTACTCCCCCAAGCTACCTGCCGCCCTATTATCAGCCCGGTCACGGGCTGTCGGCTTCTGCACCCCAAATCAGCCACAGCCCTCGATACCCCATGGTTTTGCTCCCTGGGGGCTCAAGTGACACTTCCCAGCATATGCCGCAGGCACTGGGATTAGGTCGGGGTTTGGCCTGGGGAGCACATTGAAGCTGTGGTGAGCTTCATTGTGGCTGCAGGTGTAGCTCCTCCATTTTCTGTTTTTCTGGGAGGCGGGTTGTGCCAAGATGGTCACCATCTGCCCCGGCCTAATAGGGTTGTCAAGCATCGGCTGCGTGGGATAATCCCAAGCCTTCTGCCAGGGGACCCTAGTGCACCAAGCTACCCACACCCTCCCCCTGGAGAAGGAGAGCTGCCCAGCGGATGCTCAATTCTACTCCCCCCGGCCAGCCCTCCGATGACCCAGATCCGTTCCCGAACCCGGGTCGCCGGCGTCACAAGCGGAAATCCCACCACTGCGCTGGTGGGCCTGCTCCCAACCCCTCTTGATGCTGTCTACCATTTAGCATGCCACTACCTCACCTGGCAAGGAGTTCTACTTGTCCACCACCCTTTCTGTGAAAAAGTGTCTCCTCATCTCTCTCCTGAATATATATCCCTCCAATCTCAGTTGGTGTCTGCTTGTGTCCCTCCCCTTTCTCCTCTGGAAAATCCTCTTTTCAAGTCTTGTTTATTCTCTTCAGGTACTTAAAGGTCTCAGTCATATCTCCCCTGTCTCTCCTCTCTTCCAGAGAGTGCATATTCAACTTCCCCTGCCTTTCCTTGTATGGTTTGCCCTCCAATCTCTGGATCATCTTTGTAGCTCTATGCTGTACCCTCTCCAACAAATTGATGTCCTTCTTCAGGAACAGGCACCAGTATTGCATGCAGTACTCCAGGTGGAGCTTGACCAGTGACCTATACAAAGGCAGGATGACCTCCCTACTTCTGGTGGAAATCCCTCTAGCTATACACCCCAGCATTTCATTGGCCTTTGCTGCTGCCCTTCTGCATTGAACAGCTTTGTTCATGCTCCCTGTTATGATCACCCCAGGTGCTTCGCTTCTGTGGAGCAACCAAACTGAACCCCATTTAAATGATAATCCCTCCACTGATTCTGGGCTCTGAAGTGCAGAACCTTGCGCTTCTTGGTGATGAACCCCAGCTTCCATTTATCTGCCCACTCCTGTAGCTTATTCAGGTCCTCCTGCAACCCATCCCCCCATGCCATCTGCTACAGCTCCCAGACTAATTTTGCTCCAGATCCCATTCAAGATATCTGCAATGAAAATCATGAACAGTACAGGTGCCAGCACAGATCCATGTGGTACCCTGCTCATCACTGGTCTCGCTGATGAGAGTCCCCCCACCACCACCACCACCTTTTGCTGTCTCCCCTCAGCCAATTCCTGATCCAAGTCACCAATTGTGGTCCTGCCCCCACATACTCCAGCTTCCCCCCAATCTCCCATGCGGCCCTGAATCAAAGGCCTTACTAAAGTCCAAGTACAGGACATCCACAGCATGGCCCTTGTCCATTTTCCATGTCACCCAGTCATAGAACTCTACCAGGTTTGTCTAGCATGATCTGCCCATGGCAAACCCATGTTTCCAGTTGTTTTGGATACTGTTTGTCTCCAAGAAGCTCACGAGCCTCTCCTCTAGGATGGACTCCATGAGTTTGCCCACAATCAAAGTGAGGCTTACTGGCCTATAGTTCCCCGGCTCATTCTTTGGCCCACATTTTAAAGGATGGGCACCATATGGGCCAACCTCTAGTCCTGTTGCACACATCCTGTGTCCAGAGAAGTACTGAACAGGTCTGCCAGTGGCCTCACAAGAACCTCTGCCAGTTCACTCAGTACTCCAGGGAAAATGCCATTCCTGCCCAGGTGCTTTGTCCACTCATGATGGCAGATATGCTCCAATCCACCCTCAGTTGGTTAAAATTCCCCACCACCACCACTGTGCTTCCCTTCCTGCTTACCCATAATCTGTAACAAAGAACCCAACATGCATACTTGTTATACTAAACCAGGAGTCAAGCATTTCTTCCAAAGTGGAAAGATTGCTAAGTGTGTTCACTTGGAAGGACTGCAACACTAAGGAGAGCAGCATTAAGAGGGATAGGGTATTGCTACATCCAATGCCAAAGAAAGAGGAGGAGGAGTCAATCACTGTTATGTCACTATGTGCAACTGATGTAGGTGAAGACCAGTGTGCTGTGAGTGAGAGGTGTATATTTAGTAAGTTTGTACTGGTCCTTACATCAGATGTATAGTGAAAAAATTTGTCCACAGCCTGATTCAGCATTATCTCCACTTGACTGTGATGTGCCACACAGATATTTGACATGACTGTACTAGAGAAAGTACTTTGTGTTTGTATGTGGTATTGAGGTTGGAAAAAATATAGATGTCTATGGAATCCGGTGTCTTCAACAATAGAATAAGGTTGTGTATCCAGTGGAATCATCTCACATATGAGCTGTATGATGTAAACTGCTCTGACTGAGTTGGCAAAAACTTTGTGTGAGCCTGAAATACTTCCTTTATTGGGAGAATAAGCTTTTGAAATGGCATCTCTTTGCTCCTGACTCCAAATATAGGTGATTTAGGCTGTGGGGAGCACCACAAACTGCACACTTGCTGTCTCACCATCTAAACTGGTTTGTGATGGACTTGGTATTGTGTCTATTGGAATCTTTGGGAAAGGACTGGAAACAAGTTTTTGCTGGTATTTGGTCACTTGCTGACTACTTCTACCACCATGACCACCAGAAGCACCATCAACGGATTCAGAAACTGGTGTTGATTTTTTTAAATGCAGTATACAGTTGAGTGAAGAGACAACTACAGCATGTGCTTCATCCAAGTTAGCCACCTCAGGATGGTTTTTCAGAAGGTGATTCCAAAGATGTATGTTCAGTTTATCAGCATTTTTACTATGGCTCAGACTATGGCCACAGTACGGACACACAATTCTCCTTTTATCATCCTCCTGCTCAGTATAATATGTCCAGATATCAATTGACTTGAACTTGTACCTGACCTCAACCTCCTGTATGCTGATTGCTCCCATGACCACCAGATTCAGTTTGGAGTAATGCATGTGATCATTGTGAACCTACACCAGATACATTATCAGAACCACTTGGAAAAGCAAAACTTAGGAATGACTGATTAGTTTTTCCTAGCAGGAGGTTGATATGAAGGATGAAGAGGAACAGTGGAAGATGTTTTGTGCCTGCCATCAGAAACAGATATTTATGTCTCGCTTTTGACCAGAGTGCTTCTATGTGCAATGAAGTGAGGACTCAGTTCCGGCATCCAAAAACTCACTCGGGTCATTGTTCTCAAAGGATGCATCATGGAGCACATCTACAAGCCTTTTTAAATCTTCTGTGGTAGAAGCATATTCTCACCCAGATTACATTGCCTCACTGTCTTCATCATGCTGTGTAGAACTGATCGCTTTTTACTGCTAAGGCCATGGCTGAATACTTCTATCATGAACTGTGGTCATATTGGTCCTGATGGATTTGGTGGTGGTGATACTGGTGTCGGCAGCAGTAGTAGTAGTGGTGGAGGCGGTGGTGATGGTTGTAGTAGCAGTATCACAGGTAGTGCTGATGGTAGGACAGGCAGCAGCAGTGGAGTTGCTGGTGATTGTGACAGTAGTAGTATTGGAGGTAGTGCTGATGGTGGCACTAGCAGAAGTAGTGGAAGTGTTGGTGATGGTGGCAGCCAATTTGGCAGCAACATTGGTCACTACAGAGGTTTAGACTTGCACTGGAACAGTGATGGTGGTAGTGCTTCTAGCAGTACTAGCACTGGTTGAAGTAGGAACTGGTCTGGTTGGAGTGAAGGGATAGTAGTACAGCAAATACGTGTAGAACCTTGACCCCTGTATGAATTACCTTTGAAGCGGTTGGGCCACAGATGTTTTTTAACTGTACTTGACTGCTTATGTGACATGTTCACTCATCAGATAACTTACAAAAAAGTGGACTAATATTTTCAAATATAATTTTTATGATGCTATAATTATTTTTTCTACTGCAATCATGTACACACACACACACACACACACACACACACACACACACACACACACACACACATACACACAACGTGTATTTTGCTGGAACCAGAAACAAGAAGAATTACTGTCTTGTCCTTTACTTATTCAGTAGTAGCAGTCAGTAAATGTAACTTGATGACTTTGACAACTTCTGTAGTGTTTGAACTCTGGAGACAAGAAGACTTGACATTTTTTTTAATACTGTAGTTTGTAACTTTTACTGTTTTAACAACAGTCAGAAACCCAAAAAGCTAATGCTGGCCACAAGGGTGCCCCCGCTCCTGCAAAGTCTTTAAATATTCATTTTAGATTGTTGTTTCTAAGTTTTTACTCCATAGTCAGAAAGCTTATACTGGGTACTGACAGCAAGGGTGCCCACCTGGCCCCAGCCTTCTCTAGGGCACAGATAACATCTGTGGGACCTGGAAACAAAAACATTTCAACATATAGAATGATATATGCATGACCATACACAATGAGGTTGTGTTTCTAACAATGGTATGTGATGATATCATAGAGATCATGAGATCAAAACTCAAGAGGTCACCATGATGTCGTCACATGCCGAGATGGAAACACAGCCTTATTTGTGTGTGGTCATCAATTTACTCTTTTAGTGCTGTAGCTGAAACTCTGGCAAAGGGTAGTGAAGAGTACAACATTGACTTCAAGCAGCGTCACTTGAAGGAGCATCATATTGCCTGGCTTGAGGAAAGCTTTGCAGAGTTATCATTGTGAAAAGATGACTGTTTCCATGGGTTTTCAGAAGCTGGGATATTAAATGCCCACAGTAACAGCCTGAACTGGGTATGTTTTCTTCCTGTACTTACGTAAAATTATATTTGGTTAGCCCATTTTCACATTTTTTTTTTATTTCCACAACATAGGTGTACGGTGCTTCTGGTGTGTCCATACCAACAGTCGCTTCCATGGAGATGGGTGATGACTGTGACCACGTGTCTTTCGAGGAATAAGGAAACACTGAGAATAAGGAATTGATGAACACCAAACCTGGTACTCTCAAATGGAGAGAGGATCACAAATTTAGAAGTCAGTAGACATCTGGGAACAAGCGACCACTGCACAGTGTGCTTCACAATAAACACAACCATGGAGACAAGCCATACAAAGACAAGGCTACTGGACTTTAGAAGGGCTGACCTTGGCATAATGGGTGAATACCTGAGGAATGCATTAGCAAATAGCCAGAAAAGAGGGGTGGAAGAACAATGGAGAAAAATCAAAACTGCCGTCATGGAGGCAACAAGCCTTTGTGTGAAACAAATAAAGAAAACAAAGTGGAATAAAACACCACTATGGTTTTCAAAAGAGGTGTCGGAAGGTTAAGGTGAAAAAGGCTGCATTCAAAAAGTATAAGGAATCACAATAGTGGCACGACAGGGAACTATATCAATTAAAGCAGAAAGAAGTGGGGAAGGCAGTCAGAAAATCAAAAAACCTAACTGAGGAAAAGATAGCCAACTCAGTTAAGAAGGGGGATAAAACCTTTTATAGGTACATTAGGGAGCATAGAAAGGTTAAGGGAGGGATAGTGAAGAATAATAAAGGAGAGGGGAGGTGGGCAGAGGGAGACAGTGAAAAGACAGAGATACTGAATGAATACTTTTGCTCAGTATTCACAAAAGAAGAAGAGGAGGAGTTACCTAAACCAGACAATAGAAGCACTCTGGTTAGTGGGGTTGACACCAGTCCATTTACAGAAGAACGAGTCCTGAAAGAACTCCTAAAACTCAAGCTGGACAAAGCAATGGGGCCTGACGGGATTCACCCTAGAATCCTAAAAGAATTAAGGAGGACCTAGTGACACCATTGACCACACTTTTTAACAAATCATGGGAGGATGGGGTGGTACCTGAGGACTGGAGGAGGGCAGATGTGATTCCCCTTCACAAAAGTTGGAGCAAGGCAGAAGCAGGAAATGACAGACCTGTTAGTTTGACCTCAGTGGAAGGGAAAATAATGGAATCACTTCTGAAAGAAAGAATTGTTCAGTACCTAGAGGCCAGCGGGGCATAGGACCCAAAGCAGCATGAATTCCCAGCAGGAAGGTCATGTCAGACAAATCTAATCGATTTCTTTGACTGGGTGACCGAAGTAATAGACCAAGGAGTGGCTATGGATATGGCCTACCTAGACTTTAGCAAGGCATTTGACACAGTCCCACACAAAAGATTAATAATCAAGTTAGCCAGCCTGGAAGTGGGTCCCAGGGTGGTAGCCTGGGTAGCAAACTGGCTACACAACAGGACACAGAAGGTAATAGTGAATGGAACACATTCTGAAGAAAGGGGGATTACTAGTGGAGTACCTCAGGGCTCAGTACTGGGTCTTGTCCTCTTTAACGTCTTTATCGGTGACATTGCAGAGGGTCTGGAAGGAAAGGTATGCCTCTTTGCAGATGACACTAAGATCTGTAATAGAGTTGATACACAAGGGAGTGTAGAAAGGATGAGAAGAGACTTGGCAAGGTTGGAGGAATGGTCAGGCATATTGCAATTTAGATTCAATTCAAAGAAATGCAAAGTAATGTATCTGTGGAAATAAAAATCCAGGAGAAGAGTACACAATAGGAGGGGAGGTACAAACAACAACAATAATGGAAAGGGATCTGGGTGTAGTCATATCAGATGACCTAAAGGTGGATAAGCAATGTAAGAAGTCAGTAAGGAGAGCCAGGGAGATACTGGGATGCATAGGGAGGGGCATCACAAGTAGAAAAAGGGAAGTGGTTATCCCTCTGTACAGACAGTTGGTGAGACCCCATCTGGAATACTGTGTGCAGTTTTGGAGACCTCATGTACGCAAGGACACAGACAGGATGGAAGCAGTCCAGAGGAGGGCAACTAAAATGGTGCAGGGTCTCCATCAGACACCATATGAAGAGAGACTGAGAGAGCTTAATATGTATACCCTTGATGAAAGGAGGGACAGGGGGACATGATAGAAATTTTTAAATACCTCAAGGGAATCAACAAAGTCCAGGAGGGTAGCATCTTTCAGAAAAAGAGATGTTTAAGAACAAGGGGGCACAATTTAAAGTTAGAGGGGGGACAACTCAGGGGTAATGTGAGGAAATTATTTTTCATGGAGAGAGTGGTGGACGCATGGAACCACCTTCCTGGAGAGGTTTTTGGGGACTAAAACAGTGGGGGCATTCAAACATGCATGGGACAGACATAAGGCAATTATAGTGGGGGGTTGCAGGAAGTAGGCTGTTGGTTAACTAGAATCTGCAGCTTATCCAATAGGTAGGGAAATGGGCAGACTGGATGAGCCAAGTGGTCCTTATCTGCTGTCTAAGTCTATGTTTCTATGTTTCAAACAAGTTGCGAGAAGAAGGGACTAACAATAGCTTTCATTCTTTTCTGGTATTAAAAACATTAAAGTCTTTTGTGCAGCAAATCAAGTCTGCATCTCTTGATTGCTATGGTATATATGGTATACCGGTAGTTCAGCTGTATCAAAGTATATTTGTTGCTTTGAGTCTGCGTGGTTTGATGTATTTAGCAGTCAGTGCTCTTTTTTTTCTAGTAGGAGCTTCAGAGATCTTCTCAGCATGTGAGTGTCTGTGAGACTGAATGCAGTAAATCTGTTGCTGGGGCTTCAGGTACTTGAAAGACAGGTGCATTTCATTTGTTTTAATGAGCTGAAACAGATTGCAGCACTGAGAGTTAATGGGATTGTCTGTGACATCACCACAGTGAGAATAAATGTTGGTGAGGTATGCACATTATGTATAAATAGCATTTATCATTACTGTATTAGTCTGGGCTTGCGTTTATCTCACTGTGATAGTAATACATGCTTTTATCAGTGAAAAATATAGCTCACTCCTACTGTATAAATATATATATATATATATATATATATATATATATATATAAATATATCATGTACAGATGTTTAGTCCCCAAACATAATGTCGCGGTCAATAAAATGCGGACAGTAGGTAACAGGAACAATATATAGCATCCGAGAATGTCCTTCGAATATTAGGTCACCAGTCAAATGGTAGCACATCCCATAACGGAACAGTGAATTGGTCACCACTTCCTTACCTGTGAGGCAGTCTACAGATGACTGTTGAATAGATGAATGGAGCTGCTGCACTGAGGTAAATTATGCATCAGGAAAGGGAAAGCTGATTTATGCAGCATACAGCAGATAAGCTGATGGCTGGGAGAGCAAGTGAGTTGGTTACATGTAGCAACAAGGAAATTGCAGTTCCTGGAAAAGGGCAGGTCTATGGTGCAGGTCCAGTCATGAGAGCTCTGTGAAGCCACGGAGTATGTCAGACAATGATCCAGGATGACAGGGGAGGAAACCAAGATGAACTAGAGAGGAGGTACCAGGAAGAAAGCAAGGACAAGCAGAGGAGAAGGAAAGTACTTGGCGGAGGACAGAAGGAATGGCCATATGGCAATTTGTTTGCAAGGTGAAGTAAGTCTGTAACTGCTGCCGGAAGCAGCTCCTCTTACCCTGACACCAAGTGGACAAAGGGTCACACTGACCAGCCATCACGCCTTCAATGGTATTGGGTCACAGTAGCTACATCTTAGCCGTGACTACTTAACCATTGACCGCATGTCTTGTTAGCAAACTGTCTGCAACATTATGACTCCAGTGAACAATACCACAACATTATGTCCGTATGCCAAATACACATACACACACATATATATATATATATATTCTTTGCAAAAAACTTCATTAATGCATCAGTTAGGGTAGATATCACAGTGACAAAGGCATGGAAATGAGGCGTTAGGGTTTCTAACCCTAACGACCAAACCCCAGGGTTCCCACCCCTACCACCTCACCCCACCCCCACCTTCCACACATCAACAGGCATTGGGGTGAGCCATGGGGTCATAAGGGCCAACTTTCACCACATTTCATGTGGAAACATGCTTACATGCTACAGTATAGGTGCAATGACTCACGTTACAAAATTAAACTTTTAAACCTGGAAAACAATATGGCTATGACATCTGACATTAGAAGTGGAGGTCTGTCTCAAGCTTTTCATAGCAAGGCAGGGGACATCTGAGAGGGGTCAGGAGCTTTATTAAGCTGTTCCATGTAAGCTTTTTAAATTTCCTGACAGTGTTCTCATTAATTTCATTTTGACTTTTCTGGTGGTAATACCTGACAGCAGACATTACACCATGTTGAGTAGCATATTGCCCCAATTCAAACCTCATCTCTGGTGTATAATGTGAATAGATATTCTGCATCTTTTTTTTGGCTGGTGGAAGGTTGGACAGCTGCTTAGCAACCGCAGCTGCAACTTGCAGTTCTACACCTGAGGTCTGAGCGAGCGCCTTGGGGTTGACATTAGACACCTCAAGCGGGTACTCATTCTTCAGAGCCT
This sequence comes from Neoceratodus forsteri, assembly GCA_016271365.2. Lineage (NCBI taxonomy): Eukaryota > Metazoa > Chordata > Ceratodontiformes > Ceratodontidae > Neoceratodus > Neoceratodus forsteri. Next base: position 119,013,782 of record CM028133.1, read on the forward strand.
TTGGTTTCAACTAGGATAGCAATGACATTGTGTCAGGTACAGTGCAAGCACCCAAGAGAAAAATCAGCAGAAAAGAATTGTGGACAAATGACAGTCTTTTATTCAAAGTTAGTGGCATTATGCCAATTCACTCTGATGCGAATACGTCAGCGGGATTATGATCGTGAGTTTTATCTGATGCAAATTTAATGACTTCTACAGTATATTATTTACTGCAAAATGAAAATGTAGAACATAGAAACATAGAAACATAGACTTTGATGGCAAATAAGGACTACTTGGCCCACCTAGTTTGTTCATTTCCCTACCTATTGGATAAGCTGCGGATTCTAGTTACCCAACAGCCTACTTCCTCCTACCCCTCACCATAATTGCCTTATGTCTGTTCCATGCATGCTTGAATTCCCACATTGTTTTTAACCCCACAACCTCCTCAGGAAGGTGGTTCCATGCGTACACCACCCTCTCCATGAAAAAATACTTCCTCAAGTTGCCCCTGAGCTGTTCCCATCGTCTTCAAATTGTTCCCCCTTGTTCTTGCACATCTCTTTTTCTGAAAGATGCTCCCCTCTTGGACTTTATTTCCTTGAGGTATTTGAAAGTTTCTGTCATGTCCCCCTTCTCCCTCCTTTCCTCAAGGGTATACATATTAAGCACTTTGAGTCTCTCTTCGTATGGCTTCTGTTACAGACCACACACCATTTTAGTTGCCCTCCTCTGGACTGCCTCCATCCTGTCTTTATCCCTGAGGGATGTGGACTCCAGAACTGCACATAGTACTCCAGATGGGGTCTCACCAACTGTCTGTACAGAGGGATAACAACTTCCTGTTTTCTACTGGTGATGGCTCTCCCTATACATCCCAGTATCTCATAGCCCTCCTTACTGCCTTCTCACACTGCTTACCTACCTTAAGGTCATCTGATATGACTACGCCCAGGTCTCTTTCCATTTTTGTTGTTATTAGTACCCCCCTCACCCCCAATTGTGTAGTCTTCCCCCAGGTTTTTGTTTTCCAGGTGAATTACTTTGCACTTTTTTTGCATTGAATCTAAGCTGCCATATTTTTGACCATTCCTCCAACCTTGCTAAGTCCCTTCTCATCATTTCCACTCCCCCTTGTGTATTAGTCCTGTTGCAGATCTTTGTGTCATCTGCAAAGAGGCATATTTTTCCTTCCAGCCCCTCTGCAATGTCTTCTAGAATGACATTAAAGAGGGCTGGTCCCAGTACTGAACCCTGCTGTACCCCACTAGTAACCCCCTTTCTTCAGAATGTACTCTGTTTACTGTTACCCTCTGTGTCCTGTTGTTCAACCAATATGTTTACCAGTCTACCATCCTGGGACCCACTCCTAGGCTTGCTAACTTCTTTATTAACCTTTTGTGTGGGACTGTGTCAAATGCCTTGCTAAAGTCCACATAGGCCATATCCATAGCCTCTCCCTGGTCTACTACTTTGGTCACCCAGTCAAAGAAATCTATTAGGTTCATATGACATGACCTTCCCACTGTGAATCCATGCTGCCTTGGGTCCTGTGCCCCACTGGCCTCTAGGAACTCATCAGTTCTTTCTTTCAAAAGTGATTCCATCATTTTCCTTACAACTAAAATCAATCTACCAGGTCTGTAGTTTTCTGCCTCTGCCTTGTTCCCACTTTTGTGAAGAGGAATCACATCCGCCCCCTTCAGTCCTCAGATCCCACACCATCATCCCATGATTTGTTAAAAAGGGTAGTCCATGGTGTCACTAGGTCTCTCCTTAGTTCTTTTAGAATTCTGGGGTGAATCCCATCAGGCCACATTGCTTTGTCCACCTTGAGTTTCAGGAGTTCTTTCAGGACCCTTTCTTCTGTGAATGGGCTGATATTGACCTCCCTGTCCAGAGTGCTTCTATTGTTTGGTTTCTGTACCACCCCTGCTTCTTCTTTTGTAAATACTGAGCAAAAGTATTCATTCAGTATCTCTTCCATTTCATAACCATAAACTATAAAGAACTAAGAAATCACAGGATCAGGTCCTTTTTCAGCCAGCAAGAAAGTGCTAGTCTAACTTGTAGCTGCACATAGATCCTGTCCTGGTCACTAAGCTGAAAAATGACAATTGCAACACAATTTGTTCTGTTGTAAAAACTACTTTTAGCAATCAGTTAGTCAGTCAAGTAGAGCACCATTCTCTCCACTGAAGCACAATACAGAAAGGTAAAAAAAAAGTATTTAAAGATTATTATTTCCTAAATCTGACACAATAAATCGTCCACAACTCTTTCACAGAGAGAAACATCTTCATCTCAGTGTGACTGTCTCTGTGTACTGGCCAAATCACAGGGTAAAGCTCTGGAAAGCTCTCTGAGCAGCCTGGGGTTTGGACTGGATGAAGAGATCTCACAAGATCTCAAAATTATGTTGAATAGATGACCATCAAATACAACTCACTATTCAGGTATTCATTGAATACACCTGATATTCACAGTATTCAATGACTGATTCAAATTTGATGTAGACCCCCTAGCTGCCAGTTTGGCTAAAGATTAGTAATGTCACCATCCTTTGTGGTGAAGGCTAAAGTTCACATCATTGGGATGTAAGATAGGGAACATAACAGACCAGAAATCATCAAAAATCACAGTAAAAAATCTCCAGGCAGGAAATGAGTCCTGTCAGTGACTAAAGGAGGTCTTCAATGTCCATCAGAATACTGAGTGGAAAACAATTTAAATAACATTTTCTAGAAAAGCAGGATTATAAATACTGGTCTCCTTTCAGAGTAGTTCTTTATTTATTATTTCAATTATTAACCAAAAAAGCATGCAAAACTGAGAACAACACATTTTCTGATGTGTCCTGGTGGAGGATAGAGGGACTTCATCATTTTGCTGTACCATAAGTTATAAGTTCAGGGGTCAGATATTCAAAACTTTGTGCTGGAAGCAAACCATTTGCACTGGGTTTGCGTGGGTCCCCTATATTCAAAAGACCAAACAGCATGGGGAAACTACATTATACCAGCTGGCAAAATCATAATGCACTGTGTGAAGACAGGGGGGCCGGTACATGCATACAGGAGCTATGCTATTTCCAGCTCGTTAGTGCCACACAAAGTGTGTTTGCTCCACTTTGTGCAACACTTTGCACAGTCAAATTACAGCAAAGAAAAAGGTTGTCTTAATTCTAGGCAAACCAAGGATGGAGAGCATGGACACAGCAATAATAGACTACAAGGCATAAATCCACAATGTGAGACAAACCAGTGCTCTGTACAAAGGTAAGTTTGCCCTATCTTTGTGAGTCCAGATCAGGGCTCACAAAGAAGAAGATATGCAACTCTTTTTGTGTGACACACAAAGACAAACTGAGCAATGGGTGCAGGTCAGGAAGCTCAATGAATGTAAACAGCAGCACACTGAGATCAAGCAACCGACAACAGGTTTATATGTGCAACAATTGCAGTGTGCCCCCAAAGTGTTTATAGTACACATGCAGCACTAGAGGGATGGAGGGTGTTGAGCGGAGGGTGTACAAGTGGCCAGCTACAAGACATGGTAGGGGGCTGCCACACAGCAGGGGTCATCCATACAGTTCACATGCACCAGTGCTGGGAATGCCTCTGACATCAGTGTGCCTGTCTGATGATAAGAGCCTGCCCTCTCCAAGGCACATACTGCACTCCTGTACAGACACCACATCACACACAGCCAGCCATGTGTATAGTACTGTGGGACAACCATGCCACTGAAACAGCGTACTGGGGTACAGGACAGCATGACAGTGGTGTCTGCTGTCAGAACACATCTGCCTGTCACTGTGTGGCTTGCAGCAGTCATTGCTTCCTGACACACCATAGGCATTGTTGTATCCCTCACAATACCGTCTACTATGTACTGTAATGCCTGTTACACACTATTGCTGTAACAACAATATGTCTATGGTATGCAGCACCACCAGCACCATTGCCTATGGTGCTACACATCTGTGGCACAATAGTCTCTGCTGCTGTGTACAAATGTAGCCTGCAACTACCGAACTGTTGTCAATTCTGATATACAGGTGGAGCTGTGAACAACCCCAGCTAGCAGTTCCCAACAAGTAGTTCTAGACTGACATTCAGGTAGAGCTGTGTGCACCATGAAACAGCACTGGACAATCTATATGGTACTGAATGCAGATCAGGCCATAATGAGATGCAAATATGGCTGTTTACCCTCAGATTTCCTAAGTAGGCTCACTTACATAGGAGGATTGAATATAGCAAAATTTATCATCGGGCTAATGTGCTATCACCGGGTAAACATGTTTGCACCGGGCAAATGAGTTAGCCCTGGGCTAACCTAAAAGAACCATAACACAGTTCTGCAGTATTTGGTCTGCAGTGTTGTTTGCAGTTGTTGTGCACCACTTCTTTGCTATCACCCTCATTGGCCACCTACTTCAACTCTGCCTTCACTCCACCTCTGTGTACACAGGGCTGCTGTTGCAGTTTGCACAGCCTGGTTGCTAAATTCAGAGCTGTCTTATTCACTGGGCTATTTTTGCACAGTACTCTCAACCCTGTTTGTACACCTTCATAGAGATGTGTGAAATTAGCAAATATCATTACACAAAATATTTTGTGAAATTCACTGGTTTCGTGAAATTGTTTGCAGAAACAGAATTCAGAATTTTGCATGCGTAATATGAAATTTTGCCTGCAGAAGGCAGAATTTCACCTGTCGAATGCAAAATTTCACCTATGGATGGTGAAATTTCACCTGCAGAAGGTGAAACTTTGCATTCCACAGGCAAAATTCTGAATTTTATAGCGGCAAAATATTTTGCATAATGGGTGAATTTCATGAACTACAATATTTTGCACTGTGAAATTGCCGATTTCACCAGAATTTTACAGGCAAAATATCATTTTGCAACATCTCTACACCTTTGTTTGCATGCTATATTCAACTGATTTAGCCCCTGTGCTGTTCCTTTGAATATAACTTGCAAATGGTTCCGGGCTATATTTGCACACCGAGCAGTACTAATTTTGCCCTGTGGCAATGTTTTGATTATCTGGCCCCAAACATTTAAAAGTAGAGCAGATTGAATGAAACAATATAAAGAAGGAACTGAATGTAAAATTAATCAAAGTACACTGCAAACAACAGGCTCACCAAAACCTAGCCACAATGAACCAGTTGCCATATACAAATTGCTATGTACGGTAACTTGCAGATGTTTGCCTGCTTTATGAAATGCAGGCAAGAAACCTGCAATGTTTGCTTACTTTCTGCATGTTGTGAACTTTTTATAGAGAAAAATACTAGAGCTGGGATTTTCAAAAGGCTAGATATAGCTTTGTTATATTTTAAATGCATGTCACATACAACAAATGCATCTGGATGCATGCATTACATTTTCAAACATCTTGACGCATTTGGGGCAACAAATTCAGTTTTCCGCACAAAAAGGAAAATGACACAGGCATCAACATTTTAATATGTGCACAATTTTTGGAGTATAATTGCCGTGACTTGTGTTTGGATATTAGACCACAGGTGGCCTAACAAAGCTGGCAGATGTGGCACAGTCACATCTGAAAAAAACGATGCTACCCTTTCAAAATGTCACCCAAAGTTTACAACTTTCAGAAGAAAATTCCACAAGTCCACAACTTGCTGAAAAAACATCTCCATGTGTATGCAATTTGGCATTCCAAACTGGTGAACAATTTGCTCAGAGAAAACTCCACAAATGTTTGCTGGCTCTTTTAATTTTACCTATCCCTATCGGTGGCAGAAGCAAGAAAAGTAATCCAGGCTAGTGCAGGCATGACCATGAGGACAGCAGACAGCAGGGGACAAACATTAGTAATGGGTGTAGTAGGGAAAGAAAGAGAATGGACAGGTTTGGGACAGGAGAGTGGAGGGGTCAAAAGCAAGAACAGAAATGACAGTTTTGATCATGGAGTAGAGTCTACAGAGAAGTTGAGGATGGAAGGATTGGAGAGGGGATGAGTAGAGGAAGGTGTTAGACCAGACCCAGTAAAGCATATCAAAGAAAGCAGCCTGTGCAGCAGGAGGCTGAAGTGCTGCAGTGTCTTGGCTGATGGGACTGTCCAGTATGGGGCAGAAACAGAAAAAAAGAGTGATATGAGGGAGATATGTTAGAGATAATTAACTGTTGACATGCTTTCTGTGTCTGAGAATCAAATTTTGAACATGGGGGACTAGCAGGATTTGTCTCCCCCCCCCATATGTAATGTAATTTTTCTTGTATTTTTGATTCTATATGCTTAGTTAAGATGGTGTTGAAAACTGTGCAGGGGAGGGGTTTTTTTGGGGAGTGGGGCTTTGCCCTCCCAGTGCATGTACTTACATCATCTCACATCTAAACAGCTGTACCTATACACTCGTGCGAACAGACATGATGATTGTGCACAGGATTTAGAACAAGATCTCATCTAGCATGTCAGAGTCTGTAGTCACTTCTGGAAACAGGAACTTAAAATTCAGAAAATGAAAGTAGACGTCACAACCATCCTAAAATAAACAAGGTGGTTGCAACGGCCTGTCATGAAACACCACATAGAGATATGTGTCAAATATTTTTTAAAGAAAATGAAAAAAGCATGATTACTCTGCTTACTTGAAGTACTTATGAAGAATTCTGGCAAAGTACTGGGAGCAGGGGAAAGGACTCAGGTTGGGTCAGTGGCAATTTATCTGCCACACCTGCACTTTACCCTCTACATACTTAATATGAGCATGTGATGGGGGGCATGATTGAGACCTTCAAGTACTTGAAATGGATAAATAAGGTGGATAAAGAGGGTCTCTTCAGATAGGTAGGTAGGTAGATAAGATTTTATTTGTTAAACATAAGACATTGCAAAATTCACATAAATACATTTTATAAAAGATTGACAAATTTTACAAAATACTATCAAACATTACAATACTGTATCAACCTTGTGACTACATTTTAACTTGACTCATTTATCAGAGATAATTTTATGTCCAATGCTCAATAAGCCTACTTAGAAATTAAAAGATTTCAGATATCTATACAATCTGTGAAGTACATTCAAGTCTTTATTATTAAATAAATACTTAACAAGTTGGTTAGAGTGGAGACCAAGGGTACCTAATATTGGAGCTAGCAATTTTCTCCTTTTTATTCCAGATTGTGGACAATGTAATATGCTGTTAAGATCATCTACTTCTCCCATTTGACAATTAAAGTTTGAACCACTTATACTTGATCTTTTTTGATCATAGAAAATAGATCTTGCTTTATAAAGCTCAAATCTGTATCTAGTTATCACCCTTTTTTTGTCCAGGTTTTCTGAAAATAGTTAAGTATGGCTCTAAATTGTGATCTGTTTTTATTTTTTTCTACCATTTAAAATGATGTAAATCATTAATTCTTGCATGACCTTGTTGAACAATTTCCCTCTTAGGGCCAGATATTCAAAACTTTTCCCCAGGGTGAAATTAACCCCGCCCAGTGGGCAAACTTAGCACAGACACAAAAGCCTGCAGTATTCAAAAGGAATAGCCTGGCGCAAACAGCTTCTGAATATAGCATACAAATGAAGCCGGGCAAACTGGGCTGAGAGTGCAGGGCAAATTTAGCCCTGGAATAAGACAGCTCTGAATATAGCAACCAGGAAGGGCATACCACAACAGCAGCACAGTGCACAGCAATGTGAAGGTAGGTAGAGGTGAACTATGTGGTCAATGTGTGTGCCAGCAAATGCATGGACCCAGTACAGCTGCAGGCAGCAGTGCATGTGAAAGTAGAGTGTGCAAAACTGTATAATATTCCCCAAACCCTTTGCGTGGTGCTAACATGGTTGCCTGGTGCTAAACTTTGCCATATTCAAAAGTGACATGTAAATGAGCCTACTTAGGCAGTCTCTGGGCAGACATCCAGATTAGCATCTCATTATGCCCTCACTTGCATGCAGTTTTCCCAGCATTACGGCAGGGTCCCACAACTCCACCTGTAGGTCAGTCTGGAAGTACAGGGGTTAGCCAGGTCTGCCCACAGCTCCACCTGAAGGTCAGTATGGCAGTCTGTGGTGGTAGCTGCAGGCTACATGTATACAGTACTGCATAGCATTTTGTGCCCCAAGGGACAACACAGCACAGGCACAGGTGGTGGTGATGGCGCATGCAACTGTCACACTGTAGGTCATGCTACAGTGCACAGCAGACACTACAGTAACAAGGGGGCCAGTAGTGTGAGGGACACATCAATGCCTATGATGTGTAGGGCACTGATGACCCCTGCATTGTACACAGGGACAGGCCCAACTTGCAAGTGCTTACTGACAGAGGACATTACTGTTACATTGCTGTGTGACCCACAGATGCTGCACCTCTGGTATGGGATGCTCACAGTGACATGTACATGGCCAGCTGTATGGGCTGTGGTGTTTGTACAGCTGTGTGGTATGTGGCTGGGGGGGGGCGCATACGATCAGACAGGCACACTGGTGTTGGGGTATTCCCAATACTGGTCCATGTGCACTGTGTGATGTGTCCCAGCCTTGTGGCTGCATCCAGTCTGTCGTGAAGTCTGGCCACCTCTACACCCTACCTTCGACACCCTCCATAAGCACAGTGCTGAATGTGTTTGCTGGCATCTGTTGGTGTCCACAGAAGGGTGGTCTGCAGGCATGTGCTGTATGGCCACACTGCCATGGTGTCCACTGGGTGCCCGGTCACCACTTTCTGCCTGACATGGCTTGGACTGGTGGCACATGATGGCATCACTGTGATGCCATCAGTGAGCAGCATGTTTTCTCTATGTCTGGCTTTTTCTATGGTCATACTTATTTGTTAGTGTCATGTAAAGCCATGCAAAAGCCACACAAGCATTGCACAAATGCCATGCAAAGCCACTATGTCATGCAAAGCTGGATTGCCCAGGGTTAAAAACTACCATTTCCTGGGCGGTAATTTGTACCGCTCAAAGTGTCACGCTAAGCCACACAAAACCACTTTGTGCAGCACTAGTCACTGAATATAGCATTGTGCCTGTATTCATGTATATGCCCCCTTGGTTTTCCCCTTGCATACATTATGATTTTGCCCCACACTAATGCAGTTTGCACATGATATTTGGCCTTTTGAATATAGCAGACCCGTGCTAATCCTGCACTAAATTTATGCAAACGGTTTGCGCCCAGAGTACAGTTTTGAATATCTGGCCCCTAGTCTGATCTTTACCATTTGTTTAATTTAGTGGAAAGGGAATTTATATATTTCATATAATGTATTTCCCAGTCCCAAGGGAAGACTATGATCATGTATGATTTAAATTATATTTGGTATGAAACACATGCTATGATACTTTATTTGTTTTTCGAGACACATCCGAGGAAGTCAATTATCATGAAGAAGAAATAACCATAATGTGAATAGGATTCTTCTTTCTGTTGCCAAAGTACTGAAAGGAAACTGATCCTGTTCACTTCTTAGAATTTCCACAGGGACTGACTGCTGGACTTTCAGGAGATACCTATATATTTTATTTATTTCTACTTCTAAAGATTGTATATTAAATGGAGTCCAAATTTCAGTAGCATATAAGATTCTTGTCTTTATCTTAGCATTAATCACCATGATAATCATTATATGGAAGATTCCTAAGGGTCTCTCTAAGCTAAGTGACAACCATAACACAAGGGGGCACAGTCTTAAGCTGGAGGGTGAAGGTTTAGGAGGGAGGTCAGGAAACACTTGTTTACAGAGAGGGTGGTGGACACTTCAGATGCACTGCTTGAAGAGGTGGTCTTGTTGAATATGGTGGGCAACTTCAAGTTAGGCTTGGATAGGCATAGTGGGATGGTAAGGATCATGGATAGGGAGGATGGAAATGATTGGCAAAGTGGGGAGGGGGTGGCAATGTTAGTAGCTTAAGCACCGGACCTTGTAATACAAGCAGACTAGATAGACCAAATGGCCTTCTTCTGCTGGCTTCGTGATATGTATGCATTTATGTATGTTTGCCAAATTTTTTGGCACAGAATAATTAAATAAAAAGAGGAATACAAAGAAGCCTTGTAGTGCTGTTATGTGGTGGAATGATGTTTGTGAGAGCAATATTTTCCATGCAGGAGGTGAGTGTTGACTGCTTTATTACTTACAGACTTGTACACACTGTTCGAATGTCTCAATTTTACACAGAAGTATAGAACATGTTGGCAGAAAAGGACCACTTGGCCCATCATGTCTGCCCAGATGATTTCTTCCTAGTCTGTCTCCCTAGACCCTAACTGGTATCTATTGATCATCTCTCCTTCCTACTTAATTATTCTTTCCTATGTCTATCTCATGCATAGTTGAAGCCCTCTACAATTTTTCCCTCTACCACTTCCATAGGCAGTCTTTTCCAGGCATCCACCACTCTTTCAGTGAAGTAGTACTTCTTCACTTCCCACTTAAACTTCCCCCCTGCAGCTTTATCACATGCACTCTGGTCCTGGTGCTCCTCCTCATTTCAAAGAGAATACCCTCCTGCACCTGGTTCAGTTCTGTGAGGTACTTTTAGGTCTCCATTATGTCCCCGCTCGCTCTTCTTCCATCCATGATGTACAATGTGAGATTCCCTCAGTCTCTCCTCAGAGGGCTTTTGATGTAAACCCTTCACCATTTTAGTTGTCCTCCTCTGGACTGCCTCCACTCTATCTATACCCTTTCTGAGGTGTGGCCTCCAGAACTGGAGACAGTGTTCTAGATGGGATCTCACCAGTGAGTGATACAATGCCATCATCAGCTCCATTCTCCTGCTGGACATATCTCTCACTGTGCATCCCAGCATCTCACTGGCCCTACCCACTGCTTGGTCACACTGCCCTGCAAATTTGAGGTCATCAGATATGGTAACCTCAAGATCACCTTGCTGAGTGACTGTCAAAAACTCACAATATCTATACTCGGCTCCTGGGTTCCTGTGCCCCAGGGACATGATTTTGCATCTTTTCGTATTGATACCCAGCTGTCTTGCTCACGGCCATGCCTCATGTTTCCCAAGATCCCTATGCATTCTTTCCACCCCATACTGCATGTCGGCCCTATTACAGGTTTTGGTGTCATCTGCAAACAGGCCTACCTTCCTTCCAGTTCATCCGCAATGTCTTTTGTGAAGACATTAAAGAGGCCCAGTCCCAGTACAACTGGTCACTCTCCCTTCTATAAAATGAATGCCATTAACCACAAACCTTTGTAACCAATCCATTAGCCAGTTTCTTACAGAATTCACCACTTTGGGTCCCACCCTAGGCTGATTAATTTATCAGTCTCCCATATGGTACAGTATAGAAGGCCTTTACTAAAGTCCAGACAGGCAATGTCCACTGTTCTCCCGAAATCTGCTTCCCCAGTTATTCAGTGGAAGAAATCAGCCAGATTTGTCTGGCTTGACCTCCACCATGAATCCATACTGCCTTTGGTCTTGTAGCCCATTGGATTTAAGATACTCTGCCAATCTTTCCTTTAACAAGGTTTCCATTCATTTCCCCATTACTGATGTGAGACTGACAGGTCTATATTTGCTAGCCTCCTCCTTCATCACTCTTATGGAAGGGGCAACATTTGCTTTCCTCAAGTCCTCTGGAACCAAACTTGTTTCCATTTAGCTGTTAAATAAGGCTATCATTGGGGGAGCCAGCACCTCCAGAGTTCCTTTAGCACCATTGGGTGCATCCCCTCCAGTCCCATAGCCTTGTCCACTTTCAGAGCTGCAAGTCTCTTCAGAACTTTGCCGTCTGAAAATAGACTTGTGTCCACCCCCAAACCATTGTTTCTTTTGCTCCCTAGTGATCCATGCCCCCTCCTTCCAGTGTAAAGACTTAACAGAAGTACCTGTTCAGGACTTCTGCTTTTTCTTGCTCCTGTTCTCAACAGCCTACCTCTGCCCCCTCCCATCCTCATGGTCTGTAACATTGAATTCCTATTTCCACTTACGTGACTGAAGAAAGTCTTATCCCCTTTAGATACCCATGTGGCTATCCTTTCCTCTGCCTGTGGCTTTTCTCCCTCATTGCCATTCCTGCTTCCTTCTGTTTTACTTGGTATTCTTCCTTGTCTTCCTGCCTCTGTATTTCTTTATTCCTCCTGAATTCTCTCTTTTTTGTCCCTCACCACCTTGACAACTTCCCTAGAGAACCATAATGGTCTCTTTTTCCTTCAGCTTTAACTCACTTTCTTCATGCAGTGGTTGGTTGCCATAATTATGCCCTCCCTTATTTTTCCCCACTCTGCTTCTACCCCTCCCTGGCAATCCCCTCACTATAAAGCAGTTACTAAAGTAGTCTCCCATTTCTTTGAAACCTACCTTACTAAACTTCAGGATTTTCATCCTGATGTGGTTCGCTTCTGTTTCCATCTTTATTTCTTCATTTGTTTCTCTGCCTGCATCCCAGGTCTCAGGAGCATCCCCCCCCACTCCATTACTAACCTGCTTGTGAATTTACAGGTTAGCCACCACTTACACAGAGCCGTATCAGTGGATGACTAGGTAAATAGGGTCATGTGGAGTCTGTGGGGCTGCTGAGTAAGCAGAGGCATTTTCCTCTGTTTTATCCCTTTTGACATCTGTGAGTGATGCATGCTAGCCCGAGTGTATTGATACACATGAGTCCAGCTTCAGAGCACATCCCCCCACTTCTACTTGTCCATCCAGTGGTGACACCCAGTCTCAGCTAGGTGGAAGGTAAGCAGTGGGACTCACATGTACCCCTTTCCTAGGAAGGAGATCTGTCTTAGGATGCACTATCCTCCCTCACCCATCTGGCCCCCAAGTGACACCAGTCTGTTTCCAAACCTGGGTCTCCAGGGTTGCTGGAGGTAAGTCACCAGCACGTCAAACCTTCATATAACTGGTCCAGCATCTGTTTCCATCTTAATGTTAAACCACTCTATACAGTGATCACTGGTACCTAGGAAACTTGCCCTATGTCCTACCAGATCAATATCTTGTACGCTTGATAGTGTAAGTTAAAACCGCACAACAGGAACAGTGCGGTAGGGAAGAGCAAGAGGATGCAAGGGTGTATGCACAGTAGTGCACCCTCTTACTCTTCCCAGGTAGAGGATAACACTTCAGCTGGGAGGTTGGGCTGGCAAGCAGCTGCTGTTGCTTGACAGGATGAGCTGCAGGCAGCAAGGGAGGCAGGTGGTGCTTTTCGGACTGGATTTCGATTCATGGTCCCAGATGCAAGAAATTTAAGTGTTTACCCCCCCCTCCACAGTTGGTGATTTTAGTTGGGGTGGGTTTGGGGGGCAGAGCCCCCTGCAAAACACAGACATATGCAGCTGGCAATATATCATGCTGTATTGGCAGTGTGGTATATTGCTGCAGCATAATGTCGTGTCACATTATGACCCCGTGCCACCCACTGTGACGTAGTAAGTGTTATCCCTGTTTGCAAGCTGCAGGTCCAGCATTGCCCCTCCCTAGGGGTTCATTTACTAGCTGCCTGAGAAAAGCTCCTAGCAGGAAGTCAAGGATGGCACTGCTCATTGCTGACGCTGCAGTTGTAAGGCTCCAATTCACATCTGACAGACTGAAGTTCCCAGCTAACTGCTCCTCAATCTATCTTGCCATACTGATGACAACTTCCTCAAGTACCATATCCAGCTCCTCTCTCAGTGCAGGAGGTCTGTATACCACCCCACTTCTGACAGCATCCCCAGCACTTGTCTTCAGGTTGACTCTCAGTACTTCTAGCCCTTCTTTTTATCCTCTTGGTAACCCAGTTCTTTCATAGCATAATTCCCTCCCTCACATATGGCTCAACCCATCCTCTCTTCTACCCTTCTCTGTCTCTCCTGAATAGAGAGTACTTTGGTATGGCCATGTCTCAGTCATGGCTGCCAGTGCACAATGGATCCATTATGACCACTGAATCCAGGCTAGCCTCCACCATAATGTCTCTTTTGTCCAGAATTTTGTTTCCCAGACTCCTTGCATTGGCACACATGGCTTTCCATACCTTAATCCCTCCCTGCCTTCTTCCCTACTTCCTCCTCCAATCTGTGTTGTTCTCTGAAGCTCCCTTTAACCTCCTCTTCCCTTATTACCTTCTCTGTTTCCTGTCTCTACTCCTTTCTTCCAACTTTTGAAAGGTATAACCCCTTGTACTCCACCTTGTCCCCACCACTGTCTTCTTGCATCCCTGTTCTGGAGGAGCTTCCTCCCCTCAGGCTATCCCTCCCTGCAGGTTCATTATCTGAATAGGGGCAATAGCTACCTTCCTTGGTTTTACAGCTTCCCACATAACTAGTTTAACTGCTCATCCAAGTAACATTTAAACTCCACACTAAAAGTGCAGTTCTACTCTTTGAAATATGCAGGCCATCTCTCCCATATTGGCCCATATCCTCCCAGGTAGGGCCTCAGTCCCGAATGTAGCCAGAGCTCTCCTCCATGTACCATGGCTTCAACCAGCTGATAAAAGCCCTGGTGCTGAGTGTCCTAATCCCTCCCTGGCCACATACAGGTAACACTTTGGCAAAAGTCACCATACATGTCTCCTACTTGATTCCCCTCCTCAGCTCCCTGAAACTTGCCTGCACTACCTGGGATATAATTATAATTTTCTCAGTGAAAACAACCTTTGGACAACACCTAACATGGGTTCAGAAAGGAATGATCTTGCTTAACAAATCTAACACATTTTTCAAAAGGGATAGTCAGGCTATAGAAAAAGGTAAACCAGTGCATGTCATGTCCTTAGACTTCAGCAAGGCACTTGATACTGTGCTGCATGCCAAGCTGACCAATTGCCTAATAAAGGTCAAGCTAGTCAGTCAATTTGCAAAACAAGATACTGGGATGCATAGTTATGGGGATCCATATTAGGAGACAGGAAGTTATATAGCCTTGTACATGTTACTGGTGAGGCCACATCTAAAGTATGGAGTTCAGTACTGGTGACCACACCTCAAAAAGGACATTACCCTTCTGAAGAAGGTCCAGAGGAGGGCTACAAAGATTATAGTGGTTCAGCAGGGTAAGGCATATAAGGAGAGGTTAAGGGCACTGAATATGTAGTCCCTGGAGGAAAGGAGCGAGAGAGTGGGGACATGATTGGGACCTTCAAGTACTTGAAAGGGATAAATAAGGAGGATAGGGAGGGTCTCTTTAAGATGACTAGCAACCATAACATAGAGGTGCACAGTCTTACACTGGGGGGGTAGGATGGAGGTCAGGAATCACTTCTTCAAAGAGTGGGTGGTGGACACTTGGAATGCACTGCCAGAAGAGGTGGTAGAAGAGGTGGTCCTGTTGAAAACAGTGGACAGCTTCAAGAAAGGCTGGGATAGACATAGGGGGAAGATAAGGATCATGGGTAGGGAGGATGGGAGGAGTGCGGAGGGTGGGCAGGGACAGCAGTTGTGAACCCTGCAATATAAGCAGACCAGATAGACCGAATGGCCTTCTTCAACTGGTTTCTTCATATGTTTTTATGTTTATATGTAAATCATTAAGTGGAATAAGGCTGGCTGAGTGACCGAACACAATTAGTAAAAGTGAACAGATAAGATTCTAACAAAGTGGGGGTGATTAGTGGAGTCCCTCAGGGATCAGTCTTATGACCCAGCTTTTCCAGCATCTACATAATCAGTATGTCAGTATTAAGAGGGGGATAGTTAACTAAATTTGTGGATGATGTGAAGATGGGACATGTTATGGATTCAAAGGAACAGGAAGTACTAAGAAGTATTATTTCAGATGTAGTTGGAATACATTTTCAAACAGTATCTACAAAGCAAGATGCACTTCTGCCATGACAAATGTGTATTAATGAATTTTGGTAGTTGAAATAAGAAGACATACTATAACTTAGGGGTACTATGTTAAGGGTACTAGAATGTGAAAAGGACTTGTGCATTTGGGTTTCAGATAGTTTTAAACATACTAAACAGTGTGATAGTGCAATTCCAACTATGATAAGATTCTGGGGTGCATTAGAAGGAATATCACCAGTAGGTACAGAGAGATGATGCTTCTGATGCACAGGGCCTTAATGAGACCCCACATGGAGTACTGCGGATCCTTTTGGTCACCTCAAAATGCACGTGTGACAGGGTAAACACAACAGTGAGGAACAAGGGGTTAACCGCTTGGTTGAGACTGAGGAAATGTAGAGACTGCAGCAGGCAAAGGGGGGGATGCCTCCACAGGTGTGGCCAATTAGAAAGAGACTGCAAAAAGGCAGAAGAATCCAGCAAGGGAGGGAGAAGCTGGAAACCGCTGCCCTGTGAGAAAGGAATGAGAGCTGAAAAACCAAAGAGAATGTTTAGGTCATAAAGAGAGTGTTTGGGGAAAAACAGCCAGATCATGCCTGGAGCAGAGGGTTCTGCGGGAAAGAACTAGTTTAGCCAGCTGGGCCAATAACAGTGAGTAGAATACACTGCTGAGAACTGCCTGAAAAGAAGGCTAAAGGGGAAACTGTGCTTCATTTAAGACTGTATCTTGAACAAACTGCTGGCCCACTTAGGTGGGGCAAAGATTCCTTTGTCAAGTCAGGCTGAAATAACTGTTTTATGGTAATCTTTATGTTATGTGACCAGGCTGCAGAAGTTGAACTGACTGATTATGATTTTCTGGAGTAACAACTCACATTTTAAGCAATGAAAGTGCACTTTGTTCTGTGAACCTGAAACACAGCGTGTCGCCTTTCCATATACCATAGGTCAGCTTGTCACAGCAGGAGATAACCATAAACTTGAAAGGCTATAGAGTAGAAAAGGCAAATCAAATTGTTAAAGGCATGGGAAGGCATCTAATACGACTCTTGACTAAATGGTCTGTGATTGTATATATTAGATGTTAGGTAACTAAGAGAGAAGCTAATATCAGCATACAAAGATATTTCAAATGAAGATACCCATGCCTATTTAGACTTAGACAAGACATCCTAACAGGGACACTAGAGGGCATAAACTGCAATTAAAAGGTTAAAATTACAAAACAGCAAGAAGAGGGGGTGGGTCATACAGAGGGTATTACAAAAGTAGAACAAGTTAGCAGATACAATAATAATGAGCGATAATCTAGCAACATTTAAAAAAAAGACATAAATCTGCCTCAGCCTGCTACTGTCCCTAGACTGTCCGGTATCTCACTGCCTAACTTGGTGTGTACCATCCATTACCTTGGCTCCTAGACACCTACTCATCTGATGCATGAGAGGGGACCACTGGCCCTTACGTGCCCTTGTGCCTAAGCACTTACCATTCCTAAACTGGGGTAATCACACCATGCCCCACCTTAACACACAAGCATCTGTCTGTGAATTATATATTACTCTTTACTGTTTTGATTGCCCTTGCCCTTATGCATGTGCTTATTTGTTCACACTGTTCACTGCCTATATATCACTTCATTGTAATATTTGTCATACTGTTTGTAAAACTTACCCTTGTAATCTCTTGGGTCACACCTGAAAATAGGCATTCCTCATCTAGTGTGCTTACCAAGTAAACAAAAGCTAATAAATAAATATTTACTAGAGGAAGAGTTTGGTGTGCATTCTCATTGAAATATGGTGGACAGGCCAGATGGGCATAAGCTCCACCTTGTCTGTATACTCCAGTGTCCCCATGTTCCTATGTTTCTACCCCTACCCAGTCCCTTGCCAGGTCATTTTTCTCCAGGTGGACAATGGCATCCAGCTCCCTTCCATCTTCTACTGCCCTAGTGATCCACTCTTCACCTCCCTTTGCTTTCCTTTCCCCGCTACTAAGTATATCCTCTTGATAACTGAGTACCCCACCAGCAGCTATTTCCTCTTTGGCTGGGGGCCCCTTCATACATCTTTGAGGCCTTCCTTTCTGAGTAGCCCACATTCTCCCTTTCTACTGCTATGGGTGCCTTTTCCCAGCTGCCCCGTTCTGCCAGGGTTACAAAGGAATCGTGCAGTGGTACTGACTGAGGTGTGTGTAGGTATACAGCATCTCCCACACTCCCAGAATCCACCAAAGTCCAGTTGCTCTGCCTCTTTTTGGGCATTCTCTGGGGGAACAGTGGCAGATTTGGTTGCCCCCATGTAAGACAGAAAGTTCTCTGCATCATTACCAGTTTTGCCTATAGCCCAGCAAACTCTGTGCTCAGCTCAGAGAGGTGATTGCAAATGAGGCAGCACCTCAGTCTCCAAAAGGTGTTAGAAAGACTACGGCCCCAAACTTGTTGATTGCACCACTCACAAGATCTATCCTTCCTTTACTATTTGCCCATTTAAACTTCTTTATAACCTTCTGCATCCATTGTATTCCTACTTCTCCCTTTTGCCTGCCTAAAACTTATTTGTTATCCTACTTTATTTTTTATGTAGTTTTTGTTGAACAGGAAGGATGTCTAGACTATTTTTTGCCTATTTTCAGCCTTGTCCCGGGGAGAGGGGAATACAGATGGATACCAACTGAAATTCAACCCTATTTTTAAGCTGTTGGTGGTATTTTTTATTGGTGAATGGGGGAAATTGGGCCAGGACACTGGGGAAATTTCCCTACTCTTTGGTAGGGGGAGCTGCTGTACCCATGGCCTCTGTTTCAGATGGTGGTCAGTCTGCTGGAGTACCTGCAGGTGAGCTGATCTCCCTCTCTGCTGGTCCAGCCATGGAGATCAAAAATCCTGTTTCTGATGCTGTAGAGAGTGTTATGCCTACTGAATTTTCTATGTCTCACACCGATGCACCAGAAGAGGACTTTACATTTCTACAGCCTGGTATGTCTTTGGAAGCTGCCTGGCTATGTCACGTTTATCAAGCTAATCCACAGTATGTTCTTTCTTTATTGAACAATGGGAATTTGGCAGATTTGGTACGGAAATGCTTACCATGATCTGTGGTGGACTGTTGTTCTCCTCAGGCTGACTCTTTAGCCATGCTCCCTGAGAGTTCTCCTGTTGCTGACATCGACGTAGAGTTTTGACCGGTTGAGATCTTTCCACTGCACGCCAACAGTGCTGTTTCACATCCTGAGCCTGCTGTTTTGGAAACTATTTTGCAGCCTGTAAGTACTGTTTCTACCACCGTTGTTGCCACTACTGCAGAGGGGGATTTGTTGGGTTTACATCCTGGGAGGGTGTCTTCTTAACCCTTACCTGGTCTTCCCTTCTTGAAGTTGCCAACGACTCTCGAACTTTCCCTACTCCAGGCTGGTTGGACTAAGACACCATAAAGTCAGTGGCTTCCTGATCCTTCTCACAGCCCTATATCTGGTTCTTCTGAATGGGAAGCGCAATGCCAACAGGGTTTGGATATTCCTCAACGTGTTACTCTTCCTGTTCCCTTTACTAGTGAGTCAGATCTAGACCTGCATGTGGATGATGTGCAGCATCCTGCACCCTCTCGGTCTCTCTTGCCTAAGTCTGCTGTTGATTCTTCCATTGACTCAGGGGACGAGGGACAAAGTAAGTGGCCTACTGTTTTGGGGGATCACATGGACTCTGAATTGCCTGTGCCTGAAAAGTCTGCTCCAGAAATTGCTAAATCTACATGGGCTTCTTTTTGGAAAAAAGACCATTTTACACAGCAACCCCTTCCTGCACAACATCACAATGCTGTGCATTAGCAGTATTTAGGGGGTTTGGACATTCCACCAGATAGACTGTATGTGGGTAGAACCTTACTTAAAGCATCCTTGTTTTTTTCCTCTAATGAGGTGTATGCTCTGATACATGCATCGGGGCGATAGCCTGTATGATGTTAGCTTTAAGTCTCAGGGGTTAGACAGATTTTGGGCTAAATATGAGAAAGTGAAGCACTCTGCTCTATGGTTACCTTTTCGAGCTATACCACTTACTAAACCTGCTATTAAGTTCATTACTATTCTCTTTAGGAATGAAAGTGTTGCTGTGCATGATATTTCTCATTGGCTGGAAAAATGTTGTGACCTCTTGGGTCCTCCAAAATCCATTATGAATGAAGAGCATATTTGGACTGGAGGGCGGAAGTATAAAGTTAAGCTTAAGTCCAACACTATGGTTCCTCTCCATCATCCTAGTAGTTTATTCTTGGGTAGGGATAGGGGATATGTTTTTATCCTGGCCAACCTAAGACTTGTTTCAAATGTGGCTCTTCCCTTCATTTAAGTTCCACTTGTGATAGACTCCTTTGTAATTTATGTTTAGAATTTGGTCACTCTAGTTCTTCTTGTGAAAATGAAATGAAATAATGTGTAACTTATATGAGAAATGGGTGCATACTTACAGGTCTTGACCTTGGACACCCCATAATAGGACTGATCAAACCTGTCAGGATTTGATTATTATTGCCATGCAAAAGAAAAGTATGGTGTCTACCAGGGTTCCACAGCCTTCTCCTCCTGCCACTGACCATGGTTCACTGCCCTCTGAGCCTCTGGTTTCTCCCGACCTAATGGACTCTACTCCTGGCCCTGGCCCTCTACCTCTTTTCTCTGAGATACCTGTTCTGGCTCCATTTCCCCTTGCCCCAGTCCCTTTGGATCTGGATTCAGTTTCCCACTCAGCTTCTCCTTTGAAGACCCTTGAACTTTCCCCTTCCCCTGCGGACACGCCTGTACTGATGCCTCCCACTTCCTTCTACTGCTGTAGTCATTACTCGCAAGAGGACTCTTAAACAGACTAGGCCCAGCTTGAAGATTGCTAAATCTGCCACTTCATCCACCGGTCTCTCTACTCAAAATAAGTATGCATCTCTTTCTAACTTATTGTCTGAATCTGACTTTGGGGATGATTCTGAATCGTCTTCTACTATCTCCTCTTGGCTGATTCACTCCTCGAACTCTGACGGAGAACAAACTCCCCTTAAAGTACCTCCTGAACAAATAGTCACCTGAGGCAAGTCTAGTCATAAGAGCTCTAGACAGGGTAAAGTGTCTTGAGATTTCTTAGTTTCCTGATTTTTGTCTCTCCACTGTTATTTTCTCTGTCTTCTCCTTCTCTGTGTATTGCCACTGTTAATGTGAACAGTGTCAAAAATGTTAAAAGGCAGCTTCTTTCCTTTTCCATCTTTTATGATTTAAGTTTTGACATTATTTTTTTACAGGATACCAGACTCAATACCTCTTCTCTTATTCAGGTAGTGCACAGGTTGTGGTGCTAGGGTCCCTCTTATTTCTCCTATGGCACTGATGTTTGTGATGGGGTTCGACTTTTGTATCATGGGGATAGGTTCTGTGTTACCAGAGTCATGGATGTTTCCCTTGGTAGGACTCTATTGCTGGATGTTTCATTTGATAACACCTGTTGGAGATTGATAGTGGTATATGCACCCCAAAAGAAGAAAGATAGGGTTATGCTGTTCACTGCTGTGCAACCTTATTTGTTTACCACAAAACACATTATCTGGGCTGGGGATTTTAATTGTGTTTTGGACACTCAGGATGGGGGGCTTGGACACAGAAGGAATTTTGTGATACAAACTGCCTTAAGTCCATAGTCCATAATGCAGGCCTTTTGGATGCCTATCGCTCGATGCATCCCACTGGAGGGTGCATCTTTTATAAAGGTATTCTCTCCACCACTGTTGATTTTGTATTTTTATCTAAATTTATCACGCTTCACTCTGAGTAAACTATACCCTTGGAAACTGATCATAACATTGTGTCCATTGGTCTTGGTCTGTAGAGCCCTGTTCCTGTCGGTAGGAGTTACTGGAAATTGAATAATACTATCCTGGATTTACCCTCTGTTTGTGATGCTATACATGATTTTTTGAAAGCTAGAATGTCCATGGCATGTTTGCAGCCTGACCTTGGTCTTTGGTGGCTGGGAACCAAGTCCCATGTTAAATCCTTGTTGTGAAAACATGCTCATACTAAACATGTTACTCAATATCATAGATATTTAACCCTTTGGAATCACTTGGCTAAATTATATTCCTTTATTAATGAAGGTCAGTCTGTAAACCCTAGCCAGTTGTCTAATGTGAAAAAGGAAATGGGTGGGCTTCGATATACGAGAGCTTCTTCCATGTTATATGAACACAGAATATGTACTCCTGGGAAATCTTCCTGTGGTGATGTTTTTTCTAGTTGTAGGGCTAGAGTTATGAATAGAGTTATGATGACCTTGCTTGCCTGAGCTGGTACTGCAGTCTCTGGCTCTGAGAAAATTCTAGGCCTTGTGCAAGACCTTTAGCGAGCACTTTATTTTCCATCTGATTTCAGTGTGGCTGCTGGAGTAGTGAAGATCTATACTGTGTGCTGACTGCAGTCCCTATCAGCCTTTTCAGCCCTTCTGAATCTGACCATTTGCTGAACTGCCTGGTGCTGTGGCTGAAATTATAATAAGTATTTTTTTAAATTCTTCTTGTGTGGACTTGTGTGTATTCTTCAGTGACTGAACTAGTGCTTGTCATTTAACCAGGAGGCTGCTGCTTGATGAAATATACTGTGCCTGAGGCATTCAACTATACCGCAGTAGAGGGGGCTCAGTGGCAAGCCAATCAAGTGCGGGGTTGCCTTAAGAGGTGGGGAAAACTCTCCCTTTAAATGTAACCACTCGCCACACAGCGCGAGTGTGTGGCACGAGCGTGAGTGGCTGCGCCACTCAGTAGAGAAAATTTGTTAATTTAAGTCTCAAGATTCAGCTAAGAAAGGAAATTGATTTGAGCCAAAGTAATATTTAGTTAAAATACTGAAGATAAAAAGGTAGGCTCTTGTTAATAGATTTTATACTGTGTTTAAGGGTTAGCTCTTTTAAAGTAGGTGATATAATGTTTGTAAGTAGTAAGCAAACAATTATTGTTTGCTCACAGATATTTTGTATTATAGGTTTGTATGGTGTTTTGAATCTGCCTTATTTGGGTGTGGGGGTTGAATGATGTTTGTTTGACCTCTCCTGTAGTTAATTACTACCATGACTCTTGGCCTTACCCCCGGGATTATGGTTACAAAATAGCTCCACTTTCTAGGGGATTTGAATCTGTTTATTATTTTTTTCTAAACTTACTTTTAGACTTGCTTAGAAAACAGATATATTTATGTTTAAGAAAATTTATTAATTTGGATTTACTTTTCCTAAGGTTTTTTGATTTTGGAAAGACTGGGCTAAAAGGGAGACTGGTTAAATCAGTTTTTCTGCTTTTGTGTTTATTACAGTGTGGGGATATTAATCCCAATCCAGGCCCTGACATCAGACACAATTTAGGCAAGGGTATTTTGTTTATCCACTCTAATATCAGAAGTCTTGTAGCTAAATTTGATTTGGTTAGGGATTTTGTTAATGAAAATCATCCTGATTTTATGATATATACTGAAACATGGTTAAGTGATAAGGTGGTAGGCGGGGATATTTTGATTGAGAGTTACAATGTGTACAGGGCTGATAGGAATAAAAGGGGAGGTGGGGTTTTAATTTACACTTTGGATAAATATTTTTAAATCAAATACATTTGGGAGTTAGTGCATACATTTGTGAGTTTTTAGCACTTGAAATTAAATTTCCAGTGGGAAAACCAATATTACTTATTGGAGTTTATCGTCCCCCAAAGAAGGTAAGAATAGAATGTGACAATTTACTGATGCACTTTCTTCCTTTACTGATATGCACAAAATTCTTCTTATGGGAGACCTTAATGATAATTGGTTACATTCAGCTGATGTAGGAGCACTGAAAAATATGGCACTGTCATTGGGCCTAGAACAACTAATAAAAGAACCAACTCATGTTAATATTAAAAGTCCAGCTGAATCAACCGTGCTAGCTCTAATTTTGACAAATGCTCCCTTTCAATATGTTAATGCAGGGGTATTAGAAGATTTAAACAGTGATCATAATGTTATATTCTGTGTTAGAGGTAAAGCTCCCTTGCCAAAGCAACCTGAGCTTATTTTCTATCGAGCTACTAGAAAGTTTGATTATTTAGCTTTTATAGAAGATCTAGACAGAATTAATTGGGATAGAATGTTTATGAGTCCTGAAATTGATTTGGCTTGGAATTATTTTCTTTCAGAGTTAATGCAGATTATAAATGATCATATGTCAATGAAATTAAGGAAGGTAAAACAATCCTCTGCTCCATGGTATTAATCTACTCTGAGAAAGTTAAAAAGGAAAAAGGGCCAAGCTTGGGCAAAGGCACGCAGCTCAAATTCTTTGAGGGATTGGCAATATTATAGAAGTCTTAGGAATTCTTATGTAACTGCTGTTAGAGAAAGTAAAATATCATATTACCATTCTAAATTAAAACATTCTGTTGGGAATCCTAACATTTTTTGGGATATAATTAAAGAGATTAATGGTCACCATAAACAGGGTGGGAATTGTAAAACTGAGATCTTAGGTTATGGGGGGGGTCCCTTGCAGATGGATTTAATAATTATTTTGTGA
The DNA here is from genome assembly GCA_016271365.2 of Neoceratodus forsteri. Taxonomy (NCBI): domain Eukaryota; kingdom Metazoa; phylum Chordata; order Ceratodontiformes; family Ceratodontidae; genus Neoceratodus; species Neoceratodus forsteri. The sequence continues at coordinate 119,038,092 of CM028133.1, forward strand.
ACTCTATACATAGTTTTGCTACCCCTGACCCTTGTAATACTAATGATAATTCCCAACTGCATTTAGATTCATCCAAGATGTTTTCACTTAAAAAGTTGGAGGAGTGTGAGGTTACTGAGGCTTTCTTGAGTTTAAAGACAACAATGAGTGATGGCCCTCATGGACTGACCCCTTATCTGTTAAAAATTTCAGCTCTAAAGATAGCTGCTCCACTCACTTACTTGTATAATTGGTCCATTAATGAGGCAGTAATGCCCTCTGATTGGAAAATAGCTAGGGTTGTTCTTATTTTTAAGGGAGGGAGTCAGGATCAGTTTAATAGTTATCAACCAATTTCACTTTTGTCCCAGGTGTCAACGTTGTTGGAGAGATCTGTGGCAAGACAATTGATTGACTTTTTGAATCAGAATGATCTATTTGATAAATATCAGTCAGGATTTTGTAAATCACATAATACAATTTCTGCCATGTCAAGGGTCTTGGATGATGTCAACGAAGCTATGGATAAGGGCCTTTTGACGAGTGCCATCTTTGTTGACCTCTCCAAGGCCTTCGACACGGTGGATCACCAAATCCTTCTCTTCAGTTTGAAGGATATTGGATTATCGGGTAGTGCCCTTAAGTGGTTTTCTTCTTATCTAGAAGGTAGGATGCAGTCAACTGTTGTTAACAAGATTGTTTCATCACCTCTGCCAGTGGTTCAAAGGGTCCCTCAGGGATCTGTGCTTGGACCCTTATTTTTTTGATTTATGTCAGAGAGGTTGGATGCCATGTGAATAATATGGCTTACCAACTGTATGCAGATGATACTATAATCTATGCCTCTGCCTCTTCTGTGGATGAGATCCAAGCAAAATTACAGTTAAGTTTTGACAGATTATATGGGTATCTGACACAACGGAAACTTAAAATGAATGTGAGTAAGACAAAACGTATGATATTTGGTTCCACTGTGAAACTTAGAACTTGCACTAAATTATCAGTCTTTGATCCTGAGGGAACAAAATTAGATCAAGTGATGACTTGTAAGTACTTAGGTTTTTGGTTGGACCCCTCTGCTACTGATAATTTGCATACTGATGAGTTAGTTAGATCAGCGGGAATAAGGGTGGGTTTATTATATCGAAATAAAAATTGTTTGGGTGGATATATGATAAAGAAAGTTATTGAATCACAATTTTTTCCTCTTTTGATTATGGTGATACACTTTATGATTATTCTTATTCTGGAAGATTATATAGATTGGATGTACTGTATAATCACCTAGTGAGACTGATCTTACAGTGTTCTAGGGATACCCATCATTGCCTAATGTACCGTAGATTAGGATGGATTTCGTTATCAGAGAGAAGGCAGTTACATAAATATCTTTTGGCATTTAAAAGTGTTATTACAGTAATTCCAGAATATTTGGCTGAAAGGTTAGAAGTTAGGGATGTTAAGCCTTCCTTAAGGAATGTGGATTATCGAGAGTTGGTAATACCTAGGTCAAAAACTAAACGTTCTGATTCTTTTTTAGCCAGCTAGTCCCTAGATTTTGGAATATGATGCCTATGAAATTTTGTTTGTACAATGGAAAAATTCCATCACGAAGAGTTGTTAAAACCTGGTTCTTGGAATCATTTCTTGCACAAAAAAGGCTTGTTGTGCTTAATTTGTTATAATTATCAGAATTGCATGTTAATGTATGTATTTTTATATGTCTGTATTTATTGTAATTGTTGTAACTGTAATTTTGTATAACCAAGGGTCACCATTTTAAATGAGTTTTACTCAATGGTCTAACCCATTTAATAAAATGAAATGAAATGAAATAACATTTGCATGCTTTTCATGCTGTCTCAGGTTCCTCACCTTTAGATATTCAGAATTTTTTGGATTCCATTCCTTTCTCTATCTGCCCTTCTGACAAATTGGATTCTCTGGTTGCTCCTGTTTTGTAATTAGAAATTTAATTAGCCATTAAATCTTTGAAAATAATACAACACCAGGGCTGGATGGCCTTACTACAGAATTCTTTAAATGGTTTTCTGCTATAATGGTGGATATTCTTTTTTCAGTTTTTAATTGGATGTTATCCTCTGAAACGTTTAATTTCCACTTCTGTGTTGCTCTACAGATTTTTCTATATAAAAAAGGTGAAAAATGAAATATTAATAATTGGGGGCCCCTTAGCCTTCTTAATGTTGATTTTAAGATCCTTATGAAAATTTTGATGTCTAGATTGGCTTCTGTCTCCCCTTTCCTAATAGCAACAATGCAAACATGCTCAGTTCCAGGTCATCATATCTCTGATAATTTGGGAGTTGAGTGAACAAGGGAAGGAAGATATGCTATTTCCTTTCCCTTGATCAGGAAAAAGTGTTTGATAAAGTGTCTCATGCTTTTTTGTTCCATGTTCTACTCTGTTATGGCATGCCTAAAACATTCTGTAAATGGTTGTCCTTAGTCTATAAGAGGGCTTCTATGATCCCCTTGGTTAATGGACATTTGGGTTCCTATATTGATCTTAAAAGAGAGGTGAGACAGAGTTGTCCAATGAGCCCTGTCCTTCATGTCTTCTGCCTTGACCCTCTCCTTAGAAGTTTCCAGAGTACACCTCTTTTTAAAGGCATTTGTCCAACACATACTGATATGGAAATCAAGGTTGTTGCATATGCAGATGATGTCTTTCTTGTGGCACATGATTATTCTTTCACTTCACAGGCATTTGAATTACTGCATACTTATGCTCTAGTAGCGGGAGCTTCTTTAAATAAATCTAAAAGTAGGGGATATATGCTTAGCCCTTCTACAGATCTAGTGCATGATATTCTGGGAATAACTGTTACCTCTGAAGATTTAACCATCTTGGGTGTTGCTTTTGGTAGGGGTGACAATTTCTTTTTGAACTGGTCTGCTAAAATGGATACTGGGAAGCTTAAGGTATTAGCATGGAAAACTTGGCAACAATCAAAGAAAAAGAAGGTGATGGTGTTGAAAATGTTTTTTTTTTTTTCATTGTTTTTATATATTAGCATGGTATATCCTATTCCAGCCTCCTTAGAAGTTGTATTGACAAGCTTAGTGTTCCAGATTATATGGGGTAGTCGTTTAAACCCCATGAAATGGGATGTATTGTATTTACCACTTAGGAAGGGTGGTTTGGCTCTTTTGAATCCTAGTGGACATTTTTATATACTTTTTTTCTTATAATTTTTGGAACATATCTGCTCCAATGTCTAGATTGTGGACCTTATTAGCGGTTCACTGGTATGGCTCTTTTTTCATATGTTGGATTCATAAAACTGTTGTCCCTGATTCCTTTCATACTGTTCCCCACTTCTTTAAACCTGTCCTTACTAAAAGTAAGAAATGGAAACTAACATCCTTGCAGGTTATAAGTAGACCACGAAAACTTGTATATCAATCAATTCAGGAGCTACTTTATGATATTCCCCTACTTTTGGTGGGTTGGATGATCAATATCATCCTGCAATTCTTCTTACTTTACTTAATGTCAGGACCCCTCCCCCCCGGATGTGGGATATACTATGGTTATACTGCCATGGTAAACTTCCTGTTAAGGGTAATGCAAAACATACAAGTATCCAGGATACAACATATCCTAGTGATACGTGTCCTGATGTGTTGGAAACTATGGACATTTTTTTTGTTTCATGTCCCTTTACTTGTGATTTTTGTCACTTGTCTCAATTAAGAGGTGATTCATGCTGGTTACAGGTTACTCATCTTGAATTGATGGGAGGCTTTTCATTTCAGTTTCTTGAATATGATGAGGGCACTATGCGACTTATATTTACTTGTATTTCATTTATTTTTTGGCAAACCAGATGTAAGTTTCTTCTTTAGCAGTTAGACGTTGCTTCATTTCAGATGATTCAGAATATTGAAAATGAGTTATGTATACAGTGCCTGCATGATAAACATCTGTATTCTACTTCAGTTTGGACATTTTATTAGAATGTGATTCCTTTCCTGAAGGACAAAATCAGATAGACTGCATTTTCTTTCTTATTTGATATGTATTGTTCGTACATTTTGAGAATTTCCATTTTTTCCATTTTTTGTATATTGTGTATTGTTCTTCTGAATTTGATTTGTTTGTGTTCTGTTCTAGATGATTTTTTTAGCTTTTTTCTATTTACTACTGACTGTTTTCTTGTCTGCATTGCATTTATTATCATTGCTTGTTTTTTTTGTGTATTATTTTGTTATTCATCTTTCAATATAAATGCCCCATCTCTGTTGGTAGGAGAGTTGTTGAAGCTATGGACTCTGAGTTGAGTTGTCATTTTGCTGGTAGCTCTGTAGGAGAGCAGATCTCCCTCCCTACAGGTACAGCTCAGGGGATCATTTCAGTAGAAAACACTAGTAATGTGGAACAAATGCAGGAGGAGCATATGCATGTGGATGCAGTAGAACAGATGGATTATTTGCCTTCTGGTCTAGGTCTGGCTGAAGAAAATTGGCTGAAATAAATGCTGAGAATGAACAGGGACTCTGTTTAGGCTGTTATTACAGCAGAAGAGCATCCCATAGCTGAGAAAATGCCCAATTCTGCTGAAAATGGTAACCCAGGTTTGCACACTGAAAATGCACCCAAGAAAAGAAGCATAATACCTCCATTAACTGAATCCTATGCAGAGATGTCAAAACTGGGAGAGTCTCCTGTCAAGGCTGCTGATGATGCACAATCATCAAAAGCACCACAAACAGCTTTTCTTGAACTTCCTGGTACGCAGACTGCAGCGGCCACATCTGGAGCAATTCTTCAATTGAACCCTGCTACTTTCACTCCAGAGAATGATGTGGTGCATGGGCTCACCTCTATAAGTTCAAAATGTGACTGACACTGTGAATGAAAGCATGTTAAGTTCTAGTGGGACTGCTTTTAAAAGTCAGGAGATGCAAACAAGGAAGGCCAACTGAACCAACACAACACAACCCAGTTCCATACAGACTTTCTCGTTCCTTGGAGCACTCCTTGAGGAGCGCAGGGTGGAAACCAGGAGATTCGGGTCACTGGGAGCCCCACCCAACACATAGCCTGATTTCTGAAGCTCTGGAGAGAGGGGCCCACTTACTAGTGCCTGATCATAGTGTTTCTGAGGCCGAAAACATGACTGATTTTGACATGGGTCTCCATGCTGAAGATGTTCAGCATGATGTCATTTCCAGTACATCTACCAGAAGTTCTGATGGTCTCAAGCTTGTCTTCTGGTGATGAAAGCCCAAGTACCTACCCCCCACATGGAGTGATGGTATGGACTCTGAAGTACCCCCACAAGGGCCGCAGCCTAATTCCAGAGAAAATGAAAGAACCGCTTGGGAGGAATTCAGGAAATCAGATAGCTTTTCTGGACAACCTCCACCTATGCAAAGGAGAAATGCAGTGAGACTGCAATACATGGGGGGCTTACCAACTGTGCTAGATCATTTATATATGGGAAAAAATCTGATTAAAAGCTCTTTGTTTTTTTTACAAACAAGATATATGCATTAGTATGTGTATCTGGGGACAGTTTGAATGATGTTAGTTTTAAAACCCCTCAGGATTTAAACTGGTTTTCGACAAAGCATGAGAAAATGCATTACTCAGCTTTATGGCTGCCTTTCAGGCCATACTCTTAAGCAAACCTGCCATTAAAAATATCACAGTCCTGTTCAGAAATGAAAATGTTGTGGTGCAGGATCTCTCACATAGGTTACAGCAGAGGTGTGATATTATGGGGCCCCCCAACCAATCTTTGATGAAGAGCACATATGGACAGGTGGGTGGAAGTTTAAAGTGAGATTGCATCGCAACAGTGCTGGACCCATTCATTTACCTAACAGTTTGTTTCTGGGGAGGGAAAGGGGCATTCTTTTTATGCAGGACAACCTCGAACTTGCTTCAGATGTGGATCATATATGCATTTAAGTTCTGCATGTGATAGACTAAGATGTAGTCTGTGTCTTTTGTACGGTGATTTCAGTTCTGATTGTAAAAATGATCTCAAATGCAGCCTGTGTGACAAACTAGGCCATGCCTTTAGAACATTCCCTTGGGCTCCTCACAACAGGAATGATCACCCTAGCCAGGAAGTCATCCTTACTGAGGCCCCCAAAAAGGACATTGACACTCACAAAACATCTACTAATATTGGTAACCCCCCATTGGCCACAGGGGCTCCTACTGAGGCTGAGGTACCAGCTCCTCCCCCTGCTGAGAGATCTGAGGCCCAGAATATTCCAGATAAAAACATCTCAGATCAGGTTATAGTGGAAGAAGAATTAGAGGTAATGGATGAGACAGTAGTATCTGAACCAGAGCAAGAAGCGGTAGTTATGCCCCCACCTGTCTCAGGGACAACTACAAAAAAAAGAGGTATGAGGCAAATCAGGAGATGGTCCAAAATTGATAAAGCCTCCTCCCTGACACAACCATTCCCCTGAGTAACAAATTTGATGTTTTATCTAAAAATTATCAAGAATCAGAGCAGGGTGGAGACTCTGAAACATCCTCATTACTAATCCTCACTTCAGACTCAGAAGAAGAAAATACGAGTAAATCTGGACATAAGGAGAGGCCTAAAAGGCTTGGGGCTTGACCTAGAAGGAGTACCAGAACTGAGAAAATCACTTGAACAAGTGTACCCCCCCCTTCTTCGAAACTAATGACCTTCCCAACAAAACTAAGTATTGCCACCTTAAATACCAATAGCTTAAATATTCTAAAAGACTTTCAGTTTGATATTTGCTTTCTTCAAGACACCAGATTAAATACAGTGTCCTTAGTTCAAACTGCAAAAAGGCTTTGGTGCAGGGGTCTTGCTTTTTTTTGGATTAGCAGGTTGTGATGGGGTTGGGATTTTATTTCAGGGTGATGGGTTTAAAGTGACATTAATATCTATGCTCCTTTAAAAAAAAAGAAAGGGTTGATTTATTTACTGCAATTAGGCCCTTTTTGTTTACCACTAAACATATCATTGGGGGGGGGTTAATTGTGGTTTAAAGAAACAAGACAGAGGAGCCCTTACAGATAAGTATTTCTGTGATACCAATTGTCTAAAACAAATTTTATCAAAATGTAACCTTAAAGACACATATAGAACATGCACCCAAGGAGGGGGCATACTTTCTATAAGGGTCGCTTATCCACAAGGAGTGATTTTATTTTTATGTCTCAGCAAGTTAATGTGATGAAAGCTACAACTATTCTCTATGAAATATCAGACTGTGCTATTTTAGCCACTGTTATAAATTTAGGCAAACAGGCAGCCCAGGGGAAGGGGTATTAGAAGTTTAATGTCACCCTTTTGAATAATGTACAATTCAGCACATCTATAGAGGAGTTTCTCAAAGCTCGCATGTCCTTAGCTGGACTTTCAGATGATTTGAGTCACTGTTGGGTAGAACCTAAACAGGAAATTCAGAACTTAGCAAAGCAACAGTCCACAAATAATAGTACTAAACAATACAAAAACACTTGACTTTAAGATTTCAATTGGAAAAAGATATACATGCATTAAACATAGAAACATAGAATTTGATGGCATATAAGGACCACTTGACCCACCCAGTCTGCCCATTTCCCTACCTAATGGATAAGCTGCAGATCCTAGTTAACCAGCAGCCTACTTCTTCCTACCCCCAACCCCTGGAATTGCCTTATGACTGTCCCATGCATGCTTGAATTCCACCACTGTTTTTGACTCCACGACCTCCTCCATAAGGCCGTTCCATGCATCCACAACCCTCTCTGTGAAAAATACTTCCTTAAATTGCCTCTGAGCCGGCCCCCATTCTTCAAATTGTGCCCTTGTTCCTGCACACCTCTTTTTTTGAAAGATGCTACCCTCTTGGACTTTGTTGATTCCCTTGAGGTACTTGAAAGTTTCTATCATGTCCCCCCTCTCCCTCCTTTCCTCGAGGCTATACAGATTAAGCTCCTTAAGTCTCTCTTCATACGTCTTCTGGTGCACACCCTGCACCATTTTAGTTGCCCTCCTCTGAACAACTTCCATCCTGTCTATGTCTTTGCGAAGACAGGGTCTCCAGAACTGCATGCAGTACTCCAGATGGGGTCTGACCAGCTGTCTGTACAGAGGGATAATAACTTCTTGTTTTCTACTGATGATGCCTCTCCCTATGCATTCCAGTATTCCCCCAGCCCTCCTTGCTGCCCTCTCACATTGCTTGCCCACCTTTGGGTCATCTGATATGACTACCCCAAGGTCCCTTTCCATTTTTGTTGTTGTTAGTATCTCACCCCCCATTGTGTACTCTTCCTCTGGGTTTTTGTTTCCCAGGTGCATTACCTTGCACTTCTTAGCATTGAATCTAAGCTGCCATACGTTTGACCATTACTCTAACCTTGCCAAGTCCCTTTTCATCCTTTCCACCCCACCTTGTGCATCAACTCTGTTGCAGATTTTTGTGTCATCTGCAAAGAGACATACTTTTCCTTCCAGTCCCTCTGCAACGTCGCATAAAGACATTGAAGGGACGGGTCTAATACTGAACCCTGCGGTACCCCACTAGTAACCCCCCTTTCATCAGAGTGAACTTCATTTACTATTACTCTCTGTGTCCTATTCTCCAGCCAATTTTTTACCAAGGCTGTCATTTTGGGACCCACTCCCAGGCTAGCTAACATGTATATTAATCTTTTGTGTGGGACTGTGTCAAATGCCTTGCTAAAGTCTAAGTAGGCCATGTCCACAGCCCCTCCCTGATCTACTACTTTGGTCACCCAGTCAAAGAAATCTATCAGATTTGTCTGGCATGACCTTCCTGCTGTGAGTCCATGCTGCCTTGGGTCCTGTGCCCCTCTGGCCTCTAGATACTCGAAAATTCTTTCCTTCAGAAGTGATTCCATCATTTTCCCTACCACTGAGGTTAAACTAACAGGTCTGTAGTTTCCTGCTTCTGCCTTGCTCCCACTTTTGTGAAGAGGAATCACATCTGCCCTCCTCCAGTCCTCGGGTACCACCCCATCCTCCCATGATTTGTTAAACAGGGCGGTCAGTGGTGTCACTAATTCTACCCTTAGTTCTTTCAGAATTCTGGGATGAATCCCATCAGGCCCCATTGCTTTGTCCACCTTCAGTTTTAATAGTTCTTTCAGAACCCTTTCTTCTATAAATGGGCTGGTATCAACTTCTGTATCCAGAGTGTTTCTACTGTTTGTTTTAGGTACCTCCCCCGCTTCCTTTGTAAATACTGAGCAAAAATATTTGTTTAGTATCTCTGCATTTTCACCATCATGCTCTGCCCACCCTTCCCCCCTTTATTAAGCCTCACTATCCCTCCCTTGGTCTTCCTTCTCTCCCTGATGTACCTATAAAAGGTTTTATCCCCCTTCTTAACTGAGTTGGCTATCTTTTCCTCAGTTTGGGCCTTTGCTGTTCCGACTGCCTTCCCAGCTTCCTTTTGCTTTAACTGATACAGTTCTCTGTCCTGTTCCTTCTGTGATTCCTTGTACTTCCTGAAAGCTTTCTTTTTCTCTTGAACCTTCACTGCCACTTCCTTTGAGAACCATAGTGGTTTCTTACATCGTTTAGTTTTGTTTATTTGCTTCACACAAAGTCTTGTTGCCTCTGTGATGGCAGTTTTATTATTCCCGTTGTTCTTCCGCCTCCTTCCTGCCCATTTGCTAGTGCATTCCTTAGGCACTCACCCATTTGGCAAAGTTAGCCCTCCTAAAGTCCAGTACCTTTGCCTTTGTATGGCTTGACTCTATTGCTGTGTTTATTGTGAACCATACTGTTCGATGGTCGCTAGTTCCCAGATGGCTACCCACTTCTACATCTGTGAACCTCTCTTCATCTCCATTTGAGAGAACCAGGTCTAAGATTGCTCCCTCTTGAGTGGGCTCCAATACTAGTTGTCTAAGGCATGCCCCCTGTAGGGCATCTAGAATAACCCCACTCTTTGAAGTGGCTGCTGCAACTGCACTCCAGTTAACACCTGGCATATTCAGATCGCCCATCAGCAATATCTCCCCTTTTTCTGCCATACTAAGTATACTTTCTATCATTTCCTTGTCCATTTCCTCCCCCTGAGAAGGGGGTCTGTATACAACCCCTGTGCAGATTGTGGTGCCATTGCCGGTCTCCAAATTTACCCACAGTGCTTCTTCTCCTCCCTGTTTTCCCTTTTGTTCTGTTGCTTTGATTCCTTCCCTTATGTAAAGAGATACTTCTCCTCCTCTTTTACACTCTCTGTCCCTCCTGTAGATAGTGTATCCTGGTATGTTTATGTCCCAGTCATGGATTTGTGTGAACCATGTTTCTGTGACTGCCATGATATCCAGATGTTCCTTCTCCATCAAGGCCACTAATTCAGGAAGCTTGTTACTCAGACTACGGGCACTGGGACTTTTTGCTTTCCATTTTTTGATGGCTTTACCTTCTGTTGCAACATCCCCCACTGACCTTTCTACCTCGGTCTTTTTCTCATTTAGTACCCTATTTTGTAGGGAAAGGCTGGGATTTTCCTGCTGCTTATCAGTGTCTCCTTGACTAGTTTAAAAGCTTGCCAATGAAGCATTTAAACCGATTGCTCAAAAGACTTGTTCCCTTCCTGGACAGATGCAGACCATCCTGCCAGTATAGGCTGGTGTCCCTCCAGGTGGAACCCAGTCCCCAATGAAGCCAAACCCCTGTGCTCCACACCATTTTTTCAACCACTCATTAAACTGCATGGTGCAAAGTACCCTTGCCTCACTCATGCCATTGACAGGCAGCACCTCTGAGAAGGATACTGTGTGTGCTACTTGTCTTAGGCCCCTCCCCAGTTCTACAAAGTCCTTCTGCACTGCTCTAATCTCATGTTGAGCAAGTCATTTGTCCCTAGGTGGACAATGACATCCATCTCAGACTCCCGTGCAGCTGTTCTCGTGATCCTGAAGATGCGCTTCCTGTCCTTCCAAGCCATGGCACCAGGCAGGCACCTTACTTCAGTTTTCCCTGCTCCCCCCAGTTCTATCCACCTAATAATTGAGTCCCCCACCAGGAGCTGCTTCCTTTCCTTGTGGTGTCCTCTTCCTTCTTCCTGTGGGCCTCCCTTGTGACAGGTGTCCTCAGCTTCCTTAATCTCCTCTGTGGGTGCATCCATAGGGGAGTTGTGCTCCCCCAGAATGGTGTATGGATTGTGGAGTGGAACAACTGACTGGGTGTGCCTCTGTTCCACCATCCTCACCCTCCCTGAGCCCACTGTGGTCCTACTGCTGCTGCTAACACACAAAGAATTAACCTAACTTCCCAATTTAACTCAGTAAAAATAGAGATGGAAATGCTACAATATTCTAGGGCAGCTTCTATGTTGAATGAGCATAGAATCTGTTCCCAAGGGAAAAAGGGTTTTGGAGATTCTTTTGACTTAAGTAATAAGACAGCGTCTGATAGAACCCTGACAGAAGTGAGGAACCAGGATGGCCTGTTAGTTACATTAAAAACTGAAATTTTGAAGACCGTTTCTGCATATTTCAAAAAAAATTTATGCTGAGCCTGAGATTGATAGTCACAGAATTTCACACTTTTTACGCACTTTAAAAAGGCCTGTACCCCTTAAAGAGAGCATTTCACGACTAACAGCTCCAATTAATATCCAGGAAGTACAATGGGCTATTTCTAAGTTAAAGACAGACACTGCACCAGGCCTTGATGGCTTACCAGCTGAATTTTATAAATCTTGTAGTAATTTACTAGCTTGTATTCTCACAGAGGTCTACAATTGGATCCTCCATAACCAGCACATAGATTTTCACCTCCGTATAGCTGTACACATTTTGATACATAAGAACTATGATATGTGACCTTAATAACTGAAGGTCACTGCGTTTGCTTAATACTGATTTGAAAATCCTAATGAAAATACTTACAGCCCGACTAATACAAATTGCACCATATTTAATTTCAGGAGCTCAAACATGTTCCATATCAGGTAGATGCATTAAAGACAATCTTCTTATTATTAGGGAGATATTAGAGCAAGGGAAAGACAATAAAATCTCTGGTTTTATAATGTCTTCGGATCAGGAGAAGGCATTTGATAAAGTACCACACCCTTTTATTTCACATGTGCTTCAAGCTTATGGAGTCCCTGTTCTTTTTTGTAGTTGGATTAGCTTATTATATAAAACAGCCACTGCTATTCCCATAGTGAATGGCTATCTAGGCTCATACATTGCTATAAATAGAGGAGTGCGACAGGGATACCTAATGAGTCCCCTATTGCATGTCTTTTGCTTAGATCCCCTGTTGAGAATGATAGAACAAGATAGATCTATATTAGGCATCCAACCCAGAGATGGGTCACAAGGGCCATTGCAAGCCTGCCCTCACCCCAGCCAGAGCACCGCTGCCATCCCCTTCCTTGAGCCCAGCCAGGCAGCCATGGGTTGCAAGGGCCATCGCAAGCCTGCCCTCTTCCCAGCCAGAGCACTGCTGCCATCCCCTTATTTGAGCCCAGCGAGGCAGCTGTGGGTTGTGGGGGTCATTGCAAGCCTGCCTTCCCCCCAATGGGATCACTGCTGCCATCCCCTTCGTTGAGCCCAGCCAGGTACGGTTGCAGATCATGATCGGAGCATCAGTGCCGGTGATTTCCTGCAGTGTGTGTGTGTGTGTGTGTGTGTGTTTAAACAAAGGACCAAGCTGTTTTGGTGCCAATTCCTATTTAAAAAAAAAGGACTTCCACTGTACTAGTCAGCATAGCTGTGCTGATAGTTTTTGCCATTTGCCTTTTTCCCCTAAAGCCTACTGTGTTTGAAATCATTTCATTAGTAACCTTAAGTGAACTGTGGAGGACAAGCTGATTTGAAATCATTTCATGAGTAACCTTAAGAGTATTGTGGAGGGCAAGCTCATTTTTTGCAAGTAATGGTTACTTATGTACTAGGAGCTAATTAATTTTTATTCATGCATCTAAGATGACACACAGCCAGAGTTAATCACAGGAATATATTAATTTCAAAATGTGAGAATGCTAGTACTTTATGTAACCTGATCAGCCTGCCTTTATTTTTATCTATGCTTCGTTGAAGTAGTACCAGCTATGGGAACTGAACTGTACCTTGGAGCCAAAACAACCTGCCCTCTTCAAATGTGGTACTAAGCTCAGGTGCTTGATGTGATTACTATTCAAACCCATTTTAAAGGCTCCAAATTCCTGGTACAGCCATTGAGCTGCACTGCAGTGCCTACTGGCCTCTGGAGTAAATACTAGTGTTAATAAATTAAGCAGAAAATAATAGGAAAGAAATAAGCCATTTCTGGTGGGTAGAACTCATAAACCGAATTAAGCTTGTACCTTACTTGACTAAAACATCTGCTCCTCCTCCTCCTCCTCCTCTTTCTGCTGCTCTATAAATTTTCCCTTTTCTCTTTCTCCTCAGGCAGCTATGGGCTGTGAGGGCCATTGCAAGCCTGCCCTCCAACCAGCAGAAGCATCACTGCCATCCTCTCCGTTGAGCCCAGCCAGGTATGGTTGCTGATCGTGATAGGAGCATCAGTGCCAGTGATTTCTTGCTGCATGTGTTTGGCCCCACCACCCCCACCACCACCCTTGGTCAGCAAAGACTAATATAGTGCCCATCACGTGACTCACTACAACTTATCTGCTGTCATCTCTAGTTGCCACTACATCCAGTTCCAGACTGCACTATGTACTCAAGCAAAAATGTTACCTATTTTTTTTTCTCAGTAATGTTCCTGCTTATACCCCTTGCCTCACTCCCTCCAGCTATCTACCCACAATTAAAACCTAACCTCCATCCTGTTTACTCCTACCCAGATCTCCCATCACCATCATACAACCTCTACCTTAGAGCAACTGCTCCATTACCCCATGAACAAATGGATTCTCGGTTCCACCATTCTGCCTCCTTCTTTTCACACTGGGCTAACAGTACTATATAACACTGCTTTAAGTGGCACTCCACATACTTCCAAGGAACTTCATTCCATCCCCAAGCCCAAATGGACCTGACCCAAAACAAAATGGCTTATAGTGCTGCCAATACTTCTGGCTGGCGAGATTGTAGCAAACCCTGGACCTCACCCTCCCAACCCCACTGCACCGATTGCTCTCCTCAGAGGTCTTAAAATTGTGCACCTCAACATCTTCAGCATTCTAAACAAATTAACTGCTGTGCAACCACTCATCCTATCACTACGCCCAGATGTCCTGATCATCTCTGAGACATGGCTGCAGGCACCTTACCTCCCTATCCCCTTTCTCCCCCACTTCTACCCCTGTAATGATTGAGTCCCCCACCAGGAGTTGTTTCCTTCACCTGTGGGGTCTTATGCCACCCTCCTTTGGGTCTCCTTTGTGGAGGTTCCCAGCATCCTCCTTGGTCTCCACTGCAGGTGCCTCCATAGAGGAACCACTCTTCACCAGAACAGCATATGAATTGTGGAGAGGTATAACTGAAGTGATGCATATCTGTTCTACCACCCTCTCCCTCTCTGAGCCCACCTTGGCCCAGCCACTTCTCTTTCTTGGCAATCTCTGAGGTAGCGGTGGTGGCCCTGGTGGTCCATGGGTGGGCGAAGAGGTTTAATAAATTCTAGCCATGTCAGCCTAGAGACGGGCAACCTCCTCCCTCAGACCAGAGAGGTGCCTGCAAACAGGGCTGCGTCATAGCCTCCAGAATGTCTCCCAGAACACTGCTGCCTCACAGCCATTGCACTGCACCACTCCCATCTTGACTTATTTCGTGTCCCCTCTTCTGTTGCTTTGTATACTTACCCTCTCCTACCTCTATGTATTTTTACACCTACTTTCCTACTGCATATGTGCCCTTACAACTTTTGCCCTTCCTGTTCTGGGACAGGAACTTCCTGTAGTCTTCAGTAGTCTCATTATTCCATGCTTGGATTCAGATCTCCAGCAGCTGGGGGTATTTTCTGAGGTTCCTGCAAGGTAGATGAAACTAATGTGTCTCAGTGATCCTTCACTTCCTACTGCCAAACAGGAAGTTCCTGTTGTCAGTCAAATCTAGTGGCTATAAAAGTAGAACTGTCTTAGGGTGGGAGGGTAGAGGGCTGGGAAGGAGAGCAATTAGTAAGAAAACTGTAGTTCTAGACTGCTACTTGCTCTGAAAGCAAATTCTTCTCTGTCAAAAACTACAGCAAGAAACTGTAATTGGAGTCACCTGTTTTTGTACTCCACACCCCCAATTAGCTTCACCTCTGACACAGTAAATTAAGCTGATACTGAGGAAGGGCCATCTGCTGGTGAGTCACTATGTATTATCAGTTTTACTGCACTGTGCTGTGACTTGTGTAACCACCCAGTCCCCTGGGGTTACTTGAATCCCATCAGTGTCAGTGAAAGGTAGGACAGACAGCTGGTGAATAATTGGTTAAAGTAGTTTTTCACCTACTCACTCTCTGTTTACTTGGTCTCAGCTGAGATGAGAGACATGATGTCATTTAGAATGCTCAGAGCAGCATAAGCCATGGCAGCTAGCTGTGAGTGGGGAGTTTTAGAATGTTGGGTCAGTTTCAGTTGAGAGTTGGTAGTCAGTAGTTGAAGTGTGAGGAGTGAGAGCTGCAGTGGGCTCTGAGGAGAGAGCCTATTTGATCACTCTAGTTCTGAAAGACATCAGCCAGCCAAGAGAAGTAATGGAAACTGTTTTCTAGAGGAGCTCCTGATTTTCATCCCCAGAGAAATGAAAGGGCTGGTACAGAATGGATCCAAGGGGTAATCCCCTATTTGATCCAGGACTTTGAAGCTGCCTGTTCTATTTCCAACTGTGAGTAATCAGACTTTGTGCTTCCTTGGGAAAGTACCTATGCTTCGGTGTTTCTCTGACAGATGGAAAAGATACACCAGTTCTGTTCTAAGTTGAGACTTTTCTGAAGCTTAAAGTTGGCTGACAATTGTGGAGTCCAGAGGCAGACTAATGCACATTGTTCAGGACTTTAATGTTCTACAATGGAAAGGGACCTGGGGATAATCATATCAGATGACCTAAAGGTGGGCAAGCAATGTGAGAGGGCAGCAAGGAGGGCTGGGGGGATACTGGGATGCATAGGGAGAGGCATCACCAGTTGAAAACAGGATGTTATTATCCCTCTGTACAGACAGCTGGTCAGACCCCATCTGGAGTACTGTGTGCAGTTCTGGAGACCCAGTCTTTGCAAAGACATAGACAGAATGGAAGCTGTCCAGAGGAGGGCAACTAAAATGGTGCAGGGTCTGCACCGGAAGACATATGAAGAGAGACTTAAGGAGCTTAATATGTATAGCCTCGAGGAAAGGAGGCGGGGGGGGACATGATTGAAACTTTCAAGTACCTCAAGGGAATCAACAAAGTCCAAGAGGGTAGCATCTTTCAAAAAAAGAGGTGTGCAAGAACAATGGGGCACAATTTGAAGATAGAGGAGGGTGGCTCAGAGGTAATTTAAGGAAGTATTTTTTCACAGATAGGGTTGTGGATGCATGGAACGGCCTTATGGAGGAGGTCCTGGAGTCAAAAACAGTGGTGGAATTCAAGCATGCATGGGACAGTCATAAGGCAATTCTAGGGGGTTGGGGTAGAAAGAAGTAGGCTGCTGGTTAACTAGGATCTGCAGCTTATCCAGTAGGCAGGGAAATGGCAGACTGGGTGGGCCAAGCGGTCCTTATCTGCCGTCAAATTCTTTGTTTCTATGTTTCTATGTTACACTCCTAGAGTAGTGTTTCCTAATACTGGAAATTATAATCATTCCAAGGTGCATTTTTTCTAAATGTTTTTACAAGACGTTTTAAGGTGTAACTCTGAAAAAATGGCTGGGTATGGATGAGGAAGTGAAAGGTAGGCAGCTCCCCCATCTGGCGTGACCAGTTCAGCACTACAGGTTCTGTAAGAGTACCTGGTTTTTCAGGACATGGTGGCCAATACCTGAAGAGATGTTGACCCCCTGGTGTGGGTTGTGTTAAATATGAGCCATTTTGGGCTCAATTGTGGCCAGTGCCACTAGAAGAAATGGTTCAGTTGTGGCCAGTTGCCACTTGTCAAAATGTTAAAGTCCTATGCCATATGGGAAAATGTGTGCTCCATGGTGGCCAGTGCCAATAGAAAAATATGTATGTTCAGTTAAGACCACTGCCAACAAAGAGAATTCAAGGTCCTATGACATATGGGATAAGTAGAGTTTCTGTCAGATACAGTTTTCTGTTCTGCAAATTTCTTGTGCCATGTTGTGTGTAAACCTTAGGGGTCCACCCTTGCTTTAGAGACCATCTTTTGGAATAAAGTCACACTCTAGAACTCCAGCCTGTTTTGGACATTCGTTGTTACTGCTTCCTGTGTGGAGTTACAGGGTACTCCTCCAGAAGTATAGATCTACATAGCCCTAGTAAAAATTCTCTCATCAGGACTTGGGTTACTGGCCAAAATTGTATTTGATTTTGTACACCCTCACCCCTTTCTGACCTCTAGAAGTAATAAGCTGGTATACATTCCCAAAGCTAGGGATAGTACCAGTCGTCCAATGTGGTTTGCATGCCCAGTCAAGGGTACCAAGGGGTAGCTAACTGTGTAAAATAACATGGGGGTGGTTACAAAAAATGTTTTCTCATCTGAAGATGTTGTTTAATTTGAGGAGAGAACTAGAGATGTTTGCTGAGGGTATGGCTAGTATCTGTCTGTCTGGTGGTGTGGTAGCCCAAACAGAAAGGAAGCTTTGGACAAAAGGATTTTGTCCAGAAAAGTGCCATCCAAATGAACTGCTTGTGTACCTGCTAGTGCAGAAAAGAACAGGATGCTGCTTGTGTGGTGTCAGCTTCCAAAAGACTGTAAAGCCTTGAAGTGTATGTCCTAGTCTCTGCATCAAAGTGTTTACAGAACTTTTAACTTGCAATTTTCCAATGCCAAAAGTAGTGTGGACCTTCAGAAACAGACGGAGAAATGTGCCTTGAAGGTTTCATGTGCTTAGTGTGCAACCTGGGGGAGTCGCTAGAGAAATTGTCAGAATCTGTGGATAAAATAGTCAAAACTGCACTCTCACCATTGAAATTGCAGTCAAGAAAAAAGAGTTACAGTTTGCAGTTTAAATTTGTTCCCTCTCAACGATTGCCATGAAGGAAGAGTGAGCAAAGAGAGAGAGAATGGCGTTAAATGATTGGTGAGAGTGCAATCAGTCCTGTTCCCTGGTCATCTTCTATGTGCAACTGAGTGTTCGATAAGAGGAGAGAGAGTGGCGTGCAAGCTGATCAGCCCAGGATCAAACACTGAGGGGCTTGTAATGTAGTAAACAGACTTTTGGTGGTGTAATTTCAGGCTTAACCCATTGTCTGACTGACTGGAAAGTGAGCGTGGTGTTCATGGCTATGCTCGGTGGGACCACCAGCTCATTTCACCCCAGAGGCCTTCCAAAGATCAGCACCAGGCTGAAAATTTCCATCAGAAAGCTAGCTACTGAATGCAGTGAGTAAAACCAGTTAACTGTACAACAAACTGTGTGTAAACAGTGTGATTATTTTGCATAGGACTGTGTGTTGTAACAGCAGGGCAACAATGAAATATTTTGAACATAGGCTGAGCAGTATGATGGGTTCAACAACAGTAAATGTTTCTAAGCAAAAAGGGACTGTGAGCTGTATATTAGGATGCAGCAAACGGACAATCCTGTGCAAAGGAAAACTGTGAGGCTTGCAAATGACTTTGAGCATGTGTAAATAGTTCTCTGAATAGATACTGATCACAAAGTCAAGTTTAAAATCATATGAATGTGCCAAAAGATACAAGCAGAGCAATTGATTACAATTTTGAGTAAATTCAGTAGCCAGAATAGGTCAGAAACACAGTCTTAGTCAGTGAACAGAGTTGATGCATGAGGAGAGTTACCGCCACCATTACAGGGTGCGGTCAACAATGTAAACACAGCAGCAGGGGGCCATTTTGTGAGACAGCAAAGAGACTTGTGAGCAATTCAGTAGCAACATATTTTTGTCTGTTTGCTTTCAGACATGGCTTCAGGAACTCCCTGCTACATGGATCATGCCCAAGTTATGATCGCAGAGGAGGTGGCAACACTAAGAGAACTAGAGAGAACTTTTTATGGTGAAAGGTTGCTTCCAGATGTAGCAGTCCCTAGCTATGCAGTGAGATGGTGCATTATGTACCTAAAGGCTGGAAGGGATGTGTTTCTGAGAGCCCACTTATAATATTGCCTTGTGAAGTATGATATGAGCAGGGTTGCAGCACCAGAGGGGGCATCATGAATTAGATTGGCTCCTATGTGCACCTGAGTAGGAGACTCTAAATGTAGCAGCACACAGCACCAGGTTGAACCTGTTGGGGAAGCTCCACAGAGTGTATCATAGGAGAAGAGAGCAATGTTGATTCACTGCATGGGTAGGAACAGAGAGAGTTTTCCATGTCTGTGTCCCAGATGGACAGTGCAATAGAAGAATCCATGGACCCATGGAAGGAGGGTCTGAGTCCTAGCCTAGTTGGGGATGACAAATTGCAAAAGACACTGAATTGGGAGGTGTCTACATCCATGCCCAGTGAGGAGTGGAATGTCTCAGGAGTGAGGACATTTGCTCACTCCTGGGCTCAGATCATGAGTGAGGAAGGGGAGTATGAAGAATTGTATCTTCATGTTGAGGGTCCCCATTAGCAACCTCAAGCTCTTGCTTCAGAAGAGCCACATACAGAAGAAGTAGGCTCCAGTAACTTGCCCAATGAGATGGTTGGGGACAAGTTATTTTGTTCTTTAAGTATGCAACACTGGCTCAACCAGGACTGGCCACCCCCAAGCCAGGCCATGGGCTGCAAACTTGTGAAGAGCAGCAAGGAAGAGAGACTGATACATAGGAGGGCTGACTCCATCTATGAGAAGTCCTTCCCTACCTTCATCTCCAAGTCTGAGAGGAAATCGAACAGAACAGGCAATTCAGAATGTTGGAAGAGGCAAGCAAGAATTTGTACTTTGGTGCAGCAGACTGTGTCAGGGATAGAGTCATAAGTGATCAACTTAAATTCTGGAAATTGGGCAGGACTCTGTTTATGGACACTATGAGAATCATGGATGGGGCAGGGAATGAGACATTCCACAACATCATCTTTGAACACTCAGATGATGTCATAGTCCTTGCCCCACATCCTGAGTGTTACTACCCTTAATGGTGCCACTCCCTGTGAATATGCCCAGCGTGCCTAGAGGGAAGCGAGCAGTGGCATCGCAGTGTATGTCATCTGAAGCAGCAGTATCCAAGGAGAAAGATGCAGCTCTACTGCTAAATCAGGATTCTTCAGGTGTATTCAGATTCATCAGCCCAACAGTGTTTTCCTGTTCCATTGCCTGGCCTTCCAGATGACATCAATCCAGCTGTTGTCCTGTTGCATCACCTGGATTTCCTGATGACATCAACCCAAATGTTTTCCTGTTCCATGGTTTGATTTCCAGATGACATCAACCAGCAGTTTTCCTGTTTCATTGTTTGTTTTGACAGATGACATCAACTCAGCAGTATCCGAAGATGCCACCTGGTCTGAAGAGAGAGAGAGAGGATCCTCAGCTCATAGAAGTAAGGTGACTGTTTGTTTTCAGTCTTCAAGGAACTAGTAAGACCACAATTTTTGTTTTCTTTATTGACTTTGCACAACACGGTGTACATTTGAAGACTGTCCACAGAACTGTAATAACTGCCATCAAAGAATCTCCCCATGGATTTTAGTACTTTCAGAGCCCCTCTCCTGTCCAGGAACCATTCTTGAGCAGGCTTCAGCCTAGGAAAGACTCTTTAATGGACCTTGCCTACAGGCAACTTCAATCTGCAACTAGATGAGGCTTTTTAAGGTCTTCCATCCCCAAATGTGTTGTGCAAATGTCTTCTTTACATTTTTTACTTTTGTTCTTTTATAGAAAAATACTTTTGGGACTTCTTTAGTGTTCAGATGGAGGTTTAGGCACTGTGTGGAATGCAGAATGTTGTTTTGTGTTTTTTCTTCTCTTGCAGGTGTTCTTGAGGAAGAAAAGAAGAGGATGATAGAGCTCAGCCGAGTTCCCCTTTTCTTAGAGTTTTTAGGATTGTTTGTGGTTAACAGGGTGTTTAATATGCTTTTTCTTCACAGGTGTGAGATTGTGGAGAAAGTTGTGAAATGTAATGCAATGTAATGTGTGTTTTCCTTGTATTTTGCTCACAGGTACCCAGAAAGTTGGGGGGTAGGTTCCCCAGTGGACAGCCTAGACAGATAGGTTTTTCCCTAGAGGGCCAGGGGGATAGACTGGCTGTGTTTATGATCTGCAGTAGGGATTCTCAGTTCTGGTCTATTAGTGCATGTTTCAAGCACTGAATATTCATAGATAGATCATGGGATAAGGGCTGAAATCTCATCAGCTGGCCTCTGTGCCCTTAGTGTTGCCTGTCTGTGCCTGGCACATGGTACAGGAGAAGTAGCACTACCTCCCCATAGGTAACACAGAGGATAGGATGGCTTGGTGCCTGGTGAAGAAAACTGTGGATAGCCATTTACCTGTCCAGTGATGAGTGTAACCACCCAGTCCCCTGGGGTTACTAGAATCCCATCAATGTCAGTGGTGGCTAGGAAAGGCAGCTGGGTAATAACTGGAGGAATGGTGGTTTCACCTACTCACTCTCTGTTTACTTGGTTTCAGCTGAGATGCGAGAGATGATGTCATTTAAAAGTCTCACAGCAGCATAAGCCATGGCAGCTGGCTGTAAGTGGGGAGTTTTAGAATATTGGGTCAGTTTGAGTTGAGAGTTGGTAGTCAGCAGTTAAAGTATGAGGAGTGACAGCTGCAGTGGGCTCTGAGAAGAGAGCCTAATTTATCACTCTAGTCCTGAAAGACATCAGCCTGCCAAGAGAAGTGGTGGAAACTGTTGCCTACAGTAGGAGCTCCTGATTTTCATCCCCAGAGAAATGAAAAGGGCTGTTATAGAATGGATCTGAGGGTCAATCCCTTATTTGATTCAGGACTTTGAAGCTGCCTGTTCTGTTTCCAACTGTGAGTAGTCAGACTTTGTGCTTCCTTGGGAAAGTACCTCTGCTTATGTGTTTTTCTGACAGGGGGAAAGATACACCAGTTCTGTTCTAAGTTGAGACTTTACTCAAGTTTAAACTAGGCTGACAATTGTGGAGTCCAGAGGCAGACTAATGCATATTGCTTAAGACTTTAATTTCCTACACTCAGAGTAATGTTTCCTAATGTTGGCTGTGATAATTATTTCAAGATGTATTTTTCCTAAATGTTTTTACAAGATGTTTTAAGGTGTAACTCTAAAAGGATGGCTGGGTATGGATGTGGAAGCAAAAGATGGGCAGCACCCCATCTGGAGTGACCAGATCAGCACTACAGGTTCCATAAGGGTACGTGGTTATTCAGGACATGGTAGCCAATGTCTGAAGTGAAGTTTACCCCCTGGTGTGGGTTGTGCTAAATATGACCCCTTGTGGGCACAACTGTGGTCAGTGCCACTAGAAGAAATGGTTCAGTTTTGGCCAGTTGCCACTTGTCGAAATGTTAAAGTCCTTTGCCATACAGGAAAATGTGTGCTCCATAGTGGCCAGTGTCACTAGAATAAATGTGTGTTCAGTTAAGGCGATTACCACCGAAGAGAATTCAAGGTATTATGATATATGGGATATGCAAATTTTCTGTCTGATACAGATTTCAGTTCTGCAAATTCCTGGTGCCATGTTGTGTAAACCTTGAGGTTCCATTGTTGCTTTAGTGACCATCTTTTGGAATAAAGTCACACTCTAGAACTACAACTGTTTTTTACATTCATGTTACTGCTTCCTATGTGGCGTTACTGGGTACCCCTCCAGAAGTATAGATCTAGCATAGCCCTAGCAAAAAGTTCTCTCCTCAGGACCTGGGTTATTTGTCAAAATGTTATTTGCTTTTGTACACCCCCAACCCTTTCTGACCTCCAGAAGTAATGAGCCTGTTATGCATTCCCAAAGCTAGGGATGGTACCAATTGTTTGAAGTGGTGTGCATACCCAGTCAAGGGTACCAAGGGGTAGCTAACTGTGTAAAGTAGTGGGGGGTGGTTACACTTGTATTCAATACTTCTTACTCATGTGTTAGATAAGCTTGTTATTTCATTTTTGCAGACTTATGTTAAGTACTCTACCACTGTTTATTTAAACTGTTGCTAAACTCTTTTTATTTTTCCCTTCTGTCTCCTTTTAATCTCTTTCTTCACCTCTTCCCATCACATTTCCTTGCTATTTCTATACATATACTTCTAATATCCTACCCCCTCTACCTCCACCTTGTTACTTCCTTACTGTCTATCTCTGCTCCATCTCCTTGGCCCCACACTATGTTCCTCCTTATTCTCACTATCTTCCCCTATTATTTTACCTTTGCTTCCTTCCCTTCCCTCCCTCCAACTTCCCTTCCTCCCTTGCCATAGTCTCCCTCCTTTCTTCATTCCTTCTCCCCGTCTCTTCCATCCTCATGTCTCCTCCACTTTCTTCACACTCCATGGTCCCCAGGCCCTTCCATCCTCCACTCGCCTTGTATCCACTTAGCCTCTGTTCACTCCATACTGGTCCACACATTGACACTACCCTGCTCCTACCCCCCCTCTTTACCTCATGTAACCTCCCTCTCTCAGAGATGTACATCTATCCCCTCCAAGTTGCTTATCATTGTACTATTCTGTTCTGTGGGTGATATTGAACCCAACCCAGGGCCATTCCATCTTCCTCCCAGTGATCTCCCTAAAGGATTAAAGATACTCCATCTCAATAGCAGGAGCCTTTTCCCAACGATTGATCTGCTTCAGACTCTTATGATTAGTCTAAAACCCAGTGTGATGATCCTCACTGAATCATGGCTCTCCTCCAAAATCCCTGATTCTTCCATCTCTGTACCTAACTACTCCCTCATTCGGCATGAGTGGTCAACCAGGGTGGTGGTGGGGGGTAGCCATGTACATCGCATCATCCAAACAATATTTCCTTTGCCTCTTTATTACCTCCCCATCTGCTTATCAGCTTATGCTGCTAAAATTTTCCTTCCCCTGCTCCCTTCCTATCAAATTCAAGTTTCTTTATTGTTCAATCACAATGTATATAACATGAACATTACAACATACAACATAAAATATATAAAAATATCATACGATCTTTTAATCGCACAATAAATAGGTCTGTACATTCATATACTGACTCAGATATAGCCATTAAAAATTATAACAGGATCAGTATGAAATAAGAGAAAAGAGAAAGCCAAAATAGCATTGTTTTGCTCTCTGTGATCCAAATATCCTTTTTTTTTAAGTTTAATTACTGATGCAATGACATTTATTTCCCTAGCCTCCCTTCTTCCTCCATTTCAGACATCATCACTAATCTCACTACCCAATCTTCTTCTGGGTAACTCCTCATCCTCGGACATCTCAATATAAATTGGCTTTCCAGCATGCTATCCAAACTTTGTAACCATATCTCCTCTGAATCTCGCACAATTCATCTCTGACCCAACCTGTTTAAACCATAAATTGGGTAAGCACTCTCTAATTGACTGAGTGTTATCATCTCACCCCCACTGGGTAATTCCATCAGGAATCCTGCCAGATGCACTTCATGACAATCACATGGCCTACAGTGTGTGTAAAATCCCTCACCCCAGAGCACTGCCAAATATCCTCCACTTTCACTTTCTTAGGTCACTTGACTTGACACCCCTCCATAAGGAACTTGCCAATATTGACTGGTCTACAATAGCAAATGACTCCACAGTTGACTCAGACTTGGTCTATTTCAAAACCCAGTTCTTGAACGTTTGAATTAGGCATGCTCCAATAAATAAAAAAAAAAAAAGAGTCCAAGGCTCCCATCTCCCATGGATGACAGCCAAATGTCTGCCCTGTCCGCATGCTCATGACCAAGCATGGCAGACTTACAAGGCCTCTAGTATTCTTGTTGATTTGCTAAAGTATTGCTCTTTCTGGAATGCCTGCACCAGAGCTATCAGACTTGCCAAAAAAGAATATTTCTCCTCCTCCTCCTCCTCCTTCCAGGAGACCCTTAACAGCCCCTCCAGATTTTGGAAGGTAGTTAATACCCTTTCTCCTCACCTGCCCAATCCCCTAACACATCACACTGCAACAACAACACCAGCCAAAGTAGCCTATATCAATTAAAACATTACATTTTTTGAAGGACATCTGTAACAAAAGAAAACAAAAACTAAAACTTTGTTTCATGTTAATGCACAGCAGCCGTGCTGGCTCTGATTAGAGTGTGTTTAGATAAGGGCATCAGTACTGCAAAGGAGGAACATAATTTTGCTTAGCATTGTAGAGCAGATGTCCTGTGTGATCAACTGAAATGGTCCAGAATGGTAACCAAGATTTTAATGAGTTGTCAGCACTGGCTGAAAGTATGGCATTAGCTCCTGCCGTATTTGAAATAATTAATTGTGGACAGCCACTTGCTGTTCCAGGAACTATTCTATCATGTAAAAGGGTGACTTAAACTAAGTAGTCATGTCTGTGAAGTAACTATTCTGTTGTCTGCTTGTTGACTTTCAGAGACTTTCCTGCATGCATGCTTTCATAAGGGAAAGAAGTGGTTAGCAGTTTCAACTGTGCTGATAATGGTGTCAGTTTGGTGGTTATTGCACAGGAAATCTCATGCCAACAAGCTGTGGTAATGTACAAGTGTGAAATTACTCTCATACACTACATCAATGCCAAGACCAGTTACCCGATTCCCTAGTGTTAGACTGTAGGGAGGTAAAAAAACAGCTGCTGAACCCTTCCTGGGGTGTTTTCAATATGTTCTCATGTTTGCGTTTCTTATAAAAGTCATTTATACACATAGTTATTTGCCACCTGTACACTGGCTGACTTGTTTTGGGTCCCTGCTTACTAGAAATCTTTAGATTTATGGTTTGAATGATACTGAACCTAGTGCACTGCTATTGTCCTGTAGTCCAGGACCTCTCCATGGTTTGTATGTCATGGTGACAGACATGCAAAAAGATATGAAACATAACACATGTCAGCACATATGCTTTTGTGCAACAATGGCATCAACAACTAATGGTCTGGAGGATACTGAATACAGTAATTTCAGAGTGCCATGAACCCAATGAATCCTGCACTGGGAATGAAGTAATACAGAATTAGATTTTAAGCTATCAAAAGTGTTATAGCATGGTTGATCCATATGGTTCCACTCTGATTCACAGTAGATATTTAAAGTGCTGCATGTGTCCTGTGGTCAGCAACCACCTTATTTTTACCTCTTCACTCAGTGTGCTGATACAGAATGCAATTAAGCAATAAGGCATTACAGGGGGTGCATTCTGGTCGGATAAAAACCTGCTTTGAGTGGGTTAAAGCACACGGTGAAGCGGAGTGATTCTTCCACCCCCCCAGAAGGGCCAGTATCCCACCACAATGCACCCCTTGGAGTGCTTTACTATGATTATAAAATATTTCCTTTTTAGTAAATTGGCTGTATTTTTTTCAATATCTATTTGTTTAGCTACTTTCAGCCAGGCTATTGTGCTGGGAGAGCAGCCCAACTGAAAGTACCTCTTGGCCCTGCAGGAGCAAGCATTCGTTCTACACATTTCATAATGAATGATATTGCCTAGCACGCATGGATGGTATTTGTGGTGACTGGGATGGAAACCAGGAGATCACAGATTCAAATCCTGCTAGTGCCAAATTCTCATTGTTTGACCTTGGGCAAGACACTTAACCTTTTTGTGTTCTAGTCCACCTACAGTGGCTGTGGAAATGAGTAGAAACAGAACCCCATGGACATGAGATGTTGCATCTTAACTAGACTATTCTGAGTAAATGAACTTTAAAATAGTTACATTTGATAGAGGGTGCTTTTATATCACTCTTCTCTTCCTCACTCATGGGCACAAGATTTTGGCTACACCAGATTCTGACTCCCACTTGTTGCTTCATGGTTAGGATAGTGTTTGGTACTAAGTGATTATGTATTTATTTAGTTTTTGTTATCGATTGAAGGAGAGCTAGACAAAACTGCCTGTTTACAGCCTCATCCCAGGGAATGGAGGGGGGAAGGGGTTACAGATGCAAACCAACTGAAACCGAACCAGATAAATCTATTGGTGGTGTTTTTGTGATTGAGGAACTGTGGCCAGAACACCAGGTAAATTCAGTTCTTTTTTTTACAGTACCATGCGATCTTTTACATCCACTTGAACAACCACCAGAAAAGGGAAATAGGAGCTCGGTCTTAGGTCCCATTTGAAGGACAACACACCCAGACAGCACACAATCCCCTTGGCAACGCACTACCACTGGTGATTTCTCAGATCAAATACAATGCCCTAGGACTGCAGGTGGCCCACGCCTAACAGTGATCAGTTTAGACCTGTAACCTTTGCATAGCACAACGGTAGGCCATACTGCCAAAGAGGAAACTATTCTGTATTTTACCCCCTTCCTTCATACCCAAGAGTACAAGTCAGGCATAAAATGCCATTCTCATACAAAGAAATACATGAGAATTACCCCTGGTAGGATGGACACAAAAAAACTCCTTTTTATTCTCCTCTTCATGTCAGACAATATTCGCCCCAACCCAGGCCCACCAGGCAGCAATGGGCCAGGTACAGGCAGCAAAGGAAAGCTAAAGATTGTCTCTCTCAATTCTGGTTGACCTACTCCCTTAATTTCTCTGTTAGAAGCCTAGGTGGCACGTGTTAAACCTGACATCATTTCCCTTACAGAAACATGGCTTTCTCATATAATCCCTGATTCTGCCATTTCACTGCACAGCTACAGTATATAACATATTTAGGAAGGATTGACAGGGCAAAAGGGGGGACTGATCTACCTAAGGGACACCTTATTAGGCCACAAATTCAATATATAGACAAACTCACTAATGACTGAATATCTGGCAATCAAAATGGCATTGGGGAAGGGACAAAAATCTCTTCACATAATGTCCATCTACATACTCCCTGGCAAACAGCACTCTGGCATCACAGCATTTGCCACATGTTTCAAACAAAGCCTTAGAAGAGAAACTATAGTCACTGGGGATTGCAATATCAACTGGCAGCCTAATCTTATGTTGCCCAGAAGGACCTGGTGTCCAGCCTATTCCTAACACAAGTAGTCAGTGATTGCACCCATGACAGTTATAAATCTGGACCTAAAACGAGTGTCAGTGGCTCAGTAGGTAGCACACTCGCCTCTGAGGCTGGGAGATCAGAGGGCTGTGGGTTCAGTTCCCACATCTGGCACTTGGGTTAATATCCCAGTACTGACACTGTAGTGCAACATGAGAGGGGTGCTGCACTTCTGAGGTGCCGTCTTTCGGATGAGACGTTAAACCGAGGTCCCATCTGCCTGGATTGGTGGTAGTTCAGGTGGATGTTAAAGATCCCATGGCACTTATCGAAAAGAGTAGGGGATTTCCCCGGTGTCCTGGCCAAATTTCCCTCATTCAGTAAAAATACCACCAACAGCTTAATCTGGTTCAAGGTCAGTTGGCATTCATCTGTATCCCCCTCCCCCGGGTCGTGCCTGAAAATAGGCAGGATTTGTCTAGTGCACTTACCCGGTCAACAAAAGCTAAATAAATAAATAAATAAAATCCCTAATTGACTGAATCATAGCCACAACCCAGAAAGACTACTTGAGGTGTCTGTCCTGCTTGACTCCATCAGTGACCACTTGCCAGTCCTATGTTCTTGGACAGCTAAACTCCCTAGGTCCCCACCCAAAACTATTAGCAGCAGGGTCTTGCATAAATGTTCAATAGGTGCCTTCAAGACACACCTGGCTCAAATTAACTGGAGTTATTTGGATGTCCTCCCAGATATTGTTACAGCCCTTGACTTCCTTGCGACCCAGTTTATAGCTGCCTGCAACAAATTTACCCCTCATAAAAAATGGAAAGTACAAGGCTTTGTAGCTGGATGGGTCACCCCTGCACTTCTAGCTCAAATATTTGTCATGGACAATCTCTGGTGTTGAACAAGGGAAACTGGGTCAGTCATAGATATACAAAGATACCAAGCAGCCCACAATAAGTGCACCAGGAAAATACAACAGGCCAAAGCAGCACATTTTAAAGAACAGCAAGGGAAAAACTTGGGATGGAAAAAACTCTTGGACAACCTGAATGACCTCCTGAGTAAAAGGGGCAAATCTCCACCTAAAATGCTTAATAATAATGGAGTTGTCACTACTACCCCAAAAGCTGATATCTTTAATGCAGCATTCACAGACCTCTGTTCTGTCCTCCTTGATGACACGGTGCCTGGTCCCAGTGATGGAGGCAATACTGATTGAGTTAGTATATTCGGTCAAGACCCCAGCCACCCCAAATTCTATTTCAAGCATGTCACAATACCTGAAATCATGAAGTATGTCAAAAGAGTTCTAAGTAAAACAAGAGTGGTGAGGGATACAATAGAAATGAAGTTGCTGGCCCTAACAGTAGACGAACTAGCTCTTCCCTTGTCTAAGATAATTAAACTTTCCATGCATTATTCCCAGTTCCCTGAATTTGGAGATCTGCACTTGTAAACAGTGGTGCACAAAAATGATAACTGCACCAACATGGCCAACTACAGGTCTATTTCTAGCCTTTCTCTCCTGTGCAAGGCCCTTGAAAGAATAATTTCAGACCAACTTGTCTATTACTTCAGCAAGTACAATATTCTATACAAGCAGCATCATTGTTTCAGGATGCTCCACAGTACTAGTACTGTCCTCATTGGGTACACCAACTTCCTGCATGAGGTCCTTAATAGTGGCCAACTGGTTGGTGTCAACAACATCAGTTTGACAAAAGCATTCAACCTAGCAAATTACTTATTACTTTTAGACAAGCTCTTCCCTTTAGGCCGCTCCTCTGAAATGGTGAGTTGGTTTCATTACTACCTCACTGGCCAAACTCAGCTGGTTAAGATAGACAACATTTTATCGGGCATTAAGGGTATCTCTGTAGTGGTCCCACAAGGTTCAATACTCTGCCCTCTCCTTTTAGGTATGTTCATATACAACCTCCCAGGAGCCTGTCCTCTATCAAAGGTACTTCTCTATGATGATGATGCTTTGATCTTTAATAGTACACACCATAGGAAACTCTCCAGTGATCTCCAATGCAGTTTTGAGTCACTGGAGAGATGGTTTGGTCAAAACAAACTGGTCCTAAACTACAGAAGTCTACAACCATGTTGTCTGCTGAGCCACTATTAAAGAAAATTTCCCTTCCCTTGTTATTCAAAAATTCTATGGAGTAACCCTAGAACAGGTTGGAATGTTTAAATACCTAGGTGTTACGAACATATGAACATACAAAATTTGCCAGCAGATAAGGCCTAGAGGTCTATCAAGTCTGCTCGAAAGTGCAGCTAGCACCCCTTATTTTGCAGCTGCCCCTTCCTTCCCCCCTTCCCCTTCATTAACCCTCCCCCTTGTCCTGTCCCATCCCCTTTTGAAGCAGTCCACTGTTCTACTGGATACCACTTCAGCAGGTAATGCATTCCACCCAGCCACCACCCTCTCTGTAAAAAGTGTCTCCTCATCTCCTCTTGAACCTTCCTCCTCCAGTCTCATATCATGGCCCTGGTGTCCCTCCCTTACTTTGAACACCCCTCTGTACCTGTCTTGTTTATTCCTTTCATGTATTTAAAGGTTTCAATCATGTCCCCCCATCCCTCCTGTCCTCCAGGGAGTACATGTTCAACTCCCTCAACCTCCTCTCGTATGATAAGTCCCTCAGCCCCTTGATCATCTTTGTCACCCTGCGCTGCACCCCCTCCAGGAACTTAATGTCTCTCTTCAGATACGTGCACCAGTACTGCACGCAGTACTCCAGGTGCGGTCTAACTAATGACATATACAGTGGCAGAATCACCTTCTCCCTCTTTGAGGATATACCCCTTGCAATACAGCCCAGAATTTTGTTGGCCTTTGCAGCTGCCTTCCTACATTGTGCCGAGTTGTTCATTGACCCTATAATGAGCACCTCCAAATCCTTCTTCTCCTTTGTCTGGGCTAGCTGCACTCTCCCCAGCTGGTAACTCCTCTTTGGGTTCTTCATCGCAAAATGCAGCACCTTTCACTTTTTGGCATTAAACCCCAGTTGTCATGTGTCTGACCAGGTTTCAAGCTTTGTCAGATCATCCTGCAACCCCTGCCATCCCCCTAGGTCATCTACCACCGCTCCTACCTTGGTATCATCAGCAAACAGACTGATCTTGCTCTTGATGTCCCATGATATGTCTGCAATGAATATCCCAAACAACACTGGTCCCAACACCGAGCCCTGTGGAACACTGCTCGTCACTACCCTTGGGTGTGAGAGCTCTCCACCCACCACCACCCTCTGTTGCCTTCCTTGAAGCCAGTTTCCTACCCATCATACCAGCTTTGCACCCACCCCTGTGCCTATTAACTTACTTCCAAGCCTTCCATGTGGCACTGAGTTGAATGCCTTACTGAAGTCCAGATACAGGACATCCACTGCATGGCCCCTGTCCAGTTGCCTAGTTACCCAGTCATAGAACTCCACCAGGTTGGTTTGGCAGGATCTGCCCTGTATGAAGCCATGCTGTCTGCTTTCCTGTAGTCCTTTGGCCTCTAGGAGGGCCACCAGCCTCTCCTTCAGGATAGTCTCCATTAGCTTACCCACGATGGATGTGAGGCTTACTGGTCTGTAGTTTCCCGATTCATCCTTGGGGCCACTCTTGTGGAGGAGCACCACATGAGCCATCCTCCAGTCCTGAGGTACACTTCCTGAATGTAGTGAGGCATTAAATAGGTCTGCCAAAGGTCCTGCAAGGACCTCTGCCAGCTCCTTCAGTACCCTGGGGTGGATGCCATTTGGGCCTGGCACCTTGTCCACCCTCAGTGCCTTCAAACCCTCCAAAACTCTGCCCTCCATGATTTCCCCATCTGTCACCCCTTCCCCCCCTGTTTCTGCCATTTCTCCCCCCTTGGGTATCACCCTCCTCTTCTCTTTAGTAAATACTGATCAGAAGTACTCATTTAGTGCTTTTACCTTATCACACCCTGCTTCCACCCAACCCCCTTCCTTCCTAATCCTTACTATGTGGTCCTTACAGCTCCTTTTCTCCCTGATGTACCTAAAGAAGTCCTTCTCCCCCTTCTTAATGCCTTGTGCCAACCTAAGTTCCATAGATGCTTTGGCTCCCCTTACTGCCCTTGTCACCTCCTTCAATTCTATAAAGTACGCCTCCCTGTCCTCCCCCTCCCTGTTTTCTTGTACTTCCTAAAGGCAGCTCTTTTTCTCCTTACCTTTTCCATTACCTCCTTGCTCAACCAGCTCAGTTTCTTAGCCCTAGCCTTCTTGCTCTGGGACTTGCAGCAGGTTTTGGTTGCCTCCACTATCCACAGCTTTATGAGCTCCCACCCCTGGTTAGTGTTCATACTAGATTGAATTCTGGCCAGGTACCCTTTCCACCTCCCCATCCTCCCAAAAATCGGCCCCTGAAGTCCAGCACTCTTGTGTCTGATTCCACCTTCCTTTCCCATATCCAATGTGAGCCATACTGGTGGTGGTCACTCCTCAGTGGTTCCTTCACTGTAAGTTCTCTCTAAAGTCCCCATTTGCCAGCACAAGGTCAAGGGTGTTTCCTAACCTGGTTGGTTCACTGACCATTTGCAGCAGGAAGCTGTCCTGGAAGGCATCCAGCAGTACCTGCTCCCTTCTGTTCCTGGTTGTTGGGGTGCTCCAGTCCACTCCTGGCATGTTGAAGTCCCCCACAATCACCACACTACCCTTCTCGCAGATCCTCCTGATCTGTTCTGCTAGTTCCCTGTCTAACTCTTCCATCTGAGATGGTGGCCTGTACACCACTCCCATTCTAAGAATCCTAGATGATATGCTCTCATTTGCAATGCATGTATAAATCATATACTTTACCAATAGAAAGCTTGGAGCACTCTAAGGCATAGCTGGAACCTTATTTCTAAGGCTAGGCTCCTAGCAGATTCCAATACAGTTCTCCCACTCCTAGACTATGGTTTACCACTTTATAGGGTGGCTTGTGACTCTGTGCTTAACAGAGTCAGGGTTGTACTTAACAAAGCCTATTGCTTTGCTAGTGAGGCTGATAGGCATACACACATCTGCTCCTTATATACACGTACCAATTGGCTACCCCTCCAGGACAGGCTAAAGTACCAGTCCTGCCTCGACTCATGCCTATTGCTATTCAATACCTTTTCTGCCCAGCTACCAACCAATACGCTACTAGAAGTATGACTAGGCATACCTTTGATGTACCCTTCTAGAAAACAAGCCAGGCCAGGCACTCCTTTGTAGTTTGTACAGCTCATTGGCTGAATGAGCTTCATGATTCCCTCATAGGTCTCCCCAAAATTGCACAATATAAAAAAAAAACTCTAAAAAACGAACTTCTTCACAGATAAGTATGCAGCTATTTTAATTAACCTGTACCTCTTTAGCTATTTTTGTCAGATACCTGCATGTACTGTACTTGTACTTGCTGAGCATGTCCTATGGGGCTACTATTACAAGTTATGAGGCTGTATGGCATAGTTGTTAAGGGCACTGTGCTGCAAACCTGGGGACCTGGGTTTGAATACCATCAACCCCTATTTGCATACTGTGTGACCCTGAACAAGTCACCTAACTTCCTTGTGCCTCCTGGTTGCACCTGGAAACAAGATCCAGCTTAGTGTACCTTTCCTGGTTAAACAATTTCCCCTTCCCTTCCTGTATTAAATGTTATATGTACCTGACCAAGCAACCATATTTAGCTGGTGATTGTTTGTATTGTACCTATTTTGTTCCTGTACTGATGTGGAACCTTTGCAAAAGAGCAGTTGTGCTCAAAGATGTTGTCTGAATAATAAAATAAATAAATAAAACTGCACAAGAGTACTAATACTTATGGCATTGGCCCAATCCCAGTGTGGGACTAAAATCCAAGACCTTCTGACCTAGATCCAGATGTGCTAATTACTGAGCAACTCTGACACCTCTATGGAGGAAATACTCAAATGGTCAGTCTTCCCATGCCCTAATTTTCCTCCCCACAGGATGTAAATTACAAGAATATAATCTTTGATAGTTTCAAAAAAGAGACATACTGAAGAGGAGTGCTTCTGTTTCTCAACGATCATGTTACAAACAGCACCAGACTCTTGGCCATCTTTTCTCATGCCATTTTTATTTTGTCTTGCATGTGCGCAAGCAACATCTTGCTGAAGTAGCACATTCAGAGGTGTGTCGGTGTTGGTGTATGCAGGGAATGCTTTAGTGGGCGCGTCCCTCAGCCACCAATTAATGAGCATGTTGACAATGATACAAAACTTCAAAGAGATTCAAAACCTAGCAAGAAATCCGCCGCTCCAATGAGGTGCGGTTTCCTAACTGGAGCATCAGATGACAAGGTTCCATTACATGCTTTTCTTGATGAAACATTCCAATAAATATGGTGGCCCCTGCCACTCACCACACAATCCCCACAAAGCCAACATCAGGGATGCCCAATCCCCATGTCAGCATGTCTCCCCCACAGTTCAATTTGTTTGCTGATGAGGGTGCCCAATCCTCATCGGCAATCATGTTCCCCCCCACACACACTTTCTTTTCCGATGGGGTGACCAATCCCTGTCAGCATCATGCCCACACCAAAACTCATAGCACACTGGAACCCCACTCCAGTGTGCCCAAATCATTTTTTTTACCTTTAAATAAAGAAAACCATCTCACAAATGCTAGTTTCTTTTTTTTACCTGTAAAATAAAATACAGTCCCTCGTCATCCACCCTCTGCTCACCCCACCTCGCTGTACCTCCCTCACCCCATACTTACCTCTGGAAGATCGGTGATGTGATCTTCTGTGGAGTGGGAACACATCTGAACTCTTCAAAAGCCAATCAGGAACTGAACAAAATGCGGTAAGCTTTATCAAGGCAGGACATTGGGGGGTTTCAACTCCGGTGGATATCTCAGCTATTTTGCGGAATTTTGGTAACAGATTTTTAACATGGGGTTCTTGGGACCCCCACCTCATGAAAACATGCACTGCCATCTTGTTACTCGATCCCCAAAGGTGATTTCACTGTCGTTGTGTGGAATCACCTTTTGGGACTGATTAGCAAAACAGCAGTGCCACTGTTCATGAGGTGGCATCCCAGAAAGGCCATGTTGAAAATGTGGTTAAAACAATCCCAAAAATAATTGCATTATAGGTGTGCTTTGCGCAGTTTCTTCACACACTCGTGACTTCACCAATATTTCATATTTTCACACCAAATTTTCAACATTGCCATTTTTTTACACCTCCTTATAAATAGTATAGTTGTCATTTTTCACATCCTGCCCAAAATGTGTTTTCACACTTGTGGTGCCAAATGATTCAGTCACTGTGCAAAATCAGCTTTTGGCTAACAAACTGATAGTGCCACTGTTCATAAGATGGGAAACAAAAAGCAAACATTGAAAGTTTGGATTGAAAATAGCAACAAATGCTTGGGGTGTTAGGGTTCCAACCCTAACACCCAACCCTATAGAGATTGAGAGGCATTATGGGTGTGAATTAGGATTGTCGGTTGTAATGCTCATGCCATTCCACCCCACCCCCATCCTGCAGCCAGTGACAGGCATCAAGGTGTGCCTTGGAGTCTTCAGCTCCAAAGTTCACCCCATTCTCCTATACTGCACCCATCTCAGCATTTTTCCTTATGGAATGGGGTGAGCATAAGGCCTGAAGACCCCAAGGCACACCACAATGCTTGTCAGTGCCTGCAGGGTAGGGTGAGGTGAAATGGCATGAGCGCTATGGCCGATGACCCAAAGGCACACTCCAGCACCTGCCAGTTTCTGCAGGGTAGGGGTGGGGTTGGCATCAGTTCAATACTTCACAGCCATTCCTATTATGCATCTCTCTACCTCCTGCACTACCAATGCCAAGGTCAGCAAGATGACATTTAGCATTGACAAATGTTTGTTTTTACTTGCTTTGGGTAGTACACATCTTCATTCATCTCATCCTCTTCCCCAATCACTGTGACCATTCACTGGATTCATTCTCCTCCCTTCCTCTTCACTTGACTAAAGATAAAAGAGACGCCCTCAGGGATCTGTGTGCAATCACTTGTTTGATTTAAATAGGGAGTCCTGCCAACATTTCTAACATCAATAAATTCAGAATTTTGATTCGTATGTCCCCAGTAAGCCTCATGCCAAAACTGAGATCTCTGTTTCTTTGTTTAAATGTTAAAAGTCCTTGTGTAACCCTAATTTTCCAGCCTGTTCAAAAAAGACATGTTCAGAGAGGAGCTACTGATGATGCCATAACCAGAACTCACAGCCTAGCAGTGTCAGATTCAGGATTTTGCAATGTGGGCTGCTGAGCTGGAATGCATTCTTGATATGCAATTTTTTAAATACTTTATATTGCCTGCTATTATCTTTTTTATTAGATTTTTGACAGAAAATACAGGGTTTATATGAGAACAACGAAAGCCTAAAGGCAATTGGCGTTATCGTGAGGTCAGAGTGCCAGAAATCTATTCAGCACTTTGACTCCCCGGTGCACAGCAAAACAGCCCCCGCACCCCCTTACTTAAGGATTATCAACTCCAGGAGCATGCATGTTGGGGAAGGGATGCAAAAACTTAAAAAAAAAAAAAATTGGGCTGGGCGCAACAAAAACACACCAGCGCCTGGACCCAAACCCAGCACCCTGCCCACTGAAGCCACCCACCCACCCACCCACCATGACATGGGGCCAACTCGGCAGCCCACCAAGGCATGACCCACAAAATCCCTCCTGCCCCTCACTGAGCATGCTCACTCCCATCCCCATGCACGTACGATGTCGATATTCACCGACCCCCCAATTCGTCATTTTCTACCTCGTTGGTAGCCTCTATCGACATATGCCGGGATTGAGTCACTGTTTTGCAGGCACTCAATCACCGACGTCCATGTCACTGGCTACCAAAATACAAAGGTAATCTATGGTTTTGAATGTGTAGTTTCTTACATATTACATGTCTTCAACAAAGTGAAATGCAGCAGTGACAAGCAAGTAAGTTACAATGGGGAGCATGGCCATCCTCTTCGCTCCCCCAAGATCTGCTACCACAGACTAGTCATCCCCACATGCTAACCTATAGTACTTATTTCACCCATGTCATGTAAACTTTAGCTGTAGTAAACATTTGAAAAAGGAAAGCTGACACTAGGTGGGTTCAGTGCATGCATTTCCATAATGTGTAGATGCAAGGTACTTAAGCATGTGAAGGGGGTTGGAATGTAGTGGCAATCATGGCTTTAGAATGGCAAGGTTATGGGCAGGGAAGAGATTTCAGAATTCCACCAGGCTGCAATTGTAGAATGCACTAATGCAACAATCTAAAAAAGCAGCATGGACACAGAATTTTGTAATATGGTAGGAGCGCTGAAATTCAGAGCGTAGAAGTTTTTTGAATGGGACAAAGATATGCAGTTTTATTTATTTAGTTTTTGTTGACCACAAAAGGACGAGACAATTCTACCTATTTCCAGCTTCATCTGGTTGGGGAGGGGAAGATACAGATAGTAACCAACTGATATTGAACCAGATATTGAACTAGATTAAGCTGCTGTTGCTTTTTTTTTTTTTTTTTTAGTGAAAGGGGGAAATTTGGCCAGGACACCAGGGAAATTCTCTTACTCTTTTCAAGAAGGGATCTTTAATGTCCACCTAAACAACCACAAGAACAGGCATACGGGACCTCAGTTTCATGTCTCATCAGAAAGACAGCACTTCAGGAGTGCAGCATCCCCTTTAATGACACACTACAGTGTCAGTATTGGGATTTTACCCCAAGTACCTGCTGTAGGACCTGAACCCACAACCTGCCTATCTCCAGCCTCAAAGGTAAGTAAATAACCTACAGAGCCACTGACACTTTTGAAATCCAGGAGACACATAGTTGCAGAATGTGGCATGGATTTGCATTTTCATAATGGGTCATGGATGCTTAGTGCATGTAGTGATGTGCACATCTTCAGAATGTCGAAGGTATGTTTGATTTCAGACTGTGGTGGCAATATGCAATTTCTCAATGTGGCATGGACATAGAACCTCAGAAAGGTATGCGGGCTCAGAGTTTTAAAATGTGGTGGTCACATGCAATTTTACAATGTAGCAAGGATGCACATTTTTGAAATGTGGTATGATCTGTCATTTTGGAACACGGCATGGAAATGTATTTTCTGAATGTAATGGGTATGCACATTTTTGGAATGTGGTAGGGATGCACAGTTTTGGAATGTGGCAAGGATGAATAGTTT
Source organism: Neoceratodus forsteri (assembly GCA_016271365.2). Lineage (NCBI taxonomy): Eukaryota > Metazoa > Chordata > Ceratodontiformes > Ceratodontidae > Neoceratodus > Neoceratodus forsteri. Next base: position 119,076,357 of record CM028133.1, read on the forward strand.
TAATATGTGGTTTGGACATGAAATTTGGAATCAATTTTGGAATAAAATCAGGATGCACATTTTTGGAACGTTACAGAATGAAGATGTAAAATTTTGATAAAGTGACCAACAATTTCAGAATGTGGCTGGGACACACAATTTCAGAATGTGGTGGGGGTATTCATTTTTTGGAATGTGTCTGGGAAATGCAGTTACAGAATATGGCAGAAACACGTCATTTTGGCATGTGAGGGGGATAAGGGTGAGCATTTTCCAAATGTAACAGGGGTGTACAGTTTCTGAATGTGGTGTAAATTTGGCAGAATTTCAGAATTTGGTAGGAATGCAAAGTTTAAGAATATGGCTGGACACACAATTTCAGAATGTAGGGGCAATATGCAAATTTGGAATATGGGAGTGATTCACAAATGTGGAATGTGGCAGGGATGCACAATTTCTGAAATTAGTGGGGCAGCACAGTTTTGGAATGTGGCAGTGAAGTGCAATTTTAGAACATGGCATGGACATGCAATTCAGAATATGGCAGGGGAAGTCATTTTCTGAATGTGGTGGGGATGTGCAATTTTGGTATATAAAAGGAGTATGCATTACAGGACTATGATGAAAATGTGTAATTTTTAAATGTTTCAGTGACGCACAATTTTGCAATGCGTAGGAAAGTGTATTTCAGAATGTCGCTGGGACACACAATTTAGAAAAAGTTTGGGATGTCCAGTTTTGGAATGTGGCTAGGAACCCCAATTTCAGAATGTTGCAGAAATGCATAATTTTGGAATGTAGTAAGCACCACTATTTTCAGAATGTGATAGGGATGCATATGTTTTGAATGTAGTATTTACACATTGTCAGAATGCGGCAGTGTTGCACAGTTTTGGAATGTGGCTTGGACACAATTTCAGATTGTGGCGTAGACATGAAATTTCACTATATGGCAACAACTTGCAATTTTGGATGTTGCAGGGATGAACAATATTGAAATATGGCAGTGATACAATTTTGGAATGTGGTGGTAGAACCAATTGTGAAGCAGCAGGAGGTAAGGCTGCACAATAGCTGGGCTGAAGGAAGCCGTGTGTGTTTGTTAAATATACCTCCACTCATTATTTTAGCACTCTGGTAGTGAGTGCACTGGGAGCCCTGTTATCTGGTAAACTGGAAGCAAGTAGAGAAGCCCTGTAGTTTGGTAGTTGCCATTTTGAACTACTGGCTTATTTTTAAAGGCTACATTTATTTTTTACTGTGTGAGGCATAATTGCAAACTGCATGCCAGGGCCAAGAATGAGTGGCCTTCACCCATTTGAGCTTTTCTAAACAAAATGGGTGACTTTGTAGTCACTGTGGCCCCATGAGAACTTTCAGGTTGTTCCTGCTGATAAATCTTGCCCTACTGCGAGCAGGGCATGCACAGCGAAGCACACAGAGACACGCATGTTTGTGCATGTCAGGCATGTCTGGCATGGACAGGGCAAAGGGCAAGAAATAAGTGGGAAAGGTTGGCCAATTTTAAGTGTTATAGGAGTACTATAGTAGCCAAATCAATACCTAAAATGAAGCTATAAAATACGTGTCAAATGTACACCATGGGCAATTCTTTACCAGACTTTCAATGTGACAAATGTCTTCTAATTGTCAAGTTGTATAAAAAAATAGTCTTCAAAACAGAACAAACATCCAGAGAGAGATTAGTCTACTCAAGTACTTTATTGATCAAACCACAACAAACTTAAGTCAGCCATCAGTAGAAGGATCCCTAGAACATTCTGATCAAACAATAACACATATGCATGTTAACATAACAACCATGGGGGCCTCAGATTGTCATACTGAACAAGAAATGGAGGACCGGTGAACTGTTCAGAGCAGGCCAAAAAATAGGAGGAAGGGCCAGATTTTCAATAGTGTCACAGTAGAATTATTTAATAAATATGGCTTGTTGGAGCATTTAGAGCCCAAGGAATCTAAAGACAATAAAGTTACACCGTAAGCTCAGCTAACAAACATTACAAAAGATGTTCAAGTTAAGGGGGATCCAGGCTCAGAAACCTGATAACGCAACAAATAACAGTACAATTAAAGGGCTCATGAAAGTGATAGGCACTACACAAAGTGGAACAAAGGGCAAAAACCATGCAAAAAAATCACAGCAATATCTTTGCCATACAGGACTCTATAACAAGGGGCTTAGATTAAATTGTGTGCAAAGGTAGAAATGAATCATCAATGGTAAGTACATTACCAGGGACAAAGATCTCAGATGTGAAAACAATGCTAAATGGCCTGATGGTGAACCTTAGCAAACCACTTGTAGTCGTTCATGTAGTGGTCAATGATGTAGGCAGAAGGAACCTCAAAAATAGTCTAGGTCGTAGTTTATTGACAGGAGATACTCCATTGACCAAGCTGATTTACACGGAGGTCCTGAGTGAATAAGAAGGCTCAAAACATAATAAACAATTATACATTCAGAAGGGCGGGTAACAACAATAAGGTAAAGAAGTGAGTAACAATGAGTAACAATAATGATAATGGTAACAATGAGTAACAATAATGATAATGATAACAATAAGCTTCGCAAGGCTGTGTACATTAAATACCTATGTACACAATCATGCCACAGTGTGCTGAGCAGTGGGGTTAAAGAAAAGTAAAGGATAAGAAAGGTAAGAATGTGAAGAAGACATAAGGAACATAGGGAGAAAACTGGATAGATTTGGTAGGAGACAAATGACCAGTAGGGAATTTTTGAGGAGGAGGATGGGGTGAGGTGGAGGGGGTAAGTCAGGGAAGAGGGAGACAGCAGAAGAGGGGAGGAGGTAGTGGGTGGTGGGGCAGGAGGTGCAGAGAAAAACAGGGAATGGGGAGAATTGGAGGGGGAAGGATGTTGAGGGTGAGGGGCAGGGTAGGGGCTGAAAAGATGGTGGTGGTGGAGGAGGGATTGAGGGGTGAGAGGTGGGACAGAAGGCACTGCGGAGAGCAGGGGAGCAGGGGGAAGGAATGCTTAAGAGGGGTGAGGGAATATAAGCGGGTGAACTAGAAGAGGAGAAGGTGAGAGTTGGGAGGGGTTGCGAGGAAAGACATTACAGAGAGGGGGAGGGTGATAAAGAGGGAGAGATAGGAAAGGGCAGAATTGTGGTTGGAGAGAAAAGGGCTCAGTAGCATATACAGGAGTCACCAATTTTGTTGGAGACTAGCACTTTGAAATTGCATAGGGGTACAAGATTTTGGAGTTTGAGACAGGATTGTGCTTTATTCCAAGCATCAGGAAGGGCATTACTTATGGCAATGTCACTGAGCTGTGTATGGGAGTAGGGTACTTATAACGTAATGTAATTGTTTCTCCATAGTGAGTATAAGCTGGCAGTTTGGCAGAAGAGAGATGTATAGGGGGAGCTTAGACAGAAGTGCTTTATGTAGCCAGATGAGGGAGTAGATGAAGTGCATGGTTGATAGGGAGGACTAGTCTACTTGGGTATATAACTCACAGTGATGCATACGATGGAGTGCATTGGAAATAAAATGAATAGCTCTGAGATAGAGTGTGTCCAATTGGCAAAGTAGGGAGTCTGAGTATCAGCTATAAACAATGTCAACATAGTCGAGGAGTGGCATAAAGTTTGACTGGACTAACCATTGTTTATCCTTGGCCATGAATAGTGATTTTTTTCCTGTAGAAGAAACCAATGCATTGAGGCAGTTTTTTTACTAGGGAAGTAACATGAGCAGCGAAAGTAAGGTGTTGGTTGAGGACACAGCCCAAGTATTTGAAGTTGTTGACTACTTCAATGTCATCGCCTAAGAGTTTTAATTGGGGGGGACAGGGATGATAGGGCATTCATAGTGGAAGCAATCTGGTTGGAATAGAAGTACATGACTTTTGTTTCTTTTTGGCATTTAGAAGGAGTTTGGTTTGTGCCAGTCTGAGTTGGAGAAGATTGAACTGGGACTGGAGTTCTATTTGGACACTGGTAATTGATGCCCGGGAGAGATAAATCACTGTATCATCTGCGAATTGGTGAAGCTTAGCTTTTGTTGTTATTATCAATAGAGTTGATGTAGCTCGTGAAGAGTAGAGGTCCAAGAATTGAGCCTTGTGATATGCCTCTTGTAATGGGAAGGAGTGGAGAGAGTAAGCCATCAGCTTTTACCTCTTGCCGTCTATCATCCAGGTAGCTCTTGAACCAGGATAGTGAATTGCTGGAGATGCCGTGGCAGTGTAAAGTGTTGAGAAGCAAAGCATGGTTGACTGTATCAAAGGCTTTACTGAGGTCCAGAAAGACTGCACCTGTCACATGTTTCATATCCATGGAAAGTAGCCAGTTGTTAGTAATGGAGGCCAGGGCAGTGGTGGTGCTGTGGGATTGCCTGAATCCAGACTGAGTAGGGTTTATTAGATTAGTAGTTTCTAGATAATTTCTTAACTGGGAATTTACTAATTTTTTGAGGAGTCTAGAGAGGAGAGGTAAACTGGATATGGGGCAGTAGTTATCCGGCTCTGTGGAGTCACCAGATTTGAAGAGAGATATGACCTGTGCCACCTTCCATGCATTGGGTACCAAACTGGTGTTAATGGACAGGTTGAACAGGTGCAGTATGGGAGCTGTGAGGTAATGGAGGCCAGATTTAAGGAAGATAGGTTTTATTCCATTTGAGCCTGCACCTTTGTCAGAGTCAATGTGGAGAAGGAGATCCTCAACTTCTTAGTATTGAAACAGGGTAAAGGAGAAATTGTTGGTGGGAGTGGCCGGTGTAGTATTAAGTAGGCCAGTGGTGAGTGTGGCTGCTTTGGAGGTATCAAAGGCCAGGCCTGTTGTAGCAAAATGGTCATTGAGACCATGTAGAATGTCAGACTTATTGGAGAGGGTATTACCATTGATCAAGATCTTGCTGGCAAGGAGGAGGATGATTTGTGACCCTTTACTGAGTTAATGATCTGCCAGAATTTGGCAGAGTTACCCTTGGCTGAGTTGAAGGCAGATAAGTAGTAATTCGCCTTTGTGGATCTGATCAATTTGGTGCAAGCATTCCAACAGGTTCTGAAGGCAACCCAGTCTGCCGGAAGTTTTGTTCGTCTGGCTGTGGTCAAGAGATGATCCTTCTTGTTTAATGCAGCTTTTATCTCAGATGTGAACCAGGGGTAGGAAAGCTTCTGAACTCTACATTTGATCATGGGGGCATGTTTGCTGATAATACTAGTTAGTATGTTGTTGAAGAAGGAAGCAGCGGTGTTAATGCATGGGGCCAGATAGAAGTCAGTCCAGTCAATGTCTCTGAGGTCTGATAGGTATTGTGCCAAGTTAAATTTATGGAAGCTCCCCTTCCAGTTGAATCTAGTTGCCGACTTGGGTGGGGGTTGACCTCTGATGCTGGCCATGGCACAGTGGTCGCTGACATCATTGTTAAATACAGCTACAGGGGTAAATTTATGGGGTCTGTTTGTGAGTATTAGGTCAATTAGGGATCCATTTGAGGGGGGTTTGGGGTTTGGACACGTAACTTCAGGGACAAGTTGAGTGAAGCCAGATTTGTCACAGAACTCCTTGAGCTCATGGCAGGGGCTACAGTTTTTTAGCCAGTCAATACTGAGGTCATCAAGGATAGTGATTTCATTCTGTCTTATGTCAGATGCAGATCGCAGATAGTTCAGGAGCTCCAGACCCATAGATGGTGGCCTGTAACAACCTATTATTGTAATGGTTTCCATGGGGGATAGTGGCAGATTTAAAGTCAGGGCTTCAGATTCTTTGGGTACACTAGAAGGAGCAGTATCAGATAGTGTAAATCTGTATTTGATGTAGATTGCCACCCTCCCACCCCTAGAATGTCTGTCACAATGGAAGAGGTTGAAGGAGGGGATGGATAATGCATAGTCAGGTGTTTTTCAGCCAGGTCTCTGTTAGGACCAGGATATCAGGGTCCAAGTGGGAGATCCATGTTTGGACGAGATACATTTTTTTCACTAGGCTGCACACATTGATGAGTAAGTACTTAATCCCTTTTAAGGATACAAAGTTGGCTAGAGCAGTTATGAACTGTGAGGGTCCTGAATTTAGTTCAACATTTCCTGCTCAGATTAGTGACAGGAAGATTAAGTTCATCAACTATCTGGCTCCTCCTCCTGGGGCTGAGTGGGTGGCTGTTTGTGCTTGTCTGTTTCTGTAGGTTAGTGTTTGTTCATTTACATGTTTTTCTGCTTGGAATACACTGTGCCATTCTTGCACACAACACTGGTGAAAGTCTCCTGGACTGAATTTCTGCAAAACATCATCACCAGGTATCAGCTTTTTAATTTTAAATCGACTTTCTTGAAGCCTCCCCAGGGAAGCATATGTCTTGCAACTAGTCTTACAAACATCGTGATGTTGGGTCCTGCAACTGAATCAACAGTTTCAACATTTTCATCATTTTTGTCTGACCACTCCTAAAGCAGCTGCACTTGTGGACTTTAAAGAACAAAGGAATTTAAACACATTTTGTAACTGAGTGAACATTTTTGCGTGACCTACTCCCAAGGTATTGTACTTGTCTCTGAGGACTTTGAAGATCAAAGGAAACGTACAGACAAAAGGATTTCACACATTGCATATGCCCATGCCACAGTCTATCACCTTTCAGGAATTTTAACATATTATGTGACCCTGGATCTCAACAGTTCAAGATTTCCTCTGGATGTAATTAACCATCAGCATTTTTCCTTTGCCATCTCCTCCTAGTGTGCTTGTTAGACCACCCAAGTGCCACCACCTCTGCTCTACCATGGATTACTCCATCCTCCTAGTTATTCTATTTGCTGTGGGTGCTACAGGCCTAAGATGCCAAGCTGGACTACTACCACCACTGCGAGAACCTGCTCTTGACAAAAACTGACTCTATGGCACCCCCATTGCCAATTGTGTCGAGGGAGCTTCAGCTTTCCACCAGAAGCATCCCACCTGCTAGCTCAGGACCCCCGACACCTGCCACGGTTATCAACAACAACAATTACAGTTTTCACGCCCATAAAGATCACCCTGGTGAACGCTCGCCTACCCCATTGCAAGAGCAGGAGGTGCAAGATATGCTCCACCATTAGCATAAACCTCTCAGCCAGGAAAATAATATTCATGCTTCTTCTTCTATCAGATAATGTCCATGTCCATGCCAATCCAGGCCCGCCACCAGTGTCAAACGCAGGGGGAAACACCAGTAAAGGCCTGAAAGTAGCTGCACTGAACATCTGCAGCCTCACAGCAAAGTTTGACCTACTCCTAGTGCAGATATCCCACCATGTACCTGTTGTTCCCTGTCTGACAGAGACCTGACTATCAAGCAAGATAAAAGACAATGAAGTGATGCTCTCGGGATATCAAACATTCAGGAAAGACAGGTGTGGCAAGAGAGGCGGAGGAGTCCTTATCTATGCCAGGGATTACCTATGCTGCTTGGTCCTCCCTGTTGCCAGGGTCGAGAATGATCATGAACTACTAGCAATGAAAGCACAGGTTGGACGGCACGGCAAATCTCTAATCTTAGTCTCAGTTTATCTTCCATCCACTAAAGCCAGGGATGGCCTCCCAAAAATGCTGGATACAATTGCTACTCTTCCTAAGGGCATAGTGCTTCTCATAACAGGTGAATTTAACATCAACTGGGAAGGTAAAGAATCCATGTCTTTCAAGGACATGGTCGCTACTTCCAATCTGACCCAATTTATAGACAGCCCAACAAGGAGGAATCACAAAACAGCAAAAGACACCCTCCTCAGTTGGCTCCTCTCTAGTTCCCCTTTTCAGATCTCTGAGCTCAAGGTCCTGCCTGACACCTTAAATGATCACTCCCCAGTCACTTTCGCATGGTCAAACAAATTGAGCAAGCCCCCACCTATCATAATTAATCGTAGGGTCTTGGGGAAGGGCAAGCTAGGTGGCCTCTCCTCTGCCCTCTCCCAGCATGACTGGTCCCCCATCGATCATGTGCTTAATATTGACCAGGCCCTAAGTTTCTTTATAGAGGGTTTCAACAACATTTGCGATATCTTTGCACCACTGAGGAAAAGAAAAATTTGGGGTCAAGTTAATGGTTGGATCACAGGGGATCTCCTCGCCCAGATGAAAAAAAGGGACAACCTCTAGGAAAAAGCCAGGTCGTCTCACAGCAAACACAACTTCCAATGCTATAGAGCTGCAAGAAACCACTGCACCAACCTTATCCACCAAGCAAAGGCCAACTTCCACAAGGAGCAACTTAATAAAACTTGGGGCAATGGGAAGAGTTTTTGGGAGAACATCAAAAACCTTCTTGGGAAGGATGAGAAGAAGATCCCTCGCTCTCTCAACATAAACAATGCCATGATTATTAATGCTTGGCACATCACGGATTCTCTCAACTCAGCATTTACTGACCTGACTGGAGTGTTACCCCCCGACTTCCTGCACCCTGCTTGGGAACAAACCAACTGCACACCTCAAGGGGGCTCAATCCCTGTCTTGTACTTCAAAAAAGTGTCAGTGAAGGAGACTTACAAACACATAAAAAAAAAAATTCTAGGCAAGACCAGAATGGGGAGTGGTGGAGTTGATATGAAACTCCTATACCTAGCACTGGATGTCATCATCGTGCCAGCTACAAAACTATTTAACAGATTGCTGGCTCTTGCACAGTTCCCTGGGATCTGGAAACAGGCTTTCATGATGCCGGTGCACAAGAACGGTGATATGGCATGAACCACCAATTAAAGGCCAATATCCATCCTGTCTCCCTTATCTAAAGCCCTGGAAAAGATTGTGGCTGCCCAACTCACAGATTAACTCAACAAATACAACCTGTTATGTCCCAACCAACATGGCTTCAGGCAGAATCATAGTACCCCCACTGCCTTGCTGGACTATGCTGACTACTCGCACAAGGCACTAGATGAAGGAAAACTGGAGGGGTCAGTCTTCATAGACCTCACCAAAGCCTTCGACACTGTCAATCACTCTCTCTCTCCTCCTGACTCAACTACAGAACCTGGAGGTTGCAATCACTGCTGTCTGCTTGTTCAAGGACTACCTAACACACAGAAGTCAACGTGTAAAAATTGGGCACACAGTATCTAGCTCCAATGAGGTATATTTAGGGGTCCCACAGAGGTCAATACTGGGGCCCTTACTATTCAGCCTTTTACTAAATAATCTCCCTGAAGCCTGTGACACTAAACTGATACTTTACGCAGACACCGCTGTACTTCTCACCAGCAGTTCATCTATAGTCGCCCTCCACTCCTAGCTGCAGACATCCTTCTACAAGCTGGAAGACTGGTTCTGTAGTAATAAACTTCTATTAAACTACAAAAAGACCAAGGTGATGCTCACAGCTAGCCCACAGCACAAAAATAAGCTCCCTCCTCTCACCATCTCCAATAAAGTCAGTGAGCCGCTAGAACAAGTTCACTCCTTCAAGTACCTGGGGGTCACCATTGATGACTCCCTCACCTTCACCAAACACATCGACACAGTGGTAAAGGCAGTGAGCACCAAGCTGAGTGTACTCTATAGGCATAAAAAGGATCTCACTCCAGAGGCCCTCCATCTCTCAGTCTCCAGCTCCATCTTTTCTAGTATTGACTATGGATTGGTGGTCTACTGTGCAGCAATAGACACTGCACTAAAACGGATTCACATTGCCCTCAACAAGGTATGTAGGCTCGCAATGGCTGTAGATCGAAATACCCACACCTGCTCCTTATATGAAGAGACCAATTGGCTGCCACTAAATAACAGGATTATATTCCAAACATGTCTCCTTGGAAAAAAGGCGCTGGTGGGTAAAACAGCCCCATGCATTTCTAGCATCCTAACACCAAGTGCTACCAGCTATACCACCAGAGGCAGGATGAGGGGGGCATTATCAACACCTCTCCGTCGAACTGTGCAGAGACAGCTTGCTTTCAGCTATTGGGCTCCCTAATGGCTCAATGAAATCCCAGTGCACATTCTAAACTCCCAATGCATCTTACAATTCAAAAATGGCCGAAGGCAACACCTTCTTACTAGGACAGTTTGTGACTGCCACTTGGACTCTAACACCCATAATGCCCACTCACCCACACTCTCTATCCCCTTCCTTTTACCCCCACTCTTCCCCCTTGCCCTATCCCTCTGTCTTCCTCTCCCCCCGTGTACCTTTTCCCCCACTGGATCAACCTTAAAACCAACCTACTACCACTATCTCCCAACCTCCTAGACAAAGCCACTTCTTTTGGCTGCTAACTCTCCCCGTCTCCCCTCCCTCTCACCTTGACTCCTCCATGGACTCTCACACTAGGTGTCACACCTCTTTATTTCCTTCGCTACATATAAACACTGTCCTTTACCCTAGTTGAATGCTCTTGACCCTGTACTGTCACCATTGGTACTATGAATGACATTGTAACCTTATCAAATACTAGCTACCTACTATTTGAATATTGTATATAAACTGTTTGTTATTGTTGTCATTGTCACCGTTTGATGTGAAACCTTTGTAAAAGAACTCTGAGCTCAAAGGTATGATCCGAATCCCTAAATAAAAAAATAAATAAATCTGCATAGCAGTTTAGTTCTGAATAGGGTTGTGCATCTTTTTGGGGGGTAGATAAGGGGTGATTGTGCACTAGAGTAGTGCTGGTAGGATGGGAATAGAGCATGGAAAATCATAGAAGCCCAAAAGGAACTGGGGCAGGAGGTCGTAAGTATTATAGCAGTCAGGTATGTGTTATAGTCCCAGGATGGAATAGAGATGAAAGGGAGAGTTGGCGGGGTGCTAAAAGTGTAAAGTTGGGGCAAAAAAGTGACTGTTAGGAAAGGGATCTTAGGGCCAGTGTAAGGAGCAGCTGTGATAGGGGGAAAGTCATAGTGGGGAGGGCTGTAGGTAAACTGAGAGTAACAAGAGATGAGCAGACTGGTAGTTAATAGTGATAGAATGTGAGGTGGGTGAAGCAGCATGGTAATAGATTTGATCTGCCTAAGCAACAAAGATGCAGTGTCTAGAGTTGAGGGCAAAGATCAGCTCAAGTACAGAGTAAAAATACTGAGATATTGCACCTAGTTAGTCAGCCTAAGCAAAAAAGATGTGGCATCTAGAGGTGAGCACAAAGATCAGCTCAAGTATAGAGTAACAAATACTGAGATATTGCACCTAGTTAGTCAGTCTATGCTGGAGAGATACAGCTCCTAGAGTTGAGTGCACAAAGATCAGCTTCAGTGTAAAATGCAAGGCTCAGTCTAGCTACCTGTGGAAGGATTTAACAGCAGCCAATGGAGAGGGGTTAGGGTGGGATTAGGAGACTATTTAATAGAGGCCGGCATCTGGGCAGGCAGTGTGGGACAAGTTTACTAGCAGGCTTTGTTACATAGAAAATGCTGTAGAGAGAGACACAGAGGTAAAGAAAAGAACCAGGGAAAGCAAGACAAGGCACTCGGTCCAATCACAGGAGGAGCTGTAAAGGCAGCACCCAATCAGGCACAAGCTCAGCAGTGTATTGGCCAATCAGAGCTCCAAGATGTGGTCTCAGGCTGTGGTGATAGGCTTACCCAGTCCAGGAGCATTGGTGGTGGGCAACAAGTTCAGTGTGGCCTGCTGGCTTCTCCAGCAGTGTTTGCCGGGGGAAAGCAGGTGATCCATGGCTCCTGGGGAAATGAGAGAAGAGCAGGGAGATAGAAGTGGGAATAAAAGGATGGGACAACAAAAACTTGTCCACAGAATAAATTGGGGGCAGAGGAACAGACAAAGAGCAAAGTTGGGTGACAGAGGGAGGGGGCGTTCAGCCAGACTACAGTGTTAATTGTGATACAGGTCAGGTGCCACAAGGGTAGAAAGAGAAAAAAAGCATCTGAGGCTCAAGGTGGGGAGGGAGGCAGGTAATAGAATAGCTGGGGTTACAAACAATGCAGAAGATAGGTGGGCAGTTAAAAAGTTAGACAAAAATCAAGATTTGTAATTCTCTATCATACATTCAACTAACCCCATTAAATTGTAAGTAGAGTTAAAATCCCGTGTAAACTGAGCTATTTTTCACCAATAAACATGAGTAGATAACCAGCAATATGAAAGTGTACTTCAAACACAAATTCGCTAGCAGGCTCTGTTACATAGAAAAAGCCGTAGAGAGAGAGATAGACAAAAGAACCAGGGAAAGCAAGGCAACCCCCTCGGTCCAATAGCAGGAGAAGCCATAAAGGCAGCAACCAATCAGGCATGAGCTCAGCCATGCATTGGCCAATCACAGCTCCAAAATGTGGTCTCAGGCTGTGGTGGTAGGCTTACCCAGTCGAGGAGCATTGACAGTGGGCAGAAAATGCAGCATGGCGTACTGGCTTCTCCAGCAGTGGCCACCAGCAGGTGACCCATGGCTTCCAGTCAAGGAACATTGGTGGTGGGCAGTAAATGCAGTGTGGCTTGCTGGCTTCCTCAGCAGCAGGCGCCAAGGGAAAGCAGTCAATCTGTGGCTCCCAGTCGAGGAGTGTTGGCGACAGGCAGCCAGTGCAGCACAGCCTCCTGGCTTCTCCAGTAGTGGCCACCAGGGGAAATCAGGCAATCCACAGCTCCTGGGGAGATGAGAGGAGATATCTGTAATGACTGTGAGAATGTGGCCTTGGAAATCAAAAATAGGGGTGGAGACATTATAATATCAGGGGTGCTGCTGGTCAGAGGAAGGCACTACAAAAAAAAATAGAGATATTAGAATGCTTAATAGTTGGCTATGGGAATGGTGTCAGTTAAGGGGACATAGCTACACTGACAACTGGAGCATATTTGGAGAAGATGAGGCAAATGAACCCTGATGGGCTACACCTAAATAAAATGAGTTCTAGAAGGCTGTCCAGAACATTTAACGATTCTACTAGCATCTGTTTAAACCTTAATTGGTAGCGGGGGACCGAGAAGACATCATAGCCCCTAAATAGATAAAACAAAGTCAACAATAAATCAGACAGATAATGACACAGAATGGAAAACTTGTTCATCAACGCAAAGAGCGTGGTAAACAAGTTTGACAAACTGATATACATATTGGAATCACAGCATATTAAAATATGTGCTATTACAGAAATATGGTGGGATGCTAACCATTCCCAGGAAAAAGAAATATAGGGATTTAACTTTTTTCTCTAAATCAAGAGATAGAAAGAAAGGTGATGGGTAACAGAATACATAGAGGAGAATATGCAGGCTGAGCAAGTGTCCATAGTCTCAAACAAGGTAGATCAGCTTTGGATAAAAATAACCCCCTCAAAAATTCCCCTAAAATCATATTAGGGTAGTATGTAGACCACCACCAATCACTAAAGATGTCATCTCCTTACTAAAATACATCCAAGATCTTTATCCAGCTGACAGAATTGTATTGCTGGGGATCTCAGTTTACCTTGGACTTGCTGGAATACCCTAAAAAAGTCATGCAAATTTGAGAGGGAGTATTTGGATGTCTTTAGTCAGGTGGGACTGGAACAAATAGTAAATCAGAAAACAAAGGGAGAAAACACGTTGGATTTAATCCTCACAAACACAAAGACAGATAAACAAAACTGCAAAGTTACAACACCTCTGGGTGACAGTGATCATTTAATTGTCTCATTTACCGTCAAGGAACTTCACTCTTTCCAATCTGAGGATGCCACTACATTGAACTTCCAAAAATCCAGTTTCACTCCTATAAAACAAACCCTAAAATCATGGAACTGGAGGGAAGAGTTTCAGGACAAAAGCATTGAAGAGATGTTGGACATGCTGGAGGCAAAGCTAACAAACTATAAAACAGTTCATACCAACTAAAGAGAAATATCAAAAAGGGAAACAATCACCAAGTAGAATAAAAAAAAAATGATAAAAAAACTCACAAATTATTTAAATCATTTAGGGGGAGACAAAAAGGGAGAAGGGTGGAATAGGGTTCAGAAACCTTCAAAGGACCATGAAAAAAGAAATAAAGAAAGCTAAGGCACAATATGAGATTAAACTGGCAGCAAAAGCTAAAGACAACTATAAGTCCTATGCCTATATTAACAAAAACAAAAGATCAGGAAATACCATGGGTCCTCTACGAGCACAGATGGCTCAGTAGTCAATAACAACAAGGAAATGGCAGAAATTCAAAATGAATATTTTTCAACAGTATTTAGTACAACAAAAGACCAGGGAAGTAAGGGATTTATAAAACATACTGTTTCTCAGACCCCAATACAAATTAAGGAAGCAATTGTAAGCAGAAAACTTGACACTTTAAACCCTTATAAGTCTCCTGGACCAGAGGGGTTCCACCCAAGACCTCTTAAAGAACTAGCAGAGGAACTAGCACCACCAGTAAGCCATTTATTTCAGTGTTCATTGGACAAAAGGGAGGTTGTGAACACTAGGAGGGAGGCAGTTGTGATCCCATTGTATAACAAGCATTTGTCAATGCCGAATGTTCACTTGCAGGTATTTGCAATGGTGTTTGGCATTTATGCAGGCACACCCTTAGTTGTATCCATGTCCCTGCAGCACGCACGTCCCAACGGAATACCTCTCTGCAACTTCTCTTGCATTTTATTTACATTTCAGCCTCATATTTCTTAACTTTCTGTCTTTGAAATATGTGATACTGATGGTCAGAATGGGGGACAATATGAGAAACATCATCAAACGGTAAGGTAGAATCTGGGAACACTGGCGAAACACATGCCTTCTTTACTGCAAAGTTTAATTTTCATTGATAGGAAACAATTGTCTGCTGAAATTAAATGTTAAATAAGTTATACATTAAAAATAGTGGCATTTGTGTGTGTGTTTTGTATGTTTCAATGTTTAGAGTTCACATTTATTTTTATGCTCATTATGTTAAGTACCATCAGCTTGCCTCTTTGTGTTTTTGTATCGGGAGTCAGCTCGTGACAGGTTTTGAAATGCTCACGTCACACACTCCTGATACAGCAGTTTCTTGCAGCATCCACTTCAACTGTACTCGTCAATTGCTGTAACATTGGCACTTCTAACAAGCATTTGTCAATGCTGAGTGTCTGCTTGCTGGTATTACCATTGGAAGTGCATGAGTTAGACAGATGCAGAATAGGAATGGCAGTGAAGTACTGAAGTGATGGCAACCCCACCCCTACCCTGCAGAGGTGGACAGGCATTAGGGTGTGCCTTTGGATCATCTACCAGAATGCTCACAGCATTTCACCTCACCCTATCCTGCAGACACCAAGTGTTGAGGTGTGTGTTGGGGTGTTTGGTTTTACAGTCACCCCATTCCATAAGGAGATACACTGAAATGGGTGCAGTGTTGGAGAATGGGGTGAACTCGGGGGGGGGGGTGAAGAGTCCAAGGCACACCTCTATGCCTGGCACTGGCTGCAAAGTGGGGGTATGGGTGGAATGGCATGAGCATTACAGCCAGCAATCCAAAGGTACACCCATGATTCCTGTCAGTCTGTACAGGGTGGGATGTTATGGTTAGAAACCCAAATGCCCCGGGTGTTTGCTGGTATTTGCACTATAAATTTCAACATGGCTTTTTTGTGACCCCCACCTCATAAAAGCATTTTGGACCTCTACTTATAAACAGTGGCACTGTGATTTTGTTAATCTGTCCTGAACGTTGATTTCCCATAGTGACTGCACTATTCTGCGCCACATGTGTGAAAACAAAGTTCAGGCAGGATGTGAAAAATGAAAGCTATACCATTCATAGGGAGATGTGAAGAGATGGCAGTATTGAAAATATGGAGTGAAAATATTAAAAATTCTCAGACGATTGAGCATACGTGGGAACTAACATACTAAAATGCCAATAGAATAGGCATAACAGTCTCTCGAGTCTGCTTGATTTTCAGCACCCACATTGAGGGCCAATTTTGGTGTCCCCCCCTCCCCTTTGGGTTATACTGTCCCAGTCCCAGATGTTCCACCTCTATTGGGCGTGGTCAGATTTACCCTCCCCCATACCTGTCTCATCCCCTCTTAACCCATCCACAGTCTCCACATCTACCAGCTCCCTGGGCAGTGCATTCCATGGCTCCGCCACCCTTTCAGTGAAATAGCATCTCCTCCTCTCCCCTCTGAACCTGCCCTCTTCCAGCTTACACCCATGACCTCTTGTTGCCCCACCCTCCTTCCTTTGGAACACCCTGACTGGGTCTCCTTTATTGATCCCTTTCATGTACTTAAAGACCTCTATCATGTCCCCCCAGTCCCTCCTCTCCTCCAGGGTGTACATGTCGAGCTCCTTGAGCCTCTCCTCATAGGTCCTCTCCCCAGGCCCCAGATCATTTTGGTTGCCCTCCTTTGGACCCTCTCTAGGAGTGTAATGTCCGTCTTTAAATGTGGTCTCCAAAACTTTACACAATACTTGATGTGTGGCCTAACCAAGCAGTTGTACAGTGGAAGGATCACTTCTGCCTTTCTGGAGGTTATCCCCCTGGCGATGCATCCCAACATCCTATTTGCCCTTGCTGTTGCCCTCCTACAAGCTCATAACACAATAATTTCATGGACTTCTTTCATCAAATTTTCAACATAGGCATTTTGTGACCTCTGCTCATGAACACAGTCACTATGAATTTTTTAACCTGTGTCGAACATTGATTTCCCACAGTAACCGCGCCATTGTGATCCAGATGTGCAAAAACACATTTCAGGCAGGATGTGAAAAATAACAGCTGTACTGTTCATAAAGAGGTGTGCAAAATTGACAATGTTGAAAATTCGAGCGAAAATATTAAAATTTTTTAAAGTTACGAGAGTGCATGGAAACTGCGTAATGCACACTCGTAACATAGTCATTTTATGAACTTTTGTTACCAAATTTTCAACATAGGCATTTTAGGACCTCTTCCCATGAACAGTGTCATTGTGATTTTCTTAATCCCTCCCGAACACTGATTTCCTACAGTGACTGTGTTATTTTGTGCCAGAAGTGCGAAAACACATTTCGGCTAGGTAGTGAAAAATGACAGCTGTACTGTTCATAAGGAGGCGTGAAAAAATGACAATGTCAAAAATCTGGAGTGAAAATATTACAAATTCGAAAAGTTACGAGTCTGCATGGAAACTACGCAATGCATGCTTGTAACAGTAATTTTTTGGAATTTTATCACCAAAATTGCAACATAGGCTTTATGAGAGCCCACCTCATGAACAGTGACGCTGTTGTTTCATTAATTGGTCCCAAAAGTTGATTCCATGCAGTGACCGTGAAATCACCTTTCAGGACTGAATAATGGTATGACATTGACTGAATTCATAAAGTGGGGTCCCAAGAACCCCATGTTGACAATCTGGTACCAAAATTCACAAAAATGGCCAAGATATCCACCTAAGTTAAAAAAAAATACATTTATGCCATTATACAGCTTACTGGAATTTCTTCAGTTCGCAGTCTGCTTTGAAGAGTGCAGACATGTTCCTGGTCCACCGAAGATCATCGCACTGGGCTCAGGAGATAAGTATGGGAGGGGTGCAGGGATGTGCGGTGCTCAGAGGGTGGGTGCAGGTTGGGGGGGGGCACCAGAGACAGCAAGAGACTGTTTTCTATTTTTACAGGGAGAAAAAAAAACTGACAATGCAGGAGGCTTTTGGCATGCTGGGGTAGGCTCCCAGTATGACACCTAGGTGTTTTTTGGCAGGGGGGCTGGAGCTTACAATGACTGGGCACCCCCGTTGGCCATACAGTGTGCTTGGGGGGGCACATGAGCACGCAGCTAGGGTGGGCTCCCAGCGTGCCACCTGGATATTTGTTGGGGGGAACTGGAGCCAACGGGGATTGGGCACCCCCATTGGCCACACAGTGTGCTTGGGGGAGCACATGAGCTGAGGGGGATTGGGCACCCCCCTCAGCACACAACAGGGAGGGCAATAATGAGGGAGCTGGGAGGACAGCAGCAGAGGGAGGAATCTGTAGGGATTTCAAGCAGCGAGGGAAAATGGTGACGTCAATATGCTAAATATACATACGTTACCACCACTGATTGTAGTGGTGGTTTTCTTTCAAGTGAAGACCGCTGTAGCCGAACTGTTGCCATAGACAGTTCAGCATCTATTGGTGCAGGAGGGTCATGCCTGCCACACTGAGCACTGCATTGATTAGGAGAGTCGCTCACCTCCAAAAAGTTGTACTGTGACAAGACATTCCTTGTGAATGTGCCCAAGCGAATGCAAAAAAGGCGACAAAAAAAGTACACCTAACTACAGGTCAGTCAGCCTGATAAGTACCCTATGAAAAATACTGAAAGGGATAATTAAGGAATACATAACTGACTTCATAACTACAGAACAGCTGAGTGATGACTTACAGCATGGATTTATGAGAGGAAGATCTTACCAGACAAATACACTAGCGTTCTACAATAGGGTCAGCAAGAATCTAGATTTAGGCACAGCAGTGGATATAGTCTTTTCAGACTTCACAAAAGCTTTTGACAAACTACCTCATTAACAGCTAAGCCAGGCACTAAAATCTATGGGTATACATGAACATTTAGTTGCTTGGATTTATTCATGGCTCAAAGATAGGAAACAGCAAGTTAGTATCATGGGGACTTTATCCAATTGGTCTAATGTAACAAGTGGAGTTTCACAGGGCTAAGTACTGGGGCTATGCCTCTTTGACATCTATGTGGCAATGCTCAAATGCGAGCAAAATAATGTATAGATGACCAAGTTTGCAGACAATTGCAGACTGGAGGTGGAAATTGAAAAGCAAGGAAACCATGATGCATTGCAGGAGGCTCTAAATTACATACATGAGTGGTAAAGGATTTATAAACTCCCCCTAAATACAGACAAATGCATTTAGGCAGAAAAAACACCAGTCAGACACACAGCATTAGAAGCACCACCCTTAGAATGGTAACAGAGGAGAAAGACCTAGGCATAATTATTACAAACGACTTGCAGTTTAAAGCTCACTGCAACAACATATGCAAACAAACTTTTGTCAATGCCGAATGCTGTCTTGCTGGTGTTGGCAAGGGGAGTACAGGAGTTAAAGAGATGCATAATAGGAATGGCAGTGATGTATGGAACTGACATCAACCCCACCCCCACCCTGCAGAGACTGATAGGCATTGAGGTGTGCCTTTTGGTCATCAGCCATAACGCTCATACCATTTCACCTCACCCTACCCTGCAGACTCTGACAAGTGTTGCATTGTGCCTTGCGGTCATCACATCTTATGCTCACCCCATTCCATAAGGAAATACGTTGAGATGGGTGCAGTATAAGAGAAGGGGTGAACTTTGGGACTGAAGAGTCCAAGGCATACCTTGATGCCTGTCACTGGCTGCAGGGTGAGGGTGGGGGTGGAATGGCATGAGCATTACAGCCGACAATCCAATGGCACAGCCCTGATGCCTGTTAGTCTCTACAGGGTGTGGTGTTATGGTTAGAAACCCTAACACCCCAGACGTTTCTTGGTATTTGCATTCCAAATTTTCAACATGGCTTTTTGTGACCGCACCTCATGAAAGCATTTGGGACCTCTGCTTATGAACAGGGGCACTGTGATTTTGTTAATCTGTCCCGAACATTGATTTCCCACAGCGACCACACCATTCTGTGCCAGATGTGCAAAAACACATTTTGGGTAGGACATGAAAAATGACAGCCATTTCTTCATAAGGAGGTATGAAGAAATGGCAATGTTAAAAATCTGGAGTGAAAATATTAAAAATTCTCAAAGTTACAAGCCTGTGTGGGAACTGCACAACGCATGCTCATAACACAGTCATTTTGTGGAATTCTTTCACCAAATTTTCAACACGGGCATTTTGGAACCTCTGTTCATGAACAGTGTCACTATGATTTCCTTAATCTGTCCCAAATGTTTATTTCCTACAGCGACCGGGCCATTGTGCGCTAGATGTATGAAAACATTTCAGGCAGTATGTGAAAAATGACAGCTGTATTGTCCATAAGGGGGTGTGCAAAAATGACAATATTGAAAACCTGAAATGAAAATATTAAAAATTCTCAAGTTATGAGCATGCATTCAAATTGTGCAACGCACACTTGTAACATAGTCATTTTGTGGAATTTTGTCACCAAATTTTCAACATAGGCATTTTGGGATCTCTGCTCATGAACAGTGTCACTGTGATTTTTGTAATGTATCATGAACATTGATTTCTCACAGCAACCTCGCCATTGTGCGCCAGATGTACAAAAACACATTTCAGGTAGGATGTGAAAAATGACAGCTGTACTGTTCATAAGGAGGTGTGAAAAAACAGCAATGTTGAAAATCTAGAGTGAAAATATTAAAACATCTCAAGCTTACAAGCGTGCATGGAAACTGTGCAACACACACTTATAACACAGTCATTTCTTTTAATTTTTTCACCAAAGTTGCAACATAGGCTTTTTGGGAGCCCAACTCATGAACAGCAACACTGTTATTTCATTAATCAGTCCCGAAAGGTGATTCCATGCGTGACCACAAAATCACCTTTTGTGACCGAATAATGACATGATAGTGGCTGAGTTCATTAGTTGGGGTCTCAAGAAACCCATGTTGAAAATTTGGAGCCAAAAAATGCAAAAATGGTCGAGATATCCACCTAAGTTGAACCCCCCCCCACTGATGTCATTATAGAGCTTACCGGCATTTCTTCACTTCACATTTGGGTTTGAAGAGTGCAGACTTGTTCCAGCTCCACCAAAGATCATCACGCCAGGCTCCAGAGGTAAGTATGGGGTGGGGGGGGGTGCAGGGAGGTGAGGTACACAGAGGAGGGATGTGGGTAGGGGGAGAGGGCACTAGGAACAATGAGGGACCATTTTCTCTTTTACAGGTTAAAAAAATACATTGCAGAAAGGTTTTTTTTTTTTACAGGTTCATCTTGGCACACTGGGGTGGGCTCCCAATGTGCCACCTGTATTTTTTAGGGAGGGGGACTTGAGCCAAATGGCGATTGGTCCCCCTGTCAGTGCAGAAAACGTGTCTGTGTTTGGGGGCTGCATGATGCTGAGGAAGATTGGGCACCCCCCTTGACAGACAAATTAAAATAAAGGGACATTATGCCAAACAGGATTGAGCTCCCCCATCAGCAAATGAACTGGGGATGGGGCATACCAACAGGGGGGTTGGGCACCCTCAACGTCGGCTTTCAGGTGGGACTGTGAGAGGTGGATGGTGACAGCACTGCCATGTTTATTGAAATGTTACACCAGGCAAGGCACGCCTGCAATGATGGGTCGTTCACTCATTGCAGATGTGAAATTTTTTCAAGTTGGTGGCATGCTTTTGTAGTGCTGTCATAGACAGCATGCTATTTCATTGGTTCCACAAAGCCCAGCCCAAAAAAGCAGTGGTGCCACTGGCCACAACATGACTGCACACCCAAAGCCTGCTACTCCAAGCTACCACAATATGTTGTTTGCACTTGTGCGCAAGACATCATAAAAAGCAAATTGAGTATTGAATTGTATTTTAAGACATATACCAAGTAGAAACAAAGAGGTTATGGTCCCCCCTTGTATTGCTCCCTGGTAAGGTCTATTCTTGAATATGGTGCTCAGTAGTGGTCACCATACCACCAAAATGAAATTTGTATGCTTGAGAAGGTACAAAGGAGAGCTTCACATTCTTTAAGGTGATTGGCAGACAAGAATTATGTTACTAGGTTGAGAGAACTGAACTTGTTTCCTCGAGAATACTGGAAATGGAGAGGTGACATGTGCTTGCTGTTCAAAGCACTAACTGACCATGGCCTGTGAGAGAAGCTGAGACAGGAATTTAGACATCAGTCATTTAATACCAGAGCTCATACATTACATTTGAGGAGGAGAAATGTTTTAAAAATGGAAGTGCAAAAGGTGGTTCAATCATAGGGTGGTATCCAAATGGAATATGATACCCAAAGATGTGGTTGGCTGTCCATCAGTGGACATTTTTAAACTAAAATTGGATAACTTATACCAATTAGGGAGCCTTTAGTTAACATGGCGAGCACTGTGGATGAAAGTCTAAATAACTTTGTATTGCCCTATGACACCTATGAACTTCAGACTGTGGTACTGACACACAACTCCAAAAAGTGGTGGGTATGTGATATTTTGGACTGTGGTGAAAACATGCACTTTTAGAAGGTGGCAGACAGGAACACACAAATGTCAGAATGTGGTGGGGATTCAATGCCCAGCTTTGAAATCTGGTGGGTATATATAATTCTGGAATGTGGCAAGGACTAACAATTTCAAAATAAAATTGTGTGTCCTGGCACATTCTGATAGTGTGCATCCGCCCCACTATAGTCTGGTATTGTAAATCCCTGCCAAATTCCTAAAGCGTGTCCCAGTTGAATTTCATGAGTTAGTGTCCCCACCATACTTCAAGACTGCACATCCCTGCCACATAGCGAGACTGCATGCCCCTCACAACATTTTGAAATTAAGTATCACCTTGACAGTTAATAGATTTGTCCAGTGCTGTGTGCCAAAACCACTTCCTTCTGCATTCTAAAGTATATTGTGCATCTGAACATTCAGGAAATCCATGCACTGCAAGCAACCCTGTACTGGCCTTTTTTCAAATTGTAGGGGAAATAACTGGCAGACCGGTTCGACGAAGATGTCCTTGTCTTCCATCAAATTCTATGTTTCTATGTTTGCAGAAGTAAAGGAGAAAGAATAGTTTGGTGAAGATATCTGACCCCAGAACTTCATTACTAAAACAATTAACTGAAAGTCAGTTCTGTAGTAAGGACTGTAGTTGCTTACCTGACTTGAGTTTCACCAGTGTCATAACCCGCATTACCCTGATAATAAAACAGGTCCATGTAACCCATCCCCCAGGACACACCTGTAAACATATCTATCACAGCTTAGTGTGAATATGCTGGTCAACAATTGTAAATAAATAGACACAGCAAAAATAGTTTTGTCAGTGGGAAATAAAGTTAAATGGAGCCCTATCCTACCCTTTCATAGCTCTAGTCTCCAGCAAAATTGGTGACTCCTGTGCACGCCACTGAGCCCTCTCCACTCCCAATCTACTCTTCTTTCTTTGACACTCCTCACCCTCTCACATCCCTTGCCTACCCCACTACCCCTCCCCTTCCCCCTTCCCTAGTTTTGCCTTCTGCCCACTGTCACACCCTACCCCTAGCCCTCCAGTCCTCTCCCCTCTCCCCCACTCCCCTTCTGTTTACTACTCCTATCCCACCCCCTCCTTCCTGCCTCAACCCTCCCCTTTCTCCCTCACCCCTGCTCACACTTCCTCTACAATCTCTGCTGGTCTTATGGCTTACCTCCCTGCTTTCAATTTACTCCAATGTATAAACTTTTTTTTTTTTTTCCGCCTCCCATGCTTCGCTGGACCCCACTCCTTCAGGCTCTGCAAGTTCCCCCGGGCTCCACTGCCCTTACCCAGACCTCCTCTGGTCCTCAGATCGCAGCCATCTCCGGAATATCCCAGCGTATCCCTTTGCCAGGCGGGTCCCTCTCCTCCAAGGGGGAAGGGCACCGGGGAGGGGGATGTCCCCAGCACACACTACTTAGAGCCCGGAGATGCTGCTGAGGAACAGGAGGCCCTGTGAAGGTACTGGAAGCACTCAGGGAACGGAGAGCCATCATCTGGCGGCCAGCGAGCAATTTTCAGTTTTTCTGTTGGGGGCAGCATAGTGACGTCATGGCATATGCTGATGTCCGCTCCTCCCAGTTGACTTTGGGACGTCGTCACCTGGTCTCCCAGCCTCCGCTGGCCTCAGCAGGCGCTGGACCAGTCCCCTCCCCCGGAGAAGGAGAGCTGTCTATAGGATGCTCGATCCCCCGGTGGCTTTCCAGTGACCCGGCTCGCTCCCCGAACCAGGGTCGCTGGTGTCGCAAGCGGAAATCCAACCACTGTGCTGGTGGGCCAGCTAAACTTCTTGTTTTTACCATGGCCTAATATCTCTGTTCTGTACACCATAGCCTGGACTTGTGTGTGTGTGTGTGTGTGTGTGTGTGTGTGTGTATATGTATATATATATATATATATATATATATATATATATATATGCTTACTGCGAATTTCCTTGTAAACCTTCACTCTGTACATGTAATTAATACTGCTTACTCTACCCTATAGTTTATATATTTGTTAAGAATGTTCTGAACCTCGATGGTTGCTCAGGATCTCCTTGTAAATGAGCTTGGTCAATGGAGTATTTCCTGCCAATAAACTTTGACATGACTTGGAATTATAAAAATAGAAGTAATGAAGAACTGAAATACAGGTATAAAGTATAAAAATAATATTTTGAAAGAGGAATAAGGCATAGAAAATGTTCCACTGGAATGCTGACATTTAATATTTATTTATTTGAAAATTGATAACTGTAGTCGGCCTGCCAGCACAGCAGTTGAAATTCCACTTGTGATGCCGATGACCCGGGTTTAGGAATGGACCTGGGAATTGGAGGGCCAGCTGCAGGGATTAAAATTGAGTGTCCTTGGGACTGCTGTCTTCTCTGGGGGGGTGTAAGTGTGTCCAGTGCCAGTGCTTTGTTGACCCTTTTTGGAGGCTGGGGGTGCCACGAGGCCAGCACAAGAACAAAGGGGGTGGAGTGGACATTGGTCATCATTGCACATCCCTCCCCCCTGGGGTATCAGCATGTCTGCAAAAACAAAAAAAGTGCTGGCCCCTGGCATGATGTCCCTGCCCCACTGCTGCCCTCACTGCCTTAGATGTCCTCCAGGGGGTCAGTCTCCTATTGCCCTGTCCCAGGGGGTAAGCTGGGGTTAGCGTACAATCAC
This sequence comes from Neoceratodus forsteri, assembly GCA_016271365.2. Classification (NCBI taxonomy): domain Eukaryota; kingdom Metazoa; phylum Chordata; order Ceratodontiformes; family Ceratodontidae; genus Neoceratodus; species Neoceratodus forsteri. Next base: position 119,101,066 of record CM028133.1, read on the forward strand.
CATTGGAAAGAAAAGCCCCCCCTGGCTGCCCCACCCAGAGGAGTAAGCCTTGGTATGGGGGAGCTCATACATGAATGGACCAACCTCCGAGGGAGGATTAGGGGGCCAGGCACACACACACACACAAAAAATGAAAATTGGTAACGTGAAGGGCACGTTTCAGGTGCAACACAGGGAAAAGGGAAAGGGATAAAATAAATTGAAAACAGCAGTAAAGAAGTAGTCCGAATATACATAGCAGACAGTGAACAGTTCACCAAGATGCAAGTGCAAGTAACAATAAATGGTGAATGTATGTATGAGCAGCACCAATGCCCAATTAAAATTATGAAAGCAGGTTGATAAAAATACATAGAAACATAGAAACATAGAATTTGATGGCAGAGAAGGACCACTGGGCCCATCTAGTCTGCCCATTTCCCTACCTAACAGATAAGCTGCAGATCCTAGTTAATTATCAGCCTACTTCCTCCTACCCCCCACTATAATTACCTGATGTCTGTCCCATGCATTCTTGAATTCCCCACTGTTTCTGACTCCACAACCTCCTCAGGAAGGCTGTTCCTTCCATCCACAACCTTCTCTGTGAAAAAATAATTCCTCACATTACCTCTGAGCCATCCCCCCTCTATCTTCAAATTGTGCCCCCTTGTTCTTGCATATCTCTTTTTCTGAAAGATGCTAGCCTCTTGGACTTTGTTGATTACCTTGAGGTACTTGAAATTTTCTATCATGTCCCCCACGTCCTCCTTTCCTCAAGGGTATACATATTAAGCTCCTTTAGTCTCTCTTCATATGTCTTCTGGTGCAGACCCTGCACCATTTTGGTTGCCCTCCTCTGGACAGCCTCCTCCACCCTGTCTATAGAAACATAGAAACATAGAAGTTGACGGCAGATAAGGACCGAAAGGCCCATCCAGTCTGCCCATTTCTTTTTCTACCTTATAAATGTGCCATCGGCCTTTGCTCTGTCAGTGGCCTATCTATTCATAGTCATTTGTATTGCTCCCTTATGCCTTTCCCATGCCTGTTTGAAGCCCTGCACTGTATTCACAGCCACCACTTCTTGTGGTAAGCCATTCCATGCATCCACCACCCTTTCTGTGAAAAAGAATTTCCTCCACATTCCCCTTAATCGGCCTCCTCTAATCTCATGCTGTGTCCTCTTGTCCTGCTATTTTCTTATATTTAAACATGTTAGACTCTTTCACCTTGTTTATGCCCTTAAGGCGTTTGAATGCCTCGATCATATCACCTCTCTCCCTCCTTTGCTCAAGGTTATACATATTGAGCTCCGTTAATCTGTCCTCATATGTCTTCTGATGCAGTCCCTGCACCATTTTGGTTGCCCTTCTCTGGACTGCCTCAATTTGGTTAATGTTCTTGTGAAGGTGTGGCCTCCAATACTGCATGCAGTACTCCAGATGTGGCCTAACCAGTGTCTTGTACAGAGGGATTATTACCTCCCTCTTACGACTTGTGATACCCCTACTAATACACCCTAACACCCCCCTAGCCTTACCTACTGCTTTAGAGGTCTGCTTGGATGATTTTAGGTCATCAGTGATGATGATGATGCCCAAGTCTCTTTCTTCCTTTGTGACTGCTAGCAACTCCCTCCCAGCCTATAGGTGGCTTCAGGATTTCTCTTGCCTATGTGCATGATTTTGCACTTCTTTGCATTAAATCCCAGTTGCCACTCTTCTGACCATTCTGCTAGTTTATCCAGATCTCTTCTCATTCTGCCCACCCATCTGGATCATCTACTCTGTTGCAGATCTTGGTGTCATCTGCAAACAGACAAACTACCCTCTAGTCCATCTGCAAGGTCACTAATAAAGATGTTGAAGAGGACTGGCCCCAGGACTGATCCCTGAGGTGCCCCACTTGTGACTTGCATCTCTTCTGACTGTATACCATTTACCACCACTCTCTGTTTTCTGCCCGTCAACCAGTTTGCCACCAGTTGACCAACTTCTGACCCACCCGAGCCTACCCAGCTTATTTATCAATCTTCTATGTGGAACAGTGTCAAAGCTTTGCTGAAGTCAAGGTAGGCGACATCAACTGCTCCCCTTGGTCCACCACTCTGGTTACCCAGTCAAAGAAATCTATGAGATTAGTTTGACAGGACCTTCCTTTGTAAACCCATGCTGTCTTGGATCCTGTGCCCCTATGGATTCCAGGTGTTGCACTATCCTTTCCTTAAGGAGTGCCTCCATAATCTTGCCCACTACTGAGGTAAGACTGACCAGTCTGTAGTTCCCGCCTCCTCCCTGCTACCACTCTTGTGGAGCGGGATCACATGAGCCCTTCTCCAGTCTTCTGGGACCTCTCCTGTGCTCAGAGACTCACTAAACAATTCTGCTAATGGCTCTGCTAGTTCCTCCTTTAGCTCCTTAGTACCCTGGGATGTATGCCATCAGGTCCCATTGCCTTATCCACCTGAGCTTAGCAAGCTCTTGTAGGACCCTTTCTTTTGTGAAGGGAGTAGTGCTCACCTCCCTCCCCTGTGTCCATGATGCTGAGCTGTGGGCCCTGCCCTACCTTCTCTTCAGTAAATACTGAGCAAAAGTATCTATTTAGGATAGATGCCTTTACAGGGTCCTCCTCCTCACATGCTCCCTTTTCTCCATTAAACTTGGCAATACCCCCTCTGGACTTTCTCCTTTCACTAATGTATCTATAGAAAGTCTTGTCACCTTCTTTTACTATTTCGTGCTAGTGTTTCCTCAGTTTGGGACTTTGCCTGCCTTACTGCCTTACCTGCTTCCCTTAAGGCAGTTTGGTATGCCTCTATCTTCATCCCGCTGTGTTCCCTTATATTTCCTGAAGGCCAGCCTTTTGGCTCTGACCTTTTCTGCTACTGTATTTGAGAACCAAAGTGGTTTCCTTCTTCTTTTGCACTTCCTTTTCTGTCTAACACAATGGGATGTTGCTTCAAGTATTGCATCCTTAATGCTTGCCCACTTTGCCTGTACCCCCTCACCTCTGTTTCTTTTTGCCAGGGCTAGCTTAACTCTGTTGGCCATCTTATCAAAGTCAGCTCCTCTGAAGTCCCATATTTTTGCCTTGGAATGGGATGATTTATATCTTTGCAGAGATGAGATACCCAGAACTGCACACAGTATTCCAGATGGGATTTCACCAACTGTCTGTACAGAGGGATAACAACTTCCTGTTTTCTACTGGTGTTGCCTCTCCCTATACATCCCAGTATCCACCCCAGCCCTCCTTACTGCCTTCTCACATTGCTTGCCCACCTTTAGGTCATCTGATATAACTACCCCAGGTCATCTTCCATTTTTGTTATTGTCAGCATCTCTCCCCTGTGTTTTTGTTTCCCAGGTGCATTACTTTGCTCTTCTTTGCATGAAATCTAAGCTGCCATACATTTGACCATTTCTCCAACCTTGCCAAGTCCCTTCTCATGCTTTCCACCCCACCTTGTGTATCAACTCTGTCGCAGATCTTTATGTTGTCTGCAAAGAGACATACTTTTTCCTTCCAGTCCCTCTGCAATGTCACTTACAAAGACATTAAAATGGATTGGACCCAGTACTGAACTCTGCGGTACCCCACTAGTAACCCCCCTTTCTTCACTGTGGACTCTGTTTACTGTTACCCTCTGTGTCCTGTTGTCCAGCCATTGTTTTACCCAGGCTACTACCCTGGGACCCACTCACAGGCTGGCTAATTTATTTATTAACTTTTTGTGTGGGACTGTGTCAAAAGCCTTGCTAAAGTCTAGGTAGGCCATGTCCACAGCTCCTCCCTGGTCTACTACTTTTGTTACCCTGCCAAAGGAATCCATTAGATTCGTCTGGCACGACCTTCCTGCTGCTGCCTTGCATCCTGTGCCGTACTGGCCTCTAGGTATTCAACAATTCTTTCCTTCAGAAGTGATTCCATCATTTTCTCTACCACTGAGGTCACTGACAGATCTGTAGTTTCCTTCCTCTGTCCTGCTCCCACTTTTGTGAAGGGGAATCACATCCGTCCTCCTCCAGTCCCCAGGTACCGCACCATCCTTCCATGATTTGTTAAAAAGGATAGTCAATGGTGTTACTAATTCTCCTCTTAGTTCTTTTAGAATTCTAGGGTGAATCCCATCAGGCCCAATTGCTTTGTCCACCTTCAGTTTTAGGAGTTCTTTCATAACCCTTTCTTCAGTTAAATGATTGTTATCACCCCCGCCCAATCCAGAGTGCTTCTGACTGGATTAGGTACCTTCCCCTCCTCTTCCTTTATAAATACTGAGCAGAAGTATTCTTTCAGTATCCCTGCTTTTCCTCTGTTCCTCTCTGACCACCCACCATCCTCTTTAGTCCGCCTCATAAATTAGATCAAATAAGCACTAGTGCTATTAAATTAATATGCTGCTGTGTGCAGATGGCACTGGGGTCATATCAAGAAAAGCAGGGAAAATGCAAAAATTATTCCAACAAGAGACTGGATCTTTGAAACACCTCAAACTTGAACTAAATATTGAAAAATCTAAAATGTGCAAATTCAGAAGGCCCCAAATTTTTAAATATGCTGTACGTGGTCAGTTGCCAACTCCCAAATTAAAGAAGGGTCTCAAAGTAATTATTTTGGGGTGGAGCCTGGTTCTGTCTTAAATTGGAAACAGCACATCGATTGAACCAAAAAGAGTGGCAGACTGTCAGGGCTTTGAGTAAACAAATTCAATAATCCTGTTATTAACAATTCCACAGAAGCAGTGCTGAAGGTATGACATGAAAATTATTGTGGGTATCTCTATTAACTGGAAGTCTGGGAGTTAAACAGATATGCAGAGATACTAGAACCAATACAAAATTGATATCTGTTTGGTGCTAAGCTTCCTATAGTTTACTCCTGGAGAACTAATCAGGGCTGAAATCAGGGATCTTTCAGTGCAAGGTGTGACAAATTTGAACTACAAAGTTATAATTATTTTTTGACTTTAACCTTTTTACATTCACTTGCGCACATGCGCAAGGAACGTTTTGGGAGAGTAGCACACTTTGGAGGTGTGCCTCTCCCTTTCAATCCACTGCTTCCTTGAGCAGGCATGGCGGTCCTGCACCAATGGGTGCAGGAGCTGTGTATGACAGCGGTGGTCTTCACTTCAAAGAAAACCACCACTGTCATACACAGCGCTGGTAGGCCTCACGCCCCCTCAAAGCTTTGGTGCCACACTGGGAGCCCACCCAGTGTGGCAAATGTCCGCTGCTGTTTGCCGACAGGGTGCCCAATCCCGGTCGCTCCCCGGCCTCCCAAGCCATCCTTCTACCACGCTGGAGCCCACCTCAGTGTGGCAAACATCCCACGTAGTCTTTTTTTTTTTTTCACCTGTAAAGCAAAACGGTTCCATGGCTTCTCCCAGTCCCCTCCCACAACCCGCACCCACCCACTGCGCCCAGCCTCCCACACCCCCTCACCCCACACTTACCTCCAGAGCTCGGCACAACGATCTTCGGTGGACCGGGAACACGCCTGCACTCTTCAAAGCCGACCGCGAACTGAGGAAATGCCGGTAAACTGGATAATGGGCTAGATAGGGGGGTTTCAACTTTATTCATATCTCAGGCATTTTGGAATTTTTGCGCCAAATTTTCAACATGTGGTTTTTGGGACACCTTCTCATGAATGATGTCACTGTCATGGCGTGAGGGCCGAAGGGTGATTCGCAGTCACTGCACAAATCACCCTTCCGCCTGAATAACGCCATGACACTGACATCATTCATGAGAAGTGGTCCCAAAAACCCCATGTTGAAAATGTGGTGCAAAAATTCCAAAAAATGACTGTTTTACTAGCGTGCATTGAGCAGTTCCTACGCAGGCTCATAAGTTCATGAATTTTCAATATTTTCACTCCAGATTTTCAACATTGCCATTTTACCACACCTCCACATGAGCAGTACAGCTGTCATTTTTCACATCCTGCACAAAATGTGTTTCTGCCCATGTAGCGCACAATGGCACAGTCGGTGTGCGAACTCAATGTATGGGACACAGTAAGAAAATTGCAGTGACACTGATCATGAGTAGAGGACTTAAAATGGCTGTGTTGAAAATTTGGTGAAAAAATTCCTAAAAATGACTGTTTTATGAGTCTGCTTTGCGCAGTTCCTATGCACGCTCGTAAGTTCGCAAATTTTCAATATTTTCACTCTACATTTTCAACACTGCCATTTTACCACACCTCCTTATGAGCAGTGCAGCTCTCATTTTTCACATCTTGCCCAAAACATGTTTCCGCCCAAGTAGTGCACAATGGCACAGTCGGTGTGCAAACTCAGTGTATGGGACACATTAAGCAAATCACAGTGTCACTGTTTATGAGCAAAGATCTTAAAATGGCTATGTTGAAAATTTGGTGAAAAAATTCCTACAAATAACTGTTTCACGAGAGTGCGTTGTGCAGTTCCTACGCATGCTCGTAAGTTTATGAATTTTCAATATTTTCACTCCAGATTTTCAGCATTGCCATTTTACCACACCTCCTTAAGAGCAGTACAGCTGACATTTTTCACATCCTGCCCAAAATGTGTTTCCGCCCATGTAGTGCACAATGGCGCAGTTGGTGTGCGAACTCAATGTATGGGACACATTAAGAAAATCACAGTGTCACTGTTCATGAGCAGAGGTCTTAAAATGGCTATGTTGAAAATTAGGTGACAAAATTCCTAAAAATAACTGCTTTACGAGCGTGCATTATGCAGTTCCTATGCATGCCAGTAAGTTTGCAAATTTTCAATATTTTCACCCCAGATTTTCAACATTGCCATTTTACCACACCTCCATATGAGCAGTACAGCTGTCACTTTTTACATCCTGCCCAAAACGTGTTTCCGCCCATGTAGTGCAGAATGGCGCAGTCGGTGTGCGAAATCAATGTATGGGACACAGTAAGAAAATCTCAGTGACACTGTTCATTAGGAAGCGGTTTTAAATTGCCAATGTTGAACATTGGTGAAAAATTCCTAACAATGACTGTTTCACAGATATGCGTTGCACAGTTCCACCGCGTAGGTTGCGAATTTTCAATATTTCCTCCAAATTTTCAACATTGCCATTTTACACACTTCCTTATAGGCAGTACAGCTGTCATTTTCACATGCTGCCCAAAACGTGTTTCCGCCTATATGTTGCACACAATGGGGGTAATAAAAAGGTCATGCTGAAAATTTATTGTGCAAATACCAGCAATCGCACAGGGCATTAGGGTAAAGCACCATACGTGCCAAACACCACTGCAAATACCTGCAGGCGAATGTTCGGCATTGACAAATGCTTGTTCTCTCTACTGTGGTGCAGGTTTAGCCTTCCACTGGCCCCCCCAGCTTTGTCACCCAGCATCTAAGGGACTTACCTTTTCTGGTGCTTCCTTCATGGCTTACTCCAATGCTGGGGGTTGACAGTAGGTGCCTTACCACCGATGGAACTGATCCAGTTCTGGGAGAGGGCCCTACAGCCAGTGCTGAGCCTGCGAGTGGATGGTGTCACCCCATGCTACAGCTAGCCATTTTCTCAGTTCTGTGCTGAAGGGACAAACGAGCAATGCTATACAGATGCACCACACATGCAACCATGTGTGGAACATCTACAGCCATCATCCCTCCATGCACCATTGTGCTGGCACTTGCTGCCTATCACCAAGCCTCCACTAGAGGCCAGATGAGTGCTGGGACCCACAACCCTCCCGCCCCAGAGGAGGAGGAGAGCCATCCTACAGATGACCCCTCCACAGCACCGGTCCTCACAAGAGCCAAGGAGCTGCTTGTGCCCACTCTCAACTAGGCATCAATCTTGGGTGTCCCAGGGGGTGTTCCAGACCAGGGGCAGTCCTTCGCAGCATTGTGAGTATGCATGTGGAAACCCTGGTAGGGGTGGTGTCTGCAGGCCACAGGTGTGCCTGGTACACCACACACAGGCCTGTACCATGTCCACGGTGCTTCATGCAGAGCTGCTGTGAATGCAGAGTGACACCGTGGACACACATGCCTCCCTGTGTGCTGTTGTGCTTAAACAGTGCCATGGTGAAGAACAGAGTGGTGTGACCTAATGACACAGACTGACGGTAGCCATGCTTGCCCTCAGGGGACACTATGATGGTTGTGGTGCCACATAGCCATCCATAGTGGGCCCATGCACCATCCAGTCACAGTGGCCAGGTGTACCACACAGTAACATGGGCACCCCAAGGGCATGGTGTCAGGTGACCCCATTTGGGCTGATACCACCCCTTGCCATCATCATCCCTGACACCCCTGGATCCTGTCTGTTTTCCTGATGGGACATACCTATGAGAACCTGATCATATTCTCAGAAATCGACTCCTGCCAGGAAGGTATCGTCACCCCCTGTCACTGGTGACCTGCCTCTGCTTGCCTCCCAGTCAGGGCATGGCCGCCAACATGACTGTGGTGGCTATACTTGCACACGGTGAGTCCTGCCGGGTACAGTTGCAGGTTCATGTACTCCGCTGCCATTGTCGACCATGCACCAGGCCAGCTGTGGCCAGGGCCGCATGTTGTGGGATGTGCGTGTCCTGGAGTCACACCTGCCTGTGCTGTCTCTGTGTTGTACAGGCCATGTATGGGGCAGTGGTGTTGTACTGTGTGTCGTGGGTGTGATGAGTGCAGCACTGTTCCTGCCATGCTTGTGTGCTGGTACATACCCTCTGATCCACGCTAATCTCCACAATGCCTTGATGCCTCTTCCTGTCCCTGGTGGCACTGTTGTGGATGCATGTGCATGGTCGTGTGTGCTCTGCAGTGTATCCTGCAGCTGTTGTGTAATGTCTGCCTACGTGCATGTTTGTGCGTGCTGCCAACACCCACATCCTGACTTGGTGTGTGTGTATATGTGTGTATGTGTATGTGTGTGTGTTATTGCTGACCAATTTGTTCTTCCTAGGTTATTTAACTGCAGTTTCCAAAATGATCATCCACAATGGTGTCATTGTGCCTCCTAGCTTGGGCTGCCAGACTTGGGTCCCTCCTCTCCACGGATGGCTGCCCACCCCTTCCAGGGGTTCCTCTTCATCTGAACTGTTGCCCTCCTCCACCTGGACAGGTATTCCAAGATCAATGGCCATGCTGTGTAGCATGCAATGGGCCAGGAATATGCCACAGGCTTTTTCAGGGCTGTATTGTAAAGCACCGCCTGACCTGTCTAGGCAATGGAATTACATTTCTAGCATGCTATACACACACTCTATTATGTTGCATGTTGCAGTGTGTGCCTCATTATATCCTTCCTCGGACCCACTGCCGGGTTGCTGTATGGGGGTGATCAGCCACGGCTGGAGGGGGTATGCACTGTCACCTGGAGGGGCAGACACATGTGTTAGTTGTACTCAGGTGTGTGCATGGCCTGTTATGACCATCACACGCCCTTGCCTATCTATGATGCCACAACCTGTCCACCTGGTTGCCATTCCCACCACCCCACATGCGCAGTCCCTGTCCCACCATTGAGGGACCCCACATTAGTGTGTGGCTTGCAGCCTGGCCAGCCACAGCCAGTCTGACCTCTCCCCAGGCCTGTGGGCCCCATCCCTGCTTGTGTGGGCACCATGCCACTGTCCTGTCCAACCACTGTTCTCGTTGATCACCTGTACAATGGTGGTGCCGGTGGGCATATGTTGCCCCTCATAGTGCGGTATGTGGCTGCTGTAAAGCACCCCTGCCATGCTTGCCTGTAACTCTCCACACCAATATCTCTATATCTGTGTGTAACAGTCCAGTAGGTCTTCTGGTTCCACAGTTCAACATGGCTTTGAACCATTGCACTGTCCCAGGCAATCCACCCCATGCACTACAAGCAACTGTGTGCTGTGCCACAGTATTCATGGTGTAGTCATGGGCTTCTGCACAACTCACCCAGTAGGTGCCCTGTGGGGATGTCCCACCCTCAGATCTATGGCACAGGGCTGAGTGGTACCAGATGAAGGCATCGTGTGTACTTCCAGGGTGCATGGCGCAGACATTGCTGATGTGCCCTGTAGCACTTCACACCATCTGGCAGTTGATGGAATTAGGGCCCCTTCCTGTTCATGTATGTGGCACTGTCTGGGCCAGGTGGTGTATGTATTGCCACATGGGTGCAGTCAATGGTCCCTATCATGCCTGACATGCATGCCACCCTATGGTATTCTTGCATGTTTTCTGTATGCTGTGCCTGTGTGCGTGGGAATTTGATGAACTCCGATGCATGTTGCAGCAGAGCATTGAGGAACTGTGTAAACAGGTGGGACATGGATGGTTGTCTGTGTGATACCAGTGGTGACACCCACTGGTTTCTGAAAGGTGCCAGTGGTGAGCAAGCACATTGCTGCTGTCACATTGGTCTCCACTGACATGACATGATCCCTTCTGGTGGGTGCCTGCAGTTCATCATGGCACAGCTCACAGTGTTGCCTCAGGATGACCCTATTTTGATGTCACTGTGATGTTCAAAGGTGACAAAGGCATGGTACCATCTCTGTTGGGCATACTGCCTATGGGCCCTTCCCTGGCCATGTTGCTGTTCCACCCACCTCCTCATACTCCTCATTACCTCTGCCATGAGAAACACAACCCCATCCATTTTGCTCCTATAACTTCAGCTGGCTGCCTTTGGGTGGATTAAAGTTAGGCCACTTCCTTTTGTCCTTAACTTTGTGCAGCACTTCTTGGGAGATGTGCCACAGATGCACTGCCTATTTGGGCTAAACATAGGGATGTGAGGTACATTCATGGGAATACCCCCTCCAGATGAGCCACATACATTATCTTTGCACTGCATCCCTTCCTTTTGAATATGACCCAGGGGTGCATTTCTGGGGATACACCACCAGTTGCATCTCCTTTGAATATCTATGCCCAAGTATACAATCATATAAAAATGCAGCTGAGCTTAGAACTATGGGCATTCATAAGCAAAGGGTACGTGTAGAATAACTCAGATGACAAATTGTTCTCTATATCACAAATTAAAAGAAAACAATGAAAAGGAAAGATATATGAAAACTTGTCAAAATAATTTACATGTGAAAATGATTGTTCTCCAAATGGGGGCACTCAAACTTGTCTTATGAACCAGATCAACTTTACTGAGGGACTAGATCATATGGGTAGTTGCCCAGGAACATGAATCACTAGACATACCTTCTTTAAGTGTCCCCTCCTAGCCCCATTATGTCAGAAATGGGTAAAACCTTGGTTAAAGGCACATAATTTCAACCTCAAGAGGATATACTAACATCTCTATTAAATTCATCAACTACAACTGTACTGTTTTCTCTGGCCAAGTTTGCAGTTTGCAGTAGAGATTTATTCTTTATGATAGATGTTAATATGAAAGAATCTAAAAGTATCTGGGGTGTGTAAAATGGAAACCTAAATCAAAATGAAACTGTGTGTGGTCTGTCTGCTCTATTTTGGGATTCATAGGCTTTTCACCTACTTTAATATTTTGCTGTTTGTGACAGATCAGCTAATGTGTTTGTTCCATGAGGCTTTGCCCTGTAAAGTTGACATTCAACTACATGGCTTGAAAATATGTAGCCCACCATGGCATGCGCTAAGTCTAGGACATAGGAGGTGGACACCGGGGCATGCCACAGCCATGTAATTGCATGCATTGCAGTGTACAGGGATTGAAGTGTGTGTTGTGCTGAGCTGGGAGTGCCTCATGACACCACCATAAATGGACAACACAGGCCAGGGTGCATACCTACTCCACAGCCATGGCAAATACCAGTGGCACAAAGACTGATGGATGGTAGGGCAAGAGCAAGCCACCATCCTGAGGAGGGGAACAGGACCTAAGGAACTGGACCATGCTGCATAATGGATGAGCAGGTGTGGACAGGGACACTCAGCCATGGCATACCTGATCTGTGCAGCAACAATTGGGAGAAATCTTCCCTCATGGCCAATAAGGGTACAGAATAGACACATCAGAGCTCCCCAGACCACAACATCCATGCACTGGTGGCAGTCTCCACATTGGTAGTGACAGTTGCTGTCGTGCAGGTAACCTGATGGCCAAGCAGGTGAGGACAGCTGTCTCAGACATCTTCAACAATTAGGCAACCCTGTACAGATCAGCATTACTCCAGGTGCTACTTGCCATCAAGGCTTGCATCTAGAAGACCACCCAGACCACCATCAGTGTGGGGGAACCAGTACCCAGGTCCATCAAAGCTATCAAACACAAGTGGTGACCCCTAAGAAAGGCCAACTGGAAGAAGCTGAGAGGCAGGTGGTGGTCCGGGAATACCACCGGTAGTAGATCAATGTCCCCACTTAAGCTCACATTGGTGAAGGACATGATGGCAGACACCATCAGCCAGGCAACTGAGGATGGTGAAGAGGATGGACTGGACTCAATGCCAGGTGAGTGCCTTCAGCCCTACACACATGGTACAGGGTACAGTAGAGTGGCACTGACAGTGACCATGGCATCCCTTCTACCCCTGCAGTGGACCTGCCAGTATCATCGCTGGAGGAATAGGACAATGAGGATGACATGACTGTGGTGACTGATGTCACACCACAGACATGCTGGATACTGCAGACTGGGTCAGTAACCTATCAGTTTGTGATGGCAACCCGATGGTGCCCCGCACCAACAGCCAGTCACCATGCTGTCCACTAACTATAAGTTCCCCCACACAGATACCACTGGTGCCTGTGCAGGAGGTGATCAGCAAGAAAAGGAGGACAACAACAACAGCATTGTGAAGAGGGGCAGACCAGCCAGGACACAGGGCTCCCAGTCACTGACCAGCATGCAGAGAAACCTGAACTCCCAGGATCCATGGTTCCAGAGCCCATGCACCAGCTGTGCCAAGGAGAGGGCACTGAAATGGATGGGCAAGGGCATGAACTACAGGCACCCAACACCTCCACCCACATTAACAGCCCCAAAACCAGTCGTGTTGCCTGGCTGGGCAGCACTCAAAGGCATGAGCACCCATAACCCCAGCACCATATGTGGTAAACAGTGATCCTGGTCTGGGCAGTGGGAACAAGGGTCCCTCGACAGGACCAGAGCATACAGGAGCAGCAGCGCTGCAGCATGCCTACTTCTTTACTTCCACAGGGTGCAGTTGCTGGAGCAGGTTGGGCTGCAGGCCAACGGGGAAGCAATGCCCAGCTCTCTGTCCTGACAGTGGAGGTGCAAGGGCTCTGCATAGAGTTCAGGAGGGTAGGTAACATCCTCAAGGCTGTGTTAGGGTACCTCACAATACGGGCAGGTAGAAATGGTGGACTGCCCTTTCACAGTCTGCCTTGCTGCCACTGCCTCATGCCAGCTGCAGTCCCTCATTGCCACAACCCCATGACACACAGGGGATGTTCCCAAAGCTCCAATGGGGTCCACGTCCTCAGGCCACCAATGATGACCACAGCTGTCCCAGCTTGGGCAGTATGGCTTGGTTATCTCCCAGGCAGGTAGAGGCAAGGCAGCTGAAAACAGACTCAACACACGGTCCTCTACCAAGTGACGGGGCCACCATGCCCATCAGGCCTCCTATTGCATGAACACATGGGTATACCATACAAATGGGTACTCAGCACTGTCACTCATGACTATGCATCATGGGTCCTGGGCATACACCAACCCACACATACCCTCACACAGGCCCTGACCTGCCCATGGCAAGCCTTTCTTCTGCCCAATTTTGCCCCCAGCCATATGACCACATCTGGCTCCTGGCTTCCATCCCTCAGACTCTGGCTATCCTCATCAGCAGGCAAGTCCTCAGGTAATGGCAGTCCATTCCTTGTGGCAATGCTGTGCAGCATGCAGCACATGACGAAGACATGGCACACCCTCCCCGGTGCAAACAGCATTGTGTGACCCGTAGTGTCTCCACATCTGAACTGCATCTTCAATTTCCCAAAGGTACACTCCACCACATTCCATGCCTTCCTGTTGTGTCATTGTACCTCTTCTCTGCCACCCTTGCTGGGGCCAGGAATGGTGTAATCAGGTAATGCCTCAGGTGGTACTCACTGTCACCTGTAAGGGATACTAGAAAAACACATGTCACTACAGTAAGGTGCATAGTGTGGCATGCCCTGTTCCCATATGACCCCTTGTAATACCTGCCTAGCAACCACCAGGACCTGCCACCATCTGTGTTCAGTACTGCCACGACTGTTGGAAGATGAATGCATCATGCACTGAGCCAGGATACTTGGCACTGACGTTCTTGACAATGTCCTTCATATCCACAACCACTATTGTATTCATGCTGTGGTATCCTTCTCTGTTCCCGCAGCCCTCCTCATTGATATGGGGTGCAAGGATCAGAACATGTATGCATCCAACGATGCCCTGAACCTTTGGAAACCAATAAGACTCATAGAAGCCCTCTGTCACCACCTGTATGCCCAGCTGGTCCATGGGGAAGTGGGTGCACTGTCCTAGAGATTTACCCTTGTCATGTCACCTGTTACCCACTGGAAGCCCTTGTGGCATAGTATGTTAGTATACACATCACTTTCATGTCCGTGGACGTGGCCTTAGACCTGTGGGTTGAGTGGTATGTAGTGTTCCAGTTCGGTACCAGAACTTAACAATGGTACCATGCTCCAATCTGAATTATTCCATTCAGTGGGTGTCAGGTATGTTCCTGAGTGAAAAACAATCCTTGAATAGGCATGACCAATGGCCCACATCGTCCTCTTCCTCCACTATGACATCCCCATCCCCACAGCAGCGTGTGTATCAGTAGTGAGGGGCACATCTTTAGTGTACAATGCTGTGGAGGGTTGCCTTTCATGACATTCCTCCTTGGGGCAGGCTCCTCCTGTGCATTGCTGGATAGCCTTCATGATTGCATGTATCCATTTAAGCACACGAGCATCCCATGGGTAGCAAAGGGCATGGATATCCTACTGCAGCCACATGCATACAGACCCTGGTTGCCTGTCAGTGTGTGTTGAGAACTGAAGCTACCAGTATGGTTTGCTAGCAGCTACCCTATGATATGAGACAGCCCTGCCATTATGAGGCTAATGGCGGTAGCATGTGGACAGTCACATAACTGTTTAGTGTAAGTAAATGTGGATGTTGCCGCTTTCGAGTCTGTCACATGCTGTGATGGTGTGGTGGCCTGTATCTGTCACTAATGCCTGTCCTGTTTGTCATTTCATCTATTTCGGGGGTGACTGACAAAAATACTCCTTCAGTTTCAGGACCATCTGCTGGCCTGCCCTGGACCCAAAGTGTAGCAGCTCTGGCAAGGATAATTCAGCTGTCAGCAGGACTGGAATGCACAAACTCATACTACGTTGATGAGTTTGAGGAGCCCTGGCACATTGTGGAGCCAGACATGGTGACCAATGCACTCTGCCTGTGGCAGGGGCATGCATGGGGTGTAGCATGACGGTATGCTGTAGGCTAAATGCATGGTGGTGTAGTATAGTGGGGCATGCTGTGGACTGTATGCATGGGGTTGTGGCATGATGGGGCTTACTGTGGGCTATGCGTGTCTCATCACTGACTTCTCTCCCTGTGAGACATTCTTGGACCACTTTCAGACTTATGACTCCTCTGGGAGGTCCTGGAGGAGACTGACATTAACCAAGAGCTCTAAACGACATCCCTGACATTGGCCAAGAAAGTGGCAGTGCCCATATATTCTGGGTGTGCCATCTAAAATTCTGCAGTTGAGGAGTAGTAGGTGTGCAAGGGGTATCAGCTGCTGTATATGGTCCCAGTAAGCAAGGCTGCCCCACCATCCAAGAGACACGGGTGTCAGAGAACAGGACACTAGGACTTATGCTGCACTTTATGCATGGACCCCTTCTGTTTGTCTCGGGCCATTTAGCCTTTTCAAGATTTGCTGGGCATGCATCTTTAATGAACACATGAAGGCACCTGCTGTGTGTCTCGTCATTTTGGGGGGACAAACCATGCACAGGTGTGCATCAGTGCTGTCTGCACAATGCCGAGGGGGTTGTGCATGATGCATACCACTGCAGCCTCATATGGCCCAAATAAACACTTTTGCATCTCTGCTACATGGCACATAATGCCTGCATAGTCAGTGTGAATAGGGTTCTATGTTTGTATATGTTTTACATTTTGTTTGGCTATACATATTTGTAATTCTAATAAACAGAACTAAACAGATCTGATACAGGAGATGTGTATAACTTAGAGTGCAATAGCGGTCGTGCTGGTGCTTTTGAGTTCAACACAGTCAATTCATTTCACTCAGCACTGATCAGTCACTAGTGATGGGCGAAGTGGCCCCCCAATTCACTCCGTGAAGTGAATCGTGAAGCGAAGGTGAATTTGCACAGTGCTCCGCAACGAGAAGCGGAGTACTTCGAGTTACAATGGGTAACATGAAGTCCATTGAAAACAATGACTTCGCTTTACTCCGCCTTCCCAAACCACTACTCCACCAATTCTTAAGACGAAGTACATTGAAAACAATGAACTTCACTTCACTTCACTTTGTTTTTAAGCTCCAAAGGCGAATTTTGCAGCGATTCATGGGATTTCAGGTCACATGGGCTCTAGATTGTTCTGCACAGCCTCAGTTTAGGGTAATGTGTGTATAAAGCTGTAGGAGACAGTTTGCTCTGAGAGCTCTCTGTGATTCAAACCTTCTAAAAGTTACTAAAAATGCCTTTTTTTTCAGTATGTATGTAGCCTATTAAAAAAAATCACTTCACTTCAGGTCTGGGTGTTTCATACTGCTCCAGATGTTCTGGTGATTATAGAGTCTCTGCTCCAACCGGCAACCAGTTACAATGAAGTTAACATCCCCTCCTACTCTTTGTTCAGAGCCGATAGGCAAACCAGAGGTGGCGGGGTAGCTATTTACATCAAGGATAAATTCCCTGCCTCCATAATTGACTCAACCTCTGCCCCAAAAGAATTTGAAAGCTTGTCATTAAAGATTGAAATTGCTACCGGTGTCTCATTATGTATAATAGGATGCTACAGACCCCCATCAGCTGGGCTACAGTTGTTAAAACATCTTGGAAACATCCTGGGTTCAGCATCTTCAGAGTATATCTTACTAGGAGACTTCAACTTAGACTGGCTCTCCAGTGCATCCAACCCACTTAAAATGTTCTGTGATTCCCTTGGGTTGTCAGAGCTAATAAATGAATCTACTCATCTTAACATGCTCAATCCTAATAACAGTACTCTCTTAGATATCATTTTAGTTAATAAACCTCTTTTATTCTCCCATGCAGGCATCTTTTTCTCTGATATTAGTGCTTCATTGTGTGTGTAAGCTCCACTCTTAAATCCACAACTGCACCAAAATTCTCCTTTAAAAGGTGCATACGCAACTTTGATCTCTATGGGTATATATCAGAGCTAAGAGACTCCATGCAATGGCAGGACTTCTATCTAGCCAAGTCCCTGACTTATGATTATGATATTGATATTTTCTCAGAAATTGTGCTAGAGGCTGTCAACAAGTATGCCCCATAGTAAAAGAGTGTGCCAGAAACAAATCCTCTCTGTGGTTTATGGAAGACCTGAAAGATGCTTTGCAGAGTAGGGATGTACTCTGGAGAACTGCTAGGAAAACTAATTTAATAAATGACTGGAATTCTTTCTGGAGGGCAAGGAATCTCTGCATCAAAATGGTCAGAGAAGTCAAAGCTAATTTCTACCGCTCTCAGCTGGAGAGCTCCTCAAGAAATGCCTCCAAACTCTGGAGGATGATCAAAGACATTGAAGGTCACACCACTGTTAATTCCCTACCTACTAAATTATTGATCGACAATACTGTCATCTCCGACAGACCGTCTATCCTCGACGCTCTCAATAATCATTTTGCCACTGCAGGGCTAGCCTTTGACTCCTCTCCCGCAAATATCCTCCACCAACAATTTGAATTGGATACACAAGAAAAACCCATCCCCAGTCCATCCTTCTCTCTGCTGCCTACCTCCCTGAAAGAAGTCGAAGATCTTCTCCTTCAGTTGGACACTCAGAAAAGTGCTGGGGCCGGCCTCATTGACCAGTACTTCTTAAAGGTCGGTTACCATGTCCTCGTAGTCCCAATTGCTCAACCAGTTTCAGTCCAGTTTTAGAGCACAACACAGTACAATCTCTGGTCTAGCCAAGGTGACAAACAACTGGCAGCTTGAATGAGACAAAAAAAAATGTTGTCTACGCAGTTTTCTTGGACCTAAGCAGGGCGTTTGGTACTGTTGATCACAGACTGCTTCTGTCGTCCCTCCAGAACATTAGTTTGGATTCCCTATCTCTTAAATGGTTCTCCAACTACCTCTTGGGACAACTTCGACAAGTAAAGGCAGAAGGGGAAGTTTCTCCACCAAAACCCCTATTGAGGGGTGTACTGCAAGGCTTCATTCTTCGTCCCTTGCTCTTCACCATTTATATTAACAAGGTAGATGCCCCCATCAAAGAAGCACAAATACACCTATTTGCAGATGATACAGTACACTTTGCTAGTAGCCCCACCCCTGATGTGGCCTGTAAAGCCCTTCAAAATGAATTTAATCTGCTGCAACATCAGTTTATAAGCCAGAAACTGCTCTTAAGTGCAAAAAAAAAAAAATAAAAGCAACGTTCCTTTCACCCCTTCACAATGCAATAAATCCTGCAATTGCTGGGACACTGCCACAGATCACTACCATTCTAGGTGAGTGATTGGACTACGTACTAGAGTTCAAGTACCAAGGGGTCTGGTTAGACCATAGACTTACTTTCACAGATCACTTAGAAGAACTGGCAAAGAAACTTAGTCAAAGACTTGGGTCTGTTCTTTAGGATTAATAATCTCCTCACAAGAGATGCTAAACTGAAACTGGTTCAAACTAGCTTTCTTTCCCTATTGCATTGTGCAGATTTTCTGTATAGTCAGGGACCTGCAGGTACCCTAGCCAAACTCGATATGCTTTATCACAGAGCCATAAGATTTATCATGGGTCTTCCTTACTCAACCCACCACTATGTATTGTGCACGGCAGTGGGATGGTCATTCCTTGCTTACAAATGGCAAAAAAATGCTGCAATTTGGACATACAAAGCTATCTCAAATAAACTGCCCCAGTATATCTCTGTCTGTTTATCTTTGTGCACTCTGGGGAAGTATGCCCTGAGAAGCACCTCATATATCTACCATTTGTTTACAAAGCAAAATCTCACATTGGCAGAGCAGCCATCAGCTTTGTGCTCCCTCAACTGTGGATCAAGCTGCAAAAAAACTTTGAAATGAACTCACCCCATCAGCCTAGCAGCTTTTAAATCTCTATATCTACATCATAATAAGGAGTCGTGTGCCTGTCTACCCTAAATATTGACTCCTGTAAGTCCAAGTACAGTCTATTTACTACTTTTAAAAGACTGATCACATCTATAATTGATTCTTCCCTCTCACCTTTTTCTGCCCCCCATATCTGTCCCTTCCACATTCCTTTGACCCTGGTTTCAGCTCTAAATTCTCCATACCGTATCACTATATATCTTTTTATATTAGGTTTTATTTGTATTTGGTGTACCTGATATGTATATTTCTTTACTTAAATAAAAAATTGTGTCCTACCCAAAACTAGCTGTATCTTCTGTTCCAAACATATACTACTGTCAATGCTATCTGCTGATATTTTGTATATACTGTATTATTGTATCTCACTTTATTTTTATTATTATTATTTTCTTGTGTGTTGCATCCCATGTATATTGTCCCTTGTTCCTGGTCGACAAACCCAGGTCCACCTCGAAAATAAGCATGCTTAGTGGTGATCGCCTGGTTAAATAAAGACTTTGATTGATTGATTGATTGATTAATTTGTTTTGCTGAAACTTCAGTTTATCGATTGTAGGAAACCCTCCTGTGCTCATATCATCGAGCTTTTATTGTTTGTGTATGGATTTTGAATGTTAATGTACAACATTCGGTCTGTGTACTGAGAGACTATGGAAGTGTGATTGGGGGGGCATATCTGTGGTGTAGGTAGATTAACTTGGAGAAAAAGAGTTCTTTCTGTTTTGGTGATGTTTTTTCTTGTATAACTGTGTCAATGTACGCGCAGTAATATTTTCAATAATTCTTGCCATTTTTTTTGCTGATTGTTGTGATACAGCAGTGCATAATTTTAGTTTTTTTTTAAATATATGGTTATATTACTGAAGTTATCAATTTGCTATGCATTACTTAGTGTGTGTGTGAGTCTGTGTGTGATGTGTCTTCAAATCAGACACCTTTTATTGTGCCACATAGTAATTTCAGCAATGTGAACCTGCTATCCACTGCAGCTGTGTGATTTGTGTACTTCTTTGTGGTATCTTTACTGATACTAGTACTAGTGACTGTTACTGCAGCAGTGCAGCACATTGCCCCCCCACCCCACAGCCCGCCTCAACCAGCAAAGGTATTCTTTTCCAGATTTGAATTTCTGATGGTGAGCACTGGTTAGGTGTTGTGCCTTTGTGTTTGCATCTGTTCAGTGTGCAGCGTAATCTTAATCTGATGTGCATCTGCATCTCTTTAGGGCCCAATCTCCATTTGTAACTTAAGTCATTGTTATTTCTTTGGCTTCCCTTCAGAGTACTGGACTGGTGTGGTGCATAATTCTACATGAACATTGTACTCATTAATATGCATTTTTAAGTCAGGACCATCATCACGAGTCACTCATGATACAAATCATGTTCTTCATCATCACGGTCACAAATGCAGTCACAAATCATGATTCACAATCATTTCATGAATCACAGCATTAATTTTTTTACTAGTTAATTGGATGTATTGTAAGCCTGTTTCATAGTACCTCTCCAGGCTTCACCACCCCACCACTGTACTCATTAATAAGAGTTTTTAAATTGGGGAGTTTTGTGATACAGGCTCAGCTCATCAGGGAAGTACAGCCATAGGCATTTGCATTCCTTCCTATACAGCATATGAGTTACAGTACTGTAAGTAGTGGTGGGTGAAGTGGCCCTCGTTCTCTCTGTGAAGTGATTCAAGGAGTAATATGGAATCTGCAGAGTACTCCACAACGTGAAGTGGAGTACTTCATAATGAGGAACACGAAGTCCATTGAAACCAATAACTTTGCCTTATTCCAAATTCCCCAAACCACTTCTCCACCAATTTTAAGGAGAAGTGCATTGAAATCAATGTAATTCACCTCACTTCGCCTTGTAATTGAGCTCCAAATGAAATTCTGCAATGATTCATGGGATTGCAGGTCACATGGGCTCTAAATTGTTCTGCACAGCCTCAGCTCTGGCCTGGGTGGTGTGTGTGCAGTGGTAGCTGGAGACAGTTTGCTCTCAGAGCTCTGCAATTCAAAACCTCTAAAAGCTGTTTAAAATGCCTTTCTGGGTCTTTTTTTTTGCTAAAAATTTAGTACATCGATTGTAGGAAACCCTTCTGTGCTCATATCGTCGAGTGTTTATTGTTGTGTGTGGATTTTGAATGTTAATTTAGAACAGTCAGTCTGTGTTCTGTGACGTGTGCTTTGGGGGAGGGGCCTATTTGTGGTATAGGTACATTAACTGGAAGAAATAAGCAGTCTTTCTGTTTTGGTTATATTTTTCTTGTATAACTGTGTTAATGTACACACAGTAATATTTTCAGTAATTCTTGACATTTGCTGATTGTTGTGGTGCAGCAGTGTATAATTTGTCTGTTTAAAACATTTGGTTATATTACTAAAGGTTTTCAATTTGTTAAGCATTATTTGTAGTGTGTGTGTCTGAGTGTGTGTGTGTGCAATGCGTGTCATTAAAAAAGACACCTTTGATTGTGCCACAGAGTAATTGCAGCAGTGTGAACCTGCTATCCACCACACCTGCATGAATTTGTTATACTGCTTTGTAGTGGCTTTACTAGTACTGGGTAGTTACTGATGTGCACTAATCCCCCAACTGGCAAAATGTATTCCTTTTCAGATTTGGATTTGTGACTTGTGAGCACTGGTTAGGTGTTGTTGTGCATTTTCGTATGCATCCCTTGAGTGCACTGCACAATTTTGATCTGTCTGTGCATTTGCAGTGAACCATTAATTCTGGGAGAATGCATTTCTTGTTATGCTCTCATTTCACTTCGTCAGCACTGGGGAATTTTCTGGACACAAAACAGTAGCATTTTGTGGATGCACAATAATTCTGGTGACTCTGTCTGACCACTGCATGCATGACTGAGTGCACCATTAATTCTGGGAGACTTTGCATTTCTTGTTACACTCCCATTTCACTTTGTTAGCACTGGGGAGTTTTCTGCACACAAGACAGTAGCACTTTGGGGATGCACATTAATTCTGGTGACTATGTGGGTGGGGTGCTGCCAGTATTGTTGTCACTCTGCCTAACTTCGTGTTTAAGGTAGAATGACAATGCAAAGTAATAATAGCAAGGTGAAGGGTACCTTTTCTATTGGGCACCCCTCATATCGAAGTGCCAACATGAAGTAGCCACTTCGCATTCACTTTGCCAGTGGATTTTAAATTTGCTGCATCTCTATCAGTCACCCTTAATCCCTGCCCCCACCTCTCAACCATCTGCCTTATGGATCAGGGGCTGAGCTTTAAATAATCATGGGTGAATACTAAAGCCTGCAATGATGTGTGTTTTAGCATGCAAAGCATTTTCTGAAGAACTAGAGTGCAGCACTAAAATGTGGCATTGGTGTGCACTATGGGTCCAGCTCTTCAACACAAGAGATTCCAAACTAAGGAGGACCATGAACTGTTTGTTTTAAAGCAAAATATGACATGCTCCTAAACATCTGGTGAAGTTCAGAGCTATGGTCCCACCCCCCCACCATTACCCAGCATGTGGAGCAGCAGTGATTCAACTCCAGGGCAGTTGATGTCCCTTGCAAATCCCGCCAAGCCTTAAAAGGAGGCAGTATAGCGCAGTGGTCTAAGGCTCTGAGCTGCAAATCTGGTGACATCCAGCAGACCAGACCTGGGTTTGAATCCCACAGCTTCCACTTGCATACTGTGTGACCCTGAGCAAGTCACTTAACCTCCTTGTGCTCCCAGGTCACTCCTGTGAAAAAGCTTTCAGCTTAGTGTGCTATACCTGCTTAAAAAAAAAGTCAGCTCCTCTCTGTTAATGTAAGTGATACTGGAGCTCTTCTCATGCACACACTAACAACCATACCCGCCATCCATCCAATAGCAAAGCAGATGCAACTAAATGGGAAGATGATGGCATTAAATAAGCAGCCATTTTCCATCATGTAGGACAAGGATTCCTACTGTCCATTACAGAATTTGCACCTGAGAGACCACGTACCTTTGTGTGCTGTCTTTGTAAAGACTATCCTGCCCACGTCATCATGGGGTACATAAGGCAGTTGCCATACTGCTGTTGGGCACTGTGGGCAGTGTTTGCCATTGCACATCAGACATATGGATCAGTGCCATGCTTGTGAATGTGTACCTATCCCCTATTGCGCACTGGTGTGTCAAAAAAAGTTTCTGTTGATGTCAGTGAATAAATCGGGTAAGTCAGCCACACTTTGAGACAGTGTGGTGCTCCATTTGGTATACACAATAGAAATAAAAGCAGATATTTAATGTTTCACCATTCCATGATGGCTTTTTTATGAGTCAAGCCATCATGGGACAGTGAAATGCTGAGTCTGCTACTAGCTGCACCTGTATTTGTGTTACACTCCTGAGCATTACTTTTGAGTAAAGATGATGGAACTTATACACATCAGCTACTGAATTATTGCTGCATCTGGCTCCCTGTGAGCGCACAAGCCTCTGCTCTTGATTCTTTTTTTTATATAGCTTTTCACTCCTCAGGAAAGCCCTGCACCATCCCCAGCTGTTTCCAGCTGGCACCCACCTCCTCCAGACCTACCTGGAGTGAGTCCTCCACAGCTTCTCCCCATGGTAGTGTTGGAAGAGGGGGGCTATCCTCTAGGGTTGCCAGAACCCTCTGAAGTTCTGGGTTCTACTTCTAGTCTAGAACTTTTGAAAAAGTTCTAGGGTTCTAATCTTTTTTAGAACTTTTAGAACTCAAACCTTATTTTTTAATTGTGCTGTCAGTAATGAAGATAGTAATGAAATACATGTAAAGGAAAAACTGTTTAATATAAGGGGAAGAGAAATGATCATGTGTGACATTGATAGGAATACATCTAGGTTTATCTATGGTTTCTTCTGTTTGCTAAAGCCAGCAACTTAATATGTAACAGGCCCACCCATATGTTAAAAGTTTTCCTGCTGCAGCTGCATCATAGTTCCTTAGTGAAAGAAAGAGGCACATTAGCCATTTATGTCCTCAGTTATATATACTCATTGTCATGAATTATTAGAAAAAATAACTGATATTACCTAATCTCAGCTATTTGCTGCTTTGTATTTTAAATGAGTAAATCAAAAGTTACTATGTTTAAAAGAAAGCTTTCATAACAAAGTCAAGCCACGGTACTGCAGCCACAGCACATGGAACTGTTGCAAAACATATTATGTCATAATGTAGTCAGTCAAGACATTTGAATAAAAAAAAATATGCCAGTCATTGTTGCTGGCAAAAAATGCATGCAATTTTCTAAGATAATGCATACATATACCAACATTCTTGTTGGCAAATTGAAGTAATACATACAGCTTTCTAAGATTATGCATTTTTTCCAGCTGATACATCAATAAAATCTGTATTTCAGTCACATAAATAAAAAAGTGGTTTCCTCACCACATACTAACTTAAGGGACATTTAATGTAGCTGCAGCAGTTGGCATGTGATGTTTAAGGGACAGTGTCTGGCAACCCCATTATGTATCAAATTATAACTACTTGTCAACCAAAAACACTTTATGATAGGTCACATTTTGTAAGAACTGCTGATGCAGATTTTCTTTTATTTCTGATTCCTTTATTCTTTTTTTTAAAGGGGACAGGACACTTGTGCTAGGTGGCAGCAGTTTGCAATGTACTTAATAATAATAAAAGATATATATATATATATATATATATATATATTAGGCTGGATATTCAAACTACTTACAAAAGTGCGCAACAACGAACAAGCACAAGTCAATTACATGCTCGCAACAGACGCGATATTCAAACATGGAGCAAGACAAACTGCGCAAGCAGCCAACGTCTGAATATCGCACAAACTGTGCCATAGCGAAACCAGGAAGGGGAAGCTGAGCAGAAATGATGCGCCATAGCGCAA
The DNA here is from genome assembly GCA_016271365.2 of Neoceratodus forsteri. Lineage (NCBI taxonomy): Eukaryota > Metazoa > Chordata > Ceratodontiformes > Ceratodontidae > Neoceratodus > Neoceratodus forsteri. The sequence continues at coordinate 119,126,209 of CM028133.1, forward strand.
CAAGGCTAGCCCAGCTGAGCAGTCCAGAGGTGCCATAGCGCAAGCAGTGCCCCCCCCAGCAGAGCAATGAAACTGCACAACCAGGGAGGCAGGCTGGGGCCCACCACCAGCCATGCCACACATGGACACAGAAACACACTGCAGAACTAACAATACACCCGCACACCCCAAGCACAGCATCACTGGGGGAGGGATGGATGATCCACCGCCCATGGGGACAAGCCAACAAAGCACAGCAGGGCCATGTCGCCCCAGCACACCCACTGGCAGGCTGAGACTGCCACACACAGGGGGTCGACAACCACAGCACACATCAGCCCCCCTTCTGCACAGCACACCCTGCACTGTGACCCCAAGACACCACCCATATGCAGTGACTGTCACTGCAGTAAACACCATGCATCCCCCAAGCACACTGCAACCTCATGTAGCACAGAACCATACAAGCCAGACCCATCCTGGGCACCCAGCAGTGGGCGGCAGCAGATGGCAAGACCGACTGAAAGTCACTCCCACACCGGAGACTCCTCCCCATGCACACACACACGCACACGCACACACACACACACACACACACACACACACACACACACACACATACGCAGGACCATACCACCCCAGATGCCATGCACACCACTGCAACTGAGCAACCATAGCCAGCTGCAAATCAGAGACCACCACAGTATTCGTAACAAAATATATATATATTGGAAAAAGATATGTACAACATCAAGACCAATAACATAACTATATACATATATGTACAAGACAAGGGGGTAGGAGTACAAGGTAGGGGTGGGTAAGGGGTAGGGGTGAACAACTGGGAAAGGAAGGCAGGGTGGGAGGGCTGGGTGAAGTGGGAAGGAAGCGCATTCAGCACCTGGCAGGCTGGTCTCCCTGCTGCCTGTTGATTTTCCAGCTCCTCGGCATCGCCTGACCCCATGGCGCTGCATGTCTGTGAGGAGGTCATGTGCAGCGAATGACACCTGCGTCAGCCGCTGGAGGGCACGGTCTATCCGCCGTAGGATGCTGAGACCTAGGAAATGGGAACACAATCAATGGCTGTGACTGTCCACAGCCCTGAACACCACCCATCCTGCAAGGCATATAGCCTAGTGCCCCACACCTGTGATGGTATGTACCCACCCACAGTGACCATGCACATGACACGCCCAACCAGGCAGCACCAGCTATGTGCACCACTGCACACACACACTGCCCATGTCCATCACAGCACAAACAAGGCTGTCAAGTGACGTGGCAATGTGGTGGGATGCCAGTTCCACAGCCATGTGCCCAGTGCATGCATGGACCACCAGTGATACACACACAGATGTGCAGTGACACTGGACAGTGATGACTGTCACCTGTGTCGTGCATGGTTGTGTTGTCCATGGCTGGTGGTCATGCCCACCCCCTCCAGCATGCAATAGCATCCATGATGTAATGACACTCACACTCTTCAAGCAGCTGTGGCTGCTGCTGCTGCTGCTGCTCCTGCTGCTGCCGCTGTGGCCCACCCATCATGCCTCCCCCGGCTGCCACCTGGGCCCCGCCACGGCCCTCCTCAGCCTGGGCCTGCATCTTCTCCGCCAGGTCTGTGGGTGACAAATGTTGAGAAAAACATCAGTGTGACCCCAAAGCAGACTGCCCCCTGACCCAGTGAGTGTGCCTGCCCACACAGCCAGACCCATGCATCTCACACCTGCACACACTGAGACAGCCAACCATGGCACAGCCATCCCCCATGCACCGCCACCAAAACACAGTCACACCCCTAAGGAGAATACAGGTGCATAGATGGTACACCCACCTGGCCTAGGCACAATGCCCCTCCTGGCACGTGACCTGAGGTATTGCAGCACGTCCAGCTCCCTCCTGCGGAGGTCACTATATCTGTGCCTGCACTGGTCAGCAGACCGGCACCACCCTGTGACCCTCTCCAGTTCAGTGGCCACCTGCAGCCACACATGGGTGCGGGCCATGGTGAGGGGCTGATCCCCAAACAGTGCCCCAAAGTGGGGCTCAACCACTGCCACCAGGTTGGCCACCTTCAACTGACTCCACTGGGGAGCTCTCCTGTGTGCCATTACTGTGGTAGTAGAGCAGGCAATATGGTGCCCCACAGCACGGCAACCCCATGTGGAAATGTTGCACAATAGACCACCATAGGTTCCAATCGCGCTGTTCGTATAGCGCCGTCGGTTCACATAGTGCTGTTACCAAACAGCGCAACAGAGCCATACACATGGCAGTCGAACAGCTCCAGAGGGCAAAGGTCGGACACCAGGTCAGGGGTCTATGACGCAAGGCCACGCACAGCGCCATCTGACTTCTATGCATCCTGCGCGACCGGTCACCTGCGTGCCAGTGCCACAGTGGACTATTGCGCAGTAGTGCCACAGCGCCATATGGTGCCCAGTGCTGTAGCGCCACTGGCACAATGGTGGCCATGGCCTGAATTGCCGATCGTGCACAGCACTTCATCAGCGTGGCAGACGCCTGCGTAAGCTACCTGGGCATGCGCAATGCAGTGTACCACACAGTCACAGATCTGCGCCATTGGCTCAGCCGTCTCAACCGTATTGCGCAAAGTGCAACGGCGCGATATTCAGCCAACACATGCAAATCATCTGATCAGCCATTCAAAGGCGCAGTGGCGCGAATTGCATCTCATTACAGTTGCTCCACTCCTAATTTGCATGCATTGCGCTATAAATGTGCGACATTGGGCTGCACTGGCCAGATTCGGTTACTGCAGGTGAGAGGTGCGTTGCATGCTGTGTGATGTTCTGGACAATGGTCATGGGATAACGCTGTAGACTGCACAGTGACAGGTGTCCACTTCCACCCATACAGATCGACATGACCAAGCAAAGCCAAGGTGAGGGTGAGGATGGTGGGCGGAGGAGGCCGCAATTCACCACGGCAGAGACAGAGGCCCTCTTCCAGGCCTACCTGGAGGAGGGCCACTACTGAGTGGACGGCGGGGCATCCCTCAGGCCCGTGTGGCTGCATGGGAGGGGGTAGCTCGGGCAGTGAACCTGCACGGAAGTCACCAGCGCTCCATGCAGGAATGCAAAAAGAAGATGGGGACAGACCGAAGGAGGGTGAAGGAGAAGGTGGCAGCCCTCAGGGCGGCACATGCTGGCACAGGCGGGGGCCAGCCAGCGGTGGTGGAGCTGACCCTGGCTGAGGACCGACTGGCTGCATCAATGCAGTGGAGTGCTATTGAGGGCGTACCAGGAGGTGGATTCCAGACAGGTGGAAGCCCATCACTGCATGGTATGACATGGTGGTGGTGTTGGGGGGGGAAAGTTGTTCACATGCACTCACATGTCCTCTCTTTCTGTTACAGATCCTGTTCATCTTCAGGGGACGTGGTGGTGGGTCCAGACAGTGAGGAAGACCTGCTGGACATGGAGGAGGGTCCATCCACCTCTGTCACCAGCCAGCATGCACTGCACCAGCATGCATGCTGGGCTGCCAACTCTGGTGTCGGTGAGTCAGGTGTGGGGGGTGCACAGCCTGTGTCTCAGCAGTCTGGCATGCAAGCATGCCAGCACACTGTGACTGTGGCTGTAGCACATACCTGCACCATTGATGATGCAAGGACTGCAATGGGCAGTGACATGTGTGTGTCCCATGATGGACACACAGCAGGCCAGCACGTGGCCCTGGGCCTAGCTGGTTCCAACGGGTGTGCCAGCATGTCAGCACAGTCCCAGGCTGTGCCTGTCAGCACCGGTGGGGCAGCACCGGTGGCTGTACAGGTGTCTGGCACTGTTGCGACCACAGCAGTGGAAAGAGTGGTCCCTGGGGCACAGCGGTTGGAGGGGCAGCAGCAGCAGTCACCCACCAGGTCTGGGGGTACAGTGTCCAGCGGTGAAACATGTCCACCGCCCTTTAATATGCCCATTTCTGGTCCTGGTGAACAGCGCCCACCCTCAAGGGGTGTTGAGCATCAAGACCTTCCATACCCTGGGGGACAGGATGCTGTTGTGGCAGAGTACCCATTTGAAGAGCACACCCGCCTGCTGCGGGAATCAGTACAGCAGCAAAGGCGGGTTGCAACATCTGTGGAGGCACTGTGCGTGGCTGTGGAGTGGCACAGCAGGGACTATGCTCTGGATTGTGCAGAGATGGTCCATATGCAGATGGATGTGACCACCACCATTGACAGGCAGACCCAGGCATTGGTCGCTGTCGTGGCTGCATTGGGCACACAAGTAGGTGCCCCTGTACCGCGCACCCCACACAGTATGCTCTCCACTCCCCATTCCAGGCATCATGCGACACCAAGCCTGTCAATGCCAGGTTCTGCCGTGGGCATCCTGAGCATCCCTGGTGCAGGTATGTTTGGCATACTACAGACCCCACTGCGGACAAGGTCGTGATCGTGCAGTGGGACCCCGGTGGTCCATCGGTGCCACCCCATGTGGCCTCTGCTCAGTCTGCCAGTGCTGTTGGGTCACGGTGGGGCCACCCATGGATCCACGGTGGCCATGGAATGGTGCAACATGACTGACCTGTCTCCCAGTGCGGGCCCTGTCTGGTGCTGCCCTGTGTGTACTGTGCATCATGGTGGGCAGTGCACTGGTGGGTGCCCTGCACATCACGCCGACATACGGACCACCTGCACACCATCCCAACTGCTGTCCACAGTTGCGTGTGCATGATGATGCCTGCATTGTACTGTACACCAAGGTGCAAGGGTGCCCAGCATCTGACACACATGCTTGGACAGTACAGGTGGTGGGTGTGGTCTGTGGATCTGTGTGTTTGCCATGTCTGTTCCTGCTCTGCTGTGCACCTGCCCATGTACACTTTGTGCCTGGTGTGTGTGTGTGTGTGTGTGTCCATATGACTGTTCGCCCCTCCCTGATGGTGTGTTTGTGTGCCTGGTCCCTTCCACTCCCTTGCCGTCATGCACCTCTGGTGTGTTACTCTGTGTGCCTGTGGGTTGCGCCAGGACAGTGTTGGTTGCACATGGCCCCTTGACTTACCTGTGTCATGCATAATGCTCCTCCGTGATGGTGTCCCGGTGCAGCTGGGCCTGCCGGATCAGTCGGGGGTCCCGCCTCCAAGGGGGTCTGCTCATCACCATCATCACCGGCGCCACTGGTGTCCCCATCGCTGTCCCCCTCCTTGACCTGAATGGCTATCCCACAGTCTTTGGCCATGTTGTGCAGGATACAACAGGCCAGGAATATCCCACAGGCCTTTGAGGGGCTGCACTGTAGGGCACCGCCGGAGGTGTCTAGGCATCAGAAGCGTGCCTTGAGCATCCCAAACACCCACTCGATGATGTCGCATGTGGTGGCATGTGCCTCATTATAGCGTTGCTGCGATGGGGTCATGGGGCGCTGGTATGGTGTGAGCAGCCAGGGACGGAGTGGGTATCTGCTGTCACCTGTGTGGAGATGGTGGAGATGAGTATCATGTTCAGGTCCATATTGCCAATATCCCCTGTGTGCCACTACCATAGCACCTGTGGCATTCCCACCCTTGCCCCACGTTTGTAATTCCTACATGCGTACTCACCCACTAGATGGCCTGTGGGAATGTCCCCACTCTCGAATCGATGGCACAGTGTGGACTGATACCATATAAAGGCATCATGTGCTCCGCCAGGGTGTGTGGCACAGACATTGATTATGCGCCCAGTGGCATCACACACCACCTGGCAGTTGACACTGGAATAGCCCTTCCTATTCCTATATGCAGCCCCATCGGGGCCAGGTGGTGTGCGTGTATGGTCACATGGGTGCAGTCTATGGCCCCTAGCATGCCAGGCATACGTGCTACCCTGTGGAACTCCAGCATGTTTGCTGTATGCTCTGCCGTGGTGCTGGGGAAATGGATGTGCTCTGCAGCATGTGGCAGCAGTGCGCTGAGGAATTGGGTGAGGATGCATGACGTGGCCGACTGTGTGATGCCTGTGGTGTCCCCTGTCAGCCTCTGGAAGGTGCCCGTGGTGAGCAGGCACATGCAGGCTGTCACCTTGGTCTCCACCGACAGAGCATGACTCCGTCGTGAGGATGCCTGCATCACATCACTGCACAGCTCACAGAGCCGTCTCAGTATTGCCCTGTTCAGGCGGTACCTGCCCACGATCTCTACATCTGTGTACAGCTCAAAGCTGATGCGGGCACGGTACTGCCTGTTGAGGCGTACATCCCGATGGGCCCTTCCACGGCCACGTCCCCCTGCAGCATGCATTCTCACCCCCCTCATTACAGCTTCCATGTGGAAGCTGGCACTGTCCATCTCCCTGGCTTGTGACCCCCCCTGGCTGATGTTGCTCTGTTACCCCCGCTGTCCTGACTGCTACCTCCACTGCACCTGGTACACCTACTGGCCTCTGCACTCTGTGGCCCCATGCACCTTCCCTTGCCCCTCTTCTGTCCTGTGCACTCCCTGGCCTGCACTGTATGTTACTCTGGCCCTCTCTGTCTCTCTGCCTCATGTGTCTTCCCTGTCGCGTTCTTGCACCTCTTCCTTGAGCCTTTTTATTTTGGCTCATTTCCGCTGGGGCTCAACTTCCGGCTGTTCAGCTCTTGCGCATTGTGCAAGTCTTTGAATATCGCATTGCGCTCTTTATGCATGGATCCACCCCCTTCGGTTGCGCATGCCTTCATTTTCATTCCCTGTTGCTCAGCCTGTTTTCGGTGGTGCAACTGCCTCCTGCTGAATATCGCAGAATGGCGCACTTTCGGACTTGCGCATGGCGCAACCCTTTTGAATATCCGGCCCATTATATCTATAGTAGGTTCCACAGTGGGCAATCAGTACAGCCCTCTCATACCATCAGTCTGTCATCATCTTTTTCCTCACCATCCCCAGCCGATCACGAATGTGTAAATGAAAGGACTAAAACAACACCCACCTTTCACCCCAGCACCTATTCCACTTTTCTTCCACCACCTCCATCTATGCAGTAGCACCCATACCACCCTTACACCCATGTTAAAACCAACCCACAACCCTCACCCCCTCAAGCACGATCCCACCCTCCTCCACCCAAATGTTTAAACCTACCCCACACTTATCACGAACTACCATTCATGTCACCCTTCTCCATCCCTCACCCATGTTAAAACCCACTCCCCCAACCATCCCCCACATACTAACAACTATGCCATGTTTCTCCCTCCTGCATCCATGTTAAAACCAACCCCAACCCTCACCCATGCACTAGCATCCATGCCATCTTTCTCCCACTTGCATCCATGTTAAACCAACCTCCAACCCTTTCCCACCCTCCAGCACCCATTCTACCCTCCTCCCTCTCTCAAATGCTAAAACTACCACATGCTTACTCAAGAAAAATGAAACTCTTGCCTCCAAATGAGCCATACTTAATTGTTCCTTAATAAACAAAACTTATGTGAAAAACTGTCTTTTCAATTGCTTTCTTCTTATGGACAACATTCTGTACAGTCCTCTTCATGGAACCAGTAATTTGAGAGTTGTTGCTATTATGCCATGGTCTGTGTACAACAGAATGTTAAACACAAGCTACTGTGGTATGAGACCTATGCTTACAGAATGATATGTGCTCAACCATGACATAGGTAAAACTCCAGATGACTCTGTTTCCCGGAAGAGACTTGTAACAGGATACTGCCCACAGAAACATAACAATACAAAATACAGTTTTTCCCATAATTTTTTGTTCAGTAAGATAGGTTACATATGGATCATTTTGGTTTATGGCTAACATTTCTGTAATTGAAAAAATAATAAAAGCTACCAATTAGAACTCATTGTTTTGTCCTCTTTAAAATTGAAAAATAGACCGCCCCTGGTCCCAGCTCATACTGATGCACCACAAAGTCACAGAAGGTAAATCCAAAAATATATGTTGCACTTTAACTATAAATAATATGATACAGAAATGATTGACATGACAGTGTCCCTTTCATGCCAAATTTTGGCCTGTTCCCACTGATGTTAAAATTGCCCTGTATATAAAACTTGTTGACTTTAGACCCTAGCTACAAAGCAGTTTGCCATGAAATGGTGAAAATTTTGTGGGGTATATAGTCCAAGCTAATAGATTGAGAAAGGAGAGAGACAACCAAAGTCATCACAGTCTGTAAAACTTTCCTTTTTGGTGCAGAGAGACTCTGTCCCACACAGTATTTACCAGCCACCACCATCTGAGTTGTCATCACCATCAACATCCACAACAGCAATCACTTCAGGATCAGTATGTATACTCTTGTAGGGATACGAAAATTGTGACTTATTAACTTTAATAAAAGTTAGCGTGTGTACATTTTCTGGCAGCAACCTATTTCCGGTATCTGTCACAATATTGCCAGCTGTACTAAACTTGTGTTCTGAAGAGACACTTGTTGCAGGACAACCAAGATATTTACACTCTTCATCATACAGCTCTGTCAAATCAACTTTTTTGATCTCCAGTATTCAAAAGGGCATGCATCAATAGGAATAGGCAGTTCTTGCAGGTAACTGTCTACCAAGGTGGACAGAGACCGCTCAGAAGAGGAATCTGCATAAGCTGGTATGGCAGCAATTTTGGAAAGATTTTGCCACAGATTTAGCTTACGACTAAGGGTTGAAGAAGTGGCATTTGTGGAACAACTACTGTTAATGTTTGGTGACTTTTCCAGTTCTGTATTCCTTTGTGAAGATGAACTTGCATGTTGTGGTGATAACAACCTAAGGGTACTGTGCATATCTGTGTTTGACTCCTGTGAGTACTGCAGCTCATCTAGCAACAGACATTTGTACTGCTCTATATCATCTGTTTTCGGAAGATGTATAGCCTTGAACCTGGGATCTAAGATAGTTGCAAGGATGTAGTGTTTTGATTTCATCATTGCAACTAATGTGTCATTGAATTTGAAGTACTTGCTCATTCTCTTTACCAGATTCCCATGATAAAGGCGACATGTTGTCTGAGCTTCAGATCTGTCTTTTTCTATTTGAAGATTTTGAACACTAAGATGATGTGAAATCAGCATTATGAGTGGGATAACCTGACTCACAGATGCACCTTCAGAAGACATGTCCCTTGTAGCTGTCTCAAAAGGAGCTAGGATGCAGCACACTGTCTCCATTATTTTCCACTGCAGCACAGACAGCATAATGCCATCTCCAATAATGTAACTAGAGCAATACTCATGTACAGCTTGCTTTTGCTCCAAGAGGTGCTGCAGCATATAAAGCGTTGAGTTCCAATGAGTGGAAACATTTTGAATCAGCTTTTGCTGGGGCAGCTTGTGTTTTTTTTGCAGTTCGGACAATGTCCATATAGCCTTGGTTGAATGTGACAAGTGAGTCACAATTTTTTTTGCAAACAGTAATCATACCATCCACTTGTGTTTCATTGCTGAGAAATCCCATGACAATTAAATGTAAGCAATGTGCAAAGCAAGAAGCATGCATAAATCCTCCATACTGTACTGCTTTCAAGATGTTGACTCCATTGTCACTTACTATGAAGCCGCATTTTAGACTGTGAGAATAAACCCATTCGTCAAGGTCATTTAGTTCCTGCAAGATGTTTGCAGCTGTATGACTTTGCCCAAACTTCTTTATATGCAGCAGCGCCATCTTTTGGGGTGTCTTTGTTTTTGAAGAAGCACAAGAAAACGCGACCCAGTGAGTGGTAAGGGACATGTAATCTATGTTTTGAGTGCTGGTCCACATACCTGTTGTGACATGAATAACTCCACCCTCTGCAGTATTAAGTGGAAGCATCACTGTCGCTTTTAAAGCCTGATAAATGTTTGGTATTTTAACACAGGAAAAGTACCTTCGATGAGGAACGTTGTAACGAGGCTCTGCTAATTTCATGAGCTCCCTAAAATCCTCATGATCTACCAAAGAGTATGGGAGAAGGGCTCCAGCTAACAGTTCACCAATTCTGTGATATAGATGAAGGGTCTTTGGATGATTTTTAGTAAAGGTATTCTTCCTTTCAAATGCCTGAGACACTGTTAGCTGTTTATAACATGTCCCTGCTGGTTTATTATACACCGTGCTTCGATGGGCAGATGGACACTGAGATGGTGGACTAGGACTTATACATTCAGTGCCATCACTAGATGTGCAACTGGTACTAATGGTGTTGGCATTGGTAGTAACAGTGATCCTAGGGCTGGCAGTGGTTCTGTCTGCATTAAATTCAGACAATTCAGTATCCATTTCAGATTTCTGACCCTTCTCATGTGTGGTCTGGAAGATGGAGGACATGGGTTTTGGACGATCAAGCAAAACTGAATGCTTTTTCAGATGGCGTTTAAGAGCTGTAGTGCCAAGGCATGACACAACTTTACCACGGCTTACACTCTGTTTACACAGGGAACAAATTGCTCTGCATGGATCAGTTTTACTGACAGAGAAATAATTCCACACCTCAGATGTGACAGATTTTGTTTGAGTGCTGGGAAGATAGCTAAAGACTGTTTGTGTCTTTTCACCTGTCCTAACAGAACTCGGGACATGCTTCTTGGTGCTAGAAGAGTGGGCAGAGGACTTTGATGGATTTTCATTGCTGGCCGACACAGAAGTGGTAGATTCAATGGATATGTCCTTTTCATTGCCAACAGTGCTGGATGTATTTTCCAGTGCACTACCTGATTTATTGTCAGCAGACTTGCTCATTTCACTTTGTTGAGGAAGTAATGATACGTCACAAGACACAACAGTGTCAGACTGAGACAAAGAGCTGCTGTCTGAGTCAGAGAGGGTCTCACTGTCACTTGCATTATTACTGCTCGTCACAGGGATTTTAACAGCATGAACGGCATACCTTATGATGTCTCTCTGTGTGACCCTAGCAGCTGCACAGGTTTTCTTAAAAGGTCCCCCTTTACCACACTTTGCTGTTGCTCTTTTGCTGTTTGTTGAATTTTTATCATGTGAAATATTTTGGTTATTTCTGATAGCACCAGGATTGCCACTGCCACCAACACCTGCTCCAACACCAGCACTAGATGCTTCATCTATGTTGGTGTCAGCCATAACAGTACCAGTATACTGCAGTGAATACACCCACACAATTCCTGTGTAAGGAAGCAATGTGATCTATGATCGCTGGCTACAACTCCAAAATTTTATTTTGGCTGTGTGACACTGTGATGCAGTAGACTGAAAGTAATTGAAGAATATGAGGGTTTGCAACTAAAGGATCCCAGATTCAAGGCTTACAGAAAGATTGGGCTGCTGGGCATAGGCATACACATAGCAGTCAAGGGGCGTACAGCAGCAGGGTGATGGACTGACCACAAGAGACAGAGTTACACACAAACCGAGGAAAGAGATTTTTTCTGTCTCTCCTCCCAACAGGAAAATATATTTCTAGGCTTCTGTCATGTATTTAAGGATAATGCCACCACACAACAACTGGCCACTGGACCTCTCTCGGTAACACACCCTGGGTAGGGTACAGTGCAGTCAAAAGGCACACAGCAGAAGGAGATGGGCTGACCACAGGAGATGGAGTCACACACACACATACAACCCTAGGAAAGATATTTTTCTGTCTCTCCTCCCAACACTAAAATGTATTGATATGCTTCTGTCATGTATTTAAATATATTGTCACCACACGACTGCCCAAAAATGGGCTTCTCGCAGTAACACACAATGGGTAGGGTACACACTCAGCAGCTGCAGCAGGGTGATGGGATAAAACCACAGGAGAATAGAGAGATACAGTGTAGTGGAGTCACACACACAACCACACACAACACAAAAGTAAGGACTACTGTGTAAAAAAACAAACAAAAAAAAACAAAAACCTAAAAGCAGCCTGGTGTTATTCTATCAGGAATTTTATAGGGTGAAGTAGAAGAATGCTCAGCAGCACAGTACTACAGTTCTTAGACAGAATCCTGTCCTCCTGACTATTATTTTACTTTGTTTTGTGGAGTAGGGTATAAAGTAGTAAGTAAAATGTCATCACAATCAAATGTTTCAACTTCTTACATATTAAAGTTAAACTTAATTTTCCTCACAATTAGTAAATCTGTTTGTTTTAATTTCTTCACCCCCTTCCCCAGCCAGGGTGATGATGATTGCTCCTTCCCAGTGTGAAACAAGTAACGCCAGGCAGAAATGAAGTTTGAACTGTTGATATGATAATTGAATTGAGATTGAAAATGAAAGATTAATTCTCAGTTTCTCTCAAATATTCAGCAACGTTTTAACTTCCCTCTGTCTCATCCTGAGGCTGAGCCTGTCACCAAATTTTCCTTTGGGCTCTTTCTTTTCCTCGGTTCCCACTCCTCGAGTCCCCCCTACCTTTTCACCCCCACCCACCCCTTAGCATTTTTATTTATTTTTTTCCTTTTCTTTGCAATAAATCAACTCAATCTGACATGACGATTTCACAATTAGCAATTGCCAGAGCTAGAGAGCAGAGCTAGCCCAAGCAGAGCGAGTAGCACAAGCTGCTGCAACTCCTTTATGGCACTGGGACTAAATGAACAGAGCTGCAGCGATGCGGTTTACATATTCTACCACCACCTGACCGCAGAGCAGATAGTCAGGTGGTAACACGGGTTGGGATGAAGTATGCAGGTGCGCAGTCTGACTCCACACCATTCAGCCCCCACAACACTAATGGCATGGCATGATGGGAGGGGATCATCATAAATCATACTGGAGCAGAAGCGGGACTGGAGGAAGCTGACAGTATGCATAGGCAAGTGAGATTTTTTCACTCTAGGGCTGCTAAACCAGGCAGGCTGCTTCATGTTGCTTGCGTTGCGGCTTCTTAATGCATAAAAAAAAATTTGCTTCAGATTGATTCAAACCCATTTGTGAACCCTCTAGTGTTCGAATTCTGAATTAGAACTCGAACACCAGGGTTCGTGATGGGTTCGAATCTTTCCCGAACTAGTTCTGACAACCCTACTATCCTCCCTGCCAGCTCCATTATGCAGAACTGCTCCAGATATCCGGGTGGCACGGCGGGACCTGGGAGGTATGAGCGGCACCGGACCTCCTTGGGGTCTTTTTTCCATTTTCCCCTAGGATCCCCTGCCACTGTGGCATGTCAGGACATATGCATGGAGGCACACATGTCCTGCAGAGCTGCGACCCATCCCTCAAGTTGCTCATTTGTTTACATCAGCATCGATCCTCCAGACATTGACAGTCAAAGGTCATGTCAGGTGGCCACCCCTCCCTGCGAGAGGAGAGTAGTCCCTAAGATGCTCAGTCCTCTTCCACCTCACCGATCTCCAGAAACCCATGCTTCTTCCTAAACATAGGTAGCTGGCATGGCAGAAGGTAAGGTGTTTAATGCCTTGGCCCTCCACACCATCAGGCTGGCTCTGTCTTTTTGCTTCTGATGTCAGTGAAGCAGGATCTGCCTCTCCCAGTAAGTAACAATCCTCCAACACTCACTGCAGGCCTGCATTGCTAAATTTGAGGCTCGGGTGGAGTGAGCAAAGCAGGACAAACGTCCTGTAATTTATGCAGGACTTGCCATACAGCTGGACTGTAGGTGCACATTGACATTGTTTCTATGAGCAGATGACCCAAATGTGATGAAAGCAGGGATCATTGGCCATGTTGATGGTAACTGATTTTTACCTCCCACACATAATCTTGATGTTGCTGCCTCATTCGTCACAGTGCTGAGACTGGCAAAACTGTGAAGATCTGAAACATCTGGGGGCATAGTCACTGTTCTGAGAAAACATCCGTTTACACTTTTAAAAAGCAAAACATTAAAGGTCCAGGTTTGATTGTGTTACATTCTGGACTGTCTGATAATTAGGGAGAGGTGTGGACCTCTCCATATAATCTATTCCCTAAGTTGCTATTGAGGTTACTGTACCTCATGAACAGAGCAGTATATATTGTACACAACATCTAGCTTTGAAAACTGTTTAGTATTAGATATGTTGTGAAGTTTTAATTCACCGATGAAGTTAAGGTGATGTCACCAAATCTGCCTTTCTGGATAATTTCGAGAAGTTGTTTTATGTAATAGGAATTTCACCATGAGTAGCTTTGCCTGGCAACTTTGCCTATAACTTCTCCCTTGGGGTACACCAAGGTGAAGCTGGATCAAAATGAAGCTACTGATACACAAAAGTCTCAAATTCAGCAGTCCCCTGTTCCCCTCCCCATTCTGGAGCAGCCTGAAGACTATGTACCACTCTCTGCCCTGTGTGGCACAACCACCACTGGCTGCATCCACTTATCTTCAATATCAGGAGCAATTTTGACATTTTCTGACCTGTGTGTGATCCAGCTACACTGATAAATACCCAGAGTGTTGCTCACCACTGTAACTGGGCTTAAAGAGCTAGTGTACTGCACAAAACTAAAATGAGATTTCAAAAGCAGCCAACCATTCTTTTATATCTGAGGTACTCTTTCTTTGCCCTTTGTTTAATTAGAAGATTGTTTACCTGGTGTTAGTAAGTGTGATGTGTGGAATATGTAACAAGCCCTTTATAGCCCACAGCCCCTTCCAGACTCACCTTGGCTGTTCCTAGGGCCCTCAAGGCCTTCATGAACACACCTCAAAGGGTCCAGTCTGTGTTTGTGAAGTACACGTGGTACTGGAACAATAAATGCGCTCGGTGCATCCAGCTGGGGTAGTGATATGGTAAGCCTGAGATTAAACTGCAGGTTAACGACCCCTTTGGAAAATATAATTGCTACCTCCTCAGTACCTTCACCACACAACAATTTCCAATGTTTGCAATAATTCAGTGTATCAGTATATAGCATTAACAATTAACAGTTTGATTTTGGAGCAGGGGAAAAATGGAGAAAAATGGCATAACAACTGTAACAACTATAGCAGCACTTTTACCCCACACAATCCCCACCTCCCATCTATGGATACATCCAGCTTTCCCAATGGCAGCTGCCCTAAAAGTTTCTAATGTCTCTTGGTTGGGCATCACACTGCCACTGTAGAAGAAGCTAAGCAACTTGTGTTGGTGCCCAAATAACTGTAAACAGATGAGAGAACTTGAAACTGTTGCCTGGGCACACTTTTGATCATGGCACAGTCCTGCCCAGGATTTATCCCCTGTGTTTTCCCTTCTTAGACTACTAGATGAAAAGACTTCCTCAAATCCACAGTCTGGGGGTACTTAAAGTTCTGCAGATTCTCAAGGGTTTTGCAGATACTTGAATTCACTATATAACACTGGTATTAGGATGTATTGTTGAAACACACACCTGACAAGCTTTTCAAGTCTTCACCCTTTGGGAGCCTTTATATGCAGTGTTCACCTGGCAGGTCCCTTAGCTTCTTCATCTCAAAGGATTCTCCCCTCATTCTGGTACAACGTCTACTTCACAACTTGGGCAAACACAAGGGCAATTCCACTCTCTTAGCTAGCATATACTGTGGATTTTAGGTAGCAATCTTTACAGTCTCTCATTTCCAAGTATGCCTCTCAAGCAACAACTGTCTGCATGACAAAACAGTCCAATTCCTGCTGTGCAAACCTCAGCAAACTCATACTTCAAACCGTGGAGTCTTCTTTCCCCAGACGCAGGTTCCAGTCTCACAGGCTCACCCTCTGGTGCAAACTTTCACTTCACTGCAGCACTTCTGTTGCCCGCAGTTTCAAATCTCACGGTCTTTCTCTCTCTCTCTCGAGCAAAATTCCCTTCACTGCAGCAACATTCATTAACTACAGATTCACATTCACCCAGGGAACCTCTTCAATGATCCCCTGGGGCTAACTAGATACCAGGCTCCGTGCAGCTTGTCCTATACTGTGGTCAACTAGGCTGAGGAACAAACACATAGTCCTTTAGGGCTAGTGAGCTCCCAGCATTCTTTCTTCTAGGTTTTGGCTGAGCTCTCACCACAGCCAGAAGACCACCTCTTGGCTAAGAAGAGTCCTGATTATTTGCTTGGTCTTGGATGGGCTCTCACCCCCAGCCAGGGACCTGATCCTGCTTGGGCTCTCACCTCCAGCCAAAAGACCTCTTTTCCAGCCAAACAGTCCCTTACATTCACTCTGTAGCAGACTCTTCTCACTGGCTGCAACAACTGCCCACCAGGGAAAATAAATATTCACTAACATCCTTCAACACCTTATTAGTTTTGTGAAAGGGCATCATGAATTGTCCCTGTTTTTCCTCCCAAAGGTTTGTAGGCAGTCCCGTGAGCCCTTCTGTAGATTCTGGCCACTTGATTGACTGTGGCAAGGGTGAAAGACTAACAACATGGCTGCTGAATTTTCAGTCCCAGCACAGTTCCCAACTCTAAAGTCTCTTGCACTCAAAGACTTTAAATTTGATAAACATTTCCCCCAGCCTTCAACAGTAAACCCTCTGTCCTATAATCCCAATAGAGAGAGTTCTAAATTTTGTTGCCATCTTTCAGTCTGTCACTGCTGCTGAAATACTGTCCCCCTAGGCTGCAGGCAGGCTTATTAATTTAAATAGCTCTCTTACTTATATTCATAAGCAGCTCCAAAAGCACTCATAGGCACTCTAATACTAAATACACCTGGACTTCCTCAGGCACCTGCTCCATGTGTCCAGACCCCCATTAGCAGAAGATGTGGGTTGGGAGCACCAGAAGAAGCATCTGGTTCGCTGCAATGATGGTGAGAAAACAAAACTGTGCCACTGCACATGTGCTGACCACCACCTCACATGTTGTCAAGGATCACACACGGTGAATCTCCAGCTTGGCTCCTGTGGACCCATTTTGCAGCAGAAAATAATTGGAGGCCCTGCAGAGACTTGGGGACACATCCTGACTTGGGCCATGGTGGTGAGGAGCCAAAGTGGCAGTGGAGAAAAAGGGAGCCACTAGCTGGTAAGCCCAACAATGTTGGGGGGCTTACATACCCCCCTAAACCTCTGTATCCTTTGCCAAGCCATTCAAGTTCAACACAATTCGACTTTAGGAGCATTTCTAGCTAGACAGATCAATACCTCACTAGGCAAACATTTCAGGCATAACATGTTCTCATAGTTCTTTCTAAACACCTGGTTCCTGGATATTGAAGCATTTCTCATATGCAGTAGTAGTAATAGTCATAATAACAGTTTTTCTGGACATTCAGTAGTAGACTACACACCCATATGAATTTGCAAACACATGCACTTCTCCACCTTTGTCAATTGCCAGCCCAATGGGGGGTAAATAAGCAAAACAATTTGCTTGTGCACCACTTGCTGGGGGATTTTGGTGGAGTCACAGGGTGGTCATATGCTTAGGTAAGAGGAGGCTTCACCGCTCTACTAGACTTTCGGGGAAGTACTGCTTCTTCCATAGGGATAAGGTGCTCACTACTTACTCCTGGCAATGCATCCAGCACAGGAATCAGGTCTGGAATAATGGGGTCCTAGCAGTCTTCGTTGACCTGTCCTCCACAGAAGCCTCTACATCTCTACATCCAAGTCTGCAAATGGTATCCCTTGATTTTACAGTCACAGAATCAGTTCCCAATCTAGACATACAAAGACTAACTAGACCACAATACCTACAAGGAAACAGATATGCCTTTTCACCTCTTTTTATGTGGCAACACATGGGTGTAGCCCAACTTTTTCAGAGAAGCAATTGTTTGGATGGCCACTAGGAGGCACTAATTCCAGTGGTGCCTCTAAATGCAACACAGCTCTTTGTAGCCCACAGCCCCTTCTGGACTTACCTTGACTGTTTGTGGGGCCTTTGGGTCCTTCATGTACACACCTCGAAGGGGCCGGCCTGTATTTGTGAAGTACACGTGGTACTGGTACAGGTTAACAACCCCCCAGGAAAATATAGTAGCTTTCTCCTCAGTACCTTTCCCAGCACACAACAATAATTCCCATGTTTTGCAATAATTCTCTTAATCAGTATATATCTTTAACAATTAAACAGCTTTAATTTGGGTAACGGGGAGGGGGAGAAAAATGGCATAACGACTTTAACAGCTATAGCAGCACTTTGACCACACACAATCCCAACCTCCCTCCAACAGGTGCACCTGGGTTCCCCAATGTCAGCTGCCCCAAATGTCTCTAATGTACCTTGGGTGGGTACCACACTACCAGTGCTGAAGATGCTGGGGAACTTGTGCTGGGGACCAAATAACTTTAAACAGATGAAAGAACTTGAAACTGTTGCCTGTGCACATTTTTGATCTTGGCACGGTCCTGCCCAGGACTTACTCCCTTTGTTCTCTCTGATTAGACCACTAGATGAAAAGACTTGCCCAAAGCCACAGTCTGGGGTATTTACAGTTCTGCAGATCCTTAAGGGGTTTTGCAGATACTTGAATTCACACTACTGCACTGGTATTAGGAGGTGTTGTTGAAACACAAAGCTACTGACTGCCAAGCCTTTCCATTCTACAGTCTTGGGGATCTTTATATACAGTGTTCACCTGGCTGACTTCTCAACCTCTTCATCTCAAAGGATTATTTCCTCATTCTGGTACAGCTTCTACACCCCAGGTAGGGGAAACACAAGGACAATCCCACTCTCTTAGCTAGCAGGGACTGTGGATTTTAGGTAGTGACCTTTGCAGTCTCTCATTTCCAGACATGCCTCTCAGACAACAACTGTCTACATTGCAAAATAGTCCAATTCCTTCTGGACAACCTCATGAAACTCTCACTTTCAAACTGCAGGGTCTTCCTTCCTCAGATGCAGGTTCCAATCTCATCAACTCACTCTCTGTAGCAAACCTTCACTTCACTGAAGCACTTCCATTGGCCACAGTTTCAGATTTCACCATCTCTCTCTCTCTCTCTCTCTGGAGCAAAATTCCACTTCAATGCAACAACATTCATCGGCCACAGGTTCACTCTCACCGAGGGAACCCCTGGAGCCAACTAGATTCCAGCCTTAGTGCAGCTTGCCCTATACTGTGGCTAACTAGGCCAAGGAGCAAACAAACAGTCCTTCAGAGCTACTAAGCTCCCAACATTCTTTCTTCTCAATTCTGGCTGGGCTCTCTCCTGCAGCCAGAAATCCAACTTTTTTGGTAAGAACAGTCCTGATTGTTTGCTGTCTTGGTCCTGACTGGGCTCTCACCTCCAGCCAGTGACCAGATCCTGGTTGGGCTGTTACTGCCAGCCAAAAGACCTCTTCTCCAGGCAAACAGTCCCTTTTAATCTCTCTTTCGCAGCCCCTTCATATTGGCTACAATACTTGTCCACCAGGGAAAATTGATAATCACTAACCTCCTTCAATGCCTTATTGGTTCTGTGAAAGCGCCAAGAATTGTCCCTGATTTTTCTGCCAAAAGCCTACAAGCAGTCTCATTAGCCCTTCTGTAGATTCTGGCCACTTGATTGACTCTGGCAAGGGTGAAAGGCTAACAACATGGCTGTTGAATTTTCAGTCCCAGCACCGTTCCCAACTCTAAAGTCTCTTGCAGCCAAACACTTAAAATTTTGTAAACATTTTTCCCAGTTTTCAACAGTAAACCCTCTGCCCTATAATCCCAATGCAGAGTTTTAAATTTTCAGCCATCTTTCAGCCTGTCATGTAGTGCTCCAGAGTCCAGGTGCCCTCCAAAAATGGGAATCCAGGTGCTTTGAGGCTGTTTAGGTAGGGAGATGCCCCTGGGTTTAGAGTAGCTACCTCCCAAAAACATAGGGCCTCGGCAGGGCTCAGTTTTAAAATAAGGTATTTTTCTGCTGCCTGTTTGTTTTCCCTGCCTGCAGCTCAACTTAGAACACCCCCCCAGTTACCTTGCACGGGGCACCTGCTCTCGTGGGCCCAGTCATGAGGGCTAGCAGGCAGGGATGGACTTGTGAAGATTCCATGATGGAGTCCTCAGCCGTTTGAATCGCAATAGCTATTCAGTCTGTGTTTGGAGGGCAGTAAATGGGCAGCAGCGTGAGGAAGTGCTAGGCTGGCCGGGGCTCAGCAAAAGTGCAGGGACTTACCTTTTGTCCTGGGGTCCCTCCCAATGTCCCAGCTGGTCTCTCAGAGATCCCTCCCTCTTCTCATGTGGTGGCTGTAGTCCTTAGGTCCTGGTTCCACATCGGCATTGAGGATGTTCCGTAGGGAAGGGTGGTGGGTGCAAAGGCCAGCCCCTCTATCCAGTAGCCCAGCAGATGGTTGTTGGGAGAAGCAGCAAGTTCAGGCTTTCCCCTCCATTAGTTCTGAGGTGAAAGGTGTTCTGGGAGGGGCGGTAGCAGCAGCATCAGGCTGACCCCTCCATCCAGCAAGTCAGCAACACAGCAGTCCAGTCAGGAAGAGCAACAAATCCAGGCCGGTCTTAGCATCAGTCCAGCAGCAGGTGCTTCAGGAGGAGCAGAGGTAGGCTGA
Source organism: Neoceratodus forsteri (assembly GCA_016271365.2). Classification (NCBI taxonomy): domain Eukaryota; kingdom Metazoa; phylum Chordata; order Ceratodontiformes; family Ceratodontidae; genus Neoceratodus; species Neoceratodus forsteri. Next base: position 119,146,460 of record CM028133.1, read on the forward strand.
CCCCTCTAGTTCCAGCAGCAGTGAAGACCTGTGGGAGGAAGTGGGTCCATGACCTCCCATCTCCAGCACCAGTCATGGCCAGAGAAGTAGATGGAGGGTGGCAGGGTGAGCGGTGGCAGCACCAAATTTGGGTGCTGACCACCAGAAGGGACACAGAACTTTTTTTTTTTTTTTTTTAATAAAATATTAGGCAGTCCAGGCACCAGAAGTGACTATGGAACAAAGGAAAGACCCCGAATATAGGACTGCCCATGGGACGGGTCAGAAAAGGCTCAGAGGAGCCAATGAAATGTGGGGGTGGGCAAAGCCCCAGCAAAAACCACCCATGAGGTGGAGCTACAACAGAGCCCCATTGACAGTGGGAGAAGAGGCTGGGATGATGAAGCTTGAGTGGCTGCTTGCAAAGTAGCCTTAAATGGGCAACAACAAGCCCCTGCAGTCTAAAAGAGCAGGAACTGTATAATAGATCTATGTAAAAACAGCACATAAAGAACAGTGAACAAAAAATAGCGACATAACTAACAGCGAACGCACATAATAGCTGGGCACATAAGAGCTACTTCAGCTCATACTTGCAGTTGAAAACTGTATGCAGGACCACGCAAATAATTATAGTGACTCCGTATATCGTACTCATGCATGATCACCTGAATGCGCTTGTTCAAATTGTGGTACCGACGGCACACAATGGGTGTTTCAGATCCTGAAGTGATCTGCTTTCTGACTCTGAATAAACTCTACCGCCATCTTCACACAAGGATAAGGAGCCACACAACACATCATTATTTATTAACAATCAATCCAGCTGCTTCTAATTGTTATTAATGTAGGGGACTCTGCCCCTGCACCCCCCATGGGGGGCTGTGCCCGCCGACCCCCTATCTCTAAGATTCTTACACCACGCCACACATTGATGGTGGAGGTATCAGCCATCCCTCATTGCTCATATGTGCAGTCGCTATATTGACTTTTAGCTATCACGTCACTTCGTAATTAAATACCACTCGCTATGTTACCACTCGCTATTTTTGATTCGTTGTTATTGCGTTACTATTATAACTTCACTGTTATCATGTGTTACCCTGTGTAATGACTAAAGGAATATTTATTACTGCTTACAAAAGTGGCTTAAAGTGGGCAGAATAAATGCAAGGCACCATAGAGCAAAGAAATGTAAGTAAGAAACTACAGTGCCTACCATTTATAATGGGCAAGTTGTGTCAAGCCATGTTGCCTGTTATAGGAGATGTACGATGTATCCAAATGCTGACTAATATTAGGGGTCTGAACTCAATAAATGATGTTACTTAACGTTGTTACCAAAATGTGTTCAAACACACAAACAAAGGCAGTACTGTAATCAAACACACTCAGTAAAGGCAGTACTATATATATACTTTACTGTTCTTTAACTAAACTTTAATAAACTGAGTTAATTGAGTTAAAAAAAAAAAAGGAAAACTCCAGCACAGTAACACATAGTACTGTAGTGCAACAGAAACTGCGATGCTACGCCTACTTGTGTCCCGGGAAAAACTCTGTGATCCGAGAATGGATATTCTTTTTTTTTTTTTTCTTTTCTCTAAATTAAAGTTTATTAAATTTTTAACAAAACCATACAATAAAAGTCAGAAAGGATCCAACAGAACATTATACATTTGACAAAGAAAGGCATACAATATCTGGAGCCATTCATATCCTCCCTCCCCTCCCCAAAACTACCCCTAAAAGAAAAAAAATCCCCAATACAACACAATATTATCAAAGTAGATAAATGAATCCAGTGAATCATGAAAGAACAAACAACTGATATACAAGATTGATATTTTAAAGCGAGAACAATGTGTGTAAGGATTCCCATTTTTTCATATATCTCTCATGTCTATTATTAAGACTGGCAATAACTTTCTCTGTCCTCAAATTGACCAGTAGTTCATTAAGCCATTCAGAATAAGCAATGTCATCACCATCTTTCCAATGACATAGAATTAATTTCTTAACAGTCATAGAAATCAGGGCCATGTGATATTGTCTAATAGGAACAGGAATTCCATTATAATCACCTAATACACAAATTTCTGGGGTAAACAAGTCATTTAGGCCTAGTAGGGGGTCAACATTGTGTTGGATATTGGCCCAAAGTGCAATGGCTTTGGAACAAGTCCAAAAGATGTGTTATAGAGAACCCTCTTCTTTCTGACAACGGGTACAGGTAGGAGCAGCTAAGAGACCAAATTTAAATAATTTTTGTGGGGTATAATATAAATTATGCAATATATGAAACTGAGTAAGACGTAGACCTATCTTGGGAAATATATTTATGGCAATTCCGCCATAGAGTTTCCCATTGTAATTCTAGGGTGGGGAGGAAAGAGGCCCAGTAATCTGAGGGAGCAAAGCACTTCGGATAGGCCCAGTTGTATAAAATTTTATAGCATTTGGAAACCATTTGTTGGGAACCAATTAAGGTGCCCAGTTCACTCTTAAAGGATATTGGACCTTGTTGAGGGGGAATTAAACCGAACACCTTCAAAATCAAATGCCTAAATTGAAAAATTTGGAAGATACATTTTATTGGTATATTCAAGGTGGTTAGTATCTCAGTAGAGGAGAGCCAGGTATGCTCATTTGAGACAAAGGAAGAGGGACATAAGTCATTAACAGGTGCTAGCCAGTTAGAGGTGAGCATTTTATTGTTTATTTTCAAATTAGGATTACCCCCTATAGGTTGTGTCAAATCCCGTGCATGATTGTATTTAAGAAAATTACATAACTGTGAATGAATTTTAATGGAAATTGCTATAGAAGTTGCTTTTAACTATGCAGGGAGTGAGCTGGCCTTGATGTGAAAAAGTGCTGCAGGGGTTAGGCCATGGGCAGCGATAAGAGATGATTCAATTTTAAGCCAAAGGGGCGATGATGAAGAAGAAAAGACTTCCTCTCTAGGAGACAGCCACCACAAATATTTGGCAATGTGTCCAGCCCAGTGATAGAAAGTAAGATGAGGGAGGCGCAAGCCTCCTTTGTCTTTAGAAGCAGCCAGCTTAAAATAAGCCAATCTGCGCTGTTTATTGACCCATATAAATTTGGTGATAAGGTCATGGACTTTGTGGAACCAAGAAAGGGGTAACCAGATGTTAAGTAAATAAAGGGGATAGAAAAGTCTTGGAAAAACATTCATCTTAATTAAGTTAATTCTACCCCATAAGGAACTAGGGAGTTTGGACCATCTATCCAAGTCCATACCTATAATTCTGACCAAAGAGTCCAAATTTAATTTCTGCAGAAGAACGGGGTTCCTAGAAATGGTGATTCCCAGGTATCTTAGAGAATCTTGTGCCCAAGAAAGGCCAAACACCATAATGGAACCTTTGATAACTTTATTGCTGAGAGGATATATCAATGATGTCTTATCAACGTTTAATTTATAATTAGATAAATGACTATATTCTTCAATAAGTGACAGCATGGGAGGAATTGACGTAGTTGGGTAAGATACTTGTAAAAGAAGGTCATCAGCGTAGGCCGAGACCTTGATTTCCTGAGCGTGAACAGGGATACGTTGAATGTGAGAACAGTCAGTTAGGCATCGTATCAGTGGTTCCAAGTACAGGTTAAAAAGTAAGGGAGAGAGGGGACATCCCTGTCTGATACCAGATTGTAGCAGAAAGAGGGTTGACACCATCCCATTAGCAGTAATCCATGCTGAAGGAGCTTGGTATAGAGCCTTTATCCAGTTTTGGAATTTGAAAGGGAAATTGTAGGCCTTAAAAGTGTGGAACAAGAAATTCCAATTCACCCTATCAAAGACTTTGTCTGCATCCAGAGAAATAAGAACTGTGGAGAAATGAGCATCTCTAGAAACAGAGAGAACATGTGACAATGTCTAAAGGTGGTCTACAGATGAACGTCCTTTCATGAAGCCGACTTGTTCAGGTCCAATAAGAGTGGGTAAAACAGTATTGATACGTACAGCTATTAATTTAGTCAGGATTTTAATATTCTGATTTAGTAAGGAGATAGGACGAGAGCTAGTAGTTAATTCTGGGTTGCAATCAGGTTTAAGTAATAACATAATTAAAGCTTCAAATAATGTAGGATCTACCATGGCTCCAGTTAAGATATATTGAAATAAGGATAATAATAATGGAGTTAGTTGTTTCTGGAATTTTTTATAAAAATTCGCAGAGAAACCATCTGGTCCTAGTGTTTTATCAGTGGGTAAACTTTCGATTGTCCTGACTATCTCTTCAGAGGAGATAGGGGATACAAGTAACTGTTGTTGTGTATCAGAAAGAGATGGTAAATTAGAAGAAGTTAAATAAGAATCCAATTCTTGGAAAGAGGGTGGGTTCAGCATCGAACTATATAGGTTGGAATAGTAGGTCTAAAATTCAGAGACTATGTCGGCAGGAGATGTTTTCAATGTGTCATCTTTCTGAGAATGAATAGAGGGGATATATTTAACAGATTCCTGTTGTTTAATTCTAAGTGCTAAAAGACATCCTGCTTTCTCTCCCTGATCTGTATAAGAGGCCTTAGTTGTCAGTATAGCAAATTCTGCTTTTTCTCTAAGAATCTCTAAGTACCCATCTTTTAATTTATATAATTTTAATCTTACATCCTCCGGAGAGGAAGGAGACAATTGTGCCTCTAGAAGGCATATTTGTGTGAGCAGGGTAGCCAATTCCTGTTCCTTTTTCTTCTTTCTTTGGGAGGAAAGACTAATCATTACCCCTCTGATATAAGCCTTGAATGCACACCATAATAAATCAGATCTGGTTATGGATCCAACATTAAATTCAATAAACTGTTTGATGTGCTTGATAAGAGTGTTGGCCACTACAGTATCTTTCAACAGCTGATTATTAAGTTTCCATCGTGTGGTTCTACTGGGGAGAGAAGCCAAGGATAGATGGCAAGTTACCAATGAATGATAAGAAGGTGGGCCAGGTTGAATGGACACCTCCAAAACTCCAACCAACAGGGTTCTAGATATAAATATATAGTCAATTCGAGTTGCTGTCTTATGAACTGGGGAGATTAAAGTATAGCCCCGCTCAGCGGGATTAAGGACTCGCCATACATCACATAGACCCAGATTGTCAATAAATTCTGGAAAGGCCCATTGGGCAGGTGAAAGTCCTCTGTGAGGGCTAGAAGAACGATCTAGCTTAGGGTCAAATACAATATTCATATCACCTCCCAGAATTATAGGTAATGATAGAAATGAAGTTAAAACATTGACCAGCTGCATAAAAAAAAACTGGAGATTCACTGTTAGGACCATACACACTTCTCAACACCAATTCTGTGGAATACAAATGACAATGAATGAAAATATATCTGCCCTGTGGATCATTGAGTAGTTGAATAAGTGTAAAAGGTACTTTTCTAGATATCAATATCAAAACCCCGCAACTTTGGGTTGTACCTCCTGAGGAGAAGACATGTCCCACTTGTTGTCTCTGCATACGGAGAGCTTCAGATTCCAGTAAGTGAGATTCCTGAATAAAGATAATTTCAGAAGATAATAATGCCAAATGTTTCAGAACTTTGTATTGCTTCAATTGCTGCCTGAGCCCCTTCACATTCCAAGTAGCAAATTTAATTGGGACAGTCATGGTGATTCAAGGTGAATAGCAGGAGAAAAATAATGTGTGGGAATATCATAATGATCCACCGATTTTAGAAAAGCAAATGTTATCCATACCACTGTGTTGTAAATACCCAAACCCGACCCTCCCAACCCCCATAACCACATAACCCCCATAACACAATTAACTCCAAAATGACAGATGTATACAGTAAGACAGTATTTCCTAAAATCCCAACCCCTCCTCCCCTACTATTATGGCCCCAGCAAACAGCTCACCAAACTCAAACCATCCCTTCCAGTCATCCTGACCATCCCACAGTAAGTAAAGCCTTAACATATAAACTTAGAGACATATTATAAAATCTTAACAACACTGAAAGTCAAAACCTAACCAGAATTATGGTAAATCTGCAGATACTATGAAAGAATAAAATAATAATCTGGAAAAAAACTCAAAAACACTGAATGAGAGCTAATACTACTAAGCATTTAAGATAATAAACACCCTAGGTCTACAGATACCTGCATTAACATAAATTGGAGAATAAAAATTAATACAGTTAAACAGAATTAGTCTGCAGTTCAAAATCTCCCTTCTACAAAAATTTATTCAGGGGATTAGACAGAAAAAGAAAAGGAGAAAATAAAAAAACTAAGGAAAAAGGGGAAAAAAATCACAAATCAAGGCATTTGTTTTATGTCTAGTAGTCCAGAATGACCTACTCTTAGTTAGAATAAATTAAGATACATTTAAAGTACATACTACATCCCATAGGAGAAGAGATTCCAAACAGAACAGCCAAAAACTGCAAGAAGCTAATCCAGTAGGATATTTGTACGCGCTACTTAACTAGTGTTAAGAAGAATATTCATTGAGCGGTCTGTGGTTCCCTCTAGTGGTGAAACATGAATATCGCAATTGTCGCATCTCCTTCACAATATGCACACTAAGTCAGGCAGGAAAACATGCACTGCAAACTCCCAGCAAAGGCATTGCGAGGATGAGATCTCCAGGAATCCAAAAACGAGTGGCCAAACAAGCAGTACAATAATCTTCTTAGTTAGGAACCAGGACGAGCATTCTTCCCCAGTCTAGATATATCAAAGGAGGCTCAAAAAGATGCAAACTGAAGAGCACAAGAAGGTGTTCAATACCAGTCCCCCATAGAATAGCAATTAGGAAAGAGTTCAGACATCTCCACAACATCCCAACAAAATATAAATCACTTTCTTCCAAGGATTTGGGGCATGTTATCAACGATCACAGAATAGCTCAGGAAATGAAGCCTTGAGGTTGGTTGCAGCGGTTTCTGCATCTTCAAAGGTGGCCCAGTTACCAGCTATAAGGACCTGAAACTTCGCTGGGTAACCCATCCAAAATTTAATCCCTGCAGCATTTAATTTGACCACCAGCTGAAGAAACGAGGTTCTTCTTTGCTTCACAGAAAGTGGCAGATCCTGTGCTACTCGCACTTTCACATCTGCCCATCTAATTTCTTGAAGCCCTATGATTTTTGTTATAAAATGTTGATGCTCATGGTAATTAAGAAATCGAAATATGAAAGTGCGGGGGGGGGGTCCCAGGAGGTGGAGGAGAGCGAAGGGCTCGGTGGGCGTGCTCAATAATATATTTATCTCTGAAAGGAGATGGTCCAGCTATGGATTCTATAAACTTTTGAATAAAGCCTATGGCATCGGGCCCTTCCTCTTTCTCCGGTAGCCCAATTAGTACGGCGTTATTGAGCCAACTGCACCCTCCAGATCTTCCATTTTGTTTTCTAAACTTTTAAGATGTTGACGGGTTATAATTAATTCTATCTCCATTTTCTGCTGTTTATGCACATTAGATTGACGACAGGCTTCATTGTCTGAGGTACGGGTAGCGATGTCTTCTATGGCCTGAGACATTGATTTCATTTCTTCTGTAATTTGCCTCAGTTCAGACTGAAAAGGTTTAAATTCCACAAGAAATCGGGCCAAGGTAAGTGGTTCTGTATCAGGATCGACAGATGTAGCACATGAGGAGCTGGCCATTCTAGTGGCCCTAGATTTCTTTGGTGCCTTTTTGGGGTAGAAGGCGGCATAAGTGTAAGAGAAGATTTCTTCATGATTTCTTCCATCCAATTGAGTAAATTATGATGCAAAAGAAGAGAGAGTATTTAAGTACTTAAGGATGCCCAAATACACTTGCACAATATAAGATAAGAGAAGTTTTTATCCAAAATAGGTGGTTGGATGGCTGGAGCTGTCTCGGGAGGCTGCTAGTTGGAAAGCTGCATCATGTGGTCTCCCCGAGTCTGGATATTCTGTTTACGACAGTATGGATGCCATGTCTCCTCAGTTTTTTGCAGCATATCACAGTTCGTCTCGTACTCTGCACTCTGTTCCATGGCATGATGCAATTTTAAGAGGGCTGCGTGAACATCAACGGTGGTAAGAATAGCCTCCTCTTCCACTCTACTAGCTTCTAGGTCCTCATCCTCTTCAGTGTCAACGTCACCTCTGAGCGCACCAATCACCTCCTGGATGTCATCTGTCTCTCCTTCAGGTGGAGAGTCATTATCACCTAGGTGACACAGCTCTTGAAACTGTTCCTCTGACAGTCCATCAGGAACAGCTACAGTTTCTATTTCCAGGACTTCGGGTGCAGATAGATCAGGCTCACTGGACATAGAAGGTTGCTCTGCAGATGCAGGATCAGGGAGCACAAATCCAGCCTTCTTGAAACAGCGCTGGATCACAAGATCAGACACCATGTCCCATGAATTCTTTAAAAGTCTCACAGCATTCAACAGTGTGATCTGCCTTATGCATTGAGATGCATGCATTTCTGGGCTGACATCTAGAGTGTCCAAAACCTTTTCACGCATGGTGCGAACATAGTGCTGCTTTAGGTTATAAATTATGCCCATGTCAAGAGGCTGAATGAGGCAAGTGGTGTTTGGTGGCAAGAACATCAGTCTTATATTTCTCAGTCTAGCAACATTTGGATGTCCAGAAAAGTTGTCCAGTAGAAGGATGATTTTGAGCCACCTCAATTTTCTGTCCCATGTTTGCACCCAGTCTGCGAAAATGTCACCAGTCATCCAAGAAGAATAGTTAGCATGGTAGAGAACCAGTAAGTTATGAATTCCATAGAAGCAGCACTGGTTTTGAGACTTGCCCACAACCAATGGTTCGAGCCTCTCAGAGCCATCCATGTTGCAGCAAAGGAGAACAGAAATTCTCTCCTTTTGTTTCTTCGATCCCAGCAAAGGCTCACTTTTAAAAACTAAGGTCCCATACCAAACACAACAATAGAAGAGACCAGTTTCATCACAGTTAAAATTATTTTGGGGCTCATACCCCTCCAGGATCCCAGGGAGAACATTCATAAGTCACTGCTCTGCACTTGCTACGTCGGAGTTCAATTTTTCTCCGTGTGCCTTCTGAAGCCGATATTGTTCCTGGCTTTCCAACATTGGAGCCAACCTTCTGAAGGATTGAAGTCCTCTTGACCAAGGGCTGTTGCTAGCTGCTTGGCTTTTTGTGCTAGCAATGGACTGCTGATCAGTGCATCCCGACCGTGGGCATTTTGAAACTAGTGTAGGATGGCTGCTTCCACCTTCACATCCTTGCCCTCCCGTTTCCTTTTGCGATCAGGATTCTGATTCGTATTCCATTCTGTAAACAGCTGATTTCTTTGCTTCAGTAGATCAGCCACAGTTGATTTTGGGAGACTAAGGTGTTGAGCCAAGTTTCGCTGGCTCATCTTGGGCAGCTTGTCAATCTTTTTAAAGATTTCAATTTTTTGGCTTAGGGACATCATCTTTCTTTTGCCAGCCACTGTTATAGCAGTCCAGAGACAAACTGATCACACTGAAGGTGCTGTAGCACCTCTTTTCTAATGGAACAGTAAACTGCTTTGCATGAGCTTAGCAAGTAGCAATTAGGATGGTAACAGAAAAGCGATAATCAGGTGTGAAAAGTCTCAACACCCAGTAAAATCCACCAGCTATAGAAGGCGGATAATGATCGATGTAACTACTTGCTGTACCATTGGATTCTATGAGAATTGGCAAATGGTTTTGCACTTTTGCCCGATGTGGACGATTGCCCATTTTAACCACGGTCAGTATAAATGGAGTAGACTGTATATGTCTTAGTGTGAATTAATGTCTGAAATCTGAATTCAAGTGGCCTGCACCAGAAGCCAGATTTAAAAGGGAAATGCACTCTTGAAAGTGAACTGCTTGTAAATAAATGTACATAATTGTTTTATTTTTTGGCAAATAATTTTATTTTGTAATTAATAACAAAACATTGAATACACATGAATATGTAACAATATCAAAACACAGAACCAAAAAATGAGAAAAAATTATAAAACTACAATAACCCATCCTACACCCCCCTTCCCTAAAGATGAAGCAGCTTTCCTAACTTCGAGAAAAAAGAAAAAAAGGAAGAAAAAAAAATACCCTATCATAGAACTTAAAACACAACAATGTAAACCTTTATAATAATGGGGCCTAAGAGATCCGACAGTTTAGATGACCCCTAAGAGTTATTTCCGTGGGCTTGTTCGATAAAGAGAGGGGAAGACAACAGGAAAAAGAGACTAAGAGAGAAAAACCAGAAATAAATGGGAAGTCTCCACATAATAACTGAGCAACCCTAAACTAAGGAAAACATTAAGTTGGTCCACTCGTTTTGCCACTTAGAGGTCTAATTTTAGAGCTGACCAGACTTCCCCCCAGCAACTATAAAATTTGTCTAGAGAGCCAAAAAAATCCGATACTGCTTTTTCGGCAGAGAATGCCAACAAAAATTTGTCCCACCATTCTCTGGGGGAGGGTTCCCAGGCCCCTTGCCAGTGTCTGAGAATGAGAAGCTTAGTGACCAAAGAGACCAGAGCACTTTGCCACTTCAGAGACTTAGTGGGAACTCCATCGTATCTACCCAACAAACACACGTCTCTGCTAAAAAAAGCTGAGATCTTACAATACGGAGAAATCCAATGCTTAACAGAGGCCCAAAATCTAACAACTTTCGGACACGTCCAAAGTTTGTGATAGGTCGTAGCCAAAGGGGACCCACAATCGGGACAGGCCAGCGGGTAGGCTCGGTGGATCCAAGAAAGCTTGGCTGGGGATAAGTAAATGTCATGGAGGATATTAAATTGGAGATTCCTCAATCTGTCCTGCTTACTATAAATATATATATCCCCCCAGACTTTACCCCAAACTTCCACCGACCATCCTTTTATGATGTTAACATCCCAATAGTGAGCCGAGGGGGATACCTTCTCCGTAATCTTTAATAGTAATAATCTGTATAATTTAGAAATTGGCTTGCGAGCCGGTATTTGGTCCCAAACTATACTTGGTAGGTCCCTATTGAATCAGCCCAAGGTCCCTTTCCTAAAAATGTAGTAACACTCCAGTGGACCTGATATAAGTGGAGCAAATCATTCTGGCCCACTCCCATTTTTTCTACCATGACCCTGGGAGAGCATAGTGAATTACCTGCTATAAAGTCCCATAGGTTCGAATTAGGACTCATATTACCTATAGGATGCACAATAAGTCCCGCACCTACCGTTATGTTAGGATTCCTTAACAGGGGTTGTGATAAATCTTTTCTAAAAGAAATATTTAATAAAGAATAAAGTTGGTGGAGGGCCCTGATATCCCAGCCCAATGGAGTATTTCTAAGTTTATAGAGACACTTAGACCAGGATATATAAGGAAGAGCTTGCAAGTCTATTTTAAATTCGTTAATTACTTGCCGGTCTAACTGGAGCCCTAAGGAAGGATCCAAAATGGGATCCGCACCCTTGATCCACTGCAGGAATCTTAGTCCATGTATGGCTAGATAATACAGGTAAAAGTCTGGGAGCTGCAATCCGCCCTCAGATTTCGCCCTGGTTAGTTTAGCGTAGGCTCGTCGAGGTGGTTTATTATGCCATAAGAAATCAGAGCAGGCAGTAAATATGGGCCTAAAAAAAGATTTGGGGAGGTAAATATTTAGATTGACCAGGGGGTAAAACAACCTTGGCAAAACCATCATTTTTATTACATTAGCTCTGCCCCAGAATGACAACGGGAGTTTAGTCCATCTGTCCAGGTCTTCCTTGACCTGTTTTATTAGCGGCTTAAAGTTGAGGCTGGCGAGAGAGGCTAGGTCCTTCGAGATATGGATACCCAAATATAGCAGCGAAGACTTCTGCCATTGAAGGCCCAAAGAGGTGCACCAGTCTTTTTGGAGGATAGGGGACAATGAATAAACTTTAGTCTTGTTCGTGTTGAGTTTATATCCCAAAACGAGACTAAAATTAGAAATGACCTGCAATAACTGCGGAAGATATTTTTTAGAATTCCTGATATGTAAGAGCAAATCATCAGCGAACGCGAATAATTTGTAATCCAGACCACCCAGACTAATACCCTGCACTTGTTTATCGAGTTTCAGGGCCCTAATCAGAGGCTCCAGATAGAGGTTGAATAAGAACGGGGAGAGCGGGCATCCTTGCCTGGTGCCCCGAAGGAGGGGAAAAACATTTGATATAAGGTTATTGCATTGTACTCTGGCTGAGGGACAGGTATACAAAACACGGATATAATCTATAAATTTCTTGGGAATACTAAATTTTTCTAGGACTTTGAACATAAATCCCCAATCCACCCGATCGAACGCTTTTTCCGCGTCTAGGGAAACGAGAGCAGCTTCTAAGTTCGATCCTCAGACGGGAGATTAAATAAAAAGTTTTCTAAAATGATCGGCAGATGAACGTCCTTCAACAAAGCCGACTTGTTCTGGGCCAAGGAGCGAAACCAAGTCTGTTTTAATCTGTTGGCCAAAATTTTGCGTAAATTTTTATATCTATATTTAACAAAGAGATGGGCCTATAGTTGCCCACTTCTTGAAGTTTATCGGTTTGGGTAAGAAAATAATCTAGCTTCAAAAAGTGAACATTCATGAATACCCTGATCATGCCAAAACTTATAAACTTGCTGAAGTAGAGGACTAACTGCTGTTTAAAGGTTTTGTAAAACAGGGCCGTGAATCCATCAGGCCCAGGCGCCTTATCTAATTTCAGTGCATCAATAGTTGCCGCAATCTCCTCAACTAAGATCGGAGCCTCTAGATTAGGAAATATGCTGGCTGGGAGCTTCCGGAAGGGAATCTTCTCAAGAAAGTCATTCGTGAAGGCTTCCTGGTTAATATGCGAAAGGGTGGAGGTGTATAACTCTTTATAGTAGTCATGAAATAGACTTAAAATACCCTCAGGGTCGGCAATCAAGGCATTCGTTTTAGGGTGTCTAAGAATTGTAACCCATTTAACTGCAGCATGCTGTTTCAATTGCCATGCCAATAATTTACCAGCTTTACTGCCCTGCCCAATATATGTTGCCTTCAATCTTGCCACCGTCCTAACTACCGACTCTCTGAGGGTATTAGCATATGAAGCTCTAAGAATAGATAATTCTTTCTCTTGTGAAGGAGATAGAGAATTTGTTGCTCTGCTCTCCAGGTCCTTGATTTTATTAAGGCAGTCTGACAAAAAAGCAGACCTTTTTTTCTTACGGACCGAGGCAACACGGATGAGCTCCCCCCTCCATGTTACCTTGAGTGCTGCCCAGACCCTATCTGTTGCTGGAAGAGAGTCCCAATTAGAAGATATAGAATTATTTAAGAAAACCTGAAAACGTCCCACCAGCCCAGCATCAGTCAGCAGATTATTGTTTAAGAACCAAGAATGGGATCTTGGGGGAAGAGCTGACCACTGGCTCTTCAGGGTTATGGGCGAATGGTCCAAAATTACCCGAGCCAAAATGTCGACCTCTGCTACCCCAGATAACATTTGTTGACTCACCAAAATAATCCAACCTAGAGTAGCTCCTGTGCACAGGAAAGAAGGTAAATTCTTTGGCGAGTGGATTAAATAACCTCAAGGTCTACCAACCCAGAGAAAACAAAAATTCATCCAATGTTCTTTGGGTTGGGATTTTGTATTCCTTTTACAATGAAATCTGGTCAGCGTAATAGATTGGACTAAATTCAATCGCCCCCCAAAATTATAGGTAAATTTAAGAAAGGGGACAAAACCATAGCTAATTTTGTGAAGAAAGAAGGCGTTTCTATATTAGGGCCGTAAATTGAGCCAACCACCAACTTTAAGCCGCCAAGTGTCGCCACCACTAAAATAAATCTACCTTCAGGATCTGGAATGATCTCAGATGAGACAAATGGTATCCCTTGGCCATGAGAATAGCCATCCCACACTTCTTGGACGAACAGCCTGCCCCAAATACCTGGCCCACCCATTTCTTCTGGAGATAACCCAATTGATCCGGATACATGTGGGTCTCCTGAAGGAACACAATCCCCGGATTAAAATTCACTAAATGGTTTAATATAATATATTTTTTCCTGTTGCCTCTTCCCCCCCAATGTTCCAAGACACAAACGTTAAATTGCTATTCATCAGCACAATAAACAAGGTCTACTGTATTATATTCTTGAAAGCTGCCTACACCTACCCCAACAAAGTAATACAAAAGGCTGATAATAAAAATTCCCCAACTAAAGCCCGTACCCCTCCCCCAACTGTCCTCATCAAACCAGGCACATTGCCACCTCCGCATAATATGGCCCATGATGCATGCAAAAGTAGGCCACCCCCCCATAACAAAATGTCAATAGAGCACTTGAATTAGTAAGCCCATGAACTGTATACCTGAAACTTGAACCTGAAGAAATATCAATTTTGAAAATAAACTAAGAAAGATACCCAAAGCCGGTAACTACGTCTCCACCAGTTATCTCCCCTAACAAATTCAAGAAAAAAAAAAAAGAAAAGAGGGAAACCCCAACCTAGAAATCCTACAACTACAAAGGCCACTCATAAAACAGGATAAACCCGAGTAAATGAAGTACGTACAGATCAACCAGAAACATATAGACATAGAAACATAGAAGTTGACGGCAGATAAGGACCGCAAGGCCCATCCAGTCTGCCCATTTCTTTTTCTACCTTATAATTGTGCCATCGGCCTTTGCTCTGTCAGTGACCTATCTATTCGTAGTCATTTGTATTGCTCCCTTATGCCTATCCCATGCCTGTTTGAAGCCCTGCACTGTATTCATAGCCACCACTTCTTGTGGTAAGCCATTCCATGCATCTACCACCTTTCTGTGAAAAGAATTTCCTCACATTCCCCCTTAATCGGCCTCCCTCTAATCTCATGCTGTGTCCTCTTGTCCTGCTATTTTTCTTATATTTAAACATGTTAGACTCTTTCACCTTGTTTATGCCCTTAAGGTGTTTAAATGTCCGATCATATCACCTCTCTCCCTCCTTTGCTCAAGGGTATACATATTGAGCACCGTTAATCTGTCCTCATATGTCTTCTGATGCAGTCCCTGCACCATTTGGTTGCCCTTCTCTGGACTGCCTCAATTTGTTAATGTCCTTGTGAAGTGTGGCCTCAAGCTGCCGCAGTACTCAGATGGGGCCTAACCAATGTCTTGTACAGAGGGATTATTACCTCCCTCTTACGACTTGTGATACCCCTACTAATACACCCTAACACCCCCTAGCCTTACCTACTGCTTTGAGGGTCTGCTTGGATGATTTTAGGTCATCAGTGATGATGATGCCCAAGTCTCTTTCTTCCTTTGTGACTGCTAGCAACTCCTTCCCAGCCTATAAGTGGCTTCAGGGTTTCTCTTCCCTATGTGCATGATTTTGCACTTCTTTGCATTAAATCCCAGTTGCCACTCTTCTGACCATTCTGCTAGTTTATCCAGATCTCTTCTCATTCTGCCCACCCCATCTGGATCATCTACTCTGTTGCAGATCTTGGTGTCATCTGCAAACAGACAAGCCTTACCCTCTAGTCCATCTAGGGGTCACTAATGAAGATGTTGAATAGGACTGGCCCAGGACTGATCCCTGAGGTACCCACTTGTGACTTGCATCTCTTCTGACTGTATACCATTTACCACACTCTCTGTTTTCTGCCAGTCAACCAGTTTGCCACCCAGTTGACCAACTTCTGACCCACCCGAGCCTACCTAGCTTATTTATCAATCTTCTATGTGGAACAGTGTCAAAAGCTTTGCTGAAGTCAAGGTAGGCGACATCAACTGCTCCCCTTGGTCCACCACTCTGGTTACCAGTCAAAGAAATCTATGAGATTAGTTTGACAGGACCTTCCTTTGTAAACCCATGCTGTCTTGGATCCTGTGCCCCTATGGATTCCAGGTGTTGCACTATCCTTTCCTTAAGGAGTGCCTCCATAATCTTGCCCACTACTGAGGTAAGACTGGCCAGTCTGTAGTTCCCCGCCTCCTCCTGCTACCACTCTTGTGGAGTGGGATCACATGAGCCCTTCTCCAGTCTTCTGGGACCTCTCCTGTGCTCAGAGACTCACTAAACAATTCTGCTAATGGCTCTGCTAGTTCCTCCTTTAGCTCCTTAAGTACCCTGGGATGTATGCCATCAGGTCCCATTGCCTTATCCACCCTGAGCTTAGCAAGCTCTTGTAGGACCCTTTCTTTTGTGAAGGGAGTGGTGCTCACCTCCCTCCCCCCTGTGTCCATGATGCTGAGCTGTGGGCCCTGCCCTACCTTCTCTTCAGTAAATACTGAGCAAAAGTATCTATTTAGGATAGATGCCTTTACAGGTCCTCCTCCTCACATGCTCCTTTTCTCCATTAAAGCTTAGCAATACCCCCTCTGGACTTTCTCCTTTCACTAATGTATCTATAGAAAGTCTTGTCACCTTCTTTTACTGTTAGTGCTAGTGTTTCCTCAGTTTGGGACTTTGCCTGCCTTACTGCCTTACCTGCTTCCCTTACGGCAGTTTGGTATGCCTCCCTATCTTCATCCCGCTGTGTTCCCTTATATTTTCTGAAGGCCAGCCTTTTAGCTCTGACCTTTTCTGCTACTGTATTTGAGAACCAAAGTGGTTTCCTTCTTCTTTTACACTTCCTTTTCTGTCTAACACAATGGGATGTTGCTTCAAGTATTGTATCCTTAATGCTTGCCCACTTTGCCTGTACCTCCTCACCTGTGTTTCTTTTTGCCAGGGCTAGCTTAACTCTGTTGGCCATCTTATCAAAGTCAGCTCCTCTGAAGTCCCATATTTTTATCTTATCAACATTGTAATGTCCGCAGATATGTGGCCTGTTAGTGAAAACTTGGGTCCCCCCTGTTGTAACACGGAAAAGGGTGGTCACCCTGTAATGGATAACAGTTAGTAAACATATTCATTGTAGAAAAACAGAAAATTTGCACCACTAAAGTGCCTGTAGAGGAATAATAAACACTGAAAAAGAAGTGGAACGCCCTCTAGTGGTGCTAAATGGTAATGAACTGTGAATACATGAAAGCTGGTAGCCCCACTCTTATGAATAGAGGCACAGTAGCATGTCAAAAAAAAAAAAAAAAGATGAAAAGGAAAATCTGTATCCCCCCCCTAAGCCCATAAGAGCCCACAAAACTATCAAAAATACAAACTAATAGCATGTGGAGGCCTCATTTTGGCTACCCCTATAGTAAACTATGAAGCTGGACAAAGTAGCCACACAGAAACAGCCTAGAACTAGTAAAGAGTTCAGGTATTAGCGAAGAGATCCGGAAAGGAGATCTTCAAAAATTTCACAGCATCTTCAAGTAGCTCAAAACACTTCTTGCCGTCTTTCAAAACAACCTCCAGCTTGGCCGGATAGAGCATTCTATGTTTTATGCCTGCAGCCCAAAGCTTAGAAGTAATCGGACGAAAGTTCGATCTTGATTGGCACATTTTTAACGTTAGGTCAGGAACTAGTCTCAGCTTCTTGCCCTCCCACAATATAGCTGCGAGCTTCCTTGCCTCTTTAAGTATAAATTCTCGATCGAGATAATTCAGTAACTTAAAAATCAGAGGTCTTGGAGGATCAGTTGCAGAAGGCTTGGCCTGGAGAGAGCGGTGGGCCCTTTCGATGATATATTCTGGGCCATTCAGGGAGGGACCGACAGTTGTCTTCAAGAACTTTTGGAGAAAATTAATCACGTTAGTTCCTTCGTCGTCCTCAGGGAGACCCAGAAGAACTAAATTGTTACGCCTGCTCCTCCCTTCTAGGTCGTCTAGACGATCCTCTAACTTATTAATAGATTTTTTGCAGTCGTTCAGAGCAGGCCCATCGCGATCCAGCTTTCTCTCAACCGAAGAAATTCTAGCCTCCACGTCTGTAACTCTTCTGGCAAGCTGGGTCAGCGTGGGTTTGAATTCTGCCACCTCATCAATAAGCTTAAAGAGGGCGTCTTTAATCATAGACAAGTCAGAATAAATGTGGCTAGGCGTTAAACTCTGCTCGGGCACAGCTGGAGACGAGCTGCGGCGGGGCCGTTTGGCCTCTAGCTCTTGAGATGATTCGTCCATTATCACAGAGATTTAGCGGCGAACCCGTGAGCCGAGAGCAAGAAAATAAAGCTGATACTGAGAGACGCAGTTTGGGATCGCCTCGGAGTTTTAAAAACAGATAAATTAGGGCTTTTTACAAACGGGGAAGCAAGAGCCCACTCTCGAGCAGCCGCTCTCACGCTAGCATCACGTGACTCCCCTACATAATTGTTTTATTGCAATGCTTTTGGGCCCCTGTGATGACATTGTCCCTATTCCAGTATCTGCGTGCCTGCTGAAGATGGCCACTAAGTGACAGTGCCCCAGTGATTTTATTTAATCTGATAACCTGAAGTGTCTTATCTGTCTATAAAGCACCCTAAACAGTAATTTTGCTAGAAATAAAGATAGACACAGGATTTTAATAGAAATGTTTATTGCACCACCACCCTTCAGCCTGCTTGTGATCCCAGGTGCCGCGACCCTGTTTGTATTATTTTCCTGTCTGCCTGTTTTGGCTCCACTAGCTCATTTTACAATTTTCCCATGGCCAGAATCAAATAATACCACAGGTGCCTGTTCCCAAATTGTTGTAATGCACAGAAAGGACCTATTGTAAAAGCTGTTTGGCCACTGGCCCATGTATTCATACTTTGGAAATTATTATCTAGATCAGGCTCAGTACCACTGCCACCAGCAGTCAAGGACACAGGCATCCTCTTCCCTGACCACTGTTCCTAATTCTAAGGCAGAGATCCTCATGTTGCTACTTTACCAGCAACCACCTGCATGGGTGCCACAGATGTGTCACAGAATAATTTGGCAAAATGAATGCCACCACTCCACTTCTACCAACTATTCTGTTCCTTCTACTACTATTGGCTCAAGAGCCAATGGATGAAGGTGTCACAGAGGTAGTCTTTTTAGGTGCAACAACCAACAACATTATGTCCAACCGAACCTATGTGCTTTGTGGCTGCTTTGCCAGCACCTTTCCCTTTACTCAAGGTTTTCTTTTCAGTCCTATTTAAAATTTTAACACAGCAAGAAAAAAAAATCTAGTAAAAGTAAAAAGTATCAAACAACAACTTACCAGAGATTAGCAGTCTTTTACTCTTTCTGGTCACCCAGAGATCAGAGATTGTGATTTGGTGGTTGCCTTAAGCAGTGTTACAACATAGCCTATCCACACTGCTGTTAATATGGTTTAAGACAACAGTGTTGGACAAGAACTGTGGTAAAACCTTCCTCCAAATAGGCAAAGGGGATTCAGAGAATCTGGAAAGTGATTTATCTGCTTTGTTCTAATTTTATTCTGTTGGTCTCGCTTCAAAGATAAACCAGATATTCAAACTGCACCCAGAAAGTGCGCAACAGCAGGAGCAAGTCCACTGCACCCATGTGCAAGAAGCACGATATTCAAGAACTGTGCAGGCCAAAATGTGCCTATGGCAGACGACTGAATATAGCACCACCTGCACCATAGAGCAACCAGGGATGTGAAGTTGCGCAAAACTGATGCGCCATAGCACAACAAGTGATGCTCAGCAGAGCAGTCCAGATGCACCATAGCGCAACTAGGGATGCCCCCTGGAGCAGGGCAGCAGTGCGACAGCACAACCAGGGATGCAGGGGCCCACCTCTCATGCCACAGATGGGCAGAGGAGCACACAGCAGAACAGACATCATCCCCCACACCTCATGCACTGCACAACTGGGGGAGAGCTGGAATAACCACTGGCCCATGGATACCAGCAACCAACCCACAGCTGGGCCATGGTGCCCCAGCACACCCCCTGGCAAGCTGTGACTGGCACACAAGGAGGGCTGACCACCCCATGCCACACCATCCCACTAATGCAGAGCACACCCCGCACCACGATCATCATACACCCTTCCCAGGAGTAGCGCCCAGCAGTGCAGGACACCCTATGCATTCCACCACCCCCACTGTGACAATGCAACCCTGTGCACCACAGAGCCATGCAAGGCAGCCCCACCATGTGCACTCTGCCACAGGTGGCAGCAGACAGCAATACAACAGCATACACAGTGCCACCCTGCACATCCCTCCCTGAGGTATAGCTGAGAGACCGACCATGTGTCACCACACGAGGTACCCCACATGCGACAGGGCATGCCCCGGACCCCACCACCAGTGGTACAGCACCCTGCACACCCTCCCAAGGACACATCCCATCCCAGTACTGGCCACAACAGCCAGCACAGATGTGCACAGTGTTGCATGGAAGCATGCCCCACACAGGATGCAACACAGTGCATGGACAAACACCACCCATACCCAAGGGCACACCAACATAGGGACACAGTGGCAGGTAAATCAAGCCACAGAAGTGCAGGGCCACGGGCTGATGTGTACACACAGCCAGCACCTCTACATTGCACAGGTGTGCCAGCCACCCTGTGCAGGCACCATGAAGCTGTATGCCACCAGTATGCTGCCGGAGCACAAGTGACAGACACTGGAGCACATCTCCTGCAACAGACATAAGCGACAGCATGGAGGGGGGACAACAACAGCGGAGGCCACAGTGCCACCAAAGGCAGATGTGCACCATACTGGTGATTTAAGGCAACCTGGCATTGTGCCAGGTACAGTTGTTATCCAGCATGGACAGCCACCACTGACACGCCAGCAGACAGTGCATATCACAGACATGCAAGGGTGTCAGCTGCACAGGCCATGGATGATCTGACAGGGGTGCCATTCACACAGTGCAGGCCCCATGGACCACTGCACACAGGCATCCAGTGCACAGAGTACAACACACAAACCACAGACAGTGACCGATCCCCCTGCCCACACCATAGGCAGTTCACCTCTGCACACACACGCCCATGTGTGCACCACCCCTGACACCATGCACACCACTGCAGCTGAGCACCTGTAGCCAGCTGCAAATCAGAGACCACCACAGTTGTCATAACAAAACACATGTATTTAAAACTGGAAATAAAAAAATTATATACAACTATATACAATGGGGGGAAGGGCCACATACCAGGTGGGGGCCGGTAAGGGGCAGGGGTGAACATATGGGAGAGGGAAGAAGGGGTGTGAGGGTGGGTCCAGGGGGGAAGGTGTAACTAGGGACATGAAGTGATCATCGTCTGCACAGGTCCTCCTCCACGTGGTGCCAATGTCTTCTCCTCCTCACCCCGTGGCTGTTCATTCTTTGCAGGAGCTCCAGGGTCACCCTCACCACCTGGAGCAGCTCCTGCAGTCCTTGCTGCAGTGCCTGGAGTTGCAGTCCACCTAGGACGAGGGAGCAGAGTCAATAAGTGTGACTGTCCAGCCCTCTGCAGCCCACCCATTGTGCATGGCATACAGCCATGTGCCACACCCCTGTGATAGTGTGTGACCACCCACAGTGACTGTGTCCACAAGACCTGCCTACCCAGGCAGCCACAGCCATGTGGACCACTGCACACACCCACTGCCTATGTCCTGCACAGCACCACCGTGGTCGTACAGTGACTTGGATATGCAGTGTGAAGGCACTGGCACAGCCATGTGCCCGGTGCATGCATGGACCACCATCGATGCACTCCCAGACATGCAATGCCACTGGACAGTGCTGACTGTAACAAGTTGCGGGCTTGGCAGTGGTGTCAATGGATGGTGGGCATGCCCCACTGCCACCCAGTTATACAGCATGCAATAGTAATCATGGATGTAACGCACTCACCATCATCAGGCTGGTCCATGCACTGCTGCAGACCTTCTGCCCTCCTGTCCTGCTGGTCATCCAGTCGGTGCCTCTGCTCCCTAGCCTGCCTGCGCTCTTCTGGGCCTAAGGTGCAAACATGGAGAGAGGAACATCAGTACAATCCAGTAGCAAAGCCCCCCTGCCCCTATGTGTGTGCAATCCTACACAGCCATACCCATCCACCCCACACCCTGATACCACCACCACAGCCAACACTGGACGGCCCCCCCATGTGCCGGACACATGCAACCGTGATACCCATATGGACGATAAAAGTGTATGGATGGGGCACCTACCTGGCTGTGACAACATGCCCCTCCTGGCAGGTGCCCGCAGGTGGGCAAGCAGGTCTGGGTCCCTGCACCTGAGGTCCCCGTAACAGTGGCGACACTGCTCCACTACACGTCCCATACCATTGGCCTCATCCAGAGCATCAGCCACCTCCTGCCAAACTGCACTCCTGGCCCTGTCCAGGGGTACATCACCATATAGAGCCCCAGCATGGGGCTCTACAATGGCCACCAGGTTCAGAAGCTCCACCTGGCTCCACATCACTGCCCTTCTCTGTGCCATCCCAGCAAGGTGGTGGATTCAAAGTGGTGCTCAGCAGCACGGTCCTGCAACGTGCAGATGCTGCGTGGCACAGCACTGTCATTCCCTATTGTGCTGTCACTGAACAGCACAATAGTGGTGCACCCATGCCTGATGCATGGTGCCTAGGGGGCAAAGATTGGGCACAGGGTCAAGGGTCTCTCCGCATGGACAGCCAGAGTGCGACTGGAACCCAATGCATGTAGCGTGATTGGGTGCCTGTGTGCCACCTCCTGTAGCGGCCTACAGTGCTGTTGCCCCAGTGCACCTATGACGCCCCAGTGCCACAGCACCATATATGTGAACAGCGCAGTAGCACCACTGGCACAATGATGGCCATGCCCTGCACTGCCTCCAGTGCACAGCACATCAACAGCACGGCAGGCACCTGTATCATCAACCTGGGCATGCACAGTTAGGTGTGTACTGTGTATGTCACAGAACTGCGCCCTTGGCTCATCACGTTCAACACAATTGCGCAAAGCGCAAAAGCGCGATATTCAGCCGGCATATGCAAGTCAGCTAATTAGCCATTCAATGGTGCAGTCGCTGCATTTGCATCCACTTAAAAATGCGCCTCGTCTCATTTGCATGCGTTGCACTATAAAAATGCGACATTGGGCTGCACTGGCCATAGTCGGTTACTGCAGTCTATTGCGGTAAGTTGCATGCTGTTTGGGAGTGTGGACTGTGGTGTTTGGGACATGCATTGGACTGCATAGTCATAGGTAATGCCTGTCATTCTCACAGGAGGAATAATGAATGATCGTGAGGTGGAGGAAGAGGAACAGAGAAGTGGGAGGAAGAGGAGGCCGAACTTCACCAAGGCAGAAACAGATGCCCTGTTTGAAGCCTACCTTGACCAGGAACCGCTGCTCAGTGGACACCAGAGAACACCACAGGCCCGTGCTGCTGCATGGTTAGAGGTGGCACGTGCTGTCAACCTGCATGGCAGCCACCAGCGCTCTGTGCAGGAGTGCAAAAAGAAGATGGGCACGGACAGGGGGAGAATTAAAGGAGAAGGTGGCTGCCATCAGGGCAGCACGGTCTGCGACCAGTGAGGGACAGCCAGAGGTACAATGCCTGACCCCACAAGAAGAGCGGTTTGCTGGCAGCACGCAGCATTGCTCCATCGAGGGTGTTCCAGGTGGTGGATTCCAGACGGGTGGTAGCCCGTCACTGCATGGGAGGTCCTGATCTGTCAATGGGGGGGGACAGGGTAGGTCACATACATTAATGCTACTGTTTTTCCCTTACAGCTCCTGAGCATCTACATGGGTCAGCGGTGGTGGGCTTCTCCACTGAGGGTGGTATCATGGAGATAGAGGAGGGCCCATCCACCTCTGCAGGCATACGGAGGTCAGGGCGACAGTGGGCCCGCCTGGACGTCCGGACTGATGTTGGTGGAGCAGGTGTGGAGGAGGCTCTGCCCGTGTACCAGCGTGCCAGCGTCCATGGATGCCAGCATGCTGAGACTTGGGCTGGTGCTGGATCCGTCACCGATTGTGATGGAGCTAACGTCATGGGCAGTGATATGTGTGGGCCACAGGATGGCCACACAGCAGGTGACATCATGGGCATGGCTGTGGGTGGTGCCACCGTGGAGGCCTGCATGACATCACAGTCCCAGCCTGTGCCTGTCTGCACCAGTGGGGCAGCACTGGTGTGTGTCCAGGACAGTGGGACTGTTGTGGCCACTGCAGCAGCACCATTGAGCCCTGGAGAGTGGCAGCTGGAGGGGCAGTATCAGCAGTCAGCCAATGGCCATGGGGGTACAGTGTCAGGGGGAGGCATCAGTGCACCACCTGTGGACATGTCCAGGCCTGGCCGTGGTGTGCAGCACCCACTCTCAAGGGGTGATGACCATCAGGGCCATGAACACTGTGAAGGACAGCATGCCGATCAGGCAGATGACCTCTTAGATGAGCACACTCGCATATTCCAAGGATCAGTCAATCAGCAGATGCGGCCTGTGATGGCGGTGGATGCACTCAGTGTGGCTCTGCACCAGGCAGAGGAGCAGCGCAGTAGAGACACTGCTCTGCTTCTGGCAGGGATGGACCAGTTGTGAAAGGACGTGACTGCTGCCATTGACAGGCAGATGTAGGCAACCACAGCTCTCATGGTCACAATGGGCACACAGTTATTTGCCCATGCGTCGCAGACACCACCCAGTGCAATGTCCACCCCCCATTCCCAGCGTCATGCGACACCCTCCTTGTCGACACTGGGTTCAGCTGTGGGCATCCTGAGCAAGCCTGGAGCAGGCATGTTCAGTGTGCTGCAGACCCCTGCAAGAGCACAGTCTCATTCACACAGTGGAACCCCGGGGGACCATCAGTGCCACCCCATGAGGCCATTGGTCAGCCTGTCACTGCTGGCAGATCTTGACGGGGCTGTCCGTGCATCCGTGGTGGCCATGGCACTGTGGCGCATGACCAACCTGTCTCCCAGCATGGCTACTGTCTGATGCTGCCCTGTGTGCATTGTGTTGTTCAGCGTGCAATGCATGGGTGGGGTACCCAGACCTGCACGCACACACACATTCCATCTGCACCCCCTCTTGGCTGCTGTCCACTGTAGCATGTGCATGATGATGCCTGCATTGCACTGTCCACCACTGTGCAATGTTGCCCAGCATCTGACACATGCACAATGACATGCACTGGGTGTGGTGGTCTGTGGACGTGTGTGTGTCTAGGGGTGGCAATCGGGGTTGGCGTGCCTCCTACCCTTTGTGCATGTCTTGTGAGGTGTGTGTGTGTGTGTGTGTGACCGCGTGCCATGTTAGACCTTGCCCATCCCTGGCAGTATGTGTGGTTCCATGCTCAGCCACTTCCCTTGACAGCATGCACCCCTGGTGTTTGTCCATGCATGTTTGTGGGCTGTGCCTTTGCCACTGGTGGTTGCACATGGCCCCTTGACTTACCTGGGTTGGCTGAAGTGCTCATCTGTGATGATGTCCCGGTGCAGCTGTGCCAGCCAGATCAGTCGGGGGGCTCCTGTCGCCAAAGGGGAGGCTGCCCATCACCATCTTCACCAGCGTCCTCTTCGTCCCCATTGCTGTTCCCCTCTTCGACCTGTATGGCTATCCCACAGTCATTGGCAATGTTGTGCAGGATGCAACAGGCCAGGAATAGCCCACAGGCCTTTGAGAGTCTGTACTGTAGGGCACCGCCAGATGTGTCCAGGCAATGGAAACATGCCTTCAGCATCCTGAACACCCACTCAATGACGTTGCATGTGGTGGCATGTGCCTCATTGTAGCTTTGCTGCGATGGGGTTGTGGGCCACCGGTATGGTGTGAGCAACCAGGGACGGAGTGGGTATCCACTGTCACCTGTGTGTAGAGGGTGGAGGTTAGTTTGGTGATCAGTGTCACCCTGCCTTGGGCCATCTAGGCCAATACCCATGTCACCTCTGACTATGCCCCTCCCAAGCTCTATGTCTTTCCACGTGGTTTGCATACTCATCCACTAAGTGGCCAGTGGGGAGGTCCCCACTCTTGAATCTGTGGCACAGTACTGGCTGGTGCCAGATGAAGGCATCATGTGCTCCCTCAGGGTGCATGGCACAGACATTGATTATGCTCCCCCTGGCATCGCTCGCATGGACCTTCCGATTGATATATGTGACCCCTTCAGGGCCAGGTGGTGTGCGAATGGCCACATGGGTGCAGTCTATTGCCCCTAGCATGCCAGGCATATGTGCTACCCTGTGGAACTCCTGTATGTTTGCTGTGTGCTCTGCTGGTGTGCTGGGGAAATGGATGTACTCTGCAGCATGAGGCAGCAGTGCGCTGAGGAATTAGGTGTGGTGGCATGATGCGGCTGACTGGGTTATGCTTGTAGTGTTCCCTGTTGGTCTCTGGAAGGTACCCGTGGTGAGCAGGCATATGCAAGCTGTCACTTTTGTCTCCACTGACAGAGCATGGCTCCGTTGTGTGGGTGCCTGCATCACATCACTGCACAGCTCACAGAGCCACCTCAGAATTGCCCGGTTCAGGCAGTACTGGCCCACGATCTCGGTATCTGTGTGCAGCTCGAAGCTGGTGCAGGTTCGGTACTGCCTGTTGGGGGCATACTGCCGACGGTCCCTTCCATGGCTGTGCCACCCTGCTGCCTGTCTTCTCACCCCCTCATAACTGCCTCCATCTGGATGGTGGCACTGGCCATGTCCCTGGCTTGTGTTCCCCCCCCGGCAGCTGTTTCTATGTTCCCCCCACTGTCCTGGTTGCTACTTCCCCTGCACCTGGAATACCTTCCTCTGGTGGCCTCAGTGCTGTGTGGCACTTCCCCCTTCTACACTGTGGCTGTGGCTCCCCATACCTTCAATGAGCCTATGGGTTTCAGGTGCCCTTTCTCTGTCCTGTCCTGTGTGTGCGTGTTGCCTGTGTGGCTGGCTATGGTTCAGCAACATGTGCCTTCCCTGTAGCATTCTTGCACCTCTCTTGTTCCTTTTTATTTTGGCTCATTTCCGCTATCGCGTAACTTTCGCTTGCTCCCCATTGCGCATGGCGCATGTTGTTGAATATCGCACTGCACCATTTATGCTTGGTTCCTCCCCCTTCAGTTGTGCATGCATTCATTATCATTGCACTCTTGAGCAGTGTGATTTGGGGGGAGCATCTGCCTCCCGCTGAATATCGCAGAATGGCGCATTTTCGGACTTGTGCTGGAGCAACCCTACTGCGCATGGCACAACCCTTTTGAATATCTGCGCCACTGTGTTCATCCTGCCTGAAATATACAAGGACAGGATGTTCAGAGTGAGGGTTGAAATGACTTCTATAAGACAGCTGAGCTGCAATTTTGAGATATTATAAGGAAAAATGGACACAGAGATTATGAGAAAGATTTTATTTTGCCTCTGTACATAGTTATTATGAACAAGTTTATGTATGTTTTTATGTTACTGCTACTATAAATAAAGTTTTGGTGAATTCTACAGCTGCTCCTGTTTTTTTCCCTATGCTTCCTGACCTGTGCCTCAATGACATGGGACACCACAGCTCACTTCTAAGGGTGCATCTGCTGCCTGCCCATCCTGCAGTTTCCAGCATTCTGTGGGGCTGTGCCCTTCCTTGGACCAGTGCTGAAAGGCGCAGCACACAGGCTCCTGGACCCTGTCTGATACTGAATTGGTTGCAGGGTCCATGACACAGGGGCCACTGTCGCAAGTTGCCATTGTCGCAGCTTGAGGCAATCTTTTGTGAATTCGGCCCACTGTGTACATGGAGATTCAGAACAGACTTAACACCAACTCTCTTTTCATAAGACTGCACTGGATTCAGCCTGTGCATGACAATACAGCTCATTGCAGGACCTTGTGACCTCCAAGCCCTGAATCATTATAAACTTTGTCTTAGGGCCACGATCCATAGGCAGAGTTACCAAATTTGTGCAGACCTACAAAAATGCCAACAAAAACAGGCCATAATGGTTTATCAAGTCTGTTTGGGTGTGCAGCTCACAGTCTATCTTACTGGAGCTGCCCCCCCTTCTCCCCCGATTTATCATCTCCCACCTACTCCTCTCCCTCATCTTCCCACCAGTTATGACTTTGCCTTTTACCCTGTCCCACTTCCTTTTAAAACTGCCCATTGTTTTTGATGAGACAACCTTTTCCGGCAGTTTGTTCTACTTTGATACCACCCTTTCTGTGAAAAAGCAACTCCTTATTTCCTTTTTAAATCTATCCCGCATTAATAACATACTGTGCCTCCTTGTGGTCCCCACCCTTTTTAACTTGACAATGCCCTCTGTTCTAACCTTGTTCATACCTTTTAGGTACTTGAAGGTTTTTATCTTATTCCCCCTCTCCCTTCTGTTCTTCAGGGAATACATACAGTCGAGAGCTCATGCAGTTTCTTCCCCTAGGGTTTGTCCCCCAGGCCTTGAATCACCTTGGTCACCCTACACTGTACCCCTTCCAGTAGTTTGATGTTTTTTTTTCAAATAAGGGCACTAGAACTGCACACAGTACTCAAAGTGTGATCTCACCAATGACCTGTACAATGGCAGAATGACTTCCTCTTTCCTGGAGGTGATTTCTCTGGTGATACATCCCAGTATTTTGCTTGCTTTGGCTGCCACTTTACGGCAATACACAGAGTGTCTCATGTCTCCCTTAACTATTACTCCTAGATACTTTTCCTGCTCTGAACTGGACACCTGTACACCCCCCAGATGGTAGCTGGTCACAGGGTTCCTAGCTTCCAGGTGCATGACCTTGCACTTCTTGGCATTGGACCCAACTGCTAGATGCCTGACTAATTCTCAGGCTTAGCTAAATCCTCCCTGAGCTCCTGTCTTCTTTCTTCTATGTACATTCTTCCAAAGAGCTCAGTGCCATCTGTGAATAGGCAGATTTTACTTTTGAACCTATCTGCTATGTCACCATTAAAGATGTTAAATAACATTGATCTGAGTACTGAGCAATTTGGAACCCTGCTGGTTACAGGAATAGGCTTTGATAGGTCTCATCACTACAGCCACCCTCTGGTTCCTGTCTTGCAGTCAGTTCTTGACTCACTTAACCAGCTTTTTCCTGGCTCCCTGGTTCCTCAGTTTACTAAGCATCCTTCCATGTGGCACTGAGTTGAAGGCCTTGCTGAAGTCTAGATACAGGGCATCAACTGCCTGGCCCCTCTCCAACAACCTTGTGATACATTTGAAAATTTCTATCAGGTTAGCCTGGTAGGATCTCCCCAAGACAAACACATACTGCCTTTTGTCCTGGAAGCCACTCATCACCAGAAAGTCCACTAGTCTCTCCTTTAGAATTATCTATATTAATTTGCCTACAATAGGGGTAAGGCTGACCTGCCGTAATTACCAGGTTCATCTCTGGTCTATTGTTGTGGGGAGGCACCACATGTGCCATTTTCTAGCCTTGAGACATGCACGCTGTCTCCAGCAAGGTGCTAAACAGGTCTACCAGGGTCTAGTCAGGACCTCTGCTGATTTCCTCTGGACTCTTGGGTGCATGCTGTCTGTTCCCAGAGTCGCATACATCTGAAGGACCCTAAGGCCCTTTAAAACCCTATCCTCTTGGATTTCCCTATCTGTTTCATCTTCTCGTCCCTTTTGAGCTATTTCCCCATTTGGCATGAGTCCATACTTTTCCCTAGTGAAAATCGAACTGAAGTACTAATTTAGTGACACCGCCTGATCCTCACTACTTTCCACCCATACCCCTCCCTCTTAATCCTGACAATGCCATCCTTACAGCTTCTTCTCCCTCTTATATACTTAAAAAAGTCCTTTTCTCCATCCCTGATCCCCTGCACCAACCTTAGTTCTCTTGCGGCCTTGGCTGCCTGGACCCCTCGGCCTGCCTCTTAGGATTTTCCTATATAATTATCTCTGTCTTCCTCTCTCACGGTACATTTGTACTAATGAAAGGCTGCTCTCTTTCCTCACTATCACTGCCACCTCATAGTTGATCGGCTTGATCTTTTAGTCCTGGATTTCTTACTCTGGGTCTTTGTACACGTGTTAGTGGTCTCAGTCAGATTCAACTTAATAATGGACCATTTCTGATCTGTATCCATCTCTGGACTGATTTTGACAAGGTGCCCTACTAGAATGTCACCCATCCTACCAATGTTTTCCCTCCTGAAGCCCACTACTCTCATCTTAGTCCTGGTTGTTTCCTTGTCAAAATTGAGGTAAAAACACATTGTGCGTTGGTCGCTGCCTACAAGGGGGTCCTCCACTACAATTTCTTTGATATGTTCTCATCTGACAGCACCAGATAAAGTATGGTACCATGCTTGGTTGGCTCTTTGCTATTTGTGAAGTTCTATCTGTAAGGTGAACTTGAATTTCACCTTGCAGATTAAATTTGCAGATGTTGGCAAATTCATGAATTTCTCCACGGAGTGAAGTTTGTAACACTGGCCACCCCTATGTGGTATTAGAGACAGAGAGTACCCTTCATAAAGCTTACCAAAGTAAGTTAAAATACAAACAAGCATAGGAGTGTGGCTCATCGGAGTTACATTGATGTTGGTAGTGAAACTTGGGCTCTATGATGCCAGTTTGACAACCCCTTTTATTGACCGGCATCTCGCCGGCAGGAATCATGTCAACCACAAGTTGCAGTCATCATGATTCTTGTTTATCTTCTGGTTCCTTTTTTTGTATTGGGGGGCCTTGCTCCCCGAACCCCGCCCCGACTTTAGGATTCTTAACTCCAGTCAGAGTTACTTCGAGGTGGGGGGTGCAGAACTGGGAGACAGTGTGCCCCTGTCTTGAGCACACCAACACAGCGACCTGTCAGCAAGATCGATTTTACCGACAGGATTGTAGTTCACTGTGTTGGTGTCACCCTAAGGGGCACATACCACAAAACTTGCCCACACATCAGTCTTAAAATCTGGATATAAAAGATTTCTATTCAAATTGGGGATAAGAAGAGACAAAAAAAAAAATAAATGAATTTGTAGACTCTTGTGGGGCAGTAGTGACTTGAGAAGGAGTGCTAAGTATTGATATTACTGATCAGCCACTTTGCAAGCACCCATGTAAAAATAAATATAAACTAAAATGATTATAATATTTAAAGGCATGTTAGATTCTGAACTACTATTCCATGAAAGCCAAAAACCACTTGTAAAGTACAAGAGTGCCATGTTCTTCTGAAGCATCAATTCATCCAGGTTGCTTGCACACAGTGGAATTCTTCATTTTTAATACTGGAGAAACCCTTGAAATAGCAGAAGATCTATTTGGTGTGTAGTGTTGGGTGACTCTCTGGCAGTCATGAATGGAGGCTGATAGAGATTCTCATGATGATGGTGGTCCCAATTGGAAAGATCACCATGATCAAGTGCTTAACCCACATTGTTAAATCAGATAATCCCTGCTGTGCAGGTTCTGAAAGGATCGCTGAGGTAAATTTTAGACCTAGCCAATGGAGACCCAGGCTGATTTCACTACAATGTGACTGTCCTTCTGGCTCACCTGACCAGTGAGATAAAGAGTCAGTTTTCCAGAGTGTGGGACACTAAAAGCTAATCTACAGTCCACTTAAAGTGAAATATTCTGCATCTTGAAAAGTCAGGCCACTGTGTGACAGGTTGAGCAAAGGCTAGGCATGCAGCTACAGCATGTGAGGGCTGTTGGTTAAGGTGTGCATGAAGTGAAGAATGGCTAGTTTTCACCTGTTAAACTCAGTGTTGCAAATGAAACAGTACCATAACTCTGTAGAGAGACTGGGTCAAGCTCACTTATTTCTTGTGGGAGGTGCAAAAAAAGAGGACACAACTGCAACAATTTTCTGTGGACCATCCTTGAATCTGGCCACATGCAGGGCAGTTAGGTCGGTGCCATTGTCTGCAAGCATATGTGGACAGATCACTTTTACAGCCAGCAGATGGTGTGCTGACTGGGTGATGTTGTGGGTGTGATTTTAAGGGAGCTAAAGTGGTAAAGAAATGATTTTGTGGAGGATCAAACACAGCCATGTCTACCACAATGAGCATCCATGCTGGGAGCTTACTAGTTAATTTTGGTTGCTAGGTGTAATAGGCAGAGAGGGAAAGATCTGGTGCCGGTAAGTCTGAAGGTTGAGCCTCCTTGCTGCCTGCAGGTGCAGCCCCACCACTAGGGTGCATAAATATCATGGTTTTGGTGCCAAAAAGAGAGACCAGAAGGAGAAGAGAAGAGGAGCTAGAGGTGTAAGGATCACAGTGATCACAGGATCGGCAGTTGGGCCATGGCGAGGCTGGGGTGGGCCAGTGGCCACCCGAGCCCTCCTCCCTCAAAGACCCACATATATAGAAGCAGTGATTAGGGCAGTAGAGAGGGGGAGTAGTGGAGCTCAAGTTCATGGGCCTGTTTGTGAAAAGTGGGAGCCTGAGCACAAGGAACAAGCAGAATAGAGGCCTGACATGTGATCTCTGGCACCATGGTTTTGGAAAGCATGGATGGGGGCCCTGATATTCTAAGTAGTTTTGCCCATGGGTGAGTGCAGCTTTTTGGGTGGGCATGTGTCCTGTGAGATGGCCTGCTCTGGCAGTTTGGGCCTGGGGTGCAGTTCAGAGGTGGCAGCTTGGACTACTTGGGAGGTAGTAGTGGCAACACTACCCTTTTTCCCCTGGCCAGTGGTGTCTACAGTGTTGGGACCCTCAGGTTGTGCTTCCTGTGTTGGCAGGGGAAGGTCCATGTGGGGAATGGTTGGTTGGGACTCCAGCACGGTAGTAGATCATCCGGCTGCTCTGTGTGGTACAAGCTTCAGTCCGCTGGGTGAAGGCAGTCAAGAAATTGGAATCGCTGCATGAGCGGATGTGCTGTTGGTTTTCATTATCAGGATGCAGAATTCCCTGGGAAATCATTCTAGGAACTTGGCATCAGTGATTGGATGTCTGGATGGTATTCACTGGTTCTGTTCTTGATGAAAGAACAACTATTTGAATGTGTAAGACCTTCAAGTAAAGAAAATGCTCTATGTATTATAACATACCCCCCCCCCCAGTAGAGAAAGTTTAAGGAAAACATGAGTGGGACATGGGATCGGGACAGTAGAAACATCTCATATTGCCATAGTCACCAGTGTACGCCCAGTAAATAGATTCAGTATGAAAAGTAAGCAAATGCCTTTGTAAAGATTAGATTGAAAAGAAGAGAGAGATGAAATGCAAGTGCAGCAAACACAAACTACCTCCGAGTGTGGCCTGGTTCAATTCACTGTTATTACTGCTGTGAGGAATGTTGCCTTTTCAGCTCGAGGTAATGCCTGTATGCAATAAGTCAGCCTGTATGAAAAATAAATTATTGCAGCCAGAATGTCAGGTTTTGGCCAGTGAAGTACCCCCCTTCAATCTTTACCACCTGCATACCCCTAGACATGGGGTGTGGGCTTACAATC
The DNA here is from genome assembly GCA_016271365.2 of Neoceratodus forsteri. Taxonomy (NCBI): domain Eukaryota; kingdom Metazoa; phylum Chordata; order Ceratodontiformes; family Ceratodontidae; genus Neoceratodus; species Neoceratodus forsteri. The sequence continues at coordinate 119,179,629 of CM028133.1, forward strand.
TGGGGGCTTATCCGTGATTTGAAAGAACTGTTTTGGGGGAAAGGTTTGTGCCTGGACTGACTTTTGATAAGCTGCAGGGGAGTTTTTGTAATGTGGAGGTGCCATTTTGAGCTCATACAACATCACGCCTCATAGCAGCACCATGTTTTAACATGAACTGTTTAGCATCCTCTTAATGTATGCAGAACTTTGGGATCCACTGTTGATTGGTTGGAGGTAGCTGAGCTGGGACTTGGAGTCATGTTTCATTGATCAGGAGCACCATCTTTGCTGAGCTCCATCTGAACTATACCACATATGTGTCGGTGACAGGAAATGCCTGAATGATTTGGACTTTTAAAAACCCAATTGAAGTTTTGTTTAAAGAACCTTGGCAAACCCCACCATGGCTGAGGCTTCAGGAGATGGAAACCATATGGTTCTTGTGCCAGCATCTCTACTTTCATGGCTTTGGGACTTGGCCCAAAAGGGACAAATGCAAGAGAAGTGCATAATCTGCCATCATTCCAGCGGTGTGGTGAAGGTTTTGCATGTCTACTTGGTTTGTGCCGATAGTGGCACCATTTTCCCAGCTCACCCTGCTATTGAATACCAGACCACTTGGAGTTTGGCTACCACCTCTGAATTGATGAGTGCTGCCTCCTCTGGTTTGGAATACTAGGAGCTGATGGGAACTGCCACCAATCAAGTAGCCAATGGGGAGCAGGGCACTAGCAAGCTGCCCAGCCCTTGTCCCCCTGTGACACCTGGTCTTCCCCTGGCAGAAGTGGAGGCCGTGGGGTGGCAGCCAGGACCGAGCCATCTGAGTTCCCTGCACTGGGCCCAAGCCCTCGGTGGCAGACACCATGAAAAGATCCAGAGGACCACCTACCATCACTGTGGAGGCCCTAGTTATCCAGCACCTTGATGTGGAAGTGGAGAAAATTATATAGGAAGAAGGTTCTAGTGTGGGAGTAGACCAAGAGTATTCTGTAATACCTCTACATGGTGTGCAGTGCAAGTAGTATACTTTTGATGATCAGTTGTGGTAATGGGACATCCCTAAGCCATACTGCTTTCCCAGCAACAGGTTTCCAGACAATATGCCCCTGCCACATCAGCTCTGAATTAAAAGTAGGAAGGACATGGATGCTGTCAGTCCCACTGACCCCTGTTATTTGAGGTACACCTTGGGGAGTTGGCTGTTAAAGGACACTGCCCTCAGAACCAGTGTGTGCAGTATCCCAGACTGGTTTCAGGCTGAGCACTGGGTTCATCAGTGAATCGGGAAGGAGTACCCTAGTGAGAACTATCCATATGTGAGCAAGAGAATTTGGGATGTGATTGAGGAGAAAAAAGAGGAATTGGTATTCCATGGCACTCTGGACAAAGTTAAGTCAAAGAGCTATGGGAGTGCTTTGGAGTCAGGATGATATAAGCAGGAGGTCATCAAGAGAGACAGGCAATTGTACCTTTCAATGGTATGGACTGGAGTGACTCTGCTTAAAACCTTTGCAATGGTCCAGGGTGCAGAAGGTCAAAACCAAATATGTCATCTGTGAGGATGCTTTCAGTGATGAGTGTACTGAGCAAGACCCTAAGTTGTATTTTACCTGGAGTGTTTTAGAACAGCACTCTCCTATCCAGAGGCAAGACACCTGGGACTGTTTAAAATTAGCCCTTTGATGCTGGCTGGCAGGACTGCCCAACTTTGGACCCCAGCGTTGAAGTCTGGGTGAGATCAACCACTTATGGTTACTGTTTATGTGTTTTAAAACATTTTTAAGGAGGGGTTGATTCCTCTGCTGCCTTAACAGTGACATTTTTTGTTCTAATTGACATTAATGCTTAGTGTTTTGAAAAAGAAAAGAAAATAATTAGGACAAAATGTTTTTCATTCAAGAGCTAGAAATGTACATGACTGGTGTGCCTGAAGTTTCCCTGTTGGTTGTGTGAATTGGAGAACTCAGTGGTGAGATGAGACAAAACCGTTTACAGATATATCAGAGAAAAAAGTAAAGTAAGGGGGGATAGTGAAACTGAAAAGGAAGGACGACTGTAGAGTGGAGGATGACAACTGCAAAGCAGACATATTAAATGGATACTTCTGCTCAGTCTTCATGGAGGAGAGGGCAGGAAAGAGGAAATAATATAAAAAGCAGCATGAGTACAGAAATGGATATAGGTCCCTTCCCAGAGGAAAGTGTCCTAAGAGAGCTGGAAATAATAAGGATCTATAAAGCTATGGGGCTGGATGAGGTACACCCCAGGGTGCTCAGGGACCTAAGAGAAGTGGTGGCCAAACCTCTGACAACCTTGTTCAGCCTGTCACTGGAAACAGTGGAGTTACCCAAAAACTGGAGGAGAGCTGATGTAGTCCCCCTACACAAAAGCAGAAGCAGAGAGGAAGCGGGAAACTGCAGGCCAGTCAGTCTGACCTCAGTAGTGGGGAAGATAATGGAAACACTACTGAAGGAAAGAATAGTGTAACACCTGGTTGCCAGTGGTCTACAGGACCCAAGACAACATGGTTTTGCAGGAGGTAGGTCATGCCAGACTAACCTCTTTGAGTTCTTCAACTTGGTGACAAGGCAGGAGGATCAGGAAGGGGCAGTAGATGTGGCCTACCTGGACTTCAGCAAGGCCTTTGATACTGCGTCATATAGAAGGCTGTTAAATAAGCTAAGGAACATGGGAGTAGGGAAGATGGTGATAAAGTGGGTGGAACATTGGCTAGATAGCAAGTCACAGAGGGTGGTAATAAATTGCTGTCATTCAGCAGAGGGGAAGGTGACCAGTAGGATTCCACAGGGATCTGAACTGGTGCCAGTCTTCTTCAATATATTTATCAATATTATTACAGAGGACCTAGAAGGGGAAATCTGACTTTTCACAGATGATACAAAGCTCTGCAACAGGTACATATACCGGAGGGTGAGGAAGAAAGAGTAGTGATCTGCAGAAGCATGAGGACTGGTCAGGGGACTGGCAGTGGAGATTTAACACAAAAAAGTTCAAGATAATCCACATGGAGCACAAAAATCCAAGAACAAAATATCAGCCAGGGGGGCTACAGAATGCTCCAAGCAGGAAAGGGACCTAGAGGTCATCATCTCTGATGACCTTAAGGTAGCGAGTCAGTCTGATAAGGCAGCAGGAACAGTAAACAAGATGCCGGGATGCATAAGCAGGGGTATCACTAGCAGGAACAAGCATTTGCCAATGCCAAATGTTTGCTTGCTGATATTAGCATTGGACATGCAGGAGTTAGACAGATGTAGAATAGGAGTGGCAGTGAAGTACTGAACTCACGCCAAGCCCACTTCCACCCTGCAGAGATAGACAGGCATTGGAGAGTACCTGTGGATCATTGCCCATAATGCTCATGGCATTTCACCTCACCCTATCCTGTAGATACCAACAATTGTTGAGGTGTACATTGAGGTGTTCGGCTTCACAGTCACCCCATTTCAGAAGGACATACACTGAAATGGGTGCAGTACAGGAGAATGGGGAGAATTCTGGGGCTGAAGACTGCAAGGCACACTTTGATGCCTGTAACTGGGTTCAGGGTAGGGGTGGGATGGCATGAACATTACAGCTGGTGATCCAAAGTTACGCCTCTGATGCCTGTCAGTCTGTACAAGGTGTGATGTTATGGTTAGAAACCCTAACACCCTGAAAGTGTGTTGGTATTTGCACTACAAATTTTGAACATGGCCTTTTTGTGACCCTCACCTCATGAAAGCATTTGGGACCTCTTCTCGTGAACAGTGGCGGTATTATTTTGTTAATGTGTCCCAAACTTCAAGTTCCCACAGCGACCATACCATTCTGTGCCAAATGTGCGAAAACACAGATCAGGCAGGATGTCCTCCAGGATAGTAAACAGCATGGGTTTGTGGCAAGGAGGTCTTGCCAAATTATGCAAGGCCTTTGACTCAGTGCTATCACAGGCAACTGCTGAAAAAGATGGGAGGATCTGGGGGTGACAAAGTGAGAAGGGTAAGAAATTAGCTGAGTGGGAGGCAGCAGAGAGTCATGGTAAATGGGATCAAATCAGAAGAGAGGGAGTTTACAAGTCAGGTGCCACGGGGATCTCTCCTAGGGCTAGTTCTCTTCAATATGTTCATCAATGACACTGGAGAAGGAATCCAGAACATGTTGTGTTGGAGATGCAGAATGACCTGCATAGTCTGGAAAGGTGGTCTAAGGTCTGGCAGTTGAAATTCAATAGCAGAAAGTGCAAGGTAATGCACATACAGTAAGGAGCAAGAACTCCAGGACAGAATACCAGATGAGAGGGGTTAAGCTGAGCAGTACAACTGAGGAAAGGGATATAGGTGCCATTAATAGTGATATCATTAAACAATCAAGCCAACAGAATAAGGACATTAGTAAAGCAAACAAGATGTTAGGATGGGTCGATAGGGGTACTGACAGTAGAATGAAAAGACGTAATAGTACCTCCTTATAGATGAATGGTTCAAGATGATAGGGACATGAGTGAAAACTTATGAGGACGGTTTAAAAGGGATATGAGGAAGTATTATTTTATGGAGAGGGTGATGGAATCTTGGAACAGACTGCCAGTTGAGGTGGTAGCAGCATAAATAGTTTCAAGCACAGGTGGGACAGAGTGCAGGCTATATTGACTACTCAGGACAACAGTAGCAGGGAGGAGAATGGGTGGGGCTGTGTGGTCTAGTTCCCTGGATGACAATTAGGTCCCAGGCATGGATAGGATAGATAGGGAAACACTTGAAAACTGGACGGATCATAGTTCTTTTTCTGCCAGCACTGTCTATGTACAGCGTCTATGCAGGGCCAGATTTACAGTAACACCATGAAGGATCAGATTTTCAACAACATGTATGCCTGTACATAGGGCCCTTTGTTTCAGGAGGTCCAATCCATCAGCTGTTTTAGTATTTGATTTACAGTGTTTGTTTGTTGTTGGCACCTGACAGGTCAGAGGAAGAACTTTTTTCTCGGGGGGGGGGGGTGCACCTGGCTGTGCTAGAAAAATAAAGCACATAAGCTGCTCTGACTGCCTTGTGAGGCCCATCCTTGTAGCTGTCCATCTCTACAGAAAAAAAAAAGAGGATGCCTTTCTCCCAACCTTGGTCTTACTGCAGGCTGCAGACATGTGTAACAGTCTATTGTTTTTATTGGTGGTCTGATACTGATGCAAATTGCAATTGCAAATTGAGTTTTATTTGGCTCATTTGGCTGGTTGGCATTAGGTGATGGAATCTGACTGGCAACTGTGCTGCTGCTAAATTTAGTCATGTATGCACCTACAGCCAACTGGCAGTTTGGCACCATTCTAACTCTGCAATTGAGGATGGAGGGAGCACTCATCGCATGTGGAAGATGGAGTAGTGGGACTGGACTGTCACAGTTGAGAGGGGGTGAGAAGCAGGAGCAAGAGTTTACTTTAGCTTAAAAGCTCACTCTCAAGCCTAGCTTATCTTTTTTTTTTTCTGCAGAAGCTGTGTGGAAAACTAGACCAGTGGACATCAGAACTCTGGGTAGAAATGCACCAGGCTGTATAAACATGGTCACTGTCTGGCAGCTCAGTAAGGCAAGTGGAAAGAGTAAAGACGCCAGGACTCAGAAGCGAGTGAATCGGCCATGACAGATATGGATTCAAGGCCCAAGGGAAGAGCTGCATCTATCTGGTTTAGAGCACACAAGTCTGATTCCAAGATTCAGACCGGACTGGGAGCACACAAAGCAGCAGCACCAGCCCTCAGCATAGACACATCATCACTGTCTCGGCAAAGTGGTACCAGCAGAAACAAGCAAGTGCTCTGAGAGACAGGTTTACAGGGGCACTGCTCTTGGGCATGAGAGCACAGGTTAGCGTCAAAGCTTCAGATTGATGGTAAGGACCCAGGAGTAGGGCAGCTGCTAAACTCTTTCAGGTTTTAATTTAGCACTGTTATTATTCTCAGTTTTCTTTTGCAGCAGTCTATTATTTCATTATGTTTGTGCAAGTGTGCAGATAAGAAACACAGGTAGACTAAATAGACCAAAATGACGTTTTGCTGTCTATGCTTCTATGAGAGTCAAGTAAAGTGCAGTAGAGAACTGTCTGTTTTGTTCATTAAAAGGCGGTGTTTGTATAGGGGGAAGGGGGTATACGTGCTGAGCTTATGTTATCCTGCTCAGCACTTACTGCTGTAGCCAACAGTCTGAGTTTGGTATGGTAGTGGTTTAACTAATTTGCGAGGTAACTTAAGTGCTGCTGTTGCAGTGTTACAGATAAAATGTCTGCCTGATCGAGGATTTCTATAAAATTAATGTATGATTGCTAGCCTGTTAGTGGTGGTTCAAGACCTCATTCATCCTGCCTGCATGAGTTATTATGGTGGGAAGCTGCTGACTTAAAATGGAAGACACAGACACCACAAGTGTGGAGTGTGTGGCAGTGGTACAGTTTGTTAATGCAGACTCCTCCCCATCTGTATCACTCACAGAGCTTGTAAAACTTCTAATTATGGACTGTATGTGTCTGTCTGTAGCATCTGGTCCATTACCTCATCTGATTCATTCATCTCACCTCAGGAGGAGGAGGAGCATGAGTGTGTGACAAGGTTCACTGCATAACCAATGCTTATTAAACAGGATGGTGGGGGAAGGGGCCTCGGCCAGTAGGGTATTGACTGGGGGAGATGTGAATGGCCTTGGGGAGGCACCCTTGGTTACTGCTGTGCATAGGGCCCATGGCAGTGTAAATCTGGCCCTGTACCTACAGTATGTATTTACGAGTGAATATGGAAAACCCCCAATAAACACCAGGTGCTGCGCAAAATGACACTGGTAGTTCTACTGGGGTCACTCTTCTCTTTGTTCTAAGCAACCACATCAACACCAGCATGTTGTTCAGGAGGGCACTGTGCTATCATGAGGTGCCATATTTCAGCAGTAAAGCAATAGCAGTAGAATATGTGCATTAGAGCACAAAACACTAAACTCAGCTAAAGCTGATTTAACACCAGAACAAGATAAGATGTTAAACCATGACCCTGTCTATATGTTCCACTGGTTTATCATGTAGATGTTGCAGATCTACTAGCCCTTCACAAAAAACAGTAGGGGAATTTCCCCAGTATTGTGGCCAGATCCACACACACACACCCACATGTGCAGGCATACACACACACACACACACACACACACTCACACTAACCTTCACTATCACCACCATCATAGTCTTAGCCAGCTGCACATCCATATGCCAAACAAATTCTACATTTATTATTTACAAGGTGTGGGATGTCCCTAAAGTCTGAATTTTGGACTAAATCTGCCATTTTATCAAGAGGCCACTCCAGGCCAGGATCAAAATGGGACACATGCCCAGTAAACATCTGCTGTACCCAACTGTGTCCCAACAGTGATACAGCTGCCAACATAGTCCACAATGAAATTCCATTTATGTGCCCAGTATTTTGTCTTTGCTACAGTCCACCACTGAACCACCACCACTGAATTTTACATATCAATCATCATCATCATCCCAAATCCTCTACTATTGCCCAAGACCAGACCAAAACAACCTGTAACCATGTGAAATCCCTTAACTCAGGGCAATATAAACTTTGCAAATTATTTTTATTTTACAGGAAACACTTGAATTACAAATTACAAAGAAGATTCATTTTATTGCAAATGCAAGAATAAACAAAATGTATTCATATGTGTGTATCTACATATGAAAAGTGGTCTTAAAAGCTCTTCTTATACACACACACACACACACACACACACACACACACACATTATTCTTCCAATTGCAGGTAACTTACTGTCCATTCCTGGGCATATTTGCTACCACACTTTGCTATTAACATTACTTTAGCACTGCAAATGTACTACAAAATCCATTTTCTATAAAGCTGAAAAGATTTGATAGTGCATGATAAGTGAAGTTAAGAAGAAAACAATGCCCATTTTTTAAGCACCAAATATAAAAATAAATTATAAGATAGCTGTGAATTTTGTCACCGGTGTGTGATACCACTTTGACTCCCTCTTGCCTGCAGTCTATTAGAAATGTGGTCTCACACTTATAACAGAATGGCCATAACTTTTTCTGAACAGTGGGATACTTTTCACAGCTGAACACAGCTTTTGGATTGACTGACAGACAAACAATCCAAAGTTCATTGTAACAAGCTGAACCAGCAAAAACTGAATGGTTTTACAAATACTTTCATACAGTGTAGTGCTTCAGACACTTCATGTAAGATAAAGTAAGTCTGATAGCAACACCAGTCTTGAGATATTGTATACCCTGGTCATTGGTTAAAAGAATGTTATGCAGGCCAACCCGAGCTGTTCAGTATCTATTAAACTATTGAATACAATTACATAAAACACCACTGAATAATTTATTACATACAGGTTGGTAAGATGGGGACAGAAATAAATTTAGATTATTTGAAATTATGATGCACTTAAAGATAGTTTTCCTGTTTAAAGGGCATGATTTAAAAAAAGAGACAGTAAATTCTGAGCCCTGCAGTTTTCTGTCACTATCTCAGTTTTGTCTTATTTATTTAAAATATGTGCCCAGGAGTAAACCAACAACAAGAACATAATCTATTTCTAACTAGGATGTCAGTCTTTTAGGTGATTAGCCTAATCCAACACATTTTAAAAGCTACAAAACTGCATACAGTCTGTATAAAAAATAATAGCATGAACTTCCACTACCTTGATATTCTAATCAAAAAGTATCCTACCCATTCAAATTTCTTCAATGCAGAACTTACAAAAAGGGTCTGTGTGTGTTATGTCAATCTGTATCAGTTTTTAATGCTGATGATGATGAAGCTCAGACAGTGCTCACTGCTGACTTGAAACCAAGCACACTTGAAATTACCATAATATGATGCCAAGTGGGAGAGTTCCATTGCTAGCCAGTTTCCTTGTGGAGAATTTCGTATTGTATATATTTTTAACCTAGCTCAGGGATGTTTTGTAACAGAGGAGTTTCTTCTCTTAGGTCATTTTGATCATTGGTTGGTTTATGTTTTATACTTTCAGTGCTTATTTTCCAAACAATGATCAGTGCACCGTCACACACCATACATACAATATATACACACATTGATGGCAGAAAGGGCCAATGGCTCCATCGAGTCTGGCCAGTAACTTCCAGCATCCACACCCAGCCTAATGCTTGCTTGCTTGTCATCTATCTGTGCTTTCTCTTGAATACTCATGCAGGATGGCTTCTCTTCCCTTACTGTGTGGTTATGGGTGGTGTTGCTAGTCCTGAGAGGCGGCAGCGCTATGGGTGATGGCGGGCACTTCCTGCTCCAGATCAGAGACCCCAATTCTGACCCCGGAAGACTGCTGCAGCAGGTAAAGGCTTCACCCTTTTACCTGCAAAATAAGTTTCAAAAATAAAAATACAATAATAGAACTAAAGATTCAATTCAGACTAAATGAACAGAAGAAAACACATCTGTTTCTGACAACACTCATAGACCAATGGCTGGCTAAGAATATTCAAAGTCAGTTCACAATTGCCAAACAACTGTTTTAAAATAAAGCCACTGCAGCATATTGTCTGCCAAGAGCTTTGCCCAAAACAAATTGAACAAAAACGTTTAAATAATGAATCAGCTGGTAACTAAATATAAATTAGCCCCCTGTAACACAAAATGCTGATGTCCAAGGAAAAGCAACTAAATCCTATTTGAGTTGTATCTCCTATTAAGGATTAGCCATCTAATAGGTTAAGTATTACAGTATTCCAGCAGATTAGCAATTCTCTTCCGAAACAATCATTTTTGCAGCACCTTCAGAAGTCTAAAACTGGTTCTACCTACTTTGCCTTTCCTTTAAACATGTGAAAAACTCACCTTCTTTCCAAACAATAACATGCCATTGCTAAAATATACATTCAGCGACTTTCTCTACAGCGTTAAAAGCTCCAATATGCCACTACTGTATTTAAAAAACTGAAAAGGAATACATTTTTCACAACCAGTCGGTGCCTTCCTGCATATTTTGCACCATTTATTCACTAAGGTAAAGGCTGGTTTATAGGCGACGTGCATTTTGAAAGGAAGTAGTCTTAGCGATTTTGATGCCCTTCTTTTCCTTTTCTTTTCCCACTTACCAGCTGGAAAGACAGCAGCACGGGGGAATCCGGTGAAAATAGCACAATAAATAATAGCGCTAGTAAAAATGTCACAGAATTTAAAGCACCAAACAAATTGCCAGTTGTCAGATCGAAGAAGAAGTACAAGTACATGGCACAGATGCATTAAGGGAATTGTGTCTAAGTATGGTTCATAGTCCCTGTACGAATATGTGCAAGGCATCACTTATAACTTTCAATTACAGGCAAAGCGGACTTTGAAAGTAGCATAGTAACGGCACACATTTGCTCTATACACCTGTGACTGTAATTTGAGTTTATTTTAATGCATTTCTGAATAAATTGCATAGTTTTTGTCTTCCCATAAATAAGGCTGAATTATTACTACTAATATGTGTATTTTATTCTTGAACATACACATGCTAATCATAGTTGGTGCCATACAGGTGACTTTATATCACACACTATTTAATGGGGGCTATTAATTGAGCGCTTACACTCACGCTATTTTAATGGCCACTGAGGAGGACTGAACATCCACCTCCATATCTCTCTCCTCTCCACTGAACTGAACAAAGTCCCTACTCCATTCAGCTCCATACAGGTGCATTCTCAGCTTCAGTCTCCGAGCCTTTCAATGACAAGCACAAAAACATGACTTGAGCTCAGGACTCCGGAAAAGGACAACAGGGGCAGTAAGAGCTCCCAAGGTTGCTGTACAGTTTGGTCAGTTACAGGTGGGGTGCGGAAAGTGCAGGAGGTGCTTCATGACTGAGTACGATCCTACTGATCTGTTTACCAGCAGTGCATGTGAAATGCAGTTGGTCTGGCTGCTATCTGAAACTAAACTCTCCAGACACATACAATGAGATAAAGGCTTCACTACAGGAACAACACACAACCACAGACAGTGGAATTACAGACCCATCCCTGTCTCCATTTACAGTAAGAAAGACAGTGTGTGTAAAGAGAAAGACATGTTTTATATGTTTCTTTCCGCATAACCCTGCCTCATAACTGCTGGCGCTACCTATTGTTCATGGCTCAACGATAGGCTGCTTCTGGTATGATGGGCGGTGCCCGGACTGGTGCGGCTATTTTCTTTGAAGGTTGTGGCATGCTTTCAAACTAGTGTCACTGGCAGCATCCATCATTATTGGTGGCCACCACTCATGCCCCACCATGCAGTGGCAGCATTGGCCACAACAGTGCCACACCTCCAGAACCTGCTTCTCCAGCAAGCTGCCGCAATATGTTTCTTGCACATGTGTGCAAGCAAACATAAAAAGGTCATAATTCCACTATACAGGACATTAGTAAGGCCACACCTTGAGTACAGTGTCTAGTTCTGGTGACCTTACCTATGTAAGGACATTGTCAGGGTAGAGGCTGTTCAAAGGAGGGCAACCAAGATGGTACAAGGATTACATCACAAACCCTAGAGGGCAAGCTGAAAGACTTAAATATGTACTTTCTGGAGGAGAGAAGGGAGAGTGGGGATATGACTGGGACTAATAAATACCTCACAGGGAAAAACAAGGTGCAGGAAATCACAATTTTTCAAAGAAAAAGATGCTCCAGGATTGGGGGACATGGGAGGAAACTGGAGGGAGAGAAGTTCAGTGGAAACGTGAGGAGATACTTTTCAACAGAGAGGGTGGTAGACAAATGGAACAGCCTGCCAGAAGAGGTGGTGGGGGCAGAACAAGTATAGGATTTCAGAAGGTATGGGATAAGTATAAGGGGATCCTGGTAGTTGAGGGAAAGGAATAACCTAGTTTCAGGGAAGCTTGAACAAGTACAGTAAATTGTAGTAACAGGCAGACTAAGTGGGCAAAAGGCCCTTACCTGATGGCAACATCTATGTATCTATGAGAGTACATGGAGGTGAGAATGAGTGAGTGGTTGTATGACTGTTCTTGAGTTAGTGCAATGTTTAATGCTGCTCAGTTTTATTGTACAAAGTGTGTATACTGCAATTTGCCAACTTTGCTTAAGTGGTTATGGTAAGAGACTTAAGAAAAGTATTTTGGGGAAAATTGTAAAATCTTTGTGCCCATTCCTGGCAGCAACACTTTTTTATTTCTTTTACGGAATAGATAGTGTAGAAAGTGTGTAGTGATGGGGAGAGGCACCGCTGGTCATACCAGCAGCAGCCTATCACCGAGCCATGAACAATAAGCAGTATCTTCCAGTTATCTGTGGCAACCAGCATGTGGGTTGCCAGTTAGCCAATAAGATATACTAAAGATGTTAGAGTGAAAAGTATTCAAGGGTTTTAAAGTGTGAAATTTCCACCGTTCCTGTGGTGTAACCATTTGGTGTTCTGACCCTCAGGGGAGGAAGAAATGCACATATCTCTCCTCTGGGATGTCTGTGGTGCAGCCTGGTTGGTGATCACCAGAGAGTGAAAGTTTTCTGTTGGGGGGAAGTGTAAGCATCCTCTGGGAGCTTTCTAGTTAATTTTGGTTGCTAGGTGTACAGTAACTAAGCAGAGAGGGAGAGTGCTGGTGCCGGTAGGTCTGGAGGTTGAGCCTGCTTGCTGCTAGCAGGTGGTTCACCATCTCTAGGGGGTATAAATATCAGGGTTTTGGCACCAAAGAGAGAGACTGGGAGGAGAGGAGAAGAGAAGTCAGGGGTGTCAGCCTACAAGTTCAGCCGGAGGGCCATGGTGATGTGGGGTGGCCCGCTTTTCACCCCAGCCCTCCACTCTTGGAGACCCGTGTATGCAGAAATGGTGGTTTGGGCAGTAGAGAGGGGGAGTAGTGGAGCACAAGTACCTGGGCCTGCTGGTGCAGAGTGGGAGTCAGAGCCTGAGCAGCAAACAGAATGGAGGCTCACCATGTGATCTCTGACACCATGGTAGGGTAAGCACCGATGGGGGCCCTGGTATCCTAAGATGTTTCACCCTTGGGTGAGTGCAGCCTGTTGGATTGGTGTGTGTCCTGTGAGCTGGCCTGTTCTGGCAGTTTGGGCCTGGGGTGCAGTCCAGAGGTGGCAGTCTGGACTATTGGAGAGGTAGTGGTGGCAGCACTACCCCTTTTCCCATGAGCAGTGGCTGCTACAGTGTTGGAATCCTCAGGTTGTGCTGCCTGTGGAGGCAGGGAATGGAATGGTCAATATGGGGAATGGTTGGTTGGAACTCGGGCGGGCTGGCAGACCATCTGGGTGCTCTGTGTGGCTCAGGCATCAGTCCTCTTGGTGAAGGCAGTCCATAAACTGGAATAGCTGCATCAGCTGATGTGCTGTTGCTTTCCATTATCAGGATGCAGAATTCCCTGGGAAGCCATTCTAGGAACTTGTCATGAGTGACTGGATGTCTGGAAGGTATTCACTGGTTCTGTTCTTGATAAAAGAACACCTATTTGAATGTGTAAGACCTGAAGTAAAGAAAATGCTCCATGTATTATTCATACTCCCCAAGTGGAGAAAGTTAAGGAAAAACTGAATGGTGTATTGGATTGGGACAGTAGAAACATCTCATGCTGTCATAGTCCCCAGTGGACACCCAGTAAACAGATTCAGTCTGAAAAGTAAGCAAGTGCCTGTGTAAAGATTAGATTGAAATGAAGGGCAAAGAAATGGAAGTGCTGCTAAGTTTAAATTACCTCTATGTGTGGCCTGGTTCAGTCCACTATTATTGCTGCTGTCAGGAATGTAGCCTTTTCAGTTTGAGGGAATATCTGCATACAATAACTCAGTCTGTTGGAAAAAGATTGTTGCAGAAGGAATGTCAGGTTTTGTCCTGTGAAATGCCCTCCTCCCATCTTTACTACCTGGAAGCCCTAGATGCGGGAAGGAGGGCCTACATAAACAACTGACCTGTGCATTTTCTGTGGTTCCACAGGCTCATTCCCATCAATCTGAGCAAAGTGGGTCACCAGTGGTTAGGCTGGAAAGAGAAGGAGTGCTTACAGGGCACTGCATCCATGTTCCATGATGCAAATAAGAGCACAGCTCAAAATCTTTAGGAAGATGGTGATGGTAATGTTTATGGCAGTAAATATTCAGTGTGGTTGCATTTCACTCTTGCAAAAGCTGAAGTGACTAAGGCTATCTGTTCACTGCTCTGGGACACTATAAGCCAAGGAACATGTCTTCTGAAATTGATCATGACATCAATGGTAAACTGCTGCTGAATGACACATGTATAAATGGAGGATCGCAATCTGTGGTCCTCAGTTGTGTGTTTGCCGTTCTTGCTGTTTGTATTACAGGCTCCGATGAACAAGTCAGCTGTTAGGTGATAATAGTAGTAATCATGTTCTTTGTAATATAGACCCTGTCACTTTTTCTTAATTAATAAAAGTTATGGTCAATCCATGTGCATCACCATTACCCAGTGCATGGTGCACCAGGGTCTTCAACTCCAGAGAAGTTGATGTTGTCTCCTGCTACCCACTACCAGTGTTTAAAGGAGACCATTCTCTTCCAAGGACCCCAACACTCAAGTGTGGGACTGGTCCCAATGTGCACTTTGTGTGCAAAAACATTTTGGTTTACTTACTGTTTACTGTACTGTAATAGATTATATCAGACTAATTTTGCTCAAGTCGTAGGCTGAAATCTCCTATTACTACAAATCCTAGAATCCCCTTCAGATGACATCAGAGCAGTAGGCAGCAGTGAGAAAATTCAGTAGCCGACAGTACATGTGGTTTCTCCCACATACACATTCCCACAGGATCACCAAACAGCAAAAATGACAAATCTTATATTGCATGATATAAAGTATTATAGACTGTCTGTCAGTGAGCCCATACACTATACAGTTCATGCTTAGTGATACTTCAGTGTATAGTGCCAGCCATTAATGCTAAATCGTCTTCATCTGTGTATTGATGAGTCAGTACAAATGGTGACTTTTTAGGCACCAGAACCACCATCCTCTACATCTCCCATGATTCTTGGCTGAATCCACCACATGAGGAAAAACAAATTTCAATGATTTTTGATGTTCCTTGGTGGACAAATGAGTCTCTTGTAAAAGCAAGAGATCCAGTTTACATTTCTTAAGGGCAGATAATGTTCTGTAGCATTTAATTGGTCCGGTCAGACCATTTACGTTGTGAGAAACTATTTCGAATTCAACACTCATATTTTCCAGTTAACCTAGTTATCACTACTAAATGTTCTCCCATTCACACTAACCGGATTGGAGTTGAAGACGTATGTCCTCAATTCGTCTCCCCTTCCCCTGCTCTCAGACCATACAATTCCTGAGCTGTATGCTCAGCTACAACAGAAGCAAATGTAATCTATGTAAATTAGTATGAACAGCATGTCTGCATGCACCTCAAGTGCTATCAAAAAATAAAATATACCAACTAAAGGGGAAAAAAACTTGGAGCCAATAGGAAGCATTGGTGACCATAAGGCAGTAAACCTTGTCTCAACAGTAATATTGGTCAACTGAGCCTAACAAGTGAACAATATGGAGGAGAGAACAAAATATTCCCCCCATCTGCTAGCTTTCAGAAAAGAGTAACCTTGACTTCAAAGGTAAGGGGTGCTAAAAGAAGCTGTCCTAGGATAGGCAGTATAATTACCCACCTAGAAGGATAGCAATCTCAAAATGGGATTGGGCTCCCCGGAGGTGCAGCAGACCTCATAAAAAGGATGGGTAGAAGGGTTAGGCAGGCAAGTAAAACAAATTCTATCAGTGGAGAGGGAAAAGGGGGCCAAAATAAAAATTGGAGAGCTACATAAGGCATCTCTTTCCAAATGCATAAGATTTATCTCTTCCTGTCCCCGACTGTTAACTATGTAACCACAGAGGGGGACTAAGACAAGTGAAATGGAAACAATATATATATATATATATATATATATATATATATATATATTATAGTGGCATGATAGTGCCTCTATAGTTAGGGTTGAGTACCCCATTTAAGGTTGAAGTGTGAAATTTTGCAGCTTAATAACTTTGCCACTGTTTGATGGATTTGCCTGAAATTTGGCAGGCACAGAGCGGTACTATAGATCTCTGGATCAAGTTTCATACTGGTCGAATACACAGTTGTGGAGTTATAAAGTGACATTCTGTAGCACATTTATGTTTTTTTTGTGCATTCTTTGCTTGCGCCTACAGGTCGCACAGTTTGTGCGACCAGTCCAAACCCTTCAGGGAAAATGCAGCAGGGGTCCTCAATGTGCCTTTCGAAGATTTCATGAAAAAATACTAAACGGTTCAAAAGTTATTCAAAAAACAAGTTTCCCATTATACTCAATGGGAAAAGTTAACAAAAAGTTCGACAGTGTCGTAAATGCAGTTTTTAGTGTTGCAAATGACCCCTGTAATGTCATGAGTCAGCCATTTCTTTTCAGTTAGTGGACACAGAAATGCTTGGCATTTAAATTTTGGACCCTCTAGGGACACAATTATTTTTGTGTTCACCTAGTCGAGCCCTGAGGATGCTAGCCATGTCTTTTTTGGGGGGTTAAACACCCCAGAAATATGTTTTTTCAAATTTTTGTAATTTGTAGTATGACAAAGTAGTGTCAAACTTGCGACACTTTCATGATTTTTTTTGTGAAAGTGTTGTGATTTGCGACACTACTTTGCGACACTATGGCCAAAATAACAGGAATTCTTTGCCACCCTGCTGCAAAAGAAGGGTTTGGTCTCTTGGGCTGACATTTGAAGGGAAGAAAGCCAACATGCCACAGATGTACCTTTTGGTGGTTTGGTAAACAATATTGCAGGGATGTAAAGTTATGGTACTCTGAAGTTGATGATTTTTCCCATAGAATAACATTGCGGCATCCGCTCGTCTTCGGGGCCATTAATAAAGACGCTGAGATCATGGACTTTTCGTTGAAAAATGCTTAACCCCCACTAGGAGGCTAGGTAAAAACTAGTGAGGAAAGTCATAAATCATATGAAATTTACATTTTTTCCTACGCCATACGGTTCTTGAGATATAAGCAATTCAGTATTCTAAGTGCTCATTTTCTGCTCCGAGGCCCATTATTATGCATACATTCTTTGTACTCACTGTGTTTCTCTATGCAGCTGTTGGGAAAAAACAGGGTGTGCACTTCCGTTACTGTTACAGATAGCATTCCCACTTTCGTTTCCGTACCCGTTTGTGTTAGCGTTCCCATGTACGCCACCGTGTGCTTTTCACTTTGCGTTTTCATTTGTACTAGCATTTGCATTACTGTTAACATTTGGGTTTCCACTACTGTTTCTGTTTGTATTTCATTTTGTGTCACCATGTGCATTACCATTTGAGTTTCCATACCCACTTCTGTTTGCATTTCCGTTTGTGTTTCCTTTGGCATCATCATTGGTGTTACCATCAGCGTCTGTGTTTCCAATTGCGTTACCATGACTGCAAGTACACATAATTTGTGTTTGCATGCGAGCTTGCATTTGCATTTTGTTTTCAGTAATGTTTGCTCTTGTGTTTCTGTTTCTGTTTTCATTACCATTAACATTTGCATCACGATGTGCATTACTATTTGCACTTGCACTTGCATTACCGTTATGTCACTATTTATAGTGCACATTTTCAAAAAGAAGGGAAATTCATGTCAAAACTCTGTTTAATGCATCAGTTATGGTTGTTCCACAGTGAAAAAGTGAGGAAATTCAATGTTAGGAGTTACCACCCTTGCACCCAACCTCCATCCTGCCCCACCATCAGGCATTGGGGTGTGCGTTGGGGTCATCGGTCCTAACTCTCACCCCATTCTCCTATACTGCACCACCTCAGCTTGTTTACACATGGGATGGAGTGAGAGTTAAGACTGATGACCCCGACGCACACCCTGATGCCTATTGGTGGGGGCAGGGTGGGGTGGGGTGCAAGGGTGGCAACCCTAACATCGAATTTCCTCACTTTTGTTGCTGTGGAACAACCCTAACTGATGCATTAAATTGATTTTTTGCCATGAATATATATATATATATATATATATATATATATATATATATATAGCATGGTAGTGCTACCAAAGTTAGGTTGAGTACCCCATTTACGGTTAAATGGGGAAACTTTGCACATAATAACTTTGCCACCATTAAATAGATTTGCCTAAAATTTACCAGGCATGGGGTGTAACCATAGATCTTGGGATCTCCCAACTGTCGTACCAGTCGGATATACAGCTGTGGAGTTATTAAGTGACATTCTGGGGCACATTTACATTTTTTGCGCATTCTTTGCTCGCACCAACAGGTCACATGGTTTGCACAACTGGTCCAAAAACTTCAGGGAATGTGTGGCTATGGTGCCCAATGTGCCTTTCAAAGATTTTGTGAAAAAATATTGAACAGTTCAAAAGGTATTCAAAAAAACAAACTTCCCATTATTGTCAATGGGAAAAGTTAACAAAAGTTTGACCGTGTACGAAATGCAGTTTTAGTGTCGCAAATGACCCCTGTAGTGTCGTGAGTCAGCCATTTTTTTAGTTACTGATCACAGAAATGCTTGGCATTTAAAATTGGGACCATCTAGGGACACAATTCTTTTTGTGTTTACCTAGTCGAGCCCTGAGGATGCTAGGCATGTCTTTATTTTGGGGTTAAACACCCAAGAAATGTGTTTTTCAATTTTTTTCGAAAAGTAGTGTCACAAAGTAGTGTCGCACCTGCAACATGTTCATGATTTTTTTTTTTGCAAAAGTGTTGCAAATCACGGCACTACTTTGTAACACTATGACGAAAATGACAGGAATTGTTTGCCACCCTGCTGTAAAACAATAGTTTGGTCTTTTTGGATGAAATTTGGAAGGAAGAAAGCCAACATCACACAGATGTGCCTTTTTGTGGTTTGGTGAAAAAATATTGCAGGGATGCAATGTTATGGTACTCCAAAGTTGATGCTTTTTCCAATAGACTAACATTGCGGCATCCGCCGTGCCTTTTAGGGGCCGTATCTCGGAAAAGGTACGAGATACAGAATTTTTGTCGGAAAAATGCTTAGCCCCCCTGAAAGGGGGATAAGTAGAAAACTAGCCAGGAAAGTCATAATTCATATGAAATTTTAAATTTTTTTTCCACGTTGTATGGTTCCTGAGATATAAGCAGTTTAGTATTCCAACTCCTCATTTTCTTCTCTGAGCTCCATTATTATGCATACATTCTTTGCACTCACTGTGTTTCTCTGTACAGCTGTTGGGGAAAACCAGGGTGTGCTCCAGATACTATTACATGTAGCATTTCCACTTGCATTTCCATTACCCGTTTGCGTTAGTGTTCCTGTATATGCCACGGTGTGCGTTATCCTTTACGTTTCTGTTTGCGCTTGTGTTTGTGTTACTCTTACCATTTGTGTCTACAGTACTGTTTCTGTTTGTGTTTCACTTTGCGCCACCATGCACATTACCATTTGCATTTGTGGCTGTCCTTCCTTTTGCATTTATTTTTCGTTTTGCATAATCATTGTTGTTACCCTTACCATTTGCATTTCCAATTGCATTCCCATGTCTGTGCGTGTTATGGTTTGCATTTCTGTATGCACTTGTGTTTGCATTTGTGTTTCTGTTTCCTTTGACGTCAGTGTTGCTGTTACCATTACCATTTGTGTTTCCAATTGCAGTACTGTGACTGTGCACATTACGGTTTGCATTTCCGTACGTGCTTGCATTTGCGTTTCTGTTTCCTTTGGAATTATTTTTGCTGTTACCATTACCATCTGCATTTCCAGTTGTGGTACCATGACTGTGCACGTTACTGTTTGTGTTTCCATATGCGCTTGCATTTGTGTTTCAGTTTGTTTCCTTAGGTGTTATTGTTGCTGTTACAGTTACCATTTGCATTTACAATAGTGGTACCATGACTGTGCATGTTACCAGTTGAGTTTCCCTATGCACTTGCATCTCCGTTTGCATCACTGTTTGCTTTGATGTCACTTTGCGCTTGCGTTTTTATTAATGTTTGCTTTATCATTTACATTTGTGTCACCATGTGCATAATCATTAACACTTGCATTTGCATTGCAGTTACCGTTACTATGTCACAAAAAATCATGTGGTGGGAGTGTGGGGCCCAAAGGGCCCGCTCTCCCACCACCATATTCCATTCACTATTTATAGTCCTCATTCTCAAAACGAAGGGAAATTCATGGCAAAAAACTCCATTTAATGATTCAGTTAGGGTTGTTCCACAGCAACAAAAGTGAGGAAATTCAGTGCTAGGGTTGAAAACCCCCCCGTGCAACCCCCAGCCCATACCCTCCAACCGGCATTGGGGTGTGCATTCTGGTCATTGGTCCTAAATCTCACCCCATTCTCCTATACCTCAGCTTGTTTACACATGTGATGGGGTGAGAGTTAGGCCAATGACTATAATGCACACCCCAATGCCGGTGGGAGGTGGACTGGGGATGCATGGGGATTTCTAATCCTAACACTGAATTTCCTACTTTGTCACTGTGGAAAAACCCTAACTGATGCATTAAATGGATTTTTTTGCCAGAAAAATATATACATATGTGTAGAGTCTATATATTATAGTGGCACGGTAGTGCCACTATAGTTAGGTTGAGTACCCTATTTAAGGTTAAAGTGTGAAATTTGTCAGGTTAGTACCTTTGCCACCATATGATGGTATTGCTTGAAATTTGGCATGCACAGAGTGGTAACATAGGAATCTGTCAAGTTTTGTAACAGTCAGATATATGGTTGCACAGCTATAATGCGCTGTCCAGTATCACATTTATGCTTTTTTGCTCATTATTTGCTCACACCTACAGGTCGCACGCTTTGTGTGACCATTCCAAAACCTTCAGGGAGCATGCAGCTGGGGACCCCAATTTGCCTTTCGAAGATTTCAGGAAAAAATATTAAACAGTTCAAAAGTTATTCAAAAAACAAGTTTCCCATTATAGTCAATGAGAGAAGTTAACAAAAAGTTCGACAGTGCCACAAATGCAGTTTTTAGTGTCGCAAATGACCCCAGTAGTATTGTGAGTCAGACTTTTTTTAAGATACTGGTCACAGAAATGCTTGATATTTAAATGTGGGACCCTCTAGGGACACAATTATTTTTGTATTCACCTAGTCGAGCCTGTGGATGCTAGCCATGTCTTTTGGAGGTTAAACACCCCAGAAATATTTTTTAAATTTTTGTAAACTGTGAGTGTAGCAAAGTAGTGTCACACCTGCAACTCTTTCATGATTTTCTTTTTTGAAAGTGTCATGATTTGCGACACTACTTTGCGACAGTATGCCCAAAATAACAGGAATTCTTTGCTACCTTGCTGCAAAAGAACGATTTGGTCTTTTTGGCTGAAATTTGGAGGGAATACAGCCAACATCTCACAGATGTGCCTTTTGGTGGTTTGGTGACAAAATATTAGAGGGCTGCAAAGTTCCAGTACTTCAAAGTTGATGATTTTTCCCATAGACTAACATTACGATGTGCGCCACACCTTTTGGGGCCCGTATCTCGGAAATGCTTCGAGATACAGACTTTTCATTGGAAAAATGGTTAAGTACAAAACTAGCCAGGAAAGTCATTAATAATATTAATTTTTAATTTTTTTCTACGTCATATAGTTCCTGAGATATAAGCAATTTAGTATTCCAAGTGCTCATTTTCTGCTCCAAGGCCCATTATTATGCATACATTCTTTGTACTCACTGTGTTTCTCTATGCAGCTGTTGGGGAAAAAAAAAAGGTGTGCACTTTTGTTACTGTTACAGTAAGCATTTCCACTTGTGTTTCCGTACCCGTTTGTGTTAGTGTTCCTGTGTGCACCACCGTGTGCTTTTCACTTTGCGTTTTCATTTGCACTTGTGTTTGCGTTACTGTTACCATTTAGGTTTCCATTACTTTTTCTGTTTGCATTTTGTTTTGTGTCACCGTGTGCATTATCATTTGCATTTGCATACGTGCTTTCATTTGCATTTGGTCTTTCTTTTGGCATCATCATTGCTGTTACCGTTATTATTTGATTTTCCAATTGCGGTACCGTGATCGTGCGCGTTACCATTTGCGTTTCTGTACACACTTGTGTTTGCTTTTCCATTTGGTTACTGTTTGCTTTGGCATAATCATTTCTGTTATTGTAACTGTTTGCATTTCCTGTTGCATTACTGTTACTGTTTGCATCTTTGTCACCATTTGCGTTTCTGTTGCCCTTAGCGTTTGCGTTTACGGTTGCATTTCTGTTGTCAATTGCATTACTGTTTCCTTCTGCAGTGCTGTTGCCTTAACAATTTGCATTTCTGTTTGCATTCATGCTACTGTTTGTATTTTTCTTACTGTTTGCATTTCTGTTGGTGTTACTGTTTTCATTAACGTTTGCATTTCTGTTTTCGTTAACGTTTGCATTTCTGTTGCCGTTAGCATTTGTGTCACCATTTGCATTACCATTTTTAATTTCATTAATGTTGTGCTTGCATTTCTCTTACCATTTGCTTTACCATTTACGTTTGCGTCACCATGTGCGTTATTGTTTGCACTTGCGTTTGTGTTATCATTAGTGTTACGCTCCCACCACCACATTCCATTCACTATTTATAGTGCTCATTCTCAAAAAGAAGGGAAATTCATGGCAAAAAAATCTGTTTAATGCATCAGTTAGTGTTGTTCCACATTGACAAAAGTGAGGAAATTTGGTCTTAGGGTTGCCACCCCTTGCACCCTAAGCCCACCCCATCCCCACCAACAGGCATCGGGGTGTTGTCAGTCCTAACTCTCACCTGGCATGATTGGAGCCATTGACTGCACCCACATGGGCATCCACATGCCACCTGGCCCTGAGGGTGTGGTGTATGTTAACAGGAAGGGGCCAGTGTCAGCTGCTAGGTGGTGTGTGATGCCACGTGGTGCATCACCAGTGTCTGCGCCACATGCCCTGGGAGTGCAACATGATGCATTCATCTGGCACAGCTCTGTGCTGTGCCACTGGTTTGAATGTGGGGACATCCCACAGGCCACCTAGTGGGTGAGTATGGCATGGGCAGGGATGATGGGCAGAGCAGACCTTGGGATGGGGTTGGACAGAGTATGCATGGTGGTGGGGGGTGCCAGGGACAGGCAAGGGTGCAGCATAGAATAGCAGTGAGCTAACCATGTCATCCAGCACACAGGTGACAACACATATCCACTGTGGCCCTGGCTGCTCACCCCTACCAGCGGCCATCACCCTCAGCAGAGGAATGGTACAACACGGCACACTCCAGCATGTGCAACATCATCGAGTTTGTCTTTGGCATGCTGAAGGCATGGTTCCATTGCTTAGACAGGTCAGCTGGAACCCTACAGTACAGCCCCCGAAAGTCTGTGGCATATTCCTATCCTGCTGCATACTGCACAACATGGCCATTGACTGTGGGATAGCTGTCAAGGCTGATGATGGTGACAGTAGTGGATATGACAGAGGCAGTAGGCTGGAGGGTGGTGGACAGTCACCCCTGGGCAGAGGGACTCCCAGCTGCTCCAGCAGGTGCCACACCACTGTGACACCATCGCACAGGAGCACTATGGTACACACAGGTAGGTGGTATGGTACACATGCATGGGCCACACAAACAGGTACAGCACACATGCAGGGGTGTGCATGGCAATGGGTGTGATGCAAGGGTAGGGGAGTCAGTAGCACACAACTACAGACTGCAACACACACACACATATGCACCCACTCACCCAAGCAATGGTATGTGGTGTGAATCAGACACATTGTACCGGTGCACAAGTGCAACTGGTGCTAGACTGCCCTCATCACATCCATGCTGCATGGTCCAGTGGCTGAGCAAGCACGCACATAGGCAACTGTGGTGCGACACACAAGCGCAACACCAGTGGTAGGCACACACACACACACACCACTCCACCATGCGCAAGGGCAGCAGCTGCAGACTGCAGTCAGGGTGGTCCAACAGATCAGGGCCACTGCACAGTAACATGGCTACCATGGTCATGGGGGCAGCCACACCAGGGGGCAATCGGCAGCCACAGGTTGCACACCAGTCGGGGGGTATGCAACAGCCCCCCAGGGATGGAACTGTGGGATCATAACCATGTCCTTGTGGGGGTGTGCAGGTGCCCAAACCAGCCAGCCCTGGGCATGCCTGGGTGCCTACATCAAAGCCCAGCATTGACTGTGTTGGGGTCACCTGATGCTGGGTTTGTGCGGTGGACAGTGCACTGCGGGGGTCACCTGTGCACGACCATGCTCTGTGGCAGCCAACAATGCAAAGCCATCCATGATTGCACTGGCAATGTGATCCAAGGATGCAGCCATGACCTCCTGCATGCATTGCATCCCCGGCAGCATCTGCACAGTGCCCCTTTCCTGCTGCTCAGCTTACTGGTGCACCTCTGCAAACAGTGCATGCACCCCAGTGGCAAGCAGCACCTGTTGCTGAACAGACATCCATAACAGCCGGGTGTGCTCAGCCAGATGGTCGGTGTCCTGGTGCTCCCAGGTGGGATGCCGTTCCTCATGGGTGACCAGCCACTGCACAGCCCTCCTCTCTGGTGGACACTGCATAATGGGGTCTTCAGGGGTGGATGGGCACAGCAGGTGCACCAGTGGTGGACCCTGTGTCTGGCTGCCCGGTGGCACCCACAGCCTGTTGGCGTCACAGGTCCGATACTGTATGGCATTGTACACCTGCATGGCTACACCACCACCACCACTGAATAGCACAACCATAGCGGCACACACCGCTGCACCCACAGTGGTGGCAGACAGCTGTTCCATCACTGGCAGAGCACTGGGCCACGGTGCCTGTGTCTAATGCCTACAGGACCACACACCCACATTGTCACCCATGCTGTCCA
Source organism: Neoceratodus forsteri (assembly GCA_016271365.2). Classification (NCBI taxonomy): domain Eukaryota; kingdom Metazoa; phylum Chordata; order Ceratodontiformes; family Ceratodontidae; genus Neoceratodus; species Neoceratodus forsteri. The sequence goes on from CM028133.1 coordinate 119,204,480, forward strand.
GGAGCTGTGTAAAGTCCTCATTGGAGTTGTACCCACCCCAATCTGACTCTCCGCTTAGGACACCAAGGCTGGCATCCTGCAGGATCACATCTAGGGCCTCATCCGACACCAGGTCCAGGGCATCCGCTTGCACTGTGGTGCTGAGCTGCAGCCTGTTGGGCCCCCTAATGCCAGTGGATGTGGATGGTTGGTCCTCTGGGGCCATACTGTGGTTCACTGGTGCTGCTGCTGCTGCTGCTGCCAGCACCCCATCCTCTGCACAGAGGTGTGCTGGTGCTGCAAGAGAAGTATGGCATGTCAGTGATGTAATGCCCACATGTTCCCCCCATACACTGACGCTGCACATGGTCTGCAGTATGGCATGCCCGTGAGTGGCACACATGCACATGACATGCATGATGGCTGCGTGCTCATAATCATGCCCCCGTATATATCCCGTGCCACCAGCTGTGCGTGTCTGACATACATACCATGCAGTAATGGGCTGCCACCCATCTGGAATCCTCCTCCAGGCACACCCTCCACTGTGGTGCAGCACATGGTGGGCGCCACCAACTTCTCATGCAACATCAGTGTGGGTGCATCCACTGGCCCTCTTCCAGTGGCAGTATGAGACTGCCACCTTCTCCTTAATCCACTGCTTGTCTGGTCCTACCTTTTTGTGGTACTCCTGTGCTGACTGCTGGTGGCTGCCATGCTGATTCACATAGGTTGCCACCTCCTCCCATGCACCAGTCCTGGCCTGTGGTGTGCCCATGACACCACTCAACAGGGGCTCCCTGTGCAGGTAGACCTCAAACAGGGCATCAGTCTCAGCCTTTGTGAAGTTGGGACTGTGCTTCCATTCAGGCCCCAGCTCCTTGCCCTCCTCATGTGCCGACTTGTTGCTTCCTGTGAGCATGGACAGCACAGTGTGTCAGTGGCAGCATCTCCCTGGTCCGTCCCACCCTGCAGTGCTGTCTGCACCCAGTGTGCTGCAGCAGCATGCATCACTTACCTATCAAGGTTGGAACACCGGTCCATGGCCTGTGCTGTTCCATAGTGCTTATATGGCAGAAGGCATGCAAATGAGGTTGAGCACAAGAGTAATGACATGCTATTGCACCCACTGGACCATGCATTGGCTGATGAGCTCATTTGCATGTGGTGTCAGAATATCAAGACATTGTGCCATGCACAATGAGATTGCACCAGAAGACCAGAGCAAGGCGCAGCACAATGCACGCGATGTGGGTGCACAGAAACTGCACTGCGCATGTGCCATGCTATCATAGTGTCACTCACGCACCTCGCACAGACAGCATGATGTAGTGACATTGCACATGATGCATATGGCCAGCTATGCACATGGTCACGCATTGGGTGCCGTGCCCTATTGTGCACATGTGCACTATGCAATGACGGATCAACTATACCCTCCTGACCCCTGGGGTCAGACCTCTGTTCCCTGGGTCAGACCTCTGACCCCAAGACCCGCTAAGCCATGCCCACTCCATGCATCTCCTGCACTGCATGATGGGAGGACACTTCACATTGTCCCATGCATCATGCATCAGGTGCGTGTTGCAGACACGCGTGTCCTCCTGCCATTTTCACTGCAAACTCGCTACTGTTAATATGGTGCAGAAACAAGGTAGACATGCCCATAACTGGTCACAGGTGAAGCTCGCCAACCTTGTGGCCTGTGTGGAGCCCCATGCCCCCAGTTCTTTGGGCAGGTGCCCTTGCAGCAAGCCAGGGGCACTGTGTGGAAAGAGATTGCTGCCAGCCTGGAGCACAGGATGGGGATGCCCAGGACTGGTGAGCAATGCAGGCACTGCTATGGGGACCTCATCAGGTGGGACCTGAACAGGATCAGGAGGCTTCAGGCATGGAGCTGTGCCACAGTCGGGTAAGTCATCCCATGTTGCATGTCTGCCCTGGTGCTGTACTGTGGTGTTGGCTTGGCTGCCTGGCGTGCCCTGCAGAGGGGTACACTGTCATTGTGTGCATCATGGAGTGGCATTGCCAGCTTCCACTTGCATTGTGATGCAGCCATGCAGGCAGGTGTTAGGCAGGGAATGCCCTGTGCACAGCGGTCAGGGGCAGCTCCTGTGGTTGTTTACTGATGTGCACCTGTCTTCTTTCCATTCCCAGGACGAAGAACTGCAGGTGGACCAGGGCTACAGCAACGCAGCAGGAGCAGTGCAACATGACGGCGTGGACCGGCACCAGCAGGGCTGCAGAGGGCAGGTAAGCACTGTCATGGTCCTTGCACTGTACATGGGGGTGGAGGGGGGTGAGTTGGGGTGGGTATGGCTGCCTGTGCCATGTGCCATGGCAGCTGTGTGTGTCGCACTGTGTGTGGTGCATGCCACTGTGTTGCATCCATTGGACACATGTGCCAGCTGTTGGTGGTGTGTGTGTGTTTGACTGGCTGCCACTGTTGTTGCTGTGGTGCTGCCAGTGCACTGTGCCATGTGACTGTCATTGTGCAGTCATGTGGCCAGTATGCAGTGGGGACCACCTCTGTGCAATGTCGTGGTGCGCCAAGTTGCTGGCTGGTGTTGGACCACCCCCCTGTGGGTGGCCGTCACGGGCCCTCCAAGGGTGTGTGTTCCCACTGCCCATTGCGCACTGTGGGTGGGCATGGTTCCTTGAGCCACTGCACTGATCACCTCCTGTCCCTTGCTATAGGTGTCTGGAGGCCAGTGCGAAGACCCCCCAGATGATTGCTGAGCAGACTAATGCGGAAAACCCTTCTTGTGGTGTCCTGCATCCTGGAGGTGATGGTCCTGATGAGGCAGATCATGACAGCAGAGAGGAAGGAGCTTCAGCTCACCAGGGTGGCCAGATGGGGCCTTCATTAGTTTTGCTCCTGTTTTCCCGTTTCCCCTGTTGCACCTTCCCCTACAGTCCCGCCTCCTCCTGCTGGACAGTCCCTGTACCCTGTCCCCTTCATTCGCTGTACCTACCCTTTCCCACCCCATTTATATGTTAATAGTTTATTTCAATATATATTTTTATGACTTACCTGCCTGTGTCTGTGTCTGCTTTGTAGGTGGAGTGAGGAGCCATGCTGCAGTGGCCCAGTGTCTGTCCCTGTGGTGTGCATGGGAAGTGGCACATGTTGTGCTTCCGTGGTTCACTGCTGTGTGCTGTAGTGAGTCCCACTGTGGTGATGTCTATCCCCTGGTTCAGTGGCTGTGTCTTGGGTGCCCATGGGGTGGCTGTCAGGGGTGTGTGGTGGGTGTGTGCATGGTGGTGGCACACAGCCATGGTCATTGGTCAGGTACTGTCTGTACACTGTGTTGGGGTCCTCTGCTTGGCATTGTGTGGCCTGTCCCATATGGTCTGCCACACTGCCTGCAACCCAGCATAATCAGTGCCTACTAGGTGGGCTTCCTGTGTGCCTGTGTGGTGTGTGTGTGCTTAGCTGCATGGTCCTGGGTGTGGCCTGCTATGGTCTGGGAAGAGGGCATGGCCAGTGGCCTGCCATGCGGGGCCCCTTGGTGGTTTCTGTTGGCAGCACCTGTCACTTGCCATCTCTGCCACTGTTGTGTTCTGGGGTCCCCTGTCTGGTGCCTGTGTGTGCTTTGCTGTACCCTGCAGGTGGCAGCCTCCTGTGGCCTGTCACTGTGCCTCCATGCCTCTGTCCCTGGGTATGTTCTCTGTGCCCTGCTCCCCTGTGTTGCTGTGCTGCTCTGCTCCACAGTTACACTGGAGCATCTCTGTTTGTGCCATGGTGCACCTCTGTTTGCGCTATGGTGCAACTCTGTGCCATGGTGCATCTCTACCATATTCAGCAAGGTTGCGCTGGTGCAGATCAGCCTGCTCAACTTCTGAATATGGTTCCAGTTGTACCATGGCACATCAGATTTGCACTGTGCTGGACTTGCACCAGACTTTGGAGCATTTCTGAATATCTGGGCCTAGGAAAATAGCTCTTTTTATTTTAGGCTCTGGGATATAAACGAAGCAGGACCTTCAGCCAAGCCATCTCTCATTAGTTGCATACCATGAAGAGATGGATATCAGTTCTAAGTCCAAGGTTTGATTAAAAGTTCTAATTGTATTCTTAATATATCTCTTATATTTCCAGCTATTGGTAATACTTTTTTTTATAAAAATTGTAATAGTACAGTTTTAAGTCGATACTTTTCTAATAAACAGTACTGATGTGATATCCAAGGAGAGTTCTTGAGACCTAATTGTACCCATCTTTCCTTTTCTTCCTGGCAGGATCTTGGCAGTCAATTAGGAAAAATTCTAGTTTATTTATACCAACAGCCTTTATGGAGGGCGTCCACAACATTTTGGAAACTATCAAGATCCAAGTTAGATCAACCATAACCAGATGGAATAGACTTATTTGGTCTCAGTGAATATTTCAAGATTTGAATAGAAATTCTTTCCAAACCATTCAACGCAGAGGGGGCCCAAATCTCTTGCAAAACACAATAGAGGATTAAGTTTGGATCAGACAGCCTGGTTAAGGGGCCTAGTGCTACTGCCTCCATATTTATAATTACACTTCTTAAGGCTGAGAGAGGTGTTTTTTTTCGCTTTAATAATAGCATTATTGCAATGTGATAGAATATGGAATACTATGGAACATATGGAATAGTCTGACAGATGACGCAGTTCATAGTAGTCCTCTGAATGCATTAAAAACTATATTTTTGATAGTATTCATCGAAATGTTATAACATTTCACAGCTATACAGGTTATCACTACATGTACACGTGCATAGCTTCATATTTCCAGCTTCAAAGGGACTGAGTTATAGCCTGACAAATATGTTGCCAAAATTTAAATTGCACTTATTTTCCTCCAAATTTAAAACCAACATATCCACATTTAACCAGATTTGAAACATTTAAACTACTGTACTAAATGGTGATTTCTACAATGTTCATACAATATTTATAGCTTTAAATGGGACTTAATTAAAAGTAGTTAAACTTATTAATTTTAAAATTACATTTTGCAATAATGTAAACTGCAAATTGAACTGTAAAACTGGAGAATGCTATGCCATTATATTTGGCAAGTTCTTAGACCTTACAAGGAGACTGTGTGTGTCAGTTTTATGAATTGTTTGCTACCAGAAACTGTAGAATAACATCTGTACTTGTATTCAAATTTCATGAACTTTAGTGAAAATTTTGGAATTTCAGAAAAGTTCCATGAAATAGGAATTTGTTAATTTCTCTCAGCCTTATCTAAGGGATTCTAATTAAAAGAGGGGTATGAGAGACAGGTAGTGCAGGAGGTCACCAGGTTCAGGGGTTACATACATAGTTTCATGAAGAAATGGACAGCTGAGCTGGGTAGCACACCAGTGGTAGACCCCCTATTTGTAGCAAGGAAGCACAGAGTGTCAACAGTTTCAACCTAAATGCAGTATATATAAGGATCACTCCCAGCAAAGTGATGTTCCAGGAAGCCTGATGTACAAGCAAGTCTGGGTCACAGAGTTACAAAATGAGAAGTGGAGGGAAAAACAGTGTCTGGGGCACCAGGAAGGAAGAATGTTGGCTATTCCATCAGGATAATTTGATAGTAAAAGGAGACTCTCATTTTTAATTGATTCTGTCACTGTAAAGAACAAAAGAGAACATTGGTGCAATCAGTAATTCTACTGAGTCAATCTGGCTATGACAAGGAAGAAAAAAGGGGGAAAAATAGTCACCAAAAGAGGAACAGTAGGACTGCACAAAGTTCCGCTTAGCTTATAAAATGAAGTTGTAATACTTGCATTGCGAATATTAAATTCCACAAAAATAATTCTGTATGATTCATTTATATGCTACCATAAATATTTGAGAGCATTTTATCAATAATTTTGTTGTTGTTTTTTTTTTCCATTGTAAATTTTAAACAGCTAAACCTTTTTTCCAGTTATGTTAGACACAGGGATACACTGACATTGGATATACATTTCTAATGTTAAGTCTAGCCTGCAAGATCAGAGAAGTTACAAACATCCACATTTTTGAGAGTTTTCACATTTTGCAAATGTTATTTATTTGTTTCATCATTCAGACATAACCTTTGAACACAATGCTCTTTTACAAAGGTTCCACATATTGCCAGGAGGACAACACAGAAAGGTAGTTACAGAGTATGGGTGCACAAGTACAAAGACAAAAAATACAAGAAATAACAGCAATTAGTCTGACTATTTACAGTTGTTGGCTATATCACATGCAGGTACAGCATATTGCAGTTAGTACAGCCCAAGGTACAAGATGAGTGCTGTGGGTTTAAGAAACAAATTTAGCAGGAGGTAAAACAACCAGGAGGCACTGTCATTATTTCATATGAAGTCGGGGATACTCAACACAGGCTTTCACACTGAACCCGATTCCAAAGGCATTGCACCTAGTGCAAGGTGATTTATGCCAAACCATAGCAAATCGCACCTTTGCATCAGTGGCATTATGCAAGTCACTATTCTGAGTCACAGCTTGTGCTATGCCATATGTGGGTTGCACCAAAGGTGGCTATGCCATCCACTACACTGGCAGCCCACAACAGCATGGCACAAGGGTGGATTACAGCAGCAGCTATGCCCTATTCCAAAAGGGTGGCTGCTGTAACCCACCTACGCTCTTCCAGGAGCCGCTATGGTGCACTGGAATTAGACCAGCAGGGAGATGGTCTAGGGACATCCGCCTATGCCAATCAATGGAAACCCACTCTGCAGCACTGTGGCACTTATATAGCCTGCTGTCTCTCCCTACCATAACACAGTCATGCCCCCACCCTGCATGTCAGGGGCCCCCATGGTCTATTTCACAAAGTGCCCCCCCAAATGCCAGTGCCACCTAACCAACCCCAATATGCCCCCTTGTGCATGTAGTGGTGTTCTGGGGGCAGATGTACTCCAGGGGGCCAGTTCTATGTGGGCTGTGACTTGCAGCACCCAGGTCCATTGCACCATTCCTCTGGCACTAGCCTGCGGCTGTCGCAAGTCACAGGATGTAGGTGCAGGGAACCCTGCCTGTCTTGGAATATGGTGCGGGGTCCCCAGTGTAGAGCAGCATAGCACAACTCACATACGCCCATAAGTTGCACCATGTATTTTGGAATTAGGACCCCTGTACGTTAAGGCAGCCAACAGGAGGCTTTGTCATTAATTCTAGTCAAAGGGGGGGTAATTTTGTGTGCAGGACTGTCTTAGTAGGAACATACTAGAGAGCAATGTGATGAAGGATCGTACACAAAATAAGCTGGGGAAAACAGGTGCTTTGAGATAATCATATTTGTGCAAGGGCAGTAGAAGGGGAGGGACTTAAAACAGAGTGCTGAGTTAAGGACAGTAGATAGTAGGCTCGTCAACAGACTGTGGCAATGGAAGGCTCAATTTCAAGGGCTGGCATGTAGTAGGAGGAACTAGGAGTTTAAACTCAGGGTTACTGGGCAGCAGGGTAACAAATCGGAGAATGCATCCCAGGAGCAGGCTGAGTCCAAGCTACCAGGTGATAGTGCTACAGGTTACCTGCAGCTGCAGACCTCAGCCTTGGCCAGGTGATGTCTTATTTCCATATTGAAGACGGGGAGGCTGTTAATGAGAAAAAGGCATGCTGGGATCTCATTTAGCCAAGAAGGGAGCCATGTAGGTGAAGGACTGTTGGCCAAGCATCATTTTTCTGAAGGGGTTGATGATGGGCAGCGAAGTCTGCCCTCAGTCAATACCCGATCTACCTTGCTGGAGCAGTTCTTTGAAGGTCAGTGGAGCTTTACCTAAGAGAGATTTCATGCCAAACAGGCATGTTTGGTATTTGATTCTGCTGGCAAGACTGAGCCAGTTAGTGCACTCGTACAGGGAGCAGGTGTGTTGGAGATTATCAGCCACCAGAGCCAGCCTACAGGCCTTGTTGCGGGCAAATATTTACATTGTAACAATTTGAATCCCTGTAACATAAACATCTGTAATCCAATTCTCAACCATATTTAAATGATTATATAATCATTACAAAAAGGTCTAACTCCAAAGGTGAATGAATTTTATGTAGATAAAATTTGACATGAAATTTCCAACAAAAAAAAATTACATTGACAAGTTTTAAGCACATATAATTTTGAGATGTTGCATTATAATGTCATGAAATTTGGCACATTGCTAGAACTCCTATCATTAAGTAATCGTACAGAATATAAGATCTCTGGCCCAATAGATGACTGAAGTACATGCAGATAAAATGTTCATGAAATTTCACACAAAAAAATAAAAGCACAGATTTTGAACACCTATAATTTTGAGAACATCCATCATAGTTTCATCAACTTTGGCACATAATTGGAATTTCTACCAGAAAGTGAGTGCCCCATTTCAGAGCTCTAGCTGAAAGAATGGCTGAGTTATAAGCAAATTAATACATTTTGAAAATTCCACAAAATATTGATGAAATTCCACAAAATTTGACAGAATTTCACAAAATGTTGAAATTCCATGAATTCAGAAATTTCGTATTCTGCTCAGCTCTAGAGTCAACTACTTTTTTTCCTATGGTACTTGTCCCTTTGAAACATCCAGAATTCATCCTTCTTGGTTCACCAGTCATTGTCCTCACCCTCCAGGGGCTAGATATTCTAAACTTTGCTGGCTGGGCAAACAGATTGCACCCTGTTTGCCGGGGTTTGCCTATACAAAAATATTCAAGGGGATTTTGTATGTTGTGTCGGTGTGCAGAGAGAGGGGTAGGAATTGGAATACTGGCACAGCACCATATTCAGCACATTTGTGCTGAGCAAGAGAGGTTAGTACAGACCACTTTGTGCAAATACCACCAATTAAAAACCTGACATACTTTGGGCAACCCTAGCAACTGCTGGAGCCACTTCAGGCAACAAGCAAAGTGTTAGTTGAGGGAGTACATTTGCCCTCAGGCATCTAGTGGCACCCCTGTCTGCCAATTATCATCCTCTGTAAAGTAAAAAATGTTCCTGGTGTCTAGTGGTCCCGCCACCATCTGATTACCATCCCTGGTAAACTAGAAAGCATTCCCTGGTGCATAGTGGTCCCACACCCTCCAATCACCAGCCCTGTTAAATTATAAATCTGTCCCTGGTGCCTAGTGGTCCACCCATCCTCCCATCATGATCCTTGGTGAATGAAACCTCTTTCCCTGGTGCCCAGTAGTCCCTCAAATTTCTGATCACTGTCTCTAGTAAATGAAAAATCTATTTCTGGCATCTAGCAGCCCCATACACAAACAAACCCACCCTGCCAACCCCCCTTTCCTTCAGTGCCAATGTCATGGATTCAATATGGTGACTTGCACAAACCTCTCACCTCCTCTGTTGGCTGCCATATGGCCACCTTATGCCATATGGACAGAGGGGGAGTGTTGGTTCAATGTACTGTACCAGACACACACCCTCTGTATTTTAAAGGGAGTGCAGCCTATGTAATTTAAAGGGGGCATGCAGCCTGTGTACTATACCTGTACAGGTGATCAGAGGGTGAAGGGACCACTAGGTACCAGGGAAAAATGTACCAGTACACAGGCTGCACTCTGCATAATATACAGAGGCACACACACTGTACTGTACATTGAACCCATACTCCTTGTTTGTCCATATGGCAGATGGATGAAGAGGTGACAGGAAGGCAGCGCCAGTTGTCCTACATGATCTATGGTACCAGCACTGAAGATAAGAAGGTTGTAGGTAGGGTGGGTTTGTCCAGTACCACAGTGTGTGTGTGTGTGTGTGTGTGTGTGTGTGTGTTGGGGGTGCTAGATGTGAGGGAAAGATTTTTCATTTAGCGGGGACAGTAATCAGAAGGGGTGGGACCCCTAGGCACCAGGGAAAGATGTTTCATTCATCAGGGATGGCAATCAAAGGTTAGAGGGGACAACTAGGCACTAGGGAAACATATTTTTTCTTCCAGGAATGGCAATGATAGGGTGGATGGCCACTAGCCATCAGGGAAATATGTTTCATTCACTGGAGGGGTGGTGATCAGAGGGTGTGGGGACCACTAGGCACCAGAAAAAAATGTATACTTTAATGGGGATGTTGGGGGGGTACTAAGCACCAGACACTATCTACAATTCACAGGACCAGGCAATCAGGGTGGGGTCAGAACTGGTCACCGTGGTGCAAACCTTCTGCTGCTTCCCATGCAAATGTTCCCATAATAGGCAGGCAAATGACCCCTCAGTGCCTTGCATGCTCAATGGGATTATTTTCATGGGGTCATCTGAATATCTCAACAGGGGCTAACAGCACTATTGGATGTGGTGGCGCTTTTCCCTGCACTGGCGGGATCCATGTCAGGGCAGCACTACTCAGCTTAGGGCTGCACCAACATATCCCTATATTCATTTCAGTCTGATAGCGCTGGAACAATATCCAACTAAATGTAGCATCTTTGGGGTTTTGCACATTGGGCAAGTGCAGCGTAAAACGTTGCGCTCGCTTGGCCTATTTTTGAATATCAGGACCTAGGTTTCTGTAATTTCCTATAAGTTCTGAACTTCCAAGTGTATCTGGTGTTGGACCAGTCAATTTTGCACGGTTCAATTCTTATATATCCTGCTTTCATGTAAGAAATTGATCCTCTAGACTTTCTTGCTCCAACTAGCAGTCAAATATGGTTTCGCTGCTTAGCCCAGCTGCCCTTCCCTAGTGAACCCATGCATCTAACTCCTGCCTCTGGTTTTACAAAATTCCATGAGAGTGATATTCACTAATTTTGCCCAGTCCATCCTGTGAATGCTACTTTGTTGCCTTTCTACCCAACATTTTCATACTTCTATAATGGCAGCTCAACTGTATGGCTATGTAAAATCGGTTCAATGTGATAAGGGCAAATTCAGATGCCAAATACACTTACAGAACTCTACATTGCTGAAATTCAATTTAAGCAATGTGGAATCAGCGACAGTAAAGCGGCCAAAAATCATGTTTCTTTTACTTTTATGCAGGGGCTTTGCCCACAGCACCACCCTAAATTTAGATTCTCAACTCCAGGGGGTGCATGTTTGGGGGGTTCATCCGCCTACAAAAAAACACCTGTCTTGGGCTGGGCACAACCAAAACCTACTGGCGCTCCATCCCAAACCCTGCATCCCAACAACCCCAGGCCAGCACCCACCCCACCATGCCATGACTCCAGCTCAGCGGCAACCTGCGGCATCACCCCTCACCAACCCTCCCACCCCTCGCTCAGTGCACTTGCATCCCCCTGCGCACATATACATGCACAATATCCCATGGCCATTTTGAAAACCCTCCCTATCCGGTTGCCAACCCCACACCCTTGCCTATGAGGCAGTGGCTGCAAGTGGGATGCCGTTTTGGTAGGTGCCCACTTGCAGTCTGCTGATATCACAGGATGCTGGCAAAATCTATGGATATATGGCTTCGACAAAAATTCCATGATTTTCACAAAAGCTCATGAAATTCAACTTTAATTACTGATATTCTTGTGCAGTTTTGACTGCTGATAACTTAGCCAGCCTATAAGCAAGAAATTATAGAACTGACACCCACAGCCTCAAAAACTTGACAACTAGCAAAATTGGTGATATTGCATTCTCTAGTTTTAAAGGGAAACGTCCATGTAGGATTCAAATAATAAATATTGTTACCAGTGAAAATCTGCTTTACTTAAGCCATTGACCAAACCAGTAACACTTTAATGGCCAGAATTGTAACCCATTCAGTTGCCCCTCCCTTTATAGCTGCAGGCATCCATTTTCTAGATCACAGGCATAGGAAATTACACCACATCAGGGGAAAGCACATACAGATGATATATATTTTAACCAGGATAGGCACACTAAGCCAAAGCTTGAGTCAAGGTGTGACCTGAGAGCACAAGGAAGTTAAGTGACTTGTTCAGGATCACACAGTAATGCAAGTGGTGACTGTGGGATTCAAAACCAGGTCTCTAAGTTTGCAGCTTACAGCCTTAAACCACTACACTATACTACCTTCTTGAAACTAAGAGGAAATGAAAAAAATAAATGTTTTTACCCTGTGCGTGGGGATGAGAACTTGTCTCGAATCTTGAAGGGGTTGCTATAAACAAACGTGCACTTCCAGTGCCAGCAGTTTCCAAACCCCTTTAGGGTTCTGTTGCTTTGTACAATGTTTTGTGACATTTCAGTTTAGTGAAATATTTAGTGCTTGTGTGATTTGCAGAATATTCTGCTACCATGATAACACTGTAAATCATTTTTTTATTCCTGTGCCAGTATTTGTTAGTACTGAAGTAGTTGTGTTTTAATTTTTTTGTTGTTGGCATCATGTTCTGTCATTTGTAGGAGTGTGATCTAGTGGCTAGAGTAAATGCTTGTGGCCCAGAAGATGAGAGTTTTAAACTTCAGTAAAGTCAAATATTAACTGTGTGACCTTGAGTATGTCACATAACCCCCCCAGAATAACAGCAGGACCCCACTGGAAATGAGGTGGCACATCTCAGCTGGATTATCCTGGGTAAATAAGTTGTAAAGAAATTATTGTTTTGTATTGGTATATGATAGGATAGATGTCTGTCAGTAAAGGACCCTTCTGAACAGATGAGCCAGAACCTATAGGTGCGTGTGTGGGTGGGATGGACACACAACTTTTGCCCATAAGCATTGAAAGTGCCCCTTCAATGCAAGCAATGTAAGAAGGGAAGCAGTCAGTCTCTTAGGGTAGCTGGTTCATTCCACTGAGGTGTCAAACAGATGAGGCATACTGATGAGTTCTAGTAGGATGAAACACGTGTCTATGTCATCTGTTAGCACCCTTTGCAAACTGTGTGAGAGGCTTTTTGGCACCATGCAATTCTGCTTAAAGTTGAACCAGCATAACATTCTGTGGTGATTTGCATATGCAGCCCATGATGCTTTGCACTGTGTGGGCATGTGTGATTTTGTATTTTCTTGAAACTTTGCTTCCCAGCCAAATGCCCTCTGGGTTAACCCTTGCCTCAGTGTTTGCGCACAGAGGTTCTTTGTCTTTTAAATATTTTTTAGTTTAATGGGTTCACCGCAACATAACCAAGACACACTGTCTTAGGGTAGCTGGTTCATTCCACTGGGGTGTCAAACAGATGAGGCATACTGATGAGTTCTGGTAGGATGAAACATGTGTCTATGTAATCTGTTAGCACCCTTTGCAAACTGTGAGAGAGGCATTTTGGCACCATGCAATTCTGCTTAAAGTTGAACCAGCATAACATTCTGTGGTGATTTGCATATGCAGCCCATGATGCTTTGCATTGTATGGGCATGTGTGATTTTGTATTTTCTTGAAACTTGGCTTACCAGCCAAATGCCCATTGGGGTAACCCTTGCCTCAGTGTTTGCTCACAGAGGTTCTTTGTCTTTTAAATAGTTTTTTATTTTAATGGGTTCACCACAACATAACCCAGACACACTGTCTTAGGGTAGCTGGTTCATTCCACTGGGGTGTCAAACAGATGAGGCATACTGATGAGTCCTGGTAGGACAAAACACGTGTCTATGTCATGTTAGCTCCCTTTGCAAACTGTGTGAGAGGCCTTTTGGCACCATGCAATTCTGCTTAAAGTTGAACCAGCATAACATTCTGTCATGATTTGCATATGCAGCCCATGATGCTTTGCATTGTGTGGGCATGTGTGATTTTGCAGTCTCTTATTACTACAGTGCCCCCCACCCACACACATTCACTATTCCCCATGTCCCAGCACTACTTCTTCTGAAGGTTGCAAAATAAAAAAAAATCTTCATTTGAACACCATCCAGAAATAGGTTTATTTTCACAAAAGTAAAAGAGAAAAAAAAAAACGGCAGATTTTTTTTTTCATGTCAGGATTCCAACTGTTTCACTCTGTCTTTCCAGCAGGAAATCTCCAGTAGGCCCCTTCTATTTGAAGTAAAACCTTTTCACGTCCCTGATGCTCCCAGGTGTAATCACTAAATTATTAAGTGATTAGTTGTGGCATCTCATTAAGAGGCCTAACTGTTCTTTTCCTCTTACCTTGAAGGAGGCAGTTTAGTGCAGTGGTTTAAGGCTCTGAGATGAAAACCTGGCAACCTGGTTTTGAATCCCGTAGTCCCCACTTGCATAACTGTGTGACGCTGAGCAAACCACTTCACTTTCTTATGCTCTCAGGTCACACCTGGACTCAAGCTTTGGCTTAGTGTGTCTCTTCTGGTTCAAATATTTATTGGTTATATGTGTTTTCCCCTGATGTTATGTCATTTCCTGTGCCTGTGATTTAGAAAATGGATGCCTGCAGCTATAAAGGGAGGGGTAACTGAATGAGTTATAGTTCTGGACTTAAAAGTGTTACAGGTTCGGTCAATAGCTTTTGTAAAGCAGATTTCCACTGGTAACAATATCGATTAATTTAATCCTACATGGACATTCCTTTAATTTTATAAGGGCTTAAAATTCTGAAGTTTATATACTTTGGAAATGTCATTTTAAATTTGCAAACATCTGAAGGCTTAAAACTATGTTACCTTTGAAGCTAAAATCTGACACTTGGCATACATTTCCATGTGGTTTGGTAAACACACCATGCCAAATATGGTGTATTATGGACAGAGACTTTTCGAACTAGACAGAAACAACTGAAGTTAAAATTTTGCCAAACTTCCATGAAATTTTCACAGAACGTTTGTGACATTTCACAGAAGCAAAGTTGAAATTTTGGCAGAATTTCACCATTGGAAGACAAATATCACCAAACCCTATTCATGAACATTCCTAAACGTTCATGATCATTTCGGCTTAAAAGTAAACAGTCAGAAACCTGAAAACTTGATGTCATGTGATGCAGCTTTTAGATAGCTCCTCTACTGGGCTGCTCCCACTCTCCCCACCTGAAAATGTTATTTAATTTTACCTATTTTAGTGAAAACCTCATGGCAAGTACTTTATCATTGCAGCTTTTACCTGCTGGCTACCAGGTCTGTGCGTCATCCATTGGAAAATAGATTCAGAGGTGAAAATTGCTTCACAGGACACAGAAGGTAATAGTGAAACAGAGTCCACTCTGAAGAAATGGGGGTTACTAGTGGGATACCATAGGGTTAAGTACTGGTCCAGTCCTTTTTAATGTCTTTATAAGTGAAATTGCTGAGGGAATGGAAGGAAAAGTATGCCTCTTTGCAGATGACACAAAGATATGCAACAGTGTTGATACACAAGGGGTGGAAAGCATGAGAAGGGGTTTGGCAAGGTTGGAGGAATGGTCAGAAGTATGCAGCTTGGATTCAATGCAAAGAAGTGTAAAATAATGCACCTGAAAAACAAAAACCCAGAGGAAAAATACAGAATTGTGGGGAGAGGTAGTAACAACAACAAAATGGAAAGGGACCTGGGGGTAATTATAACAGATGACCTTAAGGTTAGCAAGTAATGTGAGAAGGCAGTAGGGAGGGCTGGGGATACTGGGATGTATTGGAGAGGCCTCACAGCAGAGAAACAGGAAGTTGTTATTCCTCTTACAGACAGTTGGTGAGTACTGCATCCAGTTCTGGAGACCCCATCTCCACAAGGACATAGACAGGTTAGAGGCAATCTAGAGGAGGCAACTAAAATGGTGTAGGGTCTGCAAGAGTAGCCATTTGATGAGAGACTAAAAGAATTTAATATGTATACCTTTAAGGAAGGGGGGCATGATTGAAACTTAAGTATCTCAGTGGAATCAACAAAGTCCAAGATGGTAGCACCTTTCAGAAAAAGAGATGTGCAAGAACAAGTGGACACAATTTGAAGATGGGGGGGTGGCTTGGGGGCAAATTAAGGAAGTATTTTTTCACAGAGAGGGTGGTGGATGCATGGAACTGCCTTCCTGAGGAGGTTGTGGAGTCTACAACTGTGGGAAAATTCAAGAATGCATGTGACAGACATAAGGCCATTCTTGTGGGGGTAGGAAGAAATAGGCTCTTGGTTAACTAAGATCTGCAGCTTACCCTGTAGGAAGGGAAATTAGCAGACTAGGTGGGTCAAGCAGTCCTTATCTGTCATCAAAGTCTATGTTTTTATGTCTATGTTTCTATGCTGGCTACCAGGTCTGTGCTTCATCCATTGGAAAATGGATTCAGAGATGAAAACTGCTCCACCAAAGCATACGCCACCAACCACCCCGACAAGGCATCTAAATGCCAGAAGGCACAAGCAACAATGGCGGGCAAAACTACTTCCTTGTTGGTGGCACTCTCTAAGGAGAGTTTTTTACAGGAATTTATCCCTTTTGTAGACGACTTACAGGGGCTTACCTCTGAAATTAGGGAGCTCCAGACATCTGTGGATGAGCTTAGTCACCGGGTCGGGGACAATGAAGTAAGAACAAGTTTCCTCAGAGACTGGCAAATTACTCCGGTGCTGCTCGAACTGCACTGGCTGCCAATACAGTGGCGGATCACCTTTAAAGTTGGTTTACTGACTTTCAAAGCCCTGCACGGTCAGGATCTGGTCTATCTGAAAGAACCTCTGGTACCCTACTGCCCTGGTCAATCACTCTGCTCAGCCAATGAGGGGTTGCTAGAGATTCCAAGAGTGAAGCTGAAATCATCTGGTTCTAGAGCTTTTTCTTATGATGTTCCCACCCTTTGGAATTCTCTACACCATTGGTTACAGGAGTGCACTTCTATAGAGAATTCAAGAATGGTCTGAAAACTTTTCTCTGCAAAAGCCTTCTTGGAGAATTGAATTGTTTATTTGATTATGATTCTTTAGTTGTGTTGAGTATTATTGGATTTTATAATGGTTGTTTTTGTTTTAAATTGTAAGGCACCTTGGAAATAGAAAGGCACCATTTAAATGAAAAATATTATTATTATTATTAAATGAGGATTGAGCCCCAAATGATGGCACTTCAACAAAAAAATGACCCATCTTAAGGCTTGATTAGAAGACCTTGAGAGATGCAGCTGAAGGAATGTTTTAGTCCTTGGTCTCCCTGAGCACTCGGAGGGGATCGAAACTGATTCTCTTCACTTAAGAATTGTGTGTCAAGTTAGCAATTCCTTCTCCAAATTGACCTTCCTATGTAATAAAGCATGCTCGCTGTTCTTTGAGGGCTATGCCCCCGAATGTTTACCATCCCAACCCTTCATATTTAACTTTCTTAACAATCTCAATAGACAGCACCTGTTGAGAAAGATGAAGGAGCTTCAGAATGTTTCTTGGGAAAGGGCACATTTGCAGATTGTCCAAGAATTACCAATGTCTGTATGGCAGAAGAGAGATGCTTACCATCCAATGGTGACCTGTTTGATTGCAGTTGGTATCTGCTTTAGGATGTTATACCCCACAAAGCTACAGTTCAGCATGATGGTTCCTGGCATTCTTTTGAATCAGCTGAAAAAGCTGCAGTAGAGATTAAGGCACTGCTTCAAGACTTTTACAAGGATCACTGAAATGGAACAATCTGGTTTTGTGGAACACCACTGCTGTTTATCTTTAAGCTTTCTTGCTTGACTTTCAGTTGCCTGGCTACTACTCTGAAGCATGATCCTGATTAATTTGTAATACCTGCATCAGACATTCCTTCTGCTTTTCCTTGTGTTGGAGTGATGCCCTTGTTTGTCTGGAGTCCTTTAGCAAACACTGTGGAGCTACTGTTGATCTGGACTCTTTTATGGCTGTGGTTGTTACTTTTTGACTCCCCATTCTATATTTCTGGGTGTGTGTAAAGGAACTCTATTGTTTCCCTCCTTCGGTAACTTCTGCTGTGTTAATATAGTCACCCAAGGATTTCTCCAGTGCTTTCATCTCAAGCTGGATTAATGAGGAGCAGTCATTCAGCTGATTACTTCATTGGAATTTCCATGATTGGTCCTTATTGAGATCATTAGGGAGGAACCGCATATTGCACACTTTGTTATCACCTGGGAATCTTCTGACGGGTGAACTGCTTAGACTCTTAGAAACCACTACCTGTTCCAGATATTTACAGACACCAAACTGATATAACCTGTGCCTATTTTACAGGTTCTAGGACTTCTCTGATTTCAGTTCTGTTTGTAATTTACCAAGCCTCATATATGACCCTATTTATTTACTCAGGTGCCTTTTTACAGCTCAGTTTGCCTTACTTAGAGCAATATATTTAACTGGGTCATTGTAGTGCACTTAATTTGCTTTATTATTTACTTTATCCATAGTGTAATTGTTCTGTTATCTGTTACCGAGGAGGCAGTATAGTGTAGTGTAGTGTAGTGGTTTAGGATTCTGAGCTGCAAACCTGGAGACAGGGGTTTGAATACCACAGCCACCGCTTGCATACTGTGAGACCCTGAACAAGTCACTTAACTTCCTTGTGCTCCCAGGTCACACCTGGAAACAAGCTTTGGCTTAGTATGCTTTTCCTGGTTAAACAATTTCCCCATTTCCCTTTCCTTTATCAGGACTAAACTATGGAGATATACCAGATATTGTTCTGAGGGAAATATTCTGTTACAATTGGACCTGAGCATCATTTTGTCTATTGTCATTTATATAGTTATTTGTTAATTGGTTCTGGAAGGTTTTTGTTTTATGAACGTTTTTCCTTTTTTCCTATTTCTAACACTTGTTATATGTGTAAGTGTTTTGGATACTCTTTTATATGTGGTCCACTTTTTTGAGACTACTTGTTTCTGGGGAGGTGAAGGTGATGGGCAGTATAGCCTATAATGCGGCATTCATCATGTACCAGAAGTCTTTTGGGGGGTGGTTATTTGGATTAAAAGATTATTGGTATGTCAATCTGATTCTGTGAACTGGTTCTCTGCTTTGGATATGTGGGTAGCAATGGAAGGGAGGGATTCTTTTGTTCTTGTTTTTGGTTAGTATTGCATTACATCATTATAGGACAATCTTTTGAAAATTGGCATGGGTTATAACTTTCGTGTTATTCTAATATTCGGGGAGTGTTATTCTGTGTTACAGTATTGGTAAGGTCAGTTGGTGGGGATGGGAGGATGAGGAGTTAGGGGTTGGGGTGGAGGGTGAAAGGCAAAGTAAATTTTTGCTTTTATCTTTCTGCTTTAGATTTAGATGGACATCAGTATTTTGTAATTTTTTGAGAGATATCTATATCTAATATTGTCAAATATGCTTCTTGGAATGTAAAAGGGACTTGATCCAGAGTTAAATGGTATCAACTCATTAGGCACTTAAAACAGTTACATTGTGGTATTATTTTTTTGCAAGAAGCACATTTGTTAGTCTCTAAAGGTAATTGTTTTTGCCAACAATCAGTTGGCCAAGTTTTTGCAGCTGGTGACAGTAC
This sequence comes from Neoceratodus forsteri, assembly GCA_016271365.2. Classification (NCBI taxonomy): domain Eukaryota; kingdom Metazoa; phylum Chordata; order Ceratodontiformes; family Ceratodontidae; genus Neoceratodus; species Neoceratodus forsteri. The sequence goes on from CM028133.1 coordinate 119,223,685, forward strand.
TAAAAACAAAGAGGTGGCCATTTTGATTTTTAAAGGTATTAATTTCCAATATCTGCAGAGTTTTGAGGCTCCTCAGTGTAGAAGTGTGTTCGTTAGGAGATATTTTAGATTGTGCAGAAGTTTTATTAAGCAGTGTTTACAGGCTAATGCAGACACACTCTGTTTCTTAATGGATTTGGTGACTCTTCTAGCATTCTTTCTTGCAGTCCCTTTTATTATGGGGGACTGGAGCACTCTTTCACTCAAGATTTGCATAGGACAGGCAAAACACAAGTCAGTTTATCTCCTGCTCAGTGTGCCATTCATGATACAGTTAACTCCTTGGGTTTATGTCATCCATGGCAGATCTTATATCTGAAGGATAAAGAATATACATTTTTCTCCTTGCCGCATGGATCATCATCCTGTATGGATTACATTCTGACAAGTCAGAATTTCAGAGATATGGCGTGTTGGTTGTGAAATAGCTCCGCAGGCCTTTTCTGATTGTTCCTGTGCAGTTACATCATAGTTTGGTAACTAATGCTCCTAAAGAAACATTTTGAAGTGAAACAATCTGCTTTTAAAAGAGGAATATATTTTTACTCGAAAGTAAGGAGCAGATTGAAATTTTTGTCTCCCATACAACAGATTCCATTGACAAAAGGAATGAGATGTGGAAAAGTGTGCCTTTAAGAGTTTTTATAAGGGGTGAATTCATCTGTCTAGCAACTAAACGGAAGAGACATAGAGAATCGGATGTTTTTGCTCTCTTGCCCTCTATTAGGGAATTAGAGAAACATCTGAGCCCTATGTCATTGGAGGAGCACTGTACTAAGTTATTATCTTTGCAAGATAATTACACCAAATTTTTACGAGAGAGAGATGAATTTTATATTTTTAAAACTCAATTCACAAATGTGAATCAGGGAGAAAAAATTGACTGCCTTTTCTCTCTCTCTATGCCTCCATAGACAAGATGCATTGTGAATTATTGCCATCGTTAAATCTGAGATCAATAACTCTCTTAAAACATCACTTAGAGAAATTGCCCATGAGTTTGAGGTTTACCATTAGATCATTATGGGTCCCTACCTAATCCTCTCCTAATTTTTGGCATCCAAACTTATTTAGCCAAGATTTCCTTCCTAAATTGATTGAACCCAGCAGTCTTATTTGATTCAGCATTTAAGTCATACAGAAATCCTAACTGCCATCAAATCTTTACCACTTGATAAGACACATGGGCGGATGGTTTTAACTCAAATTTTTATAACGTTTTTGCTAACAAGCTGGTTCCTTTATTGTATCAATTTTTCCTATCTTTATTTGACTCTGGTACATTACACGTCACATTACTCTATTCCTCCAAGAAGTTGTTTTCACATTTCTGAATGAGTTGCATAAGTGTTGCAGGATATAGCACAAAGCCCACAAAGCCCTGCACAAGCTGTTCCTTAAGAGTTAAAACTCAGTTTTACATTGCATTGTGACTGGACTGTGGAAGCACTCCAACTGAGTTGCAAAAATGTTTTACAAACATTGCTCCTGAGCTGGTTAAGCACTGACAAACAATGCAGTACTAGTTGCCAGAGCATTGCCAACTATAAAACACAATGCTAAACTAACTTGTTGGTGGAACAGTTTAATGTGACTTGTACTGTATTTCAGATGGCACTCTCCTTGAAGCTATGATTGTTTTATTTCTTAAACCTGGTAAATCCCCGGATGATGAGGCCAGTTACTACCCAATTTCACTTATGAATTATGACACTAAGATACTGGCTAAAATACTGGCTTCTAGGATCAATGTGATTTGGTCAGGGCTCATAAGTCATAAACAAATGGACTTTATGCAAGCCCATTCTTTAGTCGACCATCTTTGTAAATTATCCTTATTTTCTCCACAACCAGTGATTGCAGTATCCCAGCAGCCCTGACCTCCCTGGATGCAGAGAAGAAAGCTTTTGACAGGGTCAACTGGATCTTCTTATTTGTTACTTTGGAAGCCTATGGCTTTTCCCCTGCATTTCTTCCTTGAGTTAAAGTATTGTATTTGTGCCCATCTACCAGAATTTATTGTAAATGAGTGTTTTCCTCCTCTTCCCTTTGTTTTCAGGGTCTCAACAAGGATGTCCCTTGTCCCCTTATTATTTAATTTGTAATTGGCTCCCTGATATGGAAGCTGAAGTGTAATCCTGAGCTGACTGGTATTGCAGTGTGAGCATGGAACTTAAACTATCTGTATATGCAAATTATTTTTTACTCCACATGACCAATCCAGAAGCGACTATTCCAGCTGCTCTATCAGTATTATAGAATTTAGTTTACTATCTAATTATAATCTCAGTCTTAGTAAGATGGAGGGTCTACCTTTAAATTCCACTGTTTTTAAATCAGACATCTCAGAGATGGGTTTATCTTGGGCTCCAAAACAACTTAAGTATCTTTGGAATTTTCCTCACTGGAAGTGTAACACAGCTCAAGAAGCTTAATCTTGATAAGCTGTTACTTATTATACAACAAGATCTGAAGAGATGGCAATCTCTGCAATTGACAGTAAGAGATGGAATAAATATTTTTTAAATTAATTTTCTTCCCCATTTATTTTATCCACTTGCTATGCTTAATGTTTTGCTCACCATATCTCTGTTTAAAGGGTACAAAGGCTTATCTCTGACTTTATTTGGCTTGGTAAAACCCTAAGTGCGTATAATAATTTATCAGCACCTAAGGTGGCTGGCAGTCTCTGGCTCCATCATTTTTGTATATTATCTGGCTAGCCATGCCTGTAAATATTTCAGTTGGCTAGTTTAAAATATGACAGACAGTGACTCTCCTGTATCCCTCTCTGTCTTGTGCTAGAAAGAGACCAGATTAAGGTGGCTGTCCTATCTCCCTCAGCTTTGTTTTTTATTGATCCAAAATCTCTCCCTGCAGCTTTGAGAGACTCAACTATAGACATCTCAGTACAAGTCCATCTTCAGTTATGTATGTTTATGTGCTATAAATGTTTTAAAGACATCTGTCAGCCCATTTTATATGACCCTAATTTCAAGGTTAGAGGTAGTGTTTTGAAAGCAAACTTGTTACCACATCTTGCTGACATCAGGATATGTGATTTGCTCTGAGATGGACTTTTAAAATCATGACAGGATATTATTTATTGTTATAATTTAGATAATAAGAGTGCATTCAAAACATTTCAGCTTTGGCATGTTCTTCTTCAATGGTTTGGTTCTACTCAATGGAATGTTAATTTTAGCAAATTTCTGCTGGCAGCTACTGATATTGTATTGCAACCCATAGCAATATCACATTTGTATTCTCATTTTTTCCCCATCCCATTTCCTGGTATTTCTGGTAAATCCTGATACAGGAATGAAGTTTTCCCACAGCATGCTTTTAGATAGAAAAACATTTGGGAAGACCACTATGTTTATACTTCCCATGATAAACTTTGTCTTATCCAATTCCATATTTTTCATAACATTTATTGTTTTATTTTTCCTTTTATTGAACCCATATAGAAGTTTATCAGTACAGGGAGAATGGATCCAGCTTTTACACCATTTTCATCCTAACAGTTTCAAACTGTTATTTAACTGTTATTTAAATTTTGTTGAATTATTTACAATCCTCTGCCTCATGTAACTACTTTTAAATTATGTAAACATATACTGTATGTCTGTATTTGTATTATTGTATGACATCTTAACTTCTATTTTGTTTGAAGCTATGGGTTGTTCCTGAAAACAGGCTTTTAGTCCAGTGTGCTTAACTGGTTAATAAACTGAATCTGAATCTGAAAACATATTTCATCAACATATCCTGATCTTATTTAACATATCAATAGATGACAAATATCTTTCTAAGCTTTTCCATACATCTTCAAATTTTATCAAACGGTCTTGCAAAACATAGTGTATTTTTTCCAACTTGTATACTTCTATCATAAGAGTCAACCACATTTTATAATCCAGAGGATTATTAACCTTCCATTTCATCAGTAAACATTTATGGGCATTTATTAGAGCTAACATAATCAACATTTGTTGTTTATAATTAGGTTTTCACATTATATATCCCTTCGTTAAGAATAAACTTTCAGAATTTGTATTCAACCTAATGAATGATATTCTATATATTGTATCGATTATAGTCCTCCAAAATGTATTAGTACTTGGACAGTAAATCAACACATGTTCTAAGGTTGCATTTTTGCCTGGGACATGTGTTTGGATAAGTAGGGTTCATTAAATTTAATCTATGAGGTGTATAGTATGTTCTATGTATAATGTTAAAGTATAATTTACTAGTCTTGTTGACAATAAATCAATTGTTTCTGTAATTGGAGAGTTATGTTTGTTTTCCAATTTAGTCCTAGTGTTGTTAATGGTTGACTTAATTTATTTTGTATTTGTGAGTAAATTTTTAAAATGAGTTTAGTATTATTCTTTGGGGTCAGTTGAGTTTCTATTATATTTAGTAATGGTTTTGTGTATGATAGGTTATTTATTTCCAAACGGTTTTTAATTTGTAAATATCTAAACAAATGGGTATTAAGAATGTTAAATTTTTGTTTAATAGATTCAAAGTCTAACAAATTGGAATTATCATGTAATTGTTGAATTTCCATGAGGCCTTCGTGTGCTATATCTTAAAACCATTATCAGTTACTAAGGGTAACAATTTACCATTTAAATAAATAGGTGTTATGGGGATAAATTAATTGAAGCATGGATTTTTTTCATTAGTCTATCCCAAATATTACATGTAATTTTAGTTGTCGAGGACATTGTAGCTATATTTGATTGCTGTAGGTCTGCCCGCAGAATGTGTTTTAATTATTGATGAGGTGTGACTGGCTTATATTTAACATAGCTTGATGGTGTTCTTGATGAAACCATCATAGTTTATTGAAATGTTTGCTGCTTGATAATACCAGTAGCAATTTGGTAAAGATAACCCAATTTCATGCTTGGGTAGATAGAGTTTTTCAATTTTTAACCTGGGTCTTTTACCTTTCCATAGGAACTTTTTATTATTATTTTTCCATAAAAAACAACTTATTATTAATATATATTGGGAGTGTCTGGAATAGAAAGAAATTTGGGCAATGTATTCATTTTGATGACATTTACTCTGCCAATCAGTGTTAGTGGTAGTATTCCTATTTGTTAAGTCTGTTTGATTTTATTGACATGTGGGTCAAAATTATTTTGATAGATTTGATCAAGAGTATTATCTAATAATACACCTAATACAGAAAATAAGTCAAACAGACTAAAATTAAAGAACATTTTGTAAGAAGGGGTTACATCGATCTGCCCATTTGACATCTAACAACATGGCAGATCTCAAGTTATTGGTAATAAGGAAAGCATCAATCAGTCTAAACATTATGTGAGTTCCTGTAAAGATTTTGAGAACAAGGAACCTAATGAACATAATGATCAATGAGATAACTGCCTGCTAGCAGTAGCAGAGGACTTGGAAAAGAGAAAGGTGCTGGGAAAAGAGCTCACTATTTCAGATAATGAAGGATTAAAAGAAGCAACAGGTACAGATCTGCACAAAACATTGGAGGCTTCTCAGAGTATGAGCCAGAAGGACTATTTAAGCACAAGTAATTCATTGGAATTTTCCCTGATTATTTTTCTAAATCAAATCCTATACTTTTATGGCATAGAGACTTGAGAAATATTGCCAATGAATTACAGGATACTTTTAAATGGCATCAGACAATTTATAAGCTCTAAACAATTAAGACAACCTTTTCAGACCCAATCAGAAATGTTGAATAACTCTAATACCACCTATCCATTTGCCCTTAGTGAAGAGTTAAAGACATTTGTGCAAAATCCACATTGCACACATGATGATCGTAGATCATCAAATTAACTTAAATTTGAACTTGATACAATAAAAGAAAATTTAGCTATCAATGAAGGAAGATTGGATGAATTGTTGCAGCAATTGAATAAAATCATCCCTCAGGAGGGTTCTCTTTCTGTAGTTAGAGATAATTTAGATAACCAGGAGGCAGTTAATGAGGAAATAAGACCAGATTTTGCTTCTATTATTTTTCCTGAAACACCAGTACCAGTACCAAAATTAATTAAGAAAGAGGGGAAGAAAAGAAAGGAGAAGGTTAATTAAAAGGCAGTTAAGCGAAATGAAAAAGGAAAAAAAAGGAGGAAGTCTTGTTAACAATACATAGCATTTCTGACAATACCCTACTACAAATGGAATTGCAACAGTGTTCTACAATTAAGGGAAAAAAAAGTACAAAAACAACATGCACATTCACATCCTAACCAGATTAATTTGTGTTCCAAGACATAATGAATGCACTATTCTAGAGAGTATCAAATCTCAATGGAAAGAACCTGAACTCAATCTAAATCAGTTTAGGGAAGAATGGGGTGAAAGGAAAAATGTTAACAGGGTAAATGATGCAGTTATAACTACTGAAGGTAACATCAAAGATAGAGGTACCATAGCTCAAATCAATTACAAAAATTAACAAACAATTTAACAAGTAACACAGCTACAAATATTACTGATTGTGCCATATTGAATTTGTTTGGTTTTCAAATTGAAGCAAACTGGACAAATATGATGCTAAGGAAAAAGATTGTGAACCTGTTCAGGGTAGCCACTGGTGCTGATATTGTGAACATAGATATAGTTCAGATTTGGGAGGACAGAGATTGTGAGGGAGTGACATGTCTATTCATCTTCTGCAAAGCTCAGAGGAGAGTGAATCAAATTTGGATTAATAGGGAATCTTTGAAAAAAATGGGGTTATATGTTGGTGTATATTAACAGAAATATGCTAAATAAAATAAAACCATAGGTCACACCCAACTCAGATTTCCATTTTTGAATTAAATGCTTCACTAAATGTCATTGACTTCAAGTTAAAAAATGTTTTGATTGATCTTTTCTCTCATATATTAAGGTCACCAGAGAAAGAAATAAGATTATTGAAAGTGAGGAAAGGGAATTTTGAGTCTAGATTAGGTTGTGTAGAAGTAGTATTACAATCACAAGAATTAGCAGATATGATTATGGAGAAGGTTTTATTACTGGATAAGGCAGGGGTACATGTAATACAAGGGGAAATAGCAAACAATCGTAATACTAACATAACACAAAAGGCAATAGAACAACAGAAAGAAAAACATCCTAAGCTATTGCAACTTTATGACTTAGGAAGGATTAAGTATGAGATCAATGTCAAGTTGGAAAGTTTTGTGAAGGACTTATTGGAGCAAATATTACAGGTTTCAATGGAGGATTTTAAAGCACTGTTGGTAGAAAGAAAAAGAGAAGACCCAGATTGTGACACAATTATCTTAACAGTTAGACAAATGGATTTATACACTAAATGAGTTGATAACCTGGCATTGTTGGATTCCTTAGGTTTACACATAGTGATGGTTAATGATGAGAATTCCTCAAATCCCAAAAGTGCAGTTTCACAGGAAAATGATAAAAGATTAGATAAAGGGTTAATTAGAGAAACACAAGCTCCAGCCTTAACATAACATAGTAACATTTAATAGATTTCAAGAGTTAGCATTATGTGAAGATTAACTGCACAAATATGACCAATCTTCTGGATTGAAACCTAACAAAAAGTTGGGAATGGTTTTATGGAATATCTCTGGTTTGATAAATAAGCTAGCAGACAGTGAGTGGCTGGATTTTATTTTTAATTTTGACATAATTTGTCTTCAGGAAGCGTGGCACTGCAAATATGCAGATATATTCCTTAATGGTTATAGTATGTTCCACTCTAGTGGGGATAAAAAAAAGCAAAGGTAGAATGGCTGGAGGGTATCACTTGGATTAAAATAGAAGAAAATACTGAAGCAAAATTTTATGTTCTAATAATAATATTTTGATTGTGCAAGTTAAACAGAAAGGTTTATCATTTTGCTTAGCAAATGTTTATATTCCTCCCCAAATTCAAAATATTATAATCATTATATTTGGGACCAATTAGAAGACTTGCTTTACAAAAGCTGGGCACTCTCCGATTTTGAGGAAGCCTTACTTTGTGGAGATTTCAATGCAAGAATAGGTAGTTATGATGGATACGCTGATAGTAAGTATTATAACTAGGTCTATAATGAGTCCATTAATCTTATGAGGAACTCAAAGGATACAAGAATTAATAGAATGGGAAGGAATATAATCAAAATGCTAGACACATTCAACTTAGTCCCATTAAATGGTCATCTTTCTGGGAGACAAAGCTGGCAATTTTTCACAGTTTTCATCCAGATGACCATCACTAATAGATTATCTATTCTGGAATGGGGATATGTCACTAAGGGAAACTTTAACAATTATAGAAAAAGTGGATAATGATCATTTCCCATTACTGCTAACATCTAGAGAGACAGATTTTGGTTCTAATAATAATCATTCTCTACCAACGACTCTAGAGAGACGTTATAACAAATTTAAATGAAACAATGCAGTAGCTGATCAGATTCAAAATGTAATATTAGATAGATTAGATAATGGATTACAATATATTCATAACAGTGAAACTGTTGTTCAGCAGGTTACCACATCTCGATAAAATTAAATGCTTATTAAGCAAGCCTCATACTAAACAATATAGATTGGATACACAAGTGAAAACTTGGTTTGATGCAGCATGCCGCAAAGAAAAAAATATACTTAACAACATCTTAAGACATGTTAAGGCACAAAGAGATGGTCTCACCTTTAAAGATTAAAATAAAAATAGAGAGAAATACAAGGCCTTTTTACTTAAAAAAAAAAAGAGTGACTTTCAACAGAAGCAATGGCAAGAAACGTTAAGGGTCATAAATAAAAAAGATTACAGATCATTCTGGCTCTTAGTAGCGAAAGGCACACATAAAGTTAAATTTGAAATTGACACATGCATCACATTGGATTCCTGGACTCTATATTATTCAAACAAATTCTGTAGTAAAGTTTGTGATGACATTCAGGTAGCTTTTAACTATGATGAGAATCAATTTGTGCCTTTTAAGTATGATGATGTTTATCAGGCAATTGCCATGCTAAAATGACATAAAGCTCCAGGGCCAGATCAAATTCCTTTGGAGGTTTATCTAAATTGCCCTGCAACATGGGCTAAGCTTCTGACGGTTTTATTTAATGCATGTGGCAAAGATTTATAGCTACCAGCATCTTGGAAAGGAGCTATATTTATTTCAATTTATAAAAAAGGCAATAGGTCTGATCCAGTTATGTACAGATCAATTTCTCTCTTAGGCCATTTAGGTAAAATCTTTGCCAGATTAATTTTAAACCAGTTAAGAGACCAGATGTTTAAAGTGGGTGACTTATCAGATGCCCAAGCAGGATTTCGGTCAGGATACTCAACTATAGATAATTGCTTTGTGATGTGGCATCTATTTGAAAAATATTTTACATTAAGAAAACAAAAACTCTATGTGGCCTTTATCAATTTTAGTACTCTTTGATACTATATATTGCAACAAGCTATGGGAGATAATGATAAAGAAATGATTTCCACAAGGGTTAATTGCAAGCATCAGAGAACTCTACTCCAATACCCGTACACAAGTGAAATTAGTTACATTAGGACAATTATCAGCCCCTGTCCAACAAAGGAGTGAAACAAGGTTGTGTCTTAGCACCAACCTTGTTTTGCATTATATTGACGACTGTTACGTGAGCTGGAGAAATCTAAAATGGAGTCTCTGAAAATCCTTGGGAGAGAATGTGCATCTCTTGCCAATGCAGACAACTTGGTGCTATTTTCACTCACCCGTTCAGGTTTGCAGGCAAAACTGAATATACTCGATAATTTTTCAAAAAATATGACTTAAAAGTCAATGAACTAAAAAGTCAAATTCTAACTTTTGGAGCCAAAGATTGTTCAAACAGATGGAAGATTGGGAAAAAGTACTGAATAAAGTCAATGATTACACATATTTAGGCCTCCATCTTTCTAATGATGGGAAATGGGTGGAAACATACAGAAACACTTATATCCAACCTGAAAAAAACAGCAAATTCATTACACAGGTTTAATAAAAAATATGGAGGAAACTCAATCAAGCCCCTCATAAAAGTTATTGAGATGAAGTATAATGCACAGGCATTATTTAATGGGGTAGTTTGGCAACTGAAAAATATAAACAAACTAGAAATACCTATAAATAAAGTTCTACGTTCAAGTCTAGGGTTAGGCAAGTCCGTCCCCACTTGCATTATAAGGGCAGAGCTAGGATTAGTGTCCTTGAGTGCATATTTTGCAGCTAGAAAAATTAATTATTGGATAATAATACAGCATCATAAACCCCATAGATTAACTTATTGTTGTCTGAAGGAAAAATACAATTGGTTAAATCATGGACATCTAAAATCTGGCTGGTTGACTTCAGTATTTCAAATTTTGCAGGCTACTGGTCTGGAGCATTTAAGGAAAAATGAGGAGAAAGGCATCATTATAAGTCTCAGATATCAGCCCTACATCACATCCAGATTACTGGAATTTTACAAAGTCAGGGACTTGGAGAACATTTCTAAGTTGAAAATCTCTCCTTGGTTTAGAATAAATGGTAGTAATCATTTTCTTAGATATCATTATAAGATTCTTACTGACCCTAGCCAAAGGAACTTGTATACAAAATACAAGTTAGAACTGTTTTCCAATAATGTCATGGATCAGGTATGGGAGAGAATAGGAAGGAAGCCAAACTGTGTTCCTGTACAAGAACCTGTCTAGAGAATGTTAAACATGTAATTTTTGAATGTCAATGGTATAAAGAGTCTAGAGCTAAATGGATCACATCAGTCTGTAAATCCATTCTTTTTCATGATCTGGATCTTTTATTGAAACTGTTGTTCACAACGAACAATGAAATAATTGTCAAATTGACTGCAAGATATTTGATAAATATTGTAAATATTCGATTGTGGATCAAAGACAAAGAAGCAGCAGTAAAAATTGTATAAATGTAGAATTTTATGATTTTATAAAATGGTATTTTGAACATAACAGTTTTAATATAATTACATTAGTAATTCCCAAAAATTGTGGCTACTAAGTTGTGAATAAATGTTGGTGTTTAACCATAACTGTTAATTTGTAATTTTAAATTTACACATACTGTATTTATATAGAGTGTGATAAAAGTTTGGAGTGATTGTACTATAGAGAAATGCTTACAGAGATTTTCTAAAATGTAAGCATTAGTATTTTTAATTGTCAAGGTCTATGACTGATTAATAAATTTTACCTTTACCCTTTAATAATACACCTAGATATTTTAATTTTGTTACCTTTTGATGTTGGGGTTCATTATTGAGTTAAAAGAGTTAGTATGATTTTAGGATTCTAATAACTTGGTTTTATCCCAATTAATTTTGTAATCTGAAATATTTCCAAAGGCTTCTAAGATACTGTTTAAATATGTATAGATTGTATTTAAATTACTTGAATATATTAATGCATCGTCAGCATATAAGCCTATCTTATGTTCCACTTGATTGACTTTTAATCCTTGAATCTTATTATTTCGGATTAATATGGCTAGGGTTCTGTTGCTAAGACAAATATTAAAGGGGACAGTAGCACCTGTCTTACTCCTCATTCTAATTTAATTGTTTCTGATATTTCATTATTGGTTTTTCTTCTAGTGGTAATATTATTATTTATTTTATTTAGTTTTTGTTGACCGGGTAAGTGCTCTAGACAAATCCTGCCTATTTTCAGACATGACCTGGGGAGGGGGATACAGATGAATGCCAACCGACCTTGAACCAGATTAAGCTGTTAGTGGTATTTTTAGTGAATGAGGGAAATTTGACCAGGACACTGGGGAAATTCCCCTACTCTGCCTGCATGGGTGCTGTCACTTCCTGCCAGTGGGATGGAGGGACCCAGTTCACAGTCAGACACAGGAGGAGGAGGAAGAGATGATGTGGCAGGAAAGCAGGCTATGCTGCAAGGAGGATGCCTGATTTCAAGGCCTACATTCTCTTTACATGTACAGAAGGTAGACAGAGAGCTGGTCGGTGTGGAGGAAAAACTTCTGGACATGGATGCTACTGCAGAGAATCAAAAAATGATGTTGGAAACTGGAAAGAATGCTACAGAAATACTGAAAACAGGTACAATGGAATTTTGTACTGATGAACTTATAAATACAGTCAACATACCTGATTTACTGAGTGATAGTGAATCATTGCTAAGTGAAACAGAAAAAGATATAGATGCAGAAAATGTACCTGATATTATTTCAGTGGAGGAACAAGCTTTATGGTAGCAATTTGAATCAGAGGAGCACTCTTATTTCCAGAAAAAAAACACAGCTAGAAACTAAAATAAGAGCCTTAAGATCTGACAGCAGGGGCCTCATGCCAAATACACTCAGCTAGCTACTGATGGCACAGTATTATCCAAGGGGAAACCTAAAAGCTTGGCCTCTATCGTAGATCAAGCAGAGCATGCAGGAGACTTCATACCTAAGTCAACAGTGCTTTTGGAGAACAATTCATCAGAAATCACATCCAGAATGGCACAGACAGGAACAGATATACCTGGCCTAAGACGCTCTGAGAAACAGCTAGCTGAATCAGGCAAACAACAACCTTGGACAGTTAAAAATGCTCTGGAGAAAGCAGGTTGGCAACAGGACTCCACAACAGGTCAGTGGGTTTCAGGAGGCTCACCGATTAAAATACTTGCAGAACCAGCTGCACAGATAAATAATAATGTAAATGCTGAACCTATTGATCTAGAACTGCCACCAGAATTGACTTTAACGCAAAATCAAAGTTGCACTTTTAGAAATGTGTCATATAAACAACCTCAGGGGATGCCCACAGTGACTGAAAATGTACCAGAAAGGCCTTTGAATATAATTAACAAGGAAACCCCAAAAACATTGCTTCACTTTTTAAAACACCATTTTTCTCGCCAAAAGGCACAAGGCAGTGCATTTGACTTACATAGGAGGAATGTCAGAACAACCAGACAGACTTTTTGTTGCAAGAGTACTTCTAAAGACTCAATGAAATTCTTTTGACAGAAATTTATGCATTGATTCATAGATTGGGAGACAGTACTTGATATTAGTTTTAAAACAGCAAATGGTCTGAAAAGGTTTTGGGTAAAATGTAATGCATTGAAAAAGTCTTCTGTATGGTCCCCTTTATTGCAACCCCTTTAACCAGGCCAGTGCACCAAGTAATTGTTGTACTATTCAGAAACGAGGGGGTTAGTATTCATGATCTATTGTTTTGGTTAAAACAGCGATGTACAGTAATTGATGACCAAGAGGCAATTCTAGAGGCAGAGAACATTTGGATGGGAGGCTGGAAAGTTAAAATTATGTTAAAAACATCAGATACAGGGTTAACCACTTGCCAAATTCCTTTTATTTAGGGAGAGACAGAGGAATCTTATTCTATGCCGGGCAGCCAAAGATGTGCTACAAATGTGGCTCCTTGGAACACCTGAGTAGTGTTTGTGACAGGTTAAGATGCACAGTATGTGGGAGCTGGGACATGTAGGGACTGCTTGCCTGAATGAAAGTCAGTGTAACCTGTGCAGGGAGTATAGACACACTTTCAGAACTGCAAAAGGCATCACATAACATCCCTGACCAAGCAGATGGGGAGCAAAGATTGATGGTGGCTATGGCACAAAAAATAAATCTGGGAAAACACACTTACAGCCTTCATCAGAAAGACAAAACCCAGATGCCCTGGTTAAGGAAGTCCCCCTCCACCACCTGCCCTAGTTTCTGAAGTAATTGAAGTACAGATTGTGGAGCAGCAAGAAATAGGTATTTGGGTAAGTGTGCCTAGTCCACCCAGGCAGGAAGTGATAGTTCAGGAAGCTGGGCCTTCAGATAAATGGATCACCCCTCCCCCCTGCCAGGGAGCAACTTCAGAGGAAGAACTACTAGACAATCAAAGAAAGAAAGTATGGAGAAAGTGCAAATAGTTCAAGCCATGGTTCATACATCAAACATGTTTAATGTATTGCAAACAGATCAAACAGAAGAGATTCAGACCTTTCCTCCATATACTCTTCAGTGCCTGAAGACACTACAGACACTGAAGTGCATGAAAAGCAAGAGGACCACAAAATGGAAAGCAAGAGTATAATTGAAAAACATGGATAAGTATAGCAGGAAGGGCAATGCTAAATACCTCTTCCACTGTTAGAACCTTTTTCCTTTTATACTGTTAACTTAAACAGTATAAAAAGATTAGATAAGAGGAAATTGTTTTTTTCCTTTCTCACTGGTTTACATGTGGGGTAATATTTCTCCTAGATACTAGATTACACTCCTTAGGTGAGGTAAGAGAAGCTACAAAATCCTGGTACTTAGGTCCCTCTTACTGGTCTCTAGGGCAAGAAACTTGTGCAGGTTTAGGAATCATGTTTAAATATCCAGAAGTACAAATCTTGAAACTATATGACATCATATCAAGCAGAATTTTGATTATTGATGTACTATTGCAAAACGTCCCTTACCAGTTTATAAATATTTATGCACCACAATCAAAAACTTTAAGATACGAGTTCCTTAGCTTAGTTCAACCTTATTTACAAACCACACATACAGTAATATTTGCAGGTGACTTTAACTGTCCATTGAAAGCAAAAACGACCAAACAATATTGTGATCCAAACCTTCTTGTACAGATCATTAACAGCAATAAACTTAAGGACGCAGCAGGACAACAAAGCAACACAGAAATACTTACATTTCAGAAAGAAAACATGAGGTCTAGAATAGATTATATCTTTGTGACCAATTCAGTAAAGATAAATAATGCTGCAATGTTGGCCACGGACTTTTCAGACCATAAAGTAGTTTCAATAACCATAGAGGCACAAGAGAGATGGCAGAAAGGGCCAGGATCATGGAGGATGAATACATCAGTAGTGTCTGACTTAGAGTTACAGCAGACCTTCAAAGATTTTATACTGGCAAGAAAGTCAGTAATTATTCTTTTTGAGGACCCCATTTTAAGGTGGGAAGAGACAAAATAACTTACAAAATGATGTAAGTTATCTGTAGACATAGAAACAGAACAACATATTTTGCATATCTAAAACATTTGAAAATTCTGCAGCAATTACTATTTTTTATGAAAAGGGACAAAATTTAACATCACAGATTGCAACAATAAAAGGGAAGATGAAAGATTTTATAATAAAAAGCAACTAATTTACAATACCAACAGAAGTTTGGTACTAAAGGGAAACGGAAATAATTTGTCCATACGAATATTGGCAATCACAAGCACAAGCAAAAATAATCAGAAGATTAAAGATGAATAGGGAAAGGAAAGACAGAGCCACATAAAATTCAAGAAATAGTGTCAGAATACACCAGGACACTATATGTTCAACTTCCTACCAAACAAGAAGAGGAGTGACACTTTCTGGATAATTCAGAAATACCCTTATTAGAGGAGGTAGACAAACAGGATTTAGTAAATCCTATGCAAGTGGAAGAATTACATCAAGCAATATCCACATTAGCAGGGATAAATCTCCAGGTCCAGATGGTTTGCCCAATGAGGTATATAAAATTATGGATCTAAGTTGGATGAAAGAATTAGTACTTGTTTTTAATGCAAGTTAAAAACTAAACATATACCTCTGTCCATGAATATGGGAAATTTAACC
This sequence comes from Neoceratodus forsteri, assembly GCA_016271365.2. Taxonomy (NCBI): domain Eukaryota; kingdom Metazoa; phylum Chordata; order Ceratodontiformes; family Ceratodontidae; genus Neoceratodus; species Neoceratodus forsteri. The sequence continues at coordinate 119,239,364 of CM028133.1, forward strand.
TATATTTTTAAAAAAGGGGATAGATTAGACTTAAACAACTGGAGACCAATCTCATTGTTAAATTCTGACTTTAAAATTTTAACAAAAATATTAACTAACAGACTCACTAGGGTAGCTACTCAAAAACCCAGTCATATGCAATACCAGGACAGACGGTACAGAATCATATAATCTTACTGAGAGAACTTGTTAAGCAAGGAAAGATAGGAAATGCAGAGGGTTATTTAATCCCATTGGATCAATATAAAGCATTTGATCAAATAAACCATGATTTTTTATGGAAAGTGTTGGGTTGTTACAGGATCCCGACTGATTTGATTAACGGTTGGAATGTTTGTATAAAACTGCAACAATATGGCCTTTAGTCTATGGATGGAAGGGCCCAAGGATTCCAATAAAAGGGGTGTCGAACAAGGATGCCCACTTAGTCCAATATTATATGTTTTTTATAGATATCCTGTTAAGGAAAATCAACAACTCAGTGGGAATACACAATGTGTCTTTAGGCACACAAATATTTCCATACAGAGCCTTAGCATACACAGATGACATGACAATTATAGTGCAAAATACACTCACTTTCAAAAGTACTGGAGATTAGTGACTCTCTTGGCAGGGTATCAGGAGCATCTCTGAATTATGCTAAATGTATAGGACAATGTTTAGATGACACACGGAAACTAAAAGGGCATATTGGCAGAATAGAAATAACATTGGAACCCATTAAAATTCTGGGGATATTCTTTGAGGATATAGAGATGGACCTAGTAAACTGGGAAGAAAAAATGAATGTGGGCAAACAGAGAGTAGCAAAATGGAACGCCTGGAAATTGAGCAAAAAGAAAAGTATACAGCTAATAAAAACATATTTAGTGCCAGTGTTTCTTTTTATTAGTTATATTTTCCACCTCCAAAAACATTAGAGACATCAATTCTTAATATATTCTTTCAAGCCTGTTGGGGGAGTAGATTGAACCCTGTAAAGAGGAATGTATGTTATTTTCCTTTCAAATCAGGGGGTTTAAATATGCCTAACCCGATACTTTTCTTTAATGTTTTTTTCCTTTATTCTAATATAAGACCATTGTTGAGAGAAATGAATATGGGATGGGAGACCTTTCTATCATCTAAGTGTAATTCTTGGTTACAAGCATGGGAACTACTGTCATTTAACATTTTTAGAAAATCAGTGGAAATACCTGAGTACATTAGATGTACATTTCTTAGAATTGAACAATGGAGAATCACACAAAGACAGGTGTTGGATTGTACTAGGAAGCAATTGTATTTTCTTCTACTTGAAACAACCTGCATGGTGGAAATGGTATTTGAAAAATGTCCAGTACTACATAGGGAAAACTTAACTACATTATTAAACAATAAACGTATACCAGAACATTTATGGGACTAGCACTGGTTGGCTTGCCACAAGAAGATAAACGTGAAATCCAACCAGAAACATAAACCCCAGCAAGAAAGAATCTGCTCCAGATTGAAATGCATCCAAATAGAGGAAACCATAGACCATTTATTATTTTCCTGTTCTTTTATTAAGGGATTTTGGTCTTTTTTAGATGTACAGTGGGGAACAAAGGTTTTTAGTACATTAACTTATGAGAACATTATGTATGGGACATTTAATAGTGACTGGAAAACTTGGCATAAAGGTACCCTACAGGTATTAATGGCTATATTAAAATGGCATATACGGTTAATGAGGTATAACTTTGTTTTACAACAGAAAGAAGGTGGCCATGTGGAATTATTGAATAAAATCGCACAAGAGTTATTGATCTTATATAAGAAAGAGGGAAAAACTTTGCCTAAGAGACAATTGCTAGAATTTTGGAAAGGTCTTCCATGGATTACAAATAGAGATGCACCTATTACTCAAGTTAAAAAAAAAAAAGAGAAAATATTTATTTCCTCTTTGTAGAAGTATGTAAATAGACTAAGAACACAAGGGTAGGGCAAAGAGAATTGGTGAAGGGTATATGGGGATAATGGCAGACCTGTTTCTATACTATGTACAGTAACAATCTGGGTTGTCATTATGAAATTATGAAATGTACTATGGAAATGTTGTTTATATGTATAAGTTGTGTTTCTTTCTGTATGTTTTTGTTTTAATAAAAAAAATCCCTACTCTTTTCGATAAGTGCCATGGGATCTTTAACATCTACCTGAACTACCACCAATCCAGGCAGATGGGACCTCAGTTTAACATCTCATCCAAAAGATGGCACCTCAGAAGTGCAGCACCCCTCTCATGCTGCACTCTAGTGTCAGTACTGGGATATTAACCCAAATGCCAGATGTGGGAACTGAATCCATAGCTCTCTGATCTCCCAGCCTCGGAGGTGAGTATGCTACCTACTGAGTCCCTGACACTGTTAATTATTATAAAGAATATCTACCTATGATCTAAATTTGGATCCAAAATTCATAACTTTGAGTAATCTCTTTATATAGCCCCATTCACTAGGTCAAACATTTTTCTGGTGTCTAAAGATAGGATAGAGAAATCATTGTTTTGTATTTATCAATTACATTTATTGTTCTCCTAATGTTAGTTTTTAGTTTTCTGTTTTGTATAAAGCCATTTTGATCAGTATGAATTATGTCCAGAAGAATATTGTTGAAACTGTGAGCTAGTATTTTGGTTAAGATTTTACTGTCTATGTTTATTAGAGATGTTGGTCTGTATGAAGCAGTTAGAGTGTGGTCTTTATCTTTTTTCTTAAATAATTAAGTTATTTCTAGTGCTGATGAGTTTGTGGCTTTATGTTGTATTATATAGTCAAATAAAATGTTTAAGTGGGGGCCTAGTATATTTATGAATTGTTTGTAGAAATCAATTGTAATACCATCTGTTCCTGGTGATTTTCTTTTGCCAACGATTTAATTGCTGTCTGGATTCCTGTAATGGTGATATCTTGATCTAATATTTATTTTTGAGATTGTTGTATGAGTGGTAAATTAATATTTCGAATATTCTACTTCTTTTAAATCTTTATTACTTTTGCATTTTTAAAGGTTTGTATAACAACTTTCAAAATGTTATTTATTTCTGAAGGTTCTGATTTTATTACTAGTTGTGCATTTTTATCTTGATTATTGTGTTGTATTAACTTCCTTTTTAAGTTGCCAGCTAAGAGTTTATCTGGTTTATCTTCAATGGCATAGTATTTGGCTCTTGTTCTTAAAACTTGTTGTTCGACTTCTGATGTTGTTATTTTATTATACTGATTTTTTAGTTCTAGCAATTCTTGTAATACTATTGGGTCTTTAGATTGTGAAGGTTTTCTTTTGTAAAATTTTGTTTTTAAGATTCTGTATTTTTCTCTATTTATTTTAGCATGGAATGAAATTGATATGCCCCTTATGTGCTTTATATGCATCCCAGATAATAGTTATGGAGTTCGTTATAATTATTGATGTTAAAAAAGGCTTCTGTTTCTTGTCTACCTTTTTCATTAATTTTTTGATTTTTGAGTAATAGATTATTAAATCAGAAATTTCAATTAAAATGTGTCTTAACTTGTAGTGAAATAATTACTGGAGTGTGATCTCAAATGTGAATTGCTTTCTAGTCTATTGTTGTCACTTGATAAAGTAGTGCTTCAGGAATTAGAAAAACATCAGTTCTTGAATATGATTGATGTACTGATGAAAATGAAAATTGTTTATCTGAGGGGTGGATATATTGCAAAGGATCTATTAATTTAAAGTTTGACAAGAAGTCTTTTATTTTCTTTGCTGCAGTTGAAATTTAATCAGTCAGTATGTTAAATTGATCTAATTTGCGGTTTAATACTAAATTTAAATTACCTCCTATAATTATGGGTAAATTATGTATTGCAGCTGTCAGACATAGATCTGAAAAAACTCTGGGTAGTTTTCATTAGGACTGTAAATATTTAATATAGTGTAAGTTGTTCCATTCATTAAGATTTCACAGAAAATGAAATGGCCATTCTTTTTGAAGAATATCACTACCCCTCTTGCATTAGCCTGGGAGGGGGCATTAATACCATGTTCCTAATTCTTAGCATTAAATTGAAATTCATCCCAAAGTAAATGTGATTCTCATATCATTAAAATATTAGCTGCTAGTTTATTAGCATAGTTAAATATTGTTTTGCCATTAACCCTTTCTTTCATTCCTTTCACATTCCAGGTTATTATTTTCATTAGGTTAGTCACAAGAATCGGGTTGTATATGCCGGTGTGACAAAAAAGATTGTGACCAGCATTACAGTGATGGACTCCATGTTGAACGCAAGTTGCAGTCGGCATGGAGCCTCACTGTTCAGGGTCATTTTTTACATCGGGGGGCTTTGGCCCTGCACCCCCCCAAACTAATGGATTCTAACTCCAGGTTGGAGTTAGTTCGGGGAGGGGGTATAAGTCAGGGGAACTGGTTGCCCCCTTCCAGTGGCACTTATATGGTGGCATGGCACTGTAGTCAATACCGATGCAAGTTGCCATAGAAATGTCACTGTTAGGGTGGCATACCATAGGAATCATTGTAACATTTCAAGTCCAAAGCCTTAAGAGGCCACTAGGACATGAGCATTACCCTAATATCCCCTATATTAAACCCATACTTGTTCAGTTATGAAAATATCAAGCCTTCTCTTAAATATGTCAATACTATCACTCTGTATGACATTAGTTAGAAGCCTATTCCATTCTTCCACTACCCTCTGGCTGAACCACTGCTTCCTCTTGTTACACTTGAATTGTTCCCCTTTCAGACTATAATGGTATCCTCTGGTTACCTTTCCAGCATCCCTATCAGAAAGTGACAAACATTCCCACAGATTGGGGCTATGCAGAGTCTTGTAGACCTGGCATAGGTACCCCTTAAGCCTCTTGTATGCCAATGGATACATAATGAGTTCATCAGGTCTCTCATTATATGTCAGACCACTGGTCCCTGTGACATGGTGCCCTGTCTTGGGTAGGTATCTGGATGTATCTATACATCTGGCCGTGATCAAAAGCTAATTAGAGTACTAAAACATTTGGAAATTATAGAAATGATTCAGGATATATGGAACAGGTTAGGGATATATCCAGAAGGGAAGAGCCTGGGATTCTGGAACCGGAGAAAGCCCATTTGGAGTGTTTTGATTCAGAGGTTCCTATCCTGCCCATGTTCCCAGAAATGTACTAGCTTGAGGACAATGGATCTATAACAACAGAGATGTCCTCAGGTAAGACTGTTCTTGTGAACTTAGGGTTGAAGGGTGAGATTACAAGCAACATATAACAGACTTTAAATGCTGAAGGGGCTGGTGTACAAAAGAAAACTTGTAAACCTGATCATAAACTTGAAGTCAATGACCCCAGTATAACATGACCTCAGGATCTCCTTGTGAATGAGCTTGCTCAATGGAGTTTTCCTGCAATAAACTTGAACTTGAAACTTGAACATCAGAAAGTTACAGGTGAGTGATACAGCCATAGCCCACTTGACAGCATATATTACAGATAAGGAAGAGAGTAGAGGTACCAGTCATCATAAGGTAAAACCCTTGTGGTGGGTGAAACAAAGACAGGGTACCCTCTATTATGTGAAGCCTAACCCCCAGACTAAAAGGTTGTGTGCTCAGATAGTAGTGCCTATCACATACAGGGAGGTGGTGATGAAGAATGCTTGCTACAGCCACTCCAAACCTTTGATACATGAGAAGGTGTTAGCAAAATTAAGCTCTGCTTTCTACTGGCTGGGTATGTACTGTCAAATAGTGGAATACATGGAAAAAAGGGATGTTAGACAGAAGGTATCAGCCACACACAAGGAAGATGATACCCACAAATGTGAGGGCCAAAACGATTTGCAACCATGGAGAAAAGGACAACACTACTTTATGTTAGGAAGTACAAGGTGGTAGGATGTATATGAAACAACTATGATCAGACCCCAGAGAGTTATAGGAGAGCTGTATATTAGAAGTGGAAAGGGTAACCCAGGACAATCATTTATTAAGGTAAAGCAGAAATGTTTTACTATCTTGATATATGTTGCCTAAAACACCTGTATAATATGAACAACTTTGAATAATTGCAGGAGCTGAAGTACTTTTTCATCATGCATGTTATGGCAATATGAAATGTATACTATAAGGATACTGGTAACTGCCCCAGGGTAAAGATGGATTATGTGGTGTGAAATGATAATATGAAAATAATCTGCATAAAGGGACCCTGGGGTGGAGTTTATGGATGAGGGTGGGCCATAGCTCCCATCCCTTCCAGGAAGGTGTGAAGGTGGATTGTATCCTCAATATACTATTCTTGTCTCTTCTGTGCTGCAGCAGTCTTTCTTTTCTTTCTAAATATCTTCCAATGACTGGAGGGTTGGCTGCCTTCAGGTGATTTCTTCTTCATCTCTGATCTGCTCTAAATCTGTTGATCTCTTTATATCTTTCTCTCACCTCTCTCTGCTCAAACATATTATTTCCTCTGAGAATTCACTATCAGAAGGTGCACTCCAAAAATTGGGTGTCTGAAAGTACCAAAGCAAGATGTGTATATTGGTGATGTATGTAGTTTTTCCCAGTCAGCTTTTACTGGTGAAGATTTTTATTGTGTGAAATGTGAAACTGTTTACTTTGAGGATGCTAGGCTGAAAATAATATTAGCCCCAGGGTAAATGATAAGGCAGTATGTTTTTAGTAGGAATGTTTATACTGTATTCACTGCTTAATATGGACCCTGGAGTGTAGCTGTATAGTGTAGGTGGGCCAGAGCTCCACCATATCCTATGTTGGATCGGTATAGGTCCTTGGACAACCAGTAGATGGTTGCCCTCTTAGGTGGGGAGGAATGTGACAGGGTGCCCTGTCTTGGGTAGGTACGTAGATGCATATCTACACATTTGGCCCTGATCAAAAGCTAACCTGAGTTATAAAAACATTTGGCAATTATAGAAATGATTCAGGACAGGAGTAGCAACTGCTATTTCTGCCATTTTACAGTTGCTTCTTGTCCCATGGTTTTGAGATGAAGAAAGCGCAGGACACGCTTTTGTATAGAACTCGAGTGCCCTTTAAAGAGAAATGATCCTGGTAGATCAGTAGGTGTAAGGTTTATGACGGCAGTTTACTACTCAATAAAATAAAGAAATGGTGCAAGAATCTATTGCTCCGGGCTGAGCTGCAGACGTAAATGGCGGGTTGAAATTAACGCTTGACACTTGCAGTGCACCTCTCTCTCAGGCAGCTCCTTTCAGCTCTGTGTTGCACTGAAAAGCACACTCGCACTGTAGAAAACAAAAACACAGGTGCCTCAGTAAAATAAAGAAATGGTGCAAGAAGCTACTACTCTGGAGCTAAGCTGCCAACGTAAAGGGCGGCGGGTTGAAATTGCTGCTGCTGCATGCAATGCACCCCTCTCTCCAGGCAGCTCCGTTCAACTCCATGTTGCACTGAAGAAGCACATGTTGCACTGTAGAAAACAAAAACAGTGGTGCCTCAAATATTTAGAGAGAGAGAAGAATGTTGTACAATAGGAGAGCACTTGCTCTTTGAGTCCTCTCTCTCTCTTGCATCAATATTTAAATGAATTAAGTGGAGCAAGTAGCTAGAAAAGTGCCAGATCTGTTGGCTTTGCCACCACTCCATGCCTGTGTTTTATTTTTTGGGGTGCCCCTTCTTAGAGACAAGACCCTGTGGGGTCTAAACCCAAAAGTAACATATTTACTTTGGATTTCTGTTACATCTGCTAATCATTTTATTGCAAGAAAATAAAATGATAAATGTCAACCTTGCATTTTTTATGCACTAATTTTGTTGTCTACCTGCGATTTTTCTCCTTATCAAGCAACCCTATGACAGTCCCTCTCACCATTCTTGTAACCCTTCTGTATAATCTCTCCAACCTGCTCACTAGTGTCTTACCTTAAGGAGCCCAAAACTGCACACAATGCTCAATATGAAGCCTCACGAGGGAACCATACAGGGACATCATCACCCTCCATCATCACCCTCCTATCTATACTCTTTAAATTCCTCCATATACAACCCAGCATTTGATTCCTTTTCTTAAGTACCTCTCCACAATGTCTATTAAACTTCAAGTCACTTGTTATAACTCCCAAATCTCTCTGCTCATCCACATAACCCTTTCGTTCCCCATTTAAAAAATAGGTGGCTCATATGTTCTTATTCCCAAAATGCAGTATCTTGCATTCTAAAATGGGCAAAAAAATGTTGAGGCTTCTGATTGGCTAGGACTGCTTTATACCCATGTCCTTATCAGCACATAACTAACCAGCCAGTGCTATTTGGTGCCAGACTGTCTCATAACACTACTCAGTTCAGTGACCAATTGCTGTCAAATTGTGTTACCGCAAACTGCTGAGTGGTCCGTTCTGACAGCTGCCACATGGTCCTTCACACAGCAGACACCAACAATCACAAACTATAAAGCTAGAAGCTCCATGGCTATTGTGTACAATGGTCTCCCACCAGTCAACATACACAAACAGAAACACACAGCATTAGGAGATGAAAACCCACCTAATGGCAAAATATTACAAAATAAAACTGTTGCCCATCTTGCTGCCATACAAAAGTTGACTGCAACAAAGCCAATGGATGTCACTACAATGTGGAGACAAGATGAAAGTACTGACTCACTCCTCCACTGCCTGTTTTATGTGCCACTTTGTGAAAGAAAAACCAGATATGTTAAAGTTTGAGGTCTTCCTCAGTATAGCTGACTGAGCGCCTGAAGTTAAAAACTGTGATTCAACAAGTGGTAACTACAGCAGCTAGGAGGGACACACTACTACTGCCTTTCAAATAAATGACTGTTCTCAGTGTTTTCCATTACCAGAGACACCCATCAAGAAAATTGGTGTGCGATAGGATGGAATCTAATAAAACTGCATTTGAATAGGTAAGACAACCTCAGAGGAATCTGTCTCTGTATATCGGGTGGGGGTGAGGGCAAGAGGGGTCACATGTGCCCTGTACTGTGCATAAAACAATTCTTGCCCTCAAACAAATGGTTGCCTGCTCTCCACATTCCTCACTAGGAGAGACACCCTTCATGACAATTGGTGGGTGGCAGTGAGAAATCAAATGTAATGCAGTGTGTGGTGATGGAAAAGACAACTTAAAAGTATGTGTGCCTGTGTCTGGGGAGAGGGAACAGTATTCAGGCAATCAAATTTTACAGAAATTACCTCAGTGGGGGACTATTTTATTCCTTTAAGTATGAATCCTCAGGTTTTTAACTTTTACTGAATTTTTTTAAATATTTTTTCCTTAAATGGTTACTTTGGGGGGGGAGCATTTTATAAGTGAAATAAGATACTCCGAGGCATGGGTTATGGCCTGACAAGAGCATGCCCCAGGTGCTAAAGACACTCTGTGCAAGCGCCTTGTGCCTCATCGCACCTAGGACATGCTCTTATCAGGCCATAACCCACACCTCATTGTGTCTTATTTCTGACTTTCTCAGTATCAAAAACTAGACCCTTCCTATTTGCCCAATTAGCAACTTCTTGTGTCTCATGCTGGAAGTTTAAAGCATCTATGTTATTACATACTAGTGTCCCAATTTTTACATTATCAGCAAATTTGCTGATCCAGGTAGTGTTTCCACATGTTAATGACACAAATATCTTAAAAAGTATGGGTCCCAGTACAGACCACTGGGGCACCCCACTCATCATATCATCAGCCCAATCTGACATGTGTCCTCATACCACCACCCTCTGCTTTCTGTTCCTCAACCAGGAAGCTACCCATCTAAGTATGTGAGCATCTGTGCCAATGTCTGACAGTGTCCAACAATTTTCTATGTGATATTGTGTTGAAAACGTGGGAGAAATCCATATATAAGACATCCACTGGTATTCCTTGTTCCATAGTCTTACTCACTGGCTCACTGAGAGAACCAGAAACCGCAAGGACTCCCTCCTGATCACCCAGCACTTTGACTCCTCCCGAGTCTTCCCCAGGGGTGAGGTTGGAATAGGGGAACATCGCAAATTAAATACACAAGTAGTGGTGAGCGAAGTGGCCAGAATTCGCTCTGCAAAGTGATTCGCGGAGTAACGCAGAATCCACAAAGTACCCACAAAGTGAAGTGGAGTACTTCACGTTATAATGAGGAATGCAAAGTCCAGTGAAAACAATGACTTTGCATTATTCCACCTTCCCCAAACTACTTCTCCACCATTTTTAAGCTGAAGTACATTGAAATCAATGTACTTCACCTCACTTCGCCTAGTTTTTGCGCTCCAAAGGCGAATTTTGCAGTGCTTCGTGGGATTGCAGATCACATGGGCTCTAGATTTTTCTACACAGCCTCAGTTCTGTGTAGAGTGTTTGTAGTGGAAGATGGAGGCAGTTTCATCTCAGAGTTCTGCAATTCAAATCCTCTAAAAGCTGTTAAAAAAGCCTTATTGAGCTATTTTTGCTCACAATTTAGTACATCGATTGTAGAAACCCTCCTGTGCTCATATCATTGCGTGTTTATTGTTTGTGTGTAGATTTTGAATGTTAATTTAGAACAGTCAGTCTGTGTTGTGAAGTGTGCTTTGGGGAGACATATCTGTGATGTAGTAGATTAAATGGGAGAAAAAGGCAGTCTTTCTGTTTTGGTTATATTTTTCTTGTATAAGTGTGTTAATGTACACAAAGTAATATGTTTTGTAATTCTTGACATTTTTTCTGATTATTAAGGTGCAGCAGTGTATAATTTCAGTTTGTTTAAAACATATGGTTGTATTACTAAAGGATTTTTTTGCTATCGTTACTTGTAGTGTGTGTGTGAGTGTGTGTGCGATGCATGCTATTAAATCAGACACCTTTTATTGTGCCACAGAGTATTTGCAGCAGTGTAGAACCTGCTATCCACCACACCTACATGATTTTTTTATACTGCTTTGTGGTATCTTTACTGGTAGTGAACTGTTACTGCCATGCACTAGCCCCCACCAACTGGCAAAAGGTATTCTTTTCAGATTCAGATTTGTAACTTGTGAGCACTGGTCAGATGGTGCTGTTTTGCCTTTGCATCTGCATCTCTTGAGTGTGCAGAAATCTTAATCTGTCTGTGCATTTGCAGTACATCATTAATTTTGGGAGACTTTGCATTTCTTGTTACACTCTCAATTCACTTTGTCAGCACTGGTGAATTTTCTGGACACAAGACAGTAGCATTTTGGGGATGAGCATTAATTCTGGTGACTGTGTATGACCACAGCACACATGACAGATGCACCAATAATTCTGTGAGACTTTGCATTTTTTGTTACCCTATCATTTCACTTAGTCAGCACTGGGGAATTTTCTGGACACAAGACAGTAGCATTTTGGAGATGCAAATTAACCTGGTGACTGTGTGTGACCACTGTGCACATGACTGAGTGTGTCATTAATTCTGGGAGACTTTGCATTTCTTTTTATGCTCTCATTTCATTTCACCAGCACTGGGGAATTTTTGGGATACAAGACAGTAGCATTTTGAGGATGCACATTAATTCTGGTGACTGTTTGTGACTACTGCATGCATGACATCTGAGTGAGCCATTAATTTTTGGAGACTTTGCATTTCTTGTGTTCTCATTTTACTTCATCACCATCAACACTGGGGAGTTTTCTGGACACAAGACAAGAGAATTTTGGGGATGCAAATTAATTCTGGTGACTGTGTGTGTGAAGGGCTGCCAATATTGCTGTCACTTCACTTTACTTTGCATTGAGGTGGAATGATAATGAGAAGTAATAATTACAAGGTGAAGTGAGCTCTTGCATTGACCACTCCGTGTAGCAGAGTGACAACACAAAGTGCCCACTTCGTGGGCACTTCACCAGCAAAATTTAAATTTGCTGCATCTCTGTATACAAGCTCATCAATAATTCATAGGTAGCTAAGTTTCTCATCCAATCTCAAATAAAATCTCTCTTATGTGGGCAAAGGGGGCATGATGGGGAGGGGAGGGAAAGGAGGGAAGATGGGGGAAGGTTGTGAATCCTTAACAGAGAATATTATACACACATGGTAATGTCGCTATTAGGAAATTGTGACAATTACAGAAAAATTAATTTTCACCCCACACCAGTGTTTAGGAAAGAATTACAGTGTATCCTATCATACCCACTGGAAAGAGATAACATTTCAGAAGCAGAATACCAATTTATTAGGTCAGAACATCCTGTCATTTCTGTTTTTTCTTTACTTCCAAAAGTACATAAAGACAGGAACAACCCTCCAGGAAGACCGATAGTCTCGGGTGTAGGGAGTTTGACACAGAACTTGGGAAAATGTATTGATTTTTTTCCGCCAGCTTAGTGTTCTCAGTTTAGAATCTTATATTAGGGACACTAAGGACTTACTGGATAAATTAAAAAATCTAGATTTGAGTGCGTATTTACCATGGCTGGGTATATATGTTGAATCTCTATATACATCTGTATAGCACAACCAAGGCCTATCAGCAGTATAATACTTTCTGGATAGGATGTCATCAGATACAGCACTACCCAAAGATTTTGTAATACAAGCCCTTGAATTTATTTTAAGGCAAAACTATTTCAAATTTGAAAATCACTTCTATTTGAAGGAATGTGGGACTGCCATTGGTGCAGCCATGACATCCAGTTATGCAAATTTATTTTTGGGACACTATGACAGCATCATTATTCTAAACCCAGCTTTGAATCCATACAATGTACATATAAAACATTGGTTTAGATTTATTGATGATGTACTATGTATCTGGCAAGGTGACACTGAAAAATGTCCAAATTTATACAGTGGCTTAATAACAATGATTTAAATTTTAGCTTTACTTTTGAAACTAACAAGAACACATTTCATTTCTTGTATCTGACTCTTGTAGTCAGTGATGATAATAAAGCAATCAATACACTAGGCTACCATAAACACAGCCACTAATTCAGTTCTGCATGCCCATAGCGCACATCCTCAAAATCTAAAAGATTTGATCCTTATAGCCAACTATTAAGGATCAGAAGAAACTGCAGCTCTGATGCTTCTTTCAATCAGCGAGCAGATGAACTTATTTGTAGGTTTGTGGTGAAAGGATATAACCCTGGATTATTGGAGAAACTTAAAAATAAAGTAAACACACTGGCATGGGAGATGCTCATCACAGAAAAACAAGTAAAACCTACAACTGCACACACACACACACACACACACACAGCCCTGCACATTCATAATGGAGTTCAATCATAAGGCAGGGCAACTAGGTAACATTGTTCATCACAATTGGCACATCCTACATACTGATGAGGAAGTAAGTACAGCTGTGGGGCTAGCCTATGAGTTTCCTTTAGCAGAGCCAAGCATCTGAAAGATTTCCTTACATAGCAGATTACAACCTTTACACAAAGAGAATAGAACTGCCTGGTTACCTCAAAGAGCATCTGTGTTTTAAAATGCTCCAGATGTAATATCTGTAAATACAGTATGCCAGGCAAGTTGTTTCAACATCCCAAAGAGTAACATTAATGTTGATATCAGGCAACTTATCACTTGTGACACCGGCTATGTGATGTATGCACTCTGGTGTTGTTGCAACCTGGTATATGTGGGGAAAACAGGTCACCTCTTAAAACAAAGAATTCAAGAACACATTAGGTCTATTATAAACCCGGAACACGATACACCAGTAGGGATTCACTTCACATCTTACCATTCTTCCAGACCAGAAGATGTTAGATCTATGGGTTTAGAATGAGTACCTTCCATAACACAGGGAGGAGACTGATCAAATTTATTACTAGAAAAAGAGAGTATGTGGATTTTCAAATTGTACTGTGTCAGACCACTTGGATTGAATTAAAGATGGGATCTGAAACCATTTTTAAAAAGAAATGAAATGTTGTTTGTGAAAAGCTTTTTCACCCATGCAAATCTATGTAAGCTTTTTCTATCCTTTCTTTTTCCTATTTTAGGAATTCTTAACTTCTAGGGTCTCTGGATATACAGAAAACTACTCTGTTTTTGACTAACCAAGAATGGAAGCCATGAAATATAAAGTTAAGTCTGAGATATGTGGTCCCTCTTAAAGTAAAATGTAAATACAATTGACCTGAATGGATACGCATTTTCAGCAACCTCCAAAGAAAATTCACAGAATTAAATTACATTTTGGTCCTTGGTGTAAGAAGAGGGTACAGTGAATTGATAATTTATCTTCGTTTTGTAGGATTAGTAAGAACATTTCTTAAGAATGTTTAACAAAAAAACATAAATATATAAACAATGTTTATTATTATTTGTTATAAAAAATGCATATTTTGTGTGTGTGTGTGTGTATATATAAGAATGCACATAAGAAAATGTTATATATTTGAGTAAACCTTTCATGTTATTCACAACCTTCCCCATCTTCCCCTTCCCCCTCCCCATCACACACTTTTCCCACACATAAGAGAGATTATAGTTGAGATTGGATGTGAAACCTACCTACCTATGAATTATTAATTAGTTTGTGAATTTAATTTGTGATGTTCCCTATTCTGAACACACCCTGAGAAAGACTCATGAGGAGACAAAGCTGGGTAGTCAGGAGGAATCCTTGTGGTTGCTGGTTCTCCCTGTTACAATAAAATTATCAATTTGGAGCTATTCACCTTGTTGGATTATTTGTAGAGATCTGAGTGATACCACAGTTTTGGAGTTATGAATCTCAGTTCCTGCTTCTTGAAAATATTCAGTAAGTCTCTCCTTTATTATATTTTCCAGTATCTTCGTAATATGGTTGTAATACTAACTGATCTGCAATTCCACATTCATCCTCCGGCCCCTTCTTAAAGATGGGTATCAGTGCCTACTCCAATCCTTAACTATTACACCTATATCTAGAGTCTTGAAAATATCAGTTATAAAATGGGCAAAGGATTTCAAGCAATCTGATTGGTTGTTAGCCGTGTATTAGATGTGTCTAATGCACAGCTAAAACTAGAACCCCTATTTAGAATACACAGGCCCATTTTATGAGTGCAATAAGCCACTCTGGGAATGTGCATTAGACAGTTCTAATGCGGCTGAGAGACTGGACGCACTCGGCCTGTGGCCTCGTGCCTCACTACGTCCCCCTAGCCGTGCATTAGAACTGTCTAATGCACACCCCATCGTGTCTTATTGCTTACCTATAGGAGGTGTTTTATAAGTTCTGCAATGTTCTTTAAAAGTGCAAAATATAATTTGTCTGGCCATTCTAATTTATTGGGGTCAAGAGATTTAAGTCTGTTGGTGATGTCTTTGACTGATATCTTAATGCTGCTAGGTCCTGCTTGGCAATTTTTTTGGTGTACTCACCCTCTCTAGGTGTGTTAATCCTGATACAGTGTTTATTCAGCTCATTGGTTATGTCACTGCTATCAGATATTAAAGAATTATCCACCTTGATTGGGCCAACCTGCACCTTTCCATTCCTTAGCCCCCCAATGGAGTTAAAAAAGTCTTTTTTTCCCTCCTGTTTTGGTTGCTAATTTGCATTCTTGCTTACCTTTTACTTTCCTAACTAATTTATTGCACTCCTTAACTCTCACTTTATAGTTGGTCAATGCTTCAGTAGTTTATCTTTGCTTGGCTACTTGGTATGACTGTTTCTTTTGCCTAATGGACTTTTTGATGTTCTTTGTAAACCAAATGCCTTTGTTGTTATGTTTCCTTTTTGTTGGTATGATGTCATGTGAACATTTGTGCAATAAGTTTTAGTCAGTTCCATTTATTATTTAATGGCATTCCTGCATATTCGTTTTCCAGTCCCAGGACCTTAAGCAGTCTTTGATTTTACTGTAGTTGGCTTTACTATAGCACTTTATTACAGTTACCCTACTTTTTCATGCTACCAAGGTTAATTAAAATTGTATCATGTTATGATCCGACCCCAGAATGGGTTTTCAGCTATACAGTTACATACTACCTCATCCAGATTTCTTATCACCAGGTGTAAGATGTTGTTAGCCTGGTTTTAACAGTAGCAAGGTTGATAAATCCTACATCTTTAATCAGATCAAGAAGTGATTTTCCATATTTATTACAGATGCTTTAGTTTCCCAATTAATTCCTGGAAGGTTGAAGTCTCCAAGCAGAAGTACAGACCCTTTTCACACTGAGACCTTAGGACCTCTAAGAACCCCATCCAGTTTTTTTAGTAATATTAGGTGCCTTATAACATAATCCCACCGTAATCTTACTTGTCTGTTGTGGTACAATCTCCACCCACATTTGTTCATGAGGTTCTATTCTATCATCTTCAATTAAGCTTGCCTCTGTTACATGTCTTATATATATTGCCAACCCCCTTCTTGTGTCTCTGTCCATACAAACAGTTGAAAGCCCTTGATGTTTCTATCCAATCTTTACCATCCACCATGTCTCAGTGATGCAACAAAGGAATCTCTTCATCTTGCAAAATATGTTCTAAAATGTACTTTTTATTTCTTAAACTACGCATTCAATAGTAGTGCTTTTAATGGGTGACTTGTTTTGTGTAGTGTATACCGCTGGTTCAACTAATACTTTATCACTTACATCTCCATTTCAAATCTCCTCCCTCCCTCCCCTATGGGTTTAAAGTTTTCAGTATTTTAATGTTGATTTTGTGAGCCAACATTTTGGTTCCAGGTTTATTTAGGTGTAGCTCATCAAATCTATACAAATGCTGCTTTCCATTAAAAAAATCCCAATTATCCATGTAGTTGTGACCCTCATTTTGAAACCAGTCCTTCAACCATTCATTTACTTTTCTTGTATCCTGATTCCTTGCCCCACTTGCTCTAGGAACTGGTAAGATTCCAGCGATTATTAATTTCCCTTTCCCTTTCCTGTTTCTTATCTCTGTAGCAATTTGTTGAAAGGCATTATGCACCTCGCTAATGCTCCCTTATCCAATATCATTAGTGCCTAAGTGCAACACCACTAAAACTTCTGATATATTACTCAGGTGTCCCTTTAACCCCTTCAGCATGTCTCTTATCCCTGCTCCTGACAAACAGCAGACACTAGTGCTGCTTTTCTTACCCCTGCAAATAATAAAATCTGCATATTTTAGTATAGAATAGCCTATTACGACAATACCTCTAACATGCTGGACAGATTATAGTTTTTACCTTGTTTGTAATCTTCCTAAGGGAGTGTTGGCCTGGTTCAGTCATGCTTTAGCCTCACAGCTTGTACCATCATTACTTCAATTTATTGTTGCTGATATAGTCTTCTGGTATGCTCCTGTCATTATTTTCAGATTGCCTGTTGGTTTACTTTGCATTGGTGAACTAATTTCCTGGCCAGTAGTCTCCTATTTTCATCATTCTTAACTTCCCTTTCCTCTGTTGTACCCTTTATCCTACCCTGGTTTGGTCCATCTTTTGTGTAATTTGTTTCAATATTGTGGGTAAGAGCTACTAGTGGTTCAGTTTGTATTTGGTATTGGTAAAAGTGCTTCTCTTCTTCTTTTAATCTGGATTTTATGTTTAACTGTATACCAGTGGCCCCATCATCCCCTGCATCATTGTTTAGATTGAATTCTGTCTAAGGTTATTTCCTTTTCTCCCTTTCTTTATTTGTGACTAGTGTTTTACCTACTGCTGCTCTGTTACCTGTGTTTAACTGCAATAGCAGCTCATTACTTTGGACAAAGTTCTCAAGTATACTAATCTCGTTTTTGATGTCTCAATTTTTAAACTGCTTTAGCTGTTCCTCAAGCTTTTGCAGGTATATACATATTTTACAAATAAATTCTTGCCCCCCCCACCCAGTTCTCTTTGTATACATGTCACAAACCAGGCACTGGATCCATTTGGTCTACTTACTTAGCTGTCTTTGTTATGCAGTGCTCAATATTAGAAGTGATCATTTGCAGATTAATAACCTAAATTCCAAATTTCAGAATGGTGCTATCTAATTGTAGCTGATACATAATATATGTAATGTGCACTGCAATATTTTCCATTCAACAGACTTCTATAATTACCCTCTATTACTGCCTATATTTAGCCTTAGGAGGTATACAAGTCAGGATTTTGTTGTGAGTGCTTATGAACCAAATAAGCTCCCTGTCAAATGTTCAGAATAATATGGTGATTCTTCCTGATTTAGGGTTGGGGCTTCCCTGCCTCCCTACGCTCCAGACATGCCTGACACATGCTGGAATGCACGTGTCACTGCACACCTCTCCACGTGCATGGTCATGCATTCGCCCCACTCACTGTGGGGCAAGTCTTTTATGCCTGTCAACCAGGAAGTAAGCTCAGGTCATGTGACTATGCACTTACTCCGTAGGTAGATATTTCACAAGGCTAAATTCTATAATTCTTGCCCTAATCTCCCCTTCTGAGTCATATAAACATTGAATAAATATAAATGACAGTATAAAAATACAGTATAACTAAAAATGTTCCCTGCTACAATGATAAGCATGTGAGAGAGTGTAATCCCTCCTGTGAGCATGAACTACACTATCATTTATTCACCTTTGAAAACAATTTCAGCATAGCTCATGAATTCCAATAATTAGATCCTTCTTATTTGAATTAAGGAAAAACAAGAGATAAGATAAAAATGTACTTTTTTCTTTTTTTTTTAGTTGAAGGTCCTGTACTTTCTTTTTATCTCTAACTTTGCCTTTTAAGTGAGTTTTAGTTTGTATCCCATTCCCTAACCTATTAGTTGTATCCCCCCTCTCCCTCCCATTTTCTAACTCTAGTGCTACCAATGGTCCACTGGTCTGTATCTTGGTGTAATAATTTATTATGTTTGCTTTATCTTTATTGACCTTGGTATCTCCTCCCCCACCTGTCTTTACAGACATGGTATGCCAGACTAACAGTGACATTTCTATGGTGACATGTCAATTGCAACTGTAGTGCCATGCCACCATAAAAGTGTGGCTGGAAGGGGGAACCACATCCCCCAACTTGCACCCCCTTCCCTAATGAACTCCAACCTGGAATTACAATCCCTTAGTTTGGGGTGTGGGGGGCAAAGACCACTGATGTAAACAATAGTCTTGAATAGTGTGACTCCATGCCGACTGCAGTTTGTGGTCACCATGAAGCCTGTCGTTGTAATGCCAGTCACAATCTCTTTTGTCATGCTGGCATATATAATCTGACAACATGATAGAGGAAGTGACAGTCAGTGGTCTAGGGAGCAGTAGATGCTTCGCTCTCTTTTTCTTTATGTTTATATATGGCTTCAAAAATGTATAGTATAGGAAATTAATTGTTTATGTTATTCCATACAGTTTGGATGTAATGTTTCCTCTCCATCCTTATATTTGATTGTTGAATCTTTCCATTTAATATGGATAAGTCTGCATGTATATGTATCCATAGGTAAAGCTTGCTTATATGCATACATATCAACACATGCACTTACATATGTACATGCTCTATATACATCCATATATACATAGATAGATACTATCCATGTATGTATTTACTCATAAAGATTTACTTTTGAGAACAACAAAAGTGTTATACACAAATTTGCCACCACACATCTCTATTTCTATTTATTCCTTCTCTCCCCTTCCCACCATCTCCCAATTGTATTATTATTTCCTCTCCATTATTTGGTGTTAGGTTATTCAATCTTAAGTTTTTTTTTGTAATGGGCTCAGTTTTCTTCCTTATTTCATCATGATTTATTAAGGTAGATCATGGTTGTTCAGTACCAACCCCAGGTTTTGCATCAGGAGGTTGGTATCAAACTGAGACTTGCGATAGCTCTCAGCTTTTATTATCTTTGAAAAAGGGAGTTCTGCCATGCCAGAACAATTTAAGTTTGGCTGGAGGTAAGATTGTGAAGTGAATTCCATTTCTCTTAGCATGACTTTATCTTTATCAAATGCTCTTTGAGATTGTACCATTTCAGTACTGAAATCAGGGAATGCTGAAAATTTTAATCCATCTGCATGAAGTCCTTTCTTGATCCAAGCTTTGCTTACAATTTTTCCCTGTCTTGATAGTAGTGAGGTCTGATGTAAATTGGCCTTGGGAGCTGTCTTTGGGTCTCTGAGTTATTAACTAAGTGAGTATTGAAGCTTGCTCTATGAGTTCTATCTAGTGTTATTTTTCTTCATTTGCCCCATTGCTAGTTCTATTAACTTTTCAAAATATTGGATGGGGTCTCCTTTTATAAACTCCATCTGGAATGTTTGTGAGTCGTATGTTGTTTCACCTTGATCTGTCTTCTTGATTTATTATTTTTGTTTGAAGGGCTTGTAGCTGTGATTTGCACTCATTTAGTTGGTGTTATAATGGATTAACCATATCTTCTAAGATTCCTATTTGTTCTTCTGCTTCTGTTGTTCTTTATGTTAATGAGTCCATTTTTTAAATTACGTAATTTATGAAGATTGTAAGTCCAGGAAGTGCCTTGGTTATTTGCTCAAACCCTAAAATGCACATCTGCCTGCTCTGAAAGAATCTGGTGCCACTTTCAAATCTTGATCTCCCCTAATTAATGTATTTTGCTGACTCTAGGTACACACCAGAGTCAGTATTTGAAATACTAACAACTGGATGTGTACTAGTTTCCTTAAATTTAGTTGCACTGACCTGAGATTTATCTGATTTCTCCTTGGAGTTTAAATTCAGCGTTGTGTCTTTGGACCATTTGGCTTGCCCACCGGGAATCATTTATAGTAATTTGCAGTCTGAGAGCTGCGCAGAATGATCCTGGTCATTTAACCTTGCAGCAGACACAGAGGCAAGTTACCCTGAACTTAAAAATAATCCAAGAGCAGTTCAGGATTTCACCTTGCTGCGAGGGCTTTGAGCATAGAAACTGTAGCCAAAAGCACCTCCTCACATATACAGGTCCTCTTGCTTGCTGTGATTAGATTGTGTCCTAAGTGCTCAGTCCAGCAGCCATTTTTCAGCTGCTCTCCACCTGCCCCCCCAACACTTCCACCCTTAGCCGGCATTTGTTTTACAGTGTAGGTTGCTCTGGTGATGCCTAGTAGGCGTGGACATTTTGCCAATCTCCTCACTTTCTCATTTCTGGCCTATATTCCATCACCACCAGAGGGAGTTTGTACACTTGTCCCTAAGCTGCTATCTACTTCCATAAGCTGCTTAATCCCATTTTACAGTGTCCCTACCTAGTCCTCTTGACTAACCGCAAACTGTACACTCAAGAATTAACCCATTTATGCAATACACCTATCTTATACTAATGGCCTCCACACTTAACAATCCCCTAGCCATTAATCCAAGTGTAGTACTCCTTCTATGATTCTCTCCTGCTCCTCTCACTGGGCTCTCTTTGTTACACTGCCTACCTTCTCCGAATCTTCACCACCCACATCTTAAGGATTTTTTCCACTCTAGTATGGATATACAATCTTACTTGCCCATAGCAATCTCACCAGTCTTTTCCCCAATAGGCTCTTCTACCATGTAGCCTTCTTTCTACATACATCCCTGTCCCACAACCCCATCCTGCCGACCCTCTTCATCCATCGTAAGCTGTGATATCTGCTTCTACAAGCACTAATGTTAGTGAGGGATATTGAATTAAATCCAGAACCCATAGGAAATATTATAAACTCTGATGAAACCTGGAATGACACCAAGGGCCTCTGCATTCCTCACCTCAATATAAGGAGCTTGCCTCACAATCACATTGAACTTGAGGCATGGGTTGCCCTATATAACCTAGACATTCTCTGTCTGTCCAAAACCTGGTTGAAACCATCCACCCCAATCTCCTAGGTTCATTACCTAATTATAAGCTCATAAGGCAAGATAGGCCCCGTCTAAGCATGGTGGTGGTGTTGCTATCTTCTATAAATCTTATCTATCTCTATCACGGAATGACTCATCTCCCCTCTCCCACTGTGAATTGAGTCATGCAACCTTACAACTTGGCTCAAAGAAGCTGCACATAGTGTGTGCATAAAACCCTCCTGGTGGTGGCACCATTGGTCTTGATGAACTGCTCTCCCAGATGGACACAGCGGTCAGAGTTAATGAGGTTGTTATACTAGGGGACTTCAACGAACTGGGCTAGTAAAACAAACCAGTCCTTCCACACCTTGGTAGAGGGCCACAACCTCCACCAGCTAATCAATGACCCAACAAGGGTCATGGCTCCTCTCCATCTCACTAATTGACTGGGTCCTCACAAACCATCATGACAGTACAGCCTCTATAGGTATCCTTGCAGATGCAAAAAGTGATCACTCCCCAATCTTCTGCATCTGGCACTCCCTGAGTCGATCATCTCCTCCTCTGAAGCTTATTATCTTCCACAACCTGGGTAACTTTAATCAGGCACAGTTTATGCATGATTTCTTTATGATTGACTGGTAACCCATTTTCTCCACTTCTAATGCTCAGATAGCCTTTGACTCTTTCTTAGCCATATTTGGACTTCTTCAGGATATCCCCGCTCCCTGCGTCACATACCGTATATGTGGAACTCATACAAAGTGGTTAACTAAGGATCTTCTCTCTCAAATAAGAACTAGGGACAAAAGCTGGCAGTGTTTTAAAGCCTCAGGGCTTCAGTCTGATAACAATGCCTAAAGGTCACTGAGAAACACCTGCAAAAGGAACATCTGACTAGCAAAAAGCTCTTTTTGCAAATAGTTACTAATAAATGCCACGGGGGACTCAAATAAATTCCGGTCAATCATAAAAATACTCCTAGGAACTGATCACACAACCACTTCAAATGACATGCTGCTGAATGGCATTCATTGTATCAACCAGTGACCATCGCAATTCCTTCAACCTTCACTTCTCTGACTTATCAAAGTTGGCCTCCTTCCCCTTCGGTCTAACTATGTCCCCCCCATAGACACCGAATCCCTGCCCACTCAACCACTGTTTCATTTTAGGACTTTTCACAAGAACTGAAGTTCTAAAGTTACTACTTGCCTTCCCCAATAGCACTAGACCTGGGTCCGATGGACTGGAACCCAGCCTCCTGAAAGTAGCTGCCCCGCTCATTGCCTCCCCCTTAACCAAAGTCTTTAACCTGTCTCTGTACCATGGCACAGTTCCTAATATCTGGAAAATCGCTAGAATAACACTTATTCTTAGAAAAGGTGATCCTAAAGAAATTGTGAATTGTCGGCCCATAGCTATTTTCTCTCTGTGCTCAGCAAAATCCTATAAAAATTAGTGGCTACTCAAACCATAGCGTATCTTCAGATGTATAACCTCCTCTCTGGTGCCCAGCATGGCTTCCACAAAGGCCACAATACCTCCACTGCTCTCCTAAACTCTAAACGACATCTATGCTGCCATGGATACTGACCTCTTGTCAGGTACGGTTTTCATCAACCTATCCAAGGCTTTTTTCCTAGTCAACCACACCTGTCTCCTCAAAAAACTACATTCCCTTGGTTTCTCTGCCAATATGGTGGCATGGTTTAATAACTACCTGTCAAACAGGAAACATACCATAGTTTTCAATTCATCAATGTTGGATCTCTCCTCTATCCAGGTTGGTGTTTCCCAGGGCTCTATATTGGGCCCCCTGCTTTTCTCTATCTTCGTTTATGACCTTCCACTGCTTGCTCCTACCTGCACATCCCTGCTCTATGAGGATGACCTCATCATCTCTACAGTGCCAAAAATACCTCAGACATATACCACTCTTTTGGCTTTGACTTCCAAAGTATACAATCCTGGCTGACAGAGAACAACCTGGGTCTCAATATCAGCAAAACACACTCTGTGCTCTTTGGCTCTTCTGCCAACTGAAAGCAAATCATAACTCCCTCAAAATTTCATGTGCAGATGGCTCCCCACTGGACAGCACCAGCTCCTTCAAATACCTGGGCATTCTCCTGAATTAATCCCTCGATTTAGATCTGCACATTACCACCACCTGAAAATCTGTCAATGCTAAAATTGGAGGGGCCTACCGCACTAGCTATGCCCTCACCCCATCTTCCAGACTTTCCATTGCACAAGGCCTTTTGCTCCCAGCCCTGGCCTATGGCACTGTCACCTGCCTTGGTGCCACAAAGTCCTCCCTCCACAATGGGACACCACTTCCAATAACATCTGTCACTACACCTCTGCATCAGCTTAGTATAAACACCATTGCCTGCTCTATGTGAACTTAAACTAGCCCTTTACCAATGCTCATCACCATCAGTCCCACGATTCCCTAGTTAACAGGATAGTCAGATCAGGTCTCCCACAATCCCTTGCCTCCTAGCTTCACTCCCAATCCCACTCTTTTGGTCCGCTCTTCAGACCTAGCCCCATTCTATATCCCTAGATGTAAAACCTCTATGGGCACACAAGCTTTCTCTCACACTGCTCCCATGCATGCTGGTTTCAAGAAACTTCATCGTGACCATCTACATGCTTCTAACCCCTGCACTTGCTTCTACCCTCCTTAAATAATTTGTTCCCCATCCCTCCTTACCACTTGGCATTTATTTCCCATCCTGCCTCTTCCTTACCTCGATACCAGGGTACACAATCTACAGAGGGGACAGGGAAGGTAAAAGAGGAAGTGGAGTAGCTCTATACAAAAGGGAAGGGATCAAAGCTACAGAACTAAAAAGTAAAGGGGAAGACAAGAGGCATTCTGGGTCACCTTGGAGACAGGGAATGGCATCACATTCTGCACAGGGGTTGTATACAGACCCCCATCTCAAGGGGAGGAAATGGACAACAAAATGATAGAGGACATTCTCAAAATGGCTAAAAAAGGGAAGATACTGTTGATGGGGGACCTGAATATGCCAGATGTTAACTGGATAACAGGTTCTGCAGCCACATCCAAGAGCAGGGTCATTCTCGATGCCCTGCAGGGGGCAGGCCTTAGACAGCTTGTATTGGAACCCACTTGGGAGGGAGCAATATTAGACCTGGTACACTCAAATGGAGAGAGGATCACAAATTTAGAAGTCAGTAGACATCTGGGAACAAGTGACCACTGCAGAGTGTGCTTCACAATGAGCACACCCATGGAGATAAGCCATATAAAAACAAGGATACTGGACTTTAGAAGAGCTGACTTTGGCAAAATGGGTGAATACCTGAAAAATGCACTAGCAAATGACCAAAAAGGAGGGGTGGAAGAACAAT
The DNA here is from genome assembly GCA_016271365.2 of Neoceratodus forsteri. Lineage (NCBI taxonomy): Eukaryota > Metazoa > Chordata > Ceratodontiformes > Ceratodontidae > Neoceratodus > Neoceratodus forsteri. The sequence goes on from CM028133.1 coordinate 119,264,437, forward strand.
GGAGAAAAATCAAAACTGCCATCATAGAGGCAACAAGCCTTTCTGTGAAGCAAATAAAGAAAACAAAGCGGAGTAAAAAAACACTATGGTTTTCAAATGAGGTGGCAGGAAGGTTAAGAGAGAAAAAGGCTTCATTCAAAAAGTAAAAGGAATCACAGAAGGAGCATGACATGGAACTGTATCAATTAAAGCAGAAAGAAGTGGGAAAGGCAGTCAGACTAGCAAAGGCCCAAACCGAAGAAAAAATAGCCAACTCAGTTAAGAAGGGGGATAAAACCTTTTATAGGTACATTAGGGAGCATAGAAAGGTTAAGGGAGGGATAGTGACAATTAATAAAGGAGAGGAGAGGTGGGCAGAGGGAGACAGTGAAAGGCAGAGATACTGAATGAAGACTTTTGCTCAGTATTCACAAAAGAAGATGAGGAGGAGTTAGCTAAACCAGACAATAGAAGCACTCTGGGTAGGGGGGTTGACACCAGTCCATTCACAGAAGAAAGAGTCCTGAAAGAACTCCTAAAACTCAAGGTGGACAAAGCAATGGGGCCTGACAGGATTCACCCCAGAATCCTAAAAGAACTAAGGGAGGACCTAGTGACACCACTGACCACGCTTTTTAACAGATCATGGCAGGATGAGGCGGTACCTGAGGACTGGAGGAGGGCAGATGTGATTCCCCTTTACAAAAGTGGGAGCAAGGCAGAAGCGGGAAACTACAGACCTGTAAGTTTGACCTCAGTGGTAGGGAAAATGATGGAATCACTTCTGAAAGAAAGAATCGTTGAGTACCTAGAGGCCAGCGGGGCACAGGACCCAAAGCAGCATGGATTTACAGCAGGAAGGTCATGTCAGAAGAATCTAATTGATTTCTTCGACTGGGTGACCAAAGTAATAGACCAGGGAGGGGCTGTGGATATGGCCTACCTAGACTTTAGCAAGGCATTTGACACAGTCCCACACAAAAGATTAATAATCAAGTTAGCCAGCCTGGGAGTGGGTCCCAGGGTGGTAGCCTGGGTAGCAAACTGGCTGCACAACAGGACACAGAAGGTAATAGTGAATGGAACACATTCCGAAGAAAGGGGGGTTACAAGTGAGTACCTCAGGGCTCAGTACTGGGTCCAGTCCTCTTTAACATCTTTATAGGTGACATTGCAGAGGGTCTGGAAGGAAAGGTATGCCTCTTTGCAGATGACACAAAGATCTGTAACAGAGTTGATACACAAGGGACGTGGAAAGATGAGAAGGGACTTGGCAAGGTTGGAGGAATGGTCAGACATGTGGCAACTTAGATTCAATACAAAGAAGTGCAAAGTAATGCACCTGGGAAACAAAACCCAGGAGAAGAGTACACAATAGCAGGGGAGGTACTAACAACAACAAAAATGGAAAGGGACCTGGGGGTAGTCATATCAGATGACCTAAAGGTGGGTAAGCAATGTGAAAAGTCGGTAAGGAGAGCCAGGGGGATACTGGGATGCATAGGAAGAGGCATCACAAGTAGAAAAAGGGAAGTGGTTATCCCTCTGTACAGACAGTTGGTGAGACCCCATCTGGAGTACTGTGTGCAGTTTTGGAGACCTCATCTACACAAGAACATAGACAGGATGGAAGCAGTCCAGAGGAGGGCAACTAAAATGGTGCAGGGTCTGCAGCAGAAGCTATATGAAGAGACTGAGAGAGCTTAATATGTATACTCTTGATGAAAGGAGAGACGGAGGACATGATAGAAATATTTAAGTACCTCAAGGGAATCAACAAAGTCCAGGAGGGTAGCATCTTTCAGAAAAAGAGATGTGTAAGAACAAGGGGGCACAATTTAAAGATAGAGGGGGGACGGCTCAGGGGTAATGTGAGGAAATGTTTTCACAGAGAGAGTGGTGGATACATGGAACAGCCTTCCTGAGGAGGTCGTTGGGTCTAAAACAGTGGGGGAATTCAAACATGCATGGGACAGACACAAGGCAATTATAGTTGGAGGTGGCAGGAAGTAGGCTGTGGTTAACTAGAATCTGCAGCTTATCCAGTAGGTAGGAAATGGGCAGACTGGGTGGGCCAAGTGGTCCTTATCTGCCATCAAAGTCTATGTTTCTATGTTTATTTTCCTTCCTTATTCATTCTCCTTCACTTATCCCTTTTTCTCCTCTACTTCTACCACCCTCCTCCTTCCTCTCTGTCTCTAGACTCTCAAAGCTTACTACCTCTAAGGCACTTATTGTATATTGTATATTACATGTCCATTTATCATTTTACACTTTATATTCAGTTGTTTTGCACATGTCTGTGCTATAGACCTTTCTAACATGGTATTGCCTGTATCCTGACTTTGTTCTAATGGTATTTCTCCCAATCCCTATGTTGATTGCATTTGACACTTCTCACTGTTGTCTCTTTCATGTGCTGCATCACATGGTGTGCTTATGTATTTTAACTTGTATTCTCCTGGTTCATGCCTGAAAATAGGCATTTCTATGCCTAGTGCACCCACCCAGTTACCAAAAGCAAATAAATAAATAAATAAATATTGGCTTTAATTTCTTCTTTAAATTTAGTAAGTGTATCAGTGTTGTGTTCAGAATTTGATATGACCTTCATTCTTTAGTAATTGCTTTTTCTGCATTAGTGCTAGTATACATGTCTCTATCAATGACTCCTTTCAATTGTTAGGCATTTCTCCTTGTAAGTCCCTGCTTCCTGCATTATTAACCCAATTGTTTTGAGAAAGTATTGGTATTACAACAGCAGCGGAATAATTGTAGTGTCTTGCTATATTTGAACTGACCTGTTGCGAGAGTGATAGTGAGTTGGTTTTGATGTGATTTGCTTCTTGGCATTTACAGTGGCAACATCTTGAATTGTGATGGATTCCACCTGTGGAATAATTTTCTCAGCATCATCCTCAGCATCAAAGAACATTGTGGTTTCCTTGCAAATATCTGTTGACTCTAGTTTGTGGTCATCTTACACTGCTGCTGTAGTGAGGGAGTTGCTGTGAGTGGGGAAATCAAGTTTGGGACTTTAAACAGATTTTTCTGACTATAGAGAGAAATTGAATTGTTTGTTGTTGCAGCCATATCTGTCCAACAGGTAAAGGAGTAGAGCCAGACGTTACTGCAGCTGAATCGATGATTGTAGTAGTAAGTAAAATGTTTATTTTATACAGGATAGTAAAGTTTAGGTCATAGACCGATTTTCAAAGTTGTCCTGTGTCAAGAACAAATTACATTCAATATAGCATACAAAAATTCAGACTACATAAAACAACTAATAAATAATTTTTGACATTATACAATACAAATATTTTAATCAGACCAACAACTAACACATTTATCCACATTAAAAAAAGTACATTCATCATAAATACAGTGCTCAATCCTAATTTAAACTGGGATAGTTTAGCTGCTTTTCTTAATTCAGGAGTATTATTTCAAATATTTGCAGTCTGAGCCTCAGGTGTTAAAGTATCGTATCTTGTATTAGTTTTTGGAAAAGTGTAACCTCTATACTTTGCATCCCTTAAAAGATATGGATAATATTTACTAACAGAAGGCAATTCCATGTTTCCATCAATCATTCCATTCACTATTTTATAGATAAATACTCAATACTGTTTTCTAAATTGTACCGATAAACTGTCCCAGTTTAGGTCTTTATACAAAATGCAATGATGAGCATTATAGCTACAATTCAGGACAAATCTTGCCAATTGATTATATGATATGTCTAATTTATTTAAATGTGTTTGACTCGCAAAATTATACACCATATTTCCATATTCTAATACAGGTATTATTAATTGATTTGCAATTAACCTTCAGGTTTGTAGATTTAATATCCTTGAAGGCCTACATAGTGCCCCATCTTAATAATAATTTTCTTTATTGTATTATTAATATGAGCTGAGAAAGATAAAGTATAATCAATCTCTACACCAGGGGTTCTCAAATGGTGAGGCTAGCCTCCCTGGGGAGGCCCCAACCTGTTCCAAGGGAGGCTCAAGCAAGTCTGAAAAAATACTGTATTTAAATTTTGAGTTTTATATCTTTTGTGTGAAGAGATGAAGTAAACTGAAAGAAGGTACTAGTAGGTGAATTCAATGTATTTATTTACTAATAGGTGACAAGAGAAGGTGAATGAGCCAAAGCTCATTTCAGGTGTACCTGGGGAAGGGTATGAAGTGAATACATTTCAAAAGACAACTGACAAACAATCCAGAAATACACAATGAACGATAGTGCAAACAAATCTGAACAATAAATTAATAATGAGTGGTGGTAATTGATCAATTTGTAGCCTGATGGCAGAACAAGCCCAAATACAAGGGTTGAGTATAGAAGTGCTAAGAGCAATAGCAGGAAGGAGCAAAGTAATCCCAGAGAAGTTTCTGAGGAGCAGGGAAGGATGGGGAGAGCAAAGTATCTAGAAGGTTATTTCATATAGAGAGAAAACAGAAAATCGTTTGACCCATGAAGGTACTGCAACAAGGGGTAACAATGGTTCAAGAATTAAAATAGCAGAGTATGTAGGTTGGCCTGTGGGGGTTACAATAAGCTGAATAATAATTATCTGTTTATTTATTCAGATAACACCTTTGAGCACAGGAGCACTTTTTCAAAGGTTCCACGTCAGTATAAGACAAAGAACTGAATGTGAGCCAAGTACTCAAAGGGGTTTCAATTTATTCATGGTGTACTCCGCAAAGTACAGTATGTTATTTTTCTTTGGGGAGGCCCAAGATTATTTCAATTTTTGAGGGAGGCTCAAAATCTTTTCTATGGATTTGGGGAGGCTCACTGTGACAAAGTCTGAGAACTGTTGCTCTACACTTAAATATTTATTTTGATCTGTGATTATCAATTTTTTCCCATTCCTCACTAGTATTTCCCTATTTCTGATCTGTTTTTTATTAACCTTTGTTTTTTTTTATTGAAAAACATAACCTGAGGTTTTTATCACTTATCACTAATTTAGATCTGGAAAACCAATCTTGTAGAACATCAAAATCCATCTATAATTTAACCATCATTTCATTTTGAGATTTGGCTGATGCTAAAAGTACTGTATCATCTGCATACAACCTGATTTGTTAATTATTTATTTTGGTAGGTAATTCATTAACATATAACAAAAACAATCATGGCCCCAAAATTGAACCTTGTGGGACACCTCTTAGTATACTACCTACTTCAGAAAATTGACCGTTAATTACTGCTTGCTGTTTTCTTTGTCTCGGATATGATTTAAACCATAATAATGACCTAGGGGCTATACCAATCCTCTACATCCTCTCATACAATAAATGGTGGTCGAACAAATCAAAGGCTTTGGACAGGTCAACAAATACTGCACCCGTGGACTCTCTCTTATCCAAGACCACTGCCACTTCATCAGCAAAGTCCACGAGTGCAGTGCAAGTTGAATAACCTGTCCTAAAGCCATGTTGGTATTTAGTCAATTTTGAATATTTTTCTAAGTAACTATACAACTGGCCAAACACCATTCATTCCATTAACTTATTTTATTTTTTATTTATTCATATATCGGATTTACAAACCTTTGAGTCAGAGACTCATTTACAAAGGCACCTCGTCTAAGGGAGGGGAGACAACATAATTGTGAAGCAAGACAGCGGGAACAGTACAGGTGAGACACAGATAAACATATATAATAGGCATTTCAAGAGCAGGTAAATAAAAAAAAAAGATCATACAGGGACAGGTTGGGTTTGAGGCACTCTCGGGTAGCCCTATGACAGGCAAATACAGCTACAGTGCTCTGTAAGGTGTTCATGTGAGGGCGGTTTTGAAGGGGCCAATTTGGGGATGCTGTGATGTGCATGGGGAGAGTTGTACCAGGAAGGTGCTCTGTGGTGGAAGGACCTTTGTGCAAGTGATGTTCTGGCTCTTGGCACCTGGAAGGTGGTTTGTTGTTATTACTGGTGTGTCCAGGTGGGAGGCCCGTAGAAGTGGTGTGGTGACTCCTGTGGGGCATAACCCAAGTAGAGCCTTTTTTGCCAGTATACAGGTGTGGCATTGCAGGCGTTCTTTAAAATTGAGTATGTTTGAAGTGAGGTAGAGCTGGCATGTGTGAGTTCTGCTGGGGGCACCGGTCAGGAGCCTGCAGGCTTTGTTGATAGAGGTCTGTATTTTGGTGAGGGCAGTAGGGTCAGCGGCTGCATAGATGGGGAGTCTGTAGTCAACCAAAGACAGGATGGAGGAGGAGATAGCCAGCCATAGTGCAAGCTTGGGGAGGCAGTTTCTGTGACAGTATAGGAGACCAATCCGGGCATTCATGGCAGAGGACAGTGCACTGACATGGGCATGGTAGGAGAGAGCCGAGTCAAAGGTGATGCCCAGGTATTTATAAGTTGTTACCTGCTCAAGGAAGTGGAGGGTGCTGGGAGTGATGCAAAGGGGAGCATTTTTGAACTTACTCTGTCTGTGTGCAAAGATAATTGATTTTGTCTTTTTGAGATTCAGAACCAGGCGATGGTCGAGGAACCATTTTTCAGCTTGGTTGAAGAAGAGTTGTAGGGAGCTCTGAAGGGTGAGTGGGTCGGGGTGCGAGGCGATTAGGACTGCATTATCTGCATAAAGAAGCAGTTTGCCTGTACAGGAGCTGGGAAGGGTGTTTAAAAAGAAACTGAATAATGTAGGGCCCAGGATGGAGCCTTGTGCAACCCCAGAGCATACAGGCAGAGCATTAGATAGGATTCCATTTAATTTTACCCATTGGGATCTATCCCTGAGGTAACTGGAGAACCAGGCCAGTGGGTCAGATGAGAGACCCAGCTGGCAAAGGGTGTCAAGCATTAATGGGTGACTCACAGTGTCGAAGGCCTTCGAAAGGTCAATGAACACAGCCCCGGCAACCTCCCCTGCATCAAGTGCGGAGTGTATTTGGTGGGAAAATTCCAATAGGGCTATGGTGGTGCTATGACCGGAGCAGAAGCCATGTTGCTCAGGGCAAAGTATGTTGTAGTTGGATAGGTAATCCACGAGTTGTGTGGATACTATTTTCTCCAGGGTTTTTGATTGGGGGGGAGGATGGAGATAGGTCTGTAGTTGTTTAGAATTGTGCAGTCTCACTTTTATGGATGGGGTGATTCGTACCTGTTTCCATGCACTCGGAACTGGCCGAGCACAGAGAGCGATTAAGTAGGTCAGTAAGGGAATTAGCATGACATCCAGTGTCAGGTGGAGTATCCTGGAGTCAAGGGGTCACAGCTTGGGTTGTGGGAGGTGAGGTTTTTAGGAGGTGGCTTAGCATCTTGGGGAGATGGCCCTGAAGACAAAAGGCAGACGAGAAGCAGCTGGGAGGTTGGTTATAGGGATGGGGTCAAAGAAGGAGCACAGAGAGGACTGTATTAAGGTCAGAAAGTTGTGTTGAGGCAGTCAGCAACATGAGATAGGTCCAGAGTTAATTCGCCATTAATAACCATCTGCGAGGGAGGAGAGGAGCAGGTTTTCCTGTTTAACTCCTTAATGTTATCCCAGAAGGCTTGGCAGAGCCCCAGTAGGAGGTTAAGATGGTTTGATAGTGGTTGGCTTTGGCTTGTCTTATGGCCCAGGTGCACTGGTTGCGAGCTGCATTGTAGGCTCTGTCTGCTGACCTGCCGGTCTCAACAGCAATGTGCCATAGGTTATCCCGCTCCTTGAGTTGTTGGATCAGGGAGGGAGATCCAGGCAACAGTGTGTCTCTTGGGGCGGGTGTTGGTGACAGGGGCAAAGATGTCACAGGCCTTACAGAAGGCATTGGTGAGGAAGGCTAGGGCAGTATCTATGTTTGTTGCAAGGAGATGGGGACCAGTCGACCTGGGCAAGGTATGCTTTTAACTTGTTAAGGCCCCAGGGCAGAAGCATCGACGGTGGGCTGCTTTGTATGCAGGAGAAGCGTGGGGGAGGTCCAAAAGCAGAGAATAGGTGAGTGGTCACTAAGGGCATTGGCTAGGACGCTTACTGCTTTTACTTTGTGTGGGCGGTTTGAGATCACAATGTCTAGTAGGGAGCTGGTCCACTTGGTTGGTTGAATCTAGTGGGCCGGTCACTAATTGGTACAGGTCAATGGCTGAGAAATTGTCCTTAATTTGCGCTGAAGTGGAGCTAAGCCAGTTGATGTTGAGGTCTCCAGGACAAGCTGATCAGCCTTGTGAGGTAGGGTAGAGAGATATTTGGTGAGGAGAGCGGACAGCTAGATTTTGTACATGTGGGAGTACATAGGCGGTTGTGAGGTACAGAGGGCCATGGCCTGGGTCGGGGTGATTTTTAGTGTGATGCCTTGTGCCCCGTAGTTGAGCTTGGGGGTTGGTAGAGCATGACCAAGGAGGGAGTTACTTAGGTAGACTGCGCATCCACCGCCACGCTTACCCACACGATCTTCTCTGAAGAGGGTGAAGCCAGGGAAGGAGACAGCAGAGTCTGGAGTCGATTGAGAGAGCCAGGTCTCCACTAATGCAAGAATGTCAGGTTTGTGTTGCGAGATCCAACACTGGAGTGCAGCAGTCTTCCTTGAGAGACTACGGATATTCATAGAGGCAATGCAGAGTCCATAACCTGCATGGGGCGATGCAGGTGGACCTGGTCTGGGGTTAGGGTGGACATTCCCAGAGAGCAAGAGGAGTAGGATGATGAGTCGGAGAAAAGGACTACGGCGGTAGTGGTAGGGGTACCTGGGCAGGTGTGATAATTTGGGGGGGATGGGTAGGGTTAAGGAGGGTAGGGCTAGGACAGAGAGAGACCACCGACAGTTGTGTATTGGGGGTGGGCACTGGTGGTGGGTGGGGTGGGGGATAGGATGGCCCAGTGTGTGAGGTGTGCTAGTGGTGAGCGGAAGGGAGATGGAGGGCTAGGAGGCGGTGGGGGTGAGCTGTGTGTGGCTGTGATGCTGGCAGATGTGTGTATGCAGGGGTACTGGGGGATAGGAGTGTGGAGCAATGTGAGTGTACAGAGCCTTATGAGAGACATATTGCTTTAAGATATAAATGGAGGGATAGGTGTTGCAGCAGGGTCCCCTAGTGTTCAGCGGTATAACCTGCAGGTGGAAAAGTGGGCTGATTTGTTCTGCAGTCTCACGTGACACCACCTATATAAAACAAAATCGACCAAGGGTGGTGGCTGGGTCCAACAATCTGCCTACAGTTGCTGCTAGTTGGAGCTGCTCCTGCAGCCGCGCTGGATTGCCGCACCTGGTTGCTTGTATGGGGTGAATCTCGATTCTGGCGGTCTGTGAGCAGGGCGAAAGAAGCGTTCCTTCAGCCCCCTCACGACCTCCGGGAGCCTGTGGACTAAGGGAGAGAGGATTTCTATTGGTCTATAGTTTGAGGGGTCATTTGAATCCCCCCCCTTAAATATAGGCACTATTTTGGATATTTTCCAGATGGAGGGAAATATTTTTCCTTCAAACTTTGATTAAATAAATCAGTGAGTTGTGTCCCTCGGCACTAAGCTGTCGAGACTTTGCTGCTGCTTTCTCCTACTGAGCCTTGTTTTTTTTTTACTTTCCTGCATTTCCAGTAAGTCCTTGGCCTTCCTTACAGATTTTGACACTGCAGAATATCCTTCTGCTTTCGGTGAATCATAACACATAGGAAGAGTTTATTCCACTCATCAGTAAAGAAAACATGAATATCAGCATCGGGAGGAGTAGAGCACGCTCCTAGCTTTTGGCACACTCTGGTGGCTATTTTAGCTTGCATAACATTTATTTTACACTTCCAAAACTAGTCAAGATGGATAAATTAGACTCTTCCTTGTGTACAATTTGTGGACAAGATGAAAGCACCCTGTTACATAACTTCTGTGAATGTACTAAAGTGGCACCTCTTTGGGATCAGATCAAACCCAGAGCTGACACTCAATTCTGTCCTGAAGGGGATTTTCTCATGGGACTATGTATAGTTGAGAATTATAGTGCCATTGCTGTGAAGAAAGGAAATAGTAAGTGGCTGTGATTTCACTTTCGGTCAAGAGAATAGTTCTCCGTCACTGGCTTGATCAAACCTTGATCACTTATCAGGAATGGCTGTTGGAACTCTTGTTTAACCTCAGCTTATAAAAGATGATTGCAAGTACCCATAACAGATTTTGATTACATGATAGGAAGTGGAGCAAGCTGGATACCATATATATGATTTAGTATGCTCTGGAACAGCCCCATCCTGATAAATGTATTATTTTTACTTTCCTTTTCGATATGCATTTCCTTTCCTGTGTCTATATGTATTTTCTTTCTTATGTAGTGGGTCCTTTTACTTTTAAGTGGTATTCAGATGAGATTTATTGTTATGTACTTTCCTTGGGGAATTGGTTACGAGGGATTATTTGCTTTTTGCTTGCTTGTTTTTTTTTTTTTTGCAAAAATGTTTCATTGGTGAAATGATGCAACATTACAACAAATATGGTATGACATGCACCTCAGACTAATTGAAATAAATATTTACAAGTAGTAGTCTAAACCAAAGGTAATAGTTTCACATACAAAGCATGGAACAAGATATAGCCAGACCCTGAGCAATCATCACTATACTAAATGGATTTAACCATTATGGAATTCACTTCTAAACAGTGGTGAGTGATCAGTAAATGTTAAACTAAGGCATTAAAGCTGCAACAATGTCAATGGGTTAGTCAGCCATGACGGACCGCATATTTGGATGAGACACCCACCTGTTGTGCACACTAGTGGTAGAGGCATGGGGTCATAATGTTGCAAGACATTATGCTGCATGCAATAATTGTGCTGCCAATAGATCACAATTGTTGTATGCAGCATAATGCTTTGTTATTGAGGGGGGCTCTGAACCTGGATCCCCAATAAGGACCTCAACTCTGGGGGCAACTCAAAGTTGCACACTGTGCGAAAAAAAAAAATGTTTCTGGGACTGGGAATCAAACCCAGTCCCAGACATAGCTCTTGGGTTCCTCACTGAGGTGGCTAAGTCCATCGAGCCATGGCAGCTGCTTGGCAGAATGTCATCCCAGCAGAGGTCTTATCTTCTGTCTGGGATAGTGTGAGTGGTGCAATACAGCATACAGTGGCATTAGCAAATTCCAGAAATACATAGATTTCAATATTTACAAGTCAAACATTTAATTAATCAGACAAATATGGGACAAAAATTAATTTCTACACCAATATTGGACATATTGCTACAACAAAAATAAAATAAAATTCTAATTTAAAAACTATATGAGATATTAACTTTGGAAACACATAAAGATATAGATAAGTTAAAATGGAGATTGATGATGGATCTATGACATGAATAACACAAAATGAAATGGAGGATATTTGGTCAGAAATAATTTCTTCCTTTAAGAATCTGCGATTGAGTAATATGCAACAGATCCAATTCAATATCTTGCATAGGGTATACTATGTCACATATAAATTACACAAGATGAATCCAACTCTGAAAGATGCTTGTCCTAGATGTTGTAACACATCGGGAACTTTGATACATTTAATACATAGTTGTCCATATTTGGCTAATTTCTGGTTTGAGATATTAAAATTGTGAATACAATTTTACAAATACAATTAACTAAAGGTGTTTTGTTAACAATGTTTGCTCTACAGAAAGAAATTTACTCAAAATCAACAACATTTTAGCATTAGCCTTTATGGTAGCAAAAAAATGTATACTGGTAAAGTGGAAGGATAGTAAACCCCAGTAGTTGAAACTTGTATTAACTATATGTTAGACATCATGAAAATGGAACATATCTGGTATATAAAAATGGAAAGAAGCATGAATTTGAAGTAAAGTGGCAGTCCTTTGGCATTCTGTTGTCATAGATTATAGATAATGAAGTGGATGAGAGGAAGGATTTTTTGTTGTTTGTTTTGCTTCTTTCTTTTCTCCCCCTCATCCTTCTTCTTTTCCTTAAAATAAGTGAATAAATTAGAATTTATATTAAACAGGATGTAGATTATTCCTGGATCCATAGGATTCAATGTAGAGAGGTAATGATGAAGTGATTAAATGAGAACAAGAGATCTGATGAATATATGATATCAGAAATCAAAAGTTTGTTTATCTATACTACTGAACCTCATAAAAAAATAAAAAATAAAAATGGTATTAGCAGTATTGCACCACTCAGCTGTAACTTACAGCGCTGTTCAGGGTTAGCCATAATGTTTTACGCTGTTTATGACATTATGACCCAGTAGGGTTGTACAGAGGTGCATGAGGGGAGGAAAGATGGGACACGAGTCAGGCCTCAGCATGCACATCACATGGTATTCTGTGGGGATTGTGTAAGCTCCTACCAGGGAGCAATCCAGCTCCCACTCTTCCCCTCAGGCCAGTCATGATTTGCTCCCCATTTACAAAGGAAAAATTCCCCAGTGCATGGCATCAATCAGCTTAGCCCAAGACTTTTCAAATTTGGAGGAGTTGCCTGTGACACTGCTTTGTGCCCTCTCTATTTTAAGGCAGTACAAAAGGTAATGTGCTCATTGTTGGATTGTGGGAGGGCTGTTGCCATTCAGCATTGCACCAGGGTTTTACATGCGCTAATTAAGGATAGGGACCATAGATCAAGTCCATCTCCCAACAATCTTCTACCCAGGTCAGCACCCAGCAGAAACTCCAGGGGATGCTTTGGTGGGATCACCCCAGGATCTGTGACATAATCCCATGAATTTCTTGCCAGTACTTAAGGATTTTTGGACACATAAGGATCATGTGCAGGAAATCATCATCTTCTCTAGAGCATGTAGGGCATAATTTGGATGCATCTAATTGGAGGCGGTGGACCCTCACTGGTGAAATATGTGCCCTGTATAGAAAGTTGAGTTGTATCTGCAGTAGTCTATTGTTTTTGGAGCACTGTGCAAGGTGTGAAACTGCCCTGGACCATTTTTTATTTATTTATTTTTATATTGAAATTTCAGATAACACCTTTGAGAACAAGCTCATTTCATAGATTCCATGTCAGATGAACAATACATATTGGGAAAGTATGAGACAGAGAACAAACAAATCAAGGAATTATGGAAGACGTTACAAGAGTGTATAACTAAAAAAGTTCCAATACATGTGGCATTGTACAATGTATGCCATGGTGCATATTTGATTAAAACCTGGAATTCAAAGGGTCGTATTAGAGGGGGTGGGGTCTTATGAAATTATCCTTTATAGGAAAATGAGAACAGACTCAGCCTAATATTTAATAATCAACAAGGTAAGGATGGCATCAGCTCAGGGCCTTGTCAGAGGTGAGAAGGTATGGGACAAAGCATTTTAAAGTAAACAAGGAGCTGAGGAGATTTAATGGGGAGTGGGGATGGGGACAGCCACAGAGGGGTGAGGAAAAGAGGAAAGGGATCAAGAGGAAATGTGAAGGAAAATGATTAGCAACTTAGAACAGTTACACATAAGGTCAGAATAGCATAAGGTAAGAATAAGTGCTGGTCACAAGAAGGAAGGTTATTGGAAGCTGCCACAACTTGCATCAACAACTAGCTGTTGCTTAATTTTAACACTGAAGGAGTCCAAGGTAGATGCTGAAGTGATGTCACGGTGCAGTGGGTTCATCCATAGCAGGGCACAGTAGGCAAAGGACCTTTGTTCCAGAGAAGTGTGACAATGGGATATATTAAACATCTGGCTAGTAGAGCTTCTGGTGCAATGATGGTTGATAGTGTGGGTAATAAGCTTTTGCACTCCTGGGGGCATTTTGCCTAAGCTTACTTTTTTGGACAGTAAATATGTTTGGTACATGAGTCTACATTTAAATTGGAGCCAGTCCAGTCTGAGCGTGCATATACATGAGTATGGGAAAGATGGGCTGAGCGGAAAGGACCTGGCATGCTTTGTTGAGTGCAACTATGATGCGGTGAAGAGTTCTTTCAGTAGCTGATCCATAGATAGGTAAGCCATAATCAATAACCAAGACAAGAGAGCTTTGAATGGCCAGGTTAAGAGCCTCTGGTGTCAAACATTACTTATGCCTATAAAGTAGCCAAATGCGGGTGTTAACAGCCTTAGCAATGTTGTCAATGTGATAGGCATAGGTCATCATCTGTTAATAGTAATCCCAAATATTTAAAGAGCTGAACTAGCTCCAGGGTGAAGCACTCTTTATTTGGTGATAGAAAGAGCTAAGTTCTATGCCTATTTTGGGAGCTGGAGAACAGTGTAGTTTTAGTCTTGTTGTAATTCATGACTAACTGTCTTATGGAACCATCTATTAAGACCACAAAATTACTCTGAAGCCTAGATTCAAGAACTTTAGGATCTGCACCATTGGTAAACAGGACAGCATCCTCAGCATATAAAAGGATGTGATCCTGACAGGAGTAAAGAAGGTTGTTGAGGAAAATGCTAAATAAAGAAGGCCCTAGATGGACCCTTGAGGAACTCCAGATAGGACAGGTCTGCTATCCGAGAGGGTGTTACCAATCTTCACCAGCTGTGTAGGGTTGTGCAGGTAACTTTCAAACCAGACAACGCTGTCACGAGCTAGGCTAATGGTGGAAAGCTGTTCAATCAGGAGGGCATGATTCACTGTGTTGAAAGCTTTGGTTAAATCAATGAGAGCAGCACCGACCAGGTGTCTTTGATCTAAGAAGTGGTGAATAAAGCCTGTGAACTACAGAAGGATGGTAGTGGTAATATGACCATCCCTGAACCCCTATTGTTTCGGGCATTGTAGCTGATATTTTTCTAAGTATTCAACCAGTTGGTCAGCCACTAAATGCTCAAGAACTTTCGAGAGTGGGGGCAGAATAGAGATAGGCCTGTAGTTCCCAGTAATTGTGTGATCCCCAGACTTATGAACTGATGTCACAGTGGCAGATTTCCATTTCTGAGGGAACTGAGAGTGGCTAAGTGATCTGTTAATAATATGTGTTAGAGGTGATGGAATTTCATCCAGCATAAGGGCTACAAACTTAAGATCCAGGGTGTCACCACTAAATCTTGATTTCCCTAATACCTTGAGTAGGTAATTCCTGGCTTCATGGGCTGAGAGGGTTTTGAAGTAGAAAGGAGGATGAGAAGGGTGCTGAGTCTCTTTCCCAGAGTAGTCACTTGTTAGAGGGTGAGAGAAGAAGCCAGGTGGCAGGACACCAGTCAGGTCCATGAAGGCATTATTAAAAGTGTTAGCAATACATTTGGGGTCAAGTGAGGATACACCATCAATGTTAAGCATGGTAGGGGCAGATCTGAGGTCTCTCCCAGTGACCTCTTTAAGGTTAGTCCAAACTTTTCTGCCATCATTCCATGTCCAAGAGAACACTTCCTTATAATATTGATTTTTAGCTGCATGAATAGCCCTCATGCAGTTGTTTCTAGCTGCTTTGTACCTCTGGATGTCAGCGTGGTTAGGTTTGCTTCTACGCTCCTAGCTTAGAGTGTAACAAAGTCCAGAACCTGCTCCCAGGTTGATTGGGGATTCCGGTGGGATCTGAGGTCCCCTCCATAAAATTATGTAGCATACTGAGAATGGCCTGGAGCCTGGATGGGGACAAAACGCCCCTCCTCAAAGGGTCCAGCTGTGGGCTCCAGTGGTTGAGTTACTCAGTCAATCAAATCTGCTTCTAACCTGTAGATACACAAAAAATCTTCTGGGGAGAGACCCCATATCCTCTGCATTTCCTGAAGGGAGCAATTCCCCCAACATATAGCTAGTATATGTATTTTAATTCTTTTTCCCCCATCCCATGAGACATCTTTGGAGGAACACAGTGTATCCATGTGTGGTTTTAAGTATTGACCAAATGGATGCATACTGAGAAGCAACCCTATGCTGGGTTAGCTGAATATGTACCAAGCTCCAGACCCTCAGCAAGGTCCCCATGAAAGGATTAGCACAGGGATGTTTCTCCTCCTGATGCAGGGGGATGCCAAGAGGTCCCTTCTAATGTCAACCACCATCTGATCTCCCTTAATTCGAAGCCAGTCTGGGTAGGTTGGTGTAGTGCCCACAGGGAGGAATGACAGTTACACTGTGTAGAAATAATGTTTAAAGTGGGGAAGATCTAAACCACCGTGTTTGATAGGTTGCTGTAGAAGGGATCTATGGATGCAGGTCAGTTTTCCATTCTACAAAAATCTATGGACCAAGGCATCCAACTGTCTAAAATATTTATCAGATAGATATAATGGGAGAGCTTGAAACAGATATAGACACTGTGGGAGGATGGTCATGTTGGCTGTCACTACTCTCCCTATCAAGGTCAAAGGAAGGGAGGACCATCTGTCACAGTGCTGTGCTAACTTAGTGATGAGGGGTCCATAACTGAAGGCCAGTAATTCCATGTGTTTGGGTGAGATATTAATTGCCAAATATTTAATCTTATGTACTACCTGGGCCCACAGAACATTGTTTATCAGTGACAGTCTATCTCTGTCACCCACTGGGAGAACTTCACATTTGGTCCAGTTTGTTTATGGCCAGACAGAGAGCATATTCCTCAAGTATGGCGTGTACATGGGGAGGCCAACCTGAGAGTCCCTGAGGTATAGAAGGAGGTTGTCTGCAAAAGAGCTAGCTAATGCTGTCCCTTGATCCCAAAACCCTCCACCTCCAAATGGCCCCATATGAGCACTGCCAGTGGCTCCAGTGATGCTACATATAGCAGGGGTCAAGAGAGGGCAACCTTGGTCTGTCCACCTGTAGCATGAAGTTGGGGACAGGGATCTGTTGATCAAGATCTGGGAGGTGGGGTACGAACATAATGTGCTCATCAAATTAATTATTCCTGGTCCCAGGCCAAAGGTCCTGAGAGTTTCAAACTAATAACCCCATTCCACCAGGTCAAAGGTCTTTTCGGCATCTGATGCAAGGATCATTACTCCATGGGACGTACGGGTCTTGGCCCATGCATGGATGATACTCAGGGTTTTTCTAATGTGTTTACTTTGGCACCCCTGAAAAAATCTGCATTGATCTGTGTGGATCAGTCGGGGCAGGAGAGGTTCCAGTCTGGTTGCTACAATGCATGCTGGGATCTTATAGTCAGAAGTCAGAGGTAAGATGAGGTGATAGGATATGCATTGGGATGGGTCTTTGCATGGTTTGAACAAAACACTGATGACCCCCCACGTGCAGGAAGGGGGGCAGGTGTCCATTGAGTGTCCCCTCTGTATACATCTCAAACAAAGGGTCTAAGAGCTTGGACATACATTTTTTATAAAAGTCAATTGGTAGTCCATCTGGACCTGGAGCTACTCCCCCAAGTCCCTGATGGCTTTAACAACTTCCATTTCCCCACCAGGAGGTCCAAAGATAATGCTGACTCAGAGACACAGTTGGCAAGGATGTCCAATCCAAAATTGTTTAGTTTGATGTTGAGAAGGGACACTTCTGAAGTATATAGAGCCTTATAGAATGAGGTGAATGAGTCCCCAATAGATTTGGTGTCTCAAATAGTGTCCCCCTGTGGGTGTTTTAAGCTGTGAGTTGTGTGCTCAGCTTCCTTCTTTTTTAATTGCCAAGACAACAGTTTGCCTGCTCTATCCCCACCAAAATAATATCCTTCATTTTTCAAGATCAGTTGCCGCTCAATTTGCGAGCTGCTAAGGGTATTGTATTTAATTTTATTTAACTTGAGTCTATTGTGTAGCCCCAGAGTAGGCCGAGCCATATGTGCCCTCTACAGATCCTTAATCTTTACCTCAAGGAAGTGCAAATCAGCCTTCTTGGATCTCTTTTTATGGGCTGCTTGAGAGATAGTCTATCCCTTATGTAAGCCTTAAGGGCCTAACATCTCGCACCATGTGTCATGTCGTCTTTTGTGTTATTAGCCAGGTAGTCCAGAATTGATCTTCAGATGTGGTCAGTGTACTTTTTGTCAGATGAGAGCCTAGGGTCCACTTTCAGTTGTCTGACAGTCATAGGCCCACTAGCTATCGTCACCTGGACACTTACCGGTGCTTGATCAGATATTAGTATAGATTTGTAGGAGGATTGCTGGACCCTGAGGGTGGCCATTTGTGAAATCAGCATCCAGTCAATATGGGCATAGGGTGGTGTGCATTGGAGTAGAAACTAAATTCTCTCCTGCAGGGTTTAAGTGATGCCATGTCTGTGAGGGCCTACAAGTCTTCTACTTCTCTGAGGGCAAAGTGTTTTTTCAGTGGCAGTGGAGCTGGGTTGGACCTATCCAGAGTTGTGTCAGTGACACAATTTAAATCTCCTCCCAGGAACCATTCCCCCCTGAATGATGTCATGTCAAGACGTAGTTTCCGATAGAAACCCGGGTCCTCAGTGTTTGGTCCATAGACATTCCCTAGTGCAATGTACTCTCCTGTGTTCAGCAGGAGCTGTGCTAGCGCATATCTCCCTCCCGGGTTGGTCTAAGGTTTGATCAACTGCCCTTGGAGCCTACTCAAGATCCATATAACTGCCCCCTAGCTCAGGAATTAAATGTAGCAGTCACCCACATACTGCTCCAAGTATTCTCTAGTCTCTCCTGCTCATTGGAGACTAGGTGAGTCTCCTGGAGCAGTGCAACATCAGCTTTTAGTTGTTTTTTTTTTATTCTGGTAAATGCGCTCTTCCTCTTAACCATGTTTTTCAACCCATTGAAGTTCCAAGTTATGGCTCACAAGGAGGACACCATATTAATCTTGATTCTTCCCAGCCTATGTAATCGATGAACATTGTACATTGTACATCTGTATACCTTTGGAGACCAATTAGTAATGAGAACAAACTATGTTGAAAAACTGTAAGAATAGAACATGTAACAGACATTAATAATTTCTTTTCTGATTTTACTCATGAACTTAACCTGCCAATTCTATGAACCCCTCTACCTTCTCCCCTCCTCCCTCCCCAAACCCCAGGTGTAATGCAGTGACCCCCAAATGGCTATCTGCAACAAAAAACAAATCAGAACAGCGGGACCCAGGATGTGCACATTATACTGCCCTCCCCTTCCCCCTTATTTTGCAATGGTGCTAATCCAAAAAGCAGAACGAGCATTGTACCATTAACTGTGGGATCCATAGATCCTAGAAGTGTAAAGTAAGTGGGAAAATTGTACTAATGTGGGCAATATATGGGGAACCTCAGCCAAGGAACCCATCCAACACAATTGCAAGTAACTATGTTTACTGAAGCACTCTGCCCCCAATCAGTGCCCCCCCCCCCATGGGGGGCATGCAGAAGGCCCCCAGTGCATCAACAGCTTGAAATGGCCAAGGAGGAGCCATCTTGCCTCCAACCATTCAGTTGTATTACTGTCAGGTGTTTGCACAGCATAAGGCTCAATACCCCCTTCCTGGTCCCCCTTTTTCTCCAACATGTTGTGATCTACATTTCACTCCTTCCCATCATCAGCTGCCTTTCTTCTTAAATTTCATCCAGTTGTCCCTGTCCACCCAGATTAAGTAGAGAAGAGTGGTGAAAACAACATTTATGGCAGTTTGTATGGTCACTTAAACGATGGGGCACAGCAGTCACAAGTCTGTCACCACCTGGTATCCTGATCGAGAGACAATTAAGGAATGTACACCTCACTGAGACCTGTGTTCCTAGACACAGTAGAGGTGTGCAGAGTTAACTGGTGCCAAACTGGTTTACCCATGCCGCAGCAACAGTCGGCATGGGGACATCCCTGACAGCGACAGCCGCTGTGCCGACTGTCGCCATTGCAGTGTCAGGGATGCCTCCATGTATTCATTAGGGGGGCTGCATCCTGAACCCCCCCCATGTGGGGGGCTCCACCCTCCACATGCCCTGGTCTCTAGGATTCTAACTCTGAGTCAGAGGTGGACGGGGGGGGGGGGCAAACACCCAGCGAGACAGTCCTGATAGTCAACCAGACCACTACAACAACAGGTGGATTTTGTACATTTCCTGCGGCTGTGGTGGTCTTCATGATCTGGAAGTCACTGCAGCAATAGTATACATGCCAAACTGTTAGGGTCACATCATACATAGTGTTCAGGAAGGTGGGATCCATGGTACAGACCTGTTTTTCACCCCTAGCCTGCAACATGTTGAGCAAGTGTGCCTCAGCTCGAGATTATGAGCTAGCAAGCACATCCCGATCTCCATCCACTGTCAGCCCTCAACAAAACACAAGGCAGAAGAGAAATGCACAGTCCACTCCATTGATATGAATATAGACTTGTCAGTAGATTACAGCACAGCAAGTTAAAGTGACATCCCCGTGACTTGAAATTTAAAATGGTGGATACTGTAATGGAGGAGATTGTAAGTCTCTTGCTGGAGATGTCAGATGGAGGCATCGTCCCAGTAGCAGAAAGGCACAAATGAGTTGGTCATTCTGGGGAGACTGTCACCCCAGTTGGCACAAACAGGACCCTCAAGATCTAATCAGGTGGGTGATCAGACAAGCAGGTGAATGGGCTGGACAGGTGGAAAACCGGCTGGCGTAGTAGTAGTGGGGCTGGCCAGGAATTGGCCTTGAGGGTCGCAGCTCAGAGTGGGGACTAGTGTGTCAGGAGGCTGCCTTAGGACAGAGTACAATCAAATTATATGTTACCTCAGGCAGTAGAATTAATTTGACTGCATTCATGTCATGGTCCTTGTGCCTCTCATCAGATGCTGCAATCTTTTAGTCGAAGAATGCTTTAGTTGTCTGCGGTGATTCAAAAAACTTTGGAGGGCAACCTGGGCAACTGATGCTAAAGTGATTTGGGAATAAGTGTGCAAATTCCCAACCCTTCTGATAAAAGGCAGACTTCACTTCAGAGCACTATTGATGGAGGGCCTGAAGGTCCCTACTACAGTCCTGAACCACCTGCATGCGCCAGCCATTTCCCAGCACTATGGGGCCTTTAGCGTTGGCTGCATGAAGGATTTTTTTCCTTGTCTGTGTAGCATAAATATTTTATAAGAAAATGTCTGTCTGTCTCACCTGGTCTTGGATTCCGACCCACCCGATGCACTCTTTCAACCTCGAAAGCTCTCATACAGTCTGGCAGCTGCAGATGTTTTACCAGTCACAGATGCACCTCCGTTTCAGTGTAATTCTTTTCAGTCTCCTCTGGTAATCCAATAATGTGGATATTGGACCTCCAGGACCTGTTTTCCAGATCATCAGCCTTCCGCTGTAGATCCAAAATTTGTTTTTTTATTAACACATGTTCTTTGCTAGTCTGATTGTGCATGTTCTAGTAAGTAGTAGTAAAAATCTTTATTTTTATATAGGAGATAGATGGAATATTTACATCATTAGGACAATGTCCTATTTTTAAGATGTTCGTGTTAATTGATAGTTCAAAATAAAACACAATATAACATATTTGTTGATTTTACAAAGACCAATAAATATACATACAGACATTACTACATGAAATACTCACTGTCCCCAGATCCCCGCCAGTAAAGACACAGACAAGAATGTTTGTGGTTGCTGAGTTTGCAAAAAGTTTACTGAAACTCCAGTTTCCACCTTTACAATAAATGATCACTCTCATTGTCCTTTACACACAGTTCAATCATATTGATAATACTTATACATATATACATCGTATCAATCACATTCTAGCTCTATTCATCCCTTCCACTTCTTCCTTTTTTCCTTTTGTCCCCCCAGACGTACATCGTGGGAGAAGCCCCATTGCTTTCTCTTTGTTGTCAAGGGTATGAGCGTACACACCGTGCCCCTGCCTCTATCCTATCACCATTTGTGCTTTGTTATGTTTTTTCCTGTCCTACTCTTCCTTTTTCCACTAGTCCACCTCCAACTTGCTATGGACGGTGGACTTCCTCCTCCTACCACTTCCTTCGCTTTTCCTTATCTATGTGCTGCATTAGCCAGTGTTCTTTGTCTTATCCACCACTCAATGGCATTAACCATTTCTTGGTTAAACAGTGCCAGCCCCAGGTCTGAGAGATGGACCCCGTCTCCCTGGAAATATTCATTTACCCCTTCCTGAATTGCGTGGTGAATTACCACTCCACCCTTGGCCTCGAATAACCTGCCCACCCATGCGTTCATCCTTTTCCTAGTCCTGTCCATACCTTTGTGGCTCTCCTCCTTGTGCCACACTCTCCGAGGGGTTATATCTGACCAGGCCAATGCCACTTCAGGCCACCATTGTTTAATTGATTCCACATCCTTTTAATGTGGTAAAATAAGTCCAGCCTTGGCTGTGTCCCCAAGTGGTAACACCTAGGTGTATGATGATAAGATCTGGTCTCCCATGGACATTCCTGACCTACCTCAGTTCCAGCAGTAGCTGCACCCACTTCATCCCCCTTTGATCTTTCCATCTCAACCAGATGGCATCACTATTCAGGTACAACCGCTTGCCCCTTGTCTCCTGGCTGTCCATTTCTCCACTCAGTGGATAAAGAATGACCACAAATCCATGTGTCTAGCCTCTTGGTTTTGCCTGCATATGAAAAACATACTTTGTTAGACAATGCATGTCTCCCCCTACCCCCACCCATACATGCTATGGAAACAAAGAGAAACAACGTTATTGTGGAACCTTGCATATGTATTTCTTACAACATTCAGACTTCCACCTTCCCTTTTCCATGATTGAACCTGCTGTGCCCCCCCCCATGCAGCCAACACTGATGCTGCCCCAATCCTGAATGAATGTGAAGAATAACCTTCCAAGGGTTCACCCAAAAATCTAAGGCCCTTGCGCAGCACTGCCATCACCTGATAACTGGTGACTGGCTTCCCATTACCATGAACGAATAGATTGGACCATTCCCCCCGTAGGCCACCCCGGCTGCGTACACGTGTAAGGCCGCCACCGGGCAAATGGTTGCGTTGCTATTCCTCCATAAGCATACTCAGTCACGCTGTCCCTGTTGGTCTGTTTTTGATCATCTCACCTTTATTACCAGTGCCGCCGTGCCCCACTCTGTTCTCCCATTGCAGTCCCCCCTCCCTTGTTCTTCCTGCCTTGCCCCACTACCTCACTTAACCTGAAAGCCCCGCCACACATAGTCAGATACAGGGTCTGAAACAACAACGCCTCACTACCTGAGCTAGCTATGTGGTGCAGTACCCCCACTAGCCTTGCCAGCAGTCTTTCACCTATTGGTTTCCTAATGTTTTGTTTCTTGTCTGTCCCCCGGGTCCAACCCTGCATTTTTCTTTGAGTCAGGTTGCTTTTTGTGGGGTCTTCCCACACTTTTAAGTTACATACTTGTCCTATGGCTGCCAAATGCACCCCCCATAGTGGCATGTGCCCCACCCTGTTGCCACCCCTTCACTATAAATCTGGCCCCCTGCTCCTGTGTTACTGCACCACTTACCTGTCCGCCGTATTGTTCCTGAAATTTTTGAAATGCCCTCCATGAAGTCTCATAAGCTCTAAGGGTCCTTGGGGCCCAGGAGTTCCAGAACAATATTTCTGCTCCCCCGATCCAATTGCCCATGCACACATTGGAATGGAAGTCCCCTCGGCCTCTGCTCTGGGTGCAACGGTCTGAATTTGTCCATCTGCAAGTGGGAGGCAGTCAGCTATCACATTTTCCACTCCATTAATGTGTTTAGCCCTGAATGACATATTCAGAGTTAACCCTAAACACACCATCATCCTTAAGACCCTCGTTACTATCTCTGACCTGGTCTGCTTTTTGTTCAGCACCTCCACTACTGCCTGATTATCACTCCAAAACATGACCTGTCTGTTCCTAAACTCCCTACCCCAGACAACCATTGCCACCCATATGGGAAATATTTCTAGGAACGTGATGTCCTTTGTCACCTTCATTTTAACCCATTCTTCGGGCCATGGTTCTGCGAACCACTTAACCTGGAAGTACCCCCCCCATTCCAACTCCACTTGCTGCATCTGTGTAAAGCTGAAGGTCTGTGTTGTAAAACCAATCATCCTGCCAAAATGTCTGCCCATTATATGCCTGCAGAAAGTGCTCCCAAAGCGTCATGTCTTCTCTGGTTCCTTTATTTAGGTCTATCCAGTGATGGGGCTGCTTTGCCCCTCTCATTGCCCATGCAAGCCGCCGTGTAAATGTGCATCCCGGTGCAATGGTCCTACATGCGAAGTTCAAATGCCCCATTAGCCGCTATGCCTGTTGGACTTGTATCCTCCTGCCATTGCCAACCTGCCTTAACAACACCTGTAGTTTCATGACCTTCTACTCTGGTAAACGGTAAAGCTCTTGTACTGTGTCCAATTCTAAACCCAAAAACTCTATCTTCTGGAGTGGTCCCTTTGTTTGTCTTTCCTTCTTGGCACCCCACCTCCTGACATAAGGCCTTGAAGTCACCCAGCATCTTCACCATCTCCTGTCTGCCTTCCCCTATGAACAAGAAGTCATGGAGTAATGCACCACTGTCCCGTATCCAAACCGCCTCTGAAACAGCCACTGCAACCAGGTACTAAACATCTCAAATGTGGCGCATGCTATCGAGCACCCGTAGGCATGGCCTTGTCAAAGTAGTACCCCCACCCGTCTAGCTGAAAACCTAAAGGTCCCAATCCACTGCCCATACCGGTAGTAGCGGAATGTGGATTCTATATCTGTCTTGGCCAGCCATGCCTCCTACTTAGTCCTAATAAGTCGCACTGCCTCTTCCAACGTGGCATAGGCAACCCTACTGTCTTCTTCCCTATGGCATAGTTAACAGAGTCCCCTTCCAGTATGAAAGATGGTGCGTCACCCTCTACTCACCTGGCTGTTTTTGGGACCAAACCCAATAGAGATACCATAGGTTTGGCAGTGGGGGTGATTCAACAGGCCTTGCACCCATCCGCTGCTACTTCCTTTTAAATTAAATGTGCTAGCATTGCACTTTTCCCTTAGCGTAGACTTGAGGTTCTTTGCTCTTGTCCCCTTAGAAAACCCGATACTTTACACTAAATCCTAAACGAAAACCTGTCCTCAGCTCCTTGGCTGCCACCTGGTTGGGGTAGCCACAAACCCTCCTAAATTGCAGCCACCCTCTGCGCCAACATAAACTTGTCCTAAAAACCTCCATTGTCCTGATAGGGGTCTGGTAGGAGTGTCCCTCCCTCCTCCACTTGTCCGGCCTCTGTTTCCTTCCCCACTGTAGGCCCCGAATGCACCCTGGTTGGCCGAAAGGGCTGTTGGTGCCCATGCTCCTGTCCCCCAGCACTCTTTTCCCAGTTGTATCTGCACTTTGTCGCTGGATGGTGCACCCCACATTTTGAGCAGACATGTCGGAATCAGCAATTAGGCCATGAACAAAATGCCCGACTGTACCCCCAACATGCCTTCAACACTGTTCCCCCCTCTCCTTTCTCCTTCGGCCTCCTTGTCTGTTGGTTCAATATAAATTTCTAGCCAAAGATCTATCTGCTGCGCATCCCATTTTACATCCCCAAAATGTGCCATCCTCTTTCTGAATTTTTCGTTGTATCTCAGCCAACTACGCCCCCCTTTTTTGCACGCATTCTTGATGATTAGGAAGGAGGTCATGACTGTGAAATAAGTAAAGCCTGTGGACCAGTTGTCCCAGGTCTTCCCTTTGCCTGCCTTGTCCTCTTCTCTCTTGCCTAACAGCACCACTGTCGCGTCATATCATTCTTCTCAGAGCTGTCCCTTTCCTCAAACTTGTCTATGTTGTCCACATTCGCTAAAGCGAATATGTCAACATATTCCCCTTTCCGTATTTTCTCCTTTATGGCTGCCGGGACATGATCAGCTAGCCTGACCCCTGGTGCTCCCACTTCCCTACTGGGCGTGGGCCCCCCACCCCCTGCACCTCGCCTGTCCCTGCCCCTTTTATTTCACCTAATGCTTTCTCCAATTGCCGCAGCCCATTCTCCTCCATGCATTTTAGCATCTGCTCCACATATTCCTTTACACTGCTTTCAAGGGTAACCACTGGATTACCTGCGGGGCTTGGTTGCAAGACACTGGGTCCCGGTGTGGGATCTCCCGGTGTTGGTGTAGGTCCTGGCACTAGTGGTGGGAACAGAGGGGTGAGGGGCACTAGCGCCGGTGTGGGGCAGAAGGCAGGAGGAGGTTCTGGTACTGTGTTATTTGGAGGTAGATCTTGAGCATCTCCAGTGCTGGCACCAGCTCCTCGGGC
This sequence comes from Neoceratodus forsteri, assembly GCA_016271365.2. Lineage (NCBI taxonomy): Eukaryota > Metazoa > Chordata > Ceratodontiformes > Ceratodontidae > Neoceratodus > Neoceratodus forsteri. The sequence continues at coordinate 119,290,412 of CM028133.1, forward strand.
CCAGGCTCCGGCACCCGTGGTCACTTTGGTGCCCTCTTTTCCTTTCCCTGTCTCTTCACCTGCCTCCCCTTCCTCTTAGTACCTTGCTTAACCCCGTCTGGTTCCTCCACCTCCAATAGCCGGTTGGCCTTTTCCACCAAGTCGATGACTGCTCAATAACACTCCTCCTTGTTAGGCTTCCCTCTCTTTGGTGCCATCTTCTCATATACCTACTAACAGAAAAAAGACACGTCATCACCATCACCATCACCATCATTTTCTTTTTTTTTTGTTCATTTGCGCTCCCCCCCCTTGGACCCTTCCCCCTTGTTGTCTCGTGATTCCCCTTTGTATTCCCCCTGCCCTTTTTGTTATCCCCCTTGTCCCAGTTTCATTTCGGCATCTCTTTGTGCCTACCACACCCATGCATTGTGAACCCCCGCCTGAAGCAGGGACTGTGTCCCCCCGCCTGCAGTTCCCCCTTCACCCGCCTGCCGTACAGTTGTCCCTGATATTATGAGGCAGACTTCACTAACCTGGAAACAACCATAGGTAAACATAAGGCATACCAGCACCTGCTAAAAGAGGGAATAATTAATGGGTCAGCAGCTAAACCAGGAACCATAAAGGTGCACAACCAAGCGAGTGTAATTTTGAATAATACTAACAGGCAAAAAGAAGCAAAACTGATTTAACAAACCAGAAATCAAGACCATGATGATCTGAATAAACATTTTTCTGGCTATATATGTCCCCTATGCCAAAAGACGGGTGTACCCTCCCTCTGTAATTCCTCCGCCTGTGAGACCGAGTTACACTGTAAAAAATGAAGCTTCTCTTTAAATCCCCTTTTTATTCTGTCTGTGTCACTGTAACTACCTTTTATTTCTTGTTCTTTGTACCCCAAGCATCATGAGGTCTGTGCCCCCCTGGGCCTTCTACCCCGTGGTGATGATGTCCAGGTCTGCCATCCCATGGTAGGCCCCAGGCTTCTTCACTTCGTCCTGCTCTCATCTCCCCTCTCATGTTTCCCTAGATACCTCTCTCTTCCTTTGTCATTTCCCTACTAGTAGCAGCTCATTCTCTAGTTCCTGATCGTCAGTCTCTTCTGTCACTCTACAGTCACCCCAGGTGCCCGCGCTTAGCTACGGGTCCCAAATTCTCCTCACCCTTCTCACATAGCCACCTTGACTGCTACTCCCAACCATGTGCCTCCACTTACTCCCCTACCAGCAACCTCACGGGAACTGCTGGCTGCCCCACCTCTCTCGCGAAAACCTGTCGCATCTTGTGCTTTCACCATCCTGCTCCTGGGCTCTCGAGTGACCATCAGCTGCCACATCTCCCACATGCTAGACCTAAACCCCACCAGAAACTCCCACTGATTCCCTAACGCTATGCATCTGCTGCATGCTGTCTTTCCCCTTGTTAAATCGGTTAAACAAGTCCTGTCTGTATATACTCCAAGGAAGACCTCACCGCTTTTCAAACTCTTTGTTCCACCTCCATGCAATAGTTGAAACAATCCCATCTGCTACCTTACCACTGTGTAGTCCTGATTCCACCCTTTACAGGTCTTCTTTCACATGGGTTGGCTTTTTACAATACTGACTGTTGCTGGAATTTATTTAACTTTATCCACCCTTTGCTGTACAAAACAATATATATATATATAGATTTTTAACTCCAAATGTCTACAAAATAAAAAGCCCATGGGCTGAAATCCTGCCAAACTGCTGTGCTTCCAAATTGAAATTCTTTTGGAGCAAATTGCAACCTCCTGCTCCTGTGTAACCCTTTTTCAGCCATCTTCTAGCTTGGACCATTGCCCAGTCCTACCAATCCCTGGCTGCTAACCTCCATTCCCACCTCTCTCCTTCCCATGCCTACCTTTTGACCTCACTGCAGATAATCCCTCCTCCCCTTCTTCTTTGGTGCTCTGCTCTTTTCTTCTTCTCTGCTTACCTCCCCCCTGAGCCTCCACTACTTCCTGCCTGAATCTTGGGACAATGTGTTCTGCCCTTTAAGAGGGGTAGCCCTCTTTATGCACTAAAAAAGGATTGAGCACATTTACAAATGCCGAAAAACTTTTACATTAATCAATCACATCTTAGCGCGTCAAGATTTACTAACCATAGCATTTACATTGCACACTTAGTTCTACTTTTAAATCATTTACAAAGATTTTATATCTCCTGAAACTTTATTCTCAACAGAACCTATAGAGTTCCATATTAAATTTACAATTATGGAAATCTCAGATTATTAAATTTATTTTTAAATCTTGGAAACATGAACTTCCTCAAGATCATTGGTCTTGAGTTTAATTGATGTGACTTTTTTTCCAATTTGGAATCCAAATAGAAAGGTTTATTTGCATGTACTACCAGTCTCGTCTCTGCTTCAGTAATCCTTGAAGAGTGAGCTTTGATAGTTTCTGTGAGACCTGTCACAATAGATTGCAGGCGTGTAGTTTGCTCTGTGACATTTTCGAAACCAGCCTTCATATCATTTTGTAGAATAGCGAGCATAGTGGGCATTCCTGACAGAGATCTCTCTAGTTTGGTCATTTCACTGTCGTTTTTGAGGTTTGATCTTGGCGGGCCATCAATTGCCTCGTGGTCTGATGGTAGAACAGGCTGTAGGCTTTTTGCTTCGAAATGTATTTTTGTCCACCTAGTTTTTGGAGCATTCATTGGTAGAGGTCCTCAATTAGCCTTCTGTTTGGTTTCAGTAGTATTATTAGCCTCTGCAGAATGTTTTCCAACAGTTTAGTTTTTGCTTGATCTGCTCAGCCTCAAAGAGCACTTACCATCTTACCCCTTTGGCCACACCCCTTTGCTTGCTTGTTGAATTATGTTATTTTTTTGTAATTAATAAAGTATAGTAATTTAAAAAAAAGAAACCTGGAAACTTGGCACTCACCCCTTTGTGGAAGTTTACATTCACTGTAAGACACGCCTGGGTAATGCATACTCTCTTACTAGTAAGAAGTGCACAGTAAATTGCTGGCTTAAGTACTGCAATGCAAAATGTTCCCTTATTGATGTTCAAATGTGCATAAATCAATACAAACATGGAAGGACGTAATCCCCCTGTGCAACACCAGATGTTTCATGTCTGATTGACACTTTTTATAGGCCATTTTTAGTCACTATTTCCTTGTTCTGCCTTGGTTGTTAAAAAGAAGTGACTGGCATCTCCATCATGCTTAACAAAGTGAGTCTGCATAATTTACAGGCTTCCTGCAAATATACTCTTACATATCGCTTTGCACTCTGGACATGTCCCTTGCAGTGGGGCAGTTTAATATGTTCCCTAAAGAGTTAGAGAATTTTGAGCATAGGCTTACAATTATCAATAGATATCACAGAAATAAACTGCTGATGGAGGATGCAGTCATACTAAGGATCATACTAAGGAAGGAGAAGGTGCAAGGAGGCTTCTTGCCTATATTTTACCTATAAATTATTAATTATAGTATTAAAAATAAACCCAAAGACAATGAGATTCATTAGGCATTGTTTAAATTCATCTTTTGTTTTACTCACAATTATCTCAATGGGAATGTATCCAGGACTTTATGATTCTTTGAGTAAAGAGTTTTTCAAGGTACAAAATTGAACCTTTTCCTACTAAACTGCAATGGGTGGCCTCTGGTGTAGTGAGGGATGCTTTTAAATTCAAAACCTAGTACAGATATTAAATATGGGTCCTGAGTGAGGGCAAACATAAAAATAAGATCTACTCTGAGATGAGTTTCAGGGCATTAGATTAAGTAGTTGATGTCTATTTTCATAGTGCTCATTATACAATTCAGATATATGTTTAGTATATTTCCTGTAGACTTTTTCCAGTAATGATAATTCAGATTTTTTTATATAAAGACCACAGTTGGGCGGCGTATTCTAGGTGTGGTCTTACATGAGCCCTATACAGTGGTAACATTAAATTGTTATCCCTTGACTTGATATTTCTTTTTATGGACCAAATTACACAGTTGGCTTTCTTAATGGCTTCATGTACCTGTTTTGAGTGTCCAAAATATTCAGAGATGTATACTCCCAGATCTCTTTCATCAGTGGTTGTGCTTGGATTACAATCACAAATGGAGTAATCTGTCAAGGGGTTACGATGACAAAGGCACACAACTTTACACTTGTTAATGTTTATTTTCATGCCCCACTGTATTACCCTTTTGAATATTTTATTAAGGTTATAATGTATGGTAGAATGCTGTTACATATAAAATTCTATACAAGCTCAAAAGTTGTTATGCTGCAGTAGCTTGTTGTTATGCTGCACCACGAACGTAGCTACTGCAGCATAACAGATTAGAATGTTTTCAGAAAAGCTTGCGGCGCGAGCTGCTCATAGTTCAAATTTAAATACTAAAGCGAGTGTTTTTAAAAGCATACACACACATTAAAATAATTAATTACCTTGCAGGCAGGCATCAGAAAAACTGTAATGAGGACACCGACTAATTCTAACGTAAGTACATGAACTCCTGTGACCCCTGCACTAACAAAATCACTTCCTTTGAACTTTGACTCCAACTGTCCCTCTCATTTGTCTCCTAGCAGGTGACGTCTTCAGCTCCAGAGGTCATGGCAGCACGTCGACTCATCTTCACACCAATAGATTAATTTAAAGATAAAATGTCTAAGTAAAAAAAAACCAGTAAAATATTGTATTGTTTTTTTTTTTTCAGTGTCACTAGCGATGTCGATTCTTGCTGTGCACACCAAATGTAAGTAACATTTTATTAACAAACTGTACCGGCTGATTGTTTCTCTCTACAGGTACAGGGTACAGGGTAACTGCATATGTAACAAGATTTCAGACTTGAAATACATTAGATAGGTGACCATACACTATAAAGGCTGTGTATGGTCCTCTATCCATAACAGTTTGAAACTCTTCTCGAGTCGTATGGTGACTAAACTCTGGAGCTTAAGCTCTCGAGGTTCCAAACGTCACCATGATGACTCTCTTGAAGAGTTTACAAACTTGTTGGGTGGATAGAGGACTATACATTATCCCTCTATATTTTGGATGACTTGGGTTTATTCAATGGTACTGCAGGGGCCTCCTAATTTTACATCATCAGCATATTTTGTTGTATATGAAAGACAAGTGTTAGTTAAATCAGATATGAACACTTGAAATAAACAGGGGCCCAGTACAGAGCCCTGTGGGACAGCACTACTAACTGTACCTACTTCAGATAATTTTCCTGTTATTAGAACTCTCTCTGTTTGATTGCTGAGTCAGTTTTCAATTCAGTTTACAATATTGTTTGTAATATTTGTTTTGTGTAGTTTGAATACTAGGGTTTTATGCAGCATAACATTGAAAACTTTACTAAAGTCAGTGAATATTATATCAAAAGGTATTCAGTTATCTAGCTTGGAACTGACCTGTTCGTAAAAACACATACAGTTAGTAAGGCAGTCCCTTCCTTTTTAAACTTGTGTTATTCAGGATCTAGTGTATCTAGAACTTGAGTAATGTTATCCATAATTAAGCTTTTGAGCAGTTTACAAATAGATGAGGTGAGGCTGGTGGGTCTATAATTCTCCTAGTGCTCCAAGTAAATCAGTAAAATCATCAGAAACATGAAAACCCAGTCCTTATCACTAACATCAGATATGAAACACCAGGTGGTGTGCAGGGGACTCCTGCCTTCCATAGCTGTATGGATGTATGCACATTTGCACTTCAACAAATTAAAATGTTGCACTGCCCCACAGCTTGTTGTGTGCTTTTTACCAGCAGGAGAGAGTATCCGCAACCCAACTGTGACTGTGCAATGAATGTAGACCTGTAAAGAACAAGTGAGAGATGGGTTTTTCATGTTTATGACTGTGTCTGCACCTCCATCATTGATCCTCCCAGGCCCAATACTGCTATATTTGGAGCAGCTAGGTTGCTGCCAGGGCTCACTGGAGTTCCTGAGGAGATCAGTCTCTGAACCAGCAGTGGAGTTGTTGATGTGGTCTTTCACTCAGGACATTGTAGAGCTACCACTACTGTCTCAATACAATCCACCACAGTTACTGCCACTGTGTCAGTGACTGATTAGTCATGACCACCCTTGTAATTCCATAATGTGAGAGACTCCTACTCACATGTTTGTGGAAAGAGACAATCACAGAAATTCAAATCCCACAGTCTTGGAAAAATCATACCAGTCTGCAGCACACTTACAACCAAAGATGAGAGAGTAATTGGTTGACTTCCACTCTCATGGTAGTCAAGCAAGACTTCTGCTACCATTCCATATCTACCGTACCTGTGGCCACCCCAGAGATCTATAGCCCTAACACCAGCAATATTTAGTGCAGTTATTTTGCTGCCATGTCCCAGAAATGTACTTGGCAAAGTCATTTCTACATCCACCAGAGGGGAAATAGGGTGTCAGTGTCCATGAACAACTGATTGCCAGCATTATTATTATTATTATTATTATTGTGTCACTCAGGGAATAACATGAAAGAGAGTATAGCTAGTATAGTGTTTTGCTTATGCAACTGTGTTAGTTTGGTTTTGGCCATTCGCACTCTCTATTCCAGAGAATTACCACCCTGTAGGGGTATGAAAGGTGAGGAATGCTCAGAGAGGGTTCCACCCCTAGAGGTGCCATAGGATGATTCCTGTGACTAAAGGTACCTTAGAAATCCCCCTAAGGAGGCTGGCTGCTGCTGGAGGAGGAGGAGGATAGTGGGGCAAAGAAAAATGCTTACAATGAGGCTGAGATAAATTGCATATATAGCTCAGGAAGTGGGAGTGACTGGCTGCTTGGCCACTGAACTCCAGGCAAAGACTTTCCAATTTACTGACCTATGCAGCCAGTATAGTGCTATGCTTATGCAACTGTGTTAGTTTGGTTTTGGCCATTTGCACTCTCTATTCCAGAGGAATTACAAAAGGCAAGGAACCCTCGGAGAGGGTTCTACCCCTAGAGGTGCCACTGGACGATTCCCATGACTAAAGGTACCTTAGGAATCCCCAAAAGAAATGTAGTATAATCATCCCCAAAGAAGGAGGCAACATGACGCATATGAGCAAGCAGTAACTGTGACATAGGAGCAGTAACTGTAATGTAGTAGTAGAGGCATAGGCAGTTTGATAATGCAATGAGATGCTGAGTTGGATAATGTAATGAATACTCAGGCTTGTGTAGCATGATACTGATGGTTTGTGTTGAGATTAGTGGATCCTCTAAGGAGAGAGAGAATGGCAGAACATCCTCCAACTCCATCCAACAGCAGAACCTACCTAAAGAAATTAGGGGAAACAGCTGTGCTAACTAAGTGTTATGACCTGAGGCAATGGAGTAGAGAAAAAAAACTCATATGAGGAGGAAATCTCTGGGGATCCAAAGCCTAGGTCTCCTTCCCTCCAGGCTTGGGATAGTTTATTTCATGATGGCTCTGCAGCTGCAGTTTGGAAAACCCAAGTAAAGAGAGGTGGAAAATATTCCAATGTGAAGGAAGGCTCTCATTCAAACAATCTATCAGGAATGCCATGAAAGGTTGAGAGAAAACTATGCAACAATATGTGCATCCAAGGTGCAAGAGGAGAGCAACAACTGCTGAGGCACTCACCTGGCCTACCCACCCTAAATCAAACCAGGTGAACCAGAGGCAGTCTTAGGGAGAATGCAGAAGGTGCCTTTCTAGGGAAACCACTGAAGTCAATGGCCAACCATTTTAGTGGAACACTAGAGCCAAAGGAGATCATCATAACCACCCTTCACCATTAGTCTTAAATTCAACACCAGGAGCTGCTGTCACATAGCAGGCAGCTAAAGGCAAGCCTGCAGTGAGGACATTCCCAGTTATGTGACAGTTGAGAGGATCCCACCCAAGTTGGACACGCTTGAGATGTGGACTAAATGCAGAGCAAACCGTTGGCTGCAGGAACCCTATGCCAGAATAGAATGGCTGGCATGCCCCAGAAATTGATTGAGAGCTGAAAAGCTGGTGAGCTGAATGAGCATGGTATGCTAAGATCATAATGAGCATTGAGTGCTGAGACCTTGCAAGGTCAAATGCAGATTAAGTGCCGCAGAATCCTAGAGGCTGAAGCAGAGGGGATGGCAGAAGGCATGAAGCAATGGTTTGCATAAGCAAGGAGCAACAGTTGCAATGAGCAATGATAGCATAAGTAAGCGTGGACCAGTATGTAGGTCATGAAGCAGGTGTCAGTGTAGTTCAGTTGGTAGTACATCCACCTGTAGACCAGAAGGTCATGGGTTCTCATCCCACACGGGATTGGACTTGCACCTAAAATTGCTGGCATCTGAGTGCAGTATTGGGGGTGCTGTAGTGCTGGGATGTGCCGTCCTTCAGATGAGACATAAACCGAGGTCCTTCTGCCCATCCAGGTGTTGTCCTGGTGGGTGTCCAAGTGGAATAAAGAACCCAGGACACTTTTGCAAGAGTAGGGAACATTCCCAGTGTCTGGTCAACGTTCCCCTTCCCATAAACCAGTTCATGTAATTATCCAGGCTTTGTGTGGGTGATGATGTGAGATATGGCCGCCACCACACATTCAGTCACTTCACTACCAGTCTAGCATTGCTTGTAAAGTGCTTTGGATGTATGAAAAGTGCTATATAAATTCTTCAGTAGTAGTGATAGGTGGACCTGCACAGAGGTCTGCATAACATACTGTATAGCAATAAAACAGCACTAAATTGGGGGCAAGCCAGCCAGACATGAATAGCCAAATCAAGGTGACAAATGCTCTGAGGATTTTTTCAGCGGCGAGGCAAGATTTAATAATAAAGCTATATTAACAGCCTCAGGAGGAGCTTAGTAGGCTGACCTTGGAGTTGTAACTGCAATAAAACAGGGAAACAATGCTCTGAAGGCACATGTAGCCAGGCAGTGCAATGAAAATGCAAGTAGAATGAGAGCAGGAATAAGCCACACAGCTAGGATCAGAGTAAACTGTGTCAGGTGAAAATAATTGAGTATGCAACATGGAGCAGCTGTGGTTGAGCTGAAACACACAGGTAATGACTGCAGTTGCATTGCAGTAGTTTGAGTGTTGTGAGCAGTGTAAAACACAAGCACTGGGTACAATAGTAATTGGAGTAAACAGTAGCATTGGCTGCAGTTGTAGGTAACTGAAAGCAGTAGTAGTATAAGCTCTGAGTAGCAGTATGCTAGGAGCTTAGAAACAAATTCCCCAAAAAGACAAAATCCAACACAGCAAAACAGAAACAGGAACAAGGCCCCCAAAAGAGACACAAACCACAGGAAGCACACAGCTGGAGGAAAATACAAACCAGAAGCAGGAAAACAAACACCAACGTCCAGCAGAGACACACAGAAACAGCAGGTATAGAAGTGTAGGCTAACCAGCTCAGAGGACAAACCAACAGAGCCGCCGGATGCCAAGAAAAAGCGGCTTCACAATGAGGCTGAGAGGAACTGCTTATATAGCTCAGGAAGTGGGAGCGGCTGGCTGTCTTGGCTACTGAGTCAGTAGCAATAGCCTTTCCAATTAATATTAATAATGCATTGATTTTGATGCATGTTTTATCAACACAATTTCTGAAGAATGCTACATATAACATTATGCTGAAATAGGAAATTATTTCTTTTATGTCAGTAAGAATTAAAACTATATATACAGTATATATATTTAACTTTTCTGATGTCTGTACATCCAGCTGGCACGCATGTGCATGCACCACTAAATGTCACCTGTAAGATGACTGAAGAGAAATCAGTCGATTGTCCACTTTGATCAGAAATGGAGGAAGACCAAACGTTCTCACAAACAGTCAGACAAGTTCCAAAAATATTGCACAGCACACCATGCTCCAACTCATTAAAAGGAATTATATTGATCATCAAGTATTGTTGAAGTAATACCTAAAATGGAGGATAAAATGACAACAAATTGAAAATGAGATCCCTTCTATGGGACCATGCACATAATGTCACAACTTTTACAGTTCTCATTAGACATGATATATTAATACATAGATCTCAGACTGAAAGTGAGAAACAGGAAGACTAGAGTAGACAGAAGTCTAAAAAAATACATATTGCAAACTCTTTGAACCTTAACATGCCATGCACGGTCACGAAATGAAGGACCGAGTTGTTTTTTTCAGCACATCTGTTTTAAAAAGCTGTAGCCAAGTAGTTTTTTTATGTTTTGCCTTTTGTTGCAAATTCTCTACACATTTTTAATTAAACAATACAGCTATTGCATTTACAGCTGGGTCTGGTACAAAATATCAACTCCCAATTTCTCGACACTCACTATATCGTCACCGCAATACTGACACGTTCACAAGATCATCACGATAAAGAACAAAAACGAATGACCGACAGCTTGAGATTGAAGAAGTAGTTAGCAATTACAGACAGCACAGTAGCAGATTGCTGACTTCACAGGATCATATACGAGCACATTTTAAGCATACCTAAGCAGTAAGCAGGATCTTAAAGTATGCAGCATGGGAAGACAAACTAAACGACATAATCAAGGAGAAAGAAATTCGTTCTTCCAAGGAGTTTCTAAGAGGAATTGTGCACAGTCTTGTACTGTGATGCACAGATGACACAACATGGACGGTGGCATTTTTTTAAAACACTTCAATAAAGAAAGTGTCTTTAAAATTCCATGTCTTCACCATGGCTGTCAGAAATATGCTGCTGTTGGAAAGCTGCACATGTTTAAAAAGCAGCATTAGTTCAGCAGTGTACAACATGACATGCTAATACCCGTGATCTCCAGTTGCAGTTTTGATTTCTTATTATTTTATCCTGCTTACTGCTTAAGTGTGCTTAAAATGTGCTAACTTATTCTTCAGTCTCTGGAAACTCCAGTTGCAGTTTACTTTCTTGTTTGCTTGCAGTCTTCTTAGGATGTCGGTATTTATGACGGCGATATGATAAGCGCGTCAGTATTTAGACGTTGGTTGAATTAGTGTTGACCTTTTAATAGTCAATCTTTTGTACTGCTCCCTTTCCAGCTGGAATCTGCAGGGCTGATTCCAGGACAAATGTTGTAACCGCAGGTGTATGCAAGTTGCGACATTTGCTGCTATCTCAGAGACTCTGCAATGTATTCTAAGAGTGTCAGGGTCCTAGCACTTATAACCTGTGATATGCAGCAGGCATATGCTAATGCCATGGGCAGGGTGCAATAGCCCTGCATGCTGCAAGTCATAGCCACTGCAAACTACCCCTGGAGACCCCACCCGGAACACCATGGCAAGCACCAGGGAGGAGGGGCTAGACAGGTGGCACAGGCATCCAAGGGGCACTAGCAAGAACAGACCCCAGGGTTCCCAACATTCGGGGATGGGGCATGGCCATGTTTGGGGCACAGGGAACACAGCGGGACCTTTGCCGCAGTGCAGCAGAGTGGGTATCCATCGTTTGGCACTGACAGATGTCACTTACACCATCTCTATGCTGGTGCAACTCCGCTGCACCAATGCAGCTCCTGTAATAGTGTAAATGGTTTACGGCAGCCTCCCTTTTGGAATAGGGTGCAGTTACTGCCATAGCCCACCCTTGCACCATGGAATTGTGGGTTGAAGTGTAGTGGGTGGTGTACCCCACATTTGGCACAACCCGCAAACAACATGGTGCAAGATGCCTTTGTTAATCACACATGGCATATCACATGGTGCAAGTTATGAGTTGCACCATGGGGTTTGGTGTAACCCAGCTTGCGCCTGCGTAAGTCATCCTGGAATTGGCCCCGGGTCTTGTTTTGCCTTATTCTGATAGCCATGTAGCCAGTGTTGGGTAAGTTACTTTTTCCATTACTTTCTATTACTTTTGGAAACTTGTTCCAAAAAGCTCTGTGCAGTCACTTGCAAGGATAGAGAAGTACTGGAAAAAGTAATACAGCTTAGAGTTACAATTACTTATGTCTTTTTATACAAAAGATAAATGCAACTGTAACTGATTACATTTATTTGAAAGTAACTAGTAACTAATCTATTACTTTCAAAAAATGTAATATGTTATTATTTATTATTTTTGTATTATTTTTGCATAAAAAGAAATAAGAAACTATAATTGTAAGGTGTATTACTTTCTCTAGTACTTCTTCATCTTTTCTAGTGACTGCACAGAGCTTCCTAGAACAAGTTTCTAAACATAATAGAAAGTAATAGAAAAAGTAACTTACCCATCACTGCATGTAGCAACAGACAAACATCTAAAAAAAACCTTGTCCCCAATGAAAATAATACACTAATATATCGGAAAATGCTAAACAGAAGCTGATTATGTTGAGGCTGTGAAGTATAGTTGTTAGAATTCATAACAGTGAACTTGGAGACTCAGGTTTGAATACCATCACTACCACCTACTTACTGTTTGTCTTCAGTCACTTAACATTCTTATAATTAACCTTATGTCTGTCTGTCTCTCTGTCTCTTTCTATGTCTTTTTCCTTTTCTCACTCTTTCTCCTTTTTCATGTACTGTGTCTGTACTTAACATTTTCTTGTACCTGTCTTATGCCTGCTTGGGGCCCACCACTGTTTCCACCCCCACCATCTTTGCTGAGAGCTGTTCTAGGCATCCACCACTTATTCAGTGAAGAAGTACTTCCAGACATCTCTCTTAAATTTGCCCCCTTCCAGCCAGCCCGGGGGAGCAGAAGGCTGAAGCACTAGACTCCTTGCCTCTCATCAAACCTGCAACCTGGATTTAGGAATGGACTCATATCACCGGGGATCCAGCACCAGGAGGGAGGGAGGGTGAGAGCAGGAGTTAGCAGCCATAGGGCAGCTCTCCTCTCTTGGGGTGGTCATCACCCCACCCCCATAGTTCTGCTGCCACTAGGTGGAGGTCTGGTGGCTAGCGTAGGTGGGAGGGGATGGCAAGCTGTGGAGGGTGTCTCAGGTTGTGGCATATGGATGCCTCCACATGTGCATACCTGGCCAAGAACAGGAACAGGTGAAAATTGGGAAAAAACAAAAAAATGTATATATGTGTGTATATATATATATATATATATATATATGTATAAATAAATTTGCCCCTTCCAGCTTCATTGCATGTCCCCTTGTTCTTGTGCATCATTCACATAGGACTCATTATGGGAACAATCCATTTTAAGATGAGCATTATCTCCACAATTATTTTATTAGGAAAAAGGGTTTAAGTCTATAATATCATCCAACCCTCTTGGATAGATGGTACTGAGGTGGAAGCTCCACCTGGTCTCTCTTTGTAGGATTCGGTCTTGGAGGCAGTCCCGTTCCCTTTCCCTGATGGACATGCAGTCAATGCCCATAAATCTGAGTGCTGAAGGCTTGAATAATTTTTTTAGTAATGTTGGCACCTAGAGCCTTTGTGTATAGCACCAAAGGTGGTGGCAAAACTGAATGACAGAGTGCTTCCACTCCCGATGACTATGTAGGACCTTTGTGTATAGTTCAAAGGGTTGTAGCACAACAGGATAGCTAAATACTGCCATTACTAAATAAGACCTTTGGGTATTGGGTTATTGGTGATGGCATAATGGAATGACAGATCATCCCCTCCTGTGACTAAGTAGGGCCTCTGTGTGTAGTGCAAAGTGTTGGTGACACAAGAGAATGACAGAAGATCCCTCCTCTTACTGTGATTACATAGGGCCTTTACTTATAGTGCCAAAGGATATTGGCCCATTGAGTGACAGAATTCCCCTCCCATGACAGATTAGGACCTTAGTATACCACAACAAAGGGTGGTGGCACAACAGGATGACAAAATACCCACCAGCACTAAGTGGGGTCTTTGCATGTAGCTCAAAGGAGTAGTGTTAAAATCAGATGATGGAATACCCACTTCTCCATGAAAAAACTAGGACCTTTGCATATATACCAAAGGGTGGTGGCCAAATGGGATGTCAGAGTACCCCCCCCCAACATGACACTGTAGGGCTTTTGTGTATAGTGCCAAAAGCTGGTGGTCCAGTGGGATGATTGAATGCCTACCTTTCTCATTGTACACCTTTATCCTTGGATGCCAAGAAGAGGGTCTTGATTATGTAAAGAATAATGTATAAGCAACAGCGTGTAATGATTAAAAGGCATAACAGTAACACAGCAGGAAGTAGTAGGGCAGGGGCATATGGAGAGATAAGGACAACAACCCCAACAACACAGTAGGTCTTGGAGCAGGATGGGGGCAGACTGGATGGACCAATAGTCTTTTTCTGCCAACATTTACTATGTTTTTCTGGACTTTACTCAAAACTCATGGAGTGTTGCCAAAATATTTTGTTCTTGTCTAGTGGTTGAGGCAACTGTCAGTGACTTGTAACATGCATTGTGATATATGGTGTATAAAAAGCACTGCATAAAATAAAATTCTCCATTTCCACTCTGCTTTTGTAGACTAGGTGAACTTCAGGGAGAACAGATTTAGGCTATGACCCAAAGTGCTGGGAGACATGAACAAGGGATGGTAAGACTGTCCAGTGACTCACAGAAGATTGCTAAGAAAGATGGAGGATCTGGTACAGCAAGTGACACAGTAAGGTGGGTAGGAAATTTTTTGATGAAGAAGAAACATATGGTTGTGAGTGTGTCAAATCACTACAGTGACACTGGGAAGCAATATATAGATTTTACTTACCTACTTTCTGAACATTTTAAGGTTGTGGTTTATTTATAACAACTACAGTGCTCTCGCACTATAATGAACTGATTCAGAGCCATTCCACCCATTAGTTATAGCCTTATGTTCATTACAGCAGGTGCAACATTTAAACGGCACATACCATGACCTACCGCCACCTAATAAACAAATACAACCATACCATACCATACAACCAATCAGTATAATCAAACTTTATTGAGTGTTATTTAAAATGGTAGTAATTAAAACTGTTTTTTTTGTTCAGGTTTGATTCAAATATAGCACTGAACTATGCAGGACTTAATTTCAAATGTCTGTAATCTTTTTTTGTACCATTGCTCTCCTACCAAGGTCTCACATGTAAAGAGAGCAACTGGCAAACTAAGTGATTTCACTCCTCCTGACACTCCATCCATTCCAGGCATGTTTGTAATCCTGCTATAGTCGCTGATGAACTTGGAGCTTCTGCTGCTACTGCACCGCCTCGTCTTCCTCTTCACTCTCCTCAATGTCATCCTGGGAGCAGTTTGATACTGCAGCTACGATTTCATCATCAGTCAGCTACTTAGTTGTTGCTAGCATGTCATCTCTAAGCAATCAGTAATCGATCAACTCACTGGCTTCTTCGGGGCACTCAATAATGTTAAGATCAGTGGCAAGATTATTGATCTCATCTGTGTCATCAACTTCTTTTGAATCGCAACAGTGTCATCTGTGTTGTGTAGAGTGGGACCCAGAGTTGCATACCAACAGACTTAATTGTGGCCATGAAAACAGCTGCCCAGGCTTCAGTTTGGGCAGTAAGATCACCTAGAAGGAGTTTCCTATAATGTTTTTTAAATGTGAGGATAATGCCACCATCCAAAGGCTGGATTCTGGAAGTGGTGTTCTTGGAAAGAAAGATTGTTTTAATGTGACCATCCCATGATTTAAGTGCAGATTCTGGGGGGTGGTCAGGGAACTGGTCCATCAAAAGTATGGCTTTTAGTGATAATCGACTAGCTCTGAGGAGAGCTCAAACTGAAGGAATGAAAGAGTTATCAAACCAGTTCTGGAATAGGTTTGTTGTCATCCAGTCATTTTTTGAATGATCATACTCCACAGGCAGGAGGACATGTTCAGGTGGTGGAACAACGAGGTACTTTGAACTTTCCTATACAGAATGGTTTGAGTTTGTATGAACCAGTGGCATTGCTGCATAACAAGTAGGTGACAGGGTCTTTAGCAAAAGCCCTTTTAAGCATTCTTTTCAGACTTAGCAGCTAATGTCACATCTGGTAAACACCACCAAAATAGCCTGGTCTCATCACAGTTGTAAATTTGGTCATTTGTATAGCCACCCGATATGATTTTTTGAAGCTTTGTTATAAACTCTGCTGGTGCAACATCAACACGGGAGAGTTGTTCTCCAGTGACACAGACATGGTGGATGCCATATCAGCGGTGAAAACTCCACAGCCAGCCCATAGAGGACTTGAAGGTGTTCTCTTCACCATACAGCTCTGTAGCAAATTCATTTGCCTTCTCATGGACCAGAGAGTCAGAGACAGGGACTCCATTCAAGCATTGTTGGCTGTACAAGACCTGGGTCGCCTTGTCAATCTCTGCTTCATCAACCTTCCGCAGCTTGTTACGGCTCAGACCATCAGACTCTGCACACTCCAGGACACATTCTCATAGTGACCCCTCTTGCTTTCTCCAAGTGCAGATGGTTGATTTGGAGTAACCTATTTTTACAGCTACTTTCTTAAAATTTTCACCTCCATTGAGCCGATCCAAAATTTCTATCTTTCACTCAATGGAATACCCAGAATTCTTCATTTTTGCAGGGTGGCTAATCTACTTACAACTGTATTTCTACGGGCATTTCAGTACAGGTAATTGACAATTACAGTGAGCACTGTTAATTACAGATAAGTGGACTGATGTGGTGTAACAATCGTTTTAATTTTCACGTCACATTGTGTTGGCTAACTTGACATTCAGTGACAGGGAGCCATGTTGCACATTCATAATAACTGTGGATTTGCTATATAGAGGATCACTATAGTGAGGATCACTGTATTTAAACCTGGAAAATAACTATTGCTATCTTTATCACTATATAATGCTAATGAAAGATGGATTGTCTGTCTAATGTCACTGTGCCTGATTATAAAGAATAAAAAGTATCAGAAGAGAAAGAGGTCACAATTAAGGTGTCACAGTGATCTGTCCTGAGTCCTTTCCTATTCAGTATGTCCATCTGTGACATTGGAGAAGTAATCTGGGTCAAGTTGTGTGCCTTCACATATGACACAAAGTTCTAAAGGTAGATAGCAACAGGAGAATTAAGGAGATGCAGAGTGACCTGCAAAGACTAGAGAGGTCATCTAAGGTTTGGGAATGGCAATTCTAACCCAAACCAAGAGGAGATCCTTTAGCAATTACAAGCAATAATAGTGTTTTTTATGATTTCCAAGTGGGGGGTGGTAGCAGAAGGGGAAAGGATGAAGGATCCGTACACAGGGTATAGAAGCAGCCGAGGGAACCACCAGCCCATCCTAACTAGGAAAATTAGTGTTTAATTTTCACTAACTTAATAACACTGTTTCAGAAGTAATTCACTGTAGTGATACCCCAACAATATCTTCATTGATGGCATGCTACTAGGTGAACCAAACCTCTTAAACCAAAAAGATTGCTGGTGGGACAGCAAAATGTTGGGGGCAGTAACATGGTGGCCAAGCGTGACTTCAGATGAATTACTGAATGAACTCAAGAGCTTTATTTGGTTCACTGGTTGATTTTAATCTTCTTTGCTGTGAATTTATTCTGCCCTCTGGTTAAATCTTGGTGGACCTCATAATAACACTATTACTGGGTATGACTAGAGATATGCAAACTGGCTCTGCCACAGTTCTGATTCCCTCCCCCCAAGACCATGCTGTCTTTGCTTAGACCAGGAAAGATGAGTCTTTTGTGGCTTAACATAAACTGCCAAGCTGGCCCAGATTGGAAGTGTGGTCTAGTCCAAGAACAATACTCTCACCACCAGTACTGCTTGGAAAAGGCAGGGCAGGGTGCAGAAAGGTGCAGAAAATCCCAGAAATACAAAAGCAAGCTTTTTTCTTCAGTCTCTAATGAATACTACTGAGTCCCTTGGCCCTCAGATCGCCGACAAAGGCAAACACTCATGATACAGGGACACTGAAGGGAGCCAACCAATGATGATCTCTGTTCTGTGATTGACTCATGTTCTAGCCATTCCTGTGTGTGAGCCACCAGAGGACATCCCTTGGAAACTGTGTATCAAGTACATTTGGGGATTTGCATTCAAAGGAAACAGTCATGGCGCGTGTGTGTGTGTGTGTGTGTGTGAAAAATGTCAAAAATTACAGTCTTCATTTTGCTAAAGATGGAGGGGGAGAGGGGATAGTAGAGTGACCAATGAATTCAACAGCAGACAACAGTAGAGTGTAGATGTGGCAGCAGATTACTCTATAAAAAATATATTTATTTTTCATGAGAAACAGAGAGAGAGATACAGAAAGAGGCTGAGTGAAAAGCAGAGTGCAAATGCTGCAGACTCCCAGTATAAAACATGAAACAAATACCCATTTCATTAGTCAGATAGAGAGAGAGAGTGAGAGAGAATGAGAGAGGAGAGACTAACAAATTCAATAGCAGAGTGCAGAAAATAAAAAAATGTAATAAGGGGAGTAGTGTCAGACAGGACAGTCAGCTTCTATCTGAACAGAGCAGAACATAGTGCCTCAGTAATTTTATGGAGGGCTTATAGTGTTCTACAGGTTCTGAAGGGGGGTATCACCCATATCTCAGACTCTGTGTTGCTCATCTCTGTACTGCCTTGAAAGGTCATACTGCGGTTGACTCTGTACTACTCATCTCTGTACCTTAACTACTACTAGGTCAAAGTGCCATACAGATTGTGAAGGAGGGTTAATGTCTTGGACTCTGTGTTGCCCATCTCTGTGCCTGAACTACTACTAGGTCATACTGCCATATAGATGCTGAAGTGGGGCTACATCTCAGACTTTTTGTTGCCAATCTCTGTGCCCACCCTGAACTACTACTAGGTCATACTGCCACCGCATAGAGTCTGTGCTGCCTGTATCTGTGCCTGAAATACTATTAGGTCATAGTGTCATACAGATTGTGAAGGGGTCATGTCTCAGACTCTGTGTTGCCCATTGTGTGCCTACCCTGGACTACTACTAGGTCATTGTGCCATGCAGGTTGTGAAGGGGGTCACAGCTTAAACTATGTGTTGCTTCTCTCTGTGCCTGAACTACTACTAGGTCATAGTGCCATACAGATTGTGAAGGAAGGGTAATGTGTCAAACTCTGTGTTGCCCATCTCCGTGCCTGAACTACTACTAGATTATACAGTGCCTTGTGTATTTTGAGGGGGGAGGTGTCCCATCTCAGACTTTGGGGTGCCCATCTCTGCATCCAAACTAATACTGCTAAGTAAGTACAGTAGTTAAGTTGGACCCCCCCAAAATGGATTCAAAATCAGTTTGTTTTCCCAAATGGAACATGTGACCAACACCAGCAAAATCGCTGAAACTAGTACACATAGCAATAAAAATATTTCCCTAAAACAAGTTCAGAAAAAAAGGAACATATAATTAATACAACTGATAAAAATAAAGTAACACAGCCAGAAAAAGAAGAAGCAATACAAAGACGAAGTAACTCAACCAGAAAAAGAAAACAATGTTGGTGACTCCCCAATGAACATAATGCAGCACTGTCAGTATTGCCTGAAGAATCAGACAAAAGCAAAACACAAAAGCAGGCAGCCAAAACAATTTGGATCTCAAAGTCAGTGATTAAAGAAAAAGACTCTATTTAGTACTGCTAGACAAGGCACTCCATAACATGCCAGTCATGCATATTGGGCTTCTTCATCAGAAAGAAGTGCTTTTGATGAAGAAGAGGTTGTAAATGTACAAGAACAAAATCATGATGTGACAAAGCTACGCTCTTTCAAAGGCAAAGAAATCAGAATGTGAATCCGATGTGGTAGAGTATGCCACCTGGGTTCTCCCACCAAAAGGAAAAAAAAACATAAAGGAAGCATCACCAGTAGCCAAAGCCAGTAGTAGTGTCTGGTTCCCATACCCAAGGGCTTTGCAATGGATTGTGGGCAGCTGGCTGGTCCAGCCACCCCACCTCATCCAATTTGGGTTGTGTTACAAAATACCAGGTTGATAAGGAACAAGACTGCCATAATGGTGGACCTGATATCATCAGCTGAGCTCTTATGCATCATGGAGATCTGGCTGGATGAAAATGCCACCCTCATGTTGGAGATGGCAGTGCCTGCTGGGTACTCTGTTTTACACAACCGAGGGAGGATTGCAGGTGTGGAGGGTAGCCATTTGTTTTAAATCTGGCTTGAACCTCATGGTGCTACCTGTGGGACAGATGCAATCCTTTGAATGTGTGGCCAGCCGAGAGGGCATGGGTGTGGACTGTACAGTCCTCATGTTCTATCGTCCTCCTGGATTAGATGGAGACTTTTTACAGGAAGTTGAAGAGCTAATTTCCAGCCTGGTCTTGCAGTCTCCCAGGCAGTTGATCCTGGGGAACTTCAATGCCTGTGTTGAAGGCGGACTCTTGAGTTTTGGGAATGATCTCCTTATTAGTGTGGGAGCCCTAGGCTTTACACAGAATTGACCACCTGCCACATACTCAGGTGGCCACACACTGGATCTAGTCTTTTGTTTGGGTTTAGAGGTAAATGACCTCAGGAAGGATCTGGAGATTCGGTTGGTCCATAGCACCATGAGATTCATGCTTGGGGCACCCCCGCTTAGATGGTCCTGCACCTGTGGAGATGGTCCAGTACCACCAATTAAGAGGAATTTGATCTATGGGACCATTGGTGGTGCTTGACCTATCGAGTATTGGGGTAGCTTGTGCAATTGGGACGGAGGAGGCAGTGGCAGCATATAATGGGGCTGTGGCTGCAGCCTTCAACTCCATTGCACTCATTTGTGTTCACCCATTGTCTACTGGCCGGGAGACATCTATGGTATGATGAGCATCTCCAGTGTTTAAAGACTAAGGGGCAGTGGTTAGAGAGATGTTGGCAGAAATCCAGCCTGGAGGGGCAAACTGGCCCTAAAGTCTCATTATGCTGACTATCAGGAGGAAATCTGCTGTAAGAAGGCAGCATTTTTGTCCAGGAAGATTGCTGTGCTGAGAAACCAACCAGCTTAGCTCTTCTGCATGGTGGATGGGTTTTTACTTTGTGCCTGTCTCCATGTTGAGGAGTAGGTTCTAGTACTAGGTGCAAGAGCTGGGTCTGTTCTTCACCAACAAGTTGTCCTCCATTAGGGATGAGGTCTCTTCCAGCATCTCTTGAAAGGGATACAGTGTACGGCCTGAAGTATACTGGAACACTTCTCCTGTCTTGGCTGAATTTGAGATGGTTGGGGTAGAGGAGGTGCTGGAGATAATCTCTAAGTTTCACCCAACCCAGTGTGATCTGGACCCAGGTCCAACCTGACTTTTATTTTGTTGTTTGGACCTGAATGGACCCGTAGTTGTTGAGTTCATCTGGCGTTCTTTGAGGTGTGGGGTTTTCCCATTGGTGTTGAAGGAGGCAGTGGTTAGGCCTTTTTTGAAGTAACCCTCATTGGACCAGGACTGCCTAAGCAAGTACAGGCTAGTCTCAAACCTTCCATTTTTAGGAAAGGTTATTGAGAAAGAAATAGTTGAATCATATAAACAAACAAAAAATAATTAACCGAAGTCCAAGAAAGAGTATCTGATTTAGAAGATCAAACAATGCAAATACAAAGGCAGATCACTTGAGACCATTCAAAAAGAGTTTCAGGATACATTGACAGACTTTGAATCCCAAGCCTGGAGGAAGAACATTATAGTTATAGGTGTTCTAGAGAACTGGGAATTCTGCAGCACTGCACTTCATCCTGGTGGGCTTCACTGTATATTACATCATATGTATTGCTGTATGTGTTTTTCAATTTCGGAACCCAGGTGGAGAGTAATTTCTTTATTCACCAAGTTAAAATACAGGAAGTGAATTGCTGGTTCTCTTGTGTGGAGAGCATGATCGGGGGGGCAACACAAAGAGCAAAACGTTCTGTATGTGCAAGCATGGCAGTCATGAGTGCTGACCCCCATGGTCCTCCAGTCCTGAACTGTGTAGATCTGTGCTGGCTTGATGAAGGAGTGGTTATAGGGCTGGGGACTGTCTGGTGGGCCTCATGGCAGGAATAGGTGGCAGTTGGGGCCAAATGACTCTATAAAAAAACTGCAGTATTAGATGGAGGGCAAGGTCAGTCAGATAAAAAAATGTAAGGTAGAAAACACAAATGATAAAAAGTAATTGGACAATCATGCAGGAGTGTGTGGGAGGGTTTGGGGGCCCATGATGCTTGCTATAACATTAAGTAGGCACGGAAAAACATTATAAATAATGCTAAAAAAAACAGCTACATCTCAAGTCAAAAGGGTGGGAATGATGTCTGGGAGTCATGTACTCATGCTTCCTAACTCCCACCAAAAAGCATGCCAGGCTCAGTAAAGGTCTGTCTGCACTTAGCTGTTGTCTTTCTGCTGTTGAATTTGTTGGTCTTTGTCTCTCTTTTTGACTAACATTTGACACACTGCCTCCTTTCACTCCAGAGTCACAAATGACCAGTTTTATAGTGAGTTAGATTCAAAGACATTTTTGGGATTAAGTCTCAAACCGTAACTCTAGTTGCAGACCAAAATCTCTGCAGCTGCAGAGGTTGCTATTCACATCCACAATAGCTGCGAAGACATTACAGCTAGTTGCATGAGCTGTAACATTTTTCTGTAGCTGCGGTGATTTCCATGGTAACACCACCTACAAGCTTATGTAAATCATGGACCCCAGTCATAAACCACCTCCACTTTTAAGAATACCATATTGTAGCTTTGGGAGACACCATGGTTCTACAAGTGCCAACCCACTTGAGCTGAGTTTTTCCACTAGCTGTAGGATGCTCACAAGTTTTGTGAATGCAGCCCACTGTTTTTTATGAAAGTCACATTGTGGCAGACACACAGGATTGGCAAGAACAATAGCCAATTTATTTTTTATTGCTGCTCTGTTTGCTGATCTTGAATGACATGAAAATACGGGCACATTTTATTTTAATTACAAATTTTTTTTTACCATAGGGATCTAAAAGAATATTATTGATGCATTTCTCATACTCAGATAGGCAAAAAATGGGTTTACAATTCATCAGATTAAATCAGTACCTTTTGAAAATAAATCAGAGTAGAATCAGAACTGGGTGCAATTGACCCACTCATTCTTAGGTGCGACTGATACATGATCTCCTTTTAGTTTTGGATTGTGTATGTGCCTGGACAGCCCTTGATCCTTGGCAGACACTCTATTGTCCTCATTAAGTGAAGAGACAACAATATCACCATTAAAAAAGTACAGTACATTCTATTTCTAGCATCAAGGACACTGGTGTCTGCAGCTCTTTCATCTAAAAAATGGCCAGTGAAATGGCCTGCAGAAGTTAGACCACAGACTGTGTACATTACCTGTTTTGCTACATTTCATATTTTATTATTTTTTGGTAAACTCATGCATCTAATTGCTCAGCATTATTTGCCTGTGTGTTAAACTATGTAGCTTTCACTAATCATTTGCAATTGACATTGTTGCTTATTATGTTTTCAGCTGGAATTGCATTTTGACTACTGTTTTAGCAACCGGTAGTTATTCAACTTTTTGAATACATTAATTTGATTACTGATAACAGAACCAACATGTTTGGTTATTCAGAAATAGAGATGGATAAAGTGGTGGGTGAACACTCTAGAAATCAATTTAATCAGATACCTCTTGTGGAAAAAGCCTTTACATGCAAACTAGAAACTCTTAAAAGAAAAATACCTGAAAATAGAGTGGCACATTATGAGTTGAACATTTGCATGCCATGTGGTTTGTGCATATTGCTGTAACCAAATGTTGCTTTTCACTGATTAATCCCTTAAGGGTAGATGGGAAACTATTAGGAGAAAGTGTTTAGTTGACTTTATGGTTGCAGTGATTGAAGCAATTGCTGAAAGAGTGCAATAGACCTGAACTTGAAACTAAAACATTGCGAACACAGTTCATCTCTTTATTGGTTACTGAGGGACTTAACAGTTCACTTGACCATATTAAAAGTGACATAAAAAATCTGAGTAGTAATTAATGAACTGTAAACCTAATAAATATTTTAGGGACATCAACTACAGGGACAAAAGCGTGTTGAACTGTAATATCTCTAAAGGAAAGAAAGGTTTCACAAGGCAGGCATTTTCTGGAAATCACCAACTGAGGGGAAGGGAATAGAGAGAGAGACAGACAGACAGACAGACCGACAGACAGAGAGAGAGGAGAAACAACCAACAGCAGTGCCATCTTTTAGGAAAATCTCAGAAATCAATACCACAGAAGGACCCACAACCCACATTCTGAGAGAGACAGACATAGAGTCTAGTTCGCAGCCCGTGAGTGGCATAGAAACAACAGGAGTGAAAACACAAGGATAGGGACAGAAGTAACAAATGGAAGCATAATAAAAGAGCAGTAAAAAAAAGGAAGAGAGAAAAAGTAGGAACTGAGGGAAAAGGGGATGAATGGGCAGTGGGAGGGGTGAGCATGAGGTCAATAACAGATTGTTTTCAACCTATCGAGAAGGCCACCGACAGACTATGAGAAATCTGTTCTTTCCAAATGTCTGACCTTTGCCCCAGAGCAATTCCTTATCATTTTGAGATCAAGTTTGACCTGCAGTGCTTTTGTAGAAGGCTGCAGTTAAGATACTAGAGTCCATTTGCACTTAATTCCCTTAAAGATAATGCTATTCTCTCTAATCCAACAGATATAGCTCAGGAATTTGAGAATTACTGCAAAGTGCTATACAAGCCACCAGCTCAAACACCAGAGCCAGAAGCTATGCAGGCCTATCTAGCAAATCTCCACCTTCCCTCCCTTTCACAGATGCAGAAGTTCTTCCTGTCTCATAAAATAATGAAACGGAAACTCTCTGAAGCTATACACTCACTCTCCAATTACAAAACCCCTGGTCTAGATGGTTTTCCACCTAGGTTTTACAAAACATTTCAGAAGCAGGTATTACCCCTGCTGCTTCAAATGTTTAATTATCTCTGTGATTCTAGCGTCTCTGATCCTTCTTTATTGGAAACCCTTATTGTAGTATTACCGAAACCAAACAAACCTAAAAATAGAGTAACCAACTACCGCCCAATCTCTCTTATGAATTATGATATCAAACTCTTTGCTAAAATTTTGGCTGCAAGGCTTCCAGATGTCTGGACCAATCTAATATGTCCTGAACAGGTAGGATTTCTTGCCAGTTGCTCCTCCTCAGGCCACCTGAGGAAACTGTTTCACGTCTTCTCTGTGTCCAGGCTGACACTGTACCCTATGGTGCTGGTGTCACTGGACGTGGAGAAAGTATTTGATAGTCAATTGGTCATTTTTGTTTATTGTATTGGATAAATTTGGACTTCCTCAGACCTTTATCTAATGAGTTAAAGTCTTCTATTTGCACCCCACCACCAAGATCTACTGAAATGGGATTTTCTCAACCTTGTTTCTGTTACACTCGGGTACATGCCAAGGTTGCCCACTTTTCACCAATGCTCTTTAATCTGTATCTGGAGCCACTACTATACCATCTTAACACTTCCCGCCTCATTAAAGGTATTCAGATTGGAGACTTTGATCTCTTGTTTATCGGCCTATGCAGATGACATTATGCTTCATGTAATGGACCCAGCATCTACACTTCCTGCAGTATTGGCTATCATAGAGACATTTGGCATGTTTTCTAATTATACGTTGAACAGGGAAAAGTTGGTGGTGGTGCCGTTAAACTCCCATACTTACCATGTGGATATTTCCATCCTATAATTAGCTTGGGTCTCTCAAATTAAATATCTAAGTCTAACCTCATCCCCAAATAAGGCCCAAATGCAAAGGCTTAACCTAGACACTCTACTCATGACTACAGTACAAGATTTAGACAGATGGTCCACATTGTAGCTTTCACTGCAGGGGAAAATCAGTGTTACTAAGATGAATGTTCTCCCCCAGGTACTCTACCCCCTAAATATGCTTAATTTTCATCTTCCTAAATCCTGATTCAAGACACTTCACAGTATAATCTCTGTCTTCCTCTGGAATAAAAAGCTTCCAAGGTGATCCTACATATGCCTAGGTGTTCCAAAACAGCATGACGGCCTTAGGTTGCCTAACTTCTTTCACTACTATCTGGTGAGCTACATGGCCAAATACCTGTGCTAGCAGCCCCCCCCAGAGAGGGCATCCTCATACATCCTGCTATGGCTACAAATGGAACACCACATAATATAGCAAAAAGGTGTTTCTCCTTACAGTCTTCTCTATATAACCCCGGAAGCAGCCTTATGCAACCTCAGCAATGAGTTGGTCCATATGTCCACCAAAGTTCACACCCAACTATGTAAATCTCTCAAGTATGACAATCTCAAAATATTTCGCAGCCATTAGATTCCAATCACAATTTCACACTAGGAGGACAAAAGTTAAAGGCTAAAAGTGGAGTGCCTGTAAAGGATGCTAGGATCTCCGAGCTAACAAGCCAGGGGAAACTTAAATCTACCCCAGAACTTCTAGCTCGACTATACCTCCCAGATAATTGGGTCTTCAGAGGGTACCAAATACAGCACCTAATGATAAGCTGGTTTGGGCCTGGGCTCTGGACCACAGACTACTCTGAACTTCTCAGCACACTTAGCAAAATAGCCTGGCAAACACACTCAGTCTCCCAAATAGTCTCAGTACTTTACTCTTCTATTTATCCTAAAAGTCAAGGAACATCTAAATACTGGTCTTCCCAATTTCCCACCAAAGTCTTTCAAAGGGACAACATCTGGCAAGATATATATAGTTACTCTTCTAAAGATAAACTTCATCTAATGCAATTCTACATCCTGCATAATATTTATCTTGGCACTGGAAAGCTAGCAGGGGTGGGCAAGATTGAGGATCCAAAGTGTAACAGGTGTGGTTAAGAGGATGGTACTCTATTGCATGTGGTTTTAGGATTGCCCCATGATTACCCACCTCTGAAGAGAGAGATACAAACTAAAGTAAACCCATCTTAGGCCTGGACATGCTATTTATTCCAGAGGTCTGCTTAGTGGATGACTACTCCCAAATCTCAGTAAAAGAACACAGGTATTACATGTCTCTCATCTCCCATTAGGTGAAAAAAGCAGTGTTGAGACATTGGAAGAACCAAACTATCATATCTTATTCTGAATGATTAAATGAGCTGTTACCTAATCTCCACCGGGAAACAATGCTAGCCAGTTTAAGACACAGAACATCCAATTATTACAAGAAATGGTGGAAACTCCACAGGCTATATTCCATCCCCAATCACAGACTCTGACACTATTGGATTTTTACACCCACCCCCTTATTGAGGTAGTACTCAGCAGTCACAGGAATTGTCCTTGTCTGACCTGCAATCGAAAGACAGTGTTAAGACAGACCAAGTGACCATGGGAAGTACACTGGAAATCCAAGTGTTCTCTTATCTCCCTTTATCCTACTATGCCCAGAAGGCCATGCAAAGGGAATGGGGAGGGAGGAGAGGCTGGGAGGGAGAAGTGAGGCTTCAGGGTGGGTTGTGGAGAGGGAGAGGGGACAGGAGGAGGGGATCCTTATTAGTGTTAGTGTTATTAGTTTGCTGATGTGACCTAAAGGATATTTTGATCATTGTAATAGATATCTATCCTGCTAACTTCCTTCAGCCTTGTATACTCTGATTTGGTTATAACATTTTAATAAAGTATATTGAATTTATAAGATACTAGAGTCCATAATAAGGAACAAGTTGGACAGGAATATGTCATCCAGAAATATAATAGACTCTACTCTACACAGCTTTAGGTGACAACATTCATGTGTGACTAACACCCATCCCTCCCCTCTCAGCTGACATTAGGCCTGAGCCACCCTCACCAATCTCTTGCCATCCACCTCTACCATCTGACAATTGCCATTTGCCTGCTGACTCCTCACTGCCTCCCTCCACTCCATATGCAATTCACCTTCAAAACTCATTCATGCTGGCTTTTGCTGACTCGCTTTACAAATTACTGTACATACCATGCTTAGTAAACTTTGAGTGTAAAGTATGTATCTATTGTTTTCTTTGTATTGACGTTACCCTACATCCTTTGATATGGAACCTTTGTAAATGAACAGTTTCTGCTCAAAGGTACTTGTAATCCTAGAGTATACTAATTAAATAAATAAATACATAAAAATGTTAGTTTCTTACAATAGGATCAATGAACTGTTGGACAGCAATAGGCCAGTTGATGTGGTGTATCTTGACTTTAAGAAGGCATTTGATAAGGTGCCACATCATATTCTTATAAATAAAATGACAGATCAGGGCATAAATATTAAAATTGTCATATGGGTTAAAAACTAGCTCACTGAAAGAAAACAAAAGATTAGGGTCAGAGGTCAACTGTCCAGTCATGGACTGGTGACTAGTGGAGTGTTCCAGGGATCTGTCCTGGGGCTGGCCCTGTTCTCCATTTTCATTTCTTCTTTTTTTTTTTTTTGCTATCCTCCTCGCTGCACCAGATTCCTCTCTTCTGGGATCCCTAGGTCGTATGTTCCCGTAGTCCTGCCCCAGGTACCTCCCTCCAGATACTGGCCAGCCTGTCCCCATCCTGCCTCAGTTTATCCCCCGGGCCGGGCTGAGAGGGGCAGACCCACAATCCCCTCCCATGGTCCTTAAGTCTGCATTGGAAGGCTTGCCAGCTCCTTCTAAGGAACCTGATTATGGGTGTTCTCGGGCCGGCCGGGTCCCGTCTATGGGAATCCAGTGCAGGTTTTTCCATTTTCTTCCCAGCCCACAGGACATCCGCACACTGGAGAAGCCAAGGGGTGGTGCACGTCATGACGTGCTTGATGCTCCAGCTCCTGGCAGACGTCCTGCCACCATTCAGTGTGCGGTCTCACTGCACCTCCACCTGTGATCACCCAGGTGGCGGTATCGCAGTGGGACTTGCATCCCACCCCACCTGGAGGAGGATAGCAGCCACTGGGTGCTCAATCCTCCTCCCCCCCAGCTGGCCCTCCAGCTGCCTGAGTCTGTTCCTGAACCCAGGTCACTGGTGTTGCAAGCAGTAGCCCTACCACTGCACTGGCGGGCCAGCTCTCCATTTTCATTTCTGACATGGGGTGTCACGTCATTACTTTTTGCATCAGATTTGCTGATGATTCAAAGATCAGTGCTCCGGTGAGCAATGATCACCAAGTAAACATTGCAGCAGGATCTATTATATATTCAGAAATGAGCTACTAGGAATAGAATGCAATTTAATATTGAAAAGTGTGTTGTCATGCACCATGGGGCTAATAATATGTGCAGTGATTACACACTGAATAACATCAGGCTAAAATCCGTGGAAAACGAAACTGACCTGTGCATTCAAATTAGTCATAATTTGTCATTTACTAACTTCTGTAAACAGGTAGTGGCAAAAACCTAATAGGATCATTGGGGCAATTAGGAGAATGTTTATTACAAGAGATTGGGCCTGCATTCTGCAATTATATAAGACACTAGTGAGAATTTTATTTGACTACTGTAGCCCCCTTTGGAGTCCTTATCTGAGGAAAGATATTAATGCACTGGAGACAGTACAGCATACATTAACAAAGATGATATCGGGCATAGAGTATTTATTCTATGAGGATGGACTAGCAACACTGGGATTATACTCACTTGAGTTAAGATGTACAAGAGGTGACCTGTTAATAATGTATAAGCTCAACATGGACAAAGAATTAATGGCTAGCCTTGGGTTTCAGATTGCAAATAGGGATATAAATTTAAGATGCCAAAAAAGGCAATTGAAATTAACTCACCCCAGGAAAAATCATAGAAAATACTTCTATACACAGAGAAAAATTCCATTATGGAATGGGTTTCAGTCGACATCGTCAAATCAGATTCTGCAATGGTCTTTAAAAACAGGTTGAATGAATACTTGCTAGCAAGGTGAGGGATTTTTAATCCCTTCTTGGGGAGACAGGTTCTATGGGCATATGCCTTCTGCCTGTCTAACACACCGAGTATAAATTCAGTATAGTACTTTGTGGAATTGGAGAACTCACTGCATTGTGAAAAGCAAGCACTAAAGAAAAAGTTAAGTATAGTTTCCAGATTTGTTCCCGTAAGACCCATTCCAATCCCTAGTGACACTTTCATGAAGGGAACAGACAAAAAGGTAGACTATTACTTAAAAAATTACCACTAGGTGAGAAAGTCAACCAAAATGAGTAGAGCAGCAATCCAAAGCCTTGAATGTGACAAACAAGTAATCATAAAACAGGCTTATAAGGGGGAGTGGAGTGATCATACTCAGTACTAAGTATTATGTAGCACAATGTGTTATATGGGTTTCTAATCAGGCTAATTATCAGCAGCTAGAATAGGACCCAACAAGAAATTTGGTGGCAAGGGTACAAGAAACCATCAAGAGAGGGAGAGATACAGATCAAATTCCACACTGGGTTGCAAACTTTTTGATCCAGGATAAATTCATAATATATGTATTCCACTATTTACAGAAAGTTCACAAACCTACTAGATCACCCCAGGCAGACTCACATTACAGTACTGGGGTCTGCCTTGAGTGATCGTCCTCTTATGTGGAACACATTTTGAGACACGTTGTACTCATGATGCTCTTCTACCTGGGGAACGTGCAAGGTGTTGAATCTCTTGGAAAAACTAAACAGTGGTTCAGACAATGTTCAGGATATTCTATTGCTAACCATCGATGTGGTTTGCCTTTACACGTCAATCCCACATCAAATGTGTCTTGAGGAGTTCACCAACATTTTGAACCTCAGAAATACAGAGGAAAAAGTCCAAAAACCCCAGCATTGAATTATTGCTCAAACCTGCATCATTAGTTTGGCAACATAATTATTTTTACTTTGACAGTTCCTGCTGTCTACAAATCAGGGGGATAGCAATGGGGTCAGCCATGGACCCATTATTTGTGAACCTTTATATGTATCAGTTTGAATCAGACTTCATTAAGAATGACGTGTCCAGTGGGAATGAAAGGATGGGAGCAGGACTACACCCAGATACCTGTAGGTAGAGATTTGGCATATAACATCATTACTTTACGATTTAACTTGTGTAATGCGGCATGAGGTATTAATTGACCTGTACCCTTGTAGTAACTATGCCAAGCAAGATGGCAGGCTGTGAGGGCAAGAACATATTAAATGCACTTATGCAGAATAACTTTCTTTTAAGTTGTAATTTTTGTGGTATGTACCTGAGGAATAAATATGATGATAGGAATATATTGGACTTTATCTGCCTTAAATGTGAATTGTTGCAGCAATTTCAAGTTGACAATATTAAATTGAAGGAAGAAGTACAAGCACAACAAGGCATTACACAGATTCAAGCATTTGTTAACATTCTCAGTGATGAGTGTGAGCTAATCACTGATAGAAAAAGGGCTCAGGATGTTCACTCACCAGATGACTTACTGGATCAGGTTCCACAGTCAAAGAAAACTCAAGGTGTTAATGAGGGGCTAACATTAGATGAAAGACTGCTTGTCACAGTTAGAAGGAGGAAATATCTCACAAATGTAGAAACTACAATTAGATTTTTGCCATTAAGAAATGATCTCTAGCGAGTAACATGCCCCCAGCCTTGTAGTAGAGCTGATCAAGAAATGCTTAATACAGCTCATGATACGAAGACTTGTTCCAAAAAGAAAAATGATATTCTCCAAAAAACAGACCAGAAGCACACTGAAATGCCACCCCTGTTGTTGCATCTCAAACTGAAACATGTAATAAGATAGTCCTAGGTGATTCCATGTTATGATTCAATGACACCCATATCTGTGGGTTGGACAAAGTGAACAATATGGTGCTTTGTTATCCTGGAGCTAGAGTGGTCGATATTAAAGACAACATTTCTAATAGAAGTATCCCTCCTGGTTCAGTTATTAGCCTTCGTATGAAAACTAATGATATCAATGGGGAGCATGATAAGGACATTTGTTTAGATCTAATAAATTTAGGAAAAGAATTCAAGAGTAAAGGTCACAAGGTCATTATATCTAACATTCTACCAATTCCTAAATCACATTACTTAAAAAAAATTACTATTTAAAGAATAACTGTGAGGTTATCAAACATGTGTAAAACTGACAGGCTTGGCATAGTAGATAACTGGCAACATTTTGTGAATAAGCATCATCAATTCAGAAAAGGCAGATTTCACCTGAATAAGGATGGGACCAGACTTCTATCATCAAACATCAAACAAGAAATGAACTGGGGTGGTTTAAACTAACAAAGGGGGTTGGGGGTATAACAATGTACTGCACACTCATTTGTCTAGTAAACCTAGAAGGTTTTTGGCTCCAAACATGTATCTGTATGTTTAATGCGCAAAGCTTAAGTAACAAAATGGATGATCTAAAATCAGTTTTGAATTTGAACCCTACAGATATATTTGCCATAACTGAAACATGGTGAACTAATGATATAGATCAATGGGTAGTTACATTGAAGCTTATACATCGTACAAAAAATTAGGACCAACAGGAAGGGTGGAGTAGTGGCATTATATATTAGATCAGACATTATATCAAATGACATCCCTAACTGTATTACATCAAATGCTGATACTGAAACATTATGGGTTCAAATTAATGGTGTTAACAGAGCCTTAATATTGGGTTGCTTGTACATAACTCCTGCTTATCCACAAG
Organism: Neoceratodus forsteri; assembly: GCA_016271365.2. Classification (NCBI taxonomy): domain Eukaryota; kingdom Metazoa; phylum Chordata; order Ceratodontiformes; family Ceratodontidae; genus Neoceratodus; species Neoceratodus forsteri. Next base: position 119,322,894 of record CM028133.1, read on the forward strand.
AAATTATCAAATTACTTATGGAAGAAGTAGTAAAGGCTAGTGAGATTTGAGACCTGTTAGTGATGGGTGATTTCAATATTCCAGAATTATGTTGGAAAGATAAATATGCCAGTATGAGTACTGGTTGATTACTGCTGGATACTTGTGAAGAGGCAGTCTTGACATAAAGGGTAACAGAACCTACCAGAGGTAGGAATATTTTAGACTTGGTTCTAAAAACCACTGCTCTCTGTCTGTAGAGAACTTTATAGTGGGACCCCCTATTGCCAGCCATGACCATAACAGTGTCAGGTTTGAGGATGGATATCTATATCACCCTAGGAAAAGTTGTTCTAAGATCTATGTATTTAACAAAATGAATAAATAGGGGATTGGTAAGGCATCAGAAGGTATTCACTGGCAAAACATTCAGGATGATAAAACCACAAGTGAGATATGGGAATTAATTAAGGAGATTATTCTCAAAACAGCAAAGGGCAATATCCCAATAATTGATAAGGTTAAAAGCCTAAAAAGGCCTAAGTGGTTGAATAAAGAAATCAAGAATCTGATTAATAAAGAACATCGACTCTATAAAAAAAATACCCAGATTGGAAATTAATCTATATTGAATGCATACAACAGAATACAAAAGCTATGTAAAAACAAAATTAGGAAGTTCAAAAACTCTGCAGAAATTCACTTGGCAGAAAATGCTAACAGAGCAAATGTTAAACAATTTTGCACATATATTAACTTCCTTAAAAAATCCACAAATGAAGTAGGTCCAATAAAGGATAATGAGCGTATGATCACAGACAATGGCTGAGGCTTTCAATAAATACTTTTCTATTGTTTATAAACAAGGTTGCAATATGGTAAGAACAATAGATTCTGTCAGTAAATGGAAGGTCAAAATTACCCTGGAAGAATTAAAGGAAAAGATTGCAAAACTGAATCTGAATGCTTCGCCAAGGCCTGATAATATCCACACTTGACTAATCCAGATCATGTCCCTTTATTAGTTACTCCCACTTAAGACCTTGTTTGGAAGTTCTATTAACACAACATCAGTACCAGAAAATTGGAAGGTTGTGCATGTGGTGCAGATCTTTAAGTCAGGCAGAAGGGAAGAGTTAAAAAATGATCGCCTAATAACTTTCACTAGTATTATATGCAAACAATTGAAGGGTATCATAAAAGATAGAATAGTACTATCACTTAATAATATTGACCCCCTACAACATGGCTTTAAAAAAGGAAGGAGTTGTACCACCAACATCTTGGCCTTTTATCAAAAAATGAGTGCACATTTGGATGGTGGTATTCCATGTGATGTCATCTATTTAGATTTTGCAAAGGCCTTCAGTTTAACTCCTCTCTGTGCCATTACTGAAAAATTATTGGAACATAATGTTCATTTTCCCTATTGATTGCTGAATGGTTGAGAGATAGAAAGCAAAGTGTAATAGTAAATGGGCATAAGTCAACAGTTGGGGGGGGTTCTAAGTGGTGTGCCCCAGAGATCAGTCCTGGGACTAGTGTTGTGCAAAAACTGGAATATTTCATCCCATGAACTATTTCACATAATTTATGCATTTCAGGAAATGTGAAATTTTGCCCATGGTCAGAGTGAAATTTCACCCTCTAGCCAGAGAAATTTTACCCACGGGTGAAATTTCACCACCCATGGTAAAATTTTGCTCTTGGTGGTGGACTGTTGAGCTGGCAGACTTGCATGTGAAATTGTAAAATTTTGCTGCAATTTCATAAAATATTTTGTGCCACAAATGTGTATGTTTTCAATGAAATTTTGGTGGCAAATTTTAATTTGCTGCAACACTATCTCAGATCGGTTTTGTTTCATGTCTCAATTGCTGACCTGACATCATATATTGATTCATGGAGCATTAAATATGCCCATGATACAAAGATTGGTGATGTTTATACCAGTACAGGTGATACTATAAAATGACCTGAACAAGTTTGTGACATGGACAAATGAATGGGATATGACATTGAATATATAAATAAATGTAAAGTGATGCATTTAGAGAAACACAACATGAAACTTAAATACAATTTAGATGGCTATATTTTGGAGGACACAATTTGTGAAAGGGATCTGGGTATTAATATTGAGCAAACTATGGATTCAAAGGAGCAAGTCTCTAATGTAATTAAGAAAGCAAATAGATTAATCTTCTCAATCAAGAGAAACATTTTTATTTAGGTCCAGTGCTGTTTTATTACCACTGTATAGATCTTATGTATGTACCCATATGGAATTCTCTGCCCAAATCTGGAACCCCTACAAAAAAGGTGAGAGATTAATGCTAGAGAGGGTCCAAAGCAAATTCACTAAAATGTTTCCTGATAAAAAAATAATAGCTATAATAATAGCTATGATGACATACTCAAATCCTTAAATATTATGTCATTGGAACATGTCATGCCCATGGTGACTTACTGTATATGTACGACATCATACGAGACCCATCCCTAATGTGCTATTTAGATACTGAATTTAAGGAAACCCTTGCTGAGATCAGAGGCCACCCAGATTAGGGGTAAGAAATTTAGAACAAATATGAGGAAAAATGTCTTTACTAATCAGATAAGTTATGGAATGATCTGCCATTGGAAACTGTTATTTCAGAAAGTAAGAATATCATCAAGTAAATATTCGACAGATACGTATTAAGAGATGGTAATTTGAAATATGTTTTTGTAGGTTAGGAGCACTCATGGGCTATGGACTACTTGATTCATGCTTACCATAGTATGAATCTTAGTATGTGTATAATCTATAATGGGACAAAGTACAGTTATTGGCAGTCACGGTGCAGGAGTAAAATTAATTTCATAAGTATGATATTTGAGGGGAGTGACCAAGCACTGGAGCGGAATGGCGGTTTGAGAGAGGAGCTCCAGCTACATCATCTGCTATTTTCCCTTGTGAACCCACTAAATCACCAAAAATTCTGAAGATTTTACTCACTCTACAGTCCAGACACCAGCGCTGCCAAGCCAGTGAAGAAACAATCTAAGATATCATTTAATTTGCCCAGATTGGCCCGAGCTACCAAGGGCCTTCCTCAGAGGAAAGCATGAGCGGATCCAGTGGAGGGGCCTTTCGACTCCGAATATTCCCAACTGCAGAACAACTTCTTGCCCAGCCCATCTAACACTACGGCCGAAGGCTATCAGAATTTGGATCCACTTCTAAAGGATTTAAAGTACAATTTAGGTACACGCATGGAATCAGGATTTGAGAACGTCACTGCCCAAATTCAGCACATGTAGCAGACAGTCAATAATTTGGCCGACACAGTAGAAACGCGTGAAACCAGAATTGGAGTGATGGAATCCAGATTGGGGAATCAAAAAATTCTTACAACAAGACAAACCTCTGATTTGGTAAAAGCACTTAAAGAAATTGAACTACTTAAACAAATTGTTGATGACCATGAGAACCAGGAGAGATGTTGCAATGTCAGGATGATAGAGCTACCAGAGGGTCTTGAAGGCCTAGACTGTGTAGAATATCTGCAGGCCTGGTTCACGGACACTTTACAAATACCACAAGACACTACTTTGGAGATTCAGTGAGCTCATCGCTCCCATGGCTCCAAGCCTTCACCTAAGCAGAAATCTCACCATATAATAACTAAATTTCTGTGATACCAGGACTGACAACTAGTCCTTGAAACAGCTTGGAATCAAGGAGTCATTATGACCCAACAAAATCGAGTGAGCCTATTTCCCCGGTTATTCCAGAGTGCTACAACTTCAGAAGCAGGCCTATGCTGAGGTCAAGAAGCTGCTTCATTCTGTCTCCTGCCCTTTTACACTGGCATATCCTGCTCAACTCATAATTTGACCTGTGGGAGGTTCGCAGAATGCCTTTACAAGCCCTGACCTTGCACTAGAATATGCTAAAAATTGAAGCACCAGAGAAGGGGCTAAGAAATTCAATCACCGAGGCAACCTACCTCAGGTACTATGACTACATGGCATGGGTGACAGGGGAGTGGGGGGGGTTACTAGCCCCAAGCTGATCGGTAACACCTACAGGGAGCTATAAGGCAAGATCAGCAGACATCACCACCCTTCCCTCCTCCGCCTCCTCTTACCATTCCAGGTGCTTCTAACAGGGCTACAATTTATTTCATCACTCACGATCGTTATGGCTACACTAGCATTATGGAGACTGTTGTAGGGGCTGGAACTGGGTCTGTACATGTTCCGAATGTATGCATTTTCACATGGAACATGATTCAGGAAGTGGAAATTTACTGTTCGCTAGCTTCTTTTTGGAGATGAAACATTTTTTGTTGTTTGGAAAATTACTTTTACTATCATGGCCTGAATTGTAACATCTGAGACTTATTATTTACAAGACTATTTTGCTAGGTCTACTGGATACTAAATATGACAGGGGGGAGGACGGAATGTTCAGTTGAAAGGTTCTACATTCCTTGATTTTGTCTCCTTTGACTTCCCAGAATTTTCTTGGGAATAATTTTATCCCAATGCAGAGAGGAAGTCTGCTGGGGAAACTTAGTATTAACTTTACAGTAAGAGCACTGAAGGTAAAGCTGAAAATATCATTTAGGCAAGGTGGTCGGTTCCTCACACATCAGAGGGGTGAGGCCTACTTTGCAAAGCTCCCTGAGTGGCACTATCGTCCCACTAACTTTTGGAGATAAGATAGGGTCTCTGGGAGGAGTCTCTTCCGAACCCTTACTCACCCCCCCGATCAGTATTTCAGGGGGATAAGAGGGAACCAGTCTTTCTTTTAAATCTCTTTTTTTAAGTTTTGAATTGTAATAGCAGGCAATGGGGAGCTCAATCCATGAAAAGGAGTGGATGGGTATAGCAGAACCTTTTGTACTGCAGGGGATGGGGCATGTTACTGTTCAATGTTTGTTGCTACTATTTTCTGTTTTAGTTGGAAACCAATATATTGTTCGGAAGATGGGAAGGGGATTGACTGTTGAAATGTGGTATTCTGTAGTGTACTGTTACAATACAGAGATTCCATTGGGTACATTGGGAAGGGGGAGGGGTAAGTTAGAAGGGTTTTCTCTATATTGTTGGGGTTTATGCAAAATTAGCAGAACAAATTATGTTTTTATATTAGAGTTAAAGTCAACTTTTTGGGATCAAATTAAGTCAATATTTAGTAATGGATAATTTTACCTTTATTTCATGGAACATCAATGGTTTACAAAGGTATACTGCTACTGCAGTGACCCTGGCACAGCGAAGACCACCGCAGCAACAAGAATCAAGCAAAACTCGCCCGTCGCTGTGGTGATCTGTGTGCTGATCGGGACTGTCTCGCTGGGTGTTTGCCTCCCCCCGGTCCAACTCTGACTCAGAGTTAGAATCCTTGAGACCAGGGGATGTGGGGCACAAACCCCCACAAGGGGGGGGTCAGGGTGCGCAGTCCCCTGATTGCGTGCACCGCAATCCCAGTGACTACAGTGCTGACAGTCGGCATTGCAGCCGTCGCTGTAGGGGATGTCGGCGCTAGCGCTGTCGAAGCACTGTAAGTAAACTGTTTACAAACAGTGGTTAAAAGAAAGCGAGTGTGGTCACTGATCAAGAAACTAAAATGTGATATAATATTTCTGCAGGAGATACACTCCACTAGGGAGGAGGCTGAACAACTAGGGGAGAGTCCTGGGGTGGATCTTTTATGGCAGCCCCCATCACATCTAAGGCTCGTGAGACAGCCATATGGATTAGGCCCAGTCTTCCCCATTAAGTAATTTCCCACATGGCTGACTCACAGGGCAGATATGTTACTGCAGTAGTAGACATGGGAGGTTGGAAGGTTACCTTGGTCTCGGTCTATGATCTGAGATATGATTCTTTGGATTTTTTCACCCATTTAGCGACCTCCCTCACTTCTTTCCCTGACTGTATAATAGTAGGAGGGGATATGAACACATACTAGGATACTAAAATGGATCATTCTGGAGTTAGATGAGGTGCACCTCCTAAAAGTGCTTCTGTACTACACCGATTAATGGAGGGCAGGTCCTTCACTGAGGCCTAGAGGTTTTGCCACTGAGCAACCCAGGAGTACTGCTTTTTCTTCCATGCCCATAAGATTTATAACAGACTAGATTATATTTTCCTTCCATATAATATGGTGGGGGAAATAAAGAAGGCCTAATATGGCCAGTTGCTGATTTCTGATCATGCTCCTCTTAAAGTGGTGGTGTCCAGGGGAATGGGGTCTCCCGGTGTGGCTCAGTGGCACCTCGACCCATCCTTGTTGCTGGACCAATAGTTTATTCAGCAACTGGATGACCATCTCAAGGAATTCATTGCTCTAAACCTCCCAGGAGAAACTAGTATTGGTACAGTGTGGGACACTTTAAAAGCTTGTATTAGGGGGGAGGCAATATCCTACTCCTCATTTCAAAAGAAAACTGCCACAGCTCGAGAGAACCACTTGAAAAGGTCAATAAGCACATGGAGAAGGCCAATATGGCACAGCAGACCCTACAATTAATGTCCGAACTTAAGTGTCTCATGGGTTCTCTGAACCAACTCTCCACGAGGCAACTGGAACATGGCTTATTACTAACAAAGTCCACTTTCTTTTTTGATGGAGATGAAGCAGGGAAGTTGCTGGCTGGTATGGTGAAAGCAAAAAGGGCAGAATGTACCACATTAAGTATAGATGATCTGTGGGGGACATCACTTATGACCAGGCTAGGATAAATAGCTCAGTTATGGCTTACTATTCCACCCTGTACACCTCTGAGTTTCCTTCTGGAGCAGACCAAGAATCTTTCCTGAGAATAATTGATTTACCGACCCTGAGAATCAGGATGGAGACATTCTGACATCTCCTGTGACCTCGGTGGAACTGTGCTGGATTGTGTGTGTGGGGGGTTAAGAAGGGGAAGACTCCAGGTCTGGATGGGCTCCCCTCGGAACTGTACAAACTAATTTGGAATACAGTGGGCCCTTTGATGTTTGAGATGGTAACAGACTCTTTAGCACGAAGGGTCCTACCATTGTCTCAATACCCAGCTACCATTACTGTGTTTTCCAAACCTGGTAAAGACCCTATTAAATGTACCTTCTACCACTCCATCTCTCTTTTAAATGCTGATTACAAAATTATAGTCAAACTGTTGGCATCTAGGATTGAAGGGTTCCTTCCCCATTTGGTACATCCAGACCAGGAAGGCTTTGTCAAGGAAAGACAGGAAAAACATAATATTAGACAGACCCAGAATATTATGCACCAGTGGCCCTAGGGTAGTGGATGAGGGCTTTTGGCCCTAGATGCCGAAAAGGCATTCAACCAGGTCGAATGGCCCTTTATGCTTGTAGTCCTTGGTAAATTTGGCATGGGTCCCCAAATGTTGAAATGGGTTGGTGCATTGTACTATTCCCCTAAAGCCCAAATACTTACTAATAGTATGGTCTCAGCCCTCTTCATCCTGACCAGGGGAACCAGTAAGGGATGTCATCTATCTGCACTTCTGTATGTCCTTACTATTGAATCCCTGGCCCAAGCTGTTAGAAACTCTTTGGGTATACGAGGTCTGGTCCTGGGGGGAGACATAACATTTCTTTGTTTGAAGATAATGTCCTTCTTTATCTTACAGCCCCAGAGGATTCTCTCCCCTGTTTATCTGCACTTTTTGCCATGTATGGACCACTCTCAAGTCATAACATTAATTGGGGGGGAAGTGAATGGATGCCATTGGTAGGCCCTCAAGTACCCATTCACACAGCAAATTCAAATATACCTTGTACCAAACAAATTAAGTATTTGAAAATCATAATAACATCCACAATCTCCAAGTTGGTTAAAATTAATATGAATAATATTATTAAAAAAGTTAAGGAGCATTGCACAGTTTGGAGAGCTCTCCCCCTGTCCCTCATAGGGAGGGTAAATCTCATTAAAATGTTGGTGGTGCCACAGTTCCTATATTTTTTCCAGACAGTTCCACTCTGGATACTGCATACATTTTTAAAATCCTAGGAAGGGGCTACTATTTGGCAGGGCCGGAGACCCAGAATCAAGAAGGACATATTGTGGCACCCAGTGGGAAGGGGGGGGATTGGTATCTTGCAGCTCAGCTAGCTTTTGCGCAAGATATGTTTAAAGAGGGAACCACCAGGCCAGCATGGGTGACTTTGGAAACATGTTCCTTTATCCCCTTGTACCATGGTATCTTAGTGGGGGAATATGGATAGGTACCAACCTTCTAAAATAAACACTCCATGCACTAGCTCCACTTGGAAAGCATGGCATAAAGCACACCAGATTGTAGGGTGGGATACACATTCAGTTTCTCGAGACATTCCGCTTCAGACTCTCCTAATGAATAGTGGGGAGGTGATGCCAGGAGACAAGCAAATTTTAAAAAGCTGGCACCGTAGGGGCTTACAAACACTAGGTCACCTCTGGACAAGGGATGACATTATGTCTTTCTCTTCCCTTATTAAAAGATACAAGGTGCATGCCTCACACTACTTTGTACACTTACGTATATAAACCATTGTATCCCAGCTGAAGATTAGGTTGTCGGGGGCCCAAATGGGAAATCGATCCCCCTTAGAGGAGACATTTATAGGGCAAGCTACGGATATGGCCTTTAGACCCCTCAGAAAATGTTATAAATTGCTGCTTGGAGCTCTTCCTGATTCTTTAGAGAAAATTAAGAAGCAGTGGGCATCAGACTTAATGTCGAAAGACCTTACAGTAGGAGACTGGCATGCCATTCTTAAAAACATAGGGAAGTGCTCAGTAAATAATAGACTCTGTGCAGTTCAATACAATGTCCTCTTTAGAACATATTTTTACCCCATATTTAGCACACAAGATAGATCCATCAGTCTCATTCCTATGTCCCAAATGCCATGTGCATGAGGGCACTTTTACATTTGTTTTAGGAGTGTTCCAGAGTGCTGATGTTCTGGGGTGGGGGGCATACACCAGATTCTAACATCCATTTTGCAATGCCCAAGTACGATGGACCCAGCTGAAATTTTGTTGGGCCTCCAGTATGGAGTCTGGAGGGGTCCCTTTCTTTTACAGAGCTGTGGAGAATGGAAAATGTGATTGCCTTAAGACTATTGGCACAATATTGGAGATCATCAGAATTACCTACTGTATCAGAGAGGATAAAATCACTAACGGAGTATATGAAACTAGAAAGAACCCAATATTATGTAAGAGGCCAAATGCCACAACATTATCAGTTGTGGTCCCCTCTAGAAGAAGCTTTAGAACAACCTTGGTTTCCCTTATTTTAATTGGGATGCATCCCTTTTGCTTGTTTGGGGAGGATACCCTTTAACACCCATACAATATTAGGGTTTGGGACTTCACCGTAGTGGCACACTGTGGGGGGTGGGTATTTTTGTTTGTCCTGTTAGCAGGAGTAAATTATAATGTTGTATTGTCTGTAACCCAAGTAACTACCACTGTTGCTCCAATTTAAGTCAAATCTGTAACCTCACTTTGACTCACCTACAGTAATGGGCCAATTATTGTACCTGAAATGTCTGACTAATGTACCTAAATTGTTTGACTGTAACCAGCTCTCCACTGTTTTAAATAAAGTTTAGAAAAAAAAGTATGATATTTAAACATTATGAACTCCAATATGCACTGCACTTTCAAATTCTGTGAATGCTCAATCCCGTAATTCGACTTAAGACAGTTTTAAAGATGATAACAAACAGGGAAGTAGGCTGTACAGGAATCTGATTGATAAAAATACTTTGCTGAGATGTGATAGCTCTAACCCTAAAGGTTTGCTAATGAATATGCTACATGGGCAGTTCCTCAGAACAAAGCAAAACTGCACAAATGAACAAGATTTTGAACAGTCTGCTTGGGACCTACATTGCAGATTCCAACAGAGAGAGAGAGAGAGAGAGAGAGAGAGGGAGAGAGGGAGAGATGGAAGGAGGGAGAGAGAGAGAGAGAGAGAGAAAATGAAAATAGCACCATTTAAAACACAAGGAATAAAGCTATTAATGTACACAGGGCACAGCTCTTATGCCCATCTGAAAAAGACAGGATACCACCTGCTAGCATGGTCTTTGCCACATCATTCAATAGTGTTTTTTGACACATCAAAGGCATTATTGAACATAATTGGTATATTTTGACAAAAACAGATGGGGATGGGGAGGCTTTAGAGAGCAACCTCTGATTCTAGCAAAATACAGTATAGTAATAAAGTAAAGAGCAGACTAGTGCATTTAAACTATGTAACCCCTAAGAAGTTGATAACAGGTTTGTCTTGTGGACCCCCATCCCTGGGCAGCTACCAGCAGCAATACACACATGACTATTGAGATCTGTAACTAGTACTGGAGCCCACTCGAGAGGGAGCAATATTAGACTTGATTCTCTCAAATGGAGATGGAGAGAGGATTACAGATGTAGAAGTGGGTAGCCATCTGGGAACTAGCGACCATCGAACAGTATGGTTCACAAAACACAGCAATAGAGTCAAGCCTACAAAGACAAAAGTACTGGACTTTAGGAGGGCTGACTTTACAAATGGGTGAGTGCTCAAGGAATGCACTAGCAAATGGGCAGGGAAGGAGGTGGAAGAACAATGGGAATAATAAAAACTGCCATCACAGAGGTAACGAGCCTTGTGTGAAGCAAATAAACAAAACAAGATGATGTAAGAAACCACTATGGTTCTCAAAGGAAGTGGCAGTGAAGGTTCAAGAGAAAAGAAAGCATTCAGGAAGTACAAGGAATCGCAGAAGAAGCAGGACAGAGAACTGTATCAGTTAAAGCAAAAGGAGACTGGGAAGGCAGTCAGAACAGCAAAAGGCCCAAACCGAGGAAAGATAGCCAACTCAGTTAAGAAGGGGATAAAACCTTTATAGGTACATCAGGAGCGAAGGAAGACCAAGGAGGGATAGTGAGGCTTAATACAGGGGAGGAGGGTGGGCAGAGGGAGACTGTGAAAAGGCAGAGATACTAAACAAATATTTTTGCTCAGTATTTACAAAGGAAGAGGGAGGTACATAAACAAACAGTAGTAACACGCTGGATACAGAAGGATACCGCCAGAAGAAAGGGCTCTGAAAGAACTCTTAAAACTGAAGGTGAACAAAGCAATGGGGCCTGATGAGATTCATACAAGAATTTAAAAGAACTAAGGGTAGAACTAGTGACACCACTGACACCCTTTTAACAAATCATGGAGGATGGGGTGGCACCGAGGACTGGAGGAGGGCAGATGTGATTCCCCTTCACAAAAGTGGGAGCAAGGCAGAAGCAGAAAACTATAGACCTGTTAGTTTAACTCAGTGATAGGAAAATGATGGAATCACTTCTAAAGGAAAGAATTGTCGAGTATCTAGAGGCCAGAGGGGCACAGGACCCCTGGGAAGCATGGATTCACAGGGAAGGTCATGCCAGACAGAATCTGATGGATTTCTTGACTGGGTGACCAAAGTAGTAGATCAGGGAGGGCTGTGGACATGGCCTACCTAGACTTTAGCAAGGCATTTGGCACAGTACCACACAAAAGATTAATATACAAGTTAGCCAGCCTTGGAGTGGGTCCCAAGGTGGTAGCCTGGGTAAAGAATTGGCTGGAGAATAGGACACAGAGAGTAATAGTAAATGGAGTCCACCAGAAGAAAGGAGGGTTACTAGTGGGGTACCGAGGGTTCAGTATTAGGACAGGTCCTCTCAATGTCTTTATAGTTTACATTGCAGAAGGACTGAAGGAAAAGTATGTCTCTTTGCAGATGACACTAAGATCTGCAACAGAGTTGATGCACAGGGTGGGGTGGAAAGGATGAGAAGGACTTGGCAAGGTTAGAGGAATGGTCAAATGTATGGCAGCTTAGATTCAATGCTAAGAAGTGTGAGGTAATGCACCTGGGAAACAAAAAAACCAGGGAAGAGTACATAATGGGGTGAGATACTAACAACAACAAAAATGGAGAGGGATCTGGGGGTAGTCATATCAGATGACCTAAAGATGGGCAAGCAATGTGAAAGGGCAGCAAGGAGGGCTGGAGGAATACTGGGATGCATAGGGAGAGGCATCACCAGTAGAAAACAGGAAGTTATTATCCCTCTGTACAGACAGCTGGTGAGACCCCATCTGGAGTACTGTGTGCAGTTCTGGAGACCCAATCTCCGCAAAGACATAGACAGGATGGAAGCTGTCCAGAGGAGGGCAACTAAAATGGTGCAGGGTCTGCACCGGAAGACATATGAAGAGAGACTTAAGGAGTTTAATATGTATAGCCTCGAGGAAAGGAGGGAGAGGGGGGACATGATAGAAACTCAAGTACCTCAAGGGAATCAACAAAGTCCAAGAGGGTAGCATCTTTCAAAAAAAGAGGTGTGCAAGAACAAGAGGGCACAATTTGAAGATAGAGGGGGCGGCCCAGAGGTAATTTAAGGAAGTATTTTTTCACAGAGAGGGTTGTGGATGCATGGAACGACCTTCCGGAGGAGGTTGTGGAGTCAAAATCAGTGGTGGAATTCAAGCATGCATGGGATAGTCATAAGGCAGTTCTGGGGGGTTGGGGTAGGAAGAAGTAGGCTGCTGGTTAACTAGGATCTGCAGCTTATCCAGTAGGTAGGGAAATGGGCAGACTGGGTGGGCCAAGCGGTCCTTATCTGCCGTCAAATTCTATGTTTCTATGTTTCTATGTAACCCCTCCGCAGGGATGAAAGAATTAAGATCTGATAGTGTATTACATAGAGCTCTGGTTATTTATGTCATTAAATGTCACTGACAAATTTTGTACAGGTCAAACAAAACGTGAACTTAGGCTATGCATTTCTGAACACAAATCCATGATCAGAAAGAAACATATTGCCTTATGTTTGGCAAGACGTTTTTCAGCTGCAGATAATCTGATTTCATCTTTTAAATGTTGTTGGTCTCAAAATGGTGGAGCCCCTGAACAGAGGAGGGTGACAGAGAGTGTAAATTACTCCTGCAGGAGACTATTTGGATTGAGAGGTTCCAGTTCACATAATAGTGAGCATGGCCTAAATGAAGACATTGCCTGGGTACCGCTACTCTGAATAACTTTTGAAACAGGATTTAGTTTTCCTAGTCAGGGTGGGCTGGTGAGCCCCTCTGCTGTTTCCATACCCTGTGAACAAACCCTTCATCCTTTTACCAAATTCTATTTCCTTCTAACCCCTTTCATCCCACAATCTGCTTACCCTCCCTGGTCGCCAAGCTTCCTCCCTCCCCCCATACCACATCCTGACTCCTCTAAACTACTAACTAGTGCTTAGTACAATGCTGTGGGAACAAACTAATGTCAGATAGATGACAGTGTATGGTGTTCAAAGGAAATATAGGCATTTATGAGATGTTATGATTACTGTTACATGAGGTATTTATTTATTTTTTCTGCATTTATTTTATACTTAAAGATTGGTGTGTGGCAAACTGGTAAAATCAGGACTGTGGCTTACCAAGCAAGCCATGTTTAACAAGTCACAGCAGTTTCACCCAACACCCCTGTGCACTACACGAGGCATACCTCCTGCCTCCAGTTATTGTTCAGTATGGCAAAATTATCCAATTAATCCCATTCCCTTAATGAACTGGAGAATCAAGAAATTCTTAGTGCTGTCCTGAAAACCTTTTAACAAATTTCTGGACCACGACAATCACAGGACTTTTATAACCTCACATTCAGGATTTGGGAGGTCGTGGATAAAGCACTGATCAGCCCAGCCACCCACTGTTGATCAGCACTCAGACCAAGTGCACTGGGCATTCTGATGAAACTTCATGCACATGCATGTAGTACATGCAGCACATGTCATGACATTCAAGTGGCAGTGGACTCATAAGCCACAAGGAGAGTGAACGCTGGTATTCTTAGTGCAACACACGAGCCTGTGTTTTCAACCAGGTGTTTACTGTTTGAATTTAGTTAACCTACTTTGCAGACCTGGTGAGTTACTGGCAAAGAAATCCTATGAAGTAACATGATTTGCTATTTATATAAAATATAATGGGCCCGATTTTCAAAACAGTTGTAATGACGCAAGGGAGTTGTATCAAAAGACTTTGATGCAAGGGGAGACTTGCATCGCAACTTGCGTCATTCACAATTTTCTATCAAAGATTGTGCCACATACTGATGCAGCTTTACCAAAGGCCCCTTGCACCAAGGTTGCATCAAACAATTCAGTGTGTCAGTTTGGGGGCTTGCACCATGGCGAGGTTGCAACATCCCATTTTTGGGTGGACATCACTGCCTGTCGGGTTTAGCTGTCCCCATGTCTCTCCCATGCCACCTTCCATGCCCCTCCTGCCCTCTGCCCCACCATGGAAAGCAGTTTCACCCTCCCTACCATGCCAGACCCTCTAGTATTGTGCCAAGTGGGGAGGGGGGGCTGGATCCCTGCAGCAATTTCCACAGGTGCACCATCTGTTTGGTGCAGTTGTTGGCATGCAGCAAACCTGGGTAGTTTGTTGCTGGGACCCTGCTTCTTGTAAAATAGGTTTGCAGGGTCCCTGGGGCACCTACACTTTGCCGTATCCCTTAAAGAGATGTAACTTGTGTTGCTCTGAAGGTTCTTTGAACATTGGGCCTGATGTGTCAAGTCTGTAGATGAGTTCTACACTTAGGCATTATGTTTTGGTGCAGTATGATGCTACAGAATTATTTATTTAATTTGTGTAGGACCACACCCTTTGAAAAATTAGCAGGTAGGCCAGTGAAACATTTACCCATAAACCACTTCACAACACTGCAACACAACCAACACAGGTTTTGACTAGGACCATAGTGAGATTTGTACCAGACTTCTACTGCTTTCAGTTTAGCTCTTACAGACCTCACTGCCCTGCTTGTTGGATGTACAGTACCTCAAGGGGAAGGGTGTTATCAAGCAATACCTGAGTCCAGTAAAGGGGAAAGGGTGAACAAGGAAAAGAAAGTTTCTGTTTTAGTGAGATGCAAGTGGAAACATCAAGAGACTGAAATGTAATACATTTCTGTTAAACTGAATTTAAGCTTTTTGTTTCTGTTTTGTTTTCTGTTACTGAAAATAAAGTAGCTTTCATTCCGTTCAAACTGGTGTCCAGAGTGCTCTCCATGAGAGTGTTCTCTAGAAGTTGCCCAGTTTGCTTCCCTATCACAGGACGGTACAATGGTGGGCAAGCATGAACACAAATGAATTACTGAATTAATTGAAGACCTTTGGGTGGTTCACCAGATGTTTTTTTACCTCCTTTTGTTCTGAGTTGAGATGAAAGGCCAAAATGTACAAGGTGAAGCACCTAGAAAACAAGTCCTCGATGACACCGGTTCGACAACAATTTTGTCGACTGGCATCAGAGTGGCAGAATTTATGTCAACTACAAGTTGTGATTGACATAAGTCCCTTGAAGCCCCCAAACCCTCATTTGGGGGGCTCTGCTCCCTGCATCCCCTCATTTTAGATATAATCAACTCTGAGTCGGAGTTGATTTAGGGAAGGGTGCAGGACCAGGAGACAGTGTGCCTAGGTCTCTGGTACACCATTGCAGTGAACTGTTGATTTTGTCAGGATCAACATAGTTCACTGTAATGGTGTCACAGTTGGGTGGGGTGGGTATAACAGAAACAAGAACCACAGGACAGAATACTGGATGGATGAGGCAAAGCTGAGCTGAGGAAGGGACATAGGAGTCATCATCAGTGACTCACTTAAACAATCAAGTTAGTGCAACAAGACATCTACTTCTTTGCCCAGTTCTGGAGTTCTCACTTCAGGAGAGATGAGGACAGGCTAGAGGTAATGCAATGAAGGGTGGCCAGGTTTATTAAAGGCCAGCAGGACATATCTTATTAGGATTGGCTCAAGATGTTGAACATGTGCTCACCAGAAATCAGATATGAGAAAGGTGATATGACAGAGATCTTTCACATTCCTGAAAGGAGTAAGCAAGGTGAACTGCAAGGGACAATTCAGCATGAGCAACCATTCAAGGACACTGGGGCACATGCAGAAACTGATGGCAAGGAGGTTCGAGAGGGATAGGAGGATATTTTATTTTACAGTAAAGGCTGTGGAACCATGGAACAGACTGCTAGCAGAGGCGGTAGGCACCAAAACCAAAAATGATTTCAAGCAGAGCTGGGACAGAGGGAAGTCTATAGAGGTTACTCACGTTGCTAGTAGTAGACAGGGAACAGTTGGGTTGATAGTTAGGGCCACTACCCTGTTTGGACAATAGGTCCTGGGGTTTGATAGAGAACTACAGGCAGATTGGATGGACCATTGGTCTTTTTTCTGCTGTCATTGTCTATGTCTCTTTCTAAATCAGAAGGCTTGTCAAGTTACATGTAAAGTCAAAAGCCTGTTAGGTTTAGAACACTTGAAATGAGCATACTAGCGATGCAGTGACTTATCTTGAAGAGTAGTACATCTCATCCATAAAAAGCTGTCAGTAGAGAAGATGCATTCCATTTTTTTTCTTCAGTTGCATTTTTTGGCCCCCTTGAGCTAGTGGGATGTTTCCCTTACTCAAACCTTGTGGTCCTCAGTCCTCTACCCAGGACTTACCTGGAGACTCCTGTAACCTGCATGGTGTGCCCCCTTCCCACCAGAGGCTGAGAGGGAAGGGAGTAGAGAATGCTAATCCAAGGTTCCTGCAGCAGGAAAGAGAGAAATCGGCTTCGTAATGTTTAGCTAAGGGGGATTTTCAGTTTTTGTTGTTTTACCCCCTAGTGGTGTGGATATGCAGTGACATCAGTAGCAAGCAGGGCACGCTGCTCCATGCTGCATCGCAATATCTGCCACAACTGCCAATTCCAGCACTACTAAGACTCCCAGTTCACTGTCTCCTGGCCTCCAGCAGCAGTCAGAATATTGTAGAGTCTTTATTCACCCCTCCCCTCCCAGAGAAGGAGACCCTTCTGACAGATACTGTATCCTCCTCCCATTGGCCAACCCTCCTACACTCTGGGTTCTCTCCCAAATCCGGGTCATTGGCACCACAAGTGTTAGTGGTGCCAGTGTGACTGCCCCAGAAATATCCAAATTGATTCATTTCTGTGCATCTCTCCAAACCACACACATACTCTCAAACCCAGTTCCGCAAGCAGGGCATCATGCACAGTATATGCAAATCCTAGTGCAAGCCAGGCTTTGCTGGGGCAGACCTTAGAAACAGACTTTTACATTTTATCCATTATGGGCTGAGAACGATAAAGTACAGACAAGTGCCTTAACCTTTCAGGACCCCTTAGAGTACTGTAGTTATTGGCTCAACCAGGTACCAAGTCAGAACCCCAAGGTAACTTTCTGAACTCTTACATGACTCAGAATTAGTATATTAGAGAGGCACTTTTTCCAGAAAACTGATATATGAGATCTATAAAATGATGTTAGGAGAAAAACAAATACCTCAGTGTTTGTTCATTTTTTTAGTCCATGAACTTACCTTGAAACATCATTCCCAGTGCAAGGCATCATGAGTACGCATATTCTTGTGGAAGTTAGGCAGCTGAGATTTCGCAAGTACAGACTTCACTTTTTAAACAAACTTGCACATCTGATCCAGTACAGGCTTAGATTAATAAAGTACATAAATGTGTTTCACCTTCTTTGGTCTTCTCAGTGTACTGCAGTCATTGTATCAATGAGTTACCAAGTCAGAACCCTGAGGCAACTTAGATTTTGGACACCCAGAAGGCATGCCAGAGATACAGTTAGCAGAAAAAGTAGCATATGAGATTAGTAAGAAGATACTAGGAGAAAGGAACTGTCCAAATTGGTATTTGTGCATCTCTCTAAATCATACATATACTCCAAAGCCTCACTTCCAATGCAAGGCATGATGGGTATGAAAATCCTTCTGCAAGTCAGGCTGTCAAGGCTTCACCAGAACATAATCAGGTTGGATTCTCAGAACTCATGATGCAAACAAAAGTCCCTATTCTGGATGCAGCTAGCATCATGGAAAATGTGACAAAATACATCTAGTATGTGTCCAATCAGATTGAAGCATTTGCAACATTTTCATCATTTTACATCATAAAAATGATACATGCATCATTATTTTAATGCCTGTTTTACTTTTGGAGAGCATCTCATGGCACTAGTAATATAAAGCTAGACCACAGTTTTTGTAGTCTCACCTCATGTCACAAGTAGCACAATTGTGCTAAAAAATGAGTGAAGGGGTGTGCTTGACATCGATATCACATCTTGTCCAGGGTAAACTGCTGGGTGATCTAGACTGAAAGGAGTGCTGAGTGTAACCCCTAGATGGCGCTATCCCAGGGGCTACTACCCCTGCCTGATTTGCCACTAACAGGTTGAGGGGCCTGGATCCAATGGCGGGTGCCTCCACCCAGAGGTCAGGGTTTACAATAGTTAAACTAACTTGGTCACAGCCCTCTGGGACACTGCAACCCCCCTTTCTTCCCACTAGTGGCCCACACAATATATCAGAATTACCTTCACAGTATACACTTACCCCAGGTCTGGTTCTCACTGGGAACCTCCCAGAAATGAGATACAGTGCAACAATCACAGTACAGTACTTTAACATAGACAAATACCTCAGGCAGTATAACTTGTTGAAACAAGCAGCTTTGATTTATTTAGGGATATAACAAGGACAGGGGGAATCAGGTTAATTAGCTTATCACTCTAATACTTCATTTATGGCTCTGTGCACAGGCCTATCCCTATCAGTTACTGTCCCTGGGTACCCAAGCCCTAGTGGCTAGTCCAAACTGTGGCAGCTGGTAGGCCCTTTCACACAGAAAAGGAGAATCAAACAGTCAGCAGTACAGTAATTCCATTTGGATTTAATGTGGCAATTCAACAGGAACGAACTCTGAATTAGTACTCACGACTCTCCAAATAAGATAGGGTCCTTCAATGTCAGCAGGGCTCACTTGAGGTACAAACCTCTTCACACATTTATATAAAAGAAAGCACTATACCAGGCAGGCTGCATCTGTATCCCATCGCAATTACTGCACAATACCGGAGAACACACAGCAGATTCAGTTCCTGACAGACCGAGTGCAATTTTTTAGCATTCCTCCAGTCTTCACAGGGTGAGCCTGGTTTCTACTCTTCAGAGATCCTTTGATTCTTTTCACAGGACGGATTCAGTCCTAACAAGCTGTTACACAAGCTGCAGACCGGAACTCTGGGCCTTACACACGTTTTTGACTAAAACTGCACACTGAAAGCACAGGGCTCCTTCTCTTCTTCACTGCCAAAGCTCAACTGAAACTCCAACCGACAAAACTGGCATTTCCTTTGAGTTCCTCCCAGTTCTTGACTGGATTGGCTGTCACCACAATAGACTGCTGCTGTTGGTCCAAAAAGGCACTGAAGTCTAAACTACATCTCCCAGAGTCACTGCCCATACAATCCTTTCTGTGGCTGGCTCCAGATTATGAGTCCAAGTTCTGATTCGTCCAAGGCACCATTTTAGAGCTAGCTTACCCCACACTGATTGGTCCAGTTCAGCAGTTCAAAACTAGAATGGGGAACTAGCAGACACAGTTCTGACTGCAAAGAAAGCAGGTTAGACAAACTGTAATTTCATTATTACTCTAAATAATTTCTGGCAAACAGTTACATCTTTCAGATAGGTTCCTTTTGCACTCCTAGTGACTGCAAAATGAAGTGAATTGCAGCAGCTTGAGTGGTACTCAATCAAAGAAACACACAGTCCCCTATACAACTAATTATGTCTGCAAGCAGACAGCTCTTAAAGAGACAGTACCAGAGGTTCTAAAACACTCACTGATAAATGGCTTAAATGCCAAACACTATTCAGGCTTGGAGCATTCAAGCAAGCTCCTGAAGTCTTTTAGGAACCCCCATTTGCAGGGGTTACACCCTTCCTAGCCTAGGAAAGCTTAGCGTCCGCGTCAGCAAGTACCCATAAGTTTCAACTGCAACCATATATATTTGCATTAGGCTCGCATACATGTAATCATCAGTACTATATCATTTTACCAAGAACACATTTCTGAAACATTGCAGTACGTCACTCTTACACAGTATTACATACACATTGCACCATAACCAGCTATTACCCTTGTACATGAAACCTGAAGAGGGGCCCTCCCTATCAGTTACCTTGGGGCTGGATGGGGCAAGGCACCATACTTAGAGGGCAAAACAAGTAACTTGGAGTTAGCACTTTTGCTCAGTTTGGGCAATGAGCCTGGGGACACATACACTCCTTTATGGACAACATTGAGAGCAAGTCCACAGGCCTCCCAAGTGAATCATAACTGAGGTGCACCACAGGCTTTACAGCTTGACTCAGTCTTTCTAGGGGGAACTGTTATAGTCTCTGCACTCTGAGCCTCATTTTCTGCAGCATTGTCCTCACTTGTCAGGGAGTCTCCATGTGGGAGAGGCTAGAACTTGGGGCACTTTCAGCTCCAGGAGTTACAGTTTCTGAGTCCACAACATTTGGCTCGCATGGAGAGCTTTTGGACACTGGCAGTGACTGTCAGGGCACCAAAATACTCTTCTTGTTTGGGTAATCACCAGTCTGCCCTAATCTATCATTTTCCTCCCTGAAAGCTCAAACAGTTCAACCATGCACAATGATTCCATTTCATCTGATCTGATGCTTTGCACTTCACTTTCTGGGAGCATTGGCTCCAGGATGAAGCTGGGGCTTAGACAGTCCAGAAGGCCCAGCTTTCATCTCCAGTATTGACTAGGATTGCCTCAAACAATTGACTCAGTTCAGAAGAAGGATAGTATTCAAAGTCACTCTCACTTTCTTCCGATATGGACTGACAGTCATGCTCAACTGGGACTTGTGGAGGGGAACACTTTAACTTTGCTTCTGTAGGTGCAGACTTCTTCTGATCTTTTCTTAGCAGCAGCTCTAGTCACTGGTCCAGAGGGGCATCTTCTAGGGCTCAGAATCAATTAAGATTTGTCCAATGGGAGCAAATGATTTATGCATTGTTTTTACATCTTTTGAATTATTCTCAGGCCTTACTTTGTACACTGGCAGATCATCTAGTTTGCCCACTACAATGTGAGAGGGAGATGGTGCCATCTGTCAGCAATCTTTGCTTGCCATGCAGTCCCAGATTTCAGGGGCAATACCCGATCTCCCTCCTGAGTTCCTGTGCTTTCACCTTTATCATACCTTTCTTGTTGGCCAGATTTCTTTTGCAGCCATGGTTTGAGCCAGTTGGTACGCATGAGTTAGCTGGCTTTAACTTTTGCACATACTGTAAATAGTTGTCAGCTTGAACCTCATCAGAGAGACCCTAAACACACTCTACTGGTAGTCGAGCTTCTTCCAAACATCAGGGTAGGGGAGAATCTAGTGGCATCACTTTGGTGCAGTTATAAGTATGTACCAGGGTGTTAATTTGTTGGCTCCATCTAGGCTTGTCCTTTGGGTGCAGGTTGCCTAGCATATCTAGCAAAGTGCGTTGAAACGCTCAGGCTGTGGGTCCCTGGGGTGGTAAGGAGTGGTTCTGACTTCGACTCTCTACAGAGAAAGCATCTCTTTGATCAGACGACTCTCAAAGTCTCTCCCTTGATCAGAATGGATTCTTTGGAGCCCCATAGTGAACAAAAGTTTTCACAAGTACTTTGGCTACAGGGATGCTTTCTGGTCTTTGGTGGGAAAGCTTGGGCATATCTCGTGAAAATGGTCAGTGACCACCTCTGGTGCTATTACTGATATTTCTTTTGATCTGACTCAAACTTAGAAAAATCAATACAGACCAGCTCCATGGGTGCACTGGTGGTTATGTTATAAGGGGCAGCCCTCTGGGCAAAGCTTTCTCTGTAAGCAGCGATCACAAGTTCGAACAAGTGTTGCCCCACATCAGCCCCATCTTAGGCCAATAGAATCTGGATCTCACCAAGTCAAGTGTTCTGTCTATACCAAGGTGCCCTATGTGGTTGTGCAAGGACCCTCAGTACTGAGTCTCGAAGGCAGTGAGCAGCACTAGTTGTTGCTTGTCTACTTGTCCCTCTGTCTACTGTTTCTCTGTATAACAGTTTATTGATCAGTTTCAACTAGGACCTTCTTTGTATAACAGTGCAGTTCTCAAATCAGTGGAGCGAATTGACACATCTTTTCCTGCATAGAGGGCTTCTAAAGCTGCTTGATTCATGGATCGCGGGATTGAGCCCGGCCATCACTGTCATTGTCCAGCTGAGGCAGTGCACCAATGTCTATTGCAGAACAGTGGCACAAGGCAGGTATGCAATTCTCAGAGGTCTCCAAGCAATCCACCATGCAGTCCACTGGGCGTCCGTGACATTTGTTCCTCCCTGTCAAATCTCCGGCAGAGTGCCCGAATGTCAGGTTCTGCCAATCGGACCCAATCATTCTGGGGAACAGGTCCGGAGAGAGCATCAGCATCTATGTGGTTCAGACCTGCTCGTATTCGAGCATATGTCATATGTAGATAATGCAGAAAGCCACCTATGGCCAGTGGCATCCAACTAGCTGAGAGTCTGCACATAGGTCAAAGGATTATTGTCAGTTTTACTAGTATTTTAGCCCCATACAAGTACTCATGGAATTGGTCAACAAGCCCACTTCAAAGCTAGGAACTCTAACTTATGTACAGGATAGTTCTTTTCGGATGGGTCAGGCTTCTACTGGCAAAGGCCACTGGTCTCAGGCCATTCTCGTGCTCTTTGGTACAACACAGCCCCCAACCCTGTAAGTCAGCATCAGTGTGCAGGATGTAAGGTTTTCATCGGGCATAGGCCAGCGCTGAGCATGGGTAAGTTGATATATGATCCTGAAAAGCAGTCTCACAATCAGGAGTCCAGCGGCCCCAAATACTTCACTCGGATGAAAATACACTTTTTCAGTCTTGAGGACGCCACTTTGGTATTTTTTGGGTTGGGGATACCCTTGAGTAAGGTTAAGTAAAGGGCGGATCACTCTTGAATAGTCCTTGATGAAGCTCGATAATAACCACAGAATCCCAGGAATCTTTGCAGTTCTTTTAGATTTTTGGGCTGTAACAGGTGGTCAAGGCCTCAACTTTACTTGGTCGGTCTCTATTCCTCGGTGGATACTATGTGTCCCACATACTTTACTGATGTTTGAAAGAATTGACACTTATCAATGGACAGTTTAGGCCAAAGTCCTCCAGTCGGTCCAATACCTTAAATAATCTGCTCTCATGTTCCTCCAGTGAGCTGCCAAACACAATAACATCATCTAGGTATACCAGGCACTCTAGTAAGTTCATGTCCCCACTGCACGCCCATCAATCGTTGAAAAGTGGCTGGGGCACTTGAAATCCCTTGAGGCATCCTCATGAATTCATAGAAGCTACGGACAGATAGCGTCAGCCTTCTCACGGTCCTCTTAAATATCGATTCAGAAAATTTCCATCATGGAGAGATCCAGCACAGAGAACCACTTGCTCCTGCTTAGGCAGTCCAGCATCCTGAATGCGGGCATTGTGTACTGATCTAGGGATAGTCCAGCCGGTTTAAGGAGTCGTCCAACACACACATCCTTACTGTTCCATTCTTTTCCTCACTACCACAATGGGGGAAGCAAGGGCTTTGGATTCTTGTATTACACCAGCAGCTACCTCTGCAGATGCGTCTCACATCATCTATGTCAGCAGGTGCCAGGCGCGAGACCTCTCACGAAATGGTCTTTATGCAGCTCGGATATTGTGCCTCGGCCTTGCACGCATCCTACATCCCATTCCTTAAAGAAAACACCTGGTCCTCTGGGCAAGCTTCTCACTGATCCTCACTTTCCATTCAGCTGGCAGGGAGTCGTCAAATCAAACAAGTCGTATGTTACTCTGTCATTCTTCCTGAACTTTGCTGTTGTAGCACTGCAGTGTCGCCAATGCACATTAGCCAGGATGCAACCTCTGTTTACTCGAATGTCTCTTTCAGACACATTATGAACTTGGACCATTACCCTTCTGGCTATAAGCATGAGCTCAGGGGCAAAATACTTAGGCTCACTTGCAGTCCCTCTGGCAACTTTCTCCATCGCCTGGTGCATCCAATAATATTTTATTCTAACATCCTTTCTGATACGGACCTCCGTAAGGTACTGGGCATTTGGCGCCAGGATCAGAGACTCAGGATCCTTCTTCCATACAATTCCGACCGGTTCCTCTGGTTCTGTTTTTCAGCATCTCTGCTGCCTCATAGGCCTTCTTAATTAAAGCCGGAACTCTTAAAGCTCTACTAGTCTTTGACCCTGTTTTCATAACACAACTGTGCCAGCCTTCCGAACATATGAGCATTTGTTCCAATCAACAAAGGGACACCATCATACAGTCCAGTGGGGACACACCAAGGCTAGGGTCTCTACTTGTTCGCTACCCAGCCACGGAGGTGGGGAAGACAGCCAAATTAGGATATACCTGGAATAGGGGTAGGCCTTCTCACTTAACCCCCATACATGCAGTCCTTCTAATGGTTGTAAAGGTCGTCTGACAAATGCTTCTGATACCAATCTTGGAACATAATTGTCACTTGGGAGCCACTGTCTAATACAGCTCTTGTAGACACTCCATTCACCTTTACAGTGGTCTCATGGAGGGACCCACTATTCTGGACCAGTCTGGAGAGGTGATAGTGGGGCCTGGGCAACTGACCTTGCCACAAAGGGACGTGAGTTAGCATTTTGGTGCCCTCACTGGGATCATTTTGTGCACCTCTTAACCACTGATTTGTTCTCCGCCTCTCTTGTAGCCTATATGCAACTTGTCAGTGTCTTTTGGGGACTGGCATTCCCTTTTCATGTGCCCATCTTTCCCACAATTATAGCAAAACATACTTTCTGGAGTTTGAGCTGGCCGAGGCGCCACACTGGGAGCCAGGGCAGGGGTATTACTAACTGGAAACCTGGGTGCCATTTCTGTCTGCGGCGTGATAAGCATTTGGAGACATCTCGTCAGTTTCTCCACTTCCATGGTCAAGGAATTGAGTTTGGAGCTGTTATCAGCAGGAGATACATGGGTGGGTACCCCCAACCCCATAGCAGATGCAGTCGGATGTAGGTCAGCTGCCTTACTTGCAGGCGTGACCTTCATAAAGGGACTGTTTTGAATTCCGGATCTCTCTCAACAGTTCACCCCATTGTGGCATATCTTTTCCTTGTCAGAGCACTCATTGACTGCCAACCTCTGCCCTGAACTTCACTTGATGGGTCACCCTCAGTCACTGGGTCATAGCGCAGCTATTGGTGCAGGTCCCTCCCGAGGTCATCTTTTCTCAACTCCTCGAATTTCTCTCATTAACTCATCATAGGAGGGTGGAGTTCAGTCGATCTGCCAGGCGTAACTGAAGCAACAGCAGTTCTGAGAAGGGGGCAGACTTAAGGATCCTGTCCAGCCTGGTTCGGTCCAGTTCAATCGCTGGCAAACTACCTTTTCTGATGCATTCTTGCAACAATTTTTCCAGCCGAGATACATACACAGACAACAACTCCCCTTGGTACTGTTGTGCATCTCTTACTCTCCACCATAGGTCCTCATCAGAATCTGGGCTCCCATACACATTCTCCAAGGCCTCAAGATAGGCCTGTGCAGTCGCTTCAGGGTTACTGGCCCGTTTGCAGGATGGTAGCCAGGGCAGGACCTCGAGGCTCTCACCTAACCTCTTTTCGCTGGCTTCCGAGCATTGCCATTCTAGCACTTGGGGCAACATAGTCTATCCAGGTCTCCCAGTCATCCTCCCTTGGGGGTGGGGAGGTGCCAGAGAAGATCCTCAACCTTCGGTAAGAGTCGTGACTAATGGCAGGTGCAGAAATAGGGAGTCTGCATTGGTTCAGCCACCATTACGGGCACTGGAGCAGGAGACGGTGTTGGGGGAGGAACACCTCAGGTGGCAAGAATAGTTTCTTCAAGTCCTCCACAGTTTTCCCTCTCCCAGCAACCATTCAGCAAATTTCTCCTCAAAGTTTCAGATAGTGGTGGGGCTGATTCTCCCTGGGTCTTTACTGTCCTTAGTTATCACTCTCAAGCAGTGAGGGCTCCTCTGGGGTAATGGTCTGTGGCACTTTGAGCTATCTATGGATCCTTAAACTCTACTAGGGCCAGGAAAGTGTGGGTGAGCAGATTAGCATGCCGACCCACCACCACAGGGTTTTGTAAACCTTCCACCTTGGAAAGTACTCCTGCACAGTGTCCGTATTGATACCCAGGGGATGTCCAGGATAAGCTATAGCATTTTGGGGTCGATCTCCTCCCTAGTACACCACTCCACCAGCGGTGCACAGCCACTTCTGTCGGGTACCCATTTTTTCTTAACAGTGGTTCGTAAATATGGCCACTAGAGGACACACAATCCCAGCGGTGCTCTCCAAGATGTAAACCCCTAGATGGCGCTATCCCAGGGGCTACTACCCCTGCCTGATTTGCTACTAACAGGTTGAGGGTCTGGATCCAATGAAGGGTGCCTCCACCCAGAGGTCAGGGTTTGCAATAGTTAAACTAACTTGGTCACAGCCCCTGGGACACTGCAACCCCTTTCTTCCTACTAGTGGCCCACACAATATATCAGAATTACCTTCACAGTATACACTACCCCCAGGTCTGGTTCCGGCACTGGGACCTCCTGTGAAATGAGATACAGTGCAACAATCACAGTACAGTACTTTAACATAGACAAATACCTCAGGCAGTATAACTTTGCTGAAACAAGCAGCTCTGATTTATTTAGGGGATATAACAAGGACAGGGGAAATCAGGTTAATTAGCTTATCACTCTAATAATCTACTAATGGCTCTGTGCACAGGCCTATCCCTATCAGTTACTGTCCCTGGGTACCCAAGCCCTAGTGGCTAGTCCAAACCGTGGCAGCTGGTAGGGGCCCTTTCACACAGAGAAAAGGAGAATTAAACAGTCAGAAGTACAGTAATTCCATTTGGATTTAATGTGGCAATTCAACAGGGAACGACCCTGAATTAGTACTCACGACCTCCAAATAAGATAGGGTCCTTCAATGTCAGCAGGGCTCACTTGAGGTACACAAACCTCTTCACACATTTATATAAAAGAAAGCACTATACCAGGCAGGCTGCATCTGTATCCCGATCGCAATTACTGCACAATACCCGGAGAACACACAGCAGATTCAGTTCCTGACAGACCGAAAGCAATTTTAGCAATTCCTCCAGTCTTTACAGGGTGAGCCTGGTTTCTACTCTTCAGAGATCCTTGATTCTTTTCACAGGACGGATTCAGTCCTAACAAGCTGTTACACAAGCTGCAGACCGGAACTCTGGGCCTTACATACACGTTTTTGACTAAAACTGCACACTGAAAAGCACAGGGCTCCTTCCTTCTTCACTGCCAAAGCTCAACTGAAACTCCAACCGACAAAACTGGCATTTCCTTTGAGTTCCTCCCAGTTCTGACTGGATTGGCTGTCACCACAATAGACTGCTGCTGTTGGTCCAAAAAGGCACTGAAGTCTAAACTACATCTCCCAGAGTCACTGCCCATACAATCCTCTTGTGGCTGGCTCAGATTATGAGTCCAAGTTCTGATTCGTCCAAGGCACCATTTTAGAGCTAGCTTACCCCACACTGATTGGTCCAGTTCAGCAGTTCAAAACTAGAATGGGAACTAGCAGACACAGTTCTGACTGCAAAGAAAGCAGGTTAGACAAACTGTAATTTCATTATTACTCTAAATAATTTCTGGCAAACAGTTACATCTTTCAGATAGGTTCCTTTGCACTCCTAGTGACTGCAAAATGAAGTGAATTGGCAGCAGCTTGAGTGGTACTCAATCAAAGAAACACACAGTCCCCATACAAACTAATTATGTCTGCAAGCAGACAGCTCTTAAAGAGACAGTACCAGAGGTTCTAAAAACACTCACTGATAAATGGCTTAAATGCCAAACACCATTCAGGCTTGGAGCATTCAAGCAAGCTCCTGGAAGTCTTTTGGGAACCCCCATTTGCAGGGGGGTTACATGAGGTAGGCCCCCTGCCTCACCCACAAAATCTCCATCAGTGTGGTCTACCTCCCTTCACTGAGAGGCCTCCCTATCCAACTTCTCATCATCCTAGTGTTTATCCTGACAAATAACCATACTACTGAGGTGCCCACTCTCAGTAGTTACCACACAGTCATACAAAATGGAAAGCCAGCGCAGTGAGGAAACTATTATAGCTGTAGAGTGCCTCCTCCCACCTGCCCTTTGCAACAACCCTCCTGGTCCCCAGTTACCATAGAGTTCTCTATCCTAATCATTGGGCTATTTCCTAGTCCCCACCTTACCCTTAGTGCCCCTAGTCCTAACAGCCACACCCTGGAAATGCTGGTTCCAAAAGGAAAACTTTACTTCCCAAAAATATGCAGGAAACTCATCCTAAACCTCCTGCTGATATTTGGAAACATCGACCTGAACCCAGGCCCCCTGGCTGCACATACCCAGAGCCCCACGCCCAATGGGCCACGAAAGATTGTGGTTATGAACATTGTCAGCCTCCTAGCCAAGCTGACACAGTTTGAGGCTTGGATGGCAAAAGACAGTCAGACATCACTGCACTGAGACCAGGCTCTTTTTTGCGTACACCTGACTTGGCAGTATCAATACCCAGCTATAACCTACACAGGCTGAATCATTATGGGAAAAGGGGTGGAGGATGTTTACTATATACCCGCAGCCACCTGCAATGCCACAGAGTTCAACTCTTGGCCACCAACAATGACCGTGAAAGCCTAGCAATCAAAATCCTGATAGACAAGGGGTGTAAAGGCCTGTTTGTCATGGCAGTCTACATCCCGCCAGGGTGGCAACAAGTAGGCCTTGAAGCCTTTGCTAACCTCTACTCCCAGGCAAGCCAAAATAAAGAAACTATCATACGGGGTGATTTCAACTTAAACTGGCTTGTCAGCTCCAGTGCCAGACACAGGGAATTGATTTCGGGTCTCTACCTGACACAAATAAATGAGGCCCAGTCAGGGTGATCCAAAGGAAGGAGGGTGGGGCAGCAAGATGTCACGGATGTAAGCTGAAAGGGGTCAGACTCAGAGGGGAGAGGAGGAGATGTCATTTTACTGAAAGGGTGGTGGAGCCATGGAATGCACTGCCCAGGAAGTTGTTAGAGGTGGTGACTGTGGACAGGTTTATTATTTTATTTATTTATTTAGATTTTGTTGACAAGGTAAGCCTTCTGAGACCAAAGGTCCCTTTTTCAGGGGCGACCCGGGGTTGAGTACACCAACCACTTTACATCAGGTTACACTAGGACATTTTCAAAATACATACACAGTTAGTACATGAGGCAAGGGAACAATAAGACAGTGTCAGAGTACAAACAGCAAGAACAGTGTCAGAGTACATACATTGTCAGTAGGGTACATATGGATAGGAGTAGGAGAATACTTTTACATTGTTGCAGGCCTAAAGAGATATTAACTTTAGAGAATAGCTAATCCAGGGGGAACAAGATTTTAGTCAGTAACCGATTTAGAGGGGTAAGGTTGGGTGCATTATCCAGCGGTTGCAGCAACAGAGGTTCAGTTCAATAAGGTAGGCTTTAAGACCGGCTTTGAACAAGGAGAGGGAGGGTTTGTCCAGCAGGGTAGCAGGGAGTGAGTTCCAGAGGTGTGGGACAGTGTACTGGAAGGAGCGCTTTCCTTGGTTGGTCCAGATGCAGGGTATGTTCAGGAGTCAATTGGTAGTAGACCGAAGGTAAAGAATGGAGACTTTAGGGCTGAGCAGGTCACTAAGGTGGGGAAGGTGGCATATGGAGGAGAATTTGTAGGTAAGGCAGGCAGAGGAGAAGGATAATTTATGCCTTAGTGTCAGCCAGTGGAGGTCTTTCAGAGCATCGCAGTGATGTCTCCTTGGGGAGGAGTGGGTTCCGAAGCAAGCAATGTAGTGGTAGAGGATGGTGAGCTTGTTTAGCTCAGTCTCTCTAAGGGACTGTAGTAGTGGGCAGCCATATAGCAATGAGGGAAGGAGGTTGCAGTTTGCAATGGCCCATCGTGCGTCTCCAGAGAGGGAGTTTCCTAGGCGGTTTAGGAGGCCCAGCCTCTGGTGGATAAATTTTGTTAAGGCATCTATATGGGGTTTGTAGGTTAGCTCTTGGTCAAGGACAACCCCAAGATACCTAAACTGGTCAGTGACCTCAACACTCTTTCTTTGGGCTGACAAGAGTTGGAGTAGTCCCCTATGGTCATAGCCCAGCCGTCGGGTCCCGAAGAGGACTGCTTTTGTTTTTTCCTCATTTAGTTTTAGGTGGTTGGCAGTAAACCATGCTTCAAGTTTTGCAAAGCTAGCTTGGAGTTTGGCTGGGATGACTTAGGGTTGGGGGTCATTGAAGTAGATTACAGTGTCATCTGCATAGAGGATAAGATTGCAGGGTGCACAATCCTCTTCAAGGTCATTCAAAAATAGTGAGAATATTAGGGGGCCCAGGATGGAGCCCTGGGGTACCCCAGAGGTCACAAGCCTAGGGTTTGATTGGACTCCCTGCCAGCAGACTGTTTGCGATCAGTTAGTCAGGTAGCTCGTGGTCCAGGAAAGGAGAAGCTTATGATTGACCAAGTCAAAGGCCTTGGATAGGTCAATGAATAGTGCATCTGTAGGGGTGCCTTGGTCCATGGCATTGACTATGTCCGATGTTAGCCTGATAAGGGTGGTGTCGGTGCCATGGCCTTTCCGAAAGCCGTGCTGGACTTTGGAGAGGAGTAGGTGTTGTTCCAGGTAGTCTTGAAGTTAATCATAGACTAGTCTTTCCTGAATTGTTCCCAGAGGGCAGAGAAGAGAGATGGGCCTGTAGTTCTTCACCCTGTCCCTAGTTCCTTTTTTGTGGACTGGGACTATGGTGGCAACTTTCCGTTTACTGGGGACCATCCCTTCTAGGAGGGATCTGTTGATAAGTAGGGTAACCGGGAAGGCAATGGCCAGTGCTTCAGCCCTCAGCAGCTGGGGTTCTAGCTGGTCATTCCCAGAGTATGAGTCAGGATTTATTTTGCACAGGAGTGACAGTACTGTGCTGGGATCAACTAGTTTCAAGTGGAATAAGTGGTGAGGAAGCACTGTGTCTGGGCGGGGGAGTAGGGGGGTCCCTGGCACTTTTGGGAGGCAGCCAGTAGGGTTTGTAAAGGATACGCAGAATGCTTCAGCCTCTTTGGTGGAGTCATTGGTAAATGAGTTCCCAACTAGAACTGAGGCATCGTGTTCTCTTGTGTGGCCTTTAAGGAGAGAGTTTATGTGGCCCCAGAATTACTTTGGGTTCATTAGATTGCCTGTTTGGAGGCCCTTGAGGAATTTTGATTTGGCCTGTTTTGTGGCTTTTTTACATTGGTTCCTCTGGCACCGATACTTCTCCCAGTCTGGATTGTCACCAGAGGATTTGTAGAGCCCCCATGCCTTGTCCCGGAGTTGCATGGTGTGTTATAGCTCAGGGTTTAGCCATTTGTGGCATTTTCCCTAAACTCTGAGTTTTTTCCAGGGGGCATGTTGGTTAGCTATGTCCAAGAACGTCTTGTTGAAATATTCAATGTCCTCATCAATTGTGGGAAGGGAGACAATTGGGCCCCATTCCACCTTCAGGAGGTCAGAGCAGAGGTCAGCTGGTTCAAATCGGCTGAATTTCCTCACAACAATCACTCTGGTGGCAGGCCTGGGGGATTTATTGGACTAGATACAGAAGAGAGGGCAGTGGTCGCTCAAGGAATCAGACATAATCCCAGCAGTCTGTATCCGAAAGAGGTTTGAGACAAGTGCCCAGTTGAGTAG
This sequence comes from Neoceratodus forsteri, assembly GCA_016271365.2. Classification (NCBI taxonomy): domain Eukaryota; kingdom Metazoa; phylum Chordata; order Ceratodontiformes; family Ceratodontidae; genus Neoceratodus; species Neoceratodus forsteri. The sequence goes on from CM028133.1 coordinate 119,354,611, forward strand.
TGAGTGGATGCCAGAGTTGGTGTTGTGCCTGGTTGGCATGTCAATCACTTGGGTAAGTGATGCATCCAGTCTCAGGTTCTTGATTTGGGAGGTATTTGGGGCAAGCCAGTTGAGGCTGAAGTCCCCGAGGAGGATGGTCTCCCCCAGGGGGAGCTTGAGGATGGCATTTGTGAGGGATTCTAAGGTCAGGGCGGCGGTTTGGGGTGGGAGGTAGGCACACCCGATATATACATACTAACATACTAAAATGCCAGCAGAATAGGCCTAACGGTCTTTCGTGTCTGCTCGTTTGGTCAGTCCCCCCAGCCTGGGTGCTGACCTTGTTGTCCCTCTCGCCTTCTCTGGCTTCTCCTTCTCAGTTCCAGATATTCTTGCTGCATTGGATTTTGCAGCCAGAACCCTTCCCCTGTACCTGTCCCACCCCCTCTTGAACCCCTCCACTGTCTCTGCCTCCACTAGCCCCCTAGGCAGTGCATTCCATGGCTCCACCACCCTCTCAGTGAAGTAGCACCTCCTCCTTTCTCCCCTGAATCTTCCCCCCCATGCCCTCTAGTGGCCCCTTCCTCCTTCCTTTGAAGCACCCCAACTGTTCCTCCCCTATTTATCCTCTTCATGTACCTAAAGACCTCTATCATGTCCCCCTGGTCCCTTCTCTCGTCCAATGTGTACATATTTAGCTCTTCAAGCCTCTCCTTATAGGTCCTGTCCCCCAAGCCCCAAATCATTTTGGTTGCCCTCCTCTGGACCCTCTCCAGGAGGTTAATGTCCCGCTTTAAGTGTGGCCTCCAAAACTGCACGCAGTACTCAAGGTGCGGCCTCACCAAGCAGTTATACAGAGGGAGTATCACTTCCCTCCTTCTGGAGGGATCCCCCTAGCGATGCATCCCAGCATCCTGTTGGCCTTGGCTGCTGCCCTCCTACAAGTCTCAGAGTTGTTCATCTTGACATCCACCACCACCCCCAGGTCCCTCTCAGCCATCGAGACTTGTAGCATTTCCCCCCCAGGGTGTACACTTGGCCTGGGTTTCTGGCGCCCAGGTGGAGTACCTTGCATTTCCCTGCATTGAACCTCAGCTTCCACTTTCTAGACCATCTTTCCAGAGCCTCCAGGTCCCCCTGTAGGGCCACCCTTCCCTCCTCCCCATCCACCACCACACCCAGTTTCGAGTCATCTGCAAAGAGACTCATCTCACTCCTGATTCCTGTCCTTATATAGAAGATTGGTATCTCTGAAGAGTAGTTTGAGAAGTAATACCTCAGCCTAAAATCAATTGGGTGTTTGGAGGTCGATCTGGGAGGCATTCAAGGAGAAGATGAGGTATATTGATACCCCCCCTTTTTTCCCAACTCTGTCCTTTCTTATGGTCTGGCAGCCAGTCAGTTCGACTTCATGAGGGAGGATGCGGGGCTTTAGCCCCATCTCAGTCACTGCTAAGATATCAGGCTTGTACAGCAGGGTCCAGGCCTCAAGGTCAGACATTTTGTATCTCAGGCTCCCGACGTTCATGTGAACCAGCCTGAGCCCCCCGAAGTTTGCCCAGAGGGGGATTGAAGGGTCACTGAGCGTGAAGTTAGGGGAGAAAGGACTGGGGATGGTTTTGATGTCCCCCCTGCATAGCTGCCAAATCCTGGGCGAAGGGCCCTTAAGGCTGGGGGGGGCATTATGATTGGTGGGGGTGTATAGGTGGGTTGTCAGTGTGATTGGGAGAGGCTGCTTAACCCTTTCGTGATTGGGATGTTCTGAAGCCATTGTTACGCAGTAACTGGGCTCATGGGAGTAAGAGGGACATTTTTTATAGGCTTTTGCGGTGATACAGGGCACAGGAGAGTAAGGGGGATGGGATTTGTAGTTTCTGCAGCTGGCAGCAAGCAGCAGAGTTTTTTTTTTCCAATTGCAGGAGTAGGACATAGGTAGCAAGGTATTTAATGTGACCTCTAGTGGATAGATCTGATAACCTGCAGATGGGAAAATGAGCTGATAGGTTATATAGCTCATGTGACTTTTGCTATATATTCAGATGCTCACCAAGGGCGGTGGTGGGGGTGGTGGGGAACCGGTGAGCAGCACTGGCGGGGCCTCAGCGTTAAAGCAGTAGGAAGGCATGAGATGCTGTCTACCCAGGCACATCGATCAGCCTGGCGTTTGTTTCACTAGTACTTTATATGCAATACTTGTGGGGGTCCACGTGGCTCTGTTCAGGTAAGGGGATGGTTGCACTTTCTTGGGGGAGGGTATCCTGTTTCAGCCCTCACGACCTCCGATGCTCCGGTTGAGGAGGATAGGTCTGGTGATCGCTTCATGGGGATGGCAGCGCTACAAGTGCCTCACGACCTCCTGGTAAGTTCCTGCTGTCTCTGTGGAGGTAGAGGAGAAAGGGGATGTTAAGTAGGGCACAGGATGAATGAAATCAGTTTAGTACTCAGGTTAGTGTTTAGAGCCAATGGCTCGCTTTTTTAATAATGTACGTTGGACTTTGCAAAGATTGGCCACGGCTCCTAGGTGTGCTTCATAATGCCGATTCCTAGCTATTTGTCAAATTCAGAAACGGACTAACGGGGGGCTGGCTGAGGTAACAGAGTCCTGCAAAATTACAATTATCAGGCTGCAGTTTCAAATTCCTTCTTATCTCTGTGTTCCTGGGCTCATGAATCAGCTTTAGTCAGCATGCAGGAGCTAATACTAGAAGAGCAGGCTGCGTTTTTGCAGTTCCTCCCAACTGTACTATTCAAAGATATATAGCATCTAAATTGGACTAGTGAGGGACTTGCTGGGAGAACAGAAAGGGGCAGAAAATTACTAAAATCAGGCTGTGGTTAAGATCCCCGCCCCCACCCCCGACTCAGGTTTCCTCGGCACATGGTTCAGCTTTAAAACAGAGTGCAAAGGGCTAAATTAGTGCAAAAAAGCAGGCTGTTATTTGAATTCCTTCCTCTCACTGGCTTCTGCGGCACGTGCACCAGCTATATCAGTATCAAAAGGGCTATAGAATAAAAAGCAGGCTGTGGTTTGAAATTCCCTCTCTATTTGACTATATAAAGTGTAGAACATTCAGATCAGGCCAGCAAAGGACAGGCTGAGGTTAACAGATGGAGCAAAATAACTACAGTCAGGCTGTGGTTTAAATTCATCCCTAACTGTGGCTTCCAATTTTTGAACAGTATACAAAGGGCTAATTAGTACAAAGGCAGACTGAGGTTTGAATTCTTCCCGCTCTCTAGTATCCTCAGCTTATGTTTTAGTACTAACAGTATGCAAAGGGCTAAAAAATAAAAGGCAGGCTGTGGTTTGAAATTGCTCCCAATCTCTAGTTGCCACAGTATGTTTAGTAACTCAGCACAGTTTACACAGCTTCCAAACTATTCAACCAGACCTGCAAGAGGCTGGCAGCAGAATAGATAGGGCTAGAGGCTATAAGTAAGGCAACAGTACATTTTTACTTTTACTTAAAGTAACAGCTGGATACTACAGAAATTAAGGGTTAGCAGTGGTTAGTTAAAGTAACAGATGCAAGGAGCAAAAAAGGCTATTTTTTGTCAGAAACGTGGAGTGTCCAGAGACTATCTCCACTGTTACGCTGACTTTGAAAAAAGCGCCAAAGGAATTGCAGTCTCTATTGTTCTCAGTGTTGAAGTAGTAGGAAGGCATGAGATGCAGTCTACCCAGGCACACCGGTCAGCCTGGCATTTGTTTCACTAGTACCTTATTTGCAATACTAGCGGGGGTCCGCATGGCTCCATCCAGGTAAGGGAATGGTTGCACTTTCTTGGGGGAGGGTATCCTATTTTAGCCCTCACAACCTCCGATGCTCTGGTTGGGAGGGGGATGGGTCTGGTGATTGCTCCACAGGGGGAGGGCAGCACTATGAGTGTCTCATGACCTCTCTGGTAAGTTCCTTCTGTAGGTACAGCGGGAGGATAAATCTGACCAGGCCCAATACAGGTGGAACATCTGGGACTGGGGACAGTATAACCCCAGGGGGAGGGGGGGGACACCAAAATTGACCCTCAGTGCAGGTGCTGAAAATTGAGCAGACTCAAGAGACCTTTAGGCCTATTCTGCTGGCATTTTAGTATGTTAGTATGTTAGAATGTTAGATGGTCAAGAGCTGTACCCGAACAAACTACCAAACAGGCTCCAGTACTCTGATTAACTGGGTGTTGGCGACACACCTGGAGTGACTGAAGGATGTACAGGCACTACCTGACACCCTCAGTGACCACTCACATATCCAATGTGAGTGGTCAGCTAAACAGACCAAACCTCCCCCAAGAATAGTGAGGAAAAGAGTTATTAAAAAAAGCTTGATGGCTGACTTTAGAAAACACCTCAAAGCAATAGACTGGAGCTTTCTTGGCTTGCGCTCCTCTGCAGACACAGCCTTACAGCTCTTCCTCAACCACTTCAATGCAGCAGTTGATAAGTTTGCACTGTATTGTAAAAAGTTGATTTGGGTGTAGCATGAACTTGGTCATGCCTCAACTTCTAAGTATGATGAGATAATGGGACCTACTCTGGAACAGAGCTAGGGCAGTTGGGTCTGCAACAGATATCCAATCCTACAAGATGGCCTGCAACAAGTGCACCTGGGCAATCCAATAGGCCAAGGCTTCCTACCACAGGAACCAACAATCACATTGCTGGGGTGACAGGAAGAAATTCTGGGCCTCATTAAAAAACCTTACAGGAACAGGTGACAGATCCCCCTTCCATGCTTCAAAACCACCATAATGAGGTCATACTTGATGATGACACTATGGCCAATGTTTTCAACAAAGCCCTCATGGATTACAGTGCAGTCCACTCCCCAAAGCTGGCTACATATCCTGAGAGATATCAAGCCACAGACCACTTGTCCTGCCACCCCAATTCCAGGACTTGCTCAGTCTTCTACTTTAGATGGGTCTCCATCAGCAAAACAAGAAAATACTTAGCAAGAGTCCTGTACAGAACAAGAATGGGAGGTGATGGGATTGACATGAAACTGATCTCTATCGCCCTACGTGAGGTCATAGGACCTATCACCAAACTGTTCAATCTGTCCATCTCATCTGGAAAACCGCTCTGGTCACACCAGTGCACAAAGGGGGTGACCAGTAACCAGTAACCAACTACAGACCCATTTCAATCTTATTTTTGCTATCTAAAGCATTGGAAAAAATCATTACTGATCAGCTTATGGAACATCTACATAAACATGACCTCTCTCCCCCCAACAGTTCGTGCCTCCCCCTCCCACCCCTGCTTCAAAACATCCCTATGGAACTTCCTAAAAGCTGCATCTACCTGCCTGTGTTTTGCATAATACCCAGTCTCCTACCACTGTTACCTCTGCTGGTAACCCTCTTTAGGCACTTACTGCCCCCCAGGTGGAGCAGCATTACTGTTTAGTATCAATAACCACCCCCTGTCCAGCACTGAGTCTTCTCTTTCACTATGGGCGTTCAGGTCAGGAAAGAGTATACAGGTGTGCTCCAAACAATTTTGATGTTGCCACCATTTGAGTTGTTTTTTTATTATAATTTCTAGTTTATTATTTGATGTTATTCTACCTCCCTATGGTGTCATGCCTATCTGTCACTTGTTTGCTCTCAGTGCAGCTTTGAGCCTGTGTGTACCTTTAGCTGTTTTACCCACTGTTGGAGCACGTGGCTCTTGTATGTAACTTTGACTCTGTATTTGTTTCATGGATACCTTGTAACTATCCCGGGTCACACCTGAAAATAGGCACTTAGCTGTCTAGTATGCTTACCTAGTTACCAAAAGCAAATAAATAAATAAATAAGGCAGCATGGTTTTCGCAAGCAGCATAGCACTAATACCACACTAATCGACTTCTATGGATATGTGCATGATACACTTGTCAGGGCAATCTTTATTGACCTAACCAAGGCCTTTGACCTTGTAGATCACCAGCTGCTGCTCCACAGGCTACATGGCCTAGGTCTGTCTCCCATTGTGGTCAAACTCACTAAAAGTGTCACCAACAGCTTAATCTGGTTCAAGGTCAGTTAGCATTCATCTGTATTCCCCTCCCATGGGTTGTGCCTGAAAATAGGCAGAATTTGTCTAGTGCACTTACCCGGTCAACAAAAACTAAGTAAACTACTAAACTAAACTAAATGCTTTTCCAGCTACTTAACAGGGATGTCACAGAAAGTAATGGTCAATGGTTCCATCTCCGACTCCTGAGAGATAACAGTAGGGGTCTCTCAGGGAGCCATACTGGACCCACTCCTGTGTAGCCTCTTTGTCAACAATCTCCCTTATGCATGCCCCATGGTCAAGATCCTGCTATGTGCAGGTGATATTGTATTCTTCCGCAACTCCTGTCAAGATGCCCTCTCTAGGAATTTGTAGTGCAACTTCAGCTTACTACAGGAATGGCTCAAAGTTAGTCTGCTGGTACTCAACAGCAAAAAGACCAAGGCTATGCTTTTTACTGTACGTCAAAAGAGAAGATCTATCACACCCCTCTCAATTACCTGCAATACTCACTCCACCCTGGAACAGGTGACCTCATTCCAATATCTTGGCATAACCTTTGATGAGTCCATGTCGTTCTGTGATCACATTCACAATATTACTGCCACCACAAACAGGAAGCTTGGAGCCCTATATAGGCTCCGGTACTGCCTCACACCAGAGGCTAGGGCCCAGGCATTATAGGTACAATCCTACCCATCCTGGACTACTGGAATGTAGTATATGGTGCTGCCTCTGACTCTAGCCTGGTCAGAGTTCAAACAACTCTCAATAAAGCCACTAGATTTGTGCTTGTTGCCAATCATCTAACACATACGTGTGATCTATACATTAGGACACATTGGCTCCCACATATGGATCTCATTAAACTCCATGCCTGCCTGTTGGGGAAGAAGGCCCTCCTTGGCCTTTCACCCCCCTCCCTACAAACCTTATTCTGCCTTGCACCCTCAGTGCACACCACTAGAACTGTCACCAAGTAAGCACTAGCAGTGCCATAAAGAAGGACCATGCTAGAGAGGTGAATCTTTGTAGTGAGGGTGCCTATCTGTATAAGTGAGCTCCTGCTTGCCACCAGAGGTCTCACATGCCTAGTCCACTTCAAGTCTAAACTCAGAAAAGTCTTCTCCCTCCTGGTCACTGCTTTAGCCACTCTTAACCATGCTGCATCAATCCGCAGTGTGCCTTGGGCACTGATAAAGACCCTACCTACCTACCTACCTACCAAGTATCTTTCTCCCTTCTTTCCCCAACCTACCCATTCTCAACTGCCCCTAATTCCACCTCTAGCACTCTGTCTGATTCCACCTCCATCACACTCTCAGTTTCTCCCCCTCTACCTACCTATTTGCAACTTCCCCGCTACATTTTCTTCTATATTCCCTGGCTGATGCTGCTTGGTGCTAACTTAGGTATTGACAATGCTGTTGTGCAGTTGCTTTAGAGCCCTCTACTGAGGACATGCTTGGTCTATTGCACTTATATTTGCTACTATTCTGTGCTCATGATGTGTTCTATGTGATATTTTGAAGTGTATTATGTGATATTTGCCTATCTTTTCCTCACTACTGATTACTCGATGCTCTTGAATTGTGTGTTGCCTTGGCTAGTTTACCCTATACAACTGTTTACTCCTTGCTCTAACTTAGACAAGGCTTTATTTAGCTTATTCATTTGATGCAGTACAGGCTGAGGCTGACAAAGTACAGCACATATTTCATCCTTTTGGGCTTCTCACTGTACTTTTCAGTGTACTGCAGTTACTGTCTCAAACCATAACTAAGTCAGAACCCAAATGCAAACAAAGTTTAGAACACTTACTGTGACCATACTAGGATAGCAGAGGTGCAGTTTTCTGGAAGAGTAGTTCATGGGATCTGTGTAAACAGGATATCAATTTGATTTTTTTTCTCCATGCATATGTTTTCCTCCTTCATTCAGAGGGTTAGTCCAGAGCCCAGTCTCTAGTCTCCTGTGTACCTGCCATCTCACCTGCCTTAGCCATCTACCTGGTCTTGGTTTCATCACAAGATTCCTTCTCATGGCAGGGCTGAAAGTGGAAACCCCCCCCCCATTCAATAAATACTAGGCGGACCAGTGTGGTGGCTAAGCAGTGCTATGGACATTAGTGTGGCCTCATTGGGCTTCATTAAGCCATTACAATGCCCTTTTCTCATTTTTCTTCTCACTCCTCTGTGGAGTGTCAGACTTGTGCATGGAGGTGCACTCATCTGATGTTCCCCTACAGCTCCCTTCCATACATGCATCCTCCATGACACGGCTCTAATCCCAGGCATCCACCTGAGGGCAGGCTAGGCTGGGACAACAGACCTCCTTTCCCCAGGAGAGGAGAGCAGCCCCTTGGATGATTGATCCTCTCCCTCCCTGGCTGACCCCAACAACCCAAATCTGTTCTTGAATCTGGGTTGCCGGCATAGGAAAAGGTTAAGTGCGAGACACCTCAACACTTGTCACCACTGGACCACCTCTGTCAATTTGATTTTTAATGTACTGATCAATACTGAATCAAGGCAGACATCATAGGTTAGCATACTACTCAGTCATAAATGTAAGCATTTGCAGTGAGTTACTTTACTATACAAGGATAGAGGCACACTGAGTATAACTCTTGCTGTCAGAGCAGATGGGTATATGACTGAGATAGCTAGGAGATTGTAACCAGGAGGGGTAAGTGGAAACATAGAAACACAGAAACATTAACAATGGTGGCAGAATAAGACCAAAGGCTCATCCAGTCTGCCCAAGTGCCCTCTAATCCCTGGGACCTACTGTTCTTCCAGGGTCCTAACCCTCCTCATCCTCTCTCTGTTCTCCCACTTGTTCCTGTTTCCCCCCAGTAACCACTATTCCATTCATTATGTCCCAGCCCTGCTTGAATCCCCTGTTTTGTATCCACCAATTCAGCAGCAATTCCAAGGTTCCACCACCCTTTCATTAAAGTAGTACTTTCTCTCATGTCTCCTGAACCTACCTCCTGTTAATTTCCATTCATGTTCATGTGACTATGAATTGGTATTCAGGCTAAAAAGTTCCCTGCAGTTCATTCTGTTAATTCCTTTAAGGAACCTGAAGGTTTTTGTCACATCTCTCCTCTCCTTTCTGGTCTCCAGTAAGTACATATTCAGTGTCTTGAGGAACTTCTCATATGGTTTACCCTTCTGGCCCTGAATCATTTTTGTTACTCTGCACTGCCCTGTCTCCAACCTATCCTTATATTTTTTGAGGTGAGAACTCCAGAACTGGGTGCAGTACTCTATGTAAGGTCTCACCAGGGACCTGTAGAAGTAGATACTGTACTGGAAGTGTGGGGTCTGTAGCTTAGATCAGGACCTTCAATCAGGATATAAAGGCAGAGTTATCATTATGCTAGCCTGAGTTCAGAGGAAGGCAGAGGGAATTCATCCCAATAATTAGCTGGGGAGTACTTGTTAACTGGAGAGTTAATCTTAGGCAGAAGTGAAGCGCATGTCTGCATTTAGTCTTCACTTCAATTAGAGTGCATTGAACTTCAGTTGAAGTAAACAGAGCTTAAAGTTTAGTCCACCCAAGCATCTGATTACATGCAGCATCCCATTGCAGGAGAGGAACAGAGCAGGACTGGGGAATCTGCCTTGGGGACATCTGTAGGTCTTTTGCAGGTAGACCACAAAACCACAGGGGACTCTGCTTGTGCAGAATCTGGTAAGCCACAGGCTGAAAGCAGACCAATTTCTGAAAGGTATCATAGTAATTCACTATATAAGCTATAGCACCTTTGTATTTGAGTGTATACATTTTCAGTACTTAATCTGTACTAATTAGTAGCCACGCCTAACTACCTATCTAGATTATGGATATAAGGAAAACATAGCAAACTATGTATCTAGAGTAGGGGGATAAAGGAGGCACCCAAATACATATCAGTCAGGTAGCCATTTAAGGCAGTACCTTAGGCTAAACCCTATCTAGAGGATGGGCCAGTTTGGGTCTTAGGTAATGGATGTAGGCAGGTAGAAGAAGGATGAGTAGTACCATCAGTCCAGCAGCTATTATGTGCAAGGAGACAGTTGCCAGTATGGAGCATAGATACAGTGGGGGAGATCACCATCTGCAGGGACTGTGGGGCATTCATCACCAGTGTTACACTCTGAAGGAGGGAAAACTACTCATTATGCAAGGCCATTGGGGAGCTCCATGCTCAACTGCTAGTGGCAAGAGAAATATCTAAGCTGCAACATCATCTGAGTTGGTGCACACACCTAACACCACCACCCCTCCAAAAGTCCACTGGCTGGGGTGGCTGGAGGATGGGGGTAGAGGAAGGGGGGAATGATGCAGGGGCAATAACAAGATGGTTGATAAAACCCACAAAATCCAGACAGTAAATTGCTTTGTACCCCTGAAGAAGGTTCAGGTGCGTAACTCATTAGGGAAGGGGGGCTCTCAGTCAGTCAGGAAGAAAAAGCAAGACAATGTGGTGGCCCCCATGATAACAGCAGGAGAAAGTTAGCAAGGAGTATCTTGGTTATAGTGGATTCAATGATTCAAAGATTGTGGCGGTGGTGGGTAGAGGGTAACGATAAGGGAAGTTGCCAGATGCCTTCCTAGAGCATTAGCCATTTGGGATATGGATTGGCTAGGGCAGATGGTAGAGAAGGGTGTGGGGGAGCTGGGGGCACTGGTACACTTGAGTACCAATGATCTGATGAAACAGGCTATGGAGACAATAAAGCTGAATTTTTGAGGGCTGGGAGACAGATTGAATTTGCACTCAATTTCCCTGGTCTTTTCTGAGGTTCTTCCTGTTTGCTGTAGGGGAAATGGGAAGGACAGAGTGAGCATAGAGGAGATTAAGAAGTTGAATGGTTGGTTGAAGGGATGGTGCCAGAGGGATGTGAATCACTTTTTGGGGGATGGGGGGCTTCTGGGTCAGAATAGTCTTCAAGGATTCTGGCTTCATCTAACAAGGGAGTGGACCAATGTGTTGTGGCAGAAGTTTGATATCTGTATTGGTGGACAGTTAAACTGACTGTAGGGCAGGTTGAGGCTGGGGATATCACTGAGAAGAGTTGGGAAGTGGAGAATCTGTTTTGGACTCTCCCTGAATTGGGGACTAGAAGAATAGAAGGGAATCAGCCAGGCCTAAGATCATAATAGGGCATAGAGTCATGCCAGGGAGGGGTCTCACTAAGCCTGCCAAAATAGGAAAAAGTAGAGGTTAAGGAGGCCATGGAAAAAGGAAGGTGCAGGTCATGTAGAAAACAAAAAGGGTATAGGCACAAGGTGGAAGGCCATCTGCTTTAATTCTATGAGTCTGGGAAACAGAATCTGTGAGCTTCAGGTTATGATTCAAGATGCTGGGCTAGACCTTGTAGCCATTACAGAAACTTGGGGCACAGTGAACAATGCCTGGGAACTGACTGCCCCTGTTTCTCCATGTGGAGGCATATTTGTGGGAAGGTAAAGGAGGAGGGGTAGCCCTCTATGTCAGGGAAGAAATCAAGGCAGTGGAAGATGAATCCATCAGGGAATGGGGTAACAGAATCACTGTGAATTCAGGTCAAGGAAGGCATCATATAATAAATTAGACAAGGGGGTGATCTACAAACCACAAGGGCAGGATGAAGAGAGTGATAGGGAACTGGGGATAGAAAGGAGAAGATTTTTATAGTAAGGGATTGTAACCTGCCAGAGACTGACTTGGACATTCAGCAGCTTGGAGAGCCAGACGTCAGGCTCTGCTAGCTACTTTGCAGACCTACATGCTGATGCACCTAGTCAAAGAACCCACAAGTGAGGTTCCAGAGCAACCACCATAGCTCGGCACAAAGGAGCTGGTCAAAACATTTTGATCCTTGACAGTCACCTGTCACCTGATGAAGTTTTAGCATCCTCATTGCTGAGAAGTATTTAGTGTATCAAACCACAGTGCTGAGCTGTTAATATCTGTCAGAGCCTAATTTTGCCTGAGGTTAAAGTTAATACCTAGAGGCATTTGATGTCCACTGATTTGAAAAATAGCTGACATAAAATATCAATGAAAGGGAGTTTTAAATGGTTGTAGAACTGGACTAGGAAAATTCCTGTTGTTAGTTTTGACATGATGTTGATATTTTATACCACTTCACCTACCTCTAGAACCACCAAACCCCAGTTTACTTACTGGAATTGTTGGTGAAGGAAGAGAGAAGAAAAGGATTTCTCAGTCTAACAACCCTTTGAGACCTGTATGTTAAAATAAACTAAGGGATTGGGGGTCTGCTGGAGCAGATGGTTATTCAAAGTTGATGTCCTTCACCAGACAGGACAGGGGACTAGGGATTTAGTTTGACATCTACACTGGCAGAGAATTAAGCTAACTGTGGGGAAGGCTGGGGCTAGAGATTCCACTGTGAAGATAGAACAAGTGGGGAACCAAAACAGGACTCACCTGGGCATGTTGATAAGGTGTTCTGGAAAGAATAGATGGGGAAATGGATCCAGGGGACAAGGCCTACCAGGTCATAATGTCACATGTTTAATAGTGTACGACATTAGAGCTAACCTGGAATAGCTTGGTAGGTGACAGTGAATGGTGCAATACCGCTAATGCTGCTGTAAGAAGTATTGCAATGCTTGCACTATCCCAGGCAGAGGATAAGATGTCAGCTGGTATGGGGTTCTGTCAAGCAGCTACTGTGGCTCAATAGACTGAGTCACTGCAGCAACAAACCCAGGTGCTGCTTCTGGGACCAGGTTTGATTCCCGATTCCAGAAATGTTTATTGTTTTTACACATTTAGTGCAGTTTTGAGTTGACCCCACCCCCCAGGTTGAGAATCCTTATTGGGACGGGGGGAGTTCAGGTGGGTGCAGGGGGAAGATCCCCCTGCAAAAAAGATATGCCATGTGGAAGAAATTGCACTGTATTGGCAGCACGATTTTACAATGCAACATAACATCTTGTGACATTGTGACCTCACGCTGGGACAAGGCGGGCTAGACACAGTAGACATGAAAGGAAGGGGACATACAAGACAACAAAGTCATTAAAGAAGGGTGATGGGGAAGCCAAGTGAGAACCAATAGAGGTGCAGGCTTATGTTGGAGGGTGGTATGCTTTAATGCCATTAGTTTGGGTAACAAGATTAGTGAGCTCCAGGCTTTGGTGGTGTAGGCATAAAGCTCATTAGGATTATTTGATCTGTTATTGCAGCATAAGAATATAAGACATGCAGATGGCTTATGCTTAGTTAGGGATTATAATAAGCTGCACACTTATTGGCCTAGGTCTTTTGGTCAGTCTCCATGGGCAGCTGGATTGTCAACTTCCTAACCACAGACACAGACACACGCACACACACACACACACACACACACACACACCATATATATATTCACTGCCAATTTTTAGGGAACTCAGAAGTGTGAATTTACCAGAATTGCAAAAAAAAAAAAAAAAATGCTGCTCATGAGAACTTAGTTGTTTTCCACATGCAAGAGTTATCTATCCCTGAGGAGAGGCAAGGAAGACAATAATGTCTATTGCTTAGTTACCAGTACTGATAAGAGGATATATCACATGCTGTGGAACACATGCAGTCCTGGAAATGTTCTGCTGAGATTCCTTAGTTTCTTGAGGGTACTTGTATGTTGTCACGCTACTATATACAAAGCGGGGTATAAGTATGGGTCCAAAAGAGCTAAGGATTTGAGATGTGGATACCATCTTGAGACACCCACTACCAGCTTCACAGGGATGGTAATATAGGCCTATTATCTATTCTCTGTAAGGTAATTGCTACATAATTTTAGTCAATAAGATTATACTATGTTTTTTATTGTTATATTGGCTGACTGCATAAAAAAGAAAACTTAGATTCATAGATTCTGTCAGCAGATAAGGACCAGCAGGCCCATCCAGTTTGCACATTTATGCTAGTTCACAAAGTGACCAGTGAGCATTATTGGTAATTGGCTTAGCTTTTTCTTCCTGTCTCATTATTCCTTTGTTTCTGTCCAATGCATGTTTAAAACCCACCACAGTACAGGCTGCCACCACCTACTGGGGCAGGCTATTCCATGCATCCACCACCCTTTCCATAAAGAAAAACTTCCAAGTATTTCCCCTTATGAACTTGCATCATCTGTCTGAATATCATGTGACTATTTTGTGATTACTCAACCAAAACACCTCAGTTTCCTTACAGTGGCAGACTCTGGACTCGATCTCGTGGTTGTTACAGAAACTTGAGTCACTGTGAACAATAATCAGGACATAGTGATCCCAGGCCACACGTTATGTGGGCATGGTGGGGGATGTGTAGAGGTGGAGGGATGGCCATCTATATTTGAGAAGGGATGAAGCCAGTACAGGATGCTACTATTTTGTGGAAAGAGGAGGCAGAATTACTGTGTGTTCAGCTCAGAGTTGTCATATATGAAAACTGACATAGAGATGGATTACAGATCACTGGAACAGGAAAAAAGACAGACATAAGAACTATGTGCTGAAGTCAGAGGACAGCGAAGGGGGACGTTGTAGTAGTGGGAGATCTCCACCTGCTAGACTATGAATGGGACATGCTAGTGGGCAATAAGCACTAGAAGTCAGGCTCTGCTTGATGTCCTGCAGGACAGCATGTTGGTATAACAGGTCAGGGATCCAACTAGACAGTCATTCTAGATGTAGCACTCACCAAGTCAGAAAGAGTACTGTAGGTAGTGTACAGGTGGGTAACATCTGGGGTCTAGCGACCACACTACTATATGGTAAAAGGTGGTCCTGCACACCTGTAAGCCATTATCTAATGCTGACATGTTAGACTTTGGGAGGGGCAGATTTTAACCATATAAAGAAAATTGTGCTGGCCAGATTACTTGAGGGTAGAAAGCATCAGGGGAATGAAAGAAAGATGGGGGCATAAAAAAGAGTTACTCTCGATGCAAAACAAAAACACATGCAAGGCAAGGCAACTTTATTTCTATGATGTCCAATCCCTTAGACTCTGGGCACTTTACATAAAACAGGCATCGAAAACAGATAAACGCATAAAATACATAAACAATATACATAAATGCACATATATTAGAATATATATATATATATATATAATACTATTAAAGCAAATAAAACTCAAGTTTAAAATGATCTCTGGTCATTAACGAATGTCATCAGGGAAGGAACAACTATAACAGCAAGAACAGTCATCAGGAAAAACAAGTACAAGAGACCTATATAGCTCTCTAAAAGGATTAGGGAGGCAGTGAGTGCTAAAAAGAAGGCTTTTAGGCAAACAATCAGTGGCCCAAATCTGAGCGGAGACTTAAGCATTTTTGCAATTTTTTTTAACCATGAAAACTCACTTGAGTAATGATTCATATTGATGTGGAGTTTGAATAGCACATTTTATGAGAAGTATATTTATTTATAAACAACAGTTTTTGAAAGGAACTCATCTGCTGGTATTATATCCCTAGTTGCTTGTGACTCATGTGCAATTCTTTGGCACAATGAATCTGTGTTTGCTTAACAGGCAAAACAAATTAGGGTAGACATAGTTTGAATCCTGGCAGTGACTTGAACACGTTTTGCACTTTTTTGTGTAAGATGGAAAATCGGTTGAGTAGTGATTTGTGGTGGTGTGGAGTGGAATAGTAAATTATATGAGAAGTAAACTTAGCTAAGAACAATCATTTTTGAAAGTAAATTGCCTGCTGGAATTAGATTCCTAGTCACCTGTTTTGCAGGTGGACCTAACTTCTATATAATAGTAACTGCAACTTACATTCCTGCAGTTCTGTGGCATGGTAAATGTTTGATTAGTAGGCAAAAGGTCAGTGGCTCAAATATGATCAAGGACATAAGCTTTATTTCAAATTCTTGTGTAAGATAGAAACTCACTTAAGTGACAATTCATGGTAGTGTGGACTTGGAATAGTAAGCAATATGGTACATAAATTTAACTAAAATCAACAAGCTGTGTAGGTGTAGTGGCAGTTTTCGAATTATGCCTACCTGTATTTTAGCCACTGATTCTTTGCCTGCTAAGCAAACACTTACATTCAGTGTGCAACTGAGGTACTGGTAAGTGAGTTGCCATTCCTACGATAAGGAGGTTATGTAACATCCTGCAAAACAGGGGATTGGAGATCTAATCCCAGAAGGCAATCTAGCTTCACAAATTGCTATTCTTTGATAAATTTACATCCCATATTATTTACCATTCCAACTTCACACCACCATGCATCATCACTCAAGTGAGTTTCCATCTTACAAAAAAAAATGTTTAAGACCCTGCTCAGATTTTAACTGATCCTATTTCTGCAAAACAAACACTCAGTGTTCCACAGAGCTGCCGGTAAGTTTCAGTTCCTATAATATAGAGGTTCTGTCATACCTGTGTAACCACCCAGTCCCCTGGGGTTACTAGAATCTGATCAGTGTCAGTGCTAGGTAGGAAAGGCAGCTGGTGAATAACTAGTTAAATAGGGTTTTCACCTATTCACTCTACTGTTTACTTGGTCTCAGCTGAAATGAGAGAGATGAGGTCATTTAGAACTCTTGCAGCAGCATAAGCCACAGCAGCTGGCAGTGAGTGGGGAGTTTTAGAATCTTGAGTTAGTGTGGTGTTAGCAGTTGAAGTGTGATGAGTGAGAGCTGCAGTGTGGGCACTAAGAGGAGAAACTATTTTCTCATCCTAGTCCTGAAAGTAGCTTGCCTGCCAAATGAAGTGGTGGAAACCATTGTCTACAGCAGGATCTCCTGGTTTTCAACCCCAGAGGGATGAAAGGAACTGCTACAGAATGGATCCTAGGGGCAATCCCTTATTTGATCCAGGACAATTTGAAGCTGCCTGTACTGTTGTAACTGTGAGTAGATTTGACTTTGTGCTTCCTGAAGAAAGTAACTATACTTTGTGTGTTTCTCTGGTTAAAATGGAAAGGTACACTAATTCTGTTCTAAGTCTGAGACTTTTCTCAGTTTGAAGTTGGCTGACAATTGTGGGGTCCAGAGGCAGACTAATGCACATTGTTTGGGACTTTAATTTCCTACACTCCCAGAGTAGTTTTCCCTATTGCTGGATGTGAAAGTTCATTCAAAGATGAATTTTCCTAAGTGTTTTTCAAGACGTTTTGAGGTGTAATTCTGAAAGAATGGTTGGGTATGAAATTGGAAGCAAAGGGTGGGCAGACCCCATCTGGAGTAACAAGTTCAGCACTACAGGTTCTGTAAGGGTGCCTGGTTATTTAGGACATGGTGGCCAATGTCTGAAGACATGCTTACCCTCCTGGAGTGGGTTTTGCTAGCAATGATCCCACATGTGCTCAGTTGTGGCCAGTGCAACTAGAAGAAATGGCTCAGTTTTGGCCAGTAGCAACTTGCAGACATTCTAAAGTCCTATGCCACGTGAGAAATATGTGTGCCCAGTTATGGCTAGTGCCACTAGAAGACATGTGTGTTCAGTTGTGGCCATTGTCACTGAAGAGAAGTCAGTGTCCTATAAAATATGGGAATACACATAGTTTCTGTCGGATGCAGTCATACTGTTAGTGCTAGGTAGGAAAGGCAGCTGGTGAATAACTTGTTAAATGGAGTTTTCACCTACTCATTTTCTTGTTTACTTGATCTCAAGCTGAGATGAGAGAGAGAGAGGAGGTCATTTAGAACTCTCGCAGCAGCATAAGCCACAGCAGCTGGCTGTGAGGAGGAGTTTTAGAATCTTGAGTTATTGAGGTGTCAGCAGTTGAAGTGTAAGGAGTGAGAGCTGCAGTGTGAGCCCTGAGAGGAGAGCCTATTTTCTCACCCTAGTCCTGAAAGCATCCAGCCTGCCAAGAGAAGTGGTGGAAACTGCTGTCTACCGCAGAATCTCCTGACTTTCCTCCCCAGAGGGATGAAAAGGACTGTTAGAGAATGGATACTAGAGGCAATCCCTTATTTGATCCAGAACCATTAGAAGCTGCCTTTACTGTTCTAACTGTGAGTAAATTTGACTTTGTGCTTCCTGAAGAAAGTACCAGTATTTTATGTGTTTCTCTGGTTAAAAGGGCAAGGTACACCAGTTCTGTTCTAAATTTGAGACTTTTCTCAGTTTGAAGTTCGCTGACAATTGTGGGGTCCAGAGGCAGACTAACGCACATTGTTCATGACTTTAATTTCCTACACTCCCAGAGTAGTGTTTCCTAATGATGGATGTGAAAGTTCATTCAAAGATACATTTTCCTAAGTGTTTTTTCTAGAGGTTTTAAGGTGTAACTCAGAAAGAATGGTTGGGTATGAATTTGGAAGCAAAATGTGGGTAGCCCCCCATCTGGAATAACCAGGTCAGGACTACAGGTTTCGTAAGGGCCTCTGGTTATTCAGGACATGGTGGTTAATGTCTGAGGAGAAGTTTACGCTCCTGGAGTTGGTTGTGCTAGTAATGAGCCCTAGAGTGCTCAGTTGTGGCCAATTCATTAGAGATGGTTCAGTTGTGGTCGGTCACCACTTACAGAAGTTCTAAAGTCCTATGCTATATGGGAAAAATGTGTGTTTAGATGTGGCTGGTGCCACTTGAAGAAATGTGTGTTCTGTTGTGGCCATTTCCACTGAAGAAAATTCAGAGTCCTATGAAATATGGGAATACACAGAGTTTCTGTCAGATGCAGTTGTACTGTTAGTGCTAGGTAGGAAAGGCAGCTGGTGAATAACTTGTTATTACATTTACACATGATTGTTATTACATCCAAATAGGGGAGATTGGAGGTGGATCGCTGCCACATGCTAAGCCGCTGTTAGGAGCTGCTGTAACAGGATTTACTCAAGGCTTATTACTCATTTTTAAAAGGTATGCCACCTTTGCCTCATTTAACAAAGTGAGTTAAATCTTTCCGGACTGACTTGTGTAGCCATCGCCAGTCCTTCTTGTTTTGTCCCTTTGTTTTTCAGCCTCCAGGCCTTGGAGTTTTTCATGGTGGAAATAGCCTCTCCTGCTGACAGAACTCCAACAACCATGCAGGGGGGTTGAATGGGCAAACAATGGATGACTAAGAATAAAAAGAGGAGAGTGCACCCTCAAACTTAAAAAAAAAACAGTTGATTACTAGATTGACATAAATATAGCCTTTCGGCTTCTGCAGTGTTTCTCTCCTGTGTTTGGTGATCCCTGCTTTAGCGATTCTTTAATTTTGCGAAGCAGGAGAATTACCTGAGGTTTTTGGGGGTTGCATTGTTCTCACTTCTTAACCTTAAAACATTTTTAATGACCCATTTTAAATGAGTCTTTCTACATAGTTTTTCTATATAGATATTTGAAGTCCTTTGATATTAAAGAACTACTGTTAAGGATATGGTGTAAACCTGAGAACTTAGCACCTGCCGTTTTAATTTACTATTAGCTATCAGCTACTGAAGATCATTTTAGGGTAGTCTTGATTTTAATAATAACTTTTCTTTTATATTTATTTATTTTTATTTTTAAAGTTAAACTTAAATATATTATTTGGTGTTAAATTTTCACGCCATAGATGAACGTCACTACGTCACCGTGTATATAAAAGGAGCGCCCGCTTCTCCGAAGTTAGATCACTTGGAGATAGTCACTGAGCAGAGTGAGTGTGCGATTATGAACACTAGGAGCCAGTATCTCATACTTTGGTTCTAACATACTAACATACTATTTGCCAGCAGATTAGGCCTTATGGTCTATCGAGTATGCTTGAACCTCAGACCCCTAGTTGGATGCCGAGGCCCTCCCCTCCCTTGTGTTCCAGAAACCCCTATCCTCCATCCCCACGCCCCGGGACAGGCCAACATCTGATACATCCACTTTCTGTATCTGTCCCACCCTCTCTTGAAGCCCTCCACTGTGGATCTCTGAACCGGCTCACCAGGCAGTGCATTCCAAGGGTCCACCACCCTCTCAGTGAAAAACCTCCTCCTCTTTCCCCCCTCACCCTTCCACCTTCCAATTTCAAACCATGCCTTCTGGTGATACCTCCCTGCTTTAGTCTAAAGATCCCCTCCATGTTTACCCTATTTATTCTCTTGAGGTACTTGAAGACCTCAGTCATGTCCCCCCATCTCTCCTCTCCTCCAATGAAAACAGGCAGAGCTCCTCAAGTCTGTCCTCATACGTCAAATTCCCTAGCCCTCATATCATCTTAGTTGCCCTCTTCTGTATCCTCTCCAGGAGCTGTATGTCCCTCTTCAAGTGTGGTCTCCAGTACTGTACACGGTACTCAAGGTGTGGTCTAACCAGTCCATTGTACAGTGGCAGAATCACTTCCTTGCTCCTAAAGGTGATCCCCCTTACGATGCAACCCAACATCCTATTTGCCTTGCTAGCTGTTCTGCACTGCTCAGAGTTATTCATACATGCATCCACCATGACCCCTAGGTCTTTTTCCCCTATTGAGGCATCCAGTGCCTCCCCTCCCAGGGTTTACCTGTGCTTAGGGTTTCCATGCCCAAGATGCAACACCTTGCACTTGGAGATATTGAAATTTAATTTCCATGTGTAAACCCATCTTTCCAAGGTGTCCAGATCTCCTTGCAGGGCCAACTTCCCCTCTTCTCCCTCAACTACTGCTCCCATCTTGGAGTGATCAGCAAAGAGACTCATTTCACACCCTATACCCTCCCTGATGTCCAATATGTATGCATTAAACAGGATTGGACCCAGGACTGAGCCCTGCGGTATGCCACTACCAACCTCTCTAGGGTTCGAGAGTTCCCCACAGACCACCATTCTCAGGGTGCATCCAGCTAGCCAGTTTTCAATCCATCTGACCATCAAAGGGCCTACTCCTAACCCCATCAGTTTCTTCACCAGACCATTGTGGGGGACAGAGTCAAACGCCTTGCTGAAGTCCAAGAATAATACATCCACAGGATTTCCCGTGTCCAGTTCTGATGTTTCCCATTCATAGAACTCCACAAGATTGGTTTGACATGATCTACCTGGAACAAACCCATGTTGCTGACTATCCAGACCTCCCACCTCCTCCAAGTACACCCCAATCGTTCCTTTAGTATACTCTCCATTAATTTTCCCACCACCAAGGTCAAACTGATGGGTCTATAATTACCTGGTATTTCCCTCTACCCCCCTTATGGATTGGCACCACATGTGCCTCTCGCCAATCCCTAGGTACCCTTCCTGTCTCAAGTGACCTGTCGAAGAGCTCTGCCATGGGTGCAGCCAGTATGTCCTCCAATTCCCATAGTACTCTCGGATGAATGCCATCCAGCCCAGGAGATTTGTCTTTCTTTAGGGCCTTGAGGGCTAACCACACCCTTTTGGCAGAGATAGCATCATCTGTTCCCGCCATCTTACTGGCCTTTTTATCCTTATCCAGATGTAACACCCCTTGGGTGCCTCTCCCTCCCTCTTGCTCCATTTCTGTTGCTCCCCTGATCCCACTCACTGTCGCTTCTATCCCCATTGTGCCTTGCTTTGTCGATATCCCATCCCCTCCCTAGTGAACACAGAGGCAATGTACTTGTTAAATACCTCTGCCTGGTCCCCTCACCTCTTCCACCCACCCTCCTTCTGATCTCAATCTGCTGAGATGGCCCTTAGTTTTTCTCCACTCCCCAATGTACCGGAAGAACCCCTTTTCCCCTCCATGTATCCCCTGTGCCAGCTGCTGCTCTTTACTGGACTTTGCTCCCCTCACCAGCCGGGTGACTTTTCTAGATGCATGATGGTACATTTTCTTATCCCTATCCCCTCTTGTTGTTTTATATTTTTTGTAGGCCACCTTCTTTTCTCTGACCACTACCTGCACCTCACTGGGCCAGCAGCATGGTTTATGTGACCTTGCTCCCTTACGTTTCAACTTAGTACAGATCCTGACTGCCTCATGAAGTCCCCATTTTATGACCTCCCATCTCCTTTCCACACTTGTCATTGACATAATCCCCTTCAAGTGATCCTTGAGAATATTTCCCCATGTCCACAAAGTCTGCCTCCTGAAGTCTACTACCAGTGTCCTACATATCCCCCCTCCCCATGCTTATTTGAAACCAGACAGTATTGTGGTCGATCCCAGTTAGGGGGTCCTCTACAACCAGGTCCCTTACCAGATCCCATCTGCCAGAACCACATCCAGGACATGCCCCTCCCTTGTGGGCTCCATCACATGCTGTATTAAAAACACATCCTGGAAGCTGTCCAGCAGCTTCTGCTCCTTGGCCACCTTAGAGGACATGGTTCCACAGTTTGTATCTGGCATATTAAGGTCCCCCATCAACACCACTCCTTCCCCTTTTGGTCCACACTGGGCAATGATGTTGTCCAGCAAACCATACTCTAGAACATCACTCATCCTGGGGGGCCTATATACTACACCCAGCTTGATCTTATCTCCTACTGGGGATCGTAAGGTGACCCATAAGACCTCCATGTTTCCCTCTGCTTCTTCTACCCTAGCAATTTCTATGTCATCTGTAATGAACATAGCCACTCCACCTCCTCTGCCCTCCTTTCTATCCTTCCTAAACATAGTGTACCCCAGCACGTTTAGGTCCCAGCCATGGTTTTTGTTGGCCCACGTCTCTGTGACCGCCGCCACATCCCCCCCTCTCGAACAGCATGGCCTGGGACTCTGGCAACTTGTTACCCAAGCTCCTGGCATTTACTAACACCAACCCCCAACCCTTATCCCTGATCCCCTTTGTCGAACCCCAACCAAGTTCCTTATACTTCCATCCTCCCTCTGATCCTTCTGAAACCTCCACTCCCAGTCTGTTTCCCCTCTCCTCCCCTTGGGTTTGAAGGCTACTCCCCTCATCTGGAGGAGAGGGTTTCAGGTCAGCCCATCCCTTATCCCTTCCCCCCTCACAAGTTTAAACCCCACCTTTCTTGAATGTAGTTAGCCATCCCCTGTTTAAGGACTTCCTTCATTAATGGGGCAAGATGAAGCCTGTCCTTGGCATACAGTCCCTTATCCTCCCAAACTCCTTTCCAGTTTCCTAACACCCCCTACCCACTCTCTTCACCCCACTTCCTGAGCCAGTCATTAAGTTCTCTGGTTGAAGTTTTTCTGGCATCTGTTGATTAATGCTGTAACCTGGAGTAGCGCTTTATTACCGTTAACCGACCTGTTGTAGGCTGCATGCTCGTGACTTTTTAAGACTCTTCAGTGACTTTGCCATGATTTTAGCCCTACTGAAAGTGAGTTAATTTATTTTGTACTGAATGCATTTAATGCATAACTTGTTCAAAATAATTTGCTTAAACAAATCAATGTTATTTTGATGATGGGGAGTCACGTGATGCAGAGTACTAGCTAGCTGTGTTCTCGGGAAGCTCTGCCCAACCTTCCTCCAAAGCACTCCAAAACTCTAACTCCAGCTCTATTTTCAATTGATTTCTATCTTCTACTAACCTGGTAGACGGTACAGACTCTACAGAAATCCCAATGGAAGAAGAGATGCACAAAGCCTTACCAAAGCACACTCCACTGGCAACTCCGGAAAAGACCCTGAAAAAATCCAAGGTCTCAACTGTACAACAGCCCCAAACAGCTACATCAGGGATCATGGTGGAGGAACACCTAACACTATCTAGATTCCTAGAAGAATTTCGCCCCTTTAAAGCCAAAATGAAAGAATTAGCATGCAAGATTAAAAGCATTACCAGTGCTTTAGAACACTTGTCTCACAGAACTTCAGATAACGAGGTGCGTATACACTCATTGGAAGTTTGCAACGAAAAAATGGAACCTGCATTGGGTCAAATTAAGCAACGATTAGCCAAATTAGATCTAAAAGTGAAAGACCTCAAGGGCAGAAGCTGCCGTAACAATGCTGTGCTTATTAGTTTACCCGAAAGAGAGGAGGGTCTGGACCCGATCAGATTTATCCAGAGATTTGTAGAGAAAATAGTGGGTCCCTCTCCTTTTGGACCCTGCTACAGTATCAAAAGAGCTCACCGTGCCCTACGACCAGTTCCACCACACAGAGCACCCCCAAGTACCCTAATTTTCAGGTTCCTTAATTATCAGGAGAAACAGCTCTTCCTATTAAAAGCCAAAGAATCAAAAGAACTGCAGTGGGAAAGCTCAAAAATCAGAGTAGCCCAAGATCTACCACTATCTGTTCATCAAAGAAGAGCAGCCTTTCATCCACTGGTCAATAAGTTAATTGCTGCGGGTATTAAATTTAAAATGACCTATCCCGCCAAGTTCCAAGTTTTAACCCTTAGCCTGCTGCCGACATAATATCTTGTCCTAAAAACCTATGCATTCTAAATCTTCCGGCAGCCTAAGGGTTAATAGTTGATGCCTGGAAATCCTATGAAACTGTGGATCTCACTACTATAGCTCTCCAATCAGCTTTCCCTGATCTCTTCAAGCCCTCCTGAAGATTTTAAGAAGGATAACCCAGATTTGTGTGATGGACAGATTTGTTAAGGGTCCTGAATGTTCTGTTTAGATTGGCGCTCCCAATGGGGGTGTGTGGAAAGCCTTAAATTGCCTCGGCTTCTCCATTTATTTCCTGGTTGGTAGGGCTTTGATTTAGTGGGTGCACAACATGGAACTCTCCGGCTCCTATTCTCTACACTCGCTCTTTTGTTGCCTTTTATCGTATGCGTTGTCTTATGACGTTGTGATTGTCCAGATTCTGAGGACCCAGTTGCTGCGATCCATGGCGAAGATGTTGGAAGGACATCCCAAAGCAGTCTCTTCTTGTCTCCTTTTCTTTTAATTTCTGCCGTATTTTCCGTGGGGGACAGCATGGAATCAGTCAAGCGCTATCTAATGCTGTGCTTCACATATCAATACCTGCAATCCCCCATTAGATGGAGCCAGAGTCCATCTGTTTGTTTCAATTCAGCCACAGCTGAAGAAGCAATGTGCATGAAAATGCCTCATAATCGCCAAGCCTATCTCTTCATTTCTTTTTTTGGGACATTAAAACGTTGGAGGCAAGCTTTTAATAATTCTGTGGCTGTGTATCTGTATCTGTTTTTAGTTTTGTATAAAAGAGAATTACCTGGCATGGAAGCTTGTGTAAGCACTACTGGGGATTTATCCCATCCTTGTTCTCATTCATTTTAAACAACCAGGACAACTTAACTGTTTATTCAATGGCTAGCACATAGTGTGGGGCTTTACTTATAATGCATGCTATTAATGTTATAGAGTTGGGGCATGTTACTTAAATATGGGAACACTGCAGATGTTTTTTGGTTTTTTTTCACTCTGTGCCTGGAATTAGTTTAAAACAAATTTGTTTTCACAGGACTGGAGTGTCATGATATCAAGAGGTTACTAAACATAGTGTGTGTTTAAATGTTTTGACATGTGGGGCTAAGGCAGGGGGAGGGGGGACGGGGCTGTAGAGAATTAGCTGCGTGAACTACTGTCATGGACCTTGATAGAATGGGTGGGGATGGGGGACGGAGGAGGAGTGGGGTTGGTGTGTATATATAGTTGCGGAAGGAGTGTTTTTGGGGTATCTAATTCTATGGATGGGGGGAAGGAGGGGTGGGAAGCACAAGTTACAAATGAAAAAAGAAAAGGAAGAACATACGTATTTCACATGGGTAGAGAATCACAACTTCATATAATAAAATAATAATGTCCAGAACTATCAGACTTATTAGTTAGAATGTAAAAGAAGCCCGTCAGAAATCTAAACAATATCAAATTTTAAAACACCCAAATCTTTTAAAAGCTGACATAATGTTCCTTCTGGAGACCCACCTGCTTAACAATGAAGCTATTTATATGAGGCATTTACAAATAGGACAGGCCTTTGCTTCCGAAGGCAATACACAAAGCAGGGGAGTGATGGTGTTGTTTCATAGATCTCTGCCCTTCAAATCTCTTCAAGTAATATAAGATACTGCAGGAAGATTTATCTTGGTAAGAGGGAACCTACATACTCTGGAGATCCTACTTGGTTTGGTGTATGACACAAACATAGATACACCAGCCTTTTTTGTACAGTTAATGGAAGCATTAACGTCTTTTATAGATATCCCTATAATAATAGGAGGGGATTTAAATCTGGTACTGGATCCATCACTAGATAGATCCAATCCCACCCGTAAGGGTCTTTCCCCAGCTCAAAGAGCAGTTAGAGAACTTTTGGACCAGACAGGTCTCTCCAATGTGTGGAGAATTCTCCATCCAAAAGTTCGAGAATTTACTTTTGTCTCTCAGGTTCATGGTTCAGCATCCCGAATCGATTACATTTTTGTCTCTCAAAATCTTTTGTCAGGTGTAGTAGACTTGGATATTCTCACTGGACAGCCCTCAGACCATTCAGTGGTTTCCTCCTCAATCTCTTTCTCATCCCTTCCTAAAAAGGGTAACAGATGGAAACTTAACAATCAACTACTAAGGGATCCTAAAATAGTAAATTGTATCTCCTCCCAAATATCTGAGTTCATCTCAAATAACGTTAACTCTACCAAGTGGCAGGATATGGTGTGGGGAGCACTTTAAGCATTCCTGAGAGGAATCTTAATAGGTTTGGCATCCAGGAGGAAAAAGGAGAGGGAACGGTATATGTCCAAACTTTTAGTTCAGTTAAGGGATAAGGAAGCTAAACTTTCTCCCCACTCTACTGAGGATGATAAACAGGAGGTAATTAAATTGAGGGACTCATACTTAAAATTACTGGGTGAGCAAGCCGAGTTAGCAATTATTCAAACGAAGGCAAGTTATATCAACCATGGGGAGAAAGCCGGCCGTATGTTGGCAAAGCGTATTAAACAACTAGAATCCTCCAAATTAATACCCGCTATCCAGTCTAATGTAAGTGGGGTTTTCAGAACCTCCCCTAAAGAAATTGCTGATGAGTTCAGGAATTGCCTTGAAATTCTACAGTGCAATGAAAAACCCTCCTTCAGAAGAAAAATTGAATTCCTACTTCGGAGACTTGCACCTGCCCACTCTTTCCGAGCTTCAACAAGCTCAACTTACTGCCCCTATTACCCAGGGTAAAATAGAACAAGTTATTAAGGATCTGCCCCTTGACAAAACACCAGGCCCAGATGGATTTTCTTCCAATTTCTATAAAGTTTTTTTCCAGATTTATCTCCTCTACTTATTCCGTTATTCCAAGATATTGTCAATGGCCAGTCAACTGACAGGTCACTATTTGAGGCATTCATTGTGCTATTACCTTAGCCAGATAAACCTCCAGATCAGGTTTCAAGTTACAGACCCATTTCACTACTTAATTATGATATTAAAATTATTGCGAGGCTGCTGGCTAACCACATAAGCAAAGTCCTGCCTGATCTAATTGGGGTTGAGCAGGTTGGTTTTATGAAAGGGAGATCATCAGGTGATCATTTAAGGACACTTGCACATGTCCTCTCTGTTTCCAGGGAGTCAGACCAACCTAGGGTGCTGGTCTCCCTGGACGCAGAGAAGGCTTTTGATAGGATCTACTGGAACTATCTTCTAGTCACAATGAAAACATCTGGTTTCCCTGCTGTATTCCTGAATTGGATTAGTGCTTTATACAGGATACCTTCAGCTAGAATCTTCTGCAATGGGGTCATTTCTGACCCCTTCAGGTTACATGTGGGCACCAGATAAGGCTGCCCTTTAACCCCTCTCCTTTTCAATAGTTATCTCAAACCTCTTATTAAGCAACTTTTTCATAATCAGGAAGTGCAGGGTATTCAAGTGCATGGCCATACCGTTAAAATAACAGCATACGCAGATGATCTTCTATTACATATATCACACCCGACCAGGTCTATACCAGCTCTATTAAAAATCATACAGAATTTTAGTGAAGTTGCTAATTATAAACTTAATATGGAGAAAACGGTGGTATTCCCCCTTAACTATAGAATCTTTAAGCACAAAATTACTGCTCTGGGGTTAACCTGGAGTTCTGAGTCTATAAAATATTTAGGAATCACTCTAGCAAGGAATCTAGCTCAGATTCAACAGTTAAATTTGGAATCCCTGGTACATACAATTGAATTAGACCTTAAAAGATGGGCAATGCTTCCACTATCTTTATGGGGGAGAATTAATTTAATCAAAATGAATGCTTTTCCCTGGTTGTTTTATCCATTAAACATGTTAAATATCTGGCTCCCACTCTCCTGGTTTAAGAGAATTCATGGTGTAATTACTAACTTTATTTGGAATCATAAGAAAGCCAGAATGGCTTATCACAAATTATCTGCTCCTAAACTAACTGGTGGGCTGAGATTACCTCACTTCAGTCTATATTACTTGGCCAGCCACGCAAATAAATATCTCAGATGGTTACAAGGGCTAAATCCCCCTGATCAGAATAATTACATACCTCTCTGGTTACAGGTGGAGCTATCCAGCATTAAGAAGCAAGGTCTCTCACCGAAAGCCTTGTTGCATGTCAACCCAAAGTCTCTACCTTTGAGGCTCAGAACTTCTCCGATAGGTATATCTGTTAAAGTCCACTCGCAACTATGTGCATTTTTAAAAAATAATCATACCAGGGACCCATCTCAACCCATAAGAGGTAATCCCCATTTCCTAATTGGAGGTAAACCCCTTAATACCTCTTGGCTTTCTCAACTGGGAGAGTGTCAATTAACTGATTTAATCAGCGCAGATGGACAATTACTCACTTCAGTTGATATTCTGAATAAATTTCAACTCCCACATACAGATATTTTTAAAGTGTTCCAACTTCGACATCTTTTATTAAAGGCGTTGGGCTCACATTTGATAACTGCCTCAAAAGTGGACTTCCTAACAGAATTAGGCCCCTTTGCTGGTTTGGCACACGCAGTTTCTAAGTTATACTGTACTTTATTTAATTGTGCCTACTCCCAAAATTTTGCACCGAATTCTTTTTGGTCTTCATTATTTTCTGACAAATCATTTAATTGGACATCATTATGGTATTGTTGCCATAAATATACTCTCCCAGATCGGCTCAGACTGATGCAATTTAAACTATTACATAATATCTATTACTCTCGCCAGAAGTTGGCCAGGTTAGGTATGGTGTCCTCCTCTGTACGTATTTGATGTCATCAAGGTTAAGGGGACCCTCTTCACATTTTTTGGAACTGTCCCAAGGTAGCACCACTTTGGTCTACTATAAAAGGGAAGGTGGACCCCTTACTGGGCTTGAACAACCTCTTCACACTGGAGATATGTTTGCTAGGGGATGTTGCATATATCCCAGTGAGGAATAGAAAATACCATATGGTTCTGATTTTAGCATCTCTTAAAAAAGTGGTCCTTAAACATTGGAAAGATACCACAGAAATTACTTATACAGAGTGGTTACAGGAATTACTTGCTAACCTCAGAACAGAAAGAACCATAGCTATCCTCCAGAATAAATTACTAAGGTTTGATAGGATTTGGGGCCCCCTACAAACATTATATTCCTTACAAAAGTAGGGCTTGTTCTTCCTTGTCTAATGGTATCAGGGGCGGGTGTTTACCCACAGTGCTGGGTGGATGGGTGGGGGAGGGGTGTTGGGTGGTAGTTGGGTGTAGCTGTAGGATAGGCAGAGAATGGATCCTATCGTTAAGTGATATATGTATATATATCAATCAGTGTATGTTTCTCTTACCTGGATGTATTCTCTGCAATGCAAATTTCAATAAAATTTGAATGGAAAAAAAAACAAAAAAACAAATCAATGTTATTTT
Organism: Neoceratodus forsteri; assembly: GCA_016271365.2. Lineage (NCBI taxonomy): Eukaryota > Metazoa > Chordata > Ceratodontiformes > Ceratodontidae > Neoceratodus > Neoceratodus forsteri. The sequence continues at coordinate 119,384,191 of CM028133.1, forward strand.
CATATTTAATAGGTAAAACTCTTAGTATCCTAGTAGTTTCAACATTTAGTTTATTTCTCTGATTTGATTAGTTCTTTTGTTTGTTTGTTATTAGTGGCAAATGCAGAGCATTTTGAAAAACCAAAGCCTGCGCAGAGAGCCCTTGGATATCTTAATTTACGCTGGGATACAGCTAATGGTCTTCTCGGCTACTTGCTTGGGAAGAGATGTTTTTTCTTTGATTATATAGTGAATGTTGTGACTACATGCTGGCACTATTTGTATCCTCTGCAACAAATGAATCTTTTTATTTGTAAATTGAATGAACTGTTTGAGCTTTTTAATTTGATTCTTCTGCCTCTGCCCTTTTGGAGCTTCCATTTCCCCCTAGACCTAAAGATCTATTGGTCTGAAGCTGATAACATCGACTGTCACCGCCAACATCAGAACTGCAACTGATCAAGGCAAACTCACGGGGGCTGTCTTCATAGACCTGTCCAAGATCTTCAACTTAGTTGATCACACCCTCCTGAGCTTTGCTCTCCAGTCTTTTGGTCTCTCCACTCCCATCCTAGCCTAGTTCTCTAACTATCTCTCAGGTAGGAAACAGTACACGAGGTTCCAAAATGTCATATCCGTCCTATCACCAGTAGCCTGTGGGGTGCCTCAGGGGTAGGTCCTTGGTCCCCTCCTGTTTTCCCTCTTTATAAACCAGTTGCCCTCAATCCCAACCTTTGGACAAGTTACCCTATATGCTGATAATATGGTGCTCCTTGCCGGTTCACAAAGTATTGATGACATTAACTATGGACTCAACTCGAATTTCGGTCGCATCCAATCCTGGTTCAAGGCAAGTAAGCTTGTCATCAACCTTCAGAAGTGCAGGCAATGTTATTCAGCTCCCTTCCCAAGGTGAGAGCATGCCCGGTCATGCTTAGAGTTGATGGCACTGATGGCAACCCTGTGAAAGTTGTGGAATCATTCAAGTACTTGGGGGTGACTCTTGACCCTCAAATGGATCTCACCCTGCACATACTTAACTCTTGTAAGGCAACCATTTGCAAACTGGGACTTGCATACAGAGCAAAAAGTTGCCGCACCCCAGCTGCCAGACTTGCCCTGGCAAAAGGGATTTTCCTACCCTCGCATTGTTACGGGCTTACTTCCTTCACAAATGCCCCCAAAGCCTGGCTGTCCAAATGGGACACCACGTTTAACAACATATGTCAGTTCGCCCTATCAGCCCCTCGTCTCACCCATCAGTGTCTACTTTACTCTAGACTGGGTTGGCTGTCCCCAAGCAACCATCGCTCATTTGTTATGGGGAACTTTACGGATAACATCATCTGATCATCTACTGCTCCTGCAATTGCTGACCCCCTCCAGCCTGTCTCCTCTGGCTATCAGCTGAGGTCCACTGAATCCCAGGTGCTGGTGATTCCAAAGACTCACTCCCTTGTGGGGGATCGAGCATTTGCAGCTCTTGCCCCAAACACCTGGAACCTCCAACCACCTCATGTAAGAACTGCCCCACCCACAGTTGCTTCAGGTCCTCCCTTTGGGATTACCTAAAACAAGCCTCAAGCTGCCTCTGTCCTGTAGTCCCTCCCTCCCTCCATGAAGTGCCTGAAATTAAAAAAATTTTACAAATTCCTGGCTGCAAGTGTTCACTTATTCCAAAAATAAATAACAAATAAGCAGTATTCACAAATATTATTGCTGCTGATACTGATTCTAATTTTCCTGGCTGTCCTCCCTGAGTTGTTCTGCCTCATACTGAACTGCACTAAAATTGTTCTCTGCCTGTTACTCGACCGCAGTTGGATGCTCATACCTGTCTGTACCTTGCCTGACAGTTGGACCCAAGCCTTTGTACTTTGTTTCGGCTGGTCCTTCTTGCTTATATTCTGACTACCTTGGGAAACTTGATGCTAGCCTCTGTAATGTTAGTGCTTGTATCTTTGTAACTTTCCTGGGTCGTATCTGAAAATAGGCACTTGTCTGTCTTGTGTGCTTAACTGGTAAACAAAAGCTAAATAAATAAATATTTGAAACATTTAGTGGAGTCACAAAGAAATACTGTTAACCATTAACATTTGAAATGAAGAGGAACTAATTAATGAAGCAACCCGTTACATGGTCTGTTATGATTGGTTATGATCTTCTCCGGTAAACTTTTTGCGGAGATTAAAATATCAGTGAAACATCAGTGAATTGTGTCTCTTCAAGCCACTGAGATTGTTGGAAATCCTTTTTTCTTTTTCAGACATTGAAATCGTTAGTGTTGTTATACAGATAGCTTGTTATTATTTTGTAACTAGCTGTTTATCAAATAGTTAATATAATTATAATTGCACTTGCTTGATTGTTGCTATTGGGTAATTGGTTCCCCCAGTATTCTATACCATTTTTTAAGTTTAAAACATTTATCAGCGGAATTTGGCTTATTTTTAAACTAGTTTAACCTATTTTGTCATGTATACACAAAGTGGTAAGTTGGTGAATAAAAATATCTTGGGAAAGGGCAAAGGGACTAAACCACTAAACGGTAATCAGAGGGTAAAGAAAAACTATTGTGTATATACCCAAGATTTAGTTATAACAGCTTCTACTCCAAAAGAATTCTCAGGAGTAATGCCATTGTCTTTTCTCCCTATTAAATTAAAGAGGAAACTGTTTATGATTTCAGATTAGATTCTCCTTGATATAATCTAGAAACTAGTCATTTTAATGAAACTTCAGGTAAAGAGGCGGATCTGAATAACCTAGATCAAGTTCCCTTAGTAGAGCACTCGGCTAATGAGCCTACCGAGGCTGATAATAGTGTATATGATGATAATAAAGCTTTAACAACTACATCTAGTAATGGAGTTACTATTACAGGCGTGGAGGATGAAAAAAATGATTTCCTCCATTAACAAATCACTTCGTCAAGGGAAAATAACTAACTTTTTCTCAAAAAATCTGAAGAAATCCCAGAAGGGCAAAATATAGAATAGTCAGACTTTGACACATTATTTATGTGAGAAAACATCAGATCAATTGATAAATAAATAATTAAAATGAATTGAAATTTCCCTGCACCCAACTCACCTAGAACTTTTTAGTCTCTCAGAATCTATTAACAGCATAGATAATTACTTAGATCAATCAGCTGACTCACAGATTTTGACAGGATCACCAGAAAAGGTGTTCAATAGATTGGATAAGGAAGTTGAATCTATTAAATTAAATCCAGGATTCCTTAAGCAATGTCCTGATACAATCTCTAAATACACTATTAAAGATTGACACATCCAATAATGGCTAATATAGTTTTCCTTGAGGCTTTTAATGAATTAAAACATCATGTACAAATGCTGTCTGACTTTATTGTCAATAAACTTACAGACTTTTCTGATAAAATTGATAGCTTGGAAAATAAGCATTTAACTGAGAAGTCACAAAGGCCCTCATTCCCCTCAATCCATTTTTTCAGATCACCCTTAAAGAAAAAGAGTTAAACAGGGTCTAAAGGATATCAAGGAAGGTAAACACTGAAAACAAAAAAACCAAAAACAAAACTAAAAATAATACAAAGAAAGCGCAGAATGGAGAATTTAATTTGAACACCTCTAATATAAATCAAGTAAAATCTAATGATGAGTACTTGGTGAGTCAGTTAGAAGAGAAAGTAATAGACTATTCTCCTGTTATAATTTCTTCTTTGAATCAGGATTTACCGGGTAACAATATCCCTCAAGGTAATGACTTAATTTCAGAACTCTCTTTTTTTTTTGTTAAACTTCTTTATTAAAGTTTATAAGAAAGACAAAAAAGACATACATATATGTAACCCAGGTTACCCTGGGCCCACATCCCCAAACTGGCTGTGGCCACTATGTACATCCCTATAACTCTATACATACACAGTTTTCATATAATATTCTAGCCATTCACTGGCTGACTTACTAATGCATAGTGTCAGTGGCTCAGAAGGTAGCACACTCGCCTCTGAGGCCAGGAGATCAGAGGGCTGTGGGTTCAGTTGCCACATCTGGCACTTGGGTTAATATCCCAGTACTGACACTGTAGTGCAGCATGAGAGTGGTGCTGCACTTCTGAGGTGCAGTCTTTTGGATGAGATGTTAAACCGAGGTCCCATCTGCCTGGATTGGTGGTAGTTCAGGTGGATGTTAAAGATCCTATGGCACTTATCAAAAAGAGTAGGGGAAAGTTTTATTGAAACAAGAAATCAGGCAATATACAATAAAGAAAACACAAGAAGAACAAACCAGGTAAAATCAAGACAGTATACAACAGTGTTCATATCAAAAGGTATGGGAGAAAACAAAGAAAGAAAACTAAGGAAATGATACTGAAAGAACAAAAGTCCTTCAAGTCACCGGGTGCATCCGAGTCTGTAATCCAAGGTAGGGCTTTCCAAAGGGTGAACAGACCAGGCCTGGAATGAGATACAAGTTCATGTGCATAAACAGTTTTCAAATCCTGAACAATCTTTTGTTCAATTTCTATATATGTACAAATGTTCTGCTGCAGGGTGAACTGGCATCTTGCCATCCAAATATGCCATTTAATTACAACAAAAATAAGATTTAAAGTATCAGTGTTCCACAGAGACCATTGAGGGGGGAATGCTCCATACATAATCATCAGGTAAGAGACAAATTGAAGCAATGGCATACCCCATTTTTGGGCTAGAAAGGCCCACCAACGTTGTATAAAGGGGCAATCAAAAAAATAAATGAGAAATAGTTTCCAATTCATCAATACAGGAGGGCCTAGAACACAGGTTGTCTTGAAGCTGTTTATGTTTATGGTTCGATTTAACATTAATTCTCTCATGGCAGGATAACCAATGAAAGTCCCACATATGTATTGGGATTCGCACACAACGCAACAAAATAAGCAGAGAGAGACAATATTGGGCAGGACATTTAAAAAAAGGGGACTGAACTGCACACACAGAGGAAAGAAGCAAGCTATACAGGGATTTTTTTGCACATTAGTGAGAAGCATTTGTGGGGTAACCCACCATTGCTTCAGACGTAGAAACTTATACCTCACATAAGGTGGTGTGTTTCCCGAGGCACGCAGAATACGCAGGGAGTCATGTTCCCATTGGTGAAACCATATTTTACAAGAATCATAGAACCACGCTTCCCATCCTTTCTGTGAGTTAATCAAAAGTGGTCTAATGTTCGCCATAAAAAAAAATACTGGTGAAAAACAAAAGGGGGTTAGTAATGCCAACACCACCATCCATGAGAGGGAGATAGGTGACATCCCGTTTTATTGGGTTCAACCTGCTCCCCCATAATGCCTGAAAAAAAAGGCTAAGAATCGCCATTTCCAATTGTTTTGGAACAGGAAAGATATAGCTAACAAAGAGAAAGAGGGAAAGTAAATATGTCTTAATTAAATAGACTCTTTTCTTTTTCCCAGTCTGACTCCTGTTCCATGAGGCTACCTTTATGTGGCCTTGTTGTAGTTTGGAGGTCCAATTATAAACGTCATCGGCTCGAGTACCAAAATAAATCCCTAAAATACGAAAAGGACCATCTACAACCTGCAATGGTCCGATGTTCCTAATCGGTGCAATAGCAGATCCCAGCTGTATACCAACACTTTTCTCAAAATTCAGAGTAGCTCCCGAATATGTCCCAAATAATGAACATTCCTGCAAGGAGGCTATCACCGATTCCTCGTCTGCCACCAAAAAGCAGACATCATCTGCATATGCAATGGCTTTGTAAGGTGCTGTTGTTACAGGACGCGATACAGCATGTATCTGTGGAAGCATATTCACACGGTGGAGCAAAATGTCCAAAAACAGTACATATAGTTGTGGACTTGTGGGAAACCCCTGTCGGACTCCCCTTTGAACAGGTATCAGAGGTCCCACCCAACCATTCACTACTGGCATGACCGTAGCTGTCCTATAAAAATTACGTAACCATTGGATAATGATAGCCGGTATATGCAAAAAACTGAGTGCTTGCCATAAAAAATCATGATTCACCAAATCAAACGCTGCCCGTTGATCCACAGATACTACAAATCCAGAAGTCGAGGCTGAGTACCCGTGAGAGAACAATTCACGGATCAGAATCAAATGATCCGAGATGTTCCTGTTGGGGACAGAACAAGATTGAGCAGGATGCAGAACAGTTTCTGCAATACCAGTTAAACGTTTTGCTATTATCTTCATCAATATCTTAAAGTCGGTGTTTAGCATACAAAGAGGGCACCAATTCTCAAGAGAGTGGGCTTCTCCCTTCTGTTTTTATATATAAAGCAAAACACCAGTCGTAAATTCTAAAGGGACAGACTCGCTGTTCAACAAAGAATTAAAGACAGAGGTAAGTACAATAAGTAAGTGGTCACCCAGAACTTTATAGAGAGCTGCTGGAAGACCATCTGGGCCAGGAGTTTTACGTAACGGCAGAGAGGATATAGTGTTAACTCCAAGGTCAGAATGGACTGGCATACGCCATCTCCACTGTTGTAGAAGGGAGTGGATCTCTAAATTCTTGACAGTGCAGCAGGGTCAGGTAGATCAGCAGGAAAGGGGAAAACAAAGCAGTCATGTAGTTAGAAACTATCTGCTGAATCTCTGTTTGAGTAGAGCATATAGTCCCCGTGTAATCTGTAAGACATAATTTCGTCTTTTGAGCAGTCCGACGCGAGTTAGACTCAAAGGGACAAATGATCTCCCGAGGTCCAGTAACCTGAAATTTATGTTGGTGGTACAATTGCTGTGATTGTCGAGATTGGAAGTGCAACATAGCTACCCGCGTCAATTGAATTTGAGAGGTAAGGTCATGACCTGTGGTATATGATAAAGAAAGAAGCAATTGAAGATGCGCTCTTCTTTGTAAATAGTCCAAATATTGGCTCCTACTTTTCGCACAACTATACCATTTCAGAAATGATATCAATGCATGTTTTGTATCAAACCACCACTGTATCGGGTCTTCATAACAGAGAAACACAGATTTGCGTGAAAAAAGGAAGGACCGAAGGGTCGACAAAAACATCTTATCCTGCAATAGGGAGGTGTTAAATTTCCACAACCCCAGCCCTTTTGAATAAGGATTTGTAGTACCCACTCCAACAGAAAGCAAGCTATGATCCGAAAAGGCCACTGCCTGCACCATAGCTGAAACAATTGCTAAAGTACATGGGACAAGAAAACAAAATCTATGGTAGCCAATTTACCTTTATGAAACGAGGGGTATGTTGTTGCGTAAAAGAAAAATAAGCATCAACTAAGTGGGCAGTATGTATTAGCTTGCTCAGTTCTTGTGAGTGCAGTACAGTTTTTAGTAGTGGTAAAGGAACTTTTATCCGAAGACTCAAGCCACAGTTGAAGTCACCAGAAAATAAAACTTGGAATGAAGTGTGCAAGTAAGGGCGGATCTCAGCAAAAAGAGCTATGCATGCTGATTTAAGTTGTGGCACATAAATATTGATAACTCGATAAGGGCAATTACCTATGGTGAAGTCCAAAACCAGAGCCCTACTGGGGACCAAATCAAATAGTTTCAAAAGACAAAAGTCAGGCATATTTATCAAAATGCCAAGGCCTGAACAGGGGCCATGGCCTATGGACCAGAATGAGGGGCCTTAGAGCCAATCATTCTTCGCTTGTCTGATCTCTTGAGTCGTATGGAGTCTGGTATCCTGCAATAAGAAAACACCCAATGGTAAAAGTCCTAAAAAAGAAAAAACTAACCATCTCTTAGGAACACGTTTCATACTATTAACATTAATAGTGTGACAAGTAAACTGCGCCATGTAGACAACAGGAAAGTATAACATATCACAGTTTCCTCTTCCCAACTATATTCTTCCCTTTCAGCCTAACTTTAGCCTTACATTTCTGTGAAAGTCCAATGCCCACTGGAGGTCCAGTGTCAGCAGGACCATCGGGGTGGAGGATGCCACCGAGGATGAGTCAGACTCACCACCTGCGTCGTCCGAAGTCGGCTGTAGTAATTCAAAAGGATTCGACAGGGGTATGGGAGCAGGCAACAAGGATGCCATAGGAAGCGGTAAAGGCCGAGAAGCAGTTCTCAGAGACCGTAAGAGTACCTGCAGTAGGTTCACGGGAGGTAGCATTTACTAGGACCTGGAACAGAGTCCACGCTGAAGCAACAGGCCTGATTTTTCCATTCAGGGGGTTCAGGTACTGATAAGGTGGTACCCTCTTGTCAGGTTGAGGAACAGGGTTCTGGGAGGTGCTAGAAGTAGAGGTTGCACCGCTGAATCTCCCATATCAGAGGGTGCTAGCCACAGATGCACATAACCGCTTTTTGTGCTTGTGTGATCTAAAGCGTTGATCAGCCCCACCATCATGGTCTTCCTGAGCATGTGCAGCCCAGCGACAAGTCTGGAATAGATGCCCTAATTAGGTCACACAAGTTACATTTACTAGCATTCTGACAGTGAACCCTCATGACCCATTTCACCACAATTATTACATTTAATCTTATCACAGACACTACTGAGATGTGAAGGATCCCCACATCTATAACAGGCCTTGGGTTGGCCAGGATAAACAAAACTCCCTGTCTCGTCCTAAAAAGGAATTGGGCAGGTGCACAGGACCTGAGTCATTTGTGTGCAACAACACCAAACCTCCAACCCCAGTCCAAATATTTTCAGTGTCTAGAATGGCTTCAGGCTGACCCTGTACCTGCAGTGCTGTTTCAGCCAGTACATCACATCAGAGACATCAACACCTTCATTACGGAACATAACCGTAATAAATTTAAAAGGCAGGCTTGACAGGGGATGGACTGAAGGGGTCCATAAGGGGGTATTCTTCAAAGCATGGTATCTAGACCAAAATCGTTCAAGTCCACGAGATGTCTGAAAACTGACGTCAAAGGAAGATTCTCCAGACACATGTATCAAGGCATATATCTCGTGAGCAAAAAATTTTAAAGAGTCTTTTATCAGGGATCTAGCCACAAAGACACGATCCGGGGGGGTCAGATAGTCCACCTCTATAAATAAGACGGACAGCATTATGTTGCTTAGCAGCTACAACAGGTGCCTTGAAGAGGGAAGAAAAGGAACGTGGAGTCTTTCCCTGATCAGGGAGAGGTAGATCAGGGTCCACAGCTGTAAAATCCATGGATTCCATCATAGGAGATGCCTTAGAGGTCGTATCCTGTAGGAGAGATAATACAGGGTTTTGGGTGAGTGACAATTCCCCTGGCAACTCAAGGGGTCAGGAGAGTCATTCAATTCCGGTCCCTTCAGTTGTTCCTCCAGGAAGTCTTCAGGTTTAGGGGACCAAATAGGGGACGGACCAGAGATCCACTGTCTCTTCCTGGGGTCCTGTATCCAGCCTGCCCCTTGCAAAGCCTGCTCCATGGACCACACAGGCTTAGGATGGGGCAATATCTCAGAAAAGGACATCAGGCTGTCAGTTTCCAACATAGTAGGTGAGGAATCCTGTGATGCAATCCCTGAGCTGTGCACCCTCTGCTGCGTGGGTGGCCATGCTGCAGCAGTGAACAAAAAAGACGTTGACTCAGTTCAGGGCAACAGTGGGTCAACAGAAGGTCCAAAAATAGGATGGGATCCAGGAACTGGCAGGGGACGATCCCCCTCCGTGGCTGCCTTCGTAAAAGGCATCACATCTTGTTGCAATATCCGCACAGACAAGTTTTCTCCGTCGTCCACCAAGCGCGTAGCATTCACTACCTCCACCAGCCCACTGTGCACAGCGGGCTGCAGCACCTCCAATTTGCTGGACATAACTGCAGAGGCATCTCTACGATCTCAGTCAGGGCTACTGCATCGAGCAGGAGGAAAAACAGTACAATCTATGGGAGCAGCTTCAGGCACAGTAAGTACATGTTCATACAAAATTCTGTCTGAAATGGTCTCTAGTAAATCGGAGACAGGAGCAGAGACCAAGTCCCCTGCCTCACCAGCTAGCTCTGCCATGGTCACCAGAGTGTCCGCCATCTTGGACAGAGTATTCCCCTCTGAAAGAGTAGGGGAATTTCCCCGGTGTCCTGGCCAAATTTCCCTCATTCACTGAAAATACCACCAACAGCTTAATCTGGTTCAAGGTCAGTTGGCATTCATCTGTATCCCCCTCCCCTGGGTCGTGCCTGAAAATAGGCAGGATTTGTCTAGTGCACTTACCCGGTCAACAAAAACTAAATAAATAAAATAGCTGAAATCTATCAACTCTAATTTAACTATGAACCTAGTCAATTGCCCATGTTGACTATCCCCCAATAGTACTGACATTCATTTCTAATTGGCTGTAAGTCAGTTAAGCTATTCTTTTAAAACTGTGTCCCTAGGAAAGAGAAAGAATCCATCCTAATCCACGCTGATGTGGCAGACTTAATATGACCACAATAAAAACTATCTAAGGAGAGTAAAGCACATCTCTTAGAAGAATGCATAAAGGCAAGAACTTCCAGTCTTCTACAAAAATCAAAGTCCCTTTTATCTTATTTCTTAAACAACAATTACATGCTAATCCCAATCAGACAGACAGATCTAGGTTGGAGTATTATTAAGTTGTATTGAGTATACTGACTCTAATGGCCACCACCTTTTATCATAGATTTTCTTTTTATCTTCCATTAACATTTGTCTTTTGAATCTATCTAAGATGTGTAACTATTCTCTCACCATTGATCATAATTACAGACAAGCTCTGTTTTCCAATGTCTTAGGATAAATGTCTTGACCAGGGCAGACAACAACGCCAGATGATGCTTAGCTGACTCCCTCACAATGAAGTTCATATCTCCCAAAACACAGATCTCCTGCTTGATATGCTCCAAATAGTTTAATAAGAGATCCATGTTTTGACCAATGTGAACCCATAGTGAATGTATTTTGGAACAATCCCACATCACATGTAATAAATCCCCTGGTTCCATGCCACATCTAAAGCATAGATCTGTCTGTCTGAGTCTCCTGGAACATAGCATAGCAGGGGTGTAGTAAATATCTGAGAAAATAAAAAATTGCATAGTCTTATATTTTGGTATGGGCAGGAATTTAACACTCTTCCAAATTTCTTTTCAGCCAGGCCTCGGGGGGGGGTGTTATGCTGTTCTCCCAATATAGAGCTTGAGTCAAGGAATCAGAGCTCACAAAATCTGACAATACTTTATAAACTTTTGAAAGGGGTGTTAAGAATAATCAATCTCCCTCAAATTATCCCAAGTGAATGGGCTCTGATGAGCGTCTTTGCTACCTCTTAAAAATTGCTGCACCACATTTGTAATCTGAATCTTTTTTTAAAAGTCCCAATCCCTAGCCTGTGGTGGGAGGGTCACCTTATCCCCTTCTATAAAATCTGCCAAAGTTAGGTCAGATAAGTGCAGAGCCCAATTATCATTGATTATTTGTCCCCCCAAGCATAGGTTAGGGTTTCCCAATATAGGCTGATCCCAAACTGTCATTTGGATTCTCCTCTGTGTGGGATTTAAAAAATTCCACCACGCCAACATTGATTTAAAAATTGGTGTCTGCCTTCCCTTTTTAGGTAAGCCCTCTGGATCTGAGAAAAGCAATGCTGCTGGGGAAAGTTTCAGGTCCTCCAAAATTTGTCTCTCGATTTGCAGCCAGGTTGGGTTGTACACCCCTTCTTCCAGGCCTCTGTACCACCATCCCATTAAACCTAATTGTTCTGCGACATAATATAAATACAGGTCTGGAAGTTTAATACCCCCCCATAAGGTGGGGAAGTTGCAGAGTGTTATGTTTTCTCCTGGGGGGGTTGAATTCCACAGGAATGCAGAGATTACCCTCTGGATTTTAATAAACCTTCCTTTAGGACTATTAAGAGGGCAGTAAATAAATTGGGTATAGCAATCTAGGCTGGAGATTCATTTTAATCAGTCCCAGACTGGCAGTGAAGTTTAGAGGGAGTTTATTCCACCTTAAAATGTCCGTATTAATTACAGATAAAAGACTGTCAATATTTGCTCCTACCTCTTCCTCTGATCTAGCCATAATCCAAATACCCAGATATTTACTCCTAATTGAGGCCCAGTTTATTTGCAAATGTTCCAAATCTGCTTACCCATAAGGGTAAGAGGAAGAATCTGCATTTTACCTAAATTTAATTTGTAGCTGGAGACCTCAGAGAATTTCCTAATGATTTCCAGGGCCTTTTGGAAGCTCTTAGCTGGTTTATATAGATGTAACAAAATATCATCAGCAAAAAACGAGAATTTAAGCTCCCTCCCATGAACCTAAATCCCTTATATCACAGGCTTCATGTAAAGTGCTCTTAATCAAGGTTCCAAATAGATATTAAACAAGATTGGTGATGGGGGCATCCCTATCTGGTCGTATTCATCAAAATAAACTCTTTGGAAAGATAACCATTGCACAGAACCCTGGCAGTGGGGGCAGCATAAAGGTTTTTAAGACCCCTGAGAAGGCCCTCAGGGAAGCCCATTTTCTACATCATGAAAAATAGAAAAACATGGGTTACCCTATCAAATGCCTTCTCAGCATCAAGTGTAATCAAAGCCATAGATGACTTGGAATTGGAGGCCCTGCTAAGAATATGATGAAGCTTCCTTAATGCAGCATGCGCCCCCCAACCTGGCATAAACCCAACTTGATCCTGAATAGTTAATAAAGGAGTGACTTTTAAAATTCTATTAGCCAGGATCCTGGTTAGAACTTTAATATATTGATTTATTAAAGCTATGGGTCTATAGTTGCCAGGCAAATCCCTAGGCTTATCTGGCCTTGGGATAAGTGTAATATCAGCTTGATACAAGGGAGGATGGGGAACCCCATCATGCATAATATGATAAAATAAGTCTTTCTGTAGAGGGAGTATAGACCTTAAATGAACTTTGTAAAATTTAGCTGAAAGCCCATCAGGCCCTGGAGTCTTACCGTTTGCCAATGCTTTAATTGCTGCTATTATTTTTGCTTCTTAGATTGGGGCTGCCAAGGCTTGAGTCTGCTTTGGATCTAACTTAGGCATAGGAATCTTATCTAGAAACCCTCTAATCTCCTCTTCAGTACTAATAACCCCCCCCTTTTTAGATCCCAATTTAATAATCTGCAAAAGCATCAGCCATTCCCTGAGGGTCTGTAATAACATCCCCTTTAAATTTTACTGCAGGAACTGTCCACTCTGCCTTCCATTCTCAGATTCTGTTAGCCAACAAATGGTCCAGCACATCTCCCTGCATTAAATATTTAGCATTTAATCTTTCAAGCCAACGATCAATCCTGAGATACATCATGCTGCTCATTTCATCTCTTAGCTCTCTAAGCTTCATATCCAACTCACTTGAAGAACCTTCCAAAGGGAGTAATGACTAATGGCCCCAGTTAAGAATTCTTCCTGGGCTCTATTCATACTGTTCCTCCTAGCTGTATTTACCTGGGCTATTCCTGCATATAGTATGTTACAAGTAGGCCAAGCAAGTCTCTTATCTTGGAGAGTTGGAATTTGGGTCTGGATTTTTTCCACCACCACATCCTCTAATTTAGACACAGCATTATCCCCCATTAATACTGAATCATCCAATCTCCACCTGTATGGTTTTGGGGGAATGGTATCTATTTCCTAGAGCATCTGTACAGGGGAATGGTCAGATAATTCTCTAATAAAAGTAGTCAGTTCCTTGATGCCCCTTAATGCTGCCCCGTTGACCAAATAAAAATCAATTCAGGAATGGGAGTTATATGCTCCAGAATAGGAGGTCATGTCTGTGTCCCCTTTAATATACACTCGATAGGGATCAACTAGTGCTGTGACTTCCAGAAATCTAGTTAAAGCTACCTGTGCCACAGAGGGTGTTTTTTTAGAAGGAGGATTCCTGTCCACTCAATTATCCATGCAAAGATTCCAGTCCCCTGCTAAAACAAGAGGGTGGGGTGGGAGAGTAGCAATACCCACCTCCAGAGAGGCAAAAATGTTGGGTTTAGATGATGTAGGTCCATAAATTGAGGCAAAAGAAAATAGATTTCCCAGGGTGGCACCTGAAACATAAATCCCCCTACCATCCTCTCTTGCCTTAATTTGAGATATTATATATGGGTAAGGCTTTCCTACTAGTGTCGCCACACCCCCAGATGGTTTTGCCTTTCCTTCCCTAGTTACTTGGCCCACCCACATTTTCTTCAATAGGTATAATTCCTCTTTCAATAAATTTGTTTCTTGTAATGCAGCAATTTGAATCCCCAGTTGATTAATATATCTTAATATTACCAGTCTTTTCTTCCTCCCCTGAGGCCTTTAATATTCCAAGAAATAAATTTAAGTAATACCATTATTGATAATAATATCCCTACTTTTCACCCTCCGACAGTTTGCCCACCATCTTATATCCACCATGGATTCTCTCCCTTCCCCTTGCCTCCCATGACCCCCCCCACTATAAGCCCCGATCCTCCGATCGTCCTCCATGATCAGATTGAGACATGAATGAGTGAGCCCCCAAGTACCCCGTATCCCAATAAGAAATCTAATGACCCCACAAAAGACATTAAATCCCACCCTAAGCTTCTTGGGTTACCAAATACCCTTAATGGAAAAAGGTAGTTAAACTCCAGAGACTCAGTAAGTGCATTTATCTCCCCACTTGAGTGCTCTTCCTCTATAAAATCCAGTACTAGCTAGGAGAATGCACTCCAATCCCTATTCTGTCATTGCTGTAGAGTCAGAGGTCCAAGAGCTTAACACCCCCCGACCTCAGATATATGATGCAGTAGAATTGTACCCCCCATTTTAACAATGTCCCTCACGTCCAGTTTCCCCCATTCCTCTAATTCTAACATAATAGATGAGAAGGAACCATCAAGCCCCCGTAACAAATAATTAAATAATCTAAAGAAAATGCCTAATGTTCCTACTAGTTCAGTGTAGGTATGCTCGGTAGGATGAAGTTACTATCACCCCAGTTATCGCTAGGCAAAGTCACTCCCCATCCCCATGAAACAGCTCATCCACACAGAAAAATCTTGAACCAGCTTAAGTTTTTCAACATTGCTCAGTGATTCAGACAGTCTGTTATTAGCCCCCCATCAAAAAATAAAATTTCAACTCCCTATATCAAGAATTAAAAATTTAGTGGACTGGGGTCAATTTGACCCTAATAATAATAAATAATAAGCCAGTTCATAACAGTCCCACACAGAATAAATCCAGGGTGATCGAAACCATAAAGAGGTAAATCCTATCTCCGAGGCATGGGAAGATGAACAGAGTCTGAGTAGATCAAGCACTACCTACATTTGTATCTCTTCCAAGTCAGTCCTGCTCCCTCTCATCATTCTGTTAAAGTTAATCCTTCTGGCACCACGGATCTTCAGGTCACGGGTTTAAACAAAGCTGGTAGCTCCACCCACAGGCCTTCTAGAGCGTTGGTCACTGTCACATGCCTCCGATCTCTGGTCTGCAACCTCACAGTCAGCATTGCTGGATGCTGGAATCTAAACTTCACCCCTGCAATATAGTGCTTCTTCTTAATCTTGGCATATTCCTTCTGTTTTTCTCGAACTGAGGATGTCAGGTCTTGAAAAAGCCAGATAGAGGCCCCGTTCCATTGTAGATTTTTATTTGCTCTGGCTTTATACAGCACATGTATTTTTTCTTTATAGTTTAAAAACTCATGATAAGGACCCGAGGTCTAGCACCAGGTGGGTGGATCTCTCTCAATGAGCGATGTGCCCTTTCAATGTTATAGGAGTCTCCAAAGGGTGTTGGACTAAACAATTTCATGAGGAGATCCTGCATGAAGGATACACAGTCTGATCCTTCCATTCTCTCAGGAAGATGAGCCATTATCGGGTTATTCCTCCGACTGCAGGACTCCTTGTCCTCAAGTTGATCTTCCAACTTCCTTACTTGTTTTTTCAGTAGAACCACCTCCTGGTCTGTCATAGCTGTTTTTTCTTTCCTGGGAAGCAACCCTGACTTCCACAATCCAACCCTTTGCGTTAAGGCCTTCAGTGCCAGTTTTAAAGTAGAAAAATTAGCCACTAGCCCTTGGAGGAGATGTTTAATTTTGGAGATATCATCTGAAGATGCATGCCCTCCTCACTTTTCAATCAGCTGACCATTGTTTTCCTCAGGCAATGGAGAGTGAGGTTTTGATCGCTTCACAGCCGGTGACCTTGCAGCCAAAGGCTTGGGACTTCCACATTCCATCTCGGCCATATTCTCAGCCTGGCATTTCTTTGCTGAATGTGAGTATTTTACTTTATTTTATACTTTCTGCTTGAACCCTAAAACACTATACTACTTTAGGCAACAGGATTCCCAGATAAAAATGAAATGGTGAGGTCCGAAGTAGTAATTTTATAATGCAATATTTGGCACAGCCCAGGAGCAACCTGCAGGATGTCTTTTCCCCTCTAGCTCATCACATGATCCCAGAGCTCTCTCTTGAGTCAATAATGGAATCTCCCTCATTCCTACTGCCCAATTCTATTCAGATTATTACTACACGGAAAGAGATAGTTTTCAAATGGGAAAATATATTCCTAAAATCGTACGAAACAAATGACACATTATTTACTTTAATGTGTCATCTGTTTAAAGCAGAGTTAGAATTTCCAGATGTTGTAGATAGTATAAAGTTGGTTTATAAAGATAAAACAGTTTCCAACCAGCCGGTCTATGTGCTTCTATCTGATATGGTGATAGGAAAGAAAATTTGGGCTAAACAAAGTTACTTAAACAAACTTGACATCTTAATTTCCTCCCCAGTTAATTAGACAACTATTTGGAAGTATGCACATGGGAATAAGAATCCATCACTACGTTCATTAATCTCTTTTGAAACTATAAGCTCAAATTTATCATTACTCAATTTGAACTTTGAAAAAGTGAATAATACATATCTCTCTCTCTCTCTCTCTCTCTGTTTGGAGCTGAGAGATTTGAGGGACAAAAGAGTCACAAATTGGCTTCCTTTATTAGAACTTTTCTTGAGACCTGCTTAGACATAGCAATTGCTACAACTGAACTGGGTTCCGTCAGGAGAGTACATATGGATGCTTTAGACACTCAGATAGATATTGAAGTAAAATCAGAAACTTTACATAGAAACCTATTACTTAATGCATATAAATTAGATAGAGTCCAAGTACTCCTCATTGACATACGGTCCCCTGTTTTTTTAAATGGAACTAATCTGGAAAAGAATAATCATTCATGACTGTCCCCTTTACAGATTTCTCCCTCAAATACAGAAGAGAAGATTGTACACAATGTTTTATCAATAACTGAGTCTGCTGATTTTTTGTCCTGGAATATAGCGGTTCTGGGGACAAAATTGGTGGGCCATCACTGGAAAGAATTTGTTTCACAATTTGAATTGCAGCTGTTACAGGAGACATGGACAACTACAGAAGTATGCTTAAATGGCTATGAAGCATTTAGTCTGCAAGCAATAAGGAAGAAACATTATGGCAGACCTAAGGGAGGTTTAACCACTTTTGTTAAAATTAGAACTGGTATTCAAGTAATCGATCAAGTTGAGTATAATAATATATCAACTGTGAAATGTTATCAAATGGGATTTGTTTACTTTTATGATTGTGAATGTGTATGTTCCCCAGAATATTCTACCTACAGCCCACTGTGACTTTTGGTCAGAGTTTTTGCTGGCCATAGACTGTCTTTATATTAAACATCATATTGATACTATACTAATTGGGGGAGATTTTAATGCTCAGATTGCCACATTTGACAACTTACCTATTCTACAATCGCTTATTTATATGGGTGATTTCAACTTGAGAAAATCTGTGGACACTTGTGTTAATAAAGCTGGCAGTAAACTAAAAGAGTTCATAAACAAAAATAATTTATTGATCCTGAATGGAAGAGGTGGTGGGGATTCTGAGGGTGCTTACACATATTACTCCTCTATTGGGAATAGTGTAATTGACTATGTATTAATAAATCCTGAAAGCCATGAATATGTACAGAATTTCCGGATAAATCCAAGACCGGAAAGTGATCATACTGCCCTTACATGCAGCATTGATACTATTAAGGACAAAAAAATGTTGATCTTAAATGGCTACTGCTTAGTCCCAATAATCCCTGCAGGGAAATTCAAACTAAACCTGAACAATAAGAATATGAAGAAAATAGAACATATTATTTAACCTTCTCAGTTCTCCTTACTTGCTTATACTATGGAAACTGAAAACTTAACCAAAGATATTATTGGAAAATTTGAGAAATTACTTTCTACAATTAGTCTGGAAATAGCATGCATATATGGATCAAACATCCCTTCCTTTGACATGGATTGATGCTCAGTGCCTGAATCAAAAAAATAACTTGGAAAAATTAATTAGGAATAACCTAAAATATCCCTTGATGTATGGAAATGCAAACTTAAGCCAAGCCTGGAAAGCATATAAAAATGCCTAAAGCTAAAGAAATTTGAGTTCACCCAAATATGTTGGGCAACTATGCATCAAATCATTGCAACAAATGATAAGGCCTTTTGGAGCATAGAAGCAAGGGGAGTTAAGTCATATCAAACTACACTAACTTCTTACATCCCCAAAGAAGTCCGGGTTACCTATTTTTCAAACTTATTAAATAAAGCTATCATCACTACTAATGATAGGAATTTTCCACATTGGGTTTATTCAGACCCACATAAGTCCTTGATTTTTACAACCGGTGATGTTACTTTAGCTATTTCAGAACTTGCAAAAAACAAAGCTCCAGGCTTGGACAAAGTCCCAGGTGAGGTCTATAAAGAAAACCAGAATTTTTGGATCCCTTCCTTTGTTAACTTTTTTAACATCTGCCTAAAAGAGCAACGTATCCCCACATTATGACAAAAAAAATATAATAATCCCTATTCACAAAAAAGATTCACTTTATAATCCTAGTAATTACCATCCAATAAGCCTTTTAGACATTGCAGGAAAGATTTTTGCTAGTAGTTTGTTAAATAAATTACAACAATGGGTAGAAACAATTAGTCCTGTCTCTAAATTTCAAGCTGGATTCCGCCAGGGCTTTTCTACAACAGATCATTTTTTTGTATTATCTCATTTATTAGAGAAATATGTACTTTATAGGAATATGAGACTGCCTGTATTATTTATTGATTTCTCTGCTGCCTTTGATTCAGTAGTGAGGCAGATTCTTTGAGAAACCCTCAAGATTCATGGTCTTCCCTTTTCATTGCTTCTACCCATTTTTCTACTTTATTCTAATACTCACACAGCTGTGAGGTTTGATCAGATGGGAAATATCACTGATTATTTTCCAACAAATAAAGGAGTCAAGCAGGGCTGTCTGTTGGCCCCACTATTGTTTAATATCTATATAGATTCCTTACAAAATTTTGATTTGAATGAACAATGGGATTCACCAAAAATAATGAACCAACAAATTCACATTTTAGCATAGGCAGATAATTTAATTCTTCTGTTGTTGATCCCCAAAGGATTGCAACTTAAATTTGATCACCTGCCAGATAAATATAAAAAATTAGAGTTGGGGATAAATCTGGATAAAACAAAACTTATGGTTTTTGGAAGTCAGTTACCAAAACCAAGGATTTTTCCTAAAGATAAATGCATTGAAATGGTGACTTCTTATAAATATCTTGGTATATTGCTACATCCTAGAAATTTTTTTGAATTTACATATCAAGGAACACACTATTAAGGCAAAGCATGCTGCTAAGGCACTACAAAGGTGTAACTTTAAATATGGTGGCACTTGGGTAATTCCCGCCTTAAAGCTGGGGAAGCAAAAATTACCCCTTTCCTTTTATATGGTGTGAAAATATGGGGGATTAATTATCATCCACAATTGGAAATTCCTCTCTCATATTATTACAAATCTGTCTTACAGGCACCCACTTAAATGGCTGGAATAATAGTAAGACCAGAACTAGGTAGAATACCTTTGGTATCCCTTGCTAATTTAAGGTTAATTACATATTGGTTGAGAACAACAAACAATACAAAAATGTGTTGCCTTTAAAATGTGTAAAAGAGAAAGAAGCATGCATAAGGGTGTCTTTCTCTTACCATGGTTAACAGCACTCCTTCAAATCCTATATAATACAGCATCTATGCACTTATGGCAAGATCAGCAAGCCAATATTACAATACATGATTTTTTTAAAGTTAAATTAAAAAATAAAATGTTTGCTTGGCAACAGTAACCCAGATGAACCATGTCTATAACCAATGGCAAGCTCTCTGACTTAGTCAAAATAAAATAGATTCAAATCTGGAAGACTATCTTCAACTACCACTATCCCCCATTATCATAAAGCAATTACTTGGGCAATATTTGAGCTGATCACATCAACATTTATTTATTTTAATAAATTAATAAAACAAGATAATTTACCTCAAGAAAAATGTCTATGTAACACAGGTTTTATTGAAACGTTAGCACATGTTATAATACAGTGCCCATTATTTAATGATCTTCATTCCATATTTCTGGGGAACTTCTTGATAAAATATGCAGATTTATCATATGATCCAATATTTATACTGATGCACCCAGGGACAGTTGAAGATGCAACAATGATTGAAAAATTCATAATGTTTATAATTAGCTAAAAAAAGCATATTTTAAGAGGCTCAGAGGTGAATAAACTAATTGTACAGATTTGTAAAGAACTTTATTAAAACGTTTTGCTTTATTTATAAACATTTTATCTCTATTCAGATTTTTTTATTGATATAAAATTATTTGTCAAATCATGTTTTTCTATGAATGTAATTTCACATCTTTGTAATGTCCAACATTTTACCAAAATTATTGGAAGAATAAACTTGAAACTTGAACTTGCTAAATATGTTTTTTTTCACCTGTTCATTTTCTTGTTTACTTGGTCTCAGCTGAGATGAGAGAGAGAGAGAGAGATGAGGTCATTTAGAACTCTCACTGCAGCATAAGCCACAGCAGCTGGCTGTGAGGGGGAGTTATATAATCTTGAGTTATTGTGGTGTCAGCAGTTGAAGTGTAAGGAGTGAGAGCTGCAGTTTGAGCTCTGAGAGGAAAGCCTGTTTTCCTACTCTAGTCCTGAAAGTATCCACCCTGCTAAGAGAAGTGATGAAAACTGTTGTCTACAGCAGAATCTCCTGATTTACCTCCCCAGAGGAATGACAAGGACTGCTAGAGAATGGATACTAGGGGCAATCCCCTATTTGATCCAGGACAATTTGAAGCTGCCTTTACTGTTCTAACTGTGAGTAGATTTGACTTTGTGTTTCCTGAAGAAAGTACCTGTACTTTATGTGTTTCTCTGGTTAAAAGGGAAAGGTACATCAGTTCTGTACTAAGATTGAGACTTTTCTCAGTTTGAAGTTCTATGACAATTGTGGGGTCCAGAGGCAGACTAATGCACATTGTTCATGACTTTAATTTCCTACACTCCCAGAGTAGTTTTTCCTAATACTGGATGTGAAAGTTCATTCAAAGATACATTTTCCTAAGTATTTTTCAAGAGATTTTAAGGGGTAACTTGGAAAGAATGGCTGGGTATGACTTTGGAAGCAAAATGTGGGCAGCCCCCCATCTGGAGTAACCAGGTCAGCACTACAGGTTCTGTAAGGGCCTCTGGTTATTCAGGACACGGTGGCCAATGTCTGAAGATAAGTTTATGCCTCTGGAGTTGGTTGTGCTAGTAATGAGCCCTAGAGTGCTCACTTGTGGCCAGTGCACTAGAGGAGATGGTTCAGTTTTGGTCAGTTGCCACTTACTGAAGTTCTAAAGTCCTAAGCTATATGAAAAATATGTGTGCTCAGATGCGGCTGGTGCCACTAGAAGAAATGTGTGTTCAGTTGTGGCCATTGCAGAGAATTCAATGTCCTGTGAAATATGGGAATACTGTACATAGAGTTTCTGTCAGATATAGTCATACTGTTGTTCTGTCAATTCCTTGTGCCATGATACGTAAACCTTGGGTGTTCACCCTTGGTTTAGAGAACATCTTTTTGAATAAATTCACACTCTAGAACCCCTTTTCTGATTTGAACAATTTCATTTTTGCTTCCTGTATGTGGAGTTACTGAGTACCCCACCAGAAGTATAGGTCTAGCATAGCCCTACCAAAATATTCTGTTCTGAGGACCTGAGTTTGCTCATAAGTTTTGCTTTTGTACACCCCCACCCATTTTTCTGACCTCTAGAAGTAATGAGCCTGGTATACATTCCCAAAGCTAGGGATGGTACCAATTTCCAACATAGTTTGTATCCATTCAAGGGTATCAAGGGGTACTAACTATGTAAAGCAGTGGGGGGGGGGTTACCCCTGTTAAACAAGTGACTAGAAAAGTAATCCCAGCAGGCAATTTACCTTTACAATTTTTTCTTTACTAAATTTACTTTTCATATAATTTACTATTTCACTCCACACCCCATGAATTGTTAGTCAATTGCATTACATCTTAGAAAGAAAATATGCTTAAGTCCTTGCAAGAATTTGAACCACTTATCTTTTGCCTGCTAAACAAGCACACATTCAGTGTGCCACTGAGCTACAGGTAGATGAAGTGCAGTTCCTATGATGGAAAGGTTATGTCACAACCTGGAAAACAAGTGACTTGAATTGTAATCAAACCTAGACAAGCCTCAGCCAGTAGTCATTTAATTGATTACACCATACTAAACACAGAAACATTGAAAATGAATGCAGATAAGGACCACTTGGCCCACCTAGTCTGCACATACTCACTACCTACTATAATACCACAGACCCCACATGATTTCCTAACTACTAAGGTTCCCTTATGCCTATTCCATGCAGTTTTGAATTCTGTTACCATTTTTGTAGAACTAAGGTCAATTATCTGAAAGTCTGCAGCTTGGCTCTGCTGAAACCCTTCATTATATCAGCAATGGCATGCAACAGT
Organism: Neoceratodus forsteri; assembly: GCA_016271365.2. Lineage (NCBI taxonomy): Eukaryota > Metazoa > Chordata > Ceratodontiformes > Ceratodontidae > Neoceratodus > Neoceratodus forsteri. The sequence continues at coordinate 119,407,060 of CM028133.1, forward strand.
TTCTCTCATGCAACTAAAGCTGTAATAAGAATGAACAAATGTGCAATACAGGGGATCAAACTCAGGCTTGTGTAGGTCAGAATCCCAACGCCAGGGCCAAAAAGCTCTGTCACTGACACCATCAATGACATTATGCAGGTGAATCACTCACACTGAATGTAATATTAAATTTGACTAAATGCATGAAAAAGTATGCATGGCCACAACAGTTGCTAACAGCTATTCTGTTGCCACCTACAAAGCATAAAAACAGACATTTTTAAATGATAGAACATTTTGGTCCAAATGCAAACCAGAAACCTTATAGAACACACACACACACACACACACACACACACACACACACAAAATCCTCCCTATTCCACCATCTACAGATAAATGCACAAGCCCCCAACCCCATATGCCCTCCCCCACAATCCTTGAGTGGGGGTCCTGACATAATGCCAGGCACAGGCTTATTCCAGGTACCAGCACTTAATGCTTAGTTTAAATTGGATTCTCTAGTCCAGTCCCAAAAAGTATTACATATATCTTTGATTTGGAGAGCCCTCCAACTGACCCTCAATATTGGGGCAAAGTGCAACAACCAGCTAACTCAGTCACCTCAAAACCTATGGTATTGCTACAGTTTGAGTGATTTAGTAAGGACATGAACAGATGGGAGGGAGAAAAGGGTGAGGGCAAGAGGCATCTTTAATGGCAGTACACAGACTGAGCAATCAGTTCACCAGCATCATCAATCATGGTAAAATCCAGTTACTTATTCCCTTCCCCTTTCCCTTCCTATATCATGCTTACTTGGCTGTGAGTTGGATTCTAGTTTGCACCACAAATCTGAAGGTGACTGAACTAGCTGGCTGCTACATTTTACCCCCACCCAAATGTGGGGTCAGCAGTGGGCTTTCCATGTTAGAGGTGCAATATGCATGACTCTTGCAAAGATCAGGCTTGGGAGGAGGGATTTTAATTGAGCAACATGGTGCTAGTGTCTGGTATGAATCATGCTAAGAAATGCAATTTCAAAATTGCAAAAGTGAGATGGAATCAGGGTGTGGGGAGCCACTGGACATCAGAAATTGCTTGAAATGAGATAGGGTAAGGGTCAGGGGCAAATGGATAACATGGAGATCTTTTGTAGGGCAGGGTAATGGTATGGGCTGCCACTGGACATATCAGAATGTTTGAAATGGGACAGGTGAAGATGGGGTGTGCTACTGATGACTGTGGAGTGCTCAAACAAGATGAGGTGCATACAGGTGGTGCTACTTCATACCAGGACATGCTTGAAAGATGATAGAGTGATGATGGGAGTCCCACTGGACACCAGGAAGTGCATGAAACAGAGCTGGTAGACATCAAGGTGTACTACTACACATCCAGAATTGATTGAAATTGGACAGGTTGAGGCCAGAGGAGGTTGCCAGTGGACACCAGAGAGTAGATGGCACAGACTGAGCAAGGGAAAAGAATGCCACTGGACAAGAGAGAGGATGCTTGACACATGATAGTGAGAGGGCTGCGAGTGCCACTGTACACTAGGGAATATTTGAGATGCAGTACAGTGACAGCTAGAGATGCCACTAGACACTAGACTAGAGAATGCTTGAAATGGATGGGGTGAGAACAGAAGATAGAACACTACCCCAACTGAAAGCCAAGTAAACCAAGAATGTTTTACAGGCAACAGCAAGTAGGTATTGTACTACTGCAAGGGAAATATATTATCACATGTCTGCAGTTGCTTCTGTCACACCTTTTGGTATCTGATTTTCATACTGTGGCAAAGAAGGACACAAAATACCAACATTTTGTAGGTTAAGACAAATGTAGTAGTGATCTGCTTTTAGATGCATCTGGAAATTAGCTGTTACCAGATCAATATGTCTTTCCTGTTATAACTTTTGAAATAAGGAAATGAAAGAATAAAACAGAACATTTCTGACTTATATGGTAATTGCTGCCAGGTAAGCATGCTGGTTATTCTAGTAAAGGCTGCTGGCATACATCCTTAATCTGGCCATGACTGTAATACTTGTAGTACACTTGGTTGTTTTCCCATAGTTATTTGGGAGGTAGGGTAGACAACCTAAACAATGTTCTGCAAGCATGCTCTACTAGAAGCTTTTTGATATGCACCTTCCAGAGCCTGCACCGATGTATTTAAGTTGTACATCCTGGCTCCTAAATGACTCTGGAAAAATAATTTCTGAGTGGGAACTGGGAGTTAGGGTCAGGATAGTATGTCAGTGGGGAGAGCACATAAGTTGGAAGAGTAGTTACAGCAATAAAGTTTAATGAAATGGGTCAGGGATGGTCCACGGAGGGAGGAAGGGATGGGGAACTGACATCATGGGTGTGGGTTGTGTGAACTTGTGGAATTCTAAGTTCGAAATAGTGGATAGATGGAGTTGGACTAATCTGGAGAGGATCATTGGCATGCTACTATACAGCCTAACTACAGTGGACTGGTAACTGCTGCTATTAAATTACCTACTATTTAAGTGAAGGGGGCTCTTATGTTCAAAGTGGACTAGGGAGCCAGAAGCTACTGGTGCCAGGAGATGGGGCAGGGCTGATCTTAGACTTGAAGGGTGCTAGGAACTCTCAAGTGAGAAGGTCATCCCATCACTTGATTTTCCATCATCATGTCCCCAGATGATCCAATCTGCCACCTCACTCGACTATACCTGACTCTACACAGAGAAGGCAAGGGGAGGAATTAGAGAGACAGACTTTAATAGTGGCCTAGAACTCTGTAGAGTCAGAGTTGGATTGGGGGTTCACCAATAATTTTAAAAGAGAACTGCATGAAATATTATTGGGCGCATTGGAGGTAGGAGCTGTCACTAAAAATGAATGTGATTTTGCCTGGACAGCAAATCCCATCTTGCCAGTGTTATATTCACTCCTGAAAATTCACAAGAATTTCATCAAACCACTTGGAAGACCCATTGTCTCTGGGGTAAGATCTCTTGAGTTGGTGGGCCAGCACAGTGGAGCTGAGAGCTAAGGCACTGGATGCCCTACCTTGTGCCATGCCGATGACCCGGGTTTGGGAATGAGCACGGGCTGTCAGAAGTCAGCAAGGGGGGAGGCTGGAGCTGGATGGAGCTGCCAGTTGGCAGCTCTCCTCTCCGGGGAAGGAAGGTTGCATTCCTCAGCTATTGTCTGCCTCCTGGTGGAGGCCAGGATACAGTACAGGCCAGAGGGTGCACAGGCACTAGGCCAATGGGTGGGCAGAAGAGGTCACTGCTGGGGCTGTAGTACGCATACACGCCTCCATGCATATGCGACTACTCCTGGGGCCCGTGTAAAAATCATGGGAGAAAAGCACTTCTGCTGCTAGGATGACCCCCACAGGCACTGCTCCTGGGCAGGGCATAAGATAAGCCCTGGTAATTCCAGGTGTCAGGGCTGGGAGGGTGGTCAGGCTGAAAGGAGGCAGCTGGAGCAGGAGGAAAAAGAGAGTAGTGATAAAAAACTAAAATGGGAGTTGGCAAACTGAGATCCTACCTCAGAAATGGTAGACATTTTAAACAAGTGTAATAATGTTTTATGGAGTTCAGAATACTGTTGGATAACTATTGATGTGGAGAATTATACATGAGTATATATCACAAAGATGGACTATCAACAGTTCAGTAATATCTAACTGAATCAATAACCCAGACCTAGAGAGTTAATTGTGAGTGCAGTTGAATGTATACTCAAGGACAATTATTTTGAGGTTGCAGGCAATATTTACCTACAAACATATGGAATTGCTATGGGCTCCTGCATGACCCCCTCTTATGCAGGATTTTGTATGGGACTCTAGGTGGAAGAAAATGTATATTCAGAAGACTTTCCATATGCAGATGATGTCATCATCCGGTTCAGAGACATTGATGATGTGATCTACATATGGAAAGTGGCAGGCATTAGAGTCACACAGTTTCTTGGAAGGTTAATTGAAAACAATACGGGGCTGCAATTTACAAGGGAAATGGATACAAATACAGAAGATGTGTTAGATATAAGCCTGACAGGAACAGAGAATAAACTGGTATGAACAAGAGGATTAAAAAAAGAGATAGTAATATATGCACTCTTACATTAAGATAGTGCACCTCCATCTGAATTAAAACTTTCAGTTCTATACATACAATTTTTTTATGAATAAGCTGTAGTAAACTTCAAGATTACAAGGAAGAATCAGAACTTCTAAAAAGATTTGCTGAAAGAAGCTATGACTGTGACAAACTGGTAATAACTCAAAAAGAAATAAGAGATCTAGGTAGAACAATCCTATTAAATAACACAGACAGACAAACTTACAGAACAACCTGTTACATTCTCTTTAGAATATAATAGAGTAGCAGGCTAGATAGGATGTGTCATACAGAAAAAATGGTGCATACTTGAAAATTACACAAATATAGGACTTAATTTGAACAAAAAAATATGTTTCAGTTTCAGAAAGGGCTCAGACTTGAAATATATCCTGATGAGTAGCCAGTGGAAGAAAAGGGAAAATCAGACACCAAAAACCTAGCTACTGGCCCCAGAACTGGGCTTTTGAGCATGTTACAGATGTAGGGCCCACAATTCAAAAGTTTGTAGGGGCGCTAACCAGTGTTTGCCCATGTAAACCAGGTTTTGCACTGGAGCACAATATTCAAAAGGTATGGTTTCTCCAGCAAACGGGATTAGAGTTCATGCAAAATGGGGGGTATGCAAATGGTGGGGATTTGGTGGGGATAGGAGTATCGTAGCAAGACAATATTCAGCAGATTTTTACTGTACAAAAGAGTTTAGTGTGGTCCTTCTACAGAGCACAAATACCACTGAAAAAAAGCCCCTCTTTCTCCGTGCAACCCTAGCAGCTGCTGGAAGTACTGTAGCCAACTAGCAGTTGGCCACTGTGGGAGTACATCTGCCCCTATGGTCCATGACACCCCCTTTTGACAAGTGGCCCATATTTAAAATAAACTCTTCCTGGTGCTACTGGTCTCTCCTCCCTTTTATTGACAGTCTGTACTGAAAAATAACTCACTCTGGTACTAGTGGTTCCCCATTCAATTGCCAGCCTGTACTGAAAAATAACTCTCCCTGGTGCTAGTGGTTCCTCTACCTCTGATCATCAATCTGTATTTAAAATAAACTCCTGGTGTTAGTGATCTACTCTCCCTTTGATCACCAGCATGTAGACTAAGTTACAACCCTCTCTGGTGTCTAGCAGCCCCATACTGTGACACTGAGCACCCACCAGTAACCTTACCAGTATTCTCTGTGTTGCAGGTAAGCATACAGCGACCTGCACAACCCTCCTCACACCTCGTTAACAGGACACAGTGTGTTCAGGCAAGGAGTAAAGCTCCCACTTGCAATCTATGTGACCCTGAGCAAGTCATTTAACTTCCCTGTGCTCCCAGGTTGCACCTGTAAACAAGTTTTCGGCTTAGTGTGCCACTCCTGGTTAAACAACTGAAAAAAAAGGAGCACATGTCTTATTTATAGGACAGGGTCTGTCACCCTCAGACCCCTGGGCAATTGTAAAGAGCAGCACACACCTCTGTGCTCTGCTTTGTGCTTCACTCTATATCAAGTCCATAATGTCTGTAAATTGGCAAAACCAGGGGACACATTCAAACTTTTGTTGACTAAAAAAAACATTTTCAGTCAGAGAACTAATAAGTTGTGATACTGCTCATGTAATTTGCTCCATTACATGCTCCTGTAACAAAATTTATAACAATGAATACAGGACACAGAAACACAGAAACATAGACTTTGATGGGTGATAAGGACCACTTGGCCCACCCAGTCTGCCCATTTCCCTACTTACCGAATAAGCTGCAGATCCTTTTACCAACAGCCTACTTCCTCCTACCGCCCACTAGAATTGCCTTATGTCTGTCCTATGCATTCTTTAATTCCTCCAGTGTTTTTGATCCCATGACCTCCTCAGGAAGTCTGTCTCATATGTCCACCACCCTCCTCATGAAAAAATACTTCTTCACATTGCCCCTGAGACGTCCCCCCTCTATCTTCAAATTGTGCCCCCATGTTCTTGCACATCTCTTTTTCTGAAAGATGCTACCCTCTTGGACTTTGTTGAGTCCCTTGAGGTACTTGAAAGTTTCTATCATGTCCCCCCTCTACCTCCTTTCATTGAGGGTACACATATTAAGTTCTTTTAGTCTCTCTTAGTATGGCTTCTAGTGCAGACTCTGTACCATTTTAGTTGCCTTCTTCTGGACTTCCTTCATCCTGTCTATGTCCTTGCGGAGACGGGGACTCCAGAACTGCATGCAGTACTTCAGATGGGGTCTCACCAACTGTCTGTACACAGGGATAACAACTTCCTGTTTTCTATTAGTGATGCCTCTCCTTATGCATCCCAGTAACCCCTCAGCCCTACTTACTGATTTCTCACATTGCTTGCCTACCTTTAGGTCAACTGATATGACTACCCCAGGTTTCTTTCCATTTTTGTTGTCATTAATACCTCCCTTCCCCCACTGTGTACTCTTCCCTTGGGTTTTTATTTCTCAGGGACATTACTTTGCACTTCTTTGTATTGAATTTAAGCTGCCATACTTTTGACTATTACTCATACTTTGCCGAGTCCCTTCTCATCCTTTCCACCCCCCACTTATGTATCAACCCTGGTACAAATCTGTGTGTCATCTGCAAAGAGGTATACTTTTCCTTCCAGTCCCTACTCAACAAATCTTTCTTTCAGAAGTGATTCTATCATTTTCCTTACCTTTGAGGTCAAACTAACAGGCCCGTAGTTTTCTGCCTCTGCCTTGCTCTCACTTTTGTGAAGGGAAATCACATCCACCTTCCTCCAGTTCTCAGGTACCCCACCTTCCTCCCATGATTTGTTAAAAAGGGTAGTCAATGATGCCACTTGTTCTCCTCTTAGTTCTTTTAGAATTCTGGGGTGAATCCCATCAGGCCCCATTACATTGTCCACCTTCAGTTTTAAGAGTTCTTTCAGGACCCTTTCTTCTGTGAATGGACTAGTACCAATCCCTTTATCCAGTGTACTTCTATTATTAGGTTTAGGTACCTCACCCTCCTCATCTTTTGTGAATACTGAGCAGAAGTATGTGTTCAGTATCTCTGCTTTGTCACTGTCACCCTCTACCCACCCCGCTCCCCTTTACCCTCCCCTGGTCTTTCTTAACTCCCTAATATACCTATAAAAGGTTTTATCCCTCTTCTTAACTTAGCTGGCTATCTTTTCCTCAGTTTGGGCCATTGCTATTCTGACTGCATTCCTTGCTTCCTTCTGCTTTAACTGGTACAGTTCTCTGTCCTGCTCCTTCTGTGTTTCCTTATACTTCTTGAATGTTATCTTTTTCTCTCTAACATTTCTGCCACCTCTTTTGAAAACCATAGTATTTTTTTTCCTTTGTTTTGCTTTGTTTATTTGTTTCACAGAAAAACTTGTTGCCTCTGTGATGGCAATTTTGATTTTTCTCCATTGTTCCTCCACCCCATCTTTTTGCCTGTTTGCCAGTGCTTTTCTGAGGCACTTTTCCATTTTGCCAAAGTCAGCCCTCCTAAAGTCCAATGCCCTCACCTTTGTATGACTTGAGCTGTGTTTGTCATGGACCACAGTGTTTGGTGGTTTCTTATTCACAGATGACTACCCACTTCTAAATCCAAGATTCTCTTTCCATCCCCATTTGAGATTACCAGGTCTAAGACTGCTTCCTCACGAGTGGGTTCCAACACTAGCTGTCTGAGGCATGCCCCCTGTAGGGCATTGAGAATTACCCTGCTCTTAGATGTGGCTGCAGCAAAGGTGCTCCAGTTAACATCTGGCATATTCAGGTTCCCCATTAACAATATCTCCCCCTTTTCTGCCATTCTGAGAATGTCTTCTATCATTTCCTTGTCCATTTCCTTCCCCTGAGATGGGGGTCTGTATACAACCCCCGTGTGGATAGTGGTGCCATTTTCTGTCTCCAGGGTGACCCACAGAGCCTCCTCTCCTCAGTGTTTACCCTTTAGTTCTGTTGCTTTGAACCCTTGCCTTATGTAGAGAGGGACTAATCCTCCTCTTTTACCCTCCCTATCATTCCTGTAGATTGTGTACCCTGGTATGTTGACAACCCAGTCATGGTTCTCTGTGTACCATGTTTCTTTGACTACCACAATATACAGGTGTCCCTTTCCCATCAAAGTCACTAGTTCAGGAAGCTTGTTACCCAGACTACATGCATTGGTACTCATCGCCCTCCAATTTTTGATAACCTTACCTCTTTTAGCCCCATCCCTGTCCTTGCTGTCTTTGCCTTTTTGCTCCATTGACCCCTGCCTGCTCCCTATCAACTTCTCTACTTTAGTGTTTACCTCACTAACTACCCTATTTTGTTTGGTGGGGCTGGGATTTCCATGCTTCTTTTCAATGCCTCTCCCCCTTGGCTAGTTTAAATGCTTGCCTATGAAGCGTTTAAACCTGTCACCTAGGATTCTGGTTCTCCTTCTGGACAGATGCAGACTATTGCACTAGTATAGGCCTGTATCCCTCCAAGTGGACCCCCATTCCCTAATGAAGCCCAAACTCTGAGCTCCGCACCAGTTTTTCAACTGTTCATTGAATCCCATGGTGCAGATTACCCTAGCCTCACTCATACCATAGACAGGCAGCATCTCTGAGAAGGTTACTGTGTGTGCTACTTGTCTAAGTCACCTCCCCAACTCCACAAACTCCTCCTGCACTGCTCTGATCCTATTTCCAGCCAGGAAATTTGTTCCTAGGTGAACAATGATGTCCAGCTCCCTCTCCCTTGCCACTGCTCCTGTGATCCTGAGGATTTGCATCCTGTCCTTTCCAGCCATGGCGCCAGGCAGGCACATTACCTCCCTCTCCTCTCCTCACCCCCCAGTTCTACTCTCCTAATGATTGAGTCCCCCACCAGGAGTTGTTTCCTTCCCCTATGGGGTCTCATGCACCCTCCCCTGGGTGTCCTTTGTGTAGGTTCCCATCATCCTCCTATGCATGTGCTTCCATAGAGGGATCATGCTCCATCAGAATGGCATAAGAATTGCCAAGAGGTACAACTGAAGGGATGCACCTCTGATACACCACCCTCACCTTGTCTGAGCCCACCATGGTCCAACTGCTCCTCTTTCTTGGCAACCTCTGAGGCAGCAGCTGTGGCCCTGGTGGTCCCTGGGTGGGGAAGGAGGTTTCCCGAATCCTTTCCAGGTCAGCCTGGAGACCTTGTACATGCTATTGTGAAAGGACATCCAGATAGCCATATATTTTAAGGAGTTGCATAATTCTATTCTGAAAGAAATTACATTGATGGCACTGGAATATGTTAAACCCTTTGGTCAAATTGAGGAGCATCTCAAGAGATTACTCCAGAATGAGATTTCATTGATCCACCAATTAAAGTGCTTAAACTGAAGGGGCACAATGAGGAATCTAATTTAGAACCATGTCTCTGAACAATACAGACAGCAGATATGAAACAGTTATTAAGAACAGTAACCAGATTGATATGATGGTGAATGATGGGCTATGGATAGCTTGTCACACTCCCATTTCCTACTTTAACATTGAATATATGCTTAGATGTTTAATTTAAATGCATTATAATCTTTTCTCCTTATTATGGAATTTTCAGAAAAACATTTAGTTTATAGTGCTGAATTTTGATCTTTGCCAGCGAACCTTAAATCAGTATTCATTATCTTAGATCAACATTGGGCTTCTCCTGTACTAACTCATATATAAATCTTGTGGTCTGTGAATACTGATAGTTTTCCTGTACTCTATATTCTGCTATTTCTCTTGTCCTCATTTCACTTCCTCCACTACTCCGTCATCCTTTTCTCCATCTATTTCTGCTATTATTCATTAAGCAAAATTGCATCAGTTGTCCTCAGTGCTTGTAACATACTTATGTCTAGTTATTAATAATGGCAATATGTAAAATACCCTGATCTGAGAAATGATGTAGTAACTTTATATAGGTCATTCAACACCATAAATACATAGAGCCTGATTCAAAGACAGCTTACGCATGTTGCAAGACAACTTGCGCCAAACTCTATGACATTAATCACACTTTGTGACATGTGTTATGCTGTTTGTTATTCCAAGAGGCAGCCTATGACAAGGCACAGGCCACCTACACTAAATGGGGGTTACGTCACTGGCTACACCGGCAATGCCCCTATGACATGGCACAAGGGGGGTTCTGGCATCGATTACAATGGTATTCCAAGAGGGTGGTTGGTGGAACCGGAAATCATGATTCCAAGTGGGACTCAGCAGACCATGGCATAAGTACAGTTAGACCAGCTACTAACTGGTCTAACAATACCTACGTCCACCAGGGATGCACCACTGAGCCTGCCATCCCTCCAGCCAACCCCACAGTCCCCAGTGGGTGCTCACCACACCCCCCCCATGGCAAGACAGCCCTCTGTGGGGCACTGGCACCCCCTCTCCCCCATCTCTGTGCAGTGTCCTCATGGGGCAGTTCCCCCCGCATGCCAGGTGCCCTAGGGTGGTCCTGTGGCCCCAGCCCTGTGGGGCACTGCCATGATGTTGGGATGCAGGGCTCTGGGGGGGTCATGCCTTGTGCAATTTGCACCCTGCGGTCTGTGACTTGTGGCACCCGTGTTGGGTGCACCCTTCCCATGGCACAGCCCTACAGCTGCTGCAAGTGATAGGGCATAAGTGCCAGGGTTCCTGGCTGTTTCAAAATATGGTGCAGGGTCCCCAGCATAGTGGCAAATGTCACAACTCACATATGCCAGCAAGTTGCGGCATTCATCTTAGAATCGGGTCCATAATGTAACTCGATATATTAAGTGATATAATTAATTGGCAAATCCTTTTTGAAGAAAAATATTGTGCCTAATACTCCTACTGATAATATGTCCATTTTTTCATAGTTCATGGGATTCAACTTGATCTAAAGAAACATCAGAAACTTGAGACCTGAAAAGGATATAATCCTTAAGAGCAAATGGTCAGTGGATGGAACCATGCGTGAACTTTAAAATGGAATTTGTGCTCTAAAGAGAAACAGCTTTGTAAAGTCCCCTAGACAGTGGCACTTTGCAATTCATTAAGAGGGAACAATTTTATGTCATGATCCTGAACCCTTGCTTCTGCACCATTATGTGGACATAAGAAAAATGGACATTTATAGTGAGAATTGCACCTCTTTGTGGACATTGGGGGATTTGAACCTTTGAATATGGTTGTTGTTGAAAATATAGGAGCCATTTATGATATTAGATAGAAAGACATCTTTTGTGAATGCTAGAGAATATTTTATTATATTTTTTTGCACCCCCTTCCTGACCAGCCACTCTTTTGGGCCACACACAGAGTACACTGGGGCCGGTGAAAGTTGCAAATTCCATTTTTGCAGAACTTGCGTGAAGTTTTGTACACTTTGCAGAAATTTCAGAACTTTCACCATTGGTGAAACTGGGATTTTCCATGGATTTTAACCAGATAATGCAGACTTTTTTGTGACTGTGAAAAAATGCATATAAACTGCATAATTTATTCTATCCACAGTTTAATGAACTGTCAGTGACTTGTACAACCATGTGATCATTCACTGACAGTTCAGTGGGCCACCGGCAGTAGAGGAGAGAGGAGGGCTGCGATGGTGGCCAGTTCATGGGCAGGGTTGGGGGGGAGAAGGGTGATGGTGGATGAACTGTTGGGTTGGGTAGGTGGGGGATTCCACTAGACACCAGGGAATTATGATTACTTTTTTTTATAAAAGATCAAGGATGGGGGGGTCCACTAGACACAAGGGAATATTGGGAATAGAGGGGGATGAGTTGTTGGACTGCCAGCTGTTTTTCTGTGGATTAAGGGAATCCAGGATAGGGAGGGGGGGTCTGTTAGACACCAGGAAGATAAAATGTTTTGGGGATCCATGATCAGTGGGTGGGGGGCTACTAGACACCAGGGAGGGATCAAAGTTTTTGTTTCTTCTTTAAGGGGCCCCAAGGGCTGTGATCCCTGGGCAGGGTGTGTGGGAATCACTAGACACCAGGCATCAGGGATTTGTTACTTGGGACCCATGATTGGTGGGTGGGGGGAGGGTCTGAGGGAGGGATTAGATTTTTTTTATCTGTTTATTTACTGGGACCTCTGGTCAGCGGTGGGTGGATTAACAAATTAAACTGCAGTTAAAAAAAGCCTCAGAACTGACCACTGGCAGTGATCTGTTCTGCAGATTGTTTTCCTACAGTTTAATAAATTAACCCACATTCTGTATATTTATTCCACAGTTTTAAGGTGGAATTTCCTAATAAATTGTGAAAATGATTTACGAACTTTCATGGAAGTGAAATTCACACTTTCACAGAAATTCCGCCAGCAATTTTTTTTTTATGCACCCCTACAGGACACAAAGCCACCACTTCTCCCTCAGTTGCCATTTGCTGCCTCTGCTACTGCCAGTATTCCCTGGGTGACCCAACTTATCCCTTCCAGATAGGTCCACCCTTCCATTTAGAAGTGCCTGGAGGCACATCCAGTTAACCCGGGGGCCTGTGGGGGGTCAGCACAGGGTCTTTCTGGGTTACCAAGGCACAGTGAACTGGAGGCCATCATCTGGTTGGCCAGGGGGCTTTTTCCTGTTTTCTGGCCCTGCCCACCCACCATAGGTGTGCAGCAGTGTGCATTCTGAATGGAGATGTGCAACAGTGTGTGGTCACCCACACTGCCTGTGGCACCACCTCAGAGCCATCAAGAGCCACTAGACAGACAGCAAAGCACCTTTGCTCCCCCTGTAGGGAGGCATCCAAGGAACATCTTAAATTCCCTCCCTGCTGGCACCCACTCTTTATGTCCTGGGCTTGGGTCATAAACCCTGGTCACTAGCATGCCAATCAAACACCCATCGCTCGGTGCCATGGGGCTGTCCCTCTAGGGAATATTTAAAATGGTTTGTGCTATTGCAGTGTGAACACTTTCTTAGTTGTTAAAGGCATTCAAAGTGACACTGTGTTTTAATTAGCAGTGGTCACTAAAGCTTTACGTTTCATAGTTAACATATCATGTGACCAATGTATAGTATTTATATCAGGACTTACAACCATTTAGCCATGCCTCCCCCCCTCCCCTGAGAAAGTCTGTGATGGACAGAAAACTGGGGATCATTCCAGGTGGCACAATCAATGCTAGCCTTTGGAGACTTAAGGAATTTCTAATCTTTTTGTATTTTGTAATTTTTCTGCTCTGTAGAGCAAGTCTGCACGTGCCATCACTGTTAGTGGTTGGGAGGCAGTACACCACTACAGGGCTATATCCTTAATACTCTAGGTTTTATTGCTACCAGCATCAGTTCTATGCCACCAGCAGGACATAGAATCTGCCATGTAGCCAAAACCATATCCTTTTGAACCCTTGTAATTATTTAGCTCTTTAATAGCTGAACACTGCTTTTTCAAAACCAAAGAGTGTGAGTATTGTATATTGTATTGCTCCAAGTAAAAGGTCATTTGATAAGATTGACCAGTTCTAAGATAATTACTGGTCAATGATTTTGTGTATGAGTTGTACACATTGGAGCCTTATACCTAGCAAAGGTACATGGTTTTGTGTGTTAAGCACTGTTCAGCTTGATGGGATATTATCCTACAGCAATTACTGTATGTATGTATGTACTCCTTGATCTACACTGTGATACAGTTCATTACACTGATTACACAGAAATTTGATAGCAGAAAAAGACCACACCAGCCCATCTTGTCCTCCCTCATTGTTAAACTGTTTTTCTTGCAATCTATTTAATAAAGACTAAACATTAACCCTTAGACTGCCAACAGAATTAGAATGTATAGGAATTTAAAACTGATATATCAGTCCGTGGCCCTGCAAGGGTTAAAATAAGAGTGCTCATGCTCAGTAAATTGGTTGATAAATTATTATAGATATTTTGGAGTAACTAAAAATCTATATTGACTTGAGTGTGTAACAGATTTTGGGGTAGTTGTAATTTAGTTGGGCTGGCCGGCGTCTTTGTAATGCATGGTCTCAACTTTCCATATGTGCCTGCAAGCACATACTTCAGGGTTTCTCTATAAATATGAGACTCCTACCCCTGCAGACTGACATTTGATTGTGATGGAGAGAGAGAAGGGATCCATGTTGACAAACTGGGGTTCACCTTGTTGCAGCTCTAGCTGTGGCTGGGCAGAGGGTACTATCCAGGCTCTTGAAGCAGCACTTAGTCTCAAGTCTAGCAGTGGCACTTGTCCTCTCTGAACTGAGTCACTTGAGTCCTGGTCAAGTATTGAGGCTTCATCACAATGGTATGGGGATCAAGGGGATCTGCCTGGTGATATCCACCAGTAGATCCCATTTGCACCAGCAAATTGGTTTGCCAGGCAAGAGTGGAGACTGAAGAGCCTGCATGCACTCTTCCTCTAGAATAAAGGGGGGAGTATTCTGATGATGTACTGCCCCTTGTGTCTGAGAGTGGATAAGATGTATTGATAAATCTCTACCTCATTTTACTTACTTTGATGGGTACATTGATATTGTAACTAGGACCATAAGAGATTTTGCTTAAGGGCACTTGAGTCCTAAATGTCCAGGACACATATCATTACCTGTATTCTGCATTCCTGTGCAGCACTGTAATAAATTTAATAGAAATAATCTATGAGCCAGATGCTGCCTAGTTTGTCCACTAGTGTTGCCTTATTTGGATATGAGGAAGTGTATGCAAATCTGTGTACAGTCTCCATATTTGGGCCTAGATGCTTATTCCTAACAAATTTATTTTCAAATAAGTCCTGTAGTCATCTACTGGTTTATACATTACAACAGGACTTCTGGAGTGCCAGCAGACTGGGAGGAGTGTTATTGCTAAATGCCAGCTGCCATGGGGGGCTGAAAAACACTAGGAAGGGTCACTGGACTACCAGGGATATGTCCTTTATTATTAGGTGCCACAGGAGGTAGTACTAGCATCAGGGATGATATATTCATTCCAGAAGGGATTGTGGCAGGAGTGTGAAACACTAGCACCTGGGATGCCTTATTTATTATGTTTGCTTGCATGCATGTGCAAGAAACATAGTGCCACCATACGAGGTTTCATAGGTGTGGTATCCCCACTTCCAATGCCCTGATCATTTTTGCAGGCATAGCAGCAGGGCACCAATGAATGTCCAAGCTGTCTATGACAGTAGTTCAGATGCAGTGGCATACAGTTGAAAAAGAAAGACTGTTACAATCAGCAGTGGTAATGTGTAGGCATTTTGCATACTGCCGTGCCATCAGCAGTATGCAAATTGCCTACATTTCACCACCTTAGCAGTCAATCTCTTTCTGCTGTATGCCGCTGCATCTCCTGGCATGATGCACACCCTGCCATTGTTGTTTGCTGAAGGGGTGCCCAATCCCCCTTGGCACATGCACACTCTGCCCCCCCAAGCACACTGTATGTCTGATGGGGTGCCCAATCCCCATCAGCTCCAGTGCTCCCCCCAAAAGCAAACTTCAAGGTGCCCAAAAAGTAAACTTCAAGGTGCCACACTGGGAGCCCACCCCAGCATGGCAAAAGTCCTGTATCGTCATGCACTCCCCCACACACTGTATGGCCAATGGGGGTGCCAGTTCCCCATTGGCTCCACTGCCCCCTAAACAAACTTTCAGGCACTACGCTGGGAGCTCACTCCAACATAGCAAACATTCTGCATTGTCTTTTTTTTAAAAACCCTGTAACAAAAGAAAATGGTCCTTTGTTGACTCTCTTGCCCCCCAACCCACACCCATCCTCTTTGCACCCCAACTCCCCAAACCCCCCTTGCCCCCTCACCCCATACTTACCTGGGAGTCTGGTGAGATGATCTTCAGTGGACCGGGAACACATCTGTACTCTTTAAAGCTGACCACAAACTGAAGAAATGCAGGTAAGCAGTATAATGGCATCAATTTTTAACTTTGATTCATATCTCAGTCATTTTTTTGAATTTTTGCACCAACTTTTCAACATGGGGTTCTTGGGACCCCATCTCATGAATTCAATCATTGTCATCTGGTTATTCAGTCCTGAAAGGTGATTTCATGGTCACTGCATGGAACCACCTTTCAGGACTGATTAACAAAAAGACAGTGTCACAGTTCATGAGGTAGGCCACCAAAAACATGATGTTGAAAATTTGGTGAAAAAATTCCCCAAAATTACTTTTTTACTAGCATACATTGCGCAGTTCCTTCACATGCTCATAACTTTGAGAATTTTTAATATTTTCACTCCAGGTTTTCAACACTGCCATTTTACTACACCTCCTTATGAATAGTACAGCTGTCATTATTCTTATCTTGCCCAAAATGTGTTTTCGCACATGTAGCGCACAATGGCGCAGTTGGTGTACAAAATCAATGTTCTGGAAAGGTTAAGAAAATCATAATGACACGATTTCATGAGCAGAGGTCTTAAAATGGCTATGTTGAAAATCTGGTGACAAAAGTCCAAAAAATTACTGTGTTATGAGCATGCATTGCACAGTTTCCATGCATCCTCATAATTTCACGAATTTGTAATATTTTCAGTCTAGATTTGCAACATTGGCATTTTTCCACACCTCCTTATGAACAGTACAGCTGTCATTTTTCACACCCTGGCCAAAATTTGTTTTCGCACTTCTGGAGCAGAATAGCGTGGTTGCTGTGGGAAATCAGTGTTCTGGACAGATTAAGAAAATCACAGTGACTGTTCATGAGCAGAGGTCCCAAAAATGCCTGTGTAGAAAATGTGCTGTAAAAAATTCCCAAACTAATTACATTGCAAGTGTACATTGCACAGTTTCTATGCATGCTTGTGCCTTCACCGTTTTTTTTATATTTTCACTCCAGATTTTTAACATTGCCATTTTTTACACCTTCTCATGAACAGTACAGCTGTCATTTTTCACATCATGTTTGAAATGTGTTTTCATATGTGTGGCGCCAAATGGCGCAATCGCAATGAAAAATCATCTTTCGGCTAACGAACTGATGGTGTCACTGTTCAACCGTATGGGGTCACAAAAAGCCCATGTTGAAAACCTGGAGTAAAAATACCAAGAAATACCCAGGGCATTAGAATTTTTGACCATAATGCCCTTCCCTGTAGGGACTGACAGGCATCAGAGGTGTGACTTGGGATTGCTGACAGTAATGCTCATGCCATTCCACCCCCTTCCCCACCCTGCAGCCAGTGACAGGTATCGAGGTGCACCTTGAACCCTTTGGCCCCAGAGTTCACCCGTTCTCCTATACTGCACCCATTTTAGCATGTTTCTTTATGGAATGAAGTAAATGTAAAGGCCAAACACCCCAAGGCACACCTTGACACTTGTCAGTGTCTGCAGGGTAGGATGAGGTGAAATGTCATGACAGTCATGAGTGACAACCCAAAGCCACACCCCAATGCCTGTCCATCTCTACAGGGTGGGGGGTTGAGCTGGTGTCAGTTCAGTATTTCACTGCTATTCCTATACTGCATCAGTGTGACTCCTGCACTTCCACTGCTAATGCCAGCAAGCAAACATTCGGCATTGACAAATGCTTATTGAGATAAAGATTATGGCATGGGAGAACCCCTAACACCAGGGATATTATAGCATTATAACATGGACTGGATGAGGGAAGGGCATGTTTTGTGTGCTGCTGAGTGAGGCTTACACACCACTGTGCATGCTGATAAGTGTTAGGTTTTGGAAGTATTAAGTGCTTCCCAAACCCATGTAGTATATCACTGTGCCCTGTATGCAAGAGGTTACCCTCATTTGTATGGGCACAGTGGTATATTTTGGACACGCACACTTACCAGTTAGCAGCACACTTAGGCTGCCACTGACATAATATTCTGTCCTAAAAACGTATGCGTTCTAAATCCTTGGCAGCCTGAGTACTTTGAATATAGCAACAGCTGCTGCACAGGCTGTCAGCCATGCTATATCCCATTAGTGCAGGGCTAAACCTATTAGTGCCATGCTAGTGCTTTGAATATTGGACTCTAGTAGTATTACTGTGTTTCAAAACATATGTTTTGTAGTATGTCGCTATCTCAGTCTTTGGTACACAGCCTCTCTTCCTGTACCTTCAGTCATGGGATTGGAGTATGGAACTACAGAATAAATCCCATGTGGAAATGTGGAATCTAGTTAGAATGGAAATGGATTAGTCTATAACATACTTTGTTCCAAAGATTAGAAAATATAACTCCAATAGAAGAATTCCCAAATGGTTCATCAAAAATATATAAAAAAAACACTAAAAAAGGAAAGGAAAGCATACGGGAGAATAAAGAAAAGACAGAAGAATCAAAGATGAGATATGTAAGCTACTCCAAGGATTTTAAAACAATTAATAAAGAAGGCCAAGGCAAATAATGAGCATACAATGGCAAAATCAATGTTAGACAACAAAAAATAATTCTATAATTATATTGGCAACCTGAAAGGTCAGACAAAATATGAAAGGTCAGGTCAAGGTGGGAAACAACATTACCACAGATGAGAAAAAAAAATTGCTGAGACCTTCAATGAATACTTCATTCATATATTTAAGACCAAAGGAAACAAAAGAAATAGACAAGATAAAATAAATAATAATGGCGACATCAGAATCATAACAACTAAGGAAGTATTCAAGCAACTACGACAACTAAATGTTAATAAGTCAACAGGCCCTGACGGAATACATCCCAGATTCCTAAAGGAACTGGCAGGAGAAATTACTGGTCCTATCAGTATGTTGTTCAACAGGTCCCTGAAGGAGAGAAATATGTTGCAGGAATGGCAGAAAGCAAACGTGACCCCTATACACAAGAAAGGAGTCAGAAGTGAGGTGGGAAACTATCGACCAATTAATCTGACTTCTGTGATCAGAAAGATCATCGATGGCTTTATGAGGGACATAATACAGCAGCATATAGAAGAAAAGGGGAAAACAGACATTTCTCAACTTGTTTTTGGTCAGGAAAGATCATGTTTAACCAACCAAATGCAATTTTTTGAACCTGTGAGTGTAGCACTGGACAGGGGGCTTCCTGTCGACATGATATACTTACACTATTAGAAGGCATTCTGCTCTGTATCACATTGGAAAATTGTTGACCAACTAGTGAAATATGAATTGCATCCTAATGTGGTAGCATGGATAGAGTCCTGGTTTGAAAATAGGTTGCAAAGTGTCTGTTTAGGGGATATCAGTCTGGATGGGAGGAGTTGATGAGCAGTGTTCCCCAAAGGTCCATGTTGGGACCACTGCTCTTCAATATCTTGATAGCTTCAATGCAAACATCAAACAAGGCATGGATTTATAAATATGCTGATTATTCTAAAATAGGTGCTGTCATAAACAGCAAGAAAGCTGCACTAAGACTACAGCAGGATACAGTTTAAGAAAATGGGCAAGGGACCACAGTTTGAAGTATAATATTAAAAATGTAAGGTAATACATTTAGTGCATAATTACATCATGGCCCAGTACGCACTTGATGATAGACTCCTAACAATAACAGTAGTAGAAAAGGATTTATGTGTATGCATAAACAACAAACTCACATTTGACCATCATATTAGAGAAACAGTTAAGAAATACAACAAGATTGTCGGATGCATTATGAGAAATGTAAGGAGTAGGAATAGGGAGGTGATTCTCCCACTGTATACCACACTGGTCAGACCTCGCTTGGAATATTGTGAACCCTTCATTGCAGTACAAAACATTGGGAATATGAAACTGATGGAAAGTGTGAAATGAAAAGTAACCAAAGAAATCAAAACTGTTAGGAATAAACCTTATTGGGAAAGATTAGAACCTTTAAATCTCTATTCCATACAGTACAGAAAATTAAGAGGGGACCTATGTTATGCATACAAGATTCATCACAATAAACAAATTTGGATTACATCTGGACTAAGCAAAAATGAGGCAGAAAGAAAGATGGGGTCTCATGACAGACAACTAAGAGGTGAAACTGTAAAAACAAATAAAAGAGGGGAATGGTACAATCAGAGGGTTGTGAGGGCCTGGAATGCAGTGTCTGTGGCAGTTGTATGTAGCAGTACCCTAGAACAATTTAAAAAGGAGCTTGATAAATACATGGGGATAGAGAAAATAACTCTTTTCCACTGATATGTGGCAAGTCATCAAGGCTAATGCCAACAGACTTGAACAACAACCATGACAGTTTAGCTAATCACTTTTCCCACTCACTAAGGGGTCATGACAAAGAATTAGTAATTCCCCGAGTTAATACTAATAAAAAAGACAATTTCTTCTCAATAAGAGCAGCAAAAGCTTGGAACAAGCTCCTGCAGTGCATTGTAGATTCGCAGAGTTGTGAGATATTCAAAAATGGATTGGACAAGCACCTTAATTGGGACCCTACACACAACTAATATACTCACAACAATTGTGAGAGACATTTTAGATGGGCCCCGGCCTCCTTATGTCTAAATAAACCTAGTAAACCTATGAAACTGTCTCTCACAATCTGCCTCAATTTTCTCTCTTTCTCTCTCTCTCTCTTTCTTCCTCTGTCTATCTCTGTTTCCCCTCTTGAGTATACAGCCAGTTCCTAGGTATAATTCTGCAGCAGCAGCACAGCTAGATATGAGCTCAGCAATTGGCATTAGTTGTCTAAGCCTCTTTAAAAGGCCCAAAGACAGGTAATTGGGTGTGACTAGTGCTTGGGGATATATACACTATCACAGCAATTCAGCAAAACTGGTTTGCAAACTATTGACCTTCATCAGAGATGTAGCAATGAAATATTTAACAGTTACAAAGTGTTAAGCAGTGCATCAGAGCAGCAGGTAACTGACATTATTTTGTTTTCAGAGCTACTAGTTTTCACTTGCAGCACAAAGACAATACAGTCACTCTAATGAATTAACTTCTCTTACTTGCTTAAATGTGTACCTTTTTATCTGCTAATTTTCCATTCTATCAGAAAAGCTAACCATGTGAGAGGTTGTGGGTTGGTGCTCTAATACCACTACTCTGTGGGTGGTTGTAGCTACTCAGCTTCACCTCATGGTTCTCATGCTCACATAGAGTTTACTTTTAGAGCCCAAACCACATCTATCAAGTGATCTATTGCATATGACATACAAGGAAATCTTTTTTTTTTTTCAAATCGTGTCATTGCAGCAAAGAAATGTATTACAAGAAAGTTGTTAAAAGAGGTGAATGTGAATTGCAGCAATCTGATGGGGATACTGATATAAATTTGTAAAATATTTCATGAAACATGCCAGAAAAGATCTTAAGAGATACAAATGTTATAGATAAAAAGAAAAATCCACAGGCAACAAAGCTACCCAGCAGCCTGTGATATTCACGGAGACTGAGTTTCTCAATTAAGGCTACTGTACTAGATGTCTACAGAAAGTCACAAGAACTGAAATTGTAACAAACTTGAAATAGCCATGTAGATATCATTGGTGACAACAAGGCATGAGCAGTTCATCTAGATTGTGCACAGGCAGTGGCACTGCCACTTCATGCTAAAATGTGTGTAAAAGCTCTGAATGGAATTTCACTCTGTGGCTGAGTCAGCCATGCAAGTGAAATGTTCAGTAGAGTGGGAGGAGGATATGGTGGGTCATCTTACATTCATGCTCACATTGTGGGCTGATCAAGGAGTGACTTTGGCATAGACTGTGATGGTAGATACTTGTCGGGGTGGCCGTGAATGTCAGAGTATGTGACATGGGGGATGGTTAAAGTAATTGCTACAAACTGGATGGACACTATGAAGACTCAAATCACTGTGCTAGTGATAGGGATACAAACTAACCGAATGTTCACTAATTTGTGACACCCTCCTGTTTTGAAACCTGAATAATTGTCATTATAATTTGGGTTTCAGTTATTTAATGTTGCCATCCCCCAGGTCAAGTAAAGCACCTAACTTCCATTTAAAAGACAAAGAACCTTAGTGCACAACCACTGAGGTAAGAGTTAGCCCAAAGGTGATTGGCATGGAAGCCCAGTTTCAGAGAAATATAAAATTACACATACTCCCATATTGCAAAGCATTGTGGGCTGTATATGCAAATCACTACACAATATTATGCTGGTTCAACTTTAAGTAGAATTGTATGGTGCCGAAAGGCCTCTCATACAGTCTGCAAAGGGTGATAACAGAAGACACAGACATGTGTTTCTTCCTACCAGGACTCATCAATGTGTCTTATTTGTATGACACCCCAGTGGAATGAACCAGCTACCCTAAGTTGGTCTATCTGGATTGGGTTGTGGTGAGCCCAATAAAAACAAAAAACAAGCTAAAAGACAAAGAACCTTAGTGCACAAGAATCTAGTTGCTACCCCCACCTCACTCAGGTCACAAATAAAGCATTTAGCAGCTCATGTCGCTACTTGCCCACCTAACAGGTCTTTTAGCAGTGAGAACCCCCCACCACCAAGACAATGGAAAACTCCACGCATTTACTAGGAGAAATTAAGTGCATTACTGTTTCTTGAACACTCAGTTGCTAAATGCCCTGGTGCTTTGAGCCATACTGACTCTTCATCAGGGGCAAAATACAGATGGAAATAACGTAAATTTAAATAGCTCCATACTGAAATCACATTTAGCTATTAATTTGAAAAAAACGAACACGTGAAAATACTTAAAAGATCACTGTCAACCCCCTTAAGCCTCAAAGTGTCTTTATTTATTTTTTTTAAACACATGCTGTGATTGGTCACATTCTGTAGCAATTTCTGATATAACAGGTAGTTTGATTATGATTATTTTTATCTGTTTAAAAGTGGAAAATAGACTGCCAACCATATTGATTTTACCACACAAATACGTGTTGGTACACAGCTCGTGATTAGCTCCCACTGTACCTTTCCTGGACTTGGGAACACCCTCAACCCAATCTGTCACTCGTGACAAAATGGAGGAGAGAAGGTTATTGCATCATGTCTTGCTGCACTTTTTGGGATGTTTCTGAGGTTCAGGATGTATGCAGTAAGAGCAGATCATAGATTTGAAACAAAAACCGTATGTGATTACACAATAAGCATAATTTTAGTTCCGTAAGAAATGAATGAAGATAAAACAACCAGAAATATTTATGACCTTTTGAAAAGACAAGCAATTATAAAATATGGGTTTTCAGCGTGAAACAATATCAATCAATCATTTTTATTTTATCAGGTGAAACACTACTGAGACATGTTCAATTGTAAGGTGGACCTGAATGAGTCTGAAATGGTTAACAAAAAATCAAATTTTTACAGGTGAGAATACAACAGATAGAATAGTTCAAAGCAAGTAAGCATGAATAAAAACAAAGCAAGCCACAAAGAAGGCAGTTCAGCATACCCACAGATTCTTCTATAGGAGATAATCACAGATGACTGTCAGTAAATACAAGCAATATGCTATACGAACAAGTGATTACACGATAATACATATAAGGTACTATGGAGGATACTATGTACACCCAGTATGGTATATAGGGATTGGGCACAGTAATGGTAGAGGTGGAAGGGGTCTAATGAGTCATGATGGGGACGTGGAAGGGGACAGGGACAATTAAAGAGGGGATGTCAGAGAGGCTAAGTGGAGGGACACGGAGAGGTCACAAGGATGAATACAGATAAGACACAGGATTAGGGAGAGATGGATGGGTAGGGGAAGATCTAGGGGGACCAGGCTAGGTAATGTGTGTACATTTAGGAATATGATACAAAAAGGGTTGACAGTGTCCCTTTAACTCAAAATTGTGGAATACAGTGACTAACAGAAGTATTACACACAATGTCTATGATCAGTTCACACTACTCACAATGCTAAAATTCCTAACTCCTCCATTACTATTCTTGGCTTCGCCATTACCCGACAAGACCGTGCTGGTAGAAGGGGAGGTGTGGTGATGTACATCACCTCAGTTATCCAATACACCACTATACTATCGCCTTCTCTCCCTGCAGCATATGAGATACTTATTGTCCTACTCTCCCTTCCCTCCTCCATACCTATCTTTGTGGTGGAGGGTCTATTGACACCCTGGCCTCAGCACTGCTAATGCCATTGACCTTCTAGATATTATAGTCTTGCTCACCTCAGCAGGAAAACTCTTTCTTTTAGGTGACTTTAACCTCAAGTGGTTGTCTTCCTCTTTAAATAAAACAAGAAATGATTTAGCAGCACTGACTCTCTCACAATTGAGTCATGAGTCTATCCAGACAACTCATAAAATCCTTAACCATACTCTCATCGACTGGGCTGTTACTACTCACCCCACAGGGTCATTCAATCAGGCCACCTTCCAGAAGCTCTAAGTGATTATGTCATGATCTACTTAGTCCATAAAATACACAGACCTAAGGCCCCACCCAAATTTCTATATACTAGATCCTTTAAATCTGTAGATCTCCCCCCCTTACGACCTAATGCATACTGTTTGTTCTCCTATCTCTGCAGCCAATACCACAGATGATACCCTCTCCTGTTTCAACAGTAATTTCCTCCATGTCTGGAATAATCATGCCACCTTCAGCATTCCATGGTACAAGGAAATCACCTTCCCTGGGTCATTCCTGAAATATTGACCAGCCAGTGTGCTCGTGACAAGGCCTGGAAGACACTCAAAGTCTCTCAATTACCAAGCAACTTACAACAATACTGTATGCTTCATAACTCCTGCACCAAGGCCGTTAGACTGGCTAAAGCTGAATACTTTCAATCTACTCTCCAGGCAAATATAAACAAACCCTCTAAATTCTGAAAAATTTTCCACACCCTGTTCTTCTTCCCTTCAACTCCTCCTATCTCTCTCCTTATTGTAAATGGTGCTCTAATATCTGACCCAAAGCCTACAGCCACTGAATTTAACACCTGCTTCACTTCCTGTGCATCTTTAATCCTACCCTACCTCCTCCTCCTCCCTCTCCTGCTCCTCGTCCCTACTCATCCACTTCCCCTCCCTGTAACAACAACCCTAAACATGACACCTTCTCTTCCTCCCTAGTTTCACCTGCAGAAACCTTAGCAGCCCTGCTTGAGATCAACCCTGCCAAAGGTACCTCACCAGATGGGCTTGGTCCTAAATTTCTATTCTTATCTGCCCCTGTGTTCTCCTATCCACTAGCAGATTTATGAAATGTGTCCTTCTTGCTGGCTGCTATACCAACTGCCTGGAAGAACACAATTGTCCTCTCATTGCCTATGGGTGGTGACCCCACATCTCATGGTAATTATTGTCCAGTCTCTCTCATCCCTATTCTTGCTAAGTTACAGGATCACATGGTCCTCTCTCAACTCACTGCATTTCTCTCTGAATCCTCCTTCTTCACACCTTTCCACTCTGGGTTCCAGAAGGATCATTCCACCACTACCTCCCTGCATAGGCTCACTGACTCCATCTTTTTAGTGATGCATTGTGGCCTAATCACTTATGCTATCTTTGTTGACCTTGCTAAGGCCTTCAGCACTGTCTTGCACCCTCTCCTTCAAAATAACCTCTCTACTGTAGGCCTACTGGACTCTGCAATAAATTGATTTAGTGCCTACCTAGTGGGAAGGTCCCAGTCAGTCAAACTCAAAACTGCAGACTCTATTCCCCCCTCCCCACTCCCCATAAATACTGGTGTGCCTCTAGGTTCACTGTTATGTCCTATACTTTTCTTCATCTTCCTAAATGACCTCCCTACAGTATATAACTCTTCCTTTATCCATACGTGTGCTGACAGCACTGTCCTGTTTACTTCAGTGCAGACCCCCATAGATGTAACTACTAGACTTCAAGCTGATTTTGACAATGTTTAGCACTGGAATAGAGCACATCAGCTCTTTCTCAATGCCATGAAGACTGTATCTATAACTTTTGCACTAGGCAAAGACTGTTAAGTCTCCCCTCCCTACCCCTTTTCTACACCCTTGGTGGGACTACACTAATGGATTCTACCTCTTTTCACTACCTTGGTGTGTTTCTTGACCAGCACCTTAACTTTTCTGTTCATGTAGACGTTATCCTGAAAAAACTGCACCCTAAGTTAGGTGCCTTATACAGGAACAGCAGCTGTCTATCACTTGCAGTAAGGCATGAACTTGTACAGAAAATGCTTCTCCCCATCTTTGACTACTGTGATGTAGTCTGCTGTGCCACTCCCTGACCAGACTGGACACCCTTTTTAATTCCTTCTGTTGCTTTATCCTGGATTCTCCTCTTAACACTCACCACTGTACCTTATATCATGCTCGAGCCTTCCTGTCTCTTGACAATCAGTGCCTCTCCCACAGTGTTAAATTCATTTCCAAATATTGGTTCAGCTCTCTCCCACCCTATCTCAGATTTTCTATTAGTTCTCCCTCCCTTCCCACTCCTTTAGATCACAGGACTCTTGTACCTTGGCCATCCCTAACCGCTCTACGTGAGTTAGCCAATCTGCATTCTCATACCAATTCCCCAAGCTCTGGAACCAACTACCTCAACAATTAGACACTCCTCTAGCCCTCATTCTCTCTCTTCCTCCCTATGTAACTTCCTCTCTCCCAACTGTGCCTGCTTTGAGCTCTGATACCGCACCTCCTCTATTCTTTCACCTAACTTGACTATTCTCCTTACTTTACTTCCTCTCTCCCAACTGTTTCCCCTCCCTGCACCTGTCTCACCTTTCCTTCATCCTTCACCTAACATTGTCTGTGCTCTGAAATTGTTCTAGCTCTTTATTTGTGTATGTCACTAGTGCATTTTGCCAAAAACCTTCATAATACTCCTTGCATTTATTGTTGTTTAATCGCATAATGTATATGTATGTATTGCTCTAGTATGTACTGTTATATTGTTTCTTCTCACGTACCCCACTCCCACAGGATACATCAGGAGACGATCAAGTGTACTGCCCAGCATGCCTTTCCTGGTGAAACCTTTCAATAAATAAAATAAATAAATAAATACATACTTATGATCTTAATCAACATAAGTTACAGATCATTACAAGTTATCTTAAAGAGGAAGAAGTGTTAAGTAAGCATTGTACAATAGCAAGAAAGCATCTTGGACTGTGATTGGTCAGTCGGGAGCTGGACCCATGTCCTTATCCCAGCATAACATCACGGGTCTAGTCTCAGCACTATGTACATCTTGATGATTGTTTGCCAATTGATTCTTTGCCACTTGATTGTTTGCATCTTCTCTTAAGAAACAAAAATAATTTCCCACACTAACAAAAACATTCTTTAAAATTCTTTTTTTTATTCTGTATAACAACAAACCATTGTATAATAGGAATAATGCACTCCAGGGTGTGTGTCATGCTGGGATAACACCATTCCTGGGACATTGGACACACTCGGCCTGTGGCTTTCTGCCCAACCACCCCAGGCAAGGCATTATCCCAGCACAACACACACCCTGTTGTGCATCATTCCTTTAATAATGCATGACAGTGTGTGCTGTTAATGGGGATTAACCCACACAACAGGTGAGTTGTGAGGCATGTGGCCACAGGCTGAGTGCCTTTCCAGCACCCAGGGTGTGCGTTCATCCCCAATAACAGTACACCCTGGAATGTGTTATTGAATTTATTACATGGGGTTATACAGCTGTTTGAAAAAACAACAGGAAGCATGATTAAATATGGAAAAATGGAAAATCTGAATGGGTGTCCTTCTACACCACAAAGTAGTCCCGCATAGTAAATGTTAATGTGTGTTCTTCCACAGCACATGCTAGTCAGGCACAGTGTGTAGCACTCCAAACAATGGGCCTAATCCTCAAAGGGTTTCACTCAGTGTAAACTGACTTGTACCCCCAAAAATGGTGCAAGTAGCAGTTTATGCCAGGAGTTGTGAAATTCAGTATTCTGCAAAGTAGCCTGCAACATGTCACAGGCTGCTTGTGCCAAAGTGGACTTATGCCACCAGTTACACCATAACCCCCCTGTGACATGGCACTAGAGGGTTTACTGCAGCAGTTGTGCCCTATTCTAGAAGGGCAGACCCCAAGACCCTGAATTTACTATTCTAAAATATTCTCCAGAGGACATCTGTCAAAGTACAGTTAGACCAGCAAATAGTTGGTGTAAGTGTACTTTGCATCTACTGGGGGTTGCTCCAATGTACCACCAGCCCTGATCCCCCAGTACAAGGCTATTAACTATACATTATGGGGATCAGGACTGGGGGAGTGTGATAGCCCTGTGAAACTTTTTACAATCATTATTGGGGAATCAGAGGCAGAAGAGTCCCACAGCCCTGTGGGGCTTTTATTTACACATTATTGAGGAATGGGGTAGGGGGTCCCATAGCCCTGTGGGGCATTTATTTATACATTATTGGGGGGAAGGGGTAGGAGGGTCCCATAGGCCTGTGGGGCTTGTATTTACACATTATTTGGGGATGGGGCAAGGGGGTCCCATAGCCCTTCAGGGCTTTTATTTACACATTATTGGGGGCTGAAGCAAGGAGTTTCCATAGCCCTGCAGTGCTTTTATTTATACATTATTATTGCCAATAAAAATAAATTGTTCAGATGAAGCGGTAGCTAAAAAAGAAATAGCAAACATGTGTGGTAGATTCCTAAGAAGGGGCTATGATCCTGGAATACTAACCCAGGCAATAATAAGGACTGAGCAGAGAACAAGAGAAGATTTATTAAAATAGGAGATCAGGCCATCAGACGAACAAACCATAACATACAACACAGAATACCATGGCAAATCACATAAAATAATGAACATCGTAAGGAAAAACAGGGATATTTTAAAAGATGAACCTTGTCTGGAAGGAGTTGTAGAAATGGTCCCAGAATTACAAGAAGGAAAGGCAAAAGTCTTAGAGACATAATCATCAGGAGTTTCTTTGAGGAAACAAAAACAATGAGACCCACGTGGATACCACAACCACCTGATGGGAACTTTAGATGTGGAAATTTCATTCACTGCAGTAACAAAAATATAATTTAGACATCCAAGGAAATTAAAGAAATATGCAACAAATGGGTTTATTTATTGTAAGACACTGGGAATAGTATATAAATTAAGCTGCCCATGTGGTTTGATTTATATCAGCTGGAACAAGAGAGAATTGAAACTTCACACAGGAGAACAAAAAACAGCAACCAGGGTGAAAAACAACACCTAAGCAATGGTGCAGCACTATGAATAAAGGGGTCATATCTCAGCAGCATCATTGAAGTTCACTGGTATTGGAAAAGTAAAAATGCCAACATGAGGAGGAGACTTCAAGAAGCTATTGGAGCAAAGGGAAAGCTTTTGGATAGAAGAGTAAGAGGCAATGCAACCTAAAGGACTAAAAGAAGACCACAACTACCTTGGACAACAAAATATTTAAAACATTTAAATAATATTTAAATATAAATAAATACTGAAGGAATATTAATTATCATGAGAAATAGAAGAGAGGAATAAATTATTAAGAACATTAGACTGTCTGCAGACTGACAGCTAGTATTATCTGCTTAAACATACAAGAATAAATTATTTAATGTATATTAAAACAGGATAGAAATATGTAAGAACTAACTAATAAATTAGCATGGTGTGTATTTACTTTTCATGCTCTTTAAGTATTTGCACTGACTGCCAGTTTTTACCCTTTTAAGTAAACTTGGTACTACATAAAGAAACTGGACAATAAAACACATAAACAGGTGAACAAACACATTTCAAAACATACAGATACCAGTTCTCAACTTTTGGATTGACCACAAAATTGGTCACCCCCACCACACACACACACAAACACAACCTCGGTTAGGAAGAAAGGAGTCTAGAAATTGTAAGTACTGGAAGACTTAAGTACACAGTGAGAACACATGTGGAAGAGAACTTCAGGTACTACACAACAAACTGGAAGTAATTTGAGGCTCACATACACCTAAAGGACTGCAGTAAAGAGAGAGCTATAAAACCATTGATGGTGTTTAAAAAAAAAAAAACTGGCTTGAGTACACTTTGATAGACCTGGGTAGAATAAAAGCAGCTAGAAAAATGTTATCTTGCCAGAAGACAGAAATTGAACTTTCAGCCCAAAACCGAATTAGATTTTTTTAACTTAATTAATTGTTTGATTTAAAGGCATAAAAGGAAAAATCAAAGCATTAATCTTTGAAGATGTGGGGGAAATGAAAGTTAAAAAGAGAAAACTGATAAAATAAAATAGAGACAACTGTGAGTTGTGGAGTGTGCCTGTGTGGTAGAAATGATAAGATTGGACAATGCACTTAGATGCAAGAAAAAGCACAAGTCCAATTGGACAATAAATGGAAGTCAATCATTTAGCAGTACAGCATATCCATGAAATATAAAGATATTAAGGAAGATATAATAAGAGGATTAATAAAAAAGAAAGTGTCATAACATTTGTGACCAAGTCAATGATCATATGCTGGTTTTAAACACCATTTTTGATTAAGTAAGCATGTTTTTAGACACAAGCACTATAGGTGTAAGGTGGCAGTTTCAGGTATTACTCTCCACATAGATGACAATGGTAACCATGGAAACCTGATATGTTAAGAGGACTCCATCTACGTATGGTGAGCAAGTTCTGATGAAGATGTATTCACGTCAAAATGTTAGCTATTACGTGGACAATACCAAGTGAGGTGAAGTCCAAGATGGAGCAAAATGGTGGCTGGAGAAACAGGAAGAGTAAAACCTAGAATTAAAGGCAAAGATCTGAGTTACAGACATAGGTATGAGGAGGATGAATGAAACTAGTAAGAATACCACCAGAAGGAATTAGGCAACTGAGCCATGAAATAAAAGGTGGTGAATGGAGAATGAGAACAGTAAGAACTGTAAATAAACACTGTTGAAAACTGTTTTGCACTGTAACAAACAAAACACCTGAAACAGTTATGAGTAAAAATACTACACTTTGAACTGGTAAGTATCCAGACTTTTGACTGATTTAAACTTGGAGTTCTGCCACATTGTGGTACTGCTTTGGCAGACTACTGCATTTATTTATGGTTTTATGGAATGTTCTTTTGTATTTGCCATCAACCATTTTGCTGTTTTTATATTTTTATCTCTTTTAAGTCAATTTATTTGATTTTTTGACACAAAGGGCAACCCTAGGAGGCATACGCCAAGAGTGGTACAGCCCCTAGCTTCACTGTCGGCTGAGCTTCACTGATCTTCACCAACTAGAAGAGAGACCAATCACAGATAGAAGGCAGACTCTGTCTGACAGGTGTAGAAGCAGGGATTCTTAATGGCAGCTCTTGCCTGGGAGAATCCCCCAATGAGTGCACAGTCAGGGCTCCTTTCTCCACTGAGGTAACTTCTCTCCTCACTCGCTTTGCTCAGACCCAACCAGCGGCTACTCTCAAAGCATAAGGAGCAGTCGGAACACTTACTCATAATTCCTGGCTGCTGTATGTAAATCATGATTTGTACTGCTGTACCCACTAACCTAATAGTGGTTGGCTAACAGAACGCTCTCAGCTGGAAGCAACAGCTCAGACACAAAGGGTAACCCTAGAAGGCATATGCCAAGAGCAGTCCAGCCCCTAGCCTTGCTGTCTGCTAAGCTTCATTAATCTTCCCCAACCCACTACTGAAATATTAACATACTAAAATGCCAGCAGAATAGGCCTAATGGTCTTTTGTGTCTGTTCATTTGGTCAGCCCCCACCCTGGTAGCTGACCCCTCATCCTCTCTGGCTTCTCCCTTCCCAGTCCCAGATATTCACACTGCACAGGACTTTGTATCCAGAACCCTTCCCCTGTACCTGTCCCACCCCCCTCTTGAACCCCTCCACCGTTTCTGCCTCCACCAGCCCCTGGGCAGTGCATTCCATGGCTCCACCACCTTCTCAGTGAAGTAGCACCTTCTCCTTTCTCTCCTGACTCTCCCCACGGCTTCCACCCATGCCCTCTAGTTGCCCCCTTTCTTCCTTCAGAGCACCTTGACTGCTTCTCCCCATTTAACCCCTTCATGTACTTGCAGACCTCTATCATGTCCACCCAGTCCCTTCTCTCTCTTCCAATATGTACATATTTACTGCAGCTCTTTGAGCCTCTCCCCATAGGTCCTGTCCCCCAAGCCCCAGATCATTTTGGTTGCCCTGCTCTGGACCCTCTCCAGGAGTTCAATGTCCCTCTAAGTGTGGCCTCCAAAACTGCACACAGTACTCGAGGTGCAGCCTCATCAAGCAGTTATAAAGGAGGAGTATCACTTTCCTCCTTCTGGAGGTGATCCCCTAACGATGCATCCCAGCATCCTGTTGTCCTTGGCTGCTGCCCTCCTACAAGTCTAAGAGTTGTTCTTCCCGACATCCACCACCACCCTCATGTTCCTCTCAGCCATTGAGACTTCTAGCATTCCCCCCACCGGGTGTACTCTTGGCCCAGCTTTCTAGCTCTCAGATGCAGTACCTTGCATTTCCCTGCATTACACCTCAGCTCCCACTTTCTAGACCACCTTTCCAGAGCCTCCAGACCCCCTGTAGGACCACTCTCCCCTCCTCCCCATCCACCACCACCCCCAGTTTTTAGTCATCTGCAAAGAGACCCATCTCACTCCTGATACCCTTCCTTATGTCAGAGACATAGGCATTGAACTGGAGGGACCCAAGGACGGATCCCTGAGGGACCCTACTAATGACCCTCCTTGGGGATGAGACTATCCCACCAACCATGACCCTCTGGGTCTGGTCCTGGAGCCAATTGCCTATCCATCTGATCATCTGGTTCCCCACCCCCATTTCTCCCAGCTTATTCAACAGGCCCCCATGAAGAACAGAGTCAAACACCTTGCTGAAGTCAAGATAGAGGATGTCCACCGGTCTACCCAGGTCCAAGGCTCTCATCACCCAGTCATAGAACTCCACAAGGTTTGTCTGACACAATCTCCTTGGGATGAATCCATGCTGTCTATTGTCCAGGCACCCTGACTTTTCCAGACCCCCCAGCTTCTCCTTGACAATGCCCTCCATCACCTTGCCCAGCACCGATGTCAGGCTGATGGGTTTGTAGTTCTCTGCCACCTCCCTTGAACCCTGCCACCTCCCTTCATCCCCCCTTGTGGATAGGCACTATATGCTCCACCTTCCAGTCCTGGGGCACCCACCCTGTCCTCAATAGTGGTCAGCTAATAGAAAGCTCTCAGCTGGAAGCAACAGCTCAGACACAAAGGGTAATCCTAGGAGGCATATGGCAGGAGCAGTCCAGCACCCTAGCCTTACTGTCTGCAAAGCTCCATTTTGCTTCAGTTTTTAGAAGCAGTAGCTAGAAGCTAAAAGGGAGCAAGCATTTACTTTTAAAAACACCTCGTTTTGGAGAGGGAAGACAGCAGCTAAAAGGGAGCCAGAATTTACTTTTAAGAGTACTTAATTTTGGAGAGAAAGAGGGGAACATTGCTTCTTTTCATGTGTGACTGTTTCTGGCAGCAGCGGGTTGGCCCTGCCCTGCCTGACCCTCACCCCACCCACTTCTAGCTCCCTATTTCCTTTAGTGATGGGACCTGTGACATCACTCCTGAACACTTCCTGGTGACAGAGGTCAACTTATGTCACCGTAGCATAAAAGAAAACAGAAAATAGGGGGAAAAAAAAATGAGCAAATAGTTCAAAGTAGCTGCATGTTAAAGGAAGAGCACCAATTTCACAAAATCTAATCATCATATAGGAAATACATCACCAGAATTTTCAATTTGGGGATACTACACTGTGATGTCTGTGGAGTACTCATCTTCCAGGAGCACA
The DNA here is from genome assembly GCA_016271365.2 of Neoceratodus forsteri. NCBI lineage: Eukaryota > Metazoa > Chordata > Ceratodontiformes > Ceratodontidae > Neoceratodus > Neoceratodus forsteri. The sequence goes on from CM028133.1 coordinate 119,440,762, forward strand.
TCTGGAGGACAGGTCATTGCCAAGTAGAAGATATATGATGTGCAGGCCTAACCTGTAGCAGCCTGGAATGCAATTGAAAGGCTTAGGCAACATTGGACTTGGAGCACTCTATCCCCCCACCTCAATGATCCACAGGACCACGAGGTTGGAAAGTCATGAAACGAGGATGTGGGGAACCAGCAATGAAATGCATGGAAAACCCAACTCCAGAAACCACATTTAGGATAAAAAATCACTTTGAGCTACTAGCAGGAGGGAATCAGTCAGCTCTGTTTAAGGAGATGCTAGTCCCATGAAGGGCTAAAGACTGCAGTGACCTCAGCAACCTCAGCAAACAGCAGCAGACCATAGCAGGACAGTCAAGGAACCATTAAGGGGGCGAAGAGTGTAGCAACCTCATCAACCAGCAGCAGAACTCAACACTCCGGTCAAGGAATCAAGAAGATCCTGGTAGTTGGCAACTCCATGATCAGAGGAATGGAATCTAGGCTGCGTAAGTACTCACAAAAGAGGGTGACAGTCAGATGTCTTCCTGGTACCTCAGGAACAAGAGACTTTGTGCACATCAGAAGAATTGCAGACAGGGAGGAAGGAGACATGAGAATACTGGTACACACTGTAACAAATAATCTGGCTGACCAGACTGTGAAAGATTCACAATGGTGTATCGAGAAGCTGGGAGATAGGCTTTCAACAACTGCAACTACAGTCACCTTCTCAGAAGTCTTGCCTGTATGGGGTAAGGATGGCAGCATGGAAAGAATCAGACTGGAGAAAATAGATGAATTCAACAACTGGTTGAAGAGCTGGTGCCAGACAAGAGGCTTCCATTTTATTGGACCTTGAGGGAATTTCTGAGCTAGATCACTCTTAAAGCAGGATGGATTTCACCTCACGCAAGACAGAACAAGAGCACTGGCCCAGAAGATGGAAGTATATTTTGACCATTTAATCTAATTGGAGGGGAGGCTAAGGCATGGAAACAGGTAGTGTGCCTTGAGAAAGCCACCCCCAATAGGAAAACTGAGAACAAATGTAAGTACACCAAACACATTAGGACAAAGAAAGAATACAACAAAGGGACAGCATCAGAAAAATTACACAAGGAACAGGGAAAAGGGAAACAAACTTGCCCAATAAGAATCATGATGCTAGCTCATGGCGAGGAATCTCCCTCAATGCTAGGAGCCTGGACAACAAGATTAGTGACCTTCAGACTCTAGTGGCAGACATAAAGGTTGATCTGGTAGCTATTATGAAAAGCTGGGCCATGGACAACAATGAATGTGGTCATCCCAGGTTATACATGGTTTAGAAGGGACTGACAGGTGAGGAGAGGTGGGTGGGTGCCCTCTATGTAAAGGAGAGCATCAAAGCAACAGGATGAAAGCACCAAGGCTAGAGGAGTGGGCATGGAGTCACTCTGGGTCCACTTAGTCACCAATGCAGGAAAGAAATTGTGCATCATGTGAAATACAGACCCCAAGGGAAGGGAGAAAGGAAAGATGACCAGTTAGCTGAGGAGTTACAGAAGATGGCTGATAAAGGTGACATAGTGGTGGTTGGAGACCTTAACCTGCCAGATGTGGACTGGAATATCCCAGCAGCCAGGAGCTCCAGAAGTCAGGCTTTTCTGGACACATTCCAGGACTGCCTGCCCTCTAAACCAGTGAAGGACTCGACCAGGTGGGTGCCATCTTGGACTTGTTCCTCACAAACTCTGAAGAAATTAGACCCATGAGGGTGGAAGAACCTTTGGCAAATAGTGAACAAAATACAGTCTGGTTTGAAGTAACCATGGGTGCTACTTCAAGCACAGAGGTGCGGTGCTTTAAGAAGGCTGATTTTGGTAGACTGAGGCAGATCATGAGGTATAAGTTAACAAACATCAGAAACAAGTCAGACGTGGAGGAGATATAGAAAGATATTAGGGATAACGTTCTAGGGGCAACAAGACTCTACATCAGGACTACAACAAAGGAAAATAGGATTAAAAGACCACTGTGGTTCTCCCTTCCAGTAAGAGAGGCAATCAGGGCCAAACAGAATGCATACAAATGATTCAGGCAACATAAAGGGGGCATGAAATGGAAGGATTACATTCAGAAGAATAAGGAGGCCAGGAAAATAGTGAGAGAGGCTAAGGCAGCAAAAGACCAACAAATTGTTTATGGAGTCAAATCAGGGGAGAAAACCTTTGCTGGCTATATTAGCATAAAAAGAAAAAAAGGGGGAGGAATTGTAAAGTTAAAAGTGGGGGATGAGGCTCTGGAGGACAGCAGAAAAAAAGCAGAAGCCCTAAATGAATACTTTTGCTCGGTATTCAAGAGGGAGAATCAGGGCCCACCACCAGACAGTGATATCAGAGCCAGGACCAGAAGGTTCAGACAATGTACACCCAGGAGTTCACCACAGACAGGGTCAGGAATAGTCTTTCAGACATCAGACCTGACAAGTCCTCTGGCCCTGATGGGTTACACCATAAAATGCTCATGGAGCTTTTGGAAGAGTTGGCAGGGTCTCTCACACTCTTATTCAGCAGGTCACTGGAGTCAGGGGTAGTTCCAGGTGACTGGAGGGTGGTTGACATGGAGACAAGGAAGATACAGGTAACTATAGGTCAATCAGCCTTCCGTAAGTAGTGAGTAAACTTATGAAGGCCCTTATCAAGCAAGATCTAGTGGAATACTTCAAAGTAAATCACCTCCATAACCACAAACAACACAGGTTTGTGACAGGCAGACTATGTCAAACAAGCCTGATTGTGTTCTTTGATGAAGTGACCAAGGAGTTGGACTGGGGTCATGCAGTGTACTTCCTTTACTTTGCCTTCAGTAAGGCATTTGATGCAGTCCCACATAGATGCCTCTTAAGAAAGCTAGAAGACCTTGGGGTAGCAGAATAGGTAGTAAAGTGGTTACAGAGTTGGCTGAGGGATAGAAAACAAAGGATGGTAGTAAATGGGGTGAGATTTAAAGAGAGGCAGGTCACTATTGGGGTGCCTCAGGGGTTAGTCCTGGGGCTGGTCCTCTTCAATGTATTCATTAGTGACATCAGCAAGGGCATAACTGGCAATATCATCCTGTTTGTGTATGACTAGTGGTGGGTGAAGTGGGCTCAAACCACTCCATGAAGCGATTCGTGGAGCAAAGGCAGATCCACGGAGTGCTCCACAATGCGAAGCGGAGTACTCCGCGTTATAATGAGGAACCTGGAGTCCATTAGAAACAATGACTTTGCATTACTCTGCCTCTCCAGGCCACTATTCTTCCAATTTTACGGTGAAGTGCATTGCAGGCAGTGCATTTTGCCTCACTTCACCTTGTTTTTGAGCTCTAAAGGTGCATTTTGCATTGCTTCATGGGATTTCAGGTCACATGGGCTCTATATTGATCTGCACAGCCTCAGTTTGGGGTAGTATGAATAGGAAGGCGTAGGAGACAGTGTGCTCTTATAGCTGTCTGTGATAGGAATCTTGTGGAAGCTGTTCAAAAATCATTTTTCTTATTTGGGGGGATGCAACTTTAGTTCATTGATTGTAGGAAACCCTCCTGTACTCATGTCATTGAGTGTTTTTGTTTTTGTGTGGATTTTGAATGTTAATTTACACCATTGAGTGTGTGTGGTGAAAGACAGTGAAAGTGTGATTTGGGGGAAGGGATTATCTGTGGTGTAGGTAGATTTAAGTTGGAGAAATAGTGATTTCTTTGTTTTTTGGTTATATTTTTGTTACATAACTGACTGTGTTAATGTACACATAGTAATATTGTCAGTAATAGTAGAAATGTTCTTGATGTTTGTTGTGTGGATGTGGTGCAGCAGTTCATAAGTTCAGGTTGTTTAAATTACAAATTTTCAATATGTAACATGGCATAGTACTGAACTTTTGCATTTGCGGCGCATTCCTCGTTCAGCATTGTACACAAACTGTTCTGTGTCTGAGTGTGTGTGCAGTGTTGCGTGCATCAAATAATACGCATTTTATTGTGCCTCAGACTAGAGTAATTGCAAGTGCAGCAGTGTGAACCTGCTTTTCACTGCAGCTGCCTGATTTTGTACTGCGATCGTGGTATCTGTTCTTAGTTTTGCTGCTTGTAGTGCCGTAAAAATCAGCACTGTCTGTATTCAGTGCTTCCTCCTACCCCCATGTTCAAAAGGTATTTTTTACCAGATTGGATTGTTTTTTTGACCTCATCAGCACCATTGGTTACTGAAGTTGTTTTAATTCCATGACAGTCTCAGAGTAGTCTCTTATCTGTTGCTGAAGCCACAGTTGTTTGTTTGGCTTCACATCCAGCCAGCATCCCTCCAATCAGAGAGAGAATGTATCAATATCTGAATTTGGTTATAATATTTGTGGTTGATCACCCAACATTTTTTTTTTTAGTCTTTTGGTAACCAGGTAAGGCCCAGTAGGCACAAGTGCCTATTTTCAGGGGTGAACTGGGAGCACTGGGCAGTTAAGTGACTTGCTCAGAGTCACACAGTATGCAAGTGAAGGTTGTGAGAATCAAACTCAGGTCTGGTCTGCTGGATGTATCAAGCTCATTCACACCTCGTTCCTCAAACCTCTAGGCTATACTGCCAGCAAAAAGACTTGCAAGCAAAGCTGTTTCTCACCATAGCAATGTTGGCAGTAAGATGGTCTGCGGGTGTGGTAGTAGTACACAGACACAGAAGTGCATTGGTGATGTGAGGAAAGGTATTTCTCCTGCAATGTTTTTTACAGCCCAATCAGTAGCTTCATTCATAGTTGGAGGAGATGATGTTTTCCCAGTTGGTGGTGTTAGTGTTACTGGTGTTAGTGTCGGTGGAGGTAGTATTAGTATTGTTGCATCAAGTTCTAATTCTGTCCAGTGTACCATTTCCAAAAATATTGAGTGTGAAGCAGTGCAAGTGAGTGGTAGCATAGATAATGTCATACTTCCCAGTAATATCCCAGTAACTGAACCTGAGGATTCTGATGATCATGTCAACACTAGCATACAATGTGATATTCCGTCCACCGTGGTACTTAACGTCACACATTTTCCATGTAGTGATTTACAGTGTGGTGAAAAAATATCAGGTAATGGTGGTGTAGATGCTGAAGATGAATGTGGTCATGATGATGATGTTCCTGTTGATGCAACATGCAGTCCTCATGCTAGCATCCAAGCAGAAGATGTGGATGTATGTGACATTGATGAATATGATAATGATGTAATTGACCCCATTGGGAACCAGAGAAAAAGAATTTAAAAGTGTCTGTGTCTGAGTCTGTTTGCAGGAATTCCCCCCGTAAAAACTTGTGATGTACTGGTTTTAGTTGATGATGATGATGATGATGACCCAGTAATCAATATGATAGGTAGTCGTGGTCAACTGCAGTTCAGTTGTGCAGTGCCCGAAATATCACATGCCTCCCCCCACTTCAGTGATTAAAATAATAAACTTAAATAAGCCACATCATCATGGACATGTTAAAAGCAAAGCATCACACTCCCTACTTTGGGATTTTTTTGCTCAAGATGCATATGATGATGTTGCAATCTGCCAAGTTTGCCGTGTGCATGTGAGTCAAGGTAAAAAGGGGAGCCATCTGGGCACAGGAGGACAGCATACGCATCTTAAGAATAGGCACTTGACACTGTGGACCCAGCACAAGCTGGCAGCTAATACCACAGAGGGGCACTCACCCGTGTCACCGGCAACCATAGCCAGCATGTTATCCCCGTCCATGACTGTTAAGCTCAGTAGGAAATTAAACATGTGCAGTAGTACGGTAATAAGAGCAGAGGATTACTACAGGCATGATGAAGTGGAGGACCATAATGACTTTGAAATGTTGTCCAGTGCTGGTGAGAGTAGCAGTTTTTGTGGTGGTGGTAGTGAATGCAGCATGTCTAGTACAAGTGGTACATCACCCCGGCTGGCAAATCAGGAGGGAACGTAGGATGAGGACAAAGAACATACAACAGGGGGAACAGAGGGAGGATGTGATTTTTAATTTAAGTGACAGAATGCTGACATATGAAGGAAAATAAGTACTAAGTTTAGGACTATCGTATTCTATAACTAAAAAGCTTAATGATTTTCAGTTACAGGTAGATCTTCAAAGATTTTTCAGTAATATTCATCTCCAAGTCCATTTTCAAAATATGGAAGAAAGTGATTTGATGAAAAGATCACTAAAGAAAGCACTGGGGATAAAATCTAATTATATGCCTCAAACTAATATCAGTAACGCTGTTAAAACTTACATTAACATAGTTCAGAAATAAATGCAGCAGTTATGTGGTAAAGAAACAGTTCCCTTGCAAGTTCATTATAATTTGTCTGAAAAACAATGAAATGTTTTAACAACATTAGCAAAAGACACAGAGTTGGTTATTAAGCCAGCAGATAAGGAAGGGGCTACAGTACTAATGAATAAAGACGATTATAGGAGCATGTGTCTCAAATTATTAAATGTACCAGAGAATTACATCAGATTAAACAAGGATCCTGTTAAGGAAATCAGACACAAAACTGAGACTTTATTGGAAGAATTTGAAGCCTTAGGCTGGTTGCACACATGGGAGAAAGATTTATTAATTTGTGAAAACCCTTGAGTACCAGTGTTTTATGCTTTACCTAAGATACATAAAAATCCATCTAATCCTCTGGGAAGACCAAAAGTATCAGGAGTAGGCTCCATATTGGAACCTATTTCAAAATATGTTGATTTCCACACACAAAGTATTATACAAAATAAAACAACATACATAAAGGATACAACACATGTATTAAAACTACTTGAAGAAATCAATTTACAAGGGGAATTCATAAAAGATTTTATTTTGGTTCCAATTGATGTAAAAGATCTGTATACTTCGATACCACATCAAGAAGGGGTACAATCTCTTTTAGAGTTATTAGAAACTAGACCAGAAGGTATGAGGCCAAGATTAAGGCTGCTTACGGAATTGGCAAGTATGGTTTTGAACAATAACTACTTTAAATTTGAACATGATTTTTTTGGACAAATAAAAGGGATGGCTATGGGAAGCAGTATGGCTCCTAGCTATGCAAATGCATATATGCATAATTTTAAACTAAAATATGTGTTGTGTCCAAGGCATCCATTTACGAGCTACATTGTGTTATGGAAGCACTTTATTGATGATGTACTCTTAATATGGAGAGGTAACGATTCTCTTAAAGAATTTCTTACCTATTTGAACATCTGTGATTTGAACTTGAAATTTATATCTGAATGCAGTAATGAGAGGATACATTTCTTGGACATCATGATTTTTAAAGGAGAAAGTTCGTTAGAAACTACAATGTATAGAAAAGATACGGATAGGAACACCATTTTGGATGGAAATAGTTTCCATCCAGGCAGTCTAAAGGAGAGTATCCCTTATTCTCAACTATTAAGGACTAGAAGTAATTGTAGTAGGCAACAGGAATACAAAGAAGAAGTAGTTACTACTGAGAGGTTTAAGCAACGAGGATACAAATCTAAAACTATTAAAGCTACAAAATTTAGAATGCAGAAACATAGAAACATAGACTTTGATGGCAGATAAGGACCGCTAGGCCCATCTAGTCTGCCCATTTCCCTACAGGGATAGGCCAGCAGATCCTAGTTAACCAACAGCCTATTTCTTCCTACCGCCCACAAGCAGCAAACCAATAGGACTGATTTAATTTAAAGAAAAACAAAATAAGTTTTTCTAAAAATCAAGGAAAATTTACAGTTAGTTCTACACATTGCACTCAAATGCCTCAAATTAAAAGTATTATTTTTAAGCATTGGAGTATTTCACAAAATGATCCAAATACTAGTACACTTTTTCACAAAACCTTTTGTAAATTCAAAAAGGCACCAAATATCAAAGATAGCTTGATTAAAACCATAAATTATTCACCTGATATTAAGAAAGGTCAATTACTATTGGGTCCATTAAAAAATGTCATGTACCCATGTGGGAAATATGTAGCCTGTGGCAACAACTCAAAAAATAAGTATTTCAGCATTAGTACACAGAGAAAACATACCCAATTCAACAGCACATTAATTGTAATACCACAGGGGTTATTTATATACTACAATGCCTGTGTGATAAATTATATGTAGCCAGACATGTAGAGAACTGAAAAAGCACATTTCAGAGCACAAGAGTAGGATTAGATCGGTAGACGAAGAATTCTCCAGTGGCATGACATTTTAATGAAAGAGGCCATACTGTTGTTCAACTTTGATTTTGGGGACTAGAAAAAGTACAGAAATGTGAAAGAGGTGGTAGCTTTCAAAAATTGATAAGTAAAAAAACAAAATGGATTTATGAATTAGATACCTACTATAAAGAGTGGAGTTTGAATGAAGAAATTAAATGGCAATCTTGTTGGTGAAAACCGTAAGAATAAACAAATATATATATATATATACTAACTCTTCTTTCCCTCTCTCCACCTCCTTTTCTTGCCCCAGTATTTATCATATACATTTAGGTTAATGCATAGGAAAGTTATTTTCCTCCTTAAGTATCAAATATTAGTGGTCACACTTGTCCCCTTCCCCCTTCCCACTAGATTTTGGCCAGAGTAGTAGTTTAAATAGAGATTTCATGTTAATTTTAGTTTTAGTAAAAAATTACCTATTATGGTCACTTAAAAATGATTATATTAGTCAGTAGTAAACATAAAAAAGGCAAGAGATCTTTGATGAAAGAGAGCCTTTAGATCCATGCAGGATGAGTGTATTAGGTGAACATGACAACCAAAATTGGTTTAAATATTAAACAGTAGGTGGCTTTTGTTGCAGCCAGCATTAATACATAAGTATATTTTTGTATTTACGTACAAATGAGGATTGTCCCTGCTAAGAAGCTTCCCTATAAAAACTAAGTTAACAGTAATGATTAGATATTGTAACCGTAAAGACAGTAAGTGTCTATATGTATACTTTATAGGGTGTCAAAAATAGTGTTAACATTAGAATACAAACAACAGATGTTTTATTTTTATAGAAACAATTTTGTAATTAAAAGCAGCTTCAGCTTTTATAACACCCTAGTACAGACTGAATTTTTAGAAAAGTGACTAGATATTTAAAGCAATTTTAGCTTACATAATGCATTAGCACATATTGTTGCACTTTGGACTATAACACACTCAGTTTGAAAACACTGTTCAGATTGCAATGAAAGCACTACTCATAAAGCTTTTAAAGTGGTGAAAGTAATGTCAGCTTGCACAACATATTAGTATAGACATCTTAGACTGTAATAGATTGAGTTTAAAAATGTTGTCAAATTTGTAATAAATTTGCTATGTGTCAAAGTTTTTAAGTTACATAAATGCTAGTACTAGCTTAGCAAGAAAGAAGGTTTGTATAGCCTAATTGTTAACAGTTACTATAGTATCAGAGAGAACATCAATAGAATAGCAATCTAATTCCTATGTGGATTTGATCAGCCCTAGCATTAATTCAAGGGAAGCCTCTTTAAATACACAAGTTAAGTTTTAAGGACTTAAATTGATTGCAGTTGTTACAAATTACAACATTATGGTACACATTGCACTAAACTATGTTAACCCAGTGAGAAAACTATTCTCAATCAGGAGGGTTCGTTGAAAATGGAATCAATTAAATGTTACCATGCACACCAATTTATGTTAACCCAGTGAGCAAGCTATTCTCATTTAGGAAGATTCATTCAAAATGGAATCAATTAAGTGTTGCCATGCACACTAATTTTAGGTGCTTTATGTACAAATTATGACATCACACTCTTCTGCATGGATAAGAGGCCAGGCAACGCCAGCCTCTTGCTGTTACTGGATTTTGCCAGAGGAGAGAGCACAGTTAACAAGTAAGGCTCCATCAGTTTTAGGAGAATCTGCATACTGTTTGAGTACACTGTTTTTTAAATACAGTTTTTCCTTCCATTAAAGATTAACTAAAATGAGCAGTACATGAAACAGTGATAATTAAGAATAGTTTTGTGTGAAGATTTCAAACACAATTATTGAGTTATTAGGAATATCAACCTATTTCATCTTTAGTCTATAAAATGGATTTTATTTTACCCTTAAGGTCTCTTTCTCCCTATGAAGAATAAAATATAGTGACAATATACAGAAACTGATAGTTATCTTCAGGATATAATGGGATAATCCAAGGTACATGAAATTGATAAAATGTATAATATATACTTTCATGGTTAGTTTCAAAACATAAGAATCATCAATACTGTGTTTAATTTTAGGTTTTTGGAATCAGTGCATGAAGGATCACTGTGGCTGCCTCATTTCTAATAAATTAGTTACATATTTGGAAAGACATGGGTTCAAGAAAGGTAATTATCTGTTGTAACATAATTCATTTTGATATTGTTATTTATGGAAACCAATTAAGGGAATGATGTCTAATCCCTTATGAACTGAATATAAGAGCAACTAATGAAATATGAACATACAGAGTCGTCAGTATAAGGTTGTTATAGTGAATATATTATTTAATGCTAAAGAATAAGTATATGGTAGAAGTATGATAAAATAATTGATACACATTTTTTTTCTTTTAGGCAAAAACACACGGTAGTAAGTAAAGCTTGGCAAAGGAGGTTAAATTGTAGATTATGCCCTAGGGCAAAGTATAGTACTGTATAGGCAATTCTCTTATTAATTTTTTGATTATTTTCATAAAAGTTTTAATTTTTATTATTTTTGTGTAGATAATAGTATAAACAGCTGAGGAAAATAAGCATATAAAAAACCTTTGTATAAAATTTCATTATAAAATTTAAATTTAAATGTATGGGAGAACCATATATTGTTACACATGTACTTAAAAATATTTTACATGTTTTAACAGTCCCCCAGAAGAAGTCACACTGGTGAAATGTTGTGCCACAAATTAAATATTGAAAACAATAAAGAAAAGAAGTGATTTCAAACTTTTGGCATTTGGCTTAGTCCTGAGTTGGTTCCTTGGATTTTTTTGTTAAATCTGGCAAAATAACATCATTTCTGGGTTTGTCATCATCACCTGTGCAACTGTCTTCATCAAATGTCCACACTCCATGCCCTGCCAATGCCATTCATCACAGAGCACAACCATTTGTGATCAACACACCACATGTAAAACATTTAAGTCAGCCCACGTTACAGAGTGTTTTTGCACATAAGCTGAAGTACCCCCCGAATCATACAGTGTCACGTGAACTCAGTGCTGCTGTAGCGGAAATGCAGGCAATTGATCTTTTGCCCTTCTCCTTGTGGAGAATTCTGGGTTCTGGTGGTTTGCTGCACATGCCTGTCCAAAGTGGAAATTCCCATCCAGGACATACTTTTTACCTGTGCTGTCCCGAGTTGTTCCACATTGTGTCCGATTCAATAAGACATGCCCTTCAACATTCCTCCTCTCCATTCATTCATTTAAGTATGGATATGTGGACAAGTGGCAAAACAGCTGGGAGTTCATATCTGTGTATAACGCACACTGGGTGCAGGTGCCAGGGTTGTTTGTGATGTTGGTAGTGTGAATAATCAGTGCAGTAAGGTGGATTGTCGCAGTAGCAATCTTCCTGGAATTCAAACGCGATGCAACGATTACTATGCACAGTGTGACCTGTTTGCACACTGGTGAGAACATGTTGGACATGGTACTGACTGAAATTGACAGATGGCTAAACCCTCTGTCCCTGAGAGCTGGGTTCATAGCAAGTGACAATGGGTCAAATGTGGTGAAATGCATCACAAATGGTGTTTTCTTTTGTGCTCCATGCATGGCCCACTGTTTAAATCTTGTGGTTCAGGAGTTTCTGCAGCACCCTGACATAAAGGAAATGCTGACCATTGCACAATGTATCTGCTTTCACTTTTCAAGATCTGGAAAGGCCTGTGACCAACTGCGGCAGCTGCAGATGCAAAACAGCCTTCCTCAGCACTGCTTGAAGCTGGAAGTTGTCACCTGATGGAACCCCACTTTATACATGGCAGAGAGGTTGTATGAAAAATACAAAGCCATCTCAGAATATCTTGTTATGCACACTAGCTGTGACAGTTCCGGGGCCTCCATGTCTATGACGACTGAACAGTGGCACCTCATGGACTCTGTAATAACAATTTTGCGGCCTTTTGAACATGCCACACAGGCAGTGAGTGATGAGTCTGCCTCCATTAGCCAATCAATTCCACTGCTGCGTGTGCTGAGGCAGATATTGGTGATGTACAGCATAGCCTTGATGTTGCTGGAGACGGTGGTAGCAGTATGTTGCTGCAACACATGCTGACAGTATTCAACCAGAATCATCACATTGTGAGCATTCAGCTTAGTGACAACTTTGCCATAGCAACAATGCTGGACCCACGATGCAAACATGGAATTGCATCAGTACTGGAGGGAGGGCCTGAACAGGTAAAAAATATCAGTGGTCAACTTATGCGCTTGGTTCATGGGGCACAGAAGTCACGTGACAAGGTCATCAAACCTCAGCAGCATAATCCGGCTCAAGGTGTACCTGGAGGACCATCAAGCATATCCCGCAAGGGGAAGGGGGCTGTATTTCCAGGTGGTCTGTCATCCAAAGTGGCTGGCATCAACCTGCTTTGGGAGGCTTTGTCCCAAGTGGGTATTTGTGAAATAAATTATTCGGGAGAACAGGATGATGCATCAACAATTGGACTTAGTGCAGCACAGAGAATGGTTGAGTTATATTTGTCTGAAAACAGGCATCTGACAATAACTGAAGATCCTCTTTTGTATTGGAGTGGAAAGATCAGTGAATGGTCAGAGCTGACTGCTGTGGCACTGAAGTACCTCACATGCTCACCCTCCAGTGTAAGTATTGAGAGCGTATTCAGCTCAGCAGGTGCAAAAGTCAGGGATCGTCGGACAAATCTGTCTCCTGCAAATGTTAGTTTGCTAGCATTCATTAAAATGAATGAGAGGCACATACCAGCACAGACTGCAACCTCGGCATTCATACCCCGGCCTAGTCATGGTGGTCTTGCTGATGTGGAAATGGAGCATTCTGGTAGCATTGGCAGTGGCTGCCTGAAACGTCCCACCACTGGCGTGAGATGGCGACACAATGGAGAAAGAATTTCCCAGTGGTCAGACTTCAGATATCAATGACTGTGAGGGCAGTTTTCTTTATGAGGATGATGATGTGGTTAATGTTGGCAGATTTTAACTGAAGTTTTTAAAAGGTGGTGTGCCCCTCCAGACCACCACCACCGGGACTGATGTTATCCACTGCCACCATGAGTCTGCCTGCCCCCTGAACCATCACCACCAGGACTGATGTCATCCACTGCCACCATGAGTCTGTCTGCTACCCCAGACTACCACTACTGGGACTAATGTTATCCAAGTCTGCCACCATGAGTCTCTCTGCCCCCGGACCTCCTCCACTGGGACTGATGTTATCCAAATCTACCACCATGAGTCTGTCTGCCCCTGGACCACCACCACCAGGACTGATGTTATCCACTGCCACCATGAATCTGTCTGCCCCCGGACCACCACCACCACCAGGACTGATGTTATCCACTGCCACCATGAGTCTGTCTGCCCCCCCTGGACCACCACCACTGGAACTGATGTTATCCAAGTCTGCCACTATGAGTCTGTCTGCCCCCAGACCACCACCACCGGGACTTATGTTATCCACTGCCACCATGAGTCTGTCTCTGCCCCCTCAGACCACCACCACTGGGACTGATGTTATCCAAGTCTGCCACCATGAGTCTGTCTGCCCCCCTTGACCACCACCACCGGGACTGATGTTATCCAAGTCTGCCACCATGAGTCTGTCTGCCCCCCCAGACCACCACCACAGGGACTGGTGTTATCCACTGCCACCATGAGTCTTTCTGCCCCTCCCAGACCACCACCAGGACTGATGTTATCCAAGTGTGCCGCCCTGAGTCTGTCTGCCCCCCAAACCACCACCACTGGGACTGATGTTATCCACTGCCAGCACTGCCACCATGAGTCTGTCGGGACCACCACATCCATCAGCCAGAGACAGAAAGCTTCTTAATATTTAAACCATAAAGTGAGTATGTGTACTCATGTTTGTTATGCTGCTTCATTTCCTTTAGTTTTGTTTTGTTTTCTGTAGCTTTTCAGAACCGCAATGGTAAAACACATACAGTTCACTTCTTTTATTTCTTTTACAGGGTAACAAAAAAAGGCTCCATTGCAAAAACTCATTGGGAATGGTGCTATAGCTGTACTGTACAGAGAGGAAGTGATGGAATATCCATGTGAAATCCATTCTGGTAAGTATGAAGATTTTATTTCATCCATTTCATTGTTTTGTAAAGACTGGAGCAAATATTGCACACAGGTTTTGTTAGTTGACAAGATGTGGCTTTGAAATGTAACTTGACTTTAGGGATTGAGATTTGAGAACCAGGGAGGGACACATAACAATTAAGTTGTAAGAAGTCATTCATTCCTTTTTTTAGGAAACTTGCAGATGCTTTGTTGTTCTGACAAAGTGGCCTTATCCAAACAAGTTCTTCAACATCAGGCACCCCCCCCCCCCAGTCTGGGGCACACATGCAACATTCAGAAGTCATTTCATTAGATGACCATGACCATTATTAACAACCAGACTCAAGAAGGATGCAGATGAAATCTGTGAAGAAGTAAGAAAATAAGAAACCATTACACAAAAATCAGCAAATATGCTTCCCCCACCCAAAAAAAAAAAATACTTACCTTCATGTGCTTGACAGTTATCCATTGCAAATTTCTACACCAAAAGTTCTAGTCAAGCACTGGAATGTGTAAACCAACTGTATCTGTGACCTGTGAATGATACAGACCAATACCATGCGTACATGCCCATGTCAGCCCCCTCACATACAAAATACAGAAATATATATCTATATATATCAACTCACCAAGGCTACTATTAGTGTACAGACAAAGGGCACCCTTCCATACAGTTGAGATGATCACATTGCATTTGCTCAAATCTCAGCACACATTGGACCAGCAACAGTTCACTCACGGTCATCATTTTATTCTGGGGCACTGTGCACATGAGTGACTGTGCAATAAATTCTGGGGTACTTTGTATGTGCTGAAACAGTCTCATTTCACTGTGTAACCACTTGTCAATTTTCTGCACACAAGGAGGTTGCATTTTGGGCCTGCAGAAAAATTCTGGGGATTCTATGCCACTTTTGTGCACAATACTAAGTGTGCCATTAATTCTGAGGGACTTTGTGGGTGCTGAAACAATCCCATTTCACTTCATTACCACTTTTCAATTTTCTGGACACAAAGCGGATGCATTTTGGGCATGCAGAAAAAATCTGGGGACTCTGTGCTACCACTGCACGCATGACTGAGTGTGCCATTAATTCTGGGGGACTTTGTATGTGCTGAAACAGTCTCATTTCACTGTGTAACCACTTGTCAATTTTCTGCACACAAGCAGGATGTATTTTGGGGCTGCAGAAAAAATATGGGACTCTGTGCCACTTTTGTGTGTTCTGTGATTGTTGCTGGGAGCTCATGATGTCATACTGACATTTTTACAATTAAAGCAGCATTGCAAGAATGTCCTCACAGTTCTGAACTGTACTTTTTTATGCTACTTTACATTGCCACAGCCACCACTACTTACCTCTGAGTCATGACTTGAATGATAAGATTCTTTTAACAATTTATGTCTGCTTTACTTACTTGACTACTTTTTTTCATGTATGAGAAAAAATGAGCATGTCTTCCAGTATTGTTCAGATCAGGTTTGTATTTATTTGCAGCTGCTTTTCAATAACTATTGTTCCGTGGTGTCATAAAACATTGCATGATGCATAACTTAATTAACAACATAAGTGATAAATAACTACTTGATGTTGTGACAACCCACCTCTCCCTCTGGGCTGAAACAGCTTTTAGAGAGGGGTCTGTCCTTGGGTATTCGCTGACACCAGATGGACTTTCCTTCCGGCACCTCTTTCAAGTGTACAAACTTGAAATAACTAAACGTGCAATTGCAGAAGTTAAAGTCTGGTAGTGTGTCTCTCTCAGGTGGTGGATGCTACACAGAGTTTACCTCAGCCAGTGGTATTACCTTAGAGAAATGACATCACAGTCACAACTGTTGAGCAAATAAATAGCTTTTTACTTAACAGAAAGTGCAAGGAGCAGTTACAGGATATGTATTTACAATACAAGAGAATAACATTCATACAGGAAAAGTAAACAAATGTTTTAAAATAACAGATGGCAAAAGAAGAAGGCTATTACTGAAATATGCTATCTCTAAACTTACCCTTCCCTGTCCTTACAAGAGACACTGGACCCTGTTCTAACTGCCAGCTTCCACAGACATAGCTACGAGGTAGGCTCCAAGCTTATGTTTCCCCTCCCAGCTTCCAAAGCACAAGGAGAGCCTTCTCTGTCTTTTAGATTATATACTCTGTGGAGGATAGGTCATTCCTATTCTCCCTTTAAATGCACCAACCAAGTAACATGTATGAATTTAATTGTCCCAATCAGAGTGAACACCTATCAGTGACCAATTATATTCACTTTTCACCTTAAATTTATATTTGAATGATCCAATCCATTCAAACTGCCCTGTGTCCGTGTCTGCAGGTCTGTGTGTGTCTGGAGATGTCCACTCAAGATTTATGATCCAGCTCTTATCTAGCAGCTAGGAATTCCACAAGCTGGATGTGGCTGGAGAGAGGATTTCAGCCTAACTGTATTTTTGTTCAAACTGCTAAAAAATAAGGCACCTACAGAATCCAAACCATTAACTCTTTTCTGCCCATTTCTGTCACATCCCTCCCCCCCAGATAATGAAGGCGTGTCCCTTGGGCCAACCCAAGTGACACAGCCATTCATGCAATTACTGGGAATTGCCCAAAAGTATCCAGCCAGGCCATTAGCCCTGCCTAGATAGCCCATCCGCATTGGCATTTTGTTTGCCACCTCGATGCTGGATGGTCATGTTGTATGCCTGCAGTACCAAACTCAAATGTAGTAGTTTACCATTTTGCCCAATGGACCTATGAAGCGAAATCAGGGGATTATGATCTATGACCACAGTAAATTCTCTCCCATATAGGTAAGGCTGCAGCTTCTGAAGGGCCCAGACTATTCCCAAGCATTTCTTCTCAATTGTGGTGTATGCCTCCTCTCTGGGCAAAAGCCTCCAGCTGAGGTACACAATCAGGTGCTCCTCCACCTGCTGGATAACTTGGCTCAGCACAGCCCCCAGCCCATGATCTGAGGCATCCACGTGAACCATTAACTTTAAACTATAATTAGGACTAGCCAATACAGCTGGTCCGCTTAAGGACTTTTTTAGCTCCTGAAAAGCAACCTCACAATCTTCTGACCACTTCACTGTATCTGACTTTCTCTTCTTGGTTAAGTCTGTTAGGGGCTTAGCCAGATCACTATAGTGCAGAACAAACCTTCGGTAGTACCCAATTGTCCCTAGAAATGCCATGACCTGCTTCTTTGTGGTAGGAGTGGGCCAGGCCAGGATGGCATCAGCCTTGGCAGGCTCTGGATGGATGTGTCCACTACTCAGCCGGTGCCCAAGGTAGGATACTTCTGCCATACCTATCTGGCACTTCTCTGCCTTGACTGTCAGACCTGTCTTCTTTAACCTGTGGAACACGTCTCACACATTCTTGATGTGCTCATCCCAGGTCTGGCTGTATATGGCTATATCATCCATATAAGCCAATACAAACTTACCTGCCCCAGACAGAATGCGATCTACAAGCCGTTGAAAAGTTGCAGGTGCATTCTTCATTCCAAATGGCATTACCTTAAATTCATATAAACCAAATGGAGAAAAAAAAGCTGATCCTTCCCTGGCCACAGGGGTCAGAGGTACCTGCCAATAGCCCTTTGTTAGGTCTATTGTGGTCAAATACTTGGCTCCCCCCAGTCGCTCCATGGCCTCATCTGTTCTGGGCATGGGATAAGCATCAGACTCCGTGCAGCTATTAAGCTTCCGGTAGTCCATGCAGAATCGTGTGGTGCCATCCCTTTTGGGGATCAGTACCACGGATGATGCTCAGGGGCTACTAGATTCCTGGATTACCCCCAGTTCCAGCATCTCTTTGAGCTCCTCTTTCACAGTCTGCTTAACGTGCTCAAGTTCCCTGTAGGGGGACTGTTTCAGGGGATCCTGGGTCCTTGTATCTACATGGTGCTCTGTCATTGTGGTGTACCCTGGTTTCCCTGTGAACATGTCCTCAAATTCTTTCAGCACACCCCTAATTTCTTGCACCTGGGCTGGCGTCAGCTGTTCGGAGAGGGTAAGATTGTCCACAGAGGATGCAACCCTGGCCTCCCCAAGCAGGTCCACCAGTGGATCTACCTCAGTTTCCTCCTCTGGGGCACTGCATACAGCAAGGACCATTTCCTCCCTGTCATGGTAGGGCTTCAGCATGTTAACATGATACACCTTTCGTTTGCATCTCCTGTCCGGTAGCTCTATCATGTAATTGACGTCACTAACCTTTTGGACAATGGAGAATGGCCCCTCCCATGCTGCCTGTAATTTATTCTGTCAGACAGGGATGAGTGCCATCACTCGCTGTCCCATCTCATATTCTCTGGCTCGGGCCCCATGGTCATACCAGACTTTCTGCCACTGTTGTGCAGTGGCCAGGTGCTCCTGAGCAAACCCCATGAGCTCCCTAAGGCAGGTCCTGAAGTTCAGGACATACTCCACAACAGACTCCCCTTGGGAGGGACGGTCACCCTCCCATTCATCCCTAATCAAATCTTGGGGCCCCCGCACCCTATGACCAAACAGGAGCTCGAAAGGTGAGAACCCTGTGGACTCCTGTGGGACTTCCCCATATGCAAATAGGAGATGAGGCAAATATATATCCCAGTCTCTCTTATGCTGGTCAGCAAAAGTCCTTAGCATGGTCTTAAGGGTCGAATTAAATCACTCCACTAGACCATTAGCTTGGGGATGGTATGGGGATGATTTGAGCTGCTTCACGCCACACTTCTCCCACAAACTACTCATTAACCCTGACATAAAATTGGCACCCCTATGTCCACCACTACCCTCTTCAAGGGTTCATCAATAATGGGCAGGGGCACTAAAGCTGCCTTGGCCTTGTCCCCCATTTTCCCCACCCGCTGGCACTGCGGACAAGTCCTGCAATAATTTGCCACATTCTTGCCAATACCAGGCCAGAAGAAATTGCTGGTTAGGTGCTTTTTCATGTGCCTCACCCCCAAGTGCCCTGAAAAAGGGAGATCATGTGCAAGGGCCAAAAGCTGCTGATGATGAACCTTAGGGACTTCCAGCTGCTGGAGTACCTCACCATCTAGCCCTTCCTGTGTTGTACATTCTCTGTACACAGGCCATTGTCCCAGTAAATGGACTCTTTACCCCCCTGAGAATGCTCAGTCCTATGAGCTATTTCCCTCAGTTTTTCCAGAGTAGGGTCAGTTCGCTGTTCAGCACTCAGCTGCCCTCATCTGACCCTTCCCAGTGCCCCTTCTGAAGGAAGTCCTGTGGGCTCCTCTGTTTGTGACTGGGGTTCTGGACTGTTGCTTCTAGCCAGCCCCTTCCCTGTGCTAGATACTTCCTCAGCTGCTGAGGGTGTGGCTGGACCACCCAGAGTCAACCCCTCTTCACCCTCAGAAGCTTGCCCTTGTGCCTGACTATGAGTTACAACACACACCAGTTTTTTACTGGGGTCCAAATCCTTCCCCACAATCATACTTACAGGTAGGTCCTCTACAATTCCCACCTCTTTTTCTACATGGCCCCCTTCCCAGCTCAGGAAGACTCTAGCCATTGGTAATGGGACTGGTGGCCCTGTGAATGCCCGGACCTTGAAGTATTTCCCAGGTACCATCTGCTCTGTCTGAATGAGATCCTGCCTGACCAGGGAGATGTTAGCGCCTGTGTCCTACAGTCCCTGTGTTACTATTCCATTAACTGTAATGGGACGCAGATTCTCATCAAAGAAAAGTTACTCTTCAGACTGGACACACCCTACAAACACACCAGTGCTTTTTTGATCACCCCCCACCCCCATATCTCTGCCCCTCAACCAGTTTCTGATGGCAGTTATATCTCAAGTGTCCCATTTGATTGCAAATATGACATTCCTTGGGACCTATTTCTTGAATCCCCTTAGAACCAAAGGGCTCTACTTTGGGCTCAGGTGCAGGCTGGTTTCCTTTGGGCTGTCCCCCATGGGATCCCTTATAACCATGTGCTGCCCCCCCACCATAAGACTTATGCTGTGTGTATGGCCGGCTATACAGATACTCGTCAGCACTTCCTGCCACCTCTGTGGAAGAGGCGCATGCCCTGTCTATGAGCCATACACGCATGTCCTCAGGTACAATTTTAAGGAATTGTTCTCTCACCAATACATCTGTAATCAGTTCCACAGTAGTTGCTTTAGCCCCCTCCATCCACCTATCAAGGTAAGTATACAGTTTAACCTGCAGTTCTGCATAACTGTCTTCTGGACTTTTCTTTAACTCCCTAAATTTCTTTCTATAAGCCTCAGAAATTAATTCAAAACATTTCAACAACACTGTTTTCACTTTATCATAATCAGCATAGTCTTCATTACTCATTTTAGCAAATGCATGCAATGCTAACCTCGTCAGCAAGGGTGTGAGATAAGTTGACCAGGAAGCCTTAGTCAATTTTAATTGATCGCATACTCTCTCAAATGACTTTAAAAATAAATCAAGGTCATCTCCCTCTTTAAACTGAGGGAACAATTTAGAATTCATTTTGGCTTCATGAGGTAAACTCACTCCACCATTACTCATGGTTTGCTGGCTGCACAGGGTAATCATCTCCTTCTTGTGATGTTGTTCTTTTTCTCTTTCTTCACTTTCTTTCTCCTTTTCCTGACATTCTTTCTCTCTGTCTGCCAGTATCTTTTCTTCCAGTTTTTCCTCGGCTTCCTGTCTTCTGGTTTCTGCTTCCCACCTTCTTGCTTCTGCTTCAGCATCCAGTCTTTTCACCTCAGCATCCAGTCTTTTTGCCTCCAATGCCCTTTCTTACAGCACCAGCTGCAGTCACAGTGCCTCAAGATGATGTGGGGGGTCTGCTGCCTCAGTACCTGACTCACCCCCAGCGACTGCTTCAGATCATGTGCCAAGAGAGTAGCTATGAGGTCTGCCTTTTTCTTCTGCTTTAGACTTTCAGGCTAAATCCCCTTTTCCTGTCACCTTTCAACAAGCTGTGGCACAGTAAGTGAGTCATACTCTGTGGAGCTCATTCTCTACTGCTACACTTTACTGTGCTAACTAGAAAAAAATAAAACTGTTGTACAAATGTATCCTCTTATATATCCTGTTTTGCAATGCTAAGGTAACTGTTCCACTGGCAAATTCTGTATCTCAGTGTGCTATGCAGTCCACTATCATCACCCCACCACTGCCAACCAATATGTGACAACCCACCTCTCCCTCTGGGCTGAAACAGCTTTTAGAGAGGTGTCTGTCCTTGGGTATTCACAGCCACCAGCCGGACTTTCCTTCCAGCACCTATTTCAAGTGTACAAACTTGAAATAATTAAATGTGCAATTGCAGAAGTTAAAGTCTGGTAGTGTGTCTCTCTCGGGTGGCAGATGCTACAGAGTTTATCTCAGCCAGTGGTATTACCTTAGAAAAATGACATCACAGTCACAACTGTTGAACAAATAAATAGCTTTTTACTTAACAGAAAGTGCAAGGAGCAGTTACAGGATATGTATTTACAACACAAGAGAATAACATTCATGCCAGAAAAGTAAACAAATGTTTTTAAATAACAGGTGGCAAAAGAAGGCTATTACTGAAATATGCTATCACTAAACTTACCCTTCGCTGTCCTTACAAGAAACACTGGACCCTGTTCTAACTGCCAGCTCCCATGGACATAGCTACAAGGTAGGCTCCAAGCTTATGCTTCCCCTCTCAGCTTCCAAAGCATGAGGAGAGCCTTCTCTGTCTTTTAGAAGGTTATATACTCTGTGGAGAATAGGTCATTCCTATTCTCCCTTTAAATGCACCAACCAACTAACATGTATGTATTTAATTATCTATCAGTGACCAATTATATTTCCTTTTCACCTTAAGTTTATATGTGAATGATCCAATCCATTCAAACTGCCCTGTGTCTGTGTCTACAGGTCTGTGTGTGTCTGGAGATGTCCACTCGAGATTTATGATCCAGCTCTTATCTAGCAGCTAGGAATTCCACAAGCTGGATGAGGTTGGAGAGAGGATTTCAGCCTAACTGTATTTTTGTTCAAACTGCTAAAAAAATAAGGCACCTACAGAATCCAAACCATTAACTCTTTCCTGCCCATTTCTGTCACAGATGTGATGGAGAAAAGCAGAGGAAAACAATGACAAAGACCTGGTCAGCACCAATTTAAAAGGAATGCTCCTTTCATTATTTCACACATGAAAAAAGGTAGTACAGCAGACTCAACAGACTCAACTACTGTAAATTCTTGTATTATTCCAGTCAGTCAGGATGTAAGTAAAGGAAGTTGTAACATAGCATTAAAAAATATAGGTCAGTTATCAACAGATTGTTGCTCTGCTGCTTTACAGGCATTCACCACATTACATAGTTACGGTGATGCACGTAAACTAATATGTGGGGGCATTAGTACCACTGGAATATTTCTTGCTCCACAGAATGCAATATATTTCTGTGAAAACCATGCATAATTTCATTACAGTGAGTCACATGACAGAGGAATTCCCGATCAGAAAAACCACCCACATTCTTCCACCCTTTCTCAGCAACGTTAGGATGTGATGCCAGGAGGAGCGCAGGTGTATGCTCCACTATAGTGAATGTCCAGCAGCTATCCCAATGTTTCCTTATGTTATAAGGTTCACTTTGTGGTGAAATGTGGGATTTTCACATGAACAAGGCTCTTCTTACTGGAAATGTGGCCACACATTTCACCACAAACTGACCATAATAACATAAACATTAGGAAACCTGCTGGACAATCGGATATTCACTGTAGGGAGCACGCACATGTGCCCTCCCTGCCATCACATCCTAATGTTGCTGAGAAGGGAGGCAGAATGTGGGCAGATTTTCAGAACAGGAATTCCTCTGTCATGTGACACACTGTAATGAAATTGCAGGTGTTTTTTACAAAAATGTATTGCACTATGTGGAGCAAGAAAGATTCCCCTGGAAGGGAAAATGTGTATGATTAAACAATAACAAACAAAAAACACACAAAGTACAACACAGTAGTGGGGTGTGGTCAGGGGTGGGGGTCAGGGGCAGAAAACAATCCCCTATCTTACTATGGCCGTGGGATGCCGTGGTGGTCCAGCAGCAGGTGCAGCATTGAAATTATTTGCTGTTGCTGTGCTTCCACTCTGTTCACCTGCTGCTCCAAAGCACTGAACCACTCATTATTTTTCTTGAGCACTGTCCACACTAGGCCGATGTCAGACTGGGTTGCAGGGACTGTGGCGGGGTCCACTGCAGTGGGGAATCCAGGTAGTGGGGCTGGTGGTGGACATGGTGGTGCTGGTGGCTGTGGTGGCGGCGGTGGTGGTGGTGCAGCTGCTGTAGTAGCCCACTTCCTGCTGTGGCAGTGACTGCAAGGCACATTTCCCACCCGAGCAGCAGCATCCTCAGCCACTGCCATGGAAGGGCCAACAGGTGGACGCCTGGCCCCTTTCATGGCAGCCTGCCACTCTGCTCTGTGGTGATTCAGTATGTGGGTGCACTGGCCACTGGTCCCCAAATGTGTCCTGGGGGGCCACGGTGCACCAGCACACTACACACACAGCATTCCACCACTGTGCTGTCTCCCCCCACACAGTCCTCACATATCGAGCACAAGTCCCACTACCACCTACAATTTCCAGGGCCACCTCCTGTGGCTGTGGAGGTGGTGAAGGGGATGCTGCTGGAGCCCCAACAGCTGCTGCTAGTGGTGGTAGTGGCAGAGAAGGTGAATGTGCAGCAGCCACCGGTGGCACTGGTGCTGCTCCTGTTGCTTCAATGGGTGAAGCAACACTGGCCAGGAATTGGGGGTGGTCCACCATCACACGACCACCCTGCACCCCATGGATCTGCACTCCTCCCCTCCTACCACGCCCATGGGCCAGTGACTCATCTTCTCCTACATGACCGTCCATCCTCCTGAAGTCCATGGGCTGACACACAAACACAGACAGTGGTCACACACACACACACACATATACACACACAGTCAGTCACACACAAAACAAAACAAAACTTATACAAAAAAATTCACTAATAAAAAAAATCCAAGTACAATACAAAAACTAAATAAAATAGCTTTTAAAAAAGCTGTTTGTTTTGTTCTTGCTCTGAAAAGCAATGAAAGGCAAGCAGTAACTCCTCTCCTCTCACAAATGCTTTCTCCCTCTACAAATGCATAGGAGAAAGTGAAACTGCTTCTGTGACTCACTTCCTTCCCACCTGGCTAAAGCATGTGACTTGCAGTACTGCAAGCCATGTGATGTGCCTATTTTCTTCTCACTTCGTCTTACTTCATGTTAAGGCATAATGGCAATGCAAAGTGGTAATAAGAATAACGTGAAGTGAGCACTTTACAGGGTCCACTTCGTGTTGTGCTCCACAGATGAGAAGTGCCCACTTCGCATCCACTTCGCGGGTGGATTAATAATTCGTTGCATCTCTATGCATGACATGAAACTCTGCGGAAGAGTGAATAGTATGGAGGGAGTCAGACAACTGTAGGACCTTAAGAAGCTGGAAAAGTGGTCACAAATATAGCAATTAAACTTCAGTTCTAAAAACTGTAAGGTGATGCACCTGTGAAGGGTCACCCCAAGCGAGAATACTTGCCAAACAGAGTCCAGCTGAGTTCCTCTGCTGAGGAACTTGATCTGGGAGTCATCATTGGGGATGACCTCAAGCAACAAAGTCAGTGCAATAAGGCTTACAGCAGGGCTAGCTGGGTGTTAGGATGCATTGGCAAAGGGATAGACAGCAGGGAGAGGGAGGGAGGAGATACTACCACTTTATTGGTCATTAGTGAGGCCTCATCTGGAGTACTGTGTACAATTCTGGAGGCCTCACCTAAGAAAGGACATTGATAGATTTGAAGTGGTCCAAAGAAGGGAACACAAATGATACATTGCCTTCAGAAAATCACAAGAAAGGACACAGAGGATATGACTGAGACCTTCAGGTTCCTAAAAGGCATCAACAAGGTGCCAGAAGCACAGATTTGAAACCAAGAATGTCAATTCTGCTACATGAGGGTATGAGTGGAAATTGAAGGGTGGAGTGTTCAATGGGGACATCAGAAAGTATTACTTCTCAGAGAGGGTGGTGGAACCTTAGAACTGATTATCTCCTGAGGGGGTGGCTGCAAAGTCAGTATCAAGCTTTAAGCATGGGTGGGATAAGTGTTGGGAACAAACACATGACATTGGCAAGGGCTAGGCTGGGCGCCTAGGAGGACAGAACACAGGTGTACAATAGGTCCTGGGATACCTCACTTAGGCAGACTCAATGGACCACAGGTCCCCTTCTGCTGTCATCTTCTATGTTTCTATGTTTTTCATATAATTTCTCTGTTATAAACCTGATGTATGCTGAGTTTATATAAATATTATGACCAGCCCAAGTTTTTAAGTAGTAGAGACCATTTTCCTCCATAAGTTTTTTTTATTTTATTTAACCAATTTTGTTCATTGTATTTCATTAACTTTTCCTTCTGTTGTATACAAGTACTTATCATAGAGTCCTTTTTCTTTATCTGATGCCTTAACCGAAATGTTAATCATCCTTGCATCCCCAATATGTCTGAAATTAGCCTGCCCTTACTTGGATACAACAAAGTTATTTGGTATACTGAATGGTACTCTCAAATGCTTTTTATAGGCAATATTTAATATTGTTTCTACCTTTGCACACTTGCTGGTACCCCAGACCTCTGTTGCTTACAGTACTTAATTTGTTGCTTTTCCATTAATTGTTCTTAGCATTGGTATAACTGTCCTTCTCCCATACAAAAAATAATATCTTTTCAGTGCTTTTCCATAGTTTGTATTTTTTTGGCAGTGTAAGTAATGTGTTTGCTGTAATTTAAATTACTTGAGAATAACAACCTTCAGTATGGAAATTTCTTTACAAATTCCAGATTATTTCCTGCTAGAGTAAATTTCCTGAATCTCTTGTTACTCCAAAAAAACCCCAACTGATTATATATATATATATATATTTGTATTTGGTTGAAAATTATGTTTAGCACTGCATATATTCATTTTGTGTAATGCTCTTTGAAGATACAGCCTACTGGTTGAAATTATTGCTTGGTCATCAGTGTATGCCAATATCGGGACCCATTTATTACCTATTTTTGGAGAGTGGTATGCTAAATCATCCATAGCATTTATAATGTCATTAATGTATATGCTGAATAATGTTGCAGTCAACACACAGCCCTGAAGGACCCCAATGTTGGTATTGATCTCGTTTGTGAGAGCTCCTGTTTTTGAATATTTCGTTTTTTGTCCATGTGTCAATGTACATTTTTTTTAGTCAAAATTAAAAGATTATTATCAATACCAAGCTGCTGCATATTTTCCCACAAGAAGGGTCGAAGGATAGTATCAAACGTGGAAGAAAAATCTTCAAATGTCACAAATAATGATTGTTTTCTGATTTTACAGTATTTCTCAATCAGATGATTTACAAGAAAATTGCGAGTGATGGTGTCTTTATTTTTTGTAAATGCTACTTGTAGGTTTGAAATTATCGGTTGTTGCTACAACCAAGTTGATAATCTGTTAAGTAAAATGTTTGCATATATTTTAGATAATGTTGCCTAATAAGCTGATAGATCTGTAATTAGTGGGATCTCAAAGGGATCCCTTTTTGTGAAGAGGAATGACATGAATGCCCTGCCAGACTTATTAATGAAGAATAGGAGGGTTTTGGCAGTGTCATGGCCAACATTCCTCCATCAGCAAAAAATGGTCCCTCAACCCCCCCCCACGGTCGCGCATGGAATCATGCTGTCACAGCTTATTGTGCCTTTTGTTGTCAAAAATTACAAATAAAATAAATAGATAGATACTCTAGCCTGGTATAGATTACACCACTGAGAAAAAATGTTCTTGTCTTCCAATATGTTATTATTTTAATGCCATAATTTTATTTGGACATGTTGCTGATGTGTTCCTGAAGAACAGGAACAACAAGCTGTCATATGATCCATGGACCGAATTCCAACTGTGCTAGTTCAATGTATGTCAGACTTCTTAAATACAAACAATAAATCAATACATGTAGCGGGGCTGCCCAAGTGTAAGTTTTTCCACTCTGTTAATGCACTGACTTGTAAACATCTATTGGATTAGCTACCTGTATCATGCTGTTCAGGAAATTAGTATCACTATAATGATTTGTGATGTTCCTGCCAATGTCCTCCAGTGAGAAGCTGCAATTAATGTCACCTTCCAAATTTCATAAATTTACTGGTATGAAGTTGAGGCTGTATTTGCTTTAATAATGCTACCAGAATCACTATTTTTGCACCATATACATTAAATCTAGCGATAAAGCCCTAACTGAACAGATGTCAACCAATTTCTCTACCATGAATCCTGACCTCCTTTAAGAGAATACCCACTCCGTCACAGGGCTCTACACCCTGTGACCAGAAAGAACCACCTGACGTCCAAAAACTTTGAGCGTGAAATATCTTATACTTAGTTTTAATCCTGGTGTCTCGGAGAAACAGGAAGTTACCAAGGAAGGTCTCGAGTACTGAAATGTTTAATAACCCTTTTTATGGCTCTTAATTCTAGTTATCTTAAGAATTAATGGATGAAAGGTGGAACCTAAACACATATGAATGAGATTGGTGGGTGATACCTAGAGACCTGTGTTTTTCTTAAATAAGAAATAGCAAGAAATAACAAGAAATTAAGAGCTAACAACTAAATAACAAGAAATTCAATGTATAACAAGAAATGCAAGGTATAACAAGAAATAGCAAGCAATTCAGCATATAATAGGAATAAAATGAAAAAAACGCATGAATAAAGTGAAAACAACTGCTTTTTGGCAGGTGAATTCTAAATAAATGCTTACAGCAGTTGTTGTTTAGGCTCCATTGTTACCACAGAGCTAGTCCACAAGGAAGCAACAGCGGAATTGTTTCAGTCACAAAACCTTGCAAGACCACAGCATAATGCAGCTTAATACAATGTAGTATATTAGG
Organism: Neoceratodus forsteri; assembly: GCA_016271365.2. Classification (NCBI taxonomy): domain Eukaryota; kingdom Metazoa; phylum Chordata; order Ceratodontiformes; family Ceratodontidae; genus Neoceratodus; species Neoceratodus forsteri. The sequence continues at coordinate 119,468,990 of CM028133.1, forward strand.
AGTGTGATTTCTAGTGTGCATAAGGTTATTTTGAGGTAGTTTATGAATGTAAATGTGATAACAAGAAATAAAACTAAATTTTTTAATGAATAAAAACAAATAACAAGAAATTACAGAAAAACAAAAAGAAAAATGATAAAAAATTAAAAGAATTTCATGGGTCTCTAGTTGATACCCAAGACAATTTGGGACTGGATGTAATCATTCCTTTTTAGGGCTGCAGGTAGGTATAGCCTGCAGCCATATCACATCAGCTCTAAAAATGAGCTACCAGATTTAGACTGTGGAACAATTCCTTTGGAGTTTTCAAATGATCCTTCCACTTCTTTCCAGCCCTTCAATTTATCCCTTGCAGTGCTGCAGGCTGAACATCTATCCAGAGCTCAATCAAATAGATTTATTCTATTTCTTTCGGCAGCCTAGGGATTAAGAAACAAATGCTGTGGAGAATGACCTCTCTTCCCCAACCTTGAAGTGCTTCAGTGAGTACAAGAAACACATGTTTTCCTTTGAATCCAACTTGGTAAGCAGCATTTTTAGAGCTAATGCAAGAGGGCTGCATACAGCCATCTTGCTATCTGTAGCTAGAAAAATGGAGTACCATGACGTACATTTGGGGAGTTTTCAGTGTATCCTTCTCCAGCTTGCCAGTTAAATAAAATACTATCTTGAGTAGACTAACTGCAACACTATTTTCTCAGCTTTTTTTTATTGCAATGTGACTTGCTGTCTTTGGATACTAATAATTTACTGACATGACTTGCAACAGATAACAGCATCTAACTGCAGAGTAGTTTCAAATTACTGACATCTCTCCGTGTGTGTGTGTGTAACAATGATTTACAGTTTTTCCTCTGAAGAGCTGATTTATGTTAACTCTTTCTGGACCTAATTCAATCAATCAATCAATCAGGCTTTATTTTTAAAAGGCACTTTTCAAGTACCAAAGTGCCTGTACATCATAAAAACATAAACAAATTGTATATAAAAAACATTCAGAGTAAAACAAACAGGCAACACAATAAATAAACCTCTAAACACTGTCCGAAAAAGCTAAATCAAATAAAATTTAAAGGACTCAGTGGACAGGCACCATCTAATCCAATGAGGTAGAGAATTACACAGGGTTGGGGCTACAACAGAAAAAGGCCTGGCCCCCGAAGTCTGAAGACAGACCCTGAGAATCTCAAGCAATCCCTCATCATCAGAGCAGAGAGGGAAGAGGCAGCAGTAGGGTCGAAGGACTTGCAAATAACATGGTCCCTGTCTGTGCAGGGCCTTATAGATCAGCAAAGTGACCTCAAAGGTGATCGTCCATCACACTGGAAGACAGTGCAGTTCATGAAGCACAGGCTAGACATGCCTAGATCTCGACAAACCTGTCAACAACTTGACTGCTGCATTGTGCACCAGTTGCAGGTGATGGACATCCATCCCTGGTAAACCTAGATATAGAGCATTGCAATAGTGAAAGCACAAGGTCACATAGGCGTGGACCAACATTGGAAGATCATCAGGCGGGACCAGGTGCTTTATCCGGGCAATGTTCCTCAGATGATAAAAAAAGTACTTGATTACTGCTGACACCTGAAATTTTTGGAGTCAGTTCACCATCAAGCACAATGCCCAGATTCCACACCCATTCAGAAGATCAAAACTGTTTTCCCCCCAGCACAAGGCCAGAAGGCTGACCAGGAGAAAGCCCCTCTACCCAATGACCTGGGTCCGCCACCGACACCTCAGTCTTATCTTGATTCAACCTCAACCAGCTAACACTCATCCAGTCCTGAATCTCAACTAGGCAGCTGTTAAAGACTGAGACAGCATCATTTTGTTCAGGTACAAAGGGCATGTACAGCTGAGTATCATCTGCATTGCAGTGAAAACTCAGCCCATACTACCTTATGATGTTTCCCAACAGCAGCATATACACCGTAAACAACATGGGGGACAGCACAGAACCCTGTGGCACCCCACAAGGCAGGGAGAGAGGAGCTGAAAAAAATCCCCAACACCACCCTCTGTGTCCTGCCCATGAGGAAAGAATGGAATCATCTGAGAAACATCCCAGACAATCCACAGAATAGCTACAGGTGTTCCAGCAACACCCCATGGTCCATGGTGTCAAACGCTGCAGAGAGATCAAGAAGTATGGCTCCTCCGATCTCTCACTATCAGGAGATTATTAAGTACCCAAACCAGAGCTGTCTTGGTACTATGCCTCTTCCTGAAACCAGACTGGAGAGAATCATGGACCTCGTGAGTGGTAAGAAAGTCCTCGAGCTGCTATGTGACTACCTTCTCAATAACCTTGTCTACAAAGGGCAGGTTAGAGACAGATCTGTAGTTCATGAGACATTCTGAATCTAGGGAAGATTACTTTAAAAGCAGTGTCACCAATGCCTCCTTCAAGGGACTCGGAAACACCCACTTTTCCAATGAGCACCAGACTATCTCCACTAGCACCGGCCTGATGACCTCCACACACCCCACAAAGAGGCCAATTGGACTGGGGTCCAAACTACAGCAAGTCTGTTGCAAGCCCAGGACAATCTTCACAATATCCATGATCGCTAGCTGGTCAGAGTTCATCCTGACCAGCTGGGTGCCAGCGATCTCCCAATAACCTTCACAAGGATTGTTATTTTTATATTTTTTGGTTTTGTATTGCTTCACTCAGACTAATTTCACCTATTTGAGACTCTGTGTGCTGGACTGAAATACCTGAGCAGCTCTAGAAGTGATGTTATTTTAATTTTTGTCTTAATATTTAGTGTTGGGTGGGGTGGGCACTTTATTATTGTTTATTGTCTACATTGGGGTGGGAGGGGTAACTGGGGAGGTTATTGTATTAATATTGTGAATTTTATAATACCTGAGTTATGTGCTGGGGAAGTAGGAGTACGGTCAGCCAGTACTCCCCCTCGAGACTAAGGGGTCTCTGTCCATTCGTTTATCCATTGTTTTCATCTGATGTTTATTTCAGATGCTGTGCCCTTGGTATTTTAAGGGGATGAGAGAGCAGAAAGAATCAGAGACCCTGGAACTCTTGAGGGGGATGGGAAAGGAGTGGACGGATTGAGATAGTGAGGGCCAGGAGGCACCCTGGGGCAAAATGGACACAGGAGCAAGGTCCTCCTTGTCCTGTGCCCATTCCCAGGGGTTCTGATTTTATCAGGCAGGAAACAGGGTCACCCCTGGACTCCAGTCCTTTTCAGGCGGTGTTAAACAATGCCAGGGCAATGAAAAATAAAGCAGCAGTTATTGCTGATTTTGTGTTATCTGCAGACCTGGCTTGTATCACCGAGACCTGGCTGGATGTTAATGTTGGTCCCGTTCTGGAGTCAGCGGTTCTGGCTGGGTTCTCGGTGATTCACCACCCGAGAGTGGATCGTCAGGGCCGGGGTTGCTGTCTGTTTTAGACAGGAACTGGGTATCAAGGAGGTACCAGTTGAGGTTACCAATGCCTTTGAATGTATAATGGGAGCAGGTGTAGGCTACAGGATTCTTCTCATTTACCATCCACCAGGTGATGGAAGGGATTTCCTGAAGGAGATTGCAGACTTCATCACTGACAGGGTGTGGGAGTCTCCCAGATGGTTAATCATGGGGGATTTCAATGCCTGGGCCGATGATGAACTCTAGCTGTTTGGAGAGAACCTCCTCCAACTGATGGATGCATTGGGCCTAACACAGGTTGTTTCCACTGCTACCCATAAGAAAGGAAATTCATTGGACTTGGTATTTCACCTAGAGATGGAGACCTCCGATGTGGAGCCCATTGGATGGTCTGACCATCGCCTGCTGAGATTCAGTTTCACAGCCCCCTGAAATAGACCACCCCAAGGGAGTTGGTACAGTTCTGCCCTTTAAAAGGAGTTACTTCAGAAGGCCTAATGGCGGTGCTGGACCTCTTGGGATTTCCGGGGGATAGCACTGATCTGGGGCCTCTTGTGTCAGCCTATAATAGGGCTATTACTGAGGCACTGGATATCATTGCTCCTTCTCATATTCACCCTCTTACCTCTCATCCAGGTGCCCCATGGTTTAATGGGGAAATCTGTGAATTAAAGAGGTGGGGGCGAAGGTTGGAAAGACACTGGCAGAAAACTCACCTGGAGGTGGACAGACTTAGATTGATGGACCATTATAATGTCTATCAATCAGTCATTTCCCGTAGCTCCTGTCCAGGGAATTTGCTACAGCAAAAAACAGACCAGCCCAGCTCTTCTGGACTGTGGGCAGACTGTGCAATCCAGCCTGTCTTCACTCTGGTCGAGCATTGTCACAAAAACAGTGTGAGGAGTTTGCGCAGTTCTTTTCTGATGAATTGTCCACCATCAGGAATGAGTTCAGCCAGTTCCTTCCCATTGGTCCTTGCATTAGTCAACTGGGTGGTACTAATGCCCAGCCAATCTGGTCCACCTTTTGCCAACCAGCAGTCGTGGATATAGTGAGGATCATCCAGACTCTGTGGCCAACCTACTGTAGTTTGGACCTGGGCCCCATATGTCTACTAGTGGGTGAGTAGAGGTCATTGTCCTGGTCCTTACTGGGATAGTGGAAGTTTCATTGGAGAGAGGGAATTTTCCAGATCCCTTAAAGAAGGCAGTAGTTCGCCCCCTGTTAAAAAAACTCCCTTGATCCTGACTGCCCAGTTAACTACAGACCAATCTCAAACCTACCCTTTGTTGGGAAGGTTACTGAGAAGGTGGTTGCACTGCAGCTGGAGGATCATTTGACCAACCACAATATCCATGACCCTCTCCAGTCTGGCTTCAGAAAAAGGCATAGCACTGAAACAGCCCCGGTGAGGGTACTTAATGACCTTCTGATGGCGAGAGATCAGACAGCCTGCTCAATCTTGGTTCTCCTTGATCTCTCAGCAGAATTTGACACTGTGGATCATGGGCTACTGCTTGAGCACCTGTGTTTTTTCTGTGGACTGAGAGGGGCGGTCCACAGTTGGTTTAAGTCCTTCCTAGAGGGTAGGTCTCAGACAGTGGTATTGGGAATTTATTCCTCAGCTCCTCATGGACTGCCTTGCGGGGTTCCACATGGCTTGGTGCTGACCCCCCTGTTATTCGCAGTGTATTTGCTTCCATTAGGGGACATTATAAGGCGATACAGTTTGAGCTTTCATTGGTATGCTGATGATTCTCAACTGTACATGTCCTTTGTACCCAACCAGGAATTAAATTCCATTACGGTGTTTAATAACTGCCTACTGGAGATTCAGAACTGGATGAGTGCCAGTTGGCTTCAGTTGAACTCGGAAAAAAATGAGGTATTGGTAGTGGACCCTGGTCATAAGATGATAGGGGCATGGGCAGGAAGACCATCAGGATTAAATTTTGGTGGGATCCCACTTATTGCCTCTAGCCAGGTGCAAAATCTGGGCATTGTTTTTGATGAAGGCCTAACCCTGAGGGCTCAGGTTTTGGCTGTAGTCAAATCTTCCTATAACCATCTTAGGAACATAGCCCGGGTGAAGCATCCGGTCCTGCCTGAATATCTTCCAACCTTGGTCCATGCCTTTGTCACCAGTCATCTTGATTATTGCAATGCCCTCTACCAAGGGCAACCGGGGATAGATATCCGCCGCTTGCAACTTGTGCAGAACGCGATGGCCAGGTTATTGACTGGAGCTTCAAGATCCAGTCATTTTACACCTGTACTGTGTGATCTGCACTGGTTGCCAGTACAGCAGTGGATTACCTTCAAGGTAGCATTGCTGACCTATAGGGTCTTACACGAGTAAGGTCCCCACTAGCTGAAAGAGCTCCTATGTCCTTACTGTCCCTTCCGCTTGGTCTGATCCTCTGGCGAGAGATTGCTAGAGATTCCCAGGGTATTCCTTAAAACATCGGGAAGAAGATCTTTCACCTTTATGGCTCCTACCCTGTGGAATTCTCTACCTCGCTAGATATGAGAAAGCCAGACCACTTAAGGTTTTAAAAATCTTCTAAAGACATGTCTATTTAACCAGGCCTTCTCAGGAATGTAATGAATTTTGAATTTATGTGGATGTATTTTAATATGTTTTTATATGTGTTTTATGATATGTGGTGTGTTTTTAATGTTATAATGTAAAGGCGCCCTGAGCATTGGAAGGGTGCCTTATATAAATAAAAAAATTGAATTGAATTGAATACTCACCTGAATGGGTCAGTCGGATCTCTGACCTGATGGTCGCAACCTTATCTGCAAAAAATTGAGCAAACTCATTACACTTCAACTGTGAAAAAGCTCTCTGATTCTGAAGACAGGATGGATTGCACACCTGTCGGCAGTCTGGAAGAGCTGAGCCAGTCGATTTTCTGCTGCAGCAATCTCCCTGGACAGGAACTCTGCCTTCTTATGGGAGACTTCTGACCGATAGTCCAAATAATGGGTCATCAGTCTAAGCCTGTCATCCTCCAAGCCAGATTTCCGCCAACCCCGTTCCAACCTTTGCCCCACTCGTTTCAACTCCTTCAAGGTTCCATCAAACCAAGGTGATCAAGGATGAAGAGTGAGTGGGTGAACATGGACAGGAGCTACCAAATCCAGGGCATCTGATACTGAACCATTATAGCACAACACCTGGCACCCTGGATCAGAGCATTCCACAGGCCTATTCGATAGGTCCAGCACTGCCATTAGACCCTCGGGGGTTACACCCCTTAAAGGGCTGTACTGGACCATCTCCAAAGGGGCAGGTCTATTGTGGGGAGCCATGAAATTGAACCCTATAGAATGATGGTCAGACCATCCGACGGGTTCCACCACCATATCGGAGATCTCCATCCCCAGGAGGAACACCAGATCCAAAGAGTGACTCTGATTATGGGTCGCAGCAGTAACCTTCTGTGTAAAGCCCAACAAGATCATCAGTTGGAGGAAGTCCTGATCAAAAGGCGAAAGGTCATTATTGACCCAGGCTTTGAAATCTCCCAGGACCAATCACCTGGAGGATTCCAACACCATGTCAACCATGAAGTCTGCAACTTCCTGCAGGAAAACTTTTCCATCTCCGGGTGGACAGTAGATAAGAAGAATCCTGCAATCCACACCTGCACCCATGATACACTCAAAGGCTCTGGTGGCCCCCACTGGTGTCTCTACAAGGCCCAATTCATCTTAAAATAGCTACACCCCCACCCCATGATCTGATCTTGGGCAGTGTATCACTGAGTACCCGGCTAGAACTGCTGACTCCAAAACCGGACCAGCATTTTCATCCAGCTAGGTCTCGGTGATGCATACCAGGTCTGATGTCCCAACAAGATCAGCAATTATTGCTACCTTGTTCTTTATTAACCTGGCATTACATGACACCACCCGAGTGAAATGAATGGCCATGGAAGAGCGCATTAAATGCCCACCAACAGTGGAGCCCTTGGGTATGGGAACCAAGCAGGGGAGACCCCTTTCCTGGGCCCATTTCATCCCAGTGCACCTCCTTGACCCCACTACCTAAATCAGCCCACCCCACCCCACTCCACCCCCCCAGGCCTACGGCACCCCCGACCCCTCCACACCATCTCCAAGGCCCGACAGCACATATAAACCTCATACAGCAGCAGGGTACAATCAATCTTAGTTAACAAAATGGAAAACCTTCAGACTGTAATAATCTGTCATATTTAAGTTCGTATGTTTGGATGCTGACATAATGAAATATAATAATCTAAATTAAAAATAAAATAAAGAGTTTAAAAAAAAAAGGAAAATGACAGAAATTTAAAACGTTTCTCTAAATCTCTAAATGTCTATATGTTCATATAGAATAATGTACTCAGTCTCTCAAAACCAGTTTGTATACAGTATATTTCCCTTCGAAGTCTCACTTGTTAGGGTTTGAGCATCAAATAAAACTCCAAATAACCAGCTCTTACATGGGTTTCATGGAGTTTAACAGAAAAGTGCAAATTCTATGTGAAAGCACTCTCACTGTTTTGAATGATCAGAACTGCAGAAACCAATTAGGTCACACATGAGTTTCATAGGATTTAGCAAAAGAGTGAATTCTGCATCCAAGCACTCTCACTGCTTTAAAATTACTAGTTTGCTGAACTGTAAAACCATGCAAACTCAAAGAACAAAAGAAATCATCCAAACCAACTCCATAAATGAGGATGTATAGTTAAATCGGCTAGGCAGAAACTTCTCCAAAAGGACAATCCTCCACCAACTCCTACTCTGGGCTCCATGGGCCAAACTCCTCCTTAATGCAGCCTCTCCCTTGATGAAAACACCTCCAAAGCTTAGCCCTAATAGAGTACAAGGGCTACATCTAAAAACAGGACTGGTTGACTCTCCGGAGCACAGGAGAACTCCCAAAATCAACTGTTACCCAAAAGGGAAAGCAGCCCCAAATTATCCCAAACCGCAGATCCAGGGGCTCGTTCAGCTAACACCAGATGCCCCCCAGAGATCTAGGAGGTATCCAGGCAAGTCCCAACCCTTCAAGGCATTGGAACGCTCATGGTTTTATACTTGTAGGCAGGGTAAATAAATGCTAGGCAGCTAATGTTGTAGGAGGGTTTTATAGGTTGCAAGGGGCATCCTAAGGAATTACAAAGAATGATAACAGTGTCAACTGCGGTGTTCCCAGAACAAAGCATTTCCCTGTAGGACACCCTCCTTTTCCCTGTATTTTCCATATAAAACTGGGACAAAACTCCTGTGCATTTTCCTGTATGCTCAAATCAATACATGTACGCAACTAACTTCATTATGCCTGTCAGTAAAATCACCATAACAAATGTTACGGTTGTTTTTATTTTAAATGGTAAAACTCACCTTCAACATATCACAGAGGCTCTAGAAAAATGTTGGAATCTATCAAACTTTGCTCTCAATGTTCACATGTCTCCAGAACCTCTTGATAGTATTATAGCATTGTTACAATGTTTTTTTTTTTTTTTTTTAAATAAAAAAATAAAGCAAAATAAACTATGCATATGTGAGTATGGTGCATATGTAGTCATTTCAGTGCTGCCATGATACAGCTGACTACGAGGCAAACTGCGCATGTGCGAGTATCACATATGTGCAGTTCTGTAATTGCAGCAGTATCAGTTACATCTGACTGTGGTGCGGCGAGAGCACCACATTTTCTTTTCAACACTCTTGTAACTCCTAAAAGCTCTCCACAGCTATATCGGCTCAGTGCTGACAAAAGCTAATGGATGGGCAACACTTAGGACTGCTCTACTATTTTCATGTCCACAGCATCAATTGGCAGGTCAGTTTAAAGGGCCATCACCTTCTGAGACAAAAAAATGCTTCCTAATGTTACCCCTAAACTTGCCATCTGTGACATTCAGAGCATGTTCATGTCCTGCTGGAGAACATATCCATATGTTCAATCCTGTCAATACCTCTGAGAATAGGAAGACTGAGCTCATGTCCCATCTCAGTCTGCTCTTCCACAGGGACAAGCAAAAGGATGAGGAGCACCCAAATATGCAGAAAGCACCAGGGCCACAAAAATATTATTCATAGTCCTTCATTTTAACTAAAGTGCATAGTGTACCCACACATAGTGAGCATAAAAAGTGGTGTCTGGGTCTTTCTTCAACTAACATTTCTCCCGATCCCTGCCAGATATCATCACAGTGATTCACTATGATGATGCTGGCAGGGGTCAGGAGAGCATAACTTTCAGAGTAGCTTAGCTGTCACTATTATATGCTCGCTACGTGTGGGTGCACTATGCACTTTAGTTAAATAAAGGACTTTGAATAATATTTTTGCAGTCCTGGTGCTTTCTGTATATGTGGGTGCTCCTCATCCTTTTGTCTGTTTCATTTTTATGTTGGCGCACTTGCGCAGCCAACATCTTGTGGTAGTGGAGATTTGGAGGCATGGTCGCTGTTGGGCGAATGCAGGGCATGCACCAGTAGGTGCGTCCCTCATTCCCCAATCAGCCTGCATGCCGGCACCACACCATGCATACTAATGTGGTGTTCACATCAAAGGAAAGGTCCGCTGCAATGCAAGCAAAGCTCATCACACGCAGTGGACCTTCCTATGTGTGTCACCAGCTACAAACATGGCAGCACAGTGGGCACTAAACTGCTGACTTCGGGGGTGCCCAATCCCCTGGTCAGCTTACCCTGCTCCTCATGAATGTGCCAATGGGACAGCCCACTCCTCATTGGCATAATGTGTCCCATACCCCTCCTTTTTTGCTTGCCAAGGGGCGCCCAATCCCCCTCGGCTCATGTGCCCCCCCACTTTTGTTGTTTGCCAACGGGGGTGCCCAATCCCTGTCGGCATCCGTCCCCCCCTTTCCCACTTTAATGTGCCAACGGGGAAGCCCAGTCCCCTGCGACTTGATGTCCCCTTCTTCTGTGCTGAGGGGTGCCCAATCCCCTTAGCTAGTGTCCCCCCACTCCCTATGTGCGGTGGGGTGCCCAATCCCGGCCGGCTACTGTCCCCCAAAAAAAACACCTGTAAAAGAAAACCGTCCACAATGTTTTTTTACCACCTGTAAACAAGCGCCCCGTGTAGTCTCCCTCCCCCCACCGCACCCACCCACTGCGTGCCTGCCTCCCCTCACCCCTATACTTACCTCCGAGTCCAAGACGATGATCTTCGTGGACCAGAAACACGTCTGCACCCTTGAAGAGACCACGAACTGAGGAAATGCCAGTAAGCTGTATAATGGAATAAATGTTTTTTTTCAACTTTGATGCATATCTCAGGCATTCTTTGGAATTTTTTGCACCAAATTTTCAGCATGGGGTTTTTGGGACCCCCTCCTCATGAATTCTGTCACTATTATGACATTAATCGGTCCCAAAAGATGATTTCACAGTCACTGCGCGGAATCACCTTTTGGGACCGAGTAACGCAAGGACAGTGGCACTGTTCATGAGGTGGGCTCTCAAAAAGCCTATGTTGCAAATTTGGTGGAAAAAAAACAAACAAAAAATGGCTGTTTTATGAGCATGCGTTGCGCAGTTGCTATGCACGATTGTAACGTCATGAATTCACTATATTTTCATGCCAGATTTTCAACATTGTCATTTTTCCACACCTCCTTGTGAACAGTACAGCTGTCATTTTTAACATCCAGGCCAAAATGTGTTTCCGCACTTCTGGCGCACAATAGTGCGGTAGCTCTGGGAAATCAGTGTTTGGGACAGATTACAAATATGACAGTGATGCTGTTCATGAGAAGAGGTCTTAAAATGTCTGTGTTGAAAATTTGGTGATGATACTCCATAAAATGACTATTGCGAGCGTGCGTTGTGCTGTTGCTACGCATGCTCGTAACTTTGCGAATTCACAATATTTTCATGCCAGATTTTCAACATTGTCATTTTTCCACACCTCCTTGTGAACAGTACAGCTGTCATTTTTCACATCCTGGCCAAAATGTGTTTCTGCACTTCCGGCACATAATAACATGATCACTGTGGGAAATCAGTGTTCGGGGCAGATTATGAAAATGACAGTGACACTGATCATGAGCAGAGGTCCTAAAATGTCTATGTTGAAAATTTGGTGACAATACTCAATAAAATGACTGTGTTACAAGCATGCGTTGTGCAGTTTGCATGCACGCTTGTAACATTGTGCATTTCTAATATTTTCACTCTGGATTTTCAGTATTTGCATTTTTCCACATCTCTTGATGAACAGTACAGCTGTCATTTTACATATCCTGCCCGAAATGTGTTTTCACATGTCCGGCGCAGAATAGTGTGGTCACTGTGTGAAATCACTTTTTGGGGCAGTTTGAGGAAATGACAGTAACATCACATAAGCAGAGGTGCTAAAATGCCTATGCTGAAAATTTGGTGCTAAAAGTCGGTAAAATGACTGTGTTACAAGCATGCATTGCGCATTTCCCACGCACCCTTGTAACTTCGCAAATTTGCAAGATTTACATGCCACATTTTCAACATCTCCATTTTTTTACACCTCCTTATGAACAGTACAGCTGTCATTTTTCACATCCTGCCCAAAATGTATTTCTGCAGTGCACTGCCGATGCCAATGCCAATGCGACAACATTCGGCATTAACAAATGCTTGTTTTCATTGCTGAGCACCATATTACTTGTCCTGCCACTCCAAATCCATTTTGCTTTGTTCCACAGGGATAAGATAGTAACAACTACTAGACACATAACTATGGATATTATCTGTTAGATCCTTCCAGGTATTCCTGTTTTGAAAATGCAGCTTCCCATTAATAGTGGTATCTAAACAGAAAGCCTATCAGCAAACAGCTCTGCCCCCTCCTACCTTGGACACCCCCCAACTCCTCTGCATCCATCACCTACCAACACCCCACTTCCTCTGCCTTCTCAGGCCCATCCTGGACCCACCTCTTCCTTGCCATACCTACCCTCAATGCCTTGCCCATCCTCTGCACCCCTACACTCAGGACATCACATCGGCACCACACTAAGGGTCCTTGTCACCACTGTCTCCTAATTAGAATAATAACTCTGCTCTTACTGCTCTCTGGGAATATACACCCAAACCCTGGACATATGCCAACTAGCTCTCCCATACCCCACTCTGGAGCTGGTCTCCACGTTGCATCATTGAACATATGCAGCATTCTAAAGAAATCTGCCACACTCCTGTGCTGGGTTGTACAACACCAACCTGATATTATTGTGTTAGTAGAGACCTGGCTCTCCAAAACAACCCCTGACTCCTTTATTTCCCCTTCCTGGATACACCCTGTTCAGGGAAGACCGAGTTGGTAAACGTGGCGGAGGGTGTGCAATCTACATATAGTATATGGTTAGGGCTTATTGTGTATGGAAAACAAAGGTTTTCCAAATCTTGTTGTAGGACAGTTCAAAGGTCAAAAAGGTTGTTGTACTATTGCTCTGACGTCACATCGATAGTACAACAACATTTCTCCCTTGAGCTCCTACCTGATTGGTGGAAACAGGCAGAGATTCAACAAATACCTACAAAAATGGCAGACTCATTTAGTGAGAGGCCTGGGGAGCAGACAGTGTGGACACAGACTACCATAATCGGGTCGGTCTGTCAAAAATATCAATTTGCTGTTTTTTTTTTTAACAAAATGGCACAGTTTCGGTAAAAGCAGAGTGGGACTATGGCGAGGAGTGTGGACATGACCAGAACATGAGCGTGTAACTGCAGTGAGGAGGAGGATCTCTATGACATCATCAACTCCCTTGATGGAAACACAGCCTTGTTGTGGATGGTCGCCAATCCACTATTCTATATGTGGGACACCCTTATAAGCCATGCACTCCCTGCCCCCAAGCTTGACTATGGCACCCAAGCTCTCACTCTAAAAATTACCCCTGACCCAGCCAGGGGCCCATGGTCTCCTACATACCCCTGAGGAACCAGAACCCAGTGGTCCAGTCTCTCATAAACTACCTCACCTCCCTACCACACAAAGCTGAGCAATTCATCCTACGTGACCTTAACATCAATTGACTTGGTACCACTGCCTTCTTTACCAGGGACTCCTTTTCTGAACTGGACATGTCCCAGTTAGTCAAACAGCCCACTAGATTCAACTGGACAAGTGGACAAGTGGCTGCAGCACCTTCCTAGATGTAATACTATTGAACTGCCCTCATAAAATCCAGGATATCAACATCCTCACCAACTCACTTAGTGATCACTCACCCGTCCTCTGTCACTGGTCATCCTCCTTACCGAAACCTGTGTTCCAGGCTACCTTGCACTGGCACCTATGCCCCGGTGGTCTCAGAAAGCTAAAATTGCATCCAGCACAGCTCAACTGGTCCCCCATCCGTCATGCCCTGATATTGACTCTGTCCTAGACCTCTTCACCAATGCCTTCAGCAAGGCCTGTGACCTTGTTGCCCCCACACCAGAATCCATACTAAAAAACAAAGTGTTGCATGGATCTCCCCATCCCTTATCCAAAAACTTAAGCATAGGGATAATCTCTGGCACATTGCTATCAAATCAGACAAGTTGGCTGATAGACAAGCCTACAACGTGTGCATAATCAGTGCACCTGGGCCATTAGATGGGCCAAGACAGATCACTATCAGACCACCCTCGCATCCACCTGGGGTTCCACCCAGACTTTCTGGGATAGTATGAAAGAACTTATTGGGAAGACCCGCTCCCACCCACCATCCCAGGTCTCCACCGATGGCACCGTCACTACAGACCCAACTCGCATAGCTGATTAACTCAATACTACCTTCTCTGACCTAAGCTCTGCACTCCCAAAAAACTCTTTTGACCTAATCCCCACCTCTGTCCCCCTGGCTTGGATCACTCTCCTTTCTACTTGCACACTATATCCCCTCACATAGCCAGGCCGCACCTGCTAAAAGCCCTTGGTAGCAACAACCCCAGCTGTGACCCCCTAGACTCCAGGATCCTCAGCTTGGTCTTGGATGTCATCCTAGTCTCCCTTACAGACCTACTAAACCAGTCTCTATGCCTCAGTCAATTTTCCAGTTGTGGGAAATCAGCCAAAATCACCCCATACAGAAGAGTGGAGATCGGTCCGCATCTACTAACTACTGGCTGATCTCTATCCCCCCCACCACCACCATTCTCTAAAGCTCTAGAAAAAATAGTGTTTATTCAACTCTCTGAGTACCTGGCCAAATATGATATAATGTGCCCAGAACAACATGGTTTCTGCCCAGGACACAGTACAACTACTGCTCTCCTGGAGTTCTCTCAATACCTGCACTCTGCTCTTGACTCTGGCAACCTTGCCAGTGCAGTGTTCATAGACCTCACCAAGGCTTTTGATACTGTTTGTCACACCCTCCTACTCAATGCCCTCCACCAACTCTGCTTTTCCACTGGTCCCCTTGCCTGGTTTTCTAGCTACCTCTCTGCTGGATCCCAGCATGTGAAGATAAATGGATCCCTGTCCAATACCCAGTCCATATGTTCCAGGGTACACCAGGGCTCCATTCTGGGCCCTGTACTTTTCAGCCTCTACCTCAACACTATCCCCAGCTCCTGCACAGGAAAAATCCTCCTCTATGCCGACGCTGCGATTCTCTTTGCCTCCCACCCCAATCCCTCTTCTCTCCAGGTATCCCTCCAGCACACCTACAACCAAGCTGAAAAGTGGTTCCTTGACCACTGACTTGTCATTAACCTAAAGAAGACAAAGTCAATGCTCCACTCCCAGCACCAAAACAAGGCCAAGAATGCCCCTCTCTTTATTCTCCCCAGCACTCTGCACCCACTGGAGCAAGTGACCTCTTACACATATCTAGGCATGACTTTCGACTTGGCTCTCACCTTCTACATCCACATCAATGCCCTATCCTCCACCATAAATTCTCAGATTGGCCTACTATACCATCATAGAGATTGACTCCCCCAAGTTGCCCTCCGGCTGGCCATCATGTCTTCTGTCGCTAGTGGACTATGGTTTGCCCATTTACAGTGTGGCGGACAACACCACCTTGACTAAAATCCAGCTCTCAATCAATAAGGCCTGCAGGCTGCTGACTGGAGCCCCTAGCCACACTCACACTTGTCTGCTTTGCTCCACCGCCAACCTGCTCACCTTTGAGGAGCGTCTCCGCTACCAGACCTGCCTAGTCAACAAAAAATCTCTTCTAGAGCGCTCTCCCTTGGGGGTCTCTGCTTCCCTATGGTGTGCTTCCTCGTCTGTTGCCTTCCATAGCTCTGTCAAGGCCACCTTTCTGGTGCCCAGAACCAAGATCTCGCTAGCTCAGAGGTCCTTCCATTACCGAGCCCCTGCTTGGTTCAACTTCCTCCCAACCTGCATCACAGACATTGCCAAAATTGGTCCCTTCAAAATCACCCTCCAGAAACATCTCTCCAACACTCATTGCTGTAGATGCATCTAACTAATTCCACTGTGGGATCCTCCTGTCAGGCCTCCCTGACTTGGCAACATCCTCTGGACTGCCTGTCTTCTCCCCTCCCTCCACCCCACTCCCCATCCCTACCTCCACCCTCTTCAGGTATTATATAGGTATGTTCAGGGCTGTACCCCCAATGTAACCCTTGGATACCTTGTATATGACTGTAACCTATTATCAGTAACATTATTATGTAACCTAGGTGTACTCTATGTTTAATGTTCAGCACCTGTACTGTTCTCACTGTTGTAACCACACTATGTAACTCTGTCTACCCCACGCAATGAGGTGCCTTTGTTAATGAGTCCATGACTCAAAGGTTGTAAATCCGACTTTTCCAATAAATAAATAAATACATTTCTTTTTATTTTAGTACTAAACACATTCTCTTTATTGGTACAGTAAATAAAAACATTGGAGGAAATATGAAGAAACTGACAGAGGGAAGCTTACAAAGGATGACAGTTGGCACTTTATGCAACTGTATAAATATGCACAGCTAAATGCTAAATAAATTCACTGCGACTAAGCAAGTGGCAGTTGAGGGGAAGGATTTGTCAACACAAAAAGGGGGCTTGGTTTGCACTCAGAGAGAAGTGAGAAGGTCAGTTTTCCTATGTGGGGCAGTGACCCACAGGGAGTAAAAAGTTGAGGTTATTGAAAATATGATGGATCATAATGGTCTACATAGCCCATTTTCTTAAAGAAGCAGTTTTGTCATCAAAGAAGAAAAGGTGGGTCAAAATTGACAACCATCTGACATGTATCACAATCCCCCACTCAAAAATGAATACAGACACAATTTAACTTGCTGCACTATAAGACCATACCAAAGAATTCATCATCTACACCAAGCTGATGTTTCGCAGCTTGACATATGTGTTCACAAACAAAATTTTGGCACCACGTAATCACTGTGGAAGAAACCCTTTAATCTTTTTCAAAACGTGCTCCAGTTCTCAAATTCAAAGCAAGCAGTTGCACCGCAGGTTGGACACACCTCGACTGGTTTCATACATAACGTGTGTCTTCAAGACATATGTGTTGCGGGGAGACCACGTGATGCAGAGTGCTGAGTAGAAGCACCTCCACTAAGCTCCAGCCTCCTGATCTTATAATTGTCTTTTTTCCGATGTTTAAATCTTACAAAACCCTCTGCATTCAATTTTCCTGTCTGCTAAACACCTAGAGCGCCTGTTTTGAGTATTTGGTCTGCTGATGGAGGCTTACATGAAGAAAGCCCCGAAAAAACATACTCTACCTGCTACTCCCGAGAAGGCCCCAAAGAAATCTCGGGCCTCAGGTGGGCCAGATAGGCCTGAACTTTTGAGTCAAGCAGTGGAACAAGAACCTTTAATGCTTAACAGGTTCTTAGAAGAATTTAAACCCTTCCGTGAGGAGATGAAAGGGATGGCGATCGACCTGAAGGCTCTTTCAAAATAGCTGGATGAAGTTTCGTTAACTGCCTCTGATAACACTGCCCGAATAGTCTCTTTGGAGAATGACTAGAGAAAGTGGATCCCGAGTTAGTGACTATGCAGCAGAAGCTTTCTCGTGTGGAGGCAAAACTTAAAGATCTGGAGGGCCGTAGCTGCAGGAACAATGTTGTGATATTAGGGCTACCAGAGGGAGAAGAAGGCCAGAATGCTGTACCTTTCATACAGAAGCTGGTGGAATGGGTTGCTGGCCCCTCTCCCTTCAGCCCTGTATATATTATTGAGTGAGCCCACAGGTCGCTGTGACCGAAACCTTTACCGGAGGCTGCACCTCAACCCATTATTTGCCAATTCTTAAATTTTTTAGATAGGCAGCACTTTTTGCAGAAAGTGAGAGCTCTGCAGGAGGTCCATTGGGAGAATTCCAAATTGAGAATCACTCAAGACCTGCCAGGATCGGTTCGTTTGAAACGTAAAGCATTTCACCCCATCGTGTCCAAGATCATTGCTGCGGGGCTTAAGTTTAAGATGGGGTACCCGGCCAGGCTGCAAGTTCTTGTAAGCGGGTTCTGGTTAAGTTATGAAGACCCAGAGTCTGCCCTTTCAGGCCTCAAAACCGCTTTACTGGATCTGTTCCGAGAGCTCTGAGAAGTTTCGCCTACAAGATGAGGGGATGTTTGGTGTTATCATACTGGGACCACTATCTCTTTATTTGTTTATGAAGATAGTAATGACGGGGTGCATCTGGAAGCTTTTGTTTCTCATCTAGACTGTGTTAATATTTACTTGGGCTACTTGCTGTGAGATTCTCAGGCCCTAATTCTATAAGCGAACTGTTGTTCAGGGCAAGGACTCCTGGAATGTTTGGGATTGTTTATTTGGGGATGGAGATTTTTTATTTGGTTCAGGGTATCTAGTTATATAAGCTAGCGCTAGCGAGGGGAAGGTTGTGTTAAACTGTTAAGGATCAATATTTTACTTTATAGATTACTTAGGTTGGGAACGGTGCTGGGCTTTTCCAGTAGTTTCATGTATCTACTTTGGTAGGATCGGGCTATGGCCACAAGAGGGAGCACTATGCGTATGAATAGTAACTTAGCGCTGTTCACAATTCAGAGTGGATCTCTCTCAGTTTCGTTTCGAGTTTTGAGTTTAGGGCAGTAAATTACCACAATTGGGGTTCTTGGGTCTGTGGGCTGGTAAATGCCAGGTGCAGTGATGTCATTTCTTGTCAATTCTTTGCCTGGGACCCAAGATGTTAGTGTCCTTTTTTGCTTTTTTGGTCTTATTCTGGTTGGAAGGGGTAGTTTCCCGATTTGGCTCTGGTTCGCAAAGAGATTTCTCATGGGGCAACAGAGGCCCTATTTCCTATTCGGTTCCTTGAGGTTTTTGGACATAGCTACGTGTTTTGCAGGCTACCCTACTCCCTTTCTATTATTCTAATGTATTCGTGCATGCTTATATTTGAAGCCCAGGACCACTCTCAAGTTATCACGGGTTGTTAAAATCATAGTGCTGCTTTGTAGTTATTTGAGGGTACTGGTACATTTGCTGGAAGCAGAGGGGTATATTCGGGGGGCTGGAGGGGGAGGATGGGACCCAGTACTGTGCTAAACGTTGCTTGTGACAGTGGGGGTGGTTGGGGGGAGGTATATGCTGGGTTTTGTTAGGTGGATGGGGTGAATTTGGGGGGGGAAGGAAGGGATAATTGTGGAGGGAATGTGGGGAGGGAGGGTTATACTGCAGTAATACGTGGATTATGGCCGAATGTTTCTCGTGATTTTTGTACAGGGCTCAATATACAGTACTAAGCTCACTAATCCTAGTTAGATGGCTAAAGATGTGACTTTTGCTACCTGGAATGTTAAGGGGATCAGGAAAAAATCCAAACAATATCAGGTGCTCCAACATTTAAGTTTATTGCGTTCTCAGATAATTTTCTTACAGGAATCCCATTTACTAAAATCTGAAGCCTTACAGCTAAGGAGACAACAGGTAGGGCAGGTCTATGATGCTCAGGGCTCCACTAAAAGTTGTGGGGTCATGCTAATTATAAATAGAGGCATTCCCTTTGTTTCTACGCAGGTTATCAAAGATCCGGGGGTAGATTTGTTTTAGTTAAAGGCACTCTCTGGTCAGTATCACTTTTACTTGGTAGTATATACAGTCCCAATATTGACGACCCTGGGATTTTATGAGGCTGATAACCATTATTCTTCCAATGCTTCCCATCAGGATCATTATGGGGGGGGCGACTTCAATCAGGTCATAGATTCTAATCTGGACAGGTCAGGTAGTGGATTGGGAGGGATGTCCCCAGGGCAGAGGGCATTTGAGGATTTGGTAGACCAGTGCGGGCTCTGTGATGTCTGGTGCGTGTTGTATCCTGACTCCAAGGAGTTCACTTTCAGTTCAATGGTGCACGGCTTACAGTCTCGCATTGACTACATATTTATCTCTCAGGGTCTCCTGCTGCGGGTCAAGGCTGCCTTGATCCAACCTGGTCCTGTCTCCGATCACTCCCTTGTGTTATGTAACTTGGCATTCCTTAACTTACCTAAAAGGGAGACCAGATGAAAGTTCAATGAGCAGCTCCTTAAGGATGCAAAGCATTGTAAGCTGATAAGGGAGCAAATTCAGTTCTTTTTTCATCTAACCCTTTAGACAGTGCAAAGCTGGATATTTTATGGGGGGCCTTTAAAGCATACATGAGGGGGATCCTTATTAGTATGGCGGCTAGAAGGAAAAGGACACAGGAGGAATTATTATCATTTATGTCCCAAATTCAGTCCCTCGAAGTGAATAATTCTGTTAGTGTCTCAGACGAGGACAAGAGGAGGCTTCTAGTGGCCAAAGACAGATATCTAGAGCTGTTAAGGGAAAAGGCAGAATTAGCAATAATTTGAATTGGAGCCAGTTATATGGATCAGGGGGAGAAAGCAGGGCGCCTGCTGGCATTGCGCATAAAACAACAGGAATCCGCAAGATTTATCCCACCAATTCGGGCAGTGGTAGATGTGTCCCTGAGAGTATCCCCTACTGATATAGTACAGGAGTTTGCTCTATATTACGAAAGATTGTATAGTGACATGGAGAGCACTCCTTGTCCTGGGATTATTGAGAAGTATTTAAGGGATTCCAACCTGCCCTTCCTATCAGAGCAACACAAGGATTTTCTGGCTATCCCCAGGAGGAGATTTCCGAGGTTATTGGAGGGCTACCCACAAAGTCCCAGGTCCAGATGGGTTTTCCTCTCTATTTTGCAAGGTTTTTTGGGATCTTTTACTACCAGTACTTTATCGCCTATTTCAGTATATTCTATCTGGAGTTGAGGCAGACCCCCACCTGTATGAAGCCCTGATTGTTCTTCTCCCTAAACCAGATAAGGACCCCGAGTTAGTTCAAAGTTACAGACCCATATCCCTTTTAAACCATGATATTAAAATCCTTTCGAAGATACTAGCCAACAGGTTAACTGTAGTCCTCCCTGATCTAATAGGTATGACCCAGGTTGGATTCATGAAGGGATGTTCGTCATCAGACCATTTGCGTACCCTTTTTCACGTCTTCTAGGCCACCAGGGATGCTGAGTTTCCCACGGGGCTGGTCTCCCTGGATGCCGAGAAGGCATTTGATCATGTGAATTGGAACTTTTTGTTTCTAGTCTTGGAAGCCTTCCGGTTCCGTCCTGTCTTTATATCCTGGATTGCTGCATTATACAAAACCCCAACAGCAAGGATTTCTGGAGATGGTGCCTTTTCCAAGTCCTTTTCACTCAATTCAGGTACCAGAAAGGGTTGCCCCCATCTCCTCTTTTATTTAACTTGTACCTTGAACCTCTTATTAAAACATTCTCAATAATGTGCTAATTCAAGGCATTTAGGTTGGGCGTCATGAAGTTAAGGTCACTGCATATGCGGATGATCTGCTTGTGCACTTATCCAATCCGGTATCTTCCATCCCAGTTCTGCTTGGTGAAATAGCTAAATTTAGCGCCCTATCCAATTACAAACTAAATGCTAATAAATCCTCCTTCTTTCCTTTAAATCACAAGATATTCAAGACTGATATTATCCCCTTAAGTTTATGTTGGGCCCCTAGGTCATTCAAGTATCTGGGTATTAAACTAACTTGCAACCCCTTAGTATGGTTTAAGGAAAATTTGGAGCCCCTCACCCAGCTTATAACCCAGGATCTTGATAGGTGGTCTTAGCTCCCTATCTCACTATGGGGCCAGATCAACATAGTTAAGATGAATATTTTCCCAAGAATTTTCTACCCTCTATCTCTTCTCAATATTTTTATCCCGTTATCCTGGTTTAAGAAGTTGCTTGGTATTTTCACCAGGTTTATCCGGTCTGAAAAATACCCCCAATTGTCCTACCATAAGTTGGCCACTCCAAAATCTGAGGGGGGCCTGCGGATTCCCCACTTGGCTATATATTATTGGGCTAGTCACTTGGCAAAATGTTTGAAATGGGTATGTCCCGGCCCTGAAAAAGGGCAACCGACATGGCTTAGAATAGAACTGGATTCAATTCGGTCTACAAATCTGGATCCCTTAACTCTGTTCTATGTAAAACTGTCTCAGGTGTGTGTGGCCGAGAAGTGTCCCACAGTAGCTACTTCACTAAAGGTATACTTGCAACTTTTTTCATTTTTGTGATATACCCCTCAGTTAGATCTGTCCCAATCCATCTGGAACTCCCCATCTTTCACCATGAACAAGCAGCAGATTCCCCGTACTCAGTTGCCCCAATTGGGTGATGGGATAGTACTCTTCTTTGTGGATGAGGAAGGCAATGGTTTTCGGTAGGTGATATTATCGGAAATTTAGTATCCTGGCTCTCTCACATTTTAAAGTAATACAGATAAGGCATTTACTCACAATAGTCCTTGACAATACCCCTCCTTATCAGACGGTTATGTTCCTGATCCCAGAAGTCTCTTCTTTACTTGGATCTTCGGGTATCATATCCAAATTATATCTGGGTTTGTTTCACAAAAGATATGGGGAATCTTTTGGACTGACGAGGTTCTGGAGCTCCATTCTTCCTCAATATTATCCAGATTGGCAAGCCCTGTGGAGGTCCTGTCATAAATATGTTTCCCAAGACAGGCTGCAACTTATGCACTATCACATTTTGCACAATATGTTCTATACTCCGGTTAAGTTAAAGAAATGGGGTCTCTTGGACTCTAACTTATGTGTTAAGTGTTTTCGGGAAGAGGGAACACTTTTGCACATATTTTGGTCCTGTCCCAAAACCTCTCTTTTGTGGGACTCTATCAAGGTGTCCCTGGATCCTTTACTGGACTTACAGGAGTACTTCACGCCTGACATTTGTCTCCTAGGGTACTTGTCCTCTATTAGGGTTAAAGTGAGAAGGTTTCATATCTCTATGATAGCTTTATCTGTCAAAAAGCTTATTTTATGTCACTGGAAAGACAAGTCCACTCCAACATTACCGGAATGGGTGAATGAAATTCTTGCTAACCTGGGCACGGAAAAAGCGATTGCCAGCCTCCACAACAGATTATCTGTTTATACGCAAATATGGGATCCCCTTTACTCTTTAATTCTAGCTGCTCAGACTTAATTGTGTTCTAGGACAAATTGTCCTGTAGACTCCTGTATAATGACTTTGTACCCATGTGACACACAGAAATGTTATTGCTGTAGGGGAGGGAGGGAGGGAGGGAGGGTGGGGCAGTTCTAACATAATAAGCTGCTGTATTCTGGTTTCATTTTTCATGTTAACTACCTTTTAATGTGGAAAATTTGTCAATAAAGTTTGAATTAAAAAAAAGACATACGTGTTGCATTCTTTCAGCAGGATCTTTATACAGTATAGTACCAAAACAAATTTTCTTTACCTTATCCTCACTTCCATCTATATGCACCCTAACCTCCTTTCTGCCCTGATGCCATGGTATTTAGGGCTTAAGTAAAGCTGTACCCACATTTCCTCCCTGTGGACCAAGCTAAACTTTTTCAATGGCCAGAAAAAGACTAGCAATGCATTCCCCAGCTTTGAATAAATGTAATATGGGGTGGTATTATAGCTTGCACAGTCTTGTGTTCTATGATTCTAGTATGTTCATCTATTAAAACAGCAGTGCAACAATCTGGTGAGCATTTTGACCCATGCTATTTTATGCTATTTTAGATTGCCACTTACCTCCTGACTTGTATGATATCCTTCTTTCCACAGTTTCAATCTACTGTAATACTTTTTTCATGTCTGAAATAATAAAAGGAGCACTCCTTTTAACCCTTGCTGTGCCATGGACTAATACATCAGTCCAAAATTCCTACATGTTCCAATTCTTTCAGAAGCCTAAGGGTAAATACGGTGTGGACCAGGTCTTCATCAGTATTTTCAGCTGTTTTTGTCCATCAGTTGTTTATACAGTATATAATTTCTGGTGTGACTAAAATTAACTATTATGCAGCAGCCAGTGCTCTCTGACCTTACAGAACAATAGTTGTTCAAAAACAGCTACAAATACTAATGAAAACCTGGTCCAATCCAAATTAAAAGGATTGCTCCTTTCATTATTTTAAACATGAAAAAAGGTACTCACATAGACTCAAATTGTGGAAAGAAGGGTATCATACAACTCAGAAGATAAATGGCAATCTAAAATAGCATAAAAATATATGGATCAAAATTGTCACCAGATTGTTGCACTGCTGCTTTAGGTTATGACTTATGAGTGTATGTTAAATTTTGGAAATGCAGGCTCATACCTTTGGTAATACACAGTATTTTTACCACAACATTTCAACATAGCCATTTTGGTACAGTGACTCATTAGTGTGATAGCTGTCATTTCTCAGCTTCTGCCCAAAATATCTGTTTGCAGCCCAAAAGATGATTTTGCAGTCCCTGCACGACATCACCTTTAGACCAGGAGTTGAACATTTTCTCTGCCCTTCTTTATGAGGCAGATTCATTACAAGACTATATTGAAATTTAGGTGTAAAAATATTTGCAAAAAATTATTGATTATTTTTAATCCAGGTGCCTCTTCTGCAGCCCTATCGGCTCTGGTCAGAATTTGTTTATATTTGTTTACACGCACAGCGTACAAGAAACATATTGAGATAGTAGAGCATTGCAGAGGTCTGGCAGTGTTGTGACCAATGCAGTGGATGCTTTAGTGGGTGCATCCCTCAGCCACCGATTAATACTGAAGCTGCTGATGATGCCAGTTTCAGAGTGAGCTCCACACTTGAAAGAAGTCTGCCACTGCAGTCAGGAACAGTTTCATCATTGCAGCAGCATTTCCTCTTCCCTCCCAACCAGGCACACAGCTGGATACCAAATTAAATGTTAACTCCCTCCCACTGCTGCTGCCCACCCTGCATACTCCATTCTCCATCCCCTGCCAACATCAGGGTGCTCAATCCCCATTTCAGCATGTATTCCCCCTTCCCCATTGATGTGACACACTGGGAGCCCACCCCAGTGTGCCAAAAAATACTTCTTTGATGTTTCCAACACCAGGGAGCCCACTCCCAGTGTCTGATGCACCCCCCCACACCCCTCTGTTCTCAGCCGACCTCGGGGCACCCAATCCCTGTGTCATCATCGATCCTCCTTCTAGTACTCCGAAATACTGGGAACCCACCCCAGTGTGACAAAATCTGTTTCATTAACATTTCACCTGTAAAAGAGAAAACAATCCACAACAATGTTTTTTCAAACCTGAAAATAAAAAAGGTCCCTCGTCATTCTTGCTGGCCCCCCCTCCCCCAACCAGCACCCTTCCTCGGTGCACCCCACCTCCCCACACCCCACTCATCCATACTTACCTCCACAGGTTGGGAGCAGCTATTTTCTGTGGACCGGGAACACATCTGCACTCTTCAAAGACTAACCAGGAACTGAAGAAATGGTGGTAAGCACTGTGATGGGAGTCAATTGGGGGGGGGTTCAACTTAGATTGATATCTCAGCCAATTTTTAGAGTTTTGGTCCCAAATTTACAACATGGGGTTCTTAGGACTCCACCTCATGAACATTTGCACTGTCGTTTTGTTTCCAGTCCTGAATGGTGATTTCATGGTCGCTGCTTGGAATCACTTTTCAGGACCAATTAATGAAACAACAGTGCCACTGTTCATGAGGTGGACCCTTGTTGCAAATTTTGTGAAAAAATTTCAAAGAATGACTGCATTATGAGTGTCCATTACACAGTTTTTACACAAGCTCATAACTTCATAAATTTTTTATATTTTTACTCCAAATTTCCAACATTACCATTTTTTCACACACCCTTATGAACAGTACAGCTGTCATTTTTCACATCCTTCCAGGAATGTGTTTTTGTAATTGTGGTGCAAAATGGCGCGGTCGTTGTGTTAAATCAAGATTAGGGAGAGATTAATGAACTCACAGTGCCACTGTTCATGAGGGGAGGTCCCAAAAATGTCATGTTAAAAATGTGATAAAAACATTCCAAACAAGCATTTATCAATGCCGAATTGATTGCATTGGTCCGTTGAGCTCTCTCACTGCCCCGTGTCACTCATTCATTCTGTTTTCTCCCGGTGCTGCAGGCTGCTCTTTTGTACTGGGCTTCTGCCTGCATTGGCATGTTTTGCTGCCAACAAAGAAATCTGCTGCTGTCCCCACAGAGTTCCATTGAGGTGGGTCACTCCCCATCTCTCACTCGCTCATTCTGCTTCTGGAGGTGCTGCAGGCTGCCCTTTTGTACTGGGCTCCTGCCTCTGTTGGTGACTTTTTCTGCCCACAAAGAAATCTGCAGCAGTCCTGACACAGGTCCGTTGAGGTAGCTCACTCCCCTTCTCTCACTTGCTCGTTCTGTTTCAGCCATCCCTGCAGGCTGACTTTTTGCAGTGGTCTCCTGTCTGCATTACTGCCTTTTCCTGCCCACAAAGAAATCCACAGCAGTCACGACAGAGCTCTGTTGAGCTTGGTCACTCCCCCCCCTCTCACTCACTCACTAGTTGTGTTTCTCCCAGCGCTGCAGGCTGCCCTTTTGTATTGGGCTTCTGCCTGCGTTTCTTAATTTTTTCTGCCCACAAAGATATGTGCAGCCGTCCTGACATAGCTCTGCTGAGGTCGCTCACTCCTCCTCTCTCACTCCTTCATTCCATTTCTGCTGGTGCTACAGGCGGGCCTTTTATACTGGGCTCCTGCCTATGTTGCCACGTTTTCCTGCCTACTAAGAAATCCTCAGCAGTCACAATAGACCTCCACTGAGCTAGCTCACTCCCTCTCTCTCACTCACTCATTCTGTTTCTCCCAGTGCTGCAGGCTGCCCTTTTGTACTGGGCTCCTGTCTCTGTTGGCATTATTTTCTGCCCACAAAGAAATCTGCAGCAGTCCCGACAGAGCTCCGTTGGCTTCACTCACTCCCACTGTCTCACTCACTCATTCCATTTCTGCTGGTGCTGCAGGCTGCCCTTTTATACTGGGCTCCTGCCTGCGTTGCTGCCCTTTTCTGCCCACAAATAAATCTGCAGCAGTCATGATACAGCTCCATTGAGCTCGCTCACTCACTCCCCCCTCTCACTCTTTTGTTCTATTTCTCCCACCACTGCAGGATGCCCTTTTGTACTGGGCACCTGTGTGCATTGCTGCCTTTTTCTGTCCACAAAGAAATCTGCAGCAGTCCCAACAGAGCTCCATTGAGCTCACTCACTCCCCCTCCCTCACTTGCTTATTCTGTGTCTCCTGCTGCTGCAGGCTGCCCTTTTGTACTGGGTTCCTGCCTGCGTTGGTGGCTTTTTATGCCCACAAAGACATCTGCAGCAGTCCCAACACTGGTTTGTTGAGCTCGCTCACTCCCCCTCTCTCACTCACTCATTCTGTTTCTCCCAGCACTGCAGGCTGGCCTTTTGTACTGGGCTCCTGCCTGCATTGCCGTCTTTTCTTGCCCAAAAAGAAATCTGCAGCAGTCACAATAGACCTCTGTTGAGCTCGCTCACTCCCCTTCTCTGACTCACTCATTCTGTTTCTCCCAGCACTGCAGGCTGACCTTTTGTACTGGGCTCCCGCCTGCATTGGCACCTTTTCCTGCCCACAAAGAAATCCACAGCTGTCCCGACAGAGCTCCGTTGGCCTTACTCACTCCCCCTGTCTCACTTGCTCATTCCATTTCTGCTGGCACTGCAGGCTGCCCTTCTGTACTGGGTTCCTGCCTGCATTGTCACCCTTTGTTGCCCACAGAGAAATCCGCAGCAGTCACAATAGAGCTCCGATGAGTTCGCTCACTCTCCTTCTGTCACTCGCTTGTTCTGTTTCTCCCATCACTGCAGGATGCCCTTTTGTACTCAGCCCTTGCATGCATTGCTGCCTTTTCCTGCCACAAAGCAATCCGCAGCAGTCCCAACAGAGCTCCGTTGAGCTCACTCACTCCCCCTCCCTCACCCACTCATTCTGTGTCTCTCAGGGCTACAGGCTGCCCTTTTGTACTGGGCTCCTGCCTGCATTGTCACGTTTTCCTGCCCACAAAGAAATCTGCAGCAGTCCTGACAGATCCCAGTTGAGCTCAGTCACTCCCCCCAATTCGCTTAATGCTAATCTGTCCCAAACACTGATTTCCGACAGTGACTGTGGTATTCTGCGCTGGAAGCACGG
Organism: Neoceratodus forsteri; assembly: GCA_016271365.2. Lineage (NCBI taxonomy): Eukaryota > Metazoa > Chordata > Ceratodontiformes > Ceratodontidae > Neoceratodus > Neoceratodus forsteri. The sequence continues at coordinate 119,496,885 of CM028133.1, forward strand.
AAACACGTTTTGGCCAGGATGTGAAAAATGACAGCTGTACTGCTCATAAGAAGGTGTGAACAAATGCCAGTGTTGAAAATCTGGCATGAAAATATTACTAATTTGCAAACTTACAAGGGTGCGTGGAACCTGCACAACACACGCCCGTAACAGACATTTTATGGAGTTTCATCCCAAAATTTTCAACATAGGCATTTTAGGACCTCTGCTCATGAACAGTGTCAATGTGATTTTCTTAATATGTTCTGAACTCTGATTTCCTACAGCGACTGCACAATTGTGGGCCGGAAGAGCGAAAACACATTTCGGCCAGGATGTGAAAAATTACAGCTGCACTGTATATAAGGAGTTGTGGCAATATGGCAACACTGAAAATCTGGAGTGAAAATATTGCAAAGTTGCAAAGGTACGAGTGTGCATGGCAACTAAGGTGTCAGTGTGGCTAAGTTGATAGCACATCCGCCTCTGGATCAGAAGGTCGTGGGTTCTTGTCCCACACCGGGATTGGACTTGCACCTAAAAATTGCTGGCGTCTGAGTGCAGTATTGGGGGGTGCTGTACTGCTGGGGTGTGCCATCCTTCGGATGAGACGTTAAACCGCGGTCCCTTCTGCTCATCCTGGTGGGTGTCCAGGTGGAAGTAAAAGAACCCAGGGCACTCTTCGCAAAGAGTAGGGAACATTCCCGGTGTCCTGGTCAACATTCCCCCTTCCCATAAACCGGTTCATGCAATTATCCAGGCTGTATGTGGGTGATGATGTGCCATATAGCCACTACCACACATTCAGTCTCTTCACTACCAGTCTAGCATTGCTTGTAAAGTGCTTTGGATGTATGAAAAGCGCTATATAAATGCTGATTCTTCTTCTTCTTCTGCACAATGCACATTCGTAACACACTCATTTTATGGACTTTCGTCACCAAATTTTCAACATATGCATTTTAGGACCTCTGCTAATGAACAGTGTCACTATCATTTTCATAATTTGTCCCAAACACAGATTTCCCACAGCGACCACACTATTCCATGCCGGAAGTGTGAAAACACATTTTGGCCAGGATGTGAAAAATGACAGCTGTACTGTTCATATGGAGGTGCAGAACAATGGCAATGTTGAAAATCTGGAGTGAAAATACTATAAATTCGTGAAGTTACGAGCATGCATGCAAACAGCGCAATGCATGCTCGTAACACAATCATTTTATGGAATATCGTCACAAAATTTTCACCATAGGCATTTTAGGACCTCTGCTCATGGACAGTGCCACTGTCATTTTATTAATCTGTCCTGAACACTGAATTCCCACAGTGACCGCGCTATTCTGTGCCCGGAGTGCGAAAACACATTTCAGCCAGGATATGGAAAATGACAGCTGTACTGTTCACAAGGAGGTCTGAAAAAATGCCAATGTTGAAAATCTGGTGTGAAAATAGTGCAAATTTGCAAAGTTACAAGCTTGAGTAGCAACTGCACAATGCACACTTGTAAAAGTCATTTTTTGGATTTTCCCAACAAATTTGCAGTATAGGTTTTTTGAGAGCCCATCTCATGAACACTGGCGCTGTCATTTCATTAATTGTCCTGAAGGGTTCCACGCGGTGACCGCAAAATCACCTTCTGGAGCTGAATAATGCCATGACAGTGCCAGAATTCATGAGGAGGGGTCCCAAAAATCCCATGTTGAAAATTTGGTGCCGAAATTCCAAAAAATGCCTGAGATATGCATTAAAGTTGAAAGAAAACCTATTTATTCTATTACACAGCTTACAGGCATTTCCTCAGTTTGTGGTCGGCTTTGAAGAGTGCAGACAAGTTCCCTGTCCACCGTAGATTGTCGTGCCAGACTCCAGAGGTAAGTAAGGGATGAGGGGGGTGTGGGGAGGTAGGGTGCGCAGTGGGTGGGCGTGGGTTGTGGGAGGAGGGCAGGGAGACTGCCAAGGGACTGTTTCCTTCTTTACAGGTTCAAATAAAATGACATTGCAGGATCGTTTTTTAATTTTACAGGGGTTTGTGACATGCTGTGTTGGGCTCCCAGTGTGCCAACAGAGTCTTCTGTTTGGCGGGGGCAGCTGTAGCCAACGGGAGATTGGGCACCCCGTTAGCACAGAAGAAAAGGGGGGGTTACATTATGCTGACTGAGATTGGGCACCCCCGTTGGCACACAACAAAGGTGGGGGCTGACATTATGCTGACGGGGATTGGGCACCCTGTCAGCAGATAACATAAGCAAGGGGAGTTACATAATGCTGACGGAGGGCTCCCCTCACAGCAACATAAACTATTATGGCACTGAAGCCAATGGTATTTGGGCCCCATCAGCAAACAAACATGGTGGGGGCACATGCTGAGGAGATTAGGCACCCCCTTGGCGGAGGGGGTTAATATTGTTTGTGAACACGGTGGCAAGCTGCTGCCATGTTCACAAACAATATCAGTGTTTCAAAGTTCCAGCCATTCACTGCAATGACAGGTCGCTCCCTCATTGCAGTGAATGGCTAATGCTGCAATGATGAGGCGGCCCCTGATTGCAGTGGCTAAAACATTAGAAAGTTGTGGCATGCAGTCTGAACTAGTGTCAGCAGCAGCATGCCACAGCATTGAGGAAAGCGGGCCAAGCCTTTACAGGCTTTGGGGGCACTGGCCACAGCAGTGCCATGCCTCCACAACCTGCTTCTGGAGAAAGCTGCTGCAATATGTTTCTTGCGCATGCACACAATCAACATGAAAATGACTGCACTACAGGCGTGCATTGCACAGTTTCTATGCGCACTCATAACTTTGCCACGTTTTCCTATTTTCACTCCAGATTTTCAGCATTGCCATTTCTTCACACCTCCTCATGAACAGTATAGCTATCATTGTTCACTTCCTGCCCAAAATGTGTTTTTGCACCTGTGGTGCTGAATGGCACACTCGCTGTGTGAAATCACCTTTTGGAATTGAGTAACAAAAATGATACTGCCACTGTTCATGAGATGGAGTCCCAAAAAGCCCACATTGAAAATTTGAAGCAAAAATACCTACAAATGCCCAGGGTATGAGGGTTTCCAAACATAATGTCCACCCTGTACAGGCTGACAGGTATTGGGGGTGTGATTTGGGGTCGTCAGCCATAATGCTCATGCCTTTCCACCCCACCCCCATCCTGCAGCTACTGACAGGCATTGAGGTGTGCCTTGAGGTCTTCAGTACTAATGTTCACCCCATTCTCCTATACTGCACCCACCTCAGCTTATTTTCTTATGGAATGTGGTGATCAAAAGGGCTGAAGACCTCAAGGCACACTTCAACACCTGTCGGTGTCTGTGAGGTGAGGTGGTATATTGTAAGTGTCAGTTTCTGCAGAGTGGGAGTGGGGTTGGCACTACTTCAATACTTAACTGCCATTCCTATTATGCATCTCTGTAACTCCTGCACTACCAATGCCAATACCAGCAAGCAAAGGTTCCATGACATTGAGCAAGAATTACAGAGTGACTGCAATATGGGTGAATACAGATGAGTAACTGCAATTAGAGTAATGGTACATTGCAGCAATGGTAAAATTTAGCAAAAACATGTTGCCACACTCTGCACTACATCCTGTTCCATTCTACCCAGTCCCCGACAGTTGTGCCCATGTTATGCAGGGGGTTCTCTTCCCGCTGCACCCCGCATTGTGGGCTGTGCCCCCCAGACCCCACCATCTCTAGGATTCCAACATCATACCACACCTGGACACTAGAGGAAGGTTATACATTTGCAGTCACTCATCTGTACCTTTGCCTTAACTTAAGAGTCACCCATATTACAGTCGCCGTTATTCCATTGCCAGAATTGAGTCACCATATATCTCTCACTGAATTGACATGATACCACAAGCAAACATTTGCCATTGGCAAATGATTGTTGATATCTGAAATTTCAGTTTGGGAATCCTACAAGGATAAATCAATAAAGGAGGATGCAATGGAGGATACGTCAGAATCACTTTCTCTTTCCTCAGTATCATTTCCACTGTTTCCTTATACTAAGAGCCAAGTACCAATTTATGGTGAGAATGGGGGTGGGTCAATCTACTCTGGATTTTAACCTTTTAAGATGGCCTCACTGTTTCCTCGGGACAATAACCATAACAGAATTCTAGAGGGAGACATGTCCTCCATGGACCTTCGTTCCTTCTGCTTTAGTTCCCCATTGTAGTGACTACTGGGGCCAATTACTAGAGCATTCATGTCCTGATTCCAAGAGGTGATTTCAGAGGGAAGAAGATGAGCAGCAGAGCTCAAGGAGTACTGGTTCTGAACCACTGCTTCTGAAGTTGTTGAGTGAATGAGGGAAGCAGGTGGTGGCATAAGGATAACCTTAGGTGTAGGGTGCTTAGGGTACCTCTCTGGGGATAGAGGACCAGAGATTTTCAGGGCAGTCCACTCTGTAGGAGGCCAAGTGGAGGGCTGTTGACTGGGCTCAGTGGCAGAACTCCGCTATCCCAAAGCATGGGCTCTGGCTTGGCTTTCAGTTATCCAGTGTTCTTGATACTGATCAGCCTGGTCTAGATGGTTGTGGGCTGCCCTACCACTTCACACAAGTTACATTCGAATGGGTTGGGGAATTACAGGCATATGTGCCCATATTTAAAACACAAACTGCCCCTGGATTTATCCCACACAGAGCTTAAATGTGTTTTTGACACACATCTGTGGCACAATCAAGGTTGGCCAGGGTAGAAACATAGGCATCTTATCTTTACCTACAGTTTATTAAAACTTCCCAGCAAGTAAATCAGCCCCATATTCATTTGTTTCAACTGTACCTTGACCTTCCGTGCCCCTGTCCAGACAAATTCACTATATAAAATAAGACTGGTGCAGTACAGAACCTTATAAAAATGGCAACACCAATATACAGTAAAAACATCTGAGATGTTTACACATTTGTTGCAAAATGTAATAAAATTGTGCTAACAGTAAATCTGGTTGTGGATATAACCACAAGTGGAGTCCATAATGTGGAGACTTTAAGCAAATCATATTTCAGCCAGGATTTTTCTATGGAGGGCACATTTATAAAGCTTAAATTGTAGAAAGACTTCCTGTAACATGAATTAAGGCATAATGATCAGCAACCATGAAACCTATAGGCCCTCTTATCAATATATGTATTACTGCATATACACCCTATCAGGTATGGTATAGAATCTGCCCTTATGCTTAAGCTGGATGGCATTCCATGTTTGCATTGACTAAACATGGGCAGCAAAAGAATCTTCCACCATAAACTGAGTTTTGGCTGGGCAATGATCAGGTGGAACATCTCTATTTTGCTGGCCATTATCACCATTTTAAGTAGCAGGAGAATCATTTCATAATGCCCCATGTTCCTATTCCCTCTCCTCCCACAGATGCTCCAGAGCATTTGACACTTGGACTTTCATGCTTGGTTGGTACAGTGCTTTGAGTTAAAAGTTCATTAAGTACTCCTGTGCAATTAGTAGGACTATAGCTTTGCATTTTTGGGGGGCAGAGGGCTTTGTCCCAAATCAACAGCTGTAGCATTTGTGCTTGGTAGTGATATAGTAACAACTTTGTCTACAGCTAGATCAGCTCCAGCAGAAACCACCAGTTCAAGGATTGCAGCACTCACTGCAGATGTCTGTGTAGAAGTGTGCACCCTGTTGCTGTGTTTGGCAGGTGATAGGGCAAGACAAATGCAAGAAGAGTTGCTTATCCACACAGCCATTGCTGCCAAGATAATGTCTGCCACTCTTGATGAGATCTTGCCAGCTGCTTAGAGTCATCCTCAGCTAATGTCCATCCTGTTGACTTTAAAGCTCCTCCCTTGCTCCAGTTTGAATCCAATGTTCAAAGAGGTGGTGCCAGAGAAGGATGATTGCTCTGCACACCAGGTGCTTAAGTAACATCTGCCTGTGCTTTCAACTCAGGAGTCCTGTCTGTTGCTGTCACTTTCTCAGCTGACAGAGTCATAGGGGAACTCAGTCCATCCTGGTCCTGCTGCAAACACCTTCTTAGCTTGTCTCTAGCAAGCTTCTCATTTTTTTGCTGGTCAAAGAAGACAATAAACTCATCTCTGGAAAGCTTCTCTTCTTCTTTCTTGGTTAAAGAAGATGTGAAACTTATCTCTGGCAGGTTTCTCATCTTCTTTGGCCAGAAACATTGATAAATGAAGCAAAGAGAAAAAATAAATGAGTCTTGCATTCTGACATAGCCTCTGTGAGACTAGTCTTCTGATAGTCCACTGCATCTAGCATTTACTTATTAGAGGAACCCATCTCAGCATCAGGGTGCATATCATTATTGCCATCCAGATGAACAACAACAGAACTTGAATCAGTACTAAAATTCTCCACTTGTTCAGACATCATTTAATCATCCACCAGATAACACCAGTACCATTGTACTGTTGCTGCCTGATGTTCACCTCCCCTTCCTTCCATAGCCACCAAGTTGGCCATCAAAACACCAAGGGTTCCCCTTAAAGGGAGAGCAAGGAAATTTCCCCAGTATTATAGCCACATTTTTTCTATTAACTAAAAATACCACCAGCAGCTTAAAGGAATATTGTCAATCATTTTGAAAATTATTTCTGATTGACAGCCACCTTTTAGGTTTGCTTACTTTCTTTAAAATTCATTGATATTGCTATTTGTTTTATCTGTTTCCTTTCTTGGTATAACTGACATCCATGCTAATGGTGTAATTATACCAAACCTTGTTTTGTTTCAAATCCATGACCCACTGTTATTGCATACTTCCTGAGCATTAAGGAAAACACCAAACAATACAACCACTCATAGTGTAATAGTCTCCTTGCTACACACTGCACCATGAGTGGCTAGATTTTCTTGGGGGTGTCCCCAAGTCCAGAAATGATACAGTGGGAGTTATTTATTTATTTTTATTCATTCTTTGGTAACTGAGTAAGGCACACTAGGCACAAGTGCTTATTTTCAGAGGGGACCTGGAAGTACTGAGAGGTTAAATGATTTGTTTAGAATTACACAGTATGCAAGTGAAGGTTGTGGGAATCAAACCCAGGTATGCTGGATGTACCAAGCTCTTTCACATCTCATTACTCTAACCTCTAGGCTGTACCACAGCCCAAAGTAGTTAAGGACTACAAATAAACAAATTGTTTGTATGATTACTGCAATGCCCATTAGCTTGGGCTGAATGGAGGAACCATACTTTACCTGAACAATTAGTCTAAATTTACTAAACAAATACCACCAACAGCTTAATCTGGTTCAGGGTCAGTTGGCACTCATCTGTATCTCCCTCCCCTGGGTCATGCCTGAAAATAGGCAGAATTTTTCTAGTGCACTTACCTGGTCAACAAAAACTAACTAACTAACTAACTAACCTGTAGCTGGAGCAGAACACTGCAGCAAGGTTACTGACAGGCCTTCCTAGGTCCTATCATATGACCCCAGTCTTGCATAATCTGCACTGGCTTCTGGTAAGATGGCAAATTTTCTTTATATCAGTTTTCAGACCTATAAAGCCCTACATGGACAGGGCCCTAGCAACCTGTAGGAGTTACTTTTGCCTCATGAGACCTCCCACCCTTTCCAACCCTTTGAGGTGGACCTCCCTGTAGTTCCCAGCATTCAGTTGAAATACTTGGTAAGACAGCAATTGAAAGAAGCTGGCTCAACTGATTGGAACTCACTTCTAAGGCCACTGAGGGAGACCCACTCACCAGACCCTTTTAAGCGGGGCCTGAAGTCTCATCTTTTTGTCAGTTTTTGATTTACTTTAGTTTACTGGCTGTTTCTACTTATTATTTTGACCAAGTGTATTATTAATTTGTTAGTTTTTAAATCTGAATACCTTATTTATTTGTATTTTATTTTTATGTTTTGCATGTAAGGTTATGGCTTTTTGTAATGTACAGCACCCAGAGCCTACTGGAATGGGAACTTTATAAATAAATGTTTGCTTGCTGGTTGATATTAGTATGGTGGTCAGTCGATTTTTCACTTTTACAAAGAAAAAAAGAATCAGAATTAACCTACCAGCTACCACATCCATCCCTACAGAATTGTACATTTCTATTGAATGTGTCCAACCATAACATGTGTTTTTTGTTTCAGTCCATCCCCCAACACAAGGCTGAAAATAAGCATAATTGCCTAGCACTCCTTTCCAGGTTAAAAAAAAATTTAAATTAATAATAACTGATGAACTCATCAATGTGAATTATATGCCTGTGTTGGGTGGTTGCCCTTAGAGACCCATGCTTAGTTTCAATCTTTCACAATGCTTTTGAAAATTTTGCATGAATGTAATGTACTGTACCTCCTTTGAGAGTCCAATATCAAATTTTCTGTGGCAATCACAAGACTCGCTCCTGTTCTCAAGTGACATGAATTCTTCTGAAATGTTACTCTACCCTAGGGCAGAGGGTTTCCACTTTTCAAAAAGTTAGACCCTGAAATTCTTGTCCTCCTATTATTAGTAGCAACAACCAAGGTATATTTAAATGTCATTTGAAATCACATTCACTATCTAATTCTGTTTACAACTGCACATGACTAATTGCTTTTCTATGTGTTTGCATTATGTAATTAGATTATTATTTTCTCTTTTACTGTGTTTTTAATTTTTAAATAGTTATAACTCTGTATTATTGTGTGAATCTACACTGGGTCACCCATGAAAACTGGCATGTTTTTAATTAATACTTTATTAACCTTAAAAGCAAATAATTAACCAGAAAACATGGTTAATCTGAAAGTGGACAGGGCATTGCTAAGCTCAGCTACTGCTGGACACTATTCACTATTTGTACACTGCTTCATTAGTCTCTCATCTGCATCCGGGACTCCAGGAGGAAGATGGAGCAGACCAGTAGCTAAGCCACAGTGGAGAAGCCGCTGTAGCAGGATTCAGTGTAAGGCTTATTTTATTCTACAACAGGTATGACACCATTGCCATAAGTGTAAGAATATATATCACTGACCTTTTGAGAAGTCCTTTGCATCTGCTTGTCTGAGGTGCAAGGAAGGAGGAATAGAGAGGAGGCAGCCTGTCTTGGGCCCAGGGCCAACACAGAGTTTTTGTGCAAGTCCTTGTGGTGGCAGGAGCCCCTACTCAAGCATCTTAAAAGATATAGAGGCTTCCAGAAGACCTGTGAGAGTCAAAAGTGGTTGGACAGACCTGGTCCTGGTCTCCTTTCTTACACTGTAAATGGAGAAAGAAGGATAGAAGAAGGAAAAAACTTCTAAATAATTTAAACCTGCTAACTCTTTTAAATATTATTTTGTTTTTCTTTTCTTTTCTGTGTGTTGTTTATATTTCTTGTGTGTTTGGATATAAAATAGAGAGAGAGACATAAAAATAGATGGAGAAGAAGGAGTATTCGTGGGGGACTTATTTTGTATGACTATACGTGCCTATGATATCCTGGGAAAAAGTGAAGAGAGTGTTTCCTCAGAAGCTGTTAGTTGGACCTTGGTGGAGAGATTCTACAAATCTGTTATAAAGTAGAGTAGATTTTCACAAGTATAATACTGCTAGCAAGTGAGGGTGTCTGTCAGGTGTCTGACAAGGGACAGCTACTTTGATCCAGAATCTTGGCCAATTAATAACACCTTCAGGCTTGCAAGAAACTTTGGAAGTGGTGTAAAGTGGTGTAAATCTCATCATTAAAGGGCACTAAGGATCCTAGAGGTGCAGCAAGGTTGACTGGGAAAGTAAAAGACAACAAGGACTAAGGCAAAATAATATATAAAGATAAATAAATTGACTTCTTAGTCTTTTTAGCAACTTAAGAAGGAAACAGCAGTTTAAGATGCTTCTGTGTATCTGTATTTAGCACTTTATATTATAAACAATAACTGGAATTTTATGTTTTCAAGGGGGTGCTGGGGAACATATATATTGATCAATTGTGTAATATGATTTTTTGGGATCTGACTTGACTTGTTAACAATTTTTGTATATTATTTCATTGCAAGGGTTGTTGGGATTTATTAAAAGTTCTTTTGCTCATTTTGGACTATTTGGGAACATAGTGACCATAAGGAGAGTGAGTAAAAGGATATAAAGGCATAATGCCAGTTAAAACAAGAAGTGGAGTGCTTCCAAAGAGAAAAGTGAGGGTTCAAAATAGGCTGAAAATAAAACAGAAAGTAAGGATGCAGATAAGTCAGTCCAAAAGAAAAAGATATAGTTTACGGAGAGGTGAAAGTAAATGGGAAAAGGAAAAACCATGAAAAGGGGATAGACAAATTCACCGTTTGTGTCAATCTAGAATTACTACTTACATGATGGAGCATAAATTAGAAGAGGCTGGAAAAGGGATGTGGGAGAACAGAGAGAAGAGTTGGGTCTCTACACTGAGGAGTGGAAAGGAAAGTGAACAAAGGAAAGAGGAGAGTAATTGGAGAAGAAAGACTATAGGGTGTGAGGGTTGGAGAGAAATTTTAGTTGGAGTTAATGAGAGGGAAAAAGAATGTGAAGAGAGAATAGGCATGATTATGTGTATAGATAGTATAGAGGGACAGGGTCATTTGGACCAAGAATCAAGAAGAGAGAGGAGGGAACAAGGGATAGGAATGGTTTGAAGTTAGGATTGAATGAAGTTAGAGACCAGTTATTATACATCACACAAGGACTTGAGATATATAGTAAACAAAGGGAAGGAGGTAATGGTAAGGTAGGAGAATATGAACAAACTAATATATTGCATGAATCCTATATAAGTACACAAACTACAAAGGAAGAAGAGAATACTCTGTTTATGAGCCAGGAAGAATTTAGTTATGGAGATTGTGATGGCCTCTCGAGAGAACTAGGGAGGGCATTAAGGGATCCAATTCAAGCAAATATTCTGATCTATGAACAACTGATCAGAATTTCACAAGACCTTACATTTACAAAAGGAGTATTAACTGAAAATAGAAAGGCAATTCAAGAGTTAGAGAAACATATAAGGGAAAAAGGAAATGGAACAGCTACAGAGTGGGAGCAAGAAACTAAATTAAGAATGGAAAGCCAAGAAACCTCTTTGGAATTAATCATGTTACCCTCACCAAGATTTAGAAGTACTAGTATATGTGAAGATTTAAAACTTAAACATCAAGATTTATGGAAAAAAGGGAGGAGTGGGAAAAGGAGAGTAAAGTAAAGTATAAAAAAGAAGGAAGTTTGGTTAAAGAAAAAGATGCTTTAATGGAGGAAAACAAGGTGGAGGAGAAGGAACTAGAGATGGGTCACCAGAATAATAAACCTGTAAAACAAGGAAAACAGAAAAGGAAAAAGTTGAAAAAAAAGAGATGCAAAAATAAAAGAAGCCAAGGAGGATAAGAAAAGGAAAAAAAAGGAAAATTGAGAATATTGAGATAAAGGAGGATAAAGCAAAGGAAGAAAGTAACAATTTGAAGGCTCTAGGAGGAAGTAAGGAAAAATCAAAGCATGTGAACATAATTAGGTTAGAAAATGGAGCAGTAGAGATGAGGGTAGTAAGAATAAATCTAGCAAGGGGAAATGAAAAGGGAATAGAAGATAAGGAAAAGAAAGAAATGAATAAGGATTTTGACGAGTTTATGAAAAAAATGAAAAAGACAGATTATGTATTACCACTGTATGAGGTTGAACTGATACCTGATAAGAATGAGAGTTCTTTGAGAGGTAATATCAGGAAAATGTTATCTTGTGTTGTATTAATGGAAGAAACATTAGCACCTAGTTTCCTTAGTATTAGACCAGTGAAAAATGAAAAGAGTGTATTACTTGTGACAGACCAGTTTTGTTGTCCTGCAAACAATAGTATACAGTAAAGAAAAATTGGAAAAAATGGTGGGAATAAAGTGCGGTGAAGTTGGAATACTAGGACATTTCTTTCTGGATTATTTTCAAAAGAGGCACATTAAACCAAAAGAGAACAGGGGACAGTGAGCTTTGGCAAATCAGTTGTCTATATTTGGTTTAGATTGTTTGCCCAATGAGAACAATGTAAATATAAAATATAAGATAGGGGATTTCTTGGAACCTTTGACAAAAATAAAGGATCTAAGAAATAAAGCAACTAACGCAACAAGATGGGAAAAGAATGGTCACTTAACCTTATGATTGGACAAAAAAATTGGTCTATGATGAGCTGGTAAACATAAGTCCTGAAATTGGGGATGTATGTGCTGATGGGTGATGAAGTTAAGGGTGATCATAAGGTCCCAGAAGCCATGCCAGAATGGCTTAGAATGTTGGAAAATATTAATAAATTAGCTATTTTAGAGGATTTAGAGGATTATTGACACAAAAAGTTAGAAGTTAACACAAATGAGGGTGGACTAAATTGTAAATCATTGAAGATCCTGTCCTGAAATGTAGGAGGTATTAGAAATAAACTGGGGAATAAGGAGTTGGTGAGTAGTCTTTAAAAATCTGACATTATCTGCCTACAGGAGACTTGGGAAAGTAATGGGTCCATGTTGAATGGATATAACGTATTTAATCGACCAGCTACCAAAGAAAATAGGATAGGGAGGAGGAAGGGTGGTTTGCTGATATAGGTAAGGATAAACTTAGGACTAGAGGCAATAATTATAAGACCAAACTCAGAAAATACTATGGGCCTAAAAATAAACCTGGGAGAAAACCCAGTAGTTATAATTAATTAATATATATATATATATATATATATATATATATATAGATATATATATATCTATCTATATATATATATACACCGCCTGTGAGGGGAACGGGAGTGAGGGAAGACACGATTAAGACTTTAGGACAAATGATTGATATTGTTGTGGAGGATAATCCATTAATTAGATTAATGGTAGTGGGGAAAGTAAATGCTAGAGTGAGAAATATAAAAAGACCCATTAAAGATATAGAACAATATTTGGCAATAGGGGGTAAAGGGAGTATTAGAAATACCAGAAACACAAAGGATGGGAAATTCAATGATCGTGGTCTAAGATTATCTAAGGCATTAAGAAATAGAAATTTGATGTTAATGAAAGCAAGGTCAAAATCTGATCCAAAGGGTGAATGTACTTTCATGAATTCCAAAGGTGCTTCAGTGATAGATCTGGTTTGGATAAATGTAAATTTGGTTTCTGATTATTTTGGATTTGAGAGTGGAAAACAGAGGAGAAAGTGACCATTTTTCCTTGGTGGTCCATCTAAAAAAATGAAGAGAAAAGTATAGAATGTGAGGAAGGACGTTCAAATTTAATTAGAATCAGAAAATGAGTCAATTGGAAGGAAATGAATAAGAGCTTCCAGGATATACTGGATATAAAGGGTAAAACACAGAATATGAAAGATTTTAGCAACATCAAGGATGAGGAATGTATTATTAAAATGGGGGGTATTATAGCCAGGATTGCTAATTTGATGCAGAAGGAGGTGAAGAGCTACCAAAAAAAACCAAAAAAACAAAGAGCATAATGGTTTAATAAGAACTGTATACAAATGAAAAGAAAATGAAATTAATAAACTAGGAATATGTTGAAAAGCCCATCTCAATATAATAGGAAGGAACTAAATAAAATTAGAAAATAGTATAACAGCATAGTTAAAAGAAGTAAGGAAAGATTTAGACAGAAACTGTGGAAAGATCTGGAAAGAGCAGTTTTGGTTAAAAATTCCAAAGAATTTTGGAAAAATAGTGGTAAGAGGGTTAGGAAGCAATGCTCAAGAAATAGATGTTTATATTGCACTACAGGAATGGATAGACCACTTCAAGCCCATTTTCAGCAAAATAAATGCAGAAAAAGGTGAGGAACCTAGAAAAGGGAAATGGATTCCCATTCAAGAAAAAATAAAAGAGGAAGTTATATTTGCAGTAGGTAAATTTAGAAGGCATAAGGCCTATGAGCCAGATGGGATCCCAATTGATGTCATCATGAATCAATTAGATTTATGGTTACCAATATTGACAAAATTATTAAATTGTGTGGGCAATACAGGGAAGATTCCAAGTTCATGTACTAAATCTATAATAGTACCAATCTTTAAAAAAGGAGAAAAAAAAGATCTGTCCTGTTATAGGCAAATAAGCCTTGTAGATAACACCCAAAAATAATGACAAGAATAGTTAACAAGAGAATATTAGAATGGAAAAAGGCAAATAATCTGATAGAGAAAGCACAGATGGGATTCATAGAAAAGTACTCCACGAATGATCAGTGTTTTGTACTAAGGCACCTAGCATAAAAATTTTCTAAGATCAAAAAGCAAAAGTTATATTGTATTTTTGTAGATTTTAAAATGGTATTTCATAGTATCAATTGGGAATTATTGTGGAAATGCCTGGAAGACTTAGGAATAGAGACCACCATATTGGATATTATTAAAGTGTTATATTAATATAATTATATTAACATTAGGTTTAACATCAAAGGGGAGTGCAAGGAAGAATTTGAAGGGAGTAAGGGGGCAAACAAGGATGTGTACTCTCCCCTGTTTTATTCAATTTATATCTGAACCAGATGATGGGGGAGATGTATATAAGGATGAATTCCATATGCCTAAAATAGGAACGAGGGCTTGCACCTATCTGGCATTCACTGATGATATTGTTTTAATTTCAACAAGCAAATTAGGAATAAACAGGTTGTTTAGTTTATTCCAGAAAGAATGTGAAGCTGCTAGATTATCCATAAACCCAGAGAAAACCAAAGTTATGGTGTTCTGTAATAATAATAAAAGAACCCAGAACATCTAATATAATAAGATACAATAAGAGCAGGTAAAGTATTTTAAATATTTGGGTATAAATATCAGTGAAAACCTAATCTGGAACAAACATTTTGAAGAAGTAAAAATTAACATCAAGAAGATTGTGTTTACAATTACTAGCTTCTTTTACAAATATGAAGGAAGTTCTATCCAGGGTGCATTGAAAGTTATTAATGCAAAAATAAGAGCTCAAATCTTGTAAGGAGTGGAAATGTGGGGCCTGAATATTGATGAAAAAATAGAAGGAATGATTAACATATTTTATAAAAAGATATTGGGATTACCAAAGGGAGCCCCAGCAACTTTAATAAGAGCAGAATTAGGTCAGCTATCATTAGAAAATTTGGTTCAAGAAATAATTATTTTGTATTTCTTCATGGTGTACACAATGTCAGACAAGCAATTGCCAAAATGATGCTTGGATGAGGTTATCAATTACCAGGATAGAAATTTTAAATTTCCAGTTATTGACATTTTAGAAAAATGGATACAACCTTGCATATTGTTATGCTTCTTAGAGGAAATATTAAGGAGGCATCAAGAGGGTATAATAAGTAGGATAAAGACTAAAGTGAGAAACATATTTAAACAAAAAGATATGGAGAGATCTTCAAGATATAAAATAAGTAAATGCTTGGCAGTAAATAAGAAGATATTGAGTAGAGAGAGTTATTTAAAAATTAATAATCCAGAAAGAAGAAATTTATACATAAAATTTAGGTTTCAGTATTTTATGAGTGAAAAAGTCAATAGATTGATGAAAATAGATGAAACTATGGGAATTTGTAAATGTAATATGTGGGAAGAAGATCTAACTCAGTTATTGATTAAATGCTCATTATAGAAAAAGGCTAGAATAAAGATATTTGAGCCCATTCTGGAATCTATGGAAGGGAACCCTCAGATTTTGACAAAAAAATAATAAATCTTAATCAGCAAGAATGCTTGAAACAGTAATCTCTTATTTTAAAATTATTGATAAATAATGTATCCAAATGGGAAAACAAAATGGTAATGAGGGACATTGAGTGAAAGTAGAGAATGAATGTATTTCAAATGAGGAAAAGGGTATAAGTAACAGGATTGTATTTACTATCCGTGGATGTATGAAATATTACTGACTATGAATAATTGCTAGAATTCATTTAATGAACTTATGAAGATTATTTGCAATAACAAAATATGGTAATAATAAATATCCAAAAAGCAATGGTAATAATAAATATCCAAAATGAGGTTTTAAAAAGTGACACAAACACTGTGCAATATTATATTTTATTTTATTTTAAGTGGAAAAGCTTGGATACATATTTATGGATGTATTTTGTTTGTATAATGTGTATTTAAAATTGTAACAACATAACTTGTTATACAATAAACTTTGACTACCAGAAAACATAACTGCCTCAAAATTGAGCAATAAATGTAAGAGTGTAAAAAGCACATTCCAAGGAAACAACACTCAACAATACCATAGAATATAAGCATAAAAGAACAGGTACCCCCCCCCGAGCATCCAGAAACAAACATGAAAAAAAAGGCAAACCCAGAAATAGGCCCCAAATAAGGCCAAATAGCAAACTCCAATGAAATCCCAACCATACATATATAACACAACTTGGCAAACTATGAACAGTAACAGCAACAACATAAACAGAGGAAAAGGACACTACTGCAGCAAGAATAAACATGGGGAAGTGAAAGGGGAAGAAGGAACAGCGGCCTCTGACACCAATAACCCAAAAACCGAATATAGCATTACCCCAATAGTAAATAATATCCAAGTCCTGTAAAAGAAGAGTAACATGAATTATGTGTGATAGAGAATGAGAAGCTTGCATGGTGACAGACTAGCCCCAAAGCAAAAGAAAAAGGGCTGCCATATTCAATAAAAACACCAATGTTTACCGGTGGCCAAAAACGACAGCCACTCAAACCCCACCAATTTAAACATGCCATTAACCCATTTATCCTAGGATGGTAAGTCAGTTGTACACCCCTTACATAAAAGAAGATGCTTGGCTTTAGTAATAGCAGTCATAAACCATTTCCGCTGGAACCTATAAGCCAATAAAAACTGTAAAGTACTACCAAAAACTAACAAAGAAGCATCCTTTGGAAATCTGAGCTCTCAAAACTTACTCTGAAGAGGAAGGTATGTGATCCTACCACTGCGATTACTTAAAACATTCCAGCAGGAAATGGAGCAGAGTGTCCTTTTGCTGAGCACAATGCCAATACAAGGAGTTTGATGCCAAAGACATAGTATACAAGAAGGCAGGAGTTTGATACCAAGGCAACGAGGTTTTCAACTGCATTATTCTACCTGCAGTGTCCCGACAAGCAAAATAAGCATTATCCCAGACTTGAATCCATTCTTCAACAGTAAGGGAGTGTCCCTTTGGTCTCCTTCTTCCATCACCATTCTATGTTTCTATAGTAAGAGTTCAATGCTAGCAGGCATGGCCCAACAGGGTTTCATGCAAACAAATGGGCAGACTTGATGGACCTTTGGGTTCCTTCTGCCATCACCTTTCTATTTTTCTATGTTTCTAATATCCTTTCCCACCATAGCTTTAACCAACTCGTACTCGGAGTGTTCTCGTCCTGTACGGCCCACTAAACAGTCCCCACATTATGGAGAAGCAAGCAAATTCCCACCTATATGCAGCCTCCCAAAAATGTCCTTCCATTTCCCAGGCTCAAGTAGTTGAAGCTGTGACACCACCACTGACTGTAAAAGATGCTGAAAATGAAGATATTGCCAAAAATACAACAATAGCAGTGAAGCCTCTTTTTGAAGCTCACAGAAGGAATTTAACTGCCATGAAGGAGACAAAAAGAGATCTCTCAACCGCCGCAAACCCTCTTGGTACCACACTGGCCAGTACAGGGATGCTCCCTTTATATGTAGTCTGGAATTAGACCAGAGGGGCTAAAGAAATAAAGGACTGTCCCACTGAGAACCTACAAACACCTTGGCAGACTTCCATACATGAAAAGCATATTACTGGGTATTAAGAGGTTGTGGAAATTACTTACAATCCCAGAGGATATCTTCTGGGGTAAAGTTACCAGTCAGAACCCGTTCCAAATCTACCCAATGAGGAGGGGAAAGAAGCATCTCTGCATGGAGCCATAGCCACATTGAACAAAGACCAGATGCAAGGTAATAACCCTTAAACCAGGGTAAGCAGACCCCCCCTTAGTGTAAGGGTCAATAAGCCAGGTCACAGAAAGGCGAGGCTTGTCACCTTCCCATAGGAACCTGGAGGTCACAACTGTAAAATACTTCAACACCACTTTAGAGACCATAAGCAGCAGATATGCTTGAAGAATGGTCAGGGATTTGGCAATTGAAATTCAATGCAAAGAACTGCAAGATAATGCATATGGGGCACAAAAACCCTGGCACAATATATCAGTTGGTGGGTGAAGATATAGCATGCACCAAGCAGAAAAGGGATCTTGGGGTTATGATCTCTGATGACCTCAAGTTAGGGAAACAGTGTGACAAGGCAGCAGGTAAAGCAAATAGGATGTTGGGATGCATAGGCGGGGCATCACCAGCAGGAAAAGGGAGGCCATAATTCCACTGTACAAAACACTAGTGAGGCCCCACCTGGAGTACAGTGTACAGTTCTGGAGACCTTACCTACGTAAGGACATAGACATGATAGAGAAGTTCAGAGGAGGGCAACAAAGA
This sequence comes from Neoceratodus forsteri, assembly GCA_016271365.2. Classification (NCBI taxonomy): domain Eukaryota; kingdom Metazoa; phylum Chordata; order Ceratodontiformes; family Ceratodontidae; genus Neoceratodus; species Neoceratodus forsteri. Next base: position 119,515,291 of record CM028133.1, read on the forward strand.
TGGTACATGGATTGCATCACAAGTCCTATGAGGACAGGTTGAAGGACTTGAATATGCACTCCCTGGAGAAGAGAATGGAGAGAGAGGATATGATAGAGACATTAAAGTATCTTACAGGGAGGAACAGGGTGCAGGAATACACTATTTTTAAGTGAAAAAGATGTTCCAGGACTAGTGGGCATGGGATAAAGTTGGAGGGAGGACGATTCAGAGGAAACATGAGAAAGAATTTCTTCAGAGAATGAGTGGTGGACAAGTGGAACACCCTGTCAGAGGAAGTGGTGGGGGCTGAAACAATCACGGGATTTAAGAATGCATGGGATAGACATAAAGGAATTCTGGAGGTCAGGGGTGAGGGGCAACAGACTTCTAGGAAAACATAAAGCAAACTTACAAGCTCAAATGGGCAGACTGGGTGGGCAGTATGCCTTTATCTGCCGACACTGTCTCTGTATCTATGTATATTGAATGACATATAAAACCTTAAGATAGAACCATGATTCGCAAGGCCTGAACTTTACCCCAAAGAAACAAATGGAGGTGCTTCCATCTGGACACATACTCTCTAAACTTAATAAGAAGTATAAAAAAATTAAAAGAAGGTCATTCCAGCAGGTTGGGAGAAATGAAGATGCCCAAATATCTAATAGGGCAGGAAGTCTAATGCAAACCTGGAGTGGGCGCTGAATAAACTGCACAGGGAGAGCTTTGAGGAAGGACCTCTGTTTTAGCCCAATTATTCTGTAGACCAGACAGGGAAAAAAATCATTCAACAACAGGATAAGACAGGATATGGAAGAAATGGGATTCCTCAAAGTCAGGAGAATATCATCTGCAAATAACATGGTTTCATAAAGGGCCAGGCCTACCTCAGTCCCTTAAATACCAGGAAAATAACATATGTTTTGACCAAGAGGCTCAGTGGCAAGCAGGAAAAGAGCCAGAGACAGGGGGCAACCCTGGCATGTTCCTCTACCTAACTGAAATGAAGGGGATAGTTGGCCATTGGTAAGGACCCTCACACACAGAGAATAAATAACTTGAATCCAACAGAAAAAATTAGGACCAAGACCAATTTACACCAAACCGCACATAAATAAGGCTGCGCAATGGAATCAAAGGCTTTCTCCATGTCCAAGGCCACCACTGTGGTAGCCTCGGAGGACAAAGCAGTGGCCTGGATTAAATCAATCAAATAACAAATATGATCCACAACATCTTGACCCCCCCCACCACAAAATCCACCTGATCAGGGTGTATCAAGCACAGCAATACTTTAGACAACCGGTTAGCTAAAATCTTTGCCAAGATCCTATAATCAGCATTGAGGAGCGGGAGAGGGTGGTAACTAGAACACTGTAGAGGGTCTTTATCTTCCTTAAATAAAATCATAATATCAGCTTCATTCATAGTTCAGGGAAGCTCCCCTGTCCTCTAGGCCTCAGCAAAAGTATCAGTGTGCAAAGGATACACCAAGTCCCCAAGTGAGTTATAAAACTCAACTGGGAACCCATTGGGCCCAGAGTTTTACCCCCACTCAGGTTTTTAACTGCCTTCTGAACTTCAAGTGGCATTATGGGGACATCCAATTCCTGACACAAGAGTAAGACTAGGGAGAATGAGAGAATCCAACAACTCCAGAATATCTGTAACTTGGTTCCCCTGTATCCTTCCAGAAGCATAGAGCTGGGAGTAATAGTCCCCGAAAGTAGTTAATCCCTGTTGGATCCATAATCAAAAAATCACCCCATCAGATCCAAGGAATTTTGCGAGAGGCTTCCATCTGCTTGAGATGGTATGTCAACAAATGACCCAACTGTTCAACTCCCTCCCAATAAGCCAGTCTGGTCCTACAAAGTACAAATTCCCCCTGTTGTGTATTTAGGGAGTTAATTTGAAATCGAAGGTCATGTACATGATAAAAAAGGGAGGGGTCCCCCGACCCACTTTTTGTTGGTGTTCAAGAGCTGACAACTGCTGTTTCAGTGTGTGCAATCTAGAATACCGAGCTGTCTTGTGGACTGAAGTTTAAGAAATAATTTTACCTTATAAAGAAGCCTAGAGGACTTCCCACACCCGCCTTGGAACATCCTCCCCTGTGTGATTAATAGAAAGACAATTCTGAACCTCCTTGCAAAGCCAATCCCTAAACTGGGAATCATTCAGTAAACCCACATTAAAGTGTCAATTTCTGTCCATGGTGCATACTCCCTCCTGCGGGAACATAAACGTAATGGGGAAATGATCAGAAATGACTATGGGTTCAAATGGAATGTTACTAAGGCACCTTTAACCAAATCGGACAAAACCAGAATAAGATGTATCTTGCTGTAGGACTGGTGCAAAGGAGAAAAATAGGTGTAGTCCCTAGCAACTGGATGAGGAAGCCTCCATACAACATGTGATGCTCTGGAACCTGGGGTATTGAGCCTGCCCAAAGTACCACTCCAATCACAGACAGTGTCAATTACTTCATTCATAACCCCACCCAGTATGACCTGCCCCATACCCTTATCATGAGAGAAGTGGGGAGGCATCACTATTTGGTCCACAAATTGACACTTAAGTATACTCTGAATCATCTAGTGTACCCACTACAAGGACCCAATGTCCCTGAAGATGCCACACAATGGACTGAGTGATCCAATTAACATCTTTACTCAATTAAATCATAACTAGCTGCTTCTTAGATGTGTATGAGGCAGCATCCAGTGAGTATAGCAAACCAATATGAACAAATGTCAAAATGGTAACTCATATTGGGTAATATTCTCATGAGTTACACTGCAAGGATAACAACCCTACATGAAGGCAAGGGTAGGGAATGGCAACCTGAAGGGGAGGATAGTGAGGTCAAGGGGAGGGACAGTGAAGGGGTTTGTAGGGGACTGGTGTGCCTGCTGCTGCCAAGCTAGCCATGTGGTGTAGTGGTGAGGGTGGCTAGCTCTATCGGAGCAGACCAGGTTTGGGGCTGGGGTCTAGCACAAGAATTTTTGCTGCTGCCACCTTTATTTTTGCTGCAGCAAACAGAGGGTCACCCCCTCTGTGCATCCCCCTAGAGTTAGCAATCTAAATTCAGGAGGGTGTGGGGGGAAAAGCACCTCATGAGAGGGGCATGGGGGGGACACAGCCCCACCACAAAAACTCTTTTTTGGTTGCTGGATGTTGGGTCGCTGCGATGTGTATATTAACGATTTGCTTTTCGACGATATACACTCGTCATAATAGCGATTGCTATTTTGCGATTGTTATTATGACATGGAGCCATATGAGGCTGCAGACACCTTCACTTCCTACAAGATTTAAACCTATCCACTTGTTTTCTAAGTAAGTGGGTTTCTTGCAAGAAAATTATTTGTCCCCCTAACTTTTCAATATGGGATAAAACCCGCTTACGCTTGATATGCACATTCCAAGAAATTACCTTATACAGTAAGTCATGATGTCCCTACAAGTAAATCACATGGATGATGCCCAATCCCACACTGCTTCCCCAGCAGCATCCTAACAAGAAGGAACCAACAAAGTCTTACCAATGGAATAATAAAACTAAGATGAAAAACAGCTGTCAATGTGATAAACTAGTAACTGATACATAGCCAAAATGAATAAGGTAGCCAAAAATACATGTGGGTATGTGCTGGGCCACTGTGCATGTCCCAATCAAATAAAAAGCCCAAGGGATTATAACTCCCCCCAAGATCCCTGAAGCATAAACAACAGAAAACAGAAGCCCCAAACTAAAGGAAACACACAGTTAGCCAAAATAAGAATTCTACACCAAAAACCATTGCTGGGGGAATCCCACTATAACTACACAAAGTTAACAATATGAAGAAAAGCACAAAGTATATACAACTACCCCAATCAACCTTTGCCTTACACCACATAGCAGCCAAAAGAGCAAATAAGGAAACAACAGAAAAACTACTGAAAACAGTAAAACATTTGACCCAGAGAGCCCGACTGACACCAGACAGTCCCCAAACATCAGCAGCTGCAAGACCTCCCAATAACCAAAAGAAAAGAAACCCTCACTAGCAACTATGCCCACTGAGAAATAAACCAGAGCCCCTCCATAGAAACTCCCCCACAGGAGTCAGATGAAAAGGAGGGGTCACGGCACTCAAACAGCTGCTATGTTTACAAAGAACTGAAACCCCAGAAAGATCCTCTTAATTAACTAACTTCAACAGCACAAGAACCAAGTAACAAACCAGATTAATGCAAATTACCAGCATAGCAGCCATTCCATAAGCAGAAGAAGAAGCACTCTCTTACTACTTTCCTGAAGAGAAATACCCATCAGTCCATTGAACCTGCATCCTGAACTGAAGAACAAGGCAGAGACTTATTAAGAACCTCCTTCCCTGTAGTGGACTGAGGTGCTGAAGCAGACTGCACTCTTTCCAGTTTAGGAGATGAGGAAAGCAGCATCGCAGAAGACAAGGTGCCATGTTCCTTTTGAGAAATACCCAGAAGAAATTACAGAGCATCTCGGGGTGAAGTAAAAGATTCAACAGTATTTTAGAAGAAGACCTGCAGAATAGACAGAGGAACCAAGAAACAGTGAATACCTTGCTTTCTGGCCAAGTCCTGAAGCCATTCAAAAGCCTTCCTCTGATCAATTGCCAGCTTTGGCAAGTCCAGGCAAAAAATCAAACGGAATCCCTGTCATCTGATGTCTTTATGGGACCAAGCACCCCGCAATATGCACTGTCTGTCCTGGAAACAAAGCAGTTTCAATACCACAGGTTGAGACCAGGCATTAACATCCACTGAGAGCGGGCCTGCAGGAACTCAATGAGCCCTCTCCACTTCCACCACAAAATCAGGTGGCCAATTAAACCATCGAGGGAGAGAGTCCTGTAGGAAACAAAGCATATCACTCACCTCAGATCCTTCTGCATTCCGAAAAGTCAAAAATTGCTATGGCAGTTGCTTGTCTCCTGATCCTTCGGTCATTCCCAAAGTTGATGCAACTCCTGCTCCACTAGACCCAGCACCATTCGGCTGGGTAACCCCAGCCCTTGAGCTGTCCAACACGGGTCTCTGCTTTCTCAACCCGATGACTCATAGCCTCAACAGACATCCTTACTGCAGTGAGCGTAGCAGTCAAGTTGTTAATATAAGTTCGGACAGTGCTCATAAAATCTTTGATCTTACTGAGCTCCGAAACTACGAGGTCTGTCTCAATCTCCTGCTCCAACTGTGCTTCAGCAATGTTGCTGGTCTCCTCTGCAAGAGTTGGTGGATAACTGCTGACTGTAGCAGGTAGCAGGACACCAGAGCCCCTTCCAGAGGGGCAGAACACAGCGCTTCTACAGGGAAACAGCCAATGAGGCAGCATCCCCCTTCCCCCCACAAGCACACTGCCGACCGCGGTAGGTAGCAGGACACCAGAGCCCCTTCCAGAGGGGCAGAACACAGCGTTTCTATGGGGAAACAGCCGATGAGGCAGCATCCCCCCCACAAGCACACTGCCAACCGTAGCAGGAAGCAGGACACCAGAGCCCCTTCCAGAGGGGCAGAACACAACATTTCTACAGGGAAACAGCCGATGAGGTAAAGAGCTCCTCCACTCACCCTCCAGCTTGAGCTCCTGTTGTAGGGTGCTACCTGAATTTGGTAGCTTTAAGGACCTTTAATTTTTTATCCCCACATGAGTACTGATTGTTTTTTTTTTTATGGTCTTGTTAGCACGCATACTGCATTAGTTTGAACTGTACCTGGAGGGAACCTTAAGGCTGAAGCCCCATTCTAGTTGAACCAGTTTGTTCAAACGAGTGCTGACACTTTAGCTACTACATGTCTAGTTGGCTAACTTTCAGTAATAGAATTTTCTACTAAATTCTGGAGTTTAGTACTGTAATTGCTGAATATTTCTCCTACCTGCTCATAGGTGCTGCCACACTTGAAAGCTGCGCATGCGCAGTTGAGCTCAGACCTACACAGCCTCATACTTACCGCTGCATACTAATTCTAGGTTTTCTTTGTCTCCATTTCCCTTCTTTGGCAGCATCCCTTCCCCACAAGCACACTGCCGACCGCAGCAGGTAGCAGGACACCAGAGCCCCTTCCAGGGGGCAGAACACAGCGTTTCTATGGGGAAACAGCTGATGAGGTAAAGAGCACCTCCACTCACCCTCCAGCTTGAGCTCCTGTTGTGGGGTGCTAACTTGATGACACTCCACGTCGTCTGCCCCGCCTGCCCCAGCCACCCACCCACCCAGGGGCGGTGTTTAATTTATAGAGCCTCCCCTGTGACATCATTTCCTGCTGCTGTAATTCTATCTCCCCACTTTCCCATTTGCAGGTTATACTCGCTGACCACCAGAGGGACTCAGCCATCTCTTGCTCTGTTTCCAGCCCTTACAGCACCTGTGCCCCCGCCTGACTCTCCTCTCCTACTTACAGCTTTCCCTTACCCCTTCCCCTGACCTTTAGTTCTCCTCTCTCCCACCTAGCCACCTGGTTAACCTACTGGTTCTCTTCATCTGTCTGCTGCATCCCTGCCCCCTCCCCTGGGCACTACTCTCCCTGCCTGTCAGCCTCCTGTCTGATCTATATTTGCTATCCTCCTGGACCCCCTCTGGTTATGACCCCAACTTTTTCCAACCGATCACTAGGAGTCGCTACGGAACTCCCTGTTTTTAGGTCCAACCCATACTGCCCAATGACCGGACATCGTCTTCCTTGACCTTTCCCCTGGTCCTTTCTCCTAGTACCTGAGGTGAGTCTTGAACTTGGTACCCTGTATACCCGAGGTGGTGTCACTACCACGGAACCAAAGTGGCACTAACGGTCTCAGGTAATCTGTCTCCACTTCTTTCCTCCATACCTGTCTTAGCTTGTTAGCACTATGCTTGCCCCTCACCTCTGGACATGCCTCCTGCTCAGCCCATGGCTACTACTGCTGTCCGACCCAACTAGCCCATCACCGTTGAAAGCTAGCCATGTGGCGTTGCCCCTTTCGGGGCAGATACTGGACCCCTCCTACGCATCCGTGCTGGCACTCGGGCATCTGTCAGCCACCGGGTGGTGCTGCCCACCATGTCCTCCCAGCAACCTCTGTCAAACTCCCACCCCTGATTCACAAGTCAGCCTTATCATTCTTGCCTTCCCATCCTGTGCTACCTTGCCCACCCCCTGTACACAGAAACACCCCTCCCATCCCTCCCATGTCTGTCGTAGAAATACCTTTCTCCACTACCTGACCAGGGTGTTAATTATGCTACTCCTCCTGTCAGGTAACATTCACCCCAATCCTGGTCCTGTTCATAACAACCCTGTCGCAGGCCCTGCCGGACTCAGTGTGGCTTCCATGAACATTTGCAGCCTCATGAAAAAATTTGACTCACTCCAGTGCTGGGTCAAATCTCATAATCCTAGCGTCATCTCCTTGACTGAAACCTGGCTGAAAAAATCCACCCCAGACTCCTTTGTCTCTCTCCCTGGATACTCCCTCTTCCAGGCAGACTGGGTTGGTAAACAGGGTGGTGGCTGTGCCATCTCCACTAAAGAAGCCTTCCCTGTACTTGCCCTACCAGCTCCTACCCTTGACTCTGGGGGTCAGGCACTGACACTGAAGCTAACCCTTGACCCGTTAAAGGGCCTGCTCTATCTAACTACTGCTTACATACCCCCTAGAAATCAAACCCCGGCACTAGCCTCCCTTATGGATTACCTCTCCTCGCTGCCTCACCCCTCTGACCGAATACTAGTGGGTGACCTTAACATCAATTGGCTTAGCCCCACTTCCTCCTCAGCTCGTGACTTCTTCGCTGCGGTAGATATGACCCAACTCATCACCCACCCCACTAGGACCAACCCAAAGAGAGGCACTAGTACTCTTCTTGATGTGGTCCTTTCCAATCGCCCCAATTGGATTGTTGACATCCAAGTCCTTCCCGACTCGCTTAGTGATCACTCCCCCATACTTTTTCTCTGGACTTCCACAGTAGCCAAATCATCTGCACAGTCCTTTCCCCAGTGGCGCCTGAAGCCCGGAGGCCTGAAAAACCTCAAGGATCTTCTGGCTTTGATTGGTCGCCTGTTCTGTTTGCCCCTGACATTGACACTGCACTTTCCTTCTTTATCCAAACATTCAATAAAGCCTGTGATATCTTTGCTCCTCTGTCAGTCCACTGATCCAAGATGCAAAATGCTCCCTGGGTGACCCTGGCCCTGATCCAACAACTTAAACATAGGGATAATCTATGGCACCGTGCCACTGAGACTGGCCGGACTAGAGATAGACAGGAGTATGCGGCTGCCAGAAACAAGTCTACCTGGGCCATCAGAAAGGCCAAGGCTGATCATCATCAGGCCTTGCTTACCTCCTCTTGGGGGAATCCCAGAACCTTCTGGGATAGTATCAAACAGTTAAATGGAAGCCCCCCTCACAGATCAGCATCAATGCTTCTATCTCCTCCAATCCTGTCCTTATTGCTAACTGCCTCAATACCTCCTTTACAGATCTCAGCCTATCCTCTAAGGACTTTCGCCCCCCATCTGCACCGGTCTTTACATGCCCGTACTTTCACCTCCACCAGGTCACTGCTCAAGAACTCAGACCTCTCCTAGTCAACGCCCTTAGGAGCAATAGTACGGGTAGTGACACACTGGACCCCTGTATCCTTCGGCAAGTTCTAGATCTGGTCTTTTCACCTATTACCAATCTATTCAATAGATTTCTCTGTCTGGGGCAATTTCCAGCAATCTGGAAAATTGCCACAGTCACTCCCATTCATAAAGGTGGAGACAGGACCCAGGCCGGAAATTACCGGCCTATCTCCATTCTCTCTCCTCTTTCCAAAGCCCTGGAAAAAGTAGTGGCCTCCCAATTTACTGACTACCTCTCCAACTATAACATTCTCTGCCCTGAACAACACGGTTTCTGGGCTGGCTACAGTACCACTACTGCCCTCCTAGAATTCTCTAACTTTCTCCACTCCTCCCTGGACCAGGGCTCCTTGGCTGTGGCTGTGTTTGTAGACCTTTCGAAAGCATTCAACACCGTCTCCCATCCCCTCCTTCTAGATGCCCTCAGTTACTCTGGCTTTGCTGCTGGGCCTATCTCCTGGTGCGCTAGCTATCTGTCAGCCCGCTCACAGCACGTAAAAATTTTGGGGGCCTCTCTCTGGCATAAGTCCCATCCTTTCTGGTGTTCCCCAGGGCTCCATTCTTGGACCCCTACTCTTCTCCCTTTACCTTAACTCCCTCCTGGGCTCCTGTAGTGGTAATATACTATTGTATGCGGATGACACCATCATCTTTGCCACTGATCGTAACCCTATCACACTCCAGGACTCCCTGCAAAGATCCTTTAATAAAGCTGAGGGTTGGTTCAAGGAGCTTAGGTTGGTTATCAATCTCAAAAAAACTAAAACTATGGTCTTTGCTCACCCACAAAACAAGTTTTGCAACTTTCAGCTCCAGATACACTCAAGCTCCAAGCTTATGCTTGACCAAGTCTGCTCCTATAAATACCTTGGAATCCACTTTGACTCCTCCCTCTCCTTCCATGGCCACATCTCAGCCCTTGCCACAGCAGTGAATATCAGACTAGGCATACTACACTGGCACAAAAAGTGTCTCCCCTCCCCGAGGCCCTTCGACTCGCAGTCGCCTCATCCATACTGTCACTAGTGGATTATGGGTTGCCTGTGTATGGCTCAGCTGATCAGACAGCTCTAAACAAAATTCACACCTTACTGAACAAAGCTTGCAGGCTAATCACAGGTGCCCCTAGGCTAACTCACACCAGTCAGTTATATGAGAAAGCTGTATTGCTTGACCTTGATGAACGGCTCAAATATCAGACCTGTATCATAACCAAAAAAAACCTTCTTGGGCTGTCCCCACCAAGTCTGACGGCCACAGCACAACATGCTAACTCGCAAGTGCACACCTGTTCTGCTGACAAAACCACCCTATTGATCCCTAGGGCTAGGACCGTGCACGGTCAATGAGCCTACGTCTACAGAGCCCCCTTCTGGTTCAACACCTTGCCCCCATCCATCTCCGATGCCCCTTCTATATCCTGCTTCAAACCTCCCTACAAAATCACCTAATCAGTATTCGTAGCTGCACTTGCCATTAGTTTTTAGCAGGGATAAACAATATGACAAGGCCACCTGAAAGCTGATTATGACTACTGTATGTTGATTGCTGGATGATACTTTCAGTTTATCACTCGCTATTGTTTTCACTTGATGTATCACCCATTGTTTTGTACCCATTACTGTTTACATACTGTTGTAATGTGACCTACCTTTATGTGACAAGGTACCTTTGTAAATGAGCCTCTGGCTCAAAGGTCTTCCCAAACTGCTGTACTAATAAATAAATAAATAAATAAAATAAATGAATAAAATTATCCGAAAGTTTATTCTTCTTGGCCAAAGCAGCAGATTTTTTGGATCCCGGCATCCCAGCTAGTTCAGAAGACAGAATCTATTGAATAATTACAGCAGGAGCCAACTTAAATAGGGGAAAAAAAAAACACAATCAATGTGATCGAGCAGCAGGATCCTTGTTGTGTTTAGCTTGGCTCATTGGCTGCATCATGTGACCCCCCAAAATGGACATTTTTGATTTGGGGTTTTTACCTGGTTAACAACAAACAAACAGTGTATTTCTGTGATTTGCACTGGAAATCTAGTCCATGTTGCAGCACTTTTGGCCTCAGTTGCATTAGGAATGTGACACATGAATCACTTTATTGATGCAAGCTAAAGTAACGTAGGGGAAAATGTCACAAATTCATCAAAACCTTGAGAAATAGCATACAATGATGTTGACCCATTTGGCATTTTGCAGGTAACATCAAAGATTTGTGCCCATTTCTTGCCATCTAAAAATCCTTCAGTCGAAATTCAGATCTCCCCAATCCACAGTTTTATTGTCTAAGATCATCCAAGTTCAGTTCTCAGAGATCTGAGTCTTTTTTGACCTAACTGGAACCAGACCAGTGCAGGTGTATCTGTACTGCCAAAATGAAGTTTGTTTTAGATTCAGAATCAGAACCAGATCTCACACCAACATAGGCTTACTCAGATTAGTCTGTCTTCGTAATGACTGCTGTTTAAAATAAGTTTTCTTTTTACTATATGCTACATGTCTTTATATTTTATACAAATTCACTGGTCTGACCTCATTATGGACCAGGAGAAAATACATTTACTTCTGTTTCTTTACAACACTGTACTGCTGCACAGAACTGCAGTAGCATACCTTGTCCAAATGGCATTCTTACATAAGGATGCACTTGAACATAGGATGGTGCCAGATTACATTAGGGAGGTTGCTGTTTTTCAGGCTAGTGACTTGGTTTGAATCACAAGGCCTGAGAGTAGATATGGGGCAGTGGAAAGAGGAGTATGTTACTCAGTTGATGGTCTCCTTCTGGGCTGGTTGTTATTCCCACTGCAATACTGCCAACTGGGAGATCAGAGGAGGTAGTGCAGTTTGAGACTATTCAAAGGCATTGAAGACTGCATGTCTAACACCTGCAAATGTGTTGCTGCATTTTGAGAAGTGGCGATACAAAGGGAAGAGCATTGGAAAATGGGGGAAATTTAGTGACTGTGTAAGATCCACTTTGTTGCCTCTGATTCCCGTTTGGCCAGTTTTTTTCCACTAACTGACTCCGCACATCTTATGCAGCCTCATTCAGAAATGAGCGTCTTTTTCCTTTTGGTAGTGTTGCTGCCATCCATTTCCACTCACGAAACCTTTACTTTTTAAATGTCACTATGTATCCCAAGCTTGTAGCTCAGAACTCAAAATTGGGATGAAGGTCATGTGGTCTGCTAAACTGGTTGTGTATGTGGGATTTTACTGTGAAAAGAAAATAAAACATAGAAACCAAGGTTTTTGTGTGATTCTTGATGTGGGGTCAGGTTGCAACTGAAGGGCAGGGAGGACCAGCACCATTTTATAGAGATGTCTTCTGGCCGCATGACTCCCTAGCCCAGTTGGAGGGAGCACGAGCATCTAGGGGCTGAACAAATCCATGGTAAATTTTGGGAGGAGCCAGAATCATTTAAGTCTAGCAGGTCTAAGTGACCCCTGCCGTGAGGACACAGGAAGGAGGATGATGTCTGCAGGGGCAACCACAGGGAGTCTGCAGTTCCACAGGAGACTCTGCAGGCTAGGAAGTGAACCAACTGCATCTAGGGAGGCCAGTGCAGGACTAAATTTGTATCAAGACTGTGTGAAAAGCACCCAGGAATCCAACCTTAGAAAAAGCACCACATTGCATATAGACATGTAAGATGCAAATAATGATTTAAAGTGTTTAAAAAACTGTCAGTGCAATATGCTATAGTTGCATACCTCCAACAAATACAGTAGCCCCAATGAATTTCACTTCTACATCCTGGAGCATTATTAAGGTTCTGCACATACAATATATAATATACAGTGCTCAAAAGAACAGAATTCATGGAATTGTTTAGGGCCACAAAAGAAAATTATATTGTACAGTAACCGAAAACATGAGTTACAGAGGATGGGTGAATTATACAAAACTGAGAAAAGGGGCCAATGGATATCTCAGATGGCTATCACCAGCTAGAATGACAGGCCCAGAGAAATAATAGATGGTAACAGTATGGGAATTTTTTAAAGTAATCTGGATATATTTTACAATATAAGGGACAAGAACTGTTTAATTGAGAAATGACAAGTTGCAAAGAGCAAATTGCTCCACTGGCTTGAAATACACCTATGATGCCTATGACAGCTATGACTCTGTATGTTGTCCTAGCTTCACATTAGATAAGAACCACCTGGTTCACTTTTGGAGAGGCCTAAAATGCAACGGTCATTCCAGCTGGATGTATGATCAAAGTCATTCAGAGGCTAGATTACATTCATTGATGAGGGCTGTGAATGTAGAGGTGTAACAGTATTTGAAGTAGTTGATGGGCCTGTGCTAAGTCACATCTGGGTTAAAGCCACATAAGTAAGCTCATTGGGGCATGTAAGGGCATTGGAAACTAATGTTATTGTTTCATTTTTGTTGGTTGTGAATATAAAGGTGTAGCTTTCTTGATGTAAATTACTAGGTTCTAGCTAAATCTCATCTGGGATGTGGCCACATATGTATACTCAGATTGTAAAAAACAAAAACAAGACGCTGTGTCAGCATGTGGTCTAAAAGCAAAAAAAATGGTTATGTTAAATGCACGCTGAAAATAGAAAATAGAGTTAAAAATCTACGATTCGACCTTAGGTCTTCTTCAGGAAACATCTAAAAGAGAAAAAAACCCATAAAGTTAGTGTAGAGGAGGTAAAATGATATGTATATATATATATATATATATATATATATATATATATATATATAAATGTGGGAAAGAAGAAAGGGAGTCTCGGGAGAAGAAGTGATAAATGGTTAGATTAAGAGAGAATATGTGAAACAAAAAGGTGATGATGGGAAAGATAAAGTATAATAGGAGTGAAAAAGCTAGGGAAGTTCCCAGGAGGGGATTAATTAACAGGGCCTAGTAAGAAGGCTGAAAGGTGACAATTGTGTAAGAAGGAGACAGAGATGGAGACTTATGGTGAAAATGAAAAAATAAATTAAATGAGTACAAAAACAAATAGACTTTAGGGGAAAAAAGGGATGGCTGAAAGATGTTAGAGGAAAATAAGTTTATCATTTGAACCAGAGGGCTGCTGGGAGCCAAGGTGGATGATCAGCTTGACTTCCATGTTTTTTCTATGGTCAGGATCCCAGAAGCCTTGCTGAAGGACACCAGCAGAGAGGTCATTGACATTGTGATCCCTGGAGATAAAGTGGGATACAATGGGTTTAGCAGTTTCACCATTCCTGACTGCTCTGTAATGTTCCCTGAAATGGTCAGCAAGACGTCTACCAGTTTCTCCGATGTAAATAGCTGTACACTTCCTGCAAAGAATGCAATGCACCACATTAGTGGAGGTGCATGAGAACTCCTTGGTGATGTGAAAAACACCTGTAGGCCCCCAAATTTCAGTCACACTGAAAATAAATTTGCAGGTGTAGCAGCAAGTCCTGTTGCAAGGTTTGGTACCTGGGAGGGAGGAACTGTTAGGAGTAGGTAGGCTGCTTTTAACCAGGAGATTCTGCAGGTTAGGTGGCCAGCGGTAGGAGGCAATAGGTGGTTCTGTAAAGGAAGCACCAATGTTAGGAACAGTTTGCAAAATGGGAAAGTTACTGGTGATGATCCAGGGAAGAGAAGGTGTGCTCTGATGGAAAGGAAGCACTAGTGGAATTTGCCGTTGTTCTTGTGTGACAGTATCCTTCCTGCAGGGGTCAAGGTTACGGGGCATGTTACTGACCTGGGAGAGTGCTCTGTCCACTGTGCATTTAGGGTATCCCTGTTGATAAAAAAACTATGCGTTATTTGGGTCTGTTCAGCAAAATCATCCTCTTCACTGCATAACCTGCAAAGTCTAAGAAATTGTGAATAAGGCAAGCCATTTTTTACATGTTTAGGTTGGAAGGAGCTGTGGAGGAGGAAACTGTGAGAGTCAGTGTTTTTGTAATAAATTGATGTCTTCAGACCAGTGTTCTGTACTGACAGCTGGATATTAAGAAACGGCAGTGTAGACAAGGATACTTCAACAGTGTATTGAAGGAAGGGATGGACCGTGGTCAACTTGTCAAGGAAGACTTGGAGGGTCTCCCTGGAGCAGGAGGTGGCCCCCACACAGTCATCAATGTAGCATTTGTAGAGTTCAGGCACAGTCCCTGTGAATGAAAGACTCATGCTCAGATGCCTCACTGAAGCGTGTAAGGCAGCTATGAGATAGATAGATAGATAGATAGATAGATAGATAGATAGATAGATAGATAATAGATAGACAGACAGACAGACAGACAGACAGACAGACAGACAGATATTTATAAAGTGCCCAGTTCCATAGACTCTGGGTGCTGTGCAATACAAATCAACAACAAAATACATATAAACGGCAATTCATCATAAACTTAAAATTCTATCCATCCCATTAAAACCAATATCAATCACTAAAAGTCTGCTGGAACAGGTATGTCTTCAGCCCTTTTTTAAAGGCTTCTACTGAGGTGCATCCCTTAAATAACCAGGAAGGGAGTTCCACAGAATAGGTGACACCACTGAGAATGCCCTGTCCCCAGAATGCCACAGCCTAACTCTGGGAACTCCAAGGAGGCCTCACCCAGGAGAACAGAGTGCCCGGGGCAGTCGGTACGGGACAATGAGATCTTGTAGATAGACAGCTCCCCTTTTGTGTAGGGTCTTGTAGGTCAGGAGCCCTACCTTGAAGACAATCTTCCACCTGACTGGCAGCCAGTGTAGTCCGTGGAGAACCGGTGTAATATGGTCACCCCATCTCACCCCAGTCAATAATCTTGTTGCTGAATTCTGCATCTGCTGCAGCCTGCAGAGGTTGTCACCAGATAACCCTTGGTACAGGGCATTACAATAGTCCAGCCTGGAAATGACGAATGCGTGCACCAATGTGGTCCTCTGGCAGGATCAGTACTTGGATTCATGCAATGTTCTTGAGATGATAAAATCCACTCCTGATAACATCTGACACCTGAGCATCAAGCATAAAACCATCGTCCAGGATCATGCCCAAATCCTTCACCTGTCTAGATGGAGTAAGGGGAATGCCCCCCCAACACTAGGCCAGGGGGTAACCCCTCATAACGCCGTCCACCCTGACAAACTGGATCACAGCAAGTACATCTGTCATGTCTGGGTTAAGTTTAAGCCAGTTTTGAGTCATCCAAGCCTGGATCTCATTGAGGCAGCTGTTAAATACAGAGGCCAACACCCAGGTACTGGGCTCACAGGACAAGCACAGCTGGATATCATCTGCATAGCAGTGAAAACCCAACCCATACCACCTGATAATGTCCCCCAATGGCAGCATGTACACCATGAACAACAAGGACAACAAGACCAAACCCTGTGGTACTTCACAGCACAGAGGCTTCGGGTTAGATGAAGCTAACCCCATCATCACCCTCTGCACTCTGCCTACCAGGTATGACCTGAACCAGTTGATAACATTACCAGCCAGTCCACACCAGAACTGCAGCATTTCATAGGGGATGGCTGAGAATGGTAGAATGTAACTAACTTGATGTAAATCAATAGGTTTGTATTGTCACATCTGGGGTGTGGTCATGCAGCTACCCTCACTAGAGAGTGAAAGAACACAAAAAGAGTGTGCAAGGTTTGCCACCAATAATTCCACATCTCGGTAGGGTCCACTGTTAGGTTTAACTGAAGTGTTGGACTAAGTACTCTAATGACAAGAGTCAATTAGAGATCTGAACAGAGTAGGGTAGGCTCACTAATATAAGGTGTCAGGAAAGTTTCCATAGTCAAGGTCTAGATGAAAATAAAGTATATAGCTCAGGTGTGAGTTGTGTGGGGAGGGTACATAGTCAGCAGCAGGGTATATGGGGCAGCAATCCACAGGAAGATGATCCAGCACAGTGAGTGCTCACTCTATAAAAGATTTGTAGCACTCAGTTCAAAGCTGGCAGAAGCAGGGTTTGAAGTAAACCTGCTTCAAAGCACACAGTCATGGGGTTCATGGACACCAACTGTCCCCTTCCCACAGTGACCCACAGGTTAAGGATCAATTCCTTGGGTTTAGTTGGAGGTAGGGGGCAGCAATGGCAGCAACAACCTCCTCTGAGTTCATGTTGGTGTAGAGTAAGTGAAATTAGAAAATGGGCTTTTTTATTTCCTGGTCACTGATTGGCACATTAACTTTCAATAGATGACCAGGAAATAAAAAGTTCCAGCTCAAGAACCCCCTCATCCATTTGATTATCCCTGAGCGCACCTAGCTTGCTAATTGGCCAAAACCATGTCAAACAATTTCAAATTGCTGCCATTTTGTTTTCTCTCGCTTAGCGAGAGATCCTGCTCTTCTCCCCCAATGCGCGCCACGCACACACACACACACACACACACACACACACACACACACACTGGCAATATTTATTCAAAATGTTAAAATAAGCACTGTAGTTAGCAAAAAAGGAACTTGTGAGCAAAATTACTAACGGTAACTTGAGACCGAGGAGACCACTAGCTCCATTCTTGTCACACACAGTAGTGGTGCTAGAGCTACCGCTGTCTGTATCTCTGTCAAACAACAGCCAATCTCCCTCTGTTTCCTCTGCCAAGAGCCACTCAAGATTTGGACAATTATCACTGTAGTTGGACAAAAGAACCAACTCAGCTGTCCTGTGATATCCTAAAATGGGCAACTGCCACCTCTGCATGACTCTTTCACCTCTACCCCATAATCTGTTGAAGCGCGAGGGATTTTCAAAGTCTACACACAGAAGCAAGTACAGTATTAGACATGGCACCTACAAAATAGTTAGAAGAAGGCATGGGGAAGCGGCAGCACTGGAGCAAAGACGTAATCATGAATGATTTTTTTTTTTACGGCTGCAATCCCCAATGCACCTCAACCCCACTTGCCTTCGTGTCTAGCGATCCTGCCCTGCAACTGGCGCCACTTGTGAATTCACTGATCTGCAGAAGATGAACACAAGTTACAGAGCACTTGATCCTTCATTTACTAGTACTGACCTTTTTAAAGCAGCTTTCCATGCTCTCTCTCCCCTCCCCCCCAAAAAAAGGAACGACAGTTTTTATTTCTCCCTCTACTTTATTGAATTAGCCTAATTGCATCTGAGATCTGTAAACTTGATTCTAGGGCGGTCCATGGGAATCTCCACTCACTGGGGTTCCCTATTAACCCAAGGGGGACTCTTGGGACACAGTTACTATTATGGGTTTTCCTATTTTTTTCCCCATGGACTGTCTGTCCAATGATTAGTGCACCTGGGGCTCTCTGTTTAGGCACCCAGGAATTCTGGAGTGTTCCTGCGAGTGAGAAGGTCTGATATTTCTGGTGTAGGCTGGGAGCTTCAACCTTACATACAGTGGTGTGTTCTTTTCCTCATACAAACATACACTACTTGGTAGTCAGACACTATCTTCTAAAGCCTGCTTTTATAGTTTGGTCTTCTCTGGCAATTAAGGGTTTAACATGACCGTGTCTGTACTGGGAGTCTAGCGGAATTCCTGCTAACACCCCCATGTTTCTAGTTATGGTCCGTTGTTTGAGACATGTTTTTTTCCTCTGTTTTTTCTTTGTTATCTACATCCTGGGGTTCTAGTAAAGGGAGAGGTGAATCAGGGAATGGGGGGAGTTTTGGGAAGATACTGTTAAATATCTTCACCTATGGCTTCCCTTAACATCTGTTCTATCAATGTCAAGGGCATTAATAATGTAGCTAGAAGAGCCAGAATTTTACAAGATTTCAGATGGGTACATTGTCATATAGCATGTATAGAAGAAACAAGACTCTCTGCTTTAGAGCACGATAAGTTAAGGAGGTCTTGGGTGGGAACAGTTGTTTTAGATTCACACCCACAATCCAAAAAATCAGGGGTGGCAATACTGATAAAAAAGGGCCCCCTTTCTCAGTTTGGAAGGTACAGGTAGAGGGCTCAGGATGCCTGATTCTTCTATTGGAGGAATCTAGAGGGTACCCATTACACACAGCCTCAGTTTATGCACCTATCCCCCCAACACGGGAATTTTTCCGATACCTACAGTATTTCACACTCTTTAATCCCTCTCTGGGGCCAAATTATTATTGCAGAAGATTGGAGCTGTGTGGAGAACCATGTTCTGGATAAGAATCCAGCTCACAAAAAAGGGTAATTGGCTAGTTCCAAATTGTTAAGGACACTTATTTCAGAGTTTAACCTATTAGATTCTTGGTGCTTGCAAAACCTGGAGGGGTAAGACTTTATGTTCTATTCCCCAGCAACAAATTCTTATTCTAGAATTACTAGATTTTACACCCAGAAGGTATAGGCCCACTCTTTTCAGGAGGTGCTTACTCAACCAGTGACATTGTCTGACCACACTATGATTTTTGGCCATGGTCAGATGGGATTCCATGGGTGGGAGGGGGAGTTGGAGATTTGATTCAGGTCTCTTACATGATAAAGTGTTTGTAGATTCTCTTAAAGATGTGATCAAGCACTATTTAAATGAGAACCATGAACCTGACTCCTCTCTCAAATTCATATGGGATGGTTTAAAGGTGGTCTTGCATGGTTATCCAGTGGTAGTCAAAGACATTGCCAGCTATTTCCAGATATTTCATGAAATTTCTGAAGAGTTTCTCTCTGCTGCCCCTACTGTTTAACTGCAAAAAGCATCAGATATTTCTGGAAATATCACAGAAATTTCGGGAAATAGCTGGCAGTGTCTGTGGCTACTGCTGTATTATTGCCCATACATCATAAAAAAATAAACAACACCACTTAAT
This sequence comes from Neoceratodus forsteri, assembly GCA_016271365.2. Classification (NCBI taxonomy): domain Eukaryota; kingdom Metazoa; phylum Chordata; order Ceratodontiformes; family Ceratodontidae; genus Neoceratodus; species Neoceratodus forsteri. The sequence goes on from CM028133.1 coordinate 119,534,657, forward strand.
AATTCCATACAATTTTAGAGGATATTGGGGATTTGGAGAAGGAGCATAAGCAGGCAAGGGACTGGATTCTACTCCCTAAACTTCAGAAAGCTAGGGCAGTGTATGATGATTTGATTCAGTGCCAAAGCAGAGAATGTGCTGAGGTTCACTAAGCAGAAATACTATGAGTGGGGGAAGAAAGTAGGCAGACTGCTTTCTCTCTACCTGCGGAAGCAGGAGGCTGACAGACATATTCCCAAAATTCATAGAAGGGGTGACCTTGGGAAGATGGCTACACACCCCAACCAAACTGTAAATGAGTTTTTTGAGCTTTATACCCATCTTTATAGCAAAGAGAGGGGTCCTGACCATGCCCAAGGGGTCACTGACTTTTTGGAGATAGTGGAATTTCCCCTCATTATCTCTGGAACAAAGGGGCTTGTTGGAGGCACTGATTACAGAGGGTGAGGTTATGCCGGTCATTAGATCTCTCAATACGGGTAATGCCCCAAGCCTCGATGGGTTTACAGCTGAGTTTTTAAAACATTTTGTAGCAGATTTGGCTCCCCTGATGACTAAAGTATGTAATGAGGCCCACAAAGAAGGAGCCACCCCCGAAACCTGAGGAGCTGCTATGATTACGGTATTACCTAAGCTAGGTAAGTATCCCCTGGAGTGTTCTAGCTACCACCCTGTCTCCCTCTTAAATGAGGATGCAAAAATATTTACTAAAATTATTGCTTTGCACCTCCAACTGTTAATTCCTTCTCTGGTGCATTCCAATTAGATGGGATTTATTCCTGGGCACCACGTCCAAGACAATATTCGCTTTGTTTTGAATGCCCTGTCTGCCTCCAAATCTTTTCCATCTCACACCCTGCATGCAATGATCTCTCTGGATGTGGAAAAGGCATTTCACCACTTAAACTAGGTTTTGCTAGATCATACTCTTAAAAAATTTGTTTTTGGGGATAAATGAATTGGAAATCGTTATAGAGAACCTTGGTCTCAGGTGAAAGTAGATGGGGTTCTCTCAGCCAGATTTAAAACAGAAAGGGGAACTAGGCAGAGTTACCCACTCTCTCCCCTCTTATTCGTTCTCAGTATGGAATCTCTAGCTGCCATCATTCAGCAATCAGACACTTACCAGGGTATTGGAGTGGGAGGGGGCAAAGCTTCTAGTATCTGCAGATAATCTATTATATGTTGCAGTCCCAGTGCATTCAGCTCCCTGTCTTGAGTCCATACTACATCATTTTGAACAGGTGGTGGGATTCAAGATCAATGAAACAAAAACAGAAATGCTCCCAATGAGACCAGTCCCTGCGGGGACCCTGCCAGTGGTGGGTCAGTTTAGATGGGTGAGGAATGGGTTTAAATGCTTAGGTATTTGGATTCCTTGAGATCTAAGCACATAATACCATACTAATCATTTTAGATTGCTACAAGCTGTCCAAGCAGACTGTATACATTGGAATGAGCTCCCTCTGTCCTTATTCAGTCAGATAGAATGTATTAGAATGATTGTGCTGCCACATTTCCTTTTTCTGTTTCTCTCCCTACCTTTAAAATCTCCTGGCTCCTTTTGGAGAGCTCTTAAAACTACAATATCTAAATTCATTTTGGCTGGCAAGCCACCCAAGGTTCATTGGCAAACATTGTTGAGGGCTAAATACCAGGAGGACTTAGGCAACCTGACACATGTAAATACTTTTGGGTAGCCCAGTTACAGACTCTGCTGCCATTAATGGCAAAGGCTGAGGCTCCATTATGGGTAGAACTGGAGAAGTCTTCCTCCTCTATTGTCACTATAGAGGATTTAGTTTTTATGGATAAGGCGCTGGACTTCAGAGATTAGTTTTAGGTAGCCCATGGTCGGCTGTCCTGAAAGATACCTAGCAGGAATTATGTCAGAAGTTTGGACTGGAGATAAAAATAAGACTATCCACACCAATATGGGCTTGCTTGGATTTCACTCCCATTAAGATGGCTACAGGGTTCAGGAGATGTGCCAAACAGGGACACTGCCTAGTGGGGCAAAATACATTCAAATCATATCAACAGCTAGCCCAGGAATTTAGGTTGCCCCCAAGACCTATTCAGATTGCTTCAAATTAGGCATTTCTTACTTGAACAAGACAGAGAATTTCACCTAATGGATGGAATCACTCCACTCCTAGAGTTCCTTCTGCCCTTGGTAACACAACATGAGGAGAGGTGAATGGTCTCAAAAATGATGGCTTTGCTTTTTAATCTGGATCCTGACCCTCTAGGCTACCTTAGACAAATTTGGCATACAGAAGCCAGATTTCAACTGGGAGATGGAGAATGGCTTCAGGTCTGGAGAAGCATCCACTCCACCACAGCCTCAAGCTTTTGGAGGAAATTTAGATGGCATGTGGTACTATGTTATTTCTGCAATCCTGTGATTACTAAACACTGCGGACAACACTCCTCAGAGTTGTGCTGGAGGGGGTGCACAGAGAAGGGTATGCACACTCACATTTTCTGGGTCTATCCCAAACTAAAGGGATACTGGGATTTGGTTAATGTGATGGTTGCAAACATATTTGAAATTTCACCACCAATTAAACCACACTATTGGCTGCTAGGTTTACTGCCTCTGGGCATTAAATCAAAGGCCCAATGATTTCTATATAATATTATGGTAGCAACTGCCCTTAAAGCCATCACCCAAAAATGGCTAACTCCAGAGTTACCCACGTTAGAGTCCTGGTATACACTGTGCCATCCGAGTATTAGAGATGGAGAAGCTCACAGCCAAATTAAGACTACTCAAAGATAAATTTACAGCTTGAGGGCTAACTTTTTTCATTTCCAAGCTGCAAAAAAAAAATAGAGATATTCTGGAAATACTGGCAGAGCACAGTTAGGATTAGATATTCAGAGTATTTAGCTAGATGTGGTTTAACCAGATGTTGAGCTAATGGGTCCAGGGAGAAGGACTATAAAGATGGACTTGGCTTAATAAAAGAAGGTATTCCCTCACTCCCAGCCTCCTTCATCCCCCCCCCCACACTGGGGGATTTGGTCTCCCAAAAACCAACCTAGGACTTGTGGTAATTCAGTTTTATGTGTTCAGGACACCTTCTCGCTTTTACTCTGGGATGTTTTAGAATCTCTAAATGTTGCCTTTTCATGTTCTGTTTTTTAGTTGTTCTTGGGTTAATTATTGTTTGATATATATCTTTTTATTGTCATTTTAAGTTGATATCTGCCTCATGTATAAAATGTAACAGGGATATAAGAGAAGAGATTGCCTGGCTGCAAAAACACTCCATTAAATTATTTAGTGGAGTGGTAGCTAGGTTAAAATGTTATTATTTTTACTCATATTTAATTATCACTCTCTGTACTTAATGGAATATTTTATTTGTCTTTTTTAGCCCTGTGAGGCCAGACCATATTATGTTTGTGGATGCATTGTGTTTGCATGTCCATTGAAAAATTGAACAAATATTATGATTAAAAAAAGAAAGAAAACGGAAATGGGGAGATCACATTGCATGTAAGGGATGGTACCACATCAGTGAAAAATAACTCCATCAAGACCAAGGGGGAATGGAAACACTTTGGATACAAATGGTGAAGGGACGATAAAACCTTAAGCTGGGGTGGTCTACAAGCCCCCAAACCAGACTGCGTCAGAGGCAGAAACATAAAAAAGAAGGCTGTTGAAATAAAGAGGGTAATCCCAATGGGTGATCTAAATAGGCCAGATGCCAACTGGGACAATGAACAATCAACATCGGGCAATGGGGGATACCTAGAGGGACCGATTTCTGATGCTGCATGTGTGGGAGCACAACAGAGATGTGGCCACCATAGATCTGATGATCTCAAATTAAGATGCCATCAAGGGAGAACAGGTTAAGGCCTGTCTGGAGACCAGTGAATGCAAAACCATGTTGCTTAGCATACAACTCAGGTGATAACATCCCTGAACAAAAACACAGGTGCTTGCCTTCATGACAGTGAACTTCAGAATAGTGAACTTCAAGAGGATGATGGACCTCCTGCAGGTTCATTTCAAGGAAGTGAGAAATTTAAAGGGGTTGAAGCAAAGTGAGAAGCCATCAAAAGTGCAGTTCAGGATGTTTTCAGATGCTGGATAAATGCAGTGAGTAAGGCCAGTAAGTTGAAAAAGTCAATTTGTTTCTCCACAGTAGTCAGGAATGTGGTAAGGGTAAACCAGATAGGCTTTAGAGAGTATTAATGTGAGAAGACAGCAGAGATGTAAGCAAGCATATCAGAAGTGTTTGAAGATAGTGAGGCAGCAGTAATGAGGGGCAAGGAGAGACAGAACTTAGACCTCTGGAGGGCAGTGCTAAAGAGTTCATTAGATGTATTAGGAAACAGAAGGAAAGCAAAGAAAGGCATAGAAGGCTGAGGACGTGTGAGTTGTAGTTGGTCAAGAATTCTTGGATTGCAAACCTACCTAATGAATAGGTTTCCCAAAACAGTGGCAACCCTTTTCTGGATTGCTCTAAAAATCCAGGACAGGGCAACAAACAGATGTTAGAAATTGAACGCATAACAACATAAAAAGTACTAAAAGGATTCTGGAGTCTTAAGCTAAACAAGGCATCCAGACCGGGTAAGCTTCTTCCCAAGGTACTGAGGGAGACGGAGGTTGCCATGGCAGGACTGATGGCATACCTATTTAAATGTTCTCTGGAAACAGGGGTTGTCAAAGACACAGGAGAGTTGCAGTTGTGGCCAGATAACTATAGGCTGGTAAGCGTGACCTCTGTAGTGCAGAAGCTACCTGAGTCTATCATCAAGAAAAGAATGGTGGAATTCCTCAAGATAAATGACCTGCAGGATAAAATCAGCATGGCTTTAGAAAGGGCAGGTCTTGCTAGATGAGCCTTTTTCAGCATGGTGTCACAGGCAGCAGATAAGGGCCAGGCTGTGGATGTTATGTACTAAAACTCCAGAAAGGCCTTCAACTCAGTACCACACAGTAGGCTAGTGAAAATGCGGAGGAACTTGGGAATGGCAGATAACTTATCAACCTGGATAAGAAACTGGTTGGGAGATAGAAAATATAGGGTGGTAGTAAATGGGACTCATTCAAAAATCAGGATGGTGACTAGTGGGGCACCATATGCTTTGGTCTTTGGATGGTTAATCTTCAATATATTCACCTGCAGCATGAAGAAGGGTGTGCAAGGAATGATTTACCTGATCATAGATGACACAAAGTTATGTGGCATGGTGGACAAGGAGGAGTGAGTCAAGGATGAATAGTGAACTAGAGAAACTGAAAAAATGGTGCAGGATTTGGCAGTTTCAATTCAGTGTAAAAAAAAAAGATGCAGAGTTATGCAAATTGGCAAAAATAAACCCAAAACAGAGAATTGGATTGGTGGTGTCAAAATAAACTAAACAACAGAGGAAAGGGACCTTGAGGAAATTATCAGTGATTATAGCAAATCATCCACTGTGTCCAACAAGGTATATGTGAAGACTAACAGAATGATGGACTGCAAAGCCATGGGCATCACCAGTAGCAGGAAGGAGGTGATCCTGCACCTCTTTAGATCTCACATGAGGCCACACCGAGGGACTGTGATCACCTGGTAACAGTGTATTGGAGGACCATCAAGATGGTGCAGGGCAGGCAGGGAAAATCAGACAAGGAAAGGTTATCAATCTGAACATGTACTCACTACAAGACAGAAGTAAGAGAGGATATGTCAGTTTGAAAATGTTTGTGCGGGACACCAGTGAAGATGGAAAAGAAAAGTTTGGAATAGGAAAGGATGGTGGTCAGGAGACCAGACCTGGAAATCTGGGGAGGGGGAATGGCTATTTTATTTTTTAAATATTAAATGCTGAATACTTCTGCCCATATACAAATAGTGAAAACTATTCAGGATTCATTTGTGAAGCCTGATATCAGTGATAATTAGGAATTAATATGTCGGCCCTGCACACTCTTAGTTTCAAGAGGGTGGGACAAGTGTAAGGGATTGGTAGTTGTAAAAGCAGAAAGGAGATGGGAATGCAGCTAAGAATCAGATTGGGCTATTAGTAGGGAGCTCTGTCAAGAGCCCTTCCAGAAAAAGACAGGAGTAGAGGTATGTAAGATCAGAGCACACTGGATGAACCTTTGTTCTTTTTCTGACTGTAAAGCATTTCTATTTTTGTGACATACTGCAGGGTGCAGTTCTCAATGACTTGTACTGCAGAACATAGTGTACAGCATGTCAAATTTCTCTGAATGGAGGAAAATTTCTGCATTGTAATGCTCAGAACAGATAAAATTATTGACTCAGTGTTAAGAATGACTCTTTTTATTCTTGATCAGCATTTAGAAGTACCCTTGCACTTTCCATACACAGGGTCGCAAAACTAAATTTGCATGTTGCATGTCTCTTATATTTCAGTACACATCAGAGTTTATGTAAGACAGGTTTCTTAGAAACTGACACTAAGGCCCTATACACATTACAAGTGAAGATTTGTACCGTTTTAAATAACGGTTTCAAAACATTTTAAAACTCACCACAGCAGCCTGTCCACATTATTTTTCACCAAATTTGAACTCGGTTGTAACACAGGCAACTCCCGTCCGCATCAGCAGTGAGTAACGTTTTCAAACTCGTTAATCCAGCCCAACTGTAGCACGCTTATGTTGTGGCATTCAACCCAGGATGCATCTTGTTACTCCCAACCTGCATTTCGGCAATATTGTAAACAAACAACGTGAACTGCCATTCAGGAAGTGTTTGTAACTGCAGTGTGTGTTTGCTCATTAGTGCATCAGTAGTGCGTGCTAATTTGTGCTACAGCATTGTAATCGGCCAAAACCTGATGAATGTTAAATTGTGACAGCCTGTCCCAGCAAGCATTTCACCCTGTCACATGATCCACATCAAGTATCACCTTGGTGATCAGTTGTTTAGACATGGAGTTCTGCAGAGGGGACATATATAGTCTGATTTTATGCATGCTGGCAACTCATCAGGCTCTGTCAGTACTTGCTGTCAAGAGGAGAACTTCTGAGATAAGGCAGAGATCATTGCTTAGCACAGCACATTCCAGAATGAGACAGCAGCACATTATCAAATCTCTAGTTGTCATGCAGAGTATTCTGACTGCTGGGTATGTCTCGAATTCCCTACATAGGCGTGTATGGTGTGTGGATCGTTCCTCAACTTGGTGGAATGATACTGTGTTGACCCACTGGGATGATGAACAGTGGATATCTAACTTCCGTCTCAGTAAAGGAACATTCACATTGCTATGTGATGAGCTGTCACCTTACATTGCACGTAGCAATACAAGATTTCAGCAAGCAGTGTCAGTTAGTAAGTGTGTTGGGATCACCCTGTGGCGGCTAGCAACAAATGTTGAGTACCGTACACTTGGACATCTGTTCGGGGTTGGACGCTCCACCGTGGGTGAGATCATAAATGAAGTGTGTCGTGCCACCGTGCAAGTCCTCCTACCCAAAGTGATTGTCATTCAAAACCTAGATGAAATAATGGCAGGTTTTGATAAAGAATGGTGGTTTTCCCATTGCGTCGGTGCTGTTGATGGCACTCATTTTCCCATTTTATGCCCACCTGGTAATGCAACAGAATACTATAACTGGAAGTGCTACTATTCTGTGGTGATGCAGGCAGCTGTTGATTACCGTTACAGATTCATTGACATAAATGTTGGTTGGCCTGGTAAAGTTCATGATGTTAGAGTACTTAAAAACAGCAACCTGTATTGTAGAGGGCAATCTTTTTCCAAACAGTGATCGGGAAATAAATGGTGTGATGGTGCCTGCTTTGATTCTGGGTGATCCTGCATATCCCCTCCTACCACGGCTTATGAACCCATATGCTGATTATACAGACCCCGGTAAGAGGAACTTTAATTACAGGCTGAGTAAGACACGTATGGTTGTTGAATGCGCCTTTGGAAGACTAAAAGGCAGATGGCATTGTCTGCTAAAAGAGCGAGTTCAGCCTGGAAGCATTCCATATATTGCTGCATGCTGCGTGCTGCACAATATATGTGAGAGTAAGGGGGAGTTGTTCAACTCTGGGTGGTTGGCTGACACAGATGGTGTTGTTGTTCCTCAACCCGACATTGAACATCATCAGGCGTATGATGCAACAGTTGCATCTCAAACAAGACAGGCAATCTTGATCCGTGATGCCCTATGTGCTTATTTTGTACAATGCCACATGTGTAGTAACATATTGCTGAGGTGGATAATGTCATGTTTAGTCACACTACAGTAAATGCAGCAAGTTAATAAGCACACTGCACCAGTAGTAACCTTGCTGATGTTGTGTGTTGTGTCACACAGACAATATTTGTAATATATGTTCTTAATGCACTTCTGATATATATGCAGTATAAAGTATGAAGCAGTTTGTATCATTAAAAATATTGACTTTTTTATTGCAAACAAACATTGTTACTGTTCTACATGAATTGCTGTTGTCCCATGAAAGGGAACAACAGTAATTCAGAGAGAAGTTGTATTTCTGCAAGTAGCAGATTAAAAACCTGTTATGAACTGTTTATATTTTAAAAAATGTTCTTTAATGTACTGTTCTATTAAAAAACATGGCGGTAACAACACAAAGGAAAAGCAGTACCGAACATACATTTTTGTACGTAACATTTAATTATTTCAACAATACTGAACATTTTTATATTGTGAAATTGATTTGTAACAATTCTTAGCAGTTTGGATGTTATGTGACAGCATTAAAGTTAGTTGCAGGTTTTCTATCTTTAAACTGTTTATTAAATTATGAACTGCTGTACTGATCATAACTGTGCCTTTGACAACAGTAACACAAACAAATATTGATGAATTTCATCTCAACAAGTGTAAGACGTGTTTATTGGCCATAGCAAACAGTTACACACACCGCCTTTGCTGTTTTATGCAACATAACAGCTTCTGCTGCCCATCCTTTTAACAGTACAGGGGTATTGTATCAGCAACAGCTAAGATGTCACAGACTTGTCCATGTGAAATAATCAGAATTCAGTTGTTCACTGTATGACTGCAAATGAGTACTGTTTGGTCTACATTCATCAGTAGCAGTATGTTGGGAAACAGAACCGGACACATAACCAACATTTTCATGAGTGGGAGTCATATTATTGTTGACAGGTTGACTGTCCTGCATGACATTCGGTTACTGATACAATACCCCTCTACTGTTAAAAGGATGGGCAGCAGAAGTATTTCCCGAGGTCATTACAGTGAAAGGGGATGGTGACTGCATGGCGTTGGCATGGACCGTGGCAGCTGCAACTTGCATCTGCATTGGTCGCTGTGCAACCGAAGGTGCAAACATTGCCATATTCCTATGGAACAATGATGCAGTTTGTTCCATCTCCCATGTTCTTAGTCGTTCTTCCATCTCTCTCTCTCTCTCTCTCTCTCTCTATCGTCCCTAGCCCTTTCTCTCTCTTGTTGCAACAGCTGATTGTGCTGCTCAATCAACATTTTATGTGTTGGTTCAAACATGGACTCAACTATCTCATGCATTTTTGTCAGTTTCTTTTTCCTTTTTCTTCCGTAGATTGAAAAGAGGCTCAGTGTTGCAGGTTCTCTTCCCTGATGACACAGCTGATGGTGGTGCTGCATGGCTGGATCCTGGTTCTTCTTCTTCTAATGCATCTAGGGTGTTATCACATGGGTCATGGATGGTAGTAGAGGACTCTTCCACTGATGAGTCCTGGCAACCCTCATGGTCTACAAAACAAATCACATTTGGTAATGTTAATATGTCTGATAACAGCTGTATGGCAAGTGCCAGGCGATGCAGTTCCATGTGGAGATGCTTTTTGTGCACTTCACACCCCCAGCACCACTGTCACCAGACACAGCGGCAATATATGTTATGTCATTATGTCATTAAAGGCAGTATGCGCAAGTATGGAGAATACTTTGTGCAGACAAAGCAATGCACAGCATCATGTTTGCTGATTCCACCATAGTGACTCTACACTACACAGACACATCTGTGACTGCAGGGTGTGGGTGGAGGGACTACAGTGCTCACGAATAATGGGTTATGTGTGTGACATCACATTGCATGTACCTGACTGCAGGGGTTCTGGATCTGGGTACTCTTCTTCAATAGGTGGACATGGTGGCTCAATAGACGCTCCCTCAAGGACAAATGCAGGGTTTGAGGTTGGTCGAATACCAAGAATTCTGTCCAGTTCATCAAAAAATGGGCAGGTGATCCTCTTGCCACCAGATCACCTGTTGTTATCTTTCACTTTATGGTATCTCACTTTAAGCTGCTTTATCTTTTCCCTGCATTGCTTTGCAGACCTTTCTATGCCTTTCTCTAATAGGAAGTCTGCAATTTTCTGATAAATCTTGGTGTTTCTGTGATAGTTGGCCAACTCCTCCTGAACCCAATCCTGGGACCAGTACTCAATTAGGAGTTTAGTGGCCTCTGCTGTCCAGCTTGCAGAACGGTCAGTTATTCTACCACAGTCGCGATATAATCTCCTGGAAGGGCACTATGTGGGGAAGCACTAGCACTAATTAACTATTGAATGTGTATTCACCACACAGGCTGAGTGTGTCTGGTTTACTGTACTAAATACTAAGTGATGCAGACAATTCGTCTGTCAACCTCCATGAGCACTTTAATTTCCTGCCGCTAGACACTCTGTTGGATGGCAACGCTCTACAGCCTCACTGCAGCTGCACTTTGGGATTGCTTGCCAGGAACCACTGGAGGACCGAAGCGCTCAGCACGACACTGGAATAGAGTTAGAATCTCACGCCCGACCACACCACAAGGTAACACGCTTTCCTCTTGTAAAACGGTTTTGAAAACGGACTTGAGACTAGCTCGCAGCAGGGTTTAAGCACAGTTTCTTAACACGCTTTGAAACTGTGCTTAAATGTGGACGGGCGCCGTATTTGCACGACTTAAAGTGTTTTAAGCACCTTAAAATGTTTTAAGTGGCCTGATGTGTACAGGGCCTAAGTCTACTGCTTAACAACACAGTCTTTACTCAGAGTCTTTTTACAACACTATTTCATTCCGTTGTATTTCCCACTGTCTTGGTGATGCATTCTGTACTATCTGGGCTGACTAAATTAGTTGACCTGTCAGTGTTAACCCATCTTGGCCTTTGTGCTATTCACACTGTAACAGAGAACATAAAATACCATTGTGCAAGAAGATCACACTTACCAGGGTTAATTTTCTTGTAAGTTGCTACTGGCAAACTGATTGCAAATTGGTGCTGCTAGTTCCTATCTTTTCCATTATTGTCTCAGATTATTACAGTGTCCATGTCCCTGTAAACATGGAGGGATGAATGGTGCCAGCTGACAAAAAAAAGTTGCTTTTATTCATAGAATACTTGGAAAGAGAGTGCCCGATTAACTGCAAGTTTAACAAAAGCCTTGTCTTTATTGATTTATATTTGGGTTCAATTACCAAGAACATGCCATAGGTTAGGAAAATACCCCATTTGAATGGACGACTAAGGAGGAGACAGAAGCAGGAGCAGCATGCAAATGTACATTCACATTTACACAATACATTTTCCTAAAGAGGGCAGAAAAGTACTAAGATTAGTATTTAACAACAATGACACATTTCACTGATTATTCAGCATGGAATCCCATATTCTCATTGATTCATTAGCAGTCATTTTCCCACTATTAATGAACCGCTAGTGTAAACAGAACATGGGCCCCACTGCTCAAGCACTATGGTATAATCGTTTTTACATTAAAGTGGGGCCTTCTTTGACTTATTTTAATTCATAAAAAAACTTTGTGACATACCTCTCAACCATATGACAATCGAACATCGACACCTCTACTGTGAATGACGGTACAGCAATACTGCGATGGGTTGCTGTACTCTCTCCACAGGATCCAGGCACTGCTTTCTTACTGTCAAGCACCCCCTCCCTGAATCAACTCTGACTCAGACTTGATTATCTTAAGTACAGGAGGTGCAGGGGGCAGAGCCCCCCACATTGGGGGTTTGGGGGCAAATCCCCCCCCCCATGAAAACAAAGTGTTCTCAGATGGATTTATGCCCGACCACAATTGTGGTCGGGCATAAAACCATTGCTGTAACATCGATCAGAAAAATATTTGTCAAAACAGCATCGTATAGACCCTCTCAGCTACTATGAATTTTGCATAGCACTATGATTTTTTACACTCAAAGTTACCCTTGCTCTGTCAAGGTTTACTGATTTCCTCATAAAGACAGAGTTGTTTCTGGACACACAAACTACTAAGTATTGAACTAACTTGATAGAAACATTACTTAACACTAAACAAACTGTACCCCATATTCTTAGACATACTATTCTTTAAAATGAGAAAGTGCTACACATTCTGCCAATGTGCTTTAAATTTTGAATGCCAGTGCTATGCATTTTAATGCTGAGAGGATGAGAGCTATACCTTTTGGGGGTTATATTAGCAATATGGCTCTCTTGGGCGGGATATAGTCACAATATATCCTTGTGTATTGGATTCTATGAGTCAGATTATGCCCCAGGCAGGTAGTCACCCTTAGGTGCACCCCATGCACTTTTCTTCCCCCTCAGGGCATTATCTGACTTAAAAGGTCCTCATTGTCAGGCCACACTGCACAAGAATATTTTATATGTGAAGATATATTTATATATGTAGCTTAAGGTTCCCAAGGAGCAGTTTAGTTTTCATTTCTTGGAATTTTGTCTGACACTAAAACAGTTTTTGATCACAGTGCCATCTTTGCCATCTCCACAGCTGGATGACCTAGTGCCATCAGATCTGCCTGTCCTCTTCTTTCACCTACCACAATATAGTGGGTACTCATTACCTAAGGGGGGGCTACAGGTGTGACCACACCACATGAGTTAAAGCTTCTAGGATCTCCATCTAGTGGGAGAAGGTTGCCTGTGTGGTGTCTGACCACACTCTCCAGGGAAAAGACCTGAAGGCCTAGAAGGTGGCTAAAATGGAATACAGAAAGCAGGAAATTGTACTAGCAAAGATGTAAAGGCATCATATCGTAAAATCGAAAACAATGTATGTAACTTTTTGTTTTTATCCGTGTTGCTGCTTGACAATAAATCATTGGTCTGCAGCAATGGAAGTGCACATTTAATACTTAGTGGATCTGTCCCACAAGCTGTAGAATAGTATAATTTTCAGCGTTGCAGTAATCGGCCAGTTTATGGTGGTGAGATTTGCAGAACTTCAGCTTAGCATTAAACCGTGATACTTTGAACAGTTATGTGTTAAACAATTAAATATTAAGGGTCCATAATCTGTTGTTTTATAATGTAAAATTGATTATAATACATGGAAGGGACTTCTCCATATAGAAGAAATCCATGTGCTGATACATTACATATCCATCCATTAAATCCATATACCCATTAGTTCAAAATATATACAGTACGTCCAAAACCAAATCCATATACAGTACCATATGAACTAAATCTATATACCACAGCAACAAAAAGAAATCAAATATTTATTTTTACTAATTAGCATCTAATTAATCAGTTAACAACAACTTACCATTGCTTAGGATAATTATTTGCTTGCAGAGAAAAAAAAAAAGATTTCTTAAGATCTGTACTCAGCATGGACCTGGAAATCCCAAGATGTAACCAAAAAACTGGTTGAGATTCTGTCTGTTATGTAGGTACCTTAGTTTGGAATAGTATCCCACATAATCTAAGAACAACAACTGGGAGAAACACTTGGAAGAAGATACAAAACAGGCTGGAAAATAAAGCACATAAATCTAGATTGTGCTGTGCAATTTAACATAATAGTAACATGAAATTGGAATAAGAAGGCTATTAAATGAAGTATGGTATAACTTTTACTTGTTTATTTGAGTGTTTATGTATACGGTATTTATATAGGTGTCTTCATTGTATCAGTCAAAGTATTTATAATGTACTTGAAACAATGAATTTGTAACTGTGTTTCTTTGTTCTGTACTATGAACCTCATTGTAAATGAGCTTTTAGCTCAATTGAGTACATTCTGATTCATAAGATTTTCTATAAATAAAAAGTTAACAGCAACGACAATTATTCAAGAAATATGGGTGTTTCTGCACTACCAATTTTGTCTCAATCATTCTTATGTATTATATAAAAAAAAGCTAGGAAAATGTATGTTCATGTGAAGTAAGGACATCTTAGGGGCTACTGTAATCAAAATTCCACTTGGCCTTCATCTTTATGGTTTATTACTTCATTAGCCCACACTGATTTTTTGTTTTAATTTCCCTGTGCACAATACTTTCACAGCATTTATTTTGTGCAGTATTTGGACACAAAGGTTACTCTATATATATAATGCTTTTAATACAAATCATCTTGATGTTTTAATTTTATAAGAGACATTTAATTTGAAGAAATTCAAACAGTATTTAAATTGTGAGTAGTGAATTGTGGGGGATAATCTCTGAGGCACCCCACAGTCATGACATCATGGGTTGTACACACCTGATAGGTTGCTTGATGCACATGTGACTTGAAGAAAGTCCATCCCCCACCTGAGAGGGGGGTCTGCTCTCCTATGGTCAGTTCTTATGTGCATCAAAAACAGGTTGCAGCACACTCTGGAGCTCCAGTGTGCTTCTTGTAAAGAACAATGTTTATCATAAAGAACAACTTCATTACTAAGGTAAGAAGCCACCTGGCTAAGCCATTTATTAATATCTTACAACAAAGATCAAACAAGACCACAAGAGTATGTTTCTGCAGATATGCAACTGTTTAAAATTGCAAAACTGGCAGTCTTACAGATGTTAGCACTGTGGCTTCTACTAGTGTCAGTTGTCTAGGAAAATGTTGGCTGAGAAATTGCCAGCACAGTATTCAAATTATGAACATTATCACATTGTGCAAGTATAATGATTATTAGCTACCCGAACACCCCTGCTAGTGGTGCCAGGAACTAAAATAATGTTTGACCCACATAATTGACCACAAGGGAGGCAGCATAGTACAGTGGTTTAAGGCACTGAGCTGCAAATCTGGAGACTTGGGTTTGAATCCCACAGCCCCCACTTGCAAAAGGTACTCTCAAACTCACCCAGAAAAGTTTCCTTGCATTAGAAAATGCTTAAAATGCTTGAGCTGGATTCAGACATTACTGGAATTCAGTGGCACTAAATCAAAGCACCCGCAACCACTTTGTGCTATTTTCTACCCAAAAACAGTCCCACAGAGAAAATAAAGCTCTATGGACCAAAATGGAGCCACCCAAATGTTATTTTATGGCCACAGGTTCTCAAACAACTTCTAGCAGCATCCCATCCCCCCTACTTCTTTCTTGTTCCAAATTTTCTGCTACATGAGAGCTGCAAGCTGACTGGCTCTCAGCTCTCATGAGATTTCGGCCACCATCTTAGATGAGGATAAACAAACAAGATTTGATTAAATCCAACATATCTTGCAGTGGAGAATGGAGCTATGAATTTCTACAGCTTCTCAAGGCAAAGTCCCCTAACTTTTAACACTAACCATGAGAGAGAACCGAAGAAACATACTTTTACAGAACAAAAAAAAAATGCTTCTGCCCCGAACTGTATCCTATTAGACAAGCAGCAGTGCTGAGGATTCCTCCTTCAGTTTACCACTGACAAGCCAAGGATTAGCTAACATTTAACTAGCATAACTATAAATCATATGCACTATAAAAATAGTCGAGAGTATATTACAGATTGTACCATTCAAAAGTAAGGTTTATTTGTTCCCTAATTTGATCCCTGTCATCCAAACCCTGAATTTTGGGAAACCATAGTTGTACTTTGTCTTCTAACCAGGAGAGTGGCCAAGCAGCAGCAAGATAATCTGGTGCCAGTCAGAAACAGCCAAGATCTGAGCGCTCATGCCCATTTTATGTTTTTCTGCATTGGGACAAAGAAGCAGAGAAAAAATTATTTTTTTTTCAGAGGTGCAGAATACTGTAGCATTAATTAAAATAAACCTTTAGGATTGGCGATGCAGCAAATTTTTAATTCACCAGTGATACTGACATAAAGTCAGAGGCACTCAGGTGTTACAATAGGAGGGCATCATCATTAATTCATCATATTGCAGAACACTGAAGACTAAGCATGATCCCTCAACCATGGGATGGTTTTCTGTTTTTATAGGTGTCACTGCATCCTTATACTTTTGGGGCTTGGAAGGGAGGAGGGAGGTTACGTTTCAGAGAGTAGGTAAGGTGGTGATCCACTGCTGATTTTCAGTATGTATAGGGTGGAGGAAGTGGGTAGTTATTACAATAATGTCACCTGGTGCTGGTGTGGGAAGGGATTATTACACCTAGCTGCCAGCCTACTACTACTACTAAATTTCAAGAAACTTTGCAGTGACTGGTAGGGGAAAACAGAGGTGAGTGCTAGCATGTTTCAGGGTAGTAAGACAGTATTTTAAAGGTCTGGCTGGTAGATGGGGAGTCAGTAATTTGCACAGTTGATTGGGAAAAATTAAATGTAAAAAATGTTTTTTTAAAGGAAAAAACATGTTGTGTAGTCTTCACAAGCAAAGTGCTACTTCACCACGTGAAATAATGAGAGTAGTACTTCACCAGCCCTTTTACTGGTGAAGTGCCACACTACATGCAGACTTAAAAGGGTGAAGTAGGCACTTCAGTGGACAAAGACTATGCAAAGTGTCCCTTTGCACTACAAGAAGTCTGGCAACTTTACAAAATTCTTGTGAAATAAAGTTTTGTGAACGTCACCCATCTCTAGTTAGGTTGTGACAAAAAAGTGACATTGTGGCAGCAAAGTCAGACACAGCAAGGAAAAGGCACTTCAATGCAAGGTGGTGAGATTGGAAAGCTCACCACTTGTTTAGAGCACTGTTTTATTTCGTCCACTTTGTTATGTACATTTCTGACTTATTATAAAATAAATGGTGTGAAAATGTAAAATTAAGCTGTAAGTAATAAACAACATTTTTCCAGAATACTAAAATAAATTCTGGATCATTTTAAAATATAATGATGAGTTAGAATATTGTGCACAGGCTATCCAAAATGATGCAGCAAGCTGGCACATGTGCCTGAGGGCCATCTTGAGGGAGATTTTGGGGGTTTGCAGCCAAATATATAAGTAATGAACTTTTGGTCAGATCTTCTCAGCAAATCAGACCATATAAATAAATGGAATTTGATAGAGAGAAAGAGCGAGATTAGCTGAAAGTGAGAGACTCCTTCCAACTGAGGAGACTTGGCAGTCCTGCAGTGATGCCTGCAGTGATGCCCCATGATCAACTGGCATTTCTTTTTTTTTTTTAATTTAATGTTTATTCAACATTTTTCAAATACAGAGAGAGGATCTTCTGTTTACATACGTATAACCAATATACATTATATCGGTATAAACTTGGAAAAAGGATCCCCTCTCCACCTCCCACCCTCGGTTCACACAGGGAGAGTCTTTCTGTTAATAAAATCTCTACTACCAAGTGTAAAAACTTCTATGTACTCTGAAACATATACAGAGTTAGCAAAGAACCCCAGTTTTTGTGAAATTTCTGTGACTGGTTATACAAACTAGCAATGGTCCACTCTAGACGAAGGTTGGCCAACAACTCCTGTAGCCATTCACTGTAAGAAATTTCTAACTCGTCCTTCCAATGTTGCAAAACCAGTCTCTTACTGGACAACGCAATGAGGGTTATGTGATATCTTCTACTAGTAATAGTAACTGAAGAGAGGTCCTCAAGGACACAGATTTCCACTGTGAAAAGGTCTGATAGACCCAGAAGAGGGTCAACTTTTTGTTTGATGGCAGTCCAAAGGGAGGCAACCTTAGGGCATTCCCAGAAGATGTGAAAAAGGTTGCCCTCATTCTGCTGGCACCTGGTACAAACAGGTGAAGAGATCAAGCCTAATCTCACCTTCCTCTGGGGGGAATAATACAGATTGTGCAGTAGTTTAAACTGTATCAGACGAAGTCTGTCTTGAGTCAGAAGCTTGTGACAGGCCTTCCATAAGGAGGGCCAATTCTAATTGTGTTCAGGAAAAAATTCGGTCCAGTACGGGGACACACCAAGATAATCTGGCCACTTCCAATTATACAATATCTCATATAATTTGGAGACAGCATGCGGGAGGCTTACGTGGGGGATTAAATCCAGGAGAAGTAGACCCAGGGATGTTGGTGGCCCATTACCAAAGCATTTTATTATGAGGTGCCACAACTGGTATATTCTAAAGATCGCAGATTTCAGAATATGAAATTTGTCAAGGATTTCAGAAGAGGGTAACCATTGACCACCTGGTTTTTGAAGGGAGGAAAGAGAACAATTCCCTATCAAGGGGATCCATCTCAACTGTAATGGCCTACCGTCAGTTGTGAGGTTGGGATTACCCCAACAAGATTGAGCTGGGTCCAAGGTATGCTTTTACTTCAGGAAGGAGCAGAGCTGCGAGTGGATATGAACAGATAATGCCAAGGGGGTGTTTTTAAGTGTGGGAGGTAGAGACCTTGGATTAACATGTAATAATGCAGCAGGCAAGAGCCCATGGGCAAGTATTATGCTCTTCTCTATTTGGAACCAAATGGGAGCGTAGGACTGTTATTGTTGGGGGTAGTCCCACCTAAGCCATTGCAAATGTTTGTTTAGATGACTGGCCCAATTATTGAGCCCTAAATAGGGGAGTCTCAACCCCCCTTTCAATTTCGATGTTTCGAGTTTATCATAAGCTATTCGGGGCTTTTTATCTGACCAAATGAAGGCCGAGAAAATCCGATGGAGTTTTTTAAACCACTTCAGCAGCAACCAGATGTTCAAAAGATTTAATGGATAGAAAAGCCTCTGAAAAACATTTATCTTGATGATGTTGATTTTACCCCAAAGAGATAAGGGGAGTAACGCCCACCTATTGAGATCTTGATCAACTGGCATTTCTTGTTTTCTCCAGGTACTTAGTCCCCCCAGGACTGTCACTTGAACAACCTTCACAAGAAATAAAGTCAGCAAAGGACAGCTTACTATTAAGGTACAAAGTAAATAATATATCTTCGTACTTCATAGTCATATTAAATATGAGAATAGGACTAAAGCACAGCCACTCTCCATGTGGCAGATTAAGGTTCCTATCTTAAACCATGGATCCCATGGGCACTGTCAGCAGTCCAACAGTCATGCATATCTTTTGAGGAGGAATGGTGGAACATACATCAAACTTCATGCCTTTCCTCAGTGACCTAGGGATGGCAATGCACATGATTGGAAGATTTCCCCCTCATCAGTGACAATGATGCATACATCAAAGTAAGGCAATTCTGATAGGGGACAGTGCCATCCCATATCCTTGATCTTTTTTGAGGGGCACCATTGTGAACTACTGTACCATCAGGTTTTACATTAATTGTTTCTGTTTTCACTTCTGCTATTTGTTATCACATTTAACATGGTGCTGGGGGGCACAACTGGGTTAACATCAGGGTAATAAATGCATAGAACTTGTAGCATGCACAACAAACATGTTAGAGGGTGAATAATTAATTGTTTGCAAAGTGTCACACAACTATTTTCTTGTTTGGTTTTGCCAAAGATATTAAATTACTTGTGCTGCAGGCACTTTAAAAATATAAGTATAAGAATCAGTCAACAGGCACGAAACATGGTAATAGGTGAATTAAGAATATATAAGCTTCACCCTCCAAGCAATGATATAATGTACTGTCAAAGTTAACCCTGAGCACCTTCAGTCCCAGAAGTCACATTTAAATTTGTCATGTCACTGTGGGCCCTCTGTTCATAGGATGCCCAGTGCTTAGGTAATGCATATAATCAGACATTTGAGATATTATTATTTTTTTAATATATGTATTTCTGTCATAGTTCTCTGTTGAAATAGTACATGGGGGCATCACTGGGATTAGCAGACTCTTCCAAAATGTCATCATGATACCATAATATAATGTACCCAAGCACACAGCTGCACCAGTGTGATGCAGAAGATTCAAATGTTTAAAGGGGACCCTCATGACAGACCTCACAGGGCCCCAAAAATATTAAGATATCACTACATACAAAAGCACCTGAAAAGGTTTTACTTCTACTTTGGCTAGCTTAGCCATCTCTAGGAGAATTATGTTTCCCCAACCACTTGTTTGTGTTTCTAGTGAAAGGACAGATAGGCAGTTTGGAGCTTCATTTTGCTCATAGTTGTTTTGCTATGCAGTTACTCTTCTTTTCCTCCAGTTTCATTGTTAAACACAACTTTCCTCAGCATGTTTTATTGCTTGTAAAATGGTACACCTGACTCTAAACATCAAAAATTATATACTTTTTCATCCCATCATTTTATTCTATCCCTACCCCTGCCAGTCATTATTGCCAATGCTGGCACCCAGTTCTGTCCATTTTACAATGTATTGAGTTCCTACTGTAGCCTACCACTGAGTGAGCCAATCCCTGATGGCATTTCCCCCCCTGAATACCACCTGATGTAAGACACAGTGGCTCCCTGATGGCTGAGAAGGGGTAGTACCTGATGGAAAGAAAGGTACTGTAATGTCTGGTGCTCTGAGGACTCTGGCACAATGGATTAAAACAACTGCTTGTTTTTTGAACCATGGGATACTAGAGTTTAGTCAAGCAGTGGCTTCCATGCCCAGCCTCACTGGAGGAGGATCATGAGGTAGAGGGATTGCATGTCACAACCATGTATGGGAAGTAGGACAGAGGCCATGCTCACAGATACAGGCAGTGCACACTGAAGAGGGAATGGGCCAGCTCCAACTAATGCAGACAAACATAAAATGGCTGCACCAAACATTTCAGGAGTTGATACAAGCTACACAAACAGTTGAATCCATGGTATTAATTTCTCTTACTGCAAGGATTCCATGCCTTTAGAATTATGCTGAGGGAAAGTAATTCATATGTGATACAGCAATAGGGAAAAGTGATCAAAGTATCAGTTCCTGCAGAGGAATCCAATCATTTTTCCACATCATGTGCAATGTACAAATAAATTAGCCAATACGATGAATGTCATTCCAAAAGGATTCCAGACAGACACTGTCAAATTAGCTTATCTCAGTCGGTATCCTGGAGACAGCTTCCAATATCTGCATAAGTGTTGGCTACAGCAGATCTTTCTCTTTGACTCTGGAGACTGGAATTGTGTTCTGATATATTCTGAAACAGAGTAGAAGACATGAATCAGGATTTCACTCGTACCATTAGTGGTTGTTGATAGACTTGTCTATGCAGATTTGTTTTGTATAGTACTTCCCTTGCCTGCTAGTCACTGCAATTGGTGTACCACCCCATCTGGATTACTCTTAACTACAAATCTGTTAATAATGAGAATGGTGTGGGGCTTTATTGATAAATGCATGAACTGAGCACTCTTATCTCTATCACGGCCAGAGATATATGTTGGGCACAATTCAAAACTTCAAATGTAATTTCAGACTGAAAGAAATAAAACCATATTAGGGATGAATGGAAAAAGGCCATTCATCTCAATAAAAGACACTGTTGTAAAAATTACTTAGTACCTCGGCTGAGAACCCTCACCTATTCGGGAAGTGTATAAAACAAACACTGGGTCAAAATGTTAACTTTACCCCTACTGACATGAATCTTAATGGTGTCAACTATTACAATCCTATCATTATTGTAAATATTTTTAACAGTTACTTTGAAGATCTATCCTGTTACATTGATTCCTTTCCCTTTCTACCCCTAACCTCTGTTTTTTCAGCCTTCTGTTTTTGATGATGCCTTCCTCACTGCATCCCCAATCTACTGAACAGGTTTCCACAACTAAATCAACTGACTCTTTTAAAACTGAACCCAAGTTTCTAGAAGTTGGATCTTAGGAACTTTCTTCCCCATCACAAGATTATTCCCCTTTCCTAACCTTGGGGTAGTGCCTGACCTTTTGGAAACTGTCCCATATTGTATCTGTCCTTAAGAAAGGCAGTACTAATTTCTGGACTATTGCCATTCTGACTGTTCTAAACATGGTTCTGGAAAAAACAGGTTGTTACTCAGTTGACAGACATCCTGGACATACATGATCCAATGTGTATATCCCAACATGTCTTTAGGTGCGGACCTAGTATATCCACTGCACTAGTCAGTCTTACCAATTGCATTTGTACTACAACTGATAAAGGTGACTTTATTGAAGCCATAACTATTGACCTTAGGCATTTGACCTAGTTAGTCAATCCCAGCTTTGTACTAAACTAAAGAAAATCTGTTTGTATCCTCCTCGGCACTCGCCTGGTTTGCAGATTATCTGACCAATAAACACCAATTTGTCAAAATTGGTTCTGTTCTCTCTGGGTTGGTTCATCTCTCTCTGGGTTGACTTTCCATTGGTGTACAGCAAAGGGTCATACTCAGATCACTTTTTTTTTCTCACTGCATATTAATATTTTTCCTAGATGTCTGTCCCATAGTATGCCACTTCTTTATGCAGAAAATCTACCCTTTCTCTATAGTTCAGAAAGTCTTTATACCTTAAAGATGATAGGAAACAGTTTTTACTCCTCTAAATGCCATCCAGTTGTTCTTTTGTTAGCTACCCAATATTTTGATATGTTCTTGACCTTTTTTGTTAAATTAATAATCTAATTTTGTTGACTTTATAACAATCCTGAATCCCTCTTCCCAGCAGTTGCTGCTCTCTCTTTTCATATTGCCTTGAATATTCTATTTTATCAATAATGCCATTCCAGCACATTCAGATGAACAGCACTGAATGGGATTTACTTGATGTCATAGAATGTCTT
This sequence comes from Neoceratodus forsteri, assembly GCA_016271365.2. Lineage (NCBI taxonomy): Eukaryota > Metazoa > Chordata > Ceratodontiformes > Ceratodontidae > Neoceratodus > Neoceratodus forsteri. The sequence goes on from CM028133.1 coordinate 119,557,426, forward strand.
AGAAATATTAAAAGAAAAAAAACAGTAGCTGGTGATGAGAGCAGAACTCTGTGTAAACTAGATTTGTTGTTTATAAAAACAAAATTGACGCATATCAGAATACATAACTGGCATGGAAAGGAAGATGGAGGGGTAGTTAACTATGTAAAAATATGTTCCTGTCCTCTGGAATAGATATTGGTCTTGCTTTCACTCTGTACTGTGCTGACTTCAAATCAATAAGCTTATCTTGATCATCTCTAAGACCCATGCCATACTTTTCATCTCTCTTCCAGAACTTCAGAGATGGCCCTATCCCATGTACTGATGGCTGCACCCTTGCTAGTCTCCTCATTTAACTATTTAGATGTTACCTTGGAGCCTTCTCTTGATTTCTCACTACATAGTTCTGGCATCTTCAAGACTGTAAACACAAGACTTGGAAGAGCATGGCTCACTATTGTCCAGGTTATTTTACTACCCAAGCTGAAATGGTGCATCAGTTTTCTATGACCCATCCAAATCCAAGCTTAGGCAGTGTGATGTTACATACAGTTATATTTTCCATTTTGTCCTGGCCGTGAGTAAACATTTTCTTTATTGTATTTATATTTTTGACTTGGCTGGCTGTATCCCCCTTCCCATTTGGTATGCTTACAAAGAGAAGTACATGTGAAGTACTTATAAATCACAATCTTATACCCTTTTCTTTCCTCTCCTCCATGGAGAACATGATAAGATTCCGCAGCTTCTTATATGGCTTCTCCTGCAACCCCATACCATTTATTTTTGGTGGCTCTCATCTGGACTGCTTCCACCATGTCAATGTCTTTGCAGAGGTGCAGTCTTCAGAACTGGACACAGTACTTTAAGTGGGGTCTTATTAGTGAGTGATACAGTGGAAACACAACTAACCATCTCCTTCTAGAAATCCCACCACTCCCTATGCACCCCAGCATTCCACTAGCCTTGCTACTGTATTGTCACATTTCTCTGCCATCTGTGAGATCATCAGACAAGATTACCCCGAGGTCCCTTTTTTGCTTGGTGACTGTAAGTACCCCTGCCCCATCTTATACATGGCTCCCTGTTTTTCCCAGAACAGGTGCATGATTGCACTTTCTGGCATTAAACTCAGCTGCCACACCCTAGACCACTATTCTAGTATCCGCAGATCACATTGAATTCTCTCCACCCTTTTCTGACTGTTCATCCTGTTGCTGATTTTGTATCATCCTCAAAGAGATGCACATTCCCCTTCAGTTCCTCAACAATATCATTTATGAAGACATAGAAGTGGACCTTTCCCATTACTGATCCCTGTGGCTCTCCACTAGTCACTCTCCTGTCCTGTGAGTGTATGCCACTTACCACCACCCTCTGCCTCCTATTCTTCATCCAGTTTGATACCCAGCTTACCTCTTTCTCCCCAACCCTCAGGTTGCTTAGTTTCTTAACTAGTCTCCTATGTGGCACAGTGTTGAAGACTTTATTGAAGTCCAGAGAGGCCACATCCAGTGCCCACCCCTGCTCCTCTTCCCTAGTCACTCAGTCAAAGAAATCTATGAGATTTGTTTGACATGTCCTCCCCTCTGTGAAACTGTGCTGTTGAAGGTCCTGCAGCCAATATGCCTCCATGTACTCCATCAGCCTGTCTTCAGCAAGTCTCCATCAATTTCCCCACCACTGATATGAGACTGACTGGCCTGTAGTTGCTGGCCTCCTTCCTGCTGCCACTCTTCTGCAGGGCTACCTCAATGGTCCTTCTTTAGTACTCTGGAACTATCAACCCTCTCCACTAAAGTGCTGAATAGTTATGCAAGAACGGCAGTTAGCACCAGTTTAGTTCTATTAGAACCCTTGGGTGAATCCTGTTCAGTTCCATCAACTTGTTCTCCAATTGGGATTCCAATCTCTTTTGGACTCTTTTCTCTGAAAATGGACTTGGGTCCACTCCCCCTGTTGCCTGCTGATACATGTTTGTCTGTCCTCCTCCCCCTTTATTGTGAAGGCTGAGCAGAAGTACTCATTTAGAAATGTAGCTTTTTTCCTAATCATCTTCTTCACATTCACCCCTGCCCTCCCGATTCTCACAGCCCCACTCCTTGCTTCCCTCTTCACTCACATACCTGAAGAAAGTCTTATCAACTTTTTTTTCCTCCTTGGTGATCCTCTCCTCTGCTAGTGTATTAGCTGCCCTCAATCTCCTTCCTGCCTCTGTTTGTTTTGCCAGATATACATCCTTATGTACCCCATCTGGGTCTCCTAGTATTTCCTAAAAGCTGTGTTTTTCTCCTTCACCACCTTATCCACCTCTTTGAGAAACATAGTGGCCACCTCTGGTATCCCATGAAAATGGCCAGCACAAAATTGTAAATGCAAAAAATGGCAATGACAAAACAGCACAACACAAAGAGCACCCGGAAAAAACAGTGATCACTGAAATGGCAGCCTATAACTTTCTCCCCCTCCCAATGTTGTGTCCACCCCTGGAGTTGGTTATATATAGTAAGGGGAGTGTGGGTGGAGGACTAAGCCTCACACAGAGACTTACTGCAGCAGTGTTGTTGTCATTTCGGTGATCGCTGTTGTTTCCCAGTTGCTGTGTGTGTCCACGCTGTTTTGCCATTGCCATTTTGTAGTCACCTTTTTGCGCTCACCCTTTTGACATGGAACTGCCTACTCTTCCTCCTTCACTTGCTTACTTCCTTCAAACAGCATGCATTGCCTTAGCTGTTTCCTCCTTAATCTTATTCCATTGAGTCTCCACTCCTTCCAGTCATCCCCCTTCAAGATATTTACTGAGGCAGTATTCATTTCTTTAAAATCTGCCCTTCTGAAGTCCAGGACCGTCATCTTAGTGTGTTTTTCTCTTACCCAATCCATATGACAAACCACACAATATGGTGATCATTGTCCCCAGGGGACTACCCACTGTGACGTCTGCAATGCTGTCCCTGTTCATGAATACCAGTCCCAGCACTGACCCATCTTTAGTGCATTGTGTAACTGGCTGCCTGAGAAATTTCCCTGTTGAGAGTTGAGGGTGTCCCTGCTTCTTCTTGTAGTTGAGGCCAGACTATTTCAGTCAACATCCAGTAGATTAATAACCCCCATAATCAATATTTCCCTCTTGCTTGCCAGTCTATCACTGGGCTCCTCCAAAAGCTTGTCTACCTCCTTGCTCAGTGTTGGTGATCTGTACACCACCCCATGCAAATAAAGGCCCTGGACCATGTCCATATGCTGACTCATAGTACCTTCAGCTCTTCCTTATCCCCCAGTGTCCCTGTATCTACACTGGTAGTTGACAAAATGTTTCCTACCTTGAGGTAGCACTGAGGTAATTTGCATTGACTGTAATGTGATCCTGCTTCATTCTGCCTCGATATTCCTAGATATACCTCAGTACTGTGAAACATTTCTATGACTACCACTGTATGCATCCTTTATACCTTCCCTGACATATAAAACAACCCCCCCTCATCTTTCCACCCTGTCCTAGTATGTCAACTTCCCAGTTGTGGTTGTTGGTGCACCATGATGCCTTTATGGCCACCAGATCCAGGGTTGCCTCCACAGTGATTGCTTCAAGGTCAGGGATTTTATTTCCTCTCCTTATGTATTTTCATAGTAACTACTTGTTGGGATCCCAAGTGTGTGCCTTACTGACCACACCTACATGTTATAACAATTATGGTAATCTTACATTTGCTAGCTTTGTGCCCAGTCATTGGAATGCAGTTCTCAATGAGATTCACTCTAGTTTGAATTATCAGAGATTCTGTACATACCTTTATGATTATTTGCACCACCCATAGATCTGCTCTTGTAATTAGTTGGTGTGACACTCACATTTGGAGTTAGAGCTGGCCTACTGTATATTGATCCATTCCCTGTTATTATTTCTTGTTGTTCACTTGTTATTTGACTTTTGTTCAAGTTGGTGCTTACTCGCTTACTCATTAATTCCCATGGCAGACATTTGATACTGTACTATTTCCATTTTTATTTTGATGTACTCTGCATATGTTGTTTGAATCTATTCTCAATTTCTGAGTTATATCTGTAACATTCTTTTGTTTATGGTTGTGTTTATGTTTTGTTTGGCTGTGTTTGTTTCACTGTACTCATGCTGCTGTGACCTTTGCAACCTCCTCAAGAAGCATTTTTTGTCTGGGGCACTTAGCTGGTAAATAAAACACTAAATAAAATATGAATGGTGACTATTTCCAACTCAATTGTAGAACGGCAAAACTGAGCCTGCATGGACAAAGTAGTTAGTAGGAAAAGGGCAGGTGAAAGGCATGTGAAATGCAGAAACAATGCAGTACTGTGTTTGCTAGGCACACTTATAATCATGTACATAGGCACAACAATTAGGAAGGCAAAGCAAGAACAAGAGAGCAGCAAGACCTGGGATGTTATATATGTCAATAAGTGTTTTCCAATTATATTCAGAGGAAGTGAAAAGTAAAAGACAGACAGAGTGAGAGCAAGAAAGCGAGAGATGGAACTCTGAATTTTTGGTATGGAAAGAGAAATGATAACTGAGGTCAAGGAAAACCTAATGACAATGTTATCTCAGCAGTCATAATGGCGGTGGAAGGATGTTTACCAAAAATGAATGAGGTACGCATAGGAGCACCAGACGAAAGGTGTGATATTACTATTACAGTTAAGCAGATAGACAAACAATAAGGGAACATCAAGACTAGCAGGTTCCTAAGACCAAAAAATATTTGAGATTCCATAGTCCTTAAGACATTTGGCATAAGAATCAGTAGAGACAGGAGTGGGGCTAAGGGACTAATAGAGGAATAATGAGTTCTATTATTTAAAAAAAAGGATCTAGAGAAAAGCCACAGATTAACAAATTTGTGAGCCTTTTCCAAGGGCAGAATACTTCACCATTTGCAAAATATCATCTAATAAGAGATAGCTAGCATGGTTTGATTAAAGAAGGGTAATATCCAGCAGACTTTATATGCTGGCTATATTATGCTGACTCATAGCAGATGAATCTGGCATGCTGCAAAGCTGGGTTCATGCTTTGAGGTTGAGAAGTCGGGATTAATGCCCGGTAGGGAGGGCAAATTATTTATTTATTTATTTACTGAAATTGTTTCACCAGGAAAAGCACACTGAGCAAGAACTGCTCATCTCCCTGTGAGACCTGGGGGGAGGAGTACAGTGGGGAAGAGGACAAGGGTAGTCCAGGCCATGACATATATATACATACAATTACAATACAGCTGAAAATGATTGACAGATATAGTTGGGCGTAGATGACAATTTACACTTACCTATAGTATAGTAGCAATTACTGTACATGGGAAAATCATGCTTTACACCTTGCAAACATATAACTAGATAATACAGCTACATATGTTTGACAGGAATAGGTGAGTGTGGATTAATACATATACCCTAATAGTCAAGAGTAATAGTTACAACAAGGGAATCCTGCTAAAGTATTGGGTTGTGGTATATAATGAGATAGGGGTAAGTGCAAGCTAGCTAGCTCAAAAGTTTGGATCAAGTACAGTAGTTGGGTGTGGTTAGTGAAGTAGCACCATTGGGCCTACTGGGAGAAGAAATATAGGAGTGACTGAGAACATTCTATGCCTAGGGTTGGGTTGAAACATGCAACAGTATTGTAACTGGAAAAGAAGAAATACATAAAGGGAGCATTCACCCCTGTCAATAAGGAAACTCAGTACAAACTTGTAGTTCATAAAGAACTGGTAGTTTTATTCAACCATCGTCATGCATCACAACACCAGAGCATCTTACATTTCACCCCACAGCCTGTGGCTTCATCATTCTCTGATGAAGCCCCAGGCTGTGGGATAAAAATTGAGACACTCTGGTATTACACTACATGATGATGGCTGACTAAAACTACCAGTTCTTTCTGAACTACAAGTTTGTACTGAGTTTCTTTATTGGCAGGAGTGAGTGCTCCCTTCATGTAGTTCTGCATACCGAAGAATTGTGAGTTGCATCACTGCCCCAGTCCTCACCTACACCTGTTACTCGGAGTATTGTAACTGGTACTGGAGGTGGTTGTGGCATTACAGTTTTCACCATTGCCATGGCCAGATACTTCCTGAAATGTCTGTGTTATACAGGTATCTAGAGAAATAGCTCCCTGCCTGAAGCACTGCTTTGGGGCTATGAGAGAGAATTTCTTTAGAAATAGCTCAAAATATCTGACCATACCAATGACTAGAGCTGTATAATGGATGTACAGTTGGAGGCATGAGAGACTTCTCACTGTTGGGTACCCTTCAAGTGAGCCAGAGGCATGAAAGACACAAAGAATGAGTGAGAAGAAGACTAGTCTAAATGCACACATTCATGGTTGCTCCAGATGATGGCATTTGCATGCATGCTCCAGCATGCCATCATAGTAGGGAACTCCTTGGGAAAGGGTTAGCCCCAGACATTAGGATATCTGCTAACCACCTGGATGGTCTGGAGTTATGCTGCAGGGAGAGAGTGAGTCCAGTGGGCACTGGGGCCATGACAGAGGGTCAAAATCAGATTATTGACTTGTGGGCAGGTATAATTATAAACAAATAAGAGAAAATATGACTAACTTTATAGACTACTGTAGTTAAAATATAAGATAAAAAAGAGGACATCACATACTTGGATTTTAGCAAAGCTTACAACACTGTAACCCATGATCGCTGATATGAAAAGTTGGTAAGCTTAAGACCTGAGACAACATACAGTAAGGTGGAATTAAAATTATCAGGACTACAGAAAGGAAAGATTTATACTGTAGAAAAATTAGACATAATAGTTTCATGAACTATGACGAATTTGAGAAATTTGCCTGGGCAGTAGAAACACCATTGAGGAATGAATTAGGTTACAAATTGACTTACTATAGATATGCTGGAGGACTGGATCATATATAGCAAATGGAATTTAGTTTAGATAAACATGCATGCTGTATAATGTTGAATTCAGGTACAGTATAAGAAATGAGAAGAAACAGACATTGAATGATAAAATAAACTAGCAGAGACAGATTGGATTATCATAGGGTAGATAGGAACTTGAGAAGAACTCAACCGTGTGTGTCAGAATTGAATAATGCTTAATGATGAGATGCATTAACAAAAGCAGCATGAAGGTCATGTGTAGCAGCATTATCATTTTATAGGACATTATTGAGGTCATAACTGGAAAAGCATGTGCAGTTCTGGGCAGTGCAGTAGGAAAAATAAATACTGCTTTTAGTTCTGTTCTACCAGAAAATCGAACACCTTGAACTTCTGTGTTTGATTCTCTCAAACACTCATAAATTTTTGAGGCCAAAAACAAACTTTTGCTTCAACTGATATGAGCCATTTGAACCGACTAATTTTGAACACACTGTTCAAATGCTCTCTACTTTTTCCCAAATACTCTTTTATTTAAATAAACTTTGCTAGGCTCTAGGCAGTATGCTAGGATTCAAAGCCATCATTTTAAGTTGTCCCCCTTCCTAGTCCATCCACCATCTCTAAATATGATTGACTGATAGGTAGCACACCTCCTTATCATGGTGGTTGAGGTTAGTAGTAGTCAGGACTAGGTTGGCTCTATTTGGTCCTCTCTCTGTGATACAAAAATATTGATAGCTCCTGTCACTGTGGCAGCTGTTGACACCAGAACTGTAGTGAAGTTCCCCTTCCTAGCTGAATTCCTATGGCCCCTATCATCCCATTGCTGTTGGATTCTATTTTAAGTACAAAATGTCATTTTCCCATGTTATAACATGTTGTGTCAGCTACATCATTTTACATGTCACAAAAAACTCTTCTGGATTTATGATCTTATGGGACACAGTTCTCTGCAGTGTTTCTGTTATCATTTTCTGGAATCTGGGTGGTTTATCATTTTATTTTAATGTGTGTAGTGAACACTACTTATCAACCACTTTTTCAGCTTCTTTGCACATTAATAGAGATAGGTCTCAAATAAAATTATGTGCTTGTCTCAAGAGATTAGCCTCAAATTATATCATCTACCTGTCTCAATAAATGTGATAGCATAAAAGATGTTGCAGGAAACTGATGGCCACTCTTGGTAAAGCTTCTGGGATGAAGTAAAATATGACATTTTGGGTTGGTGTTGCCATGTTTGAAAACCCAACCCGATGGGGGCAGGCCCAGTGGTGCTGATGATTGAGGCACTGGATGCCACATGTCGCACCACACCAGCAACCTGGGTTTGGGAATAGACTTGGGTTGCTGGGGGTCGGCAGGGGAAAGGAGCATTGAGTATCCCAATGGATGATCTCCTCCTTTGGGGTGGGTTACCAGGGGTGCTTTGAACACCTGACATCCCTAAGGGCCAATGGAAGCACTAGCTTTCAGGGCTGTGGTGGCTCCCTTAAGATGGAGTCAGGGAGGGATGCTGTGAGGTGCTTGTTAGCGATGTGCATCAGCACGTTGTCTACCTGTGCCAGCATCCTCAGGGGAGGAAGGGATCCACAGAAAAGTGGAAAAACACCCTTGTTGGTCCTACCCAACCACTAATCTATGGGCAGACCCCGATGTGCAAGTGCTCCTCCTCAGAAGTTGAGGAAAGTTAAGGACAGACCTTCCTCATCCCACCCAGGGGATCAACCGGGAATCTAGAAATATATACAGGGAGTAGCCTGGCACTCTAGGGGCAGACTCTAAGATGATGGCTTGAGGGAGATAAACAGAAAGTTAAAAAAAAAAAAACAACAACCCAATGGCACCATTTTAAACTTTCAGTAAAGAGTTATGTGCCTGTACTTTCATGTCTTGTTTTGTATTGCAACCACACCCCCTCCCACAAGGATGCATCTGGAAATGAGCAGATTGCTCAGTACGCCTTTCCTGGAAAAACTTTTAAATAAATAAATAAAAATGAAATAAATAGATGTGCAATCAACTTTCTCTGAGAGCAATCAAATGCTGCTTGTCACTGTTATGAAAAGATAGCATCTGCATTGGCTACCCCTATGAAAATGTAAGGGGACAGCAGAATGTGGTAATACACTAGACTGGTGGCACACAGTAGTACTGTAATACCAGAATCCCAGTTTCATGAGTGACTGTTAAGAGACAGAGACGGGGAGCAGCCAAAGGGGAACATCTGCTTTCTCTCGGCATGGGTGGGTTGGCACTAGTGTGGCACCAAGTATAGTAAGGATGTGGGAGAGGAGGAAATATGAAGTACATTGCTGCAAAATGGCTTGAGCAATATAAAACACAGCTATGAAAAGGAATGTTAGAGCGTAGCTATGACACAGCCCATATTGCTCCCTATAGTGTGCTACTTAACATACAACTGTAGGGATGAGGAAAAAATGTACGTGAGGGAGTGAGAGATTGATTGTAAAGCTGAGAAGAGGAGAGGAGAGGAGAGAGATGGCCTGTATTTGTGAGTAAGAGAGAAAAGAAAAAACAAAGTCAGAATAAAGGACTGATTCCTTTCTCTATTTTCTGTCTATTAGCTCTGTCTTTACCAACACTAAACAATGGAAAATTGTTTATTAGTAACAATGCTGAATTAATCAGAGTGCAATACATCTACAGTATCTTACTGTCTGTCTATTTTTCTAGTATCTATCAACGATGTGTCCACTCCATTGCTGTGGGGATAACACAGCTTTGTTTTATCACAATATACTGTAGTAATTTGCATTCCAATGCAATGAACATGTCTTGAATAGCCACAACATTATTATTTATTTATTTATTTAGGTCTAGGATTACAAGTACCTTTGAGCCAATGCTCATCAGTTGCAGTACAATACAGGAAATGCAACAAAATAACAACATTGCAAGTAAACAGTGCAGTAGTCAGATAGTATTGATTGAGTATGAACACATAAGAGAAAACCAGAACAAAGTCAGCAGAAAGAGGAGAGGGAGAGAAAGAGGGAACAATGGGGGGGGCACATAGGAAGGTAGGAGCAGCCAGAGGCATTGTTAACATCACAGTGAGAAGTGCTGGTGGTGGGTGGGGGCAGGCAAGAGAGGGGGGAGGAGGGGTAGTGGGATACTGAGGGTAGAATAAGAAATAAGTGCTATGTAGGAAGAGCATGGAATAGGCTAAGGTAGTGGTAAGTAGAGCTGATTAGTTGAGGCAGTCACAGGAGCTAGAGGCAGTGAGATGAAAGTGGAGCCTGGATTTGAATGTGCCTAGCTTGGGAATGGCTGAGATGTCAGTGCTGAGACCATTCAACCAGCTAGGAGCCCTATGAGCAAACAATCTTTGACCCTGAGTGGTGCAACAGTGGGGAACCTGCAAAAGCTGAGGTTTGGATCCCCTAGTGTTGCATGGATTTATGCTTGGGTGCAGGAGAGCTTGGACTCCAGGAGGGGCAAGGCCCATAGTTATTTTTTTGCCATAGTGCAGGTTAGATACTTAATATGGTTGGAGAGTTGAAGCCATCCAGATTGAGCATAAAGGTCACACGTATTATGGCAATGGAAAGAGTAGGAAATTATCTATTTGTATTTTTCTGGCTGACTGACTGTCTTTCTGTCTATCCTGCATTTCACAGCAATCTGTTGGAAAAGAGTAACATAATTTTGTAAACACATACTGACCTCATTTATTTCTTGGTTCCCCCATATAACAGCATACTCTACAGGTTCTACACCTTCCTCCCCTTCATAGACTACACGATCTTCAAACAAAAAGAAAGATGTTGGAAATTAGCCCCGACATCTCAGTTGATTCTGCCAATAACCTCGGTACTATACTCCAACATTTAAAATCACATATTTTTTTTTTCAGAAGGTGCAAATTGTTGGAATAAATCAGTTTGCAAAACACGTATTGGGGATTGCAAGGGTTCTTCACTATTTTCTTCTCGTTTTACCTTGTGTGTGCTGTTTTTCACATTCATTGGAGTAGCTGAAGAGACTGGGGCACCATACAGTAAGCAGAGAAATGAGAGATAAAACAAAGAAGAGAAGTTCTGATACAGAGCGAGCAGACTGCAAGAAAAACAAAAAAGAAAAGAAATATTCCTTATGATAGAGATTTTAAATGAAAATCAGAGTGAGAAAAGCAAACATTAACATCTGAGAAAGGGTGAAGAACAGACAACTAGAGTGAGGTTTAGAGATAGATATCATGAGAGCATGAATAACTTCTGTGTGTGTGTGTCTGTGTGTGTGTACATATGCCATTGAGGGGGCTAAAAATCTCATAACCCATTACCACAAAGCGCGAGTAGATTTATGAGCTCCTAAGCCCCCTTACAATAGCATTATTTCACGAGGACTCTAATTTTTAATGGTAGCTGATCAATAGCGCATTTCAATTTGAGCACAGAAAAAAACGTGGAATCAAGAGAGTGAAAGTGAAAACAGCTGTGGGTGAATAATAGTGCAGACATCATAGTGCTCCACCTGTAACTGTTTTCACTTGTGCCGGGCAGGATAAGTGAATTAGTGTGTGCAGTGTCAGCGTGCTGGCTTCATGATGTTGCAGTTAGATAAACAAGCTGTGAATGCATGACATATGACCAACTGTAGTTTGATCCCAGGATGAATCCCTTTCTTTACTACTTTCTTTTTTTTCTCCAAATTAATGTGGTCTTGGTGGATATATAATTAAAGTGCAGGAGGCAAAGCCCCCTGATTAAAATTATCCAACATACCTTGGGTGAAGTCAAACTTTCCCCAGGTCTGGGGAAGTTTCCTGAAGCTCTGTGAAGTGGCAAATTTTGTCATTTTACATGAACTTCACCTGAGAAGTTTTACTTTGCCACATCTCTGTTGTCCACCTACCTGAATTTCTCCCTCCCACCCGAGTTGCCTATCTCTCTTACACCTAACTTACCTGCAGCACGGTGTCCCTCCCTTTTGCTTGGTGTGGCTCCCAGTACCTTTCTGCAATCTGTCCACTGACTGACATCTATGCACCCCAGTCGCAGCGCTGTCTGCACACGCAATGTTTTTACTCAATGCTATTATGTGTGCCACTCTTGTCCCTACATGGATTTTGACTGCACTGTTATTGAAACATGGTTTTCACCTAGAACTATTTTTAATTACTTGTTTTACATAAAACTTTAGGGTATTGATTTATTTTTTTTTTTTAGCTATTACTTTTTCTCCTCCTTGGCATACCTGGTCTGCTTCCACGTCCCTGCATCATGGTGGGATTCCTGCCACTGTCCATCTCCACTGCACTCCAGCTGTCATCCATGAGCTTCTGTGGCTTAACTCCCACTGTAGGGTAGTGGGGAGCCCCCAACTCCCCATCCTATACGGATCCAGTTTGGGTGCAGTGTCAGTGCCAGTGATCATGTGCACAGCCATCAAGCAGCATGATCAGGAGCCATATTTTTCTCACGTTTCTGTCCCTGAAGCTGGGGGCATGCAATGATGCCAACAGAGGGGAGCACACACATGTCCACATGCACTCCCTCCAGGCATCTGCCTCAGCTCCTCCCCAAACTTTGCGTGACACCGTATCTCCAGCCTCCACCAGGGGGTAAACAGGTACTGGCTGTTGAAGACCCCCCTTCCCAGAGAAGGAGAGCAGTCCATCAGACGCTCAATCCTTCTCAATCCCTGTTGACCCCCAATAGCCCATGCTCATTCACAAACATGAGTCATGTAGCGCAAGGAAAGACATCCAGTACCTCAGCCCTCAGTGCCACCAGACCAGTGGGTTTTGACTTAAACTTTTTGTTATAGATATAAAAAATGTTCCAAAACTACATGATATAATTTAATCAAGACTGTGAGGGAACATTTAAGCAATCACCAGGGCCACTGGGAAATTGCAGAATTTTTTAACAGATTTTGCAGGGAATGTGCGAGACTTTTTTCTCCAAAATTTGGCAGGGATTTTGTGGGACTTTGCATGTATTTTGCAGGGATTTTGTGGGCTGCTGGGCACACATTTTTCTTTGTGAGTTACAAGTATGGGGTTTTCAATTTCTGTTGCTTTGTGATGCATATCAAAGTCAGCCATCAAAAAAGTATAAGATTTTGTAAAAAAAAAAAAAACAGACACACACAAAAAGTATAATTTTTTTTTCAAATTCAAGTTTATTATTTTACAGTTACAGAGCAAGTCAGACAATCCACAATGAAGTAACATGATGTATACAACTTCCTCTCCCACCCAACCACATCCCCCCCTTCCCTTCCCTCTTGTACACAGTCCATTGTGAAAAAAACATGTATAATAGAGTATGGGTTATCAATATTACATGCTGGTGCAGAGGTGAACATAAAGACAGGTGGTTAAGCTTGCATGCCAGGAGTACCTTCCGATTGCTGTAGTAAATACAGGGTGTGTAGGGGCTCCCGTATCTTTGAGTACTGGTGAAGGTATACATTTTTTATTAAAACACCCACGACTAATCAAAAATCAATATACATTATAATAGTAGCATCATTGTCAAAGCATTACCACTACCACCTCTAATAGTTCAAACAATAAACATTATTAATATTCTACAGTAAAAGTATAGTACCACCATCACCACCACCACACCAGATCATCAAGAAAGGATTTTTACATCATCGAATGAGCAGCAATGGTTATCCAACTAAGATCTTTAAAATTTCTTTTTGTATTTCAACATAAGAAGTAGTCCAGTGTTGTCATCTGTCAAACTTCGCTGACTGTCTTTTAAAAGGTGTGTGTACAGAGAAAAAGTCAGTTCAACGTCTGCTGTGCTTATGGGAAGCCAGATATAAATTTTTGCCACAGCAGCAAGATGTGGAAGTGTATCCCTTTGTGCTTCCCATCAGTCAGCAATATTAAAATTATCACTAGGTACTGGCTGGACAAATGTTCTGTACCCATGCCATTCAAAGTTTGAAACACCAGCTAGAGATGGATTGCTCTTGGGTGTGTTTTACTTTTTCCTTGTCCAGTGTTGGCAGTTGCTTTGGGTCAAAGGTTCGGGCAGCTTTGAATGTGCCAACTGAGGGATGAGATTTTAACATTTTGTCCAGTTTCTCACTGCTGTCCAGCATAACCTTCTGAAAAAGGTTCACACAGTTTTGATTTTCATGTAACTGACAGCAGGACAACATTTCTACTCTATTTGGTCTGTATTCAGTTTCCTCTGCAGTGGCACAGCAGTCCAAAAACATATGCACGTTTTGCAACCTTCCAAATATGGAGTGTTCCTGTAGCTGACTGCTTGACTGCAATTGTAGAATAAGGTTAACAAGTTCAGAAGAGTGTTCCACCACAAAAGTGGCTTGTATTACCAGCTCTGCTGCTTTGCCTTTCAATAAGCACTTCAGACGCTTCAAGGTTGCTGCATCAGATTGTAGCATTTCAACAAATTCTGTTAACGCAGGCAAATAGTCTGCCAAATACTGAACAGCATTAACCCAGGAGCACCACCAAGTTACCATTGCATATACTGGCATCTTGGGTACAATGCTCTGCTTGGATTCCATGAAGGCAAAGTACTGATGCCTACGCATTGGGCTCTGGCAAAATATTTTTTCAACAAGGGAAACAGCAGTGTTTAAGTCTTCCAGTGTGTCCGCCCAGACTTCCAAGATCAAGCTGAGGAAGTGGGCAATGCAAGTGACATGCACTGCATTTGGTAGGACACAGGACAGCACAGTTTCAAAAGCCTTGTGCATATAACTTGCACTGTATGTGACAATGGCAAAGACTTTATTGAAGTTCACTCCATTGGTATTTAACACTTTTAGTAGAACTCGGGATACTGGGGTGTTGTTCACATGATGCAAAAATTCCACACCAATTAGGAGTGGCTGCTCCCCAACATTAAGTAAAGGTTGGGCCAAAATAGCCAACACGCTATGCCCACAGACATCTGTTGTCTCATCCAGAAAAATGAAGACATCTTGATCCTCCACCACCTCTTTCAGGGACTGTTTGTGATCAAGGAAAAGTTCTTGGAGGTACAAGCTTCAAAGCTGTGCTGGTCCCGGAAGACTACCGCCTTGTTTTGTATGCTTCTTTAAGAACTCTTGAAAGTCAGAAGCTTTCTCCAGTGGTATGTCTGCATGGGTCAAACAGCGGATGAAGTCCAGAACAAATTCCTTCCCTTCAATGGAAGATTCCGTTGCTCGACTGAAACAGGAAGTCAGCGACTGCTGTCGTAGAAGTGTGCCTAAAAAAAACAAAAGACCAAGATATAATATTTTACAAGGAAAAATAAACTGTGCCTAGAAAACAAAACATAAGCAAACAAGATTTAATATTTTATAGGGAAAAAAACAAACTGTAGGCCAGCCCAGTGTCATGGAGGGCTGAGGAACTATGAGTTTTACCTCCTACCACACTGGCAACCTGTTTGGTACAAGATCCGGTCAGTGGGGAGGGAGAGGATTGAGTGTCCAATTGGCTGCTCTCCTCTCCCAAGTGGGGTTGGGAATCTGCTGTCTTGCTCTTAGGGGCCAGGTGGTAATGTTGAACTCTAGCAGCAAGGAAGGGAATGCAGGAACTTGGCACATGTGCATGGGGGGAGGGGGAATGGGATTCCACAGTGTCAGAAGAGAGATGAGATGGTCTTGGGAGGCAGGAACAGAGCAGATGCCAGTCACCCAAGGGGAAAAACAAACTGTGTAAAAAATAAAATAACTGCAAACATCTGTGTGACTAGTACTTACTTTGCATGTTTTTCTTTGCAGCGTCTTTCCTTTCTAGATGTTTCTGTGATTTCATGTGCATGTCAACTGTATGCTTCCGCATGAAGTTGAGTGAGTGGCTGCAAGCACAACAGAACAGCAATCCTCCATCCTAGTAAAGATCCTCTGGCTATAACTTAACCCAATCTCTGGACATGCACAAGATAAGAGACATGACGGTCCTTGGCCTCTTTGCAAGAAAGACAGAAGCACTTTGGTGGCAGTGTAGACATGGTGTAGTTTAACTAAAACAAAATGAAACCCCAAAAAATTAAGACTTGATTAAGAACATCAGTGCATAGAGGGAGGAGAGCTTTCCTTGGGATGCTTGATCCATCAATATCACATCACAAGTTTGCATCCCACAGTGTTCTAAGCTGTCAGATTGGTTTCAAAACCTCAGCTCCTTGAGTTGCCTTGTCATGGCGCTGATCTTGCCCATAGACTTGCTAGTATCCATGAAACAAAAGACTCCAGAAATTCAGTTTTCTTGCTACCTTTCAATTTCTTTTTAATTTGGGCACTATATAGAACACAAGAGCAAGGCATTGTGCCATGTCGGCTCAACCCATCCCTCCACTCCCATCTCCAAGGAATCATGGCAGTGATCAAGGACACACCACAGGAGTGAAGGATGGACCCAGGCAACTGCCATACATGATGAGAAAAATTGTTGTGTGCCACTCTGGTCGCCCGCCCCACCCTGCTCCCTCACCAGAGGCCAGAACAATTTTTTTGCCATGTGTGCCAGTCTGCCAGACCCACCCCTCCACTCCATCAATGAGAAACAACAGCAGCAAGGCCTGGACACACCACAGGAGCGAAGGACGGACCCAGGTGACTGCGATACATGATGGGAAAAATTGTTCTGTGCCAGTCTGCTTGCCCGCTCCACCCTGCTCCCTCACCAGAGGCCAGAAGAATTCCCCCCCATGTGTGCCAGTCTGCCAGGCCCACCCCTCCACTCCATCAATGAGATACCATAGACTGCTATACACGATGAAAAATGATTTCCAACACATGTGCCAGTCTGCCATGCACGTCCCTCCACCCTCTAACACAGAAGAACCACAGCAGCACAGTTTGACATGTACTTAAAACAAGACATTAACTGTGCATTTTAACATGGACTCTACTTCACTCTGAGGGCCCAATGTTTTTAAAGCACTTCAACCCCTAATCAGAACCCTCATTGGCTCCCACCATTCCTTTTATTTTATTTTTACTTCCCCTCCTGGGCTGCCCCAAGAGCACCCCCCCAGTCCCCCTTAGCTGAACCCGAAGCTCCCAGTCTTCCTCCATTTTTGAAGTATTTGACCCCCTAGCCTGGAGTTAGACCCTCAGCTCCCACCATTCCTCATCATTTTTTTTTCACTACTTGCTCTCCTGGGCTCCATGGAGACCCCCCCAAAAAGCAACACAATTTTAAACTATTTCAAATTCCCCCCACTATCATATTTTCCCTCACATTATTTATTATCCCATACATATGAACTGGATATTAATTGCTGCTTACCTGTATTGATTCAACAACAGCAGCAGCAGCAATTCACAGTGGCACATTGGCAGCACTCTTGCTACTGGAAACACAGTAGTGATTTGCCCTTTTTTGAAAAAGTGTTACCAGCCAACTAGCCAGCAGTCGGCAGAGTAAGGCTACCAGGCAGGATGCTTCTCGTTTGCTTCTCGTTGCTTCTCATTCCTTCATTCACACTGTCTCTCGCTTGCTTCCTGCTCTAACAGCTGATCTGCTCTGACTCCCTCCTCACCTGTCCACTTGTATTTATGCTGTGTTTTTGACTACTTAGGTGGACCTGAGGGGAAACAATCCTGGTCTCTGATTGGTCAGTCTGGGACTGGACAAGTGATGTTATCCCAGCACAACATCACGGCTCTAGTCTCAGCCTCACTGTGACCCAATGTAGATGAGCTTATAGACATACAGCATCTCTTGTTTTGCATCTCTTCTTAAGAAACAAAAATATTTTTCTACACTAATAAAAACATTCTTTAAAATTATTTTTTTAATTTATATAAAACAACAAGCCATTGTATAATTAACAAAAATCCCCTCCAGGGTGTGTGTCATTTGGGATAACATCATGCCTCAGTTGTTGGATGCACTCACCCCAACCACCTGAGGCATGACGTTATCCCAGCATGACACACACCCTGTTGGGCATTATTGCTTAAACAACATTGATCTTATAACTGGCTTTTCTTCCCCCTTCCCCCCAACCCAACTATAGTTTATGGCCTTTCCCTGCTTTATTTCTCTCTCTACCCTTTTAGTTAATTAAATGCCCTTTTCAGGCTCTTTTTTCTAATTAGTGTTTTAGTTGTAAGATGTTAAATTTCTCCTGCCCCCCCTTTTCCACATTTTAACCTTTTGACTTGAGAGACTAAGAACCAACTTTCTCTAACCCAAGCTTCTTTGTTTCTTTCCTTGCCCTTTGTATATCCCTTTTCTCCCCCTAACATAAATACACATTTGTATGCCACAAGGTGTTTTGTTAAGAGAACTGCTACATTATTTATGCAATAAGCCACAAGGGGGGGTGTGGGTTTTGGGGGATTTACCACGACTGGAGTGGTTTACCCACGAGGTGCAGCTAAGTGGGTAAATCCTCACTACCCATGGTAAATCCCCTGATAACCCACATCCTCTGAGTGGCTTATTGCAATTACACCAAGGTTCATTTTTTTTACTATAATAAAAAACAAATACTAAAGAGGTTTCTTTTTTTTTTTTGTATTTATTACTATGCTGCAGATGTGGTAGATGATGAGCTTTTCATTATCTGTTGGTTATCAGAGGATTTACAATGGTAGTAAACTGCCAGCCTGATGATTTCATTGGCTGTTCACTTATGTCCATGGTATAATTAAGCAATATACCATGACAGGGAGTGGGTATATTGGTGGATTTACCACGCCTGGTGTGGTTCGGTCACAAGGTGCAGTCGAGTGACTTTACCACACCAGATGTGGCAAATTCACCCATATACCTACTCCCTGTCATGGTATATTGCTAATGTACAATGTTCAACTTGTTTTTTTGTTTTTATAGTGACAGAAAACTTTTACAGTGGGTATACTGGAGGATTTACCACAGTCATGTGATCTGTTTTGACCAATGAGGTTACAGGATTTTCATACCCATTGTATAATTATAAATATCTTGCTTTTTAAGTAATTCCGCCTTTAGGAATGCAATATCTAACATATTTGAAAACAACGAACTAATAATTAAATACAGTTTTATATATAATAAAGGATAATACTCCAATTTATGATTTATTGCAGCCATAAAATAGTTACTTTTGTATTTTTTGCTTTAGAAGTTTAGCACTTTTTGCATTGACTAGGTTGAGCTGTTTAAATGTTTAAATGTATGTAGCACTTTAAGTAGCACTTGTGTATAAATACTCCTAAGATTTGTTTGAATTCTAGACATGCCCCTGTTTGAAGACCCGCTGAAGGGTTCAGGTGCTCGGGGTACTGGTTCTGTGTTTAGGCTCTATTTGCTGACTAATAAATAAGTACTTTATTTTTGAATTGATGCCTGAGAGCCGTGCTTACTTTGGATTGCTTATCTTTTTAGAGCTGGCACCTCCGCTTGTGCACCATCGCCTAAGTCAGTGCGCACACAGATTTGTCTTTTCTATTAAGGGGCTATCACCTTGTGATACCCCTTTACTTTTCTCATAATTTATAGTAGAACCTGTCATGTTTGAAAATGTCACTAAGGTGTTTTCTAAAGCATTGGTGCAAGCATCTGGTGCCACTGCCAAAACCACATCATCTACGTAGGCTAATACAGTAACTGGAGGTTCCCCGGGATTGGAATAATGCCCTTAATGTTAACATTCACTGCAATAATATGCAGAAGAATATCTGTTCCAAAAACATACAGTAGGGGGCTGAAAGGGCAGCCCTGCTAGACCCCCAATACAAACTAGTATTTCCTGCCCCAACCAACCATTGACATTTGGAATTATGGATGCATTATTATACAGGCACTGTATCCAAGATACAAATGTGCTAGGGATACCATATGTCTGTAATACTGGAAACAAATAATTGTGTAACATCTTGTCAAAGGCCTTCTCCCGGTCTAGGCCCAAAACATAGCTCTGCACATCATTTGAATTCTCGGGTGAATAATTCTCATAACAGAATAAGGTCATCATATTGACTCATATTGGGGATCACACACATTTGGTATGGACTTATTAGTTGGTATGCCAGTGGGGTTAGTTTATGCAATAATATCTTACTCATATTTTAAAATCAGTGTTCAAAAGGCTTAAGGGCCGACAATTTGTCAGATGTTCTTGGGAAACTTTTTTATACAGCAGTAATAATATTGTCTTATTCATAAAATTTGGAAGCACAACAGTGTCAAAAATGTAATTATACAATGAGGCCAATGCTTGGGCTAATTCTGCTTTTAAAGTTTTATAAAATTCAGACCCAACACCATCTGTTCCTGGTGCAGTATTGTTCTTCAAAGTACCTATCACTCTTATTACCTCCTCCTCAGTAACATCCTAAATTAATAGTTGGGAATCTTGCAGGAAAACCTGAGGAAGTTTAACCTAGGGAATATCAATGGGTCCTACACTGTGTGTGTATGTGTGGCGGAGGGCCCAAATGCTTTTCTAATGTATTGCTCTACTTCATGTAACATATCAGCAAGAGAGATAGATTCCAGGCCATCAGTGGACAGTATTTTGGTCACTGTTCTATGGTTTACTGGTTCCTTGCATTCCTTGAAAGGGTCAAATGTGCCCTTCTTTGTAGTAGTCCCATATTGTAGTTCCTGCCTAAGGGATTTCACCCTCTTATACTGGATGTCTGACATCTGCTGTTTTAGCACTTTTTAATGTGGGCACTATAATCCATCTTGTACATTTGAAATTAGCTTTTGTAACTGTTCCCTTAAATACAGTATTGCAAGTATTCACCCGTTACCAAGTTCCTAGAATAGTCTTGGAATATTTGTTGCTAGGACTTTTTTGTATCCTTCCACCAAGTTATTAAGGGAAGTGAGAGAGTGAGGAGTAAAGTGAAAAACAGTGAGTACGAGGGGACCAGTTTAAGTCAAGTTGGCAAGATAGATAAGAGAGAGAAAAGGTATCCCATTCTGGCCTGTAGAAGTTTGAAGTGACACAATATACCACATTCCAATAATCAAAGGATAGGAGGATCAGTTTCACAATAATCTTCTGTCATACTTGACAGACATAATGGACCTAGAAACCCTCCCCAACACAAATTACTATTATATTATATTATATTATATTATATTATATTATATTATATTATATTATATTATATTATATTATATTATATACTGAGGTAGAATCATCATTTGTTTCTCTATGTTCTCAGTTTCATGCAGAACTTTCTGTGGACAGTATCAGCATGGCGAAAGAACTCAATGCGACTATCCAGACAGACGCCTGGGTATTTAAATGTAGGCCCTATCTTCATCAGCAAACCACTGGGTATATACAAATGAAAGAAACAATGACTAGTACAGTACTTCAAGTATGACCCTTGCCCTCAAAACCCTATCAAAATAAAGAATTTGTGCTGAAACATTTAGTTGGCCATGTAATAAAATCTTACTGCAAAAACTGCTTTAAAGATGAAGTCAATAATATCTAGAGCTTAAAGCAAAGTCTTAACTAAGCTTGTAACTGACTATGATAAACAAAGCGCTCCCTTTCATTCAGATTGTGGCTGGCCAAAGATTACAGCTCTGTGGAATTTAAAATTCTACTGCCAGAAATTAGGCAGAATTCCCATTCTGACTCTGTGAAATTGTGCATAATTGATATGAAAATGTCACTGTTTCAATCAGACTTGATGGACCATTGGTCTTTTTCTGCTATCATTGTCTATGTTTCTATTTTTATTGTAAAATTCTGTGGAATTTTGCCACAATGTAAATTTAAGTTATGCAGGTCTACTTTATAAAGTAATGATCTAAATATTGCCAACTGTGGCAGGTATGCAGGTTTATCCTATATGTATATATGAAGTATGTGTCAGAGTCATAGAAATAAAGGGGTCTGAGTTATACGTGGCCAAAGATTTAATCAAAATGTAACTTTTAGGTGTCTACTTAAAATTTTTTAAATTTCCAATCCAAATCTTTCCACAGATTCATGATTTTAAGAACTGTTCAACATGGATATGTGTACTGAGTTTAGGTATCAAGCTTTAAAGGGACAGTGTTAAAGGCAGGAATACATTTTGCCAAATTTTAAACTGAAGTTATTTCAGTCAAATTTTAATAGCAGTTATCTAAATGTCTCAAAATGTGTCAAGTATATAGGTATATGTTCTGAATTCTGTTTTTAGAGTGGACAAAGTTATAGACAGCCAGATATTTTGACAACATTTAAATTTGTTTCCTAGTACTGTAAAGCAGCTTATCCAAATTTTACCAGATTTAAAATATTTAACCACACAGTTATGCGTGTCATATTTCACATTTCTGGTTTTGAAGGAGACATCAATGAAAGTAGTCAAACTTGCAGAATTGTTTTTAATTTTGAAAGTACATAAACTGCAAAACTATAAACCACTGCAACTTTAAAGTCAGATAATGAACTGCTAATAGATTTTGCAGGCTCAAAAACTGTATCTGAAATGGAGACTGTATGTGTGTGTCAATTTTATTAATCTTTTTCTTAATGCATGTTCATCTTATAAACTACCAGCAACTGCAAATTAAAATCTAATTCCAAGAGTTTTTGTGAAAATGGTGGAATTCATTATAATTACAGTATGTGGAAGCCATATCCTTGAGTATTTCCCAGCCATACACCTGACCTGCCATGCATGAGGAAGGAAAAGGCTAATATTGGGCTTTGTGCACTAATGGGTACAAATTATGCACCAAAAGTGCATAACTGATGCCCACAGCTCTGCACTTGTGGACAATTGTGCAACGGCGGCATTCAGCACCACTGGCCACTTGTCCGTGGCTGCGCCCCCCCCAGCATACAAGTCCACTCAGAGTGGGCACGTGCAGAGTTGCGAACCCAGCCAGCATCCAATTAGATGCCTGGCATGGGTTCAACAGTGGATCCCTTACACGGCAGAATTCACATAGGCAGTGCTCCCCTTGGATGACCAAGTACCGGCAGCTGAGGTGGGTGGTAGGAGGGCAATGCTGCAGACCCTCTCTGATGGCACCAAAGTGGTGCGGTGGGACAGGGTGGATGCCTGCAGGCAGAGAAGGGGAACTTACCACTGGTCATGGGGAGGAGGGTTGACATACATTGCCTCTGGGGGAGAGCAGCCTTGTTCCAGTACCTCTGAGAGGAGTATGGGGGTTGTGGATGTTTGGGGGGGCAGCCATATTCACCGCTATGTGCTGGGGTGGGTGGGTGGCATTGTGCAGCCATATTCTGTGGCCTTGAAGGGTTGGAGGACTTTTCACCCTGTCCTATGGTGTGTGCATGGGGTGCATAAGGGGTTTATGGTGGGGTTCTCCCCAAAGTACCCTGTGCCCCCTACACACCCCTGTGGCCAGCACTATGTGTCTGAGTGCATGGTGCATAGTGCCGGCCTGCCCCTCACCCACCCTCAGTGCATTGCTCCTCACATGGCTGGAGAATAGGGTGTGTATGTGCTGCATACCCCCTTTGTGCATCTCACGAAGGGGGCACATAGAGTGTAGAGTGGTTGCATGCCCCAGCGATGCGTGTATAGCCACTCCACCCCATTCGTGCATAAGGCCCAATAGTAGTAACATGGTTGGACTTATGGGGGCTTCATTGTAAAAGTAGTGGGATGCTTGGAGGGGCTTTGCAGGCTCTTTATACTAACACAGGTTAGGCAGTTTACAGTCCTTCAGTGCAGGTAAAATGATGAGGGAGGTGCATAGCTAAGCACTGCTTGTAGAGGGAGCAGTTGACTGTTGTTCACATTGTGATAATAAGTACAAGTCCTGGAGGCCTGAGGATGTCCTTTATGTTTTATTATAATTACTCCATTGTGGTAGTGGTATCCTTACTCCACCCAACACTGGACCAGGTGATATGTCTATGGCAATCACAGAGATTCCCTGATAGTTTACTGGTATCCCTCCTCACTTTCCTTCCCCTGACCCAGTCCCAGTGATGACAGCTGGCACAGATCTACCACTCAACTCCACAGCTGCTTGGCATCTGCCATTTGCCACTCACAAGTACTTGTAACCCTATATCACTATGTGCTGTATAGCAATACTGTACTTGCTGGAATGCTATTGAAAATCATGGATCTTATGAATCACGAATAACTGAGCTGTTAACACTGCTTAAGAATTTTAGAGATACAGTATATCATATCGCAACTTGATCATGTGCATTAAAACTAAAAGCATGCTCTAATGCTAGTAACTGCATTTAAAGGGGTTTTGATCATTTGATTTTTTTTCTCTACTTTGGTAGATTGACTTATGAAGGAATCGAGACTTATGAAGGGATGGATTGCAGTGTTACCATATTGGTAGCTGGTAAGGAGGCATGAATGTTGGCCCTAATTTAATTATTGTAAATGGAATCAAACTGAATAATGAAACATAAAGGATATGTAGTTCAGTAATAAGTTTACAGTTGTTCCTTCTGTATGAGGACCTTCTTGAACTCATTCATGCACATGGTAGGCAGCAGGACATGAGACCTCTCTTATATCCCTCCTCCTTACCCCTCTTCCCTCTTTTAGGGGAACCCATAGTAAATATAATGACAAGGGCTGTACAAAGGGATGATTTCTGGTATTGGTATGTGTATCTGTGATACAGATTTGCATGGCCTGCAAGACATGTGTCCAACTGAACAAGAGTGGCTAAGATGGTACAGGACGTGCACCAGAAAACATATGGTAAGAGATTAAAGGACCTCAGTATGTGCTTGCTGGAGGTGAGGAGGGATTGGAAGGACATGATAGAAACATTCAAGTACCTTAAGGGCATAAACATGATAGGGGGAAGACATCTTCCAACACAGGAGAAGTTTAAGAATGAGGGGGCATGATATGAAGTTAGAAGGTGGTAGGTTGAAGGGAAATGTGAGGAAGATTTTCTTCATGGAGAGGGTGGTGGTCTGCCACAAGAGGTGGTGGGAGTGAGCACAGTGGAGGGATTTAAACATGCCTGGGACAGGCATAAAAGAACTTTGGGAAGGAGTGGAGAAAAGTAATTGATCAGATTGGGTCCGAGGCAACAAACAAGCCTTATGGTCAGACTGGATGGGCCTGTCAGTATTTATCTGCTGACAATTTCTATGTTTCTGTGTGTTTCTGTAAACATTTTATAAATCACTCAAAATTTCTGAATGTGAAAAATAGCCAGATATTCGTGCAAGCACAGCTAAAATGTTTGCGCTGTGCTTGTGCCTGCACTCCCCCCACTGCTGCTGTGTTCAGTCAGATAGTGAGTTACACAATCTGACTGAATATTGGGCCATGTCAGAACAGCACCAAGTGCAACTGTACTTCACGGACATGAGCCTGGGCTATATATAGCCCTCATGGAATAGCGCTGCCAGAAACAGAAGAGCACCAAGACCCTTATGGGCTATATTTAGCCAGAATCTGCAAATGAGGTCATTGGGCATACAAGGCACAAATGCATGCCCATTATGGGCTCATTTGCATGGGTACAGCAGTCCTTTACCACCGCTGCCACATAAGAAATGCAAGCTCTAGTAGTCTAGTGTGTCTCCCAACCCGATCATGCCTCTGAGCAGATTTCTATGTACTCTGGTTGTCTCCTGTATAGCCCACCCATGATTGCTCCTCTGAAGTGACTCCCATATACCTGGGTGATCTAGAGTGTCTCCCATCCCCCAAATCATTCCTCTGAGCTGACTGCCACATACTCCAGTGGTCTAGTGTGATCCACCACCTCCTGATCTCCCCTCTAAGTGGTGATGTGTATGGCAAAGGTGTTTGTAATATGTCCTGATGCCCAGTGGCCCCCACCCTCTGAATCAGTCATTTTAAATGTCTAAGTATGCCCAAGTGTCCAGTGGCTCTATCCCCCCCCCAAGTGTTTGTTCCAAATGACTAAATATGACCATGTGTATAGTGGTCCCCCCACTCCCCTGATCACCCACTTACACTATTACAGCTGAGCACTGGTGGTCAAGTGTCCCTCACTCACCCTACCTACTCAAATCCTAGCTCGCCACACCCACCTTTACCCAGGTGGTAGGTGCTCCCCCAAGCTTAATACAGTAACTGGCACAGCTCTCCTTTCACCTCTGCAGTTGGCTGCCATATGATCTATCAGTGAGTGTGCATATAGTAGAAGTTTTCTACCTTAAAGATAGCATCTTAAATCAGAAATTATCTCAGACTTCCAATCCAAGAATATTAAAAAAGCTGCCCAAACAGAATTATATTTTTCCAGTTTTCGACTCAGTCGCATAATTAATTCTCACTGGTTTGGAGCAGCCCTTGACTACTGTAGACTGAACCTTTGATATGAGTTAATACGTTCCCCAGAGTCACTCATTGCTGAAAATGAGTGGTTTCACGTGCTTTCAGCTGAGCAAGAACAGCAAAGCGAAGCTGAGCTGTACTGGCTCAAGCTGAAGGCAAATGAAACCACTCATTTTCTGCAACAAGTGGCGACAGGTGACATACAAATATATCATTGATCAGGAGATATCAATGATATATACATACAGTGTATATATATATATTTTTTTTAACTCCCCCAAACCCATTTCCAGGGCATCTACATGTGAAAGGCTCTTCACAGAATAAGAGTGTCTCACACACGGAGGAAAGGATCACTACAATTGGTTGGGAGTTCTCCCTCAGTCTACAATATGCTGTATACTGGATGATTGAAGTCCTTCTAATGAAGTAGAATATTTTTCCTTTTGTTCAATAATTGTAAGTAAAATTAAAGTCTTCCTACAAGTGCACCCACCCAGGATATTTTTCCAATGCTCCTTCAAACATGGACTTATTATATTAATATGCATTAGTGTGCCTTGGAGTATTAGACACCCGATGGAGAAGCCACCAAGTGGGAGAAAGCACCACATACAGGGAAGTGCTGCATTCATTTGGGCACTGTTTTTCCGGGCTTGGGGAAGGGGAGCAATGCTGGAATAAATAAATGTTTTTTGTGTATTTTAAAAGGGCTTGTGAGGGACTGCGTGGTAGGAGGATCTACAGCAGGGGTAGGAGACTACATGACTGAGTAATATATTACCCAAGGGGCCAAGTGACCCCTTGCATGAGAGACCCTGAATTGTGAAGCAGGAGTGTGGAGTCTGACCAGGTGACATCTGCAAAACTTCTGCAGGAAGGACCAAAGGCCACTGGCCATGATGGGAGGATGATAAGTAAGGTGGGTAGCAGAGATAGGAAGCAATAAATACAGTGTGGCTAGAGTCCATATAACAAAGGCAAGGGGAGGGACCAAAGACATATACAAGGGGTGGGTGGAAATTACCCATGTAGGGTCTGCCTAGTTCACAGATCAAATAACAGGGCAGGAGACAGCTGAAAGTACACATCTAGGGTATAATTAAGTTACAGATATAAAATCAATTATCAGGGGTGCAACACAGATGGCAAAGCAGGGAGGCTAGGGATGCTGTGGGGCCCAGGGAGCTGGTAATGGCAGCTGGACAGGAGGGCAGCATGGAGAAGGGGGACAATTGGGGAAAGCAGATCACAAGTAGGAATGGGGAGAGTGGTCAGCTGCAATGGGTGTGGGGCAGTCATCTTCCTTGAAATATTGTGGAGAGAAGGGGGTTGTCCAGTGTGCAGACAGCTCTGACAACTTAGACTACATATGGGATGGCTAGGATGGCAGGAGGGGGTAAGGGAGGAGGGGATAGGGGAGCAGATAGGGTGTAGAGAGCAGTGTATGCCTCCTCTGGATAGCACATCAGGGGAAGTCAAGACAGAACTACTGAGGTAGCTGAAGAAACGGGGCCGCAACACTCCAGTACCTAGGGGAATTGGGCTGAGAGGATGGCAGGTATTAATGAATGGAGGATTAATGAATGGGGGCTGAGGGAGAAAGGGATCACAGCTAGACCATGGGAGGAAAGCACAAGGTAAGATCACAGATGAGGGTAGGGGCATGGGGGAGAATCCAGGAACAGAGTCACAGTATTGGGCAGTTTTGTGGATCCAGACACAGGGGGAGGTCATGGATCATGAAAGGGTGATGGCCTTAAATGGTGGTGGGGAAGGAAGTGAGGCAGTAGGGGGAGAAACAGAGGCAATGAAGGGTAGGGGTAATACAAGTAAGAATGGGGATAGCCTGGACAGGAAGTTTGGGGGGAGGCTACAGGGGGGACACCAAGGATGGGAATCAGTTGTATGAGAGTGGCAGGATGGATGGGAGGAGGGACAACTCTGGATTGTGCACAGAAAGTAGAGCAAAATGGGGAATGGGGGGCAGGTGAAAGGAGGGAGGGTTGTCATACTTGAATATTTAATACTGAAAGCTGTGAGATGGACAAGCAAGAGGGGAAGAAACAACCGCTCCCATATGGAGTGTATGCCAGGCATGATGGCACGAAGGGTGGGGAAGATTATTCCAAAGTGTGTAGGGCAGGGGGAGAGAAGCCTCATACAGAGGTACACCTGGAGACAAATAACCTGGCAGGGTGTAGGGCTGAGGAGGTACAGAACAGGTTTAAGGAAGCAGGAAGAATCTGCAGTGTGGCAAGTAGATCAGTTGATTTCTCTGAAGTTCTACTAGTCTCTAGGGCAAGTATTATCAGAAAACAAAGGATAAAAAGAATTAATAGTTGGCGGTGGTGGGGGGCACAACCACAGGGTACACATTGGTGGGAGGATGGGGTAGGGTGTGAGAACACAAAGACCAATGTGCAGCAGATAGTCTACACTTAAGTAAGGAGGGCACGGGGTACTGACACAAAAATCTGAAGAATATTTGACGTAGAAGAGGGAGACTGAAGGGCCACTCCCTCAGCAAGACAGGGGTGAGTGAAGGGAAATTGGAACAGGGAGTGAGTAGAAGTATGGGGTGGGGGTGTACAGGGTCATGTTGCAAGTTGGTTTCCTTGAATACAAGGAGCCTGACAAATAAGACAGCTGAGCTACAAGTGCTGATGGCGGAGGGGTGGTAGACAAAGCAGCCATCATGGAGATGTGGGCCACCAAATACTATGACTGAGACATTGTGATCCATGGATATAGGTTGTACCAGAAGGAAAGGGAAAAGGGGAGAGGGGGACGGGGAGGGGTGGCTTTATTTGTAAGGGAAGGGATTCTATGCACTTGGGAGGAGGTAGAAGACAGCAGGACTGAAGCCATATGGGTACAGCTCCAAAACTCTAAAAGGGGGGAAAGTTAGACTGGGGATGGTGTATAGTCCACCCTCTCAGGATGAAGAATTGGACAAGGAGCTGGGGGAACAAATTAGAAGGCTAAGTGGCAGAAGCAACATTGTTTTGACGGGATTTCAATTTGCCTGGAATAGACTGGTGCACCCAGACTACCTTGGTTCTCCTGGAAGGATACCAGGGCTGTTTCCTTCTGCAGGGGTCACAGTGCCAACCAGGGAGGATAGCATATTGGACCTGGTGCTGTCAAATGGTGAGCTGGTCTGGGACATAGTAGTTGAGGACCCCTAGCAGATAGCAACTACCACACAGTGTGGTTCTCCCTCAACTTGGGCAATAAAGCAAACAGGACCAAGATGCAGATGGCAGACTTTAGGAAAGCTGACTTTGGGAGGATGAGTGACATCCTAGCAGGGCACACAGCCAAAATCAGCCATGAGATGGATATGGAGCAGAAATGGTCCTTTATCAAATTTTGACAGATTTTATTTATTTAAAAGTTTCACCAGGAAAGACATACTGAGCAGAGACTGCTTGTTTCCAGATGCATCCAGGGGGAGAGGGGACTGGTAAACAGTAATGATACACAGAGTAAAAAATACATAATGACAGTATTACAAGATATAAATGGTAACAGTATGACACATTAATAGCAGTTTTTTTAACAATCCAGGAGGTTATATTAAACAACTAATTTATGAGTTGCATATAATAAGTGCTAACAAACAAAAAGTGCAGTGAGGCCAAATTAGGAGGTGAGGAGGTGATTTGGGAAGGCAGAGTTAAGCACAACTGCACGAAGGGGAGAAGAGGTCCTTTAAGTGGGAGGTGAAGACACATGGGGAGGGAGCATAACAAATAGGTGGGGTAATAGAGTTCCATATTGATTGAGGCCATGAACACGTGTACTAAGGCCCAGAGTAAGAAGTCCAGGTTCAAAAGGCCTAGCTGGCTCAGCACGGTGGTGGTGGAGAAATTAAGGGTAAGAGAGTGGCATTCTGCATGTACAAGAGATCCATGAGGGAGGTGGACAGGAAGAAGTGTTCAAGGAAATCCAAGGAGGTGAGCAAAATAGTCAGGGCAGCTAAGGCCACAAGGGAACTAAGGCTGGCACAAGGGATCAGAGAAGGGGAGAAGGAATTCTTCAGGTACATAAAAGAGAAAAGAAGCTGCACAGATGGGATAGTCAGTATTAAGAGGGAGGGGTGATGGGCAAAAAGAGGGGTAGACCAGGTGGAGGCACTGAAGTAGCACTTCTGTTCAGTGTTCACTAGGAAAAAGGATGGTCCCATACTACAGGGCATAACAGGAGCATCAATAGGGGATGTGGGGGTTACAGACAGGGAAATCCCAGAGGACAGAGTTTTAAAGGGCCTTAAGGACCTGCAGGCTGACAAGGTGCCAGGACCAGATGGCATGCACCTAAGAGTCATGAGGGAATTAGCGGAAGTACTGGCTGACACTCTGGTGGACCTGTTCAACACCTCACTGAAGCCAGGTCATGTGCCTTAGGACTGGAAAATGGCACATGTTGTGCCACTCCACAAGGACAGACCAAGGGATGATTGAGGCAACTACAGGAGGGTCTGCCTTACCTCCATCGTTGGGAAGTTAATTGAGACCATTCTGGAGGAGAGACTGGTGTACTTTCTGGAAACCAGTGGTCACCAGGATGATAGCCAGCATGCATTTGTCTCAGGAAGATCCTGCCAGATGAACCTAATAGACTTTTTTGATTGGGTCACAAGGGCACATGACTGGGGGCTGTACGGTGGATGTTCTGCATCTGTACTTCAGCAAGGCCTTTGACTCAGTGCCACATGGTAGTATGCTCAGTAAGCTAACAAACTTGGGAGTAGATGAGAAACTGATGGGGAGGGTCAACAGCTGGCTGCAGAACAGGATGCAGATAGTAACTTTAGGGAGTGAACTATCGAAACCTAGGCCTGTTACAAGTGGGGTTGTTGTTCCAGTGTTATTTAACAACTTCACTGGGGACATAGCAGAAGGAATCAACAGTGCAATCTGCCTATTTGTGGATGATACTATTTTTTTATTTTTTTTTTATTTGGTTTTTGTTGACCGGGTAAGGGCACTAGACAAATCCTGCCTATTCTCAGGCACAACCCGGGGAAGGGAGATACAGATGAATGCCAACTGTCCTTGAACCAGATGAAGCTGTTGGTGGTATTTTTCATGAATGGAGGAAATTTTAGCCATTGCACCAGGGAAATTTCCCTGCTCTTTTCGCGAAGTGCCATGGGATCTTTAACATCCACCTGAACTACCACCAGAACAGGCAGATGGGACCTCGCTTTAACATCTTATCCGAAAGACGGCACCTCAGAGGTGCAGCATCCCCCTCATACTGCACTATAGTGTCAGTATTGGGATATTAACCCAAGTACCTGGTGTGGAGATAAAACCCACCGCCTACTGATCTTCTGGCCTCAGAGGCAAGTGTGCTACCTGCTGAGCCACTGACACTGCCACTACTAAGATCTGTGTGAGAGTGGACAGTGAGGAGGGGAGGCAGGAGCTTGGGGACGACCTGGCTAAGCTTGAACAATGATCAGCCATCTGACAGTTAGGGCTCAATGCAAAAATGTGTAAGGTCATGCACCTGAGAGACAAGAACCCTAGGAATAGCTCCTGGCTGGGGGGAATGCATGTAGCCACTCAAGAGGAAGGAAAGGATCTAGGGGTGATTGTCACAGGGGACATGAAACACCCATCCCAGTGTCAGAAAGCAACTGCCAAAGCAAATAAAATGATGGAGTGCATCCCCTGAGGTAACACTTCAAGGAGTGAGGAAGTCATCATGCCATTGTACAGGTCCCTGGTAAGACCACAGTTAGAGTACTGTGTGCAGTTATGGTGCCCATATTTGAAGAAGGATATCAACCCTTCACTCATCCATGCAGCTTCTTTTCTCTTATGCACCCTATTCCTGATGTTAACTGTGCATTAAACTTTTTTATTACTGAATTTACTTCAGTGTTGGGCCTTTTTGCTTCATGTGTCAGGTGATGTAAAACTGGTAAAAAATCCGGTTGACTTACTTCACCCCTGCTTAAATTAATGCAAGAACAGAATAAGGCTTGGAAAAGATATAAAAAAGATGGTTTATTAACTGCTTTCCAAAAATATCACTGTTTACATAATAAATGTAAATCTCAGATCTAATTAGCAAAAAGGAATTTCTTAAAAGAAAAATAAATAAGTGGGTTGTCAGAAAACAGGAAATTCTGGAGTACAGTTAACAGTCTAATTAGACCAACTAATGATTCTGAGTCAACAATGGGAAAGGGGAAGACACAAATACATGTTCACAAACTATAGCAAATTAATTTAATAAACATTTAATAAAAAGTTCACAACTCTAGATAAGTATTTTGGGGATATTAATGATCCTTTGTTATTTGTTATTGATGTAGAAAAAGTCACTACACCAAAGGAAGTAGAAAAATTGTTGCAACACCTAAAACCAGATAGTTCAGCAGGGTATGACACTCTTCCACCAAACCTATCGAAATACATTGCTGCTGCATTATCTTACCCCATTAGTGTTTTGTTAAACTTATCTTTTATGACAGCATGTCAAATTCCTGACATATGGAAACATTCATTGATTGTACCTATTTACAAAGAAGGCTCAGTTTGTGATTTCAGAAATTAAAGACCAATTTCCATTTTATCAGCATTAGCAAAGGCTCAAGAAAGAATAGTTTATAAAGAACTTATCGCTTACATTGAAAAATGTGGGCTGTTGTCTCAGAATCAGCAGAAATTTAGAAAGGGTCATGGGACAGAGAGTGCCTTGGTCGAGTTCACAAATGTTATCCTAGAGGGTATGGAGAATGGGTTTCTGACTGGAGCTGCGTTCATGGACTTAATCAAGGCATTCAATTTGGTTGATCATTGATTCCTAATCACAAGGCTGGGTTCACTGAGTGTGGGGCAGTCAGCCCTGGGATGGTTTACGGATTATCTTAAGGATAGATACCAAATGGTCAAATATCAAGGTAGTGTTTCTGAAAAGTACCTGTGAGGTGTGGAGACCCACAGGGCTCTATACCAGGTCCTGTCCTGTTTTCATTGTGTTTTAATAAGATTTCTACTGCTTTTAATGATATTCACCTAACCCTTTACACAGATGATGCGATAGTATATGTCCATGGTACTACAACTGATGAACTAAATGGGATCGTAACAAAAGAAATGAGCAAGTTACAGCAATGGTTCACTATCAGTAAAATGGTCTTAAACAAAGCAAAAACAATGGTTTTGGGGACATCAGTTAGGTTAAGAGAAAGAGGAGGAGTCTCCAGGTTATAGCACCAGATGGTACTACCTATGAGAATGTTAACGCTTTTCAATATTAGGTGTCCTACTGGACCCAGTCCTACGTTTTGAACCTTATTTGGTAAAAATGACATCTAAGATTCATGCCAAAGTAAGCATACTATATAGATTGAGGTCCTTTTTATGTTTGTTTGTGAGCATGCACAAGAAACGTTGAGGCAGCTTAGGAGAGAAGCAGGTTGTGCAGGTGCAGCACTGTTGCGGTCAACGCCATCATTGCTTTTGTGGGCTTGGCTGTGTGTCACCAATGCAAGTGCACGCTGGTGGTGACACTAGTTTGCAAGTGTGCCACCAACTTGAAAGGATTTGGCCTCAGCAATCAGGGAGCGCCTCCTCATTGCAGCATCAGCCATCCATCTCTCCTTTAGGTCTGAATAGTTTCCATGCAGAAGCTGAGGCTGCAACGTGGGTTGGTCCCTGATTGTTGCAGCTAGTTCATCCCTTAGTCTTTTAAACAGCTAGCCACAGATCAGGGCTCTGCAAACAAAATTAGAAAGACACCCCCCTCAGCATTGTGTTTTATTCTTTTAGCTTCCCACAAGCTGATGGAAAGATAATGTGCAAAGCCATTTTCAGGCAAGTCACCAAAACTCAAAGTAAAATTCCTAACCTCTTTGTGTGGTGTTGTGATATTCTTTGTTTGTTTTCTGTCACAGTCATGCTGTTTTTTATATTTTTGTGATAATTTTAATGTTTGTACCATCCCTCATGCTCTAACTGTCCTCTGCCATCCAATCATTGACCCTCCTGCTCTTACGTCATTGTAGAGTTACCAGCACTGGAATGCAAAGAGCGATAGCTGCTGATACTGTGACCCAGTGAATCACATATATTTATGTATCTACTGGCCTAGTATGTAAAGCGTCACTCATACAAATGCAGATGCAGATAAGCTGATGGGAATTAGGATGAGGAGGTGGGGGCTGGGTAGGTGCAGTACCAGTGAGAGAATCACATTCATGAACTTGACAATAGCTTCACATCAAAACTTGCCCTTATGTGTTACTTTGTGAGGTGCCTGTTTGAAAACTGTTGTCTGTCATAGTCACACCCTTGATACTACCCTACCATGATAGGAATGCACTTTGATGGTCATCCCTCCCATAGTTTGTGCAGTGATCACGCAGACAAACCTGACGTGCTGTCATGGCACAATAAGTCTAGCTCATACTGACCACACAAATAAAAACTGAAAAAAAAATTCACTAAACACCCCACACACTTGGGTGCATGTCTTCCTCTTCAGGGATGTACAGATAGGATGCCAGATAGATTTCATGGCAGGAGTTGTGCATTATAAACAGTCTGTGACCAATAATTTGCCATAGTTCATCATTTTAGTCAGCAGACACAGCACTAGATTTGCAGTGGGAGGAACCTTATAATGAAACTGGGAACATGCCCTTGGTTCAGGACAGACAAGCTGGGGCATGGGGGTGGGGGACTGGAAGCAACTGATGTACACATAGCGATGTATGCATTTGTATTGCTGTCTACATTTATGGTGCTAAGGCAGTGGCATATGGAGCTTGAAGTCAGGTGTAACACTCTATCAGTCCAAGCATAAGTGCACAGTAACAAGAAAGATACAAGAGAAATAAACATACCATGCCTTCTGCCCATTGACTTATGGAGGTTGTGTCAGTGCTATCAATGAGAAATGTGAGTAAAGGTGTAGCTGTACAAACCCATTGCTGCCTGCACAGGTACAGACAGCATGAGCAACAAGCATCAAAATGACATAGCCATTGGATGAACACATAATACACAGCATCAGAGGGTAGAACACAGGATATTTAGTGGATCCTTTATTGTACATGCCCTCCCGTGTCCAGTTCTGTCTTTGTAAGAGGAAAAACAAGCGATGGAGTGATCCACTGGCCCCTGCCCAGCTCCAGTGGCATAGAAGGAATTATGTATTCACTGGCAGATCATCACAAGTGAACTGATATTACACAGTGGCAATCCATTCTTATACAGCAACCCCTCCCCCACCCCGATCATGCTAGCTCTGATAGCTACATGTTTTTTGTTATGCTTGCCTGTTTTTGTATGCAGCAGTGGA
Source organism: Neoceratodus forsteri (assembly GCA_016271365.2). NCBI lineage: Eukaryota > Metazoa > Chordata > Ceratodontiformes > Ceratodontidae > Neoceratodus > Neoceratodus forsteri. Next base: position 119,592,822 of record CM028133.1, read on the forward strand.
GGGGCAGGGGCTGGTTAGGTAGAGCCAAAAGTTTAAGAAAGTAGCAAGGATTATTGATTAAATACAACTTCAGTGGATTACTATAGGCACTCTATCGTGCCATCAATGCCATTTTCTTTGTAACCAACTTAGGGCAACTGCCCCTCTACCCTGGAAGAGCCACACCATTTTGAGTGAAAGGAAGACTGACCAGTTCGAATAGGAAATTTACCACATAAATTGCGGGCAACAATACCTCCTTGGAACACAGGGTGGTTAAAACATCAGAATAGATTGCCATGTTATGAAAGGCATAATAAATGTATACAAATGTTTCTCACCTGTGTGTGCAGTTGGGTGCCACTGCACTCTGCGTGCCTTTGTGTCCCTTGTTTCTAGTGCTGTGGCACTCGGTAGATGCATGACCACAGATGATTGTCACCACCCCCCATTGTTATCTGTTGTTATCCAGTACAGTATCATAATTTGTTTGATGGGGTGGTGTGGGAGGGGGGGTAAAGCTGGGGTTGTGGGCAACATCACACAGGAGAGGACACATGGAGAGCAGACTGCAGACACAATGACAGCATTGTGCAGACACAACATATAATGGTAGTGGAAAATAAAATAAGTTATATTTTTAACAAACACTAATAGGAACACGTAACACAGGGAGATGACTACCGTACATCAGATAAGGATTGCGCCATAGTACACTCTTAAGCTAAACCACACTACAATGCAAACCACAAACACATAAATAATTGTGATCCATTGTGTGCATTGATACAACATAGCTATCACATTTTTTTTGGGGGGGGGGGGTTTATACTTGCAGTGCTACATCAGTAAATAATTGCTTAGGTGGGATATGAGATGGGAAATAGCCTATGAGATGGGAAATAGCCTATAGGTAATAAACCACTCTATGCAGTACATCATTAGCACAAAGTTAAAAGACAGAACTTGAAGGGTGATGCCCGCAGAATTTATTGGAAAAGACCAAAAATGCACTGATAACGGATCACTGATGTTCCATGTTATGCGGTCCCCATCACAACTAGGAACCTTAACAGCTCACACAAAGCTCTGAAGTGAACATTAATTGCACTGACTCTTAACAAAGGACATCAGTGTTTGACAAGCCTTCTTTTTTACCCATTTATTATTTGTACATCACCATGTTCATCTCTCCCAGTGGCAAAAGACATGGCCATGCTGCTAATGTAAGACTTGTCTACAAAATCATAGCACAGAGACCATGAACAATGGCACCCCAACCAAACCCAAAGCAACACAAGCAGCACAAAAACAGAAGGTTATGCAAATGTCACTTTTTGGTGATCTGAACACAAATATGTTGTACAACACAAATCAGGTGGCTCAGGGACCAAAAGTGAAGTGAGGGAAAAATCAAGATGACCACAAAAATGATAATACCCAGTTGCTCACTCTGCTTGCACAGAAAACAGTGTTAGGTTACTTTCAATACTTTATTAGTGCTATGTGCACATGTAGCACCCCAACCCATGCATTGCAATGCCCCCCCCCCCCATGTGCATTGCAATGTCTTTTGGTTTTTGTACAAGCGGAGTGAGCAGTCGGGTATTATTGTTTTTGTGGTCATACAAATATATTGTATATGCATTTCAATGTCACTTTCATATAACTTTTGACTAGTGGCGTTCCATAAACATCATCTTATAGTGTTGGCACAGAACCAATGAAGAGGCTAATGGACTGCTGGATCAATCACATACTGAGTGCAGGGTAGACAGACAGAAATTGGACAGGTAACCCACATAAAATAAACTGCAAATTACATGTGCTATGGCAGTGGCAATTGCATAGTTGTGTCAGTCTCTGAATGGCACTGCTAGGGCACATTATTACTGCAGTGTGCAAAACTAATACTGGAAAGGGCAATGCACATTGAATGAATGGAGATCACAAACCTTATACCCTACATTCTGCCCGCTGATGTATATTGTTATGTGGGACACTCAGATTTCCATCAAACGTTATCCTGACACGTTAATTCCAACATTCATAACACCAACCAATATGCAATACCGACTTGACAAAATCCCAGTATCATCAGTGAGCTGTGCAGCAGTCAACTACTGAGATCAGGTTCAGTTTCGGACATTTAAAAAAAAAAGGTCACTGAGTGATAGCTTTCACAAAGGCAATTACTCAGTCAGCAGTCAACTACTACAGTTTTGGACATATAAGTTATGCAAAAAAAGGCAGCAGTGTATCAGATTTGTTGATACTACCCCAACCACCACAGTGCTACTTATAGCACTACTCACAACACAGCAGTTTCGGACATTTAAAAAAAGAAAGGGCTCTAACTGGTGCCTACCATAGTCAGGTTATCTGATCAGGTTGTGTATTACTAGTATTTATGATGGCAAGTGCCTGAGTTGCATGCAGAAGGATGCTGTTTTAGTGCATATGATGTGCATATGCTGCAACTTGCTAGAATACTGGGCAAAAATTGAAAAAATATAAAAAAGACTCTAGTAGAGGTATTGAATTTGCAGGTCTGTATCTCCTGAAAAATGGTTATGTTAACGGATGTGGAGAAATTGGAAGACTGTACACCAGGGCACCACAATTTTATGTTTTTTTCAAAGGTTTTCTTTAGGTTGTCAGTGCTGATTATATCCTGGGTTACTGAATCAAGGAAGAAGTGGAAGTACCAATATATGCCTCGAAAATGTCCGACCCCTACAGGTACTCTGCAGGACTTCTAGTTAAAACAATATGTGCAATGTGTTGTGTTGGTGATCATTTGTCAAGATTTAATTGGACGGTCATTTGTTTGGCCGGATTTTAAACAAGTCAGGATTCCAATGTCGGGCTTTTAGTAGTCGGGATTGTGGGTGTCGGGATTTTGTACAGATCCCGTTATGGGTTGGTGCAATGGCTGAGACATTTCCATACATCACAGTGTGCTATACATTTGCTGCCTTCACATGGAGGGATGATACCAGCAGACAGCAGGCCAAAAGTGGCACAGCAATTGCAGTAATACATAACAGAGGACAGCAGAGCTCTGTTCACAGAAAAGGGGATATGTATATCAATCTGTATAATTAATGCATTACCCCGGTCCATTTCTTCAGCTTGCAGAATACATGTTTCTATTGTCAGATCAATAAACACCTCATCCACTGATGTAATTCGCTAATATTACATGTTCATCAATACAGAATTAATTTGGTGGCACTGGGACTGCAAGGAGTATGGTGGAACGTCAGTTCAGTTGTAGTATTGTGGCAGAGTTCACAGGCAGCAGATTACAGTGTCTTGCACATAGAATAAATGGTAAATCATAAAAAAGAAACCCATCTATATGAGTGCAGATGTCCATTGTTATGTGAAAAGGGACACAAGAAGCTAGAAAGATGTTCAAAATGACATGGCCATTGCACTAAAACAGAAAAAGCTCAACATAAGCTATCACAAAGCATGGGAGTTTTTTTTTTGGGTCACCAGTTGTTTTTTGTGCTGTACCATGCCCGGTTCTGGCAACTGCAGACTAGACTACATTGACTCCTTACAAATGTTGAATTAGGACACACTGCAGACACTTACTGTATAACACAGAAAAGAATTGTGTAAAAAAAAAAAAAAGACACGCAACCCTCCAAACCAACATCACCAAACGCCACTGAAGTAATGCTCGTGACTGACATGATCATTGTGGAAATGTCAACAGAGGCTGTACACATTGCTTGTCAGTTTTTATTTATTTATTTTTATTTTATTTATTTTTATACTGGTAAATCTGTGGGACAAGCCCATTTTCACAAACAACCAGTTTATACAACAAACATACACCTAACTTTAAAACAGTTTACAATCCATAAATATACATTATGTAAAACATTTACAAATTGACTTCAACAAATATTTTTAAAGTTCTGTCTTAAAAATGGATAACTGCTTTTGGTTTATAACATTGCAAGGAAGCTGATTATACATCGTAACAGTGGTAAAGTTCAAGGAGTTCTGGCCAAAAGATGTATGAAAGAAAGGGACCAAAAAGCCCTCCCTACTCTGTAGTCTTGTACAGACAGATTTTGTATTCAAGGGAAACACACTAAAAATACTTTATGGCATTATACCTAAATGAACCTTATGTAAAAACAACAAAGACCTAAGATTAAATCGCCCCGCTAATGACAAACAACCAAAATGTTTGTAAAGAAATCAATGGTGAGTTAACCTTGATTGACCAGTAGCAAAACGTAAAACAGAATGGTATGTAGCTTGGAGTCTTGTAAATACTCTATCAGATGTATAAGAGTATACTAGAGACCCATAATCCATAATTGATAACAATAGACTATGTGTAAGTAATATCCTAACATCAACCGTAAGATTGTCCCTAATTCTATAAAAGAACCCCCAACCTTTTATGTACCCTACTAATTAACTCCATAACATGAGAATTGAATGATAAATGACAATCAATTAATGTTCCCAAATATTTAAATTCCTTAACCTATTCAATTACATTGTCAAAGTTATCAATAATTTTTAGCTCCTGAGTTTGCACTCTCCTAGAATGGGAAAACACCAATGTCTTGGTTTTTGCAGAATTTAACACCAATTTATGTTTATCAAACCAATAATGAAGCAAACTAAAATCCTGTTGTAAAGTGTTTTTTAAAGTTGAAAAATTAGAACCAGAACAAAACAACACAGCATCATCTGCATATAACAATAACTCAATATTTTTAAAATTAACAGCTAAAGAGTTTATAAATAATGAAAAAAGTAAAGGACCTAGTATAGAGCCCTGTGGGACTCCACATTTCAGCATTGCAGGCTCAGATAATGTTCCATTAATTATTGCCTTCTGATTCCTATTAGCTAAATAATCACAACCAGATAATAACCCCTCCGATAACTGTACAGAAGATAACTGCTTCAAGAGTATATAATGATTCACTAAATCAAAGCCTTGGTGAGGTCCACAAAAACTGCTACGGCAAAATCCCCAACATCTATTGCTTTGGTAACATAACTGGTGAACCTCACCAAGGCTGTCTCGGTATTATGGCAGGGCCTAAAGCTATGTTGTGAATCGGACCAAAGATTATATTTTACAGTTACATACAGTATATCATTTTCCATCATAGTGTTCGATCTATAAGAACTTACTCATGGCATAGGAGATGCGAAGAGGTCAATGTACAAGTCAAGTGGACGAATTATTGATGAAGAGTACAGAAACGGAAACTGGCAGTTATGCACATAGAATGCATAAAGAAAACAAATTGAGTAGGGCTGTGGTGATTCCACTAGTTTTATAAAAGCTTACTGGCAGTGCTCCATGAATAATGAATTAGTTGGGAGGCATGGGACATGTGGAGTGTTAGAAAGAAGTATTGCAACAGTGACATGTAATGGCTGTGTGAGAATGATTTGCTGCATGAACATCTACAAATGATCACAGCACTGGGCACATAATACACAATGTTACAGCCATTGCACTAACACATAAAATGCATCATCAGCAGACAACACTTATGGGCTAATCATTTTCCTGTTTAATCTTTGTGTTTCTTTAATCAGTTTTGTGCTTGGTTCATGCACACCATAATGCAACTAATGGAGCGGTGCTGTAGCCACTACCCAGGTTTGATCTTGCATAATTCATCAGTTACTATCTGAAGCAGTACAACTGAACTGTGTGCAAAAGTTGAAAATATAGCTTTGCCACTTCTGTTGCTTCTTATTCAAGCAAAAGGATTGTTCTAAAAACATTGCAATTTTTTATTTTGGTTGGTGGTGGTAGGAAGAACATCGGCATCAGATCTGACTGGGTCATCTATAAAATAATTACTCATTGAAGTAAGATGTGTGATAACAATCTAGTTAACAATGTCATTAACTCCCAGACAGAAGTGCACACCTTGTTTACGATCATCACAGAGTACAACAGCATGAGAGCATTGACACACAGACATTGATTATTCCAGCTCCATAAGTGTGTTTCTTTTGGGTTTTAGTTTTTAATACATCTGCCCACAACTGAATCAGTGCCATAGGTGCTGCAGAACTGTGGTATGGACTGCAAAACAGGAACAGAATATGTGCAGACAGAATATGGGCAGACAAAATGCACCACACACACACACACACACACACACACACACACACACACACACACACACACAAAAATGTTTTTTAATGCACACACTTTTAGATCCACAAAACAGTGCTATAAGAAGACCTGATCTGACAGTAATATTACATCACATTGTATACAAAATGAAGACTCAGACAAGACCAGGGCTGTGCCAACAACTATAAGATCCCCCCTGCAAAATATTTTGTGGGGTCCAACTCAACACCAATAAATTTAAAATAACCATTAGTGCATATAAGATTTTTACAGCGCAAGTTTTTTTATATCAGTCCTGCTGAACATATATAGTTTGTCCATGCTGCCCCCACCATCCCTGTCCCCCTGTCCCCCTTGCTGGCACCATGATCAAAGAACTGAACAATGTAGTTTTTTTCTGCTCCTCCTGGGGATACCAGCACTAAGATTAGATGTCTTCAGTAATGAGCCCTATTGCTTCTTTGCCGATGGGGGCCACAATTCTCGTTGGCTTTGGTCCCCCTCCCCACAAATGTAGGTTGTACAATGGGATCCCACTCCTGTGTACCAAACAACACCTGCAAAAAAAGAAAGCCGACCTCATTGTCTTTTTTTTTATCCTGTAAAACAAGAAAACGGTCCATCGTGGTCTCTCCTGCCGCCTCCCCAAACCCGGTCCCACCCTCAGCGCACCCTGCCTCCCCACACTCCCTCACCCCATACTTACCTCTGGAGCCCAGCGTGAATATCTTCAGTGGACCGGGAACATGTCTGCACTCTTCAAAGCCAACCACGAACTGAGGAAATGCTGGTAAGCTGTATAATGGTATAAATAGGGTTTTTTCAACTTTGGTGCATATCTTGGGCATTTTGGAGAATTTTGATACCAAATTTTCAATATAGTGTTATTGGAACCCCTCCTCATGAATTCAGTCACTGTCATGGTGTTATTCAATACTGAAAGGTGATTTCATGGTCACTGCACTGAATCACATTTTGGGACCGAGTAATGAAATGACAGAGCCACTGTTCATGAGGTGGGCTCTCAAAAAGCCTATGTTGCAAATTTGGTGAAACAAATAAAAAAAAATGACTGTTTTATGAGTGTGCATTGCGCAGTTTCCACGCACACTTGTAACTTAGCAAATTTGTAATATTTTCACTCCAGATTTTCAACATTGGCCTTTTTCCACACCTCCTTATGAACAGTACAGCTGTCATTTTACACATCCTGGCCAAAATATGTTTACGCACTTCCAGCTCAGAATCAATCAATCAATCAAATCTTTATTTATACAGGTGAACATATGGCACACATAGAATAGCACGGTCACTGTGGGGATTCAGTTTTTGGGACAGATTAAGAAAATAACAGTGACACTGTTCATGAACAGAGGTCCTAAAATGCCTATGTTGAAAATTTGGTGTGAAAGACCATAAAATACTGTGTTACAAGCTTGCATTGCACAATTTCCATGCACCCTTGTAACTTCACAAATTTGCAATATTTTCTTTTAATTCTAGATTTCAACACTGGCATTTTTATACTCTCCTATGAATAGCACAGCTGTCATTTTCACATCCTGGCTGAAATGTGTTTTGCACTTTTGTGCAGAATAGCATGGTCGTTGAGGGAAATCAGTGTTTGGGATAGATTAAAAACAAGCAAGTGAGAGAGGGGGAGGAACAAGCTCAACGGAGCTCTGTCGGGACTGGTGCAGATTTCTTTCTGGGCAGAAAAAGGTGCCAATGCAGTCAGGAGCAAAGTACAAAAGGACAGCCTGCAGCACTGGGAGAAACAGAACAAGTGAGTGAGAGAGGGGGAGTGAGCGAACTCAACTGAGCTCTGTCGGGCCTTTAGAGCTGCCCACCCTGCCGCCCAGGGTCCTGTGTGGTCCTATATTACATCAGGGTCTCTGGAGTGGAGACAAAGCAATGATTGGATACTTTTAGGATTGCTGTAATAATACAGATTTAGTTGTTCTATTTATTTCTCTAACTGAGCTGAGTAATACTTGAAGTGCAATAGGATATCTAACAGGGCTAAGTGAAACTATATGAGAGCTGAGAACAAAACGTATGGTAGCTGAGGGGTGAAAAATGGACAAAGAGGCATTAGGATTGCAACAGTAATACAATATCTAACAGAAGAGATTTGAGACTGAATTAACCCGGTCAGCCAGGGGGCAGCAGAAGGACTAGTGTGGCGGGAACAGGAATTTTAGTAACTAGGGCTTAGCAGTTGTAGTAGGGTACAGAAACCAGGAGTAAGAGTCCGTAACTTAAGATGGGAGCCAAAATGGGGCAGGCACCGCATGTCAATAGGAATTGAGCATCTTTGGAAGGGTGATGGGGTATTACAAGGTGTGGGTTCACAGTCACCATTGGAGGCTTGGAGGATGGGGAGTGTATGGTTTGTAGACAACTGGCTAGTTTGAGGGAGAAACTGTGGAGGTTAAGGAGGAGTCTGAGTAGCAGGGCAGATGAGTATACTAGGCATCCTGGCTGGGGGGGATAGGGGATAGCCGGGGACAGGAGAAAACAACTAGGGACTGAAACTGACCCCAGTATCAGAGCACTAGCAGAAAAGAGAGGAGAAGGGAGGGTGCCCAAGCTGGGGGGGGCCTAATGATGGGGGAGGAAGAGACCACGAGGAGTACCGGGGAGAAAGCAGATGGCTGCGGGTTGGAGGGGACCAGCAGTGGGATCGGGGGGTGCCATGAAGGGGAACAAGTCAGGGGGGGAACCGATAGGGAGATGAGATGTAGGAGGGGTATCAACTAAGAATAGATTTGAGCTTCTGCTATGAGACAGAGTGGGGAGCAGGAACATACTGAAGGGAGGAGGACAAATGGGCATGAGAGGATGGCAACAGGTGGGGAAGAGGTAGCATGGATGGAAGGGTAGAAGGGGCTGGTAAGGAAAAGGGAGGTGACTGGAGGAGAGAAGGCTACGGGAAGGGGGAAGGATGGGAGGGCATCACTATCGGGGTCGAGAAGGAATGGGGGCCACTGACTGGCATTGAGATGTGCCATGGGGTCTTCTGCCCTAATGCTCACCCCATTCTCCTATACTGCACCCATCACAGCTTATTTCATTATGGAATGGGGTGAGCATAAGGGCCAAAGGCCCCAAGGCACACCGTGATACCTGTTAGTGTCTGCAGAGTGGGGTGAGGTGGGATGGCATGATCGTTATGGCCAACAACCTAAAGGCACACTCCAATGCCTGTCAGTCTCTGCAGGGTGAGGGTAGGGGTCAGCATTAGTTCAACACTTCACTGCCATTCCTCTTATACATCTATTTAACTCCTGCAGTACCAATGTCAATACCAGCAAGCAAAAATTCGGCATTAACAAATGCTTGTTGACAACTGAAACTAGAATGGCCATTCTTACACAATGTTTATTTCCAATTGTTAACTATGCCTCACTTATTACTGACAGTACCTCTACCAACATTATATCTAAGAAATCAGCCCTATTGCAGTTGTTAGGAAAGTTTGCTCTTCTAGTCCCCCGTAGTACACATCACTGTACGATTTTGAAAGAAATGGGGTGTCTGCCAGTCCATTTGAACTTTAGTTATACACTTGCCAGGTTTACTTTTAAGATTATTCAGACCAGTGTTCCCTCAAGTCTGTTAAGATACCTACAGAGACATGATTTAAGCATTCTGTCCAGATCTAGGGTAAATAAAGCAGTTTTGAAATTTCCTTTAATGAGAACCTCTTGTGGACAACGGGTCTTCACTTATGTTGCCTCAAATACTTGGAAAGATATATCACTTATAATAAGAAACTTGACTGGCTAATGGTTATTTTCTAATTCATTATTTCAGCATTTTAACTAATTTTCTGAATGTATAGGTTTAACAGAAGTTTTTCTGGTATTTAACAATGTGGAATTTGTATTCCAATATTGATGTGGTGGTATTTATGTTGTATAATCTTTTGTATTGTATTTGTTCTGTATAAATTTGTGGGTCTCACCTGTAAAGGGAATTAATTTTTCCAGTATGCTTACCCATTAAGCAAATAAACAAACAAACAAACTGCTGGAGGGGATGCAGCGAAAGGTGAACAAGATGATCCAGGGCCTGTGGGACAATCCCTATGAGGGGAGACTAAGAGAGCTCAGCATGTACTCCCTGGAGGATGGGGGGAAGGGGAGAACATGATAGAAACCTTCAAATACCTAAAAGGTATAAATAAGGTTTGAGCAGAGTATATGTTTAACCTAAAGGGGAGGGATCTATAAGGGGCACAGCCTGAAATTAGTGTTGGGGGGAATTTAGAAGGGAAATGAGGAGGTACTATTTCACAGAAAGGGCGGTGGTGACATAGAACAGATTGCCTGAGGAAGTGATCTCACTGAAAACTGTGGGCAGTTTTAAGAGGAGGTAGGACAGGGTCAAAGGGAAGATTAATTCTGTGGAAGGATGCTGGAGGGGGAGAGTTGGGCAGGGAAGATAAATCCAGGGATGCAATGGATGGGTTGGGGGAAGGGGCAGCTACAGCAAAATAAACTGTGTGCTGCATACTCAAGCAGACTTGACAGACCATAATGGCCTGTCTCTGCTGCCATGTTCGTATGTAATTGCTAAGTTAAATGTTTTTAGCTTTACAAACATATAATTAGAGACCCATGAAATTCTTTTAATTTTGAATAATTTTTCTTTTTATTTTATTTATTTTTATTTATTTATTTTTATTGGCCGGCTAAGTGCACTAGACAAATCCTGCCTATTTTCAGGCACGACCCGGGGGAGGGGGATGCAGATAAATGTCAACTGACATTGAACCAGATTAAGCCGTTGGTGGTATTTTTCATGAATAGAGGAAAATTGTTTGCCATTGCAGGGAGGAAATTCTCCTGCTCTTTTCAAGAAGTGCCATGGGATTTTAACATCCACCTGAACTACCACCAGAACAGGCAGATGGGACCTCGGTTTAACGTCTCATCTGAAAGACGGCACCTCAGGAGTGCAGCACCCCCTCATGCTGCACTACAGTGTCAGTATTGGAATATTAACCCAAGTGCCTGGTGTGGGGATAGAACCCACAGTCAACTGATCTCCCAGCCTCAGAGGCGAGTGTGCTACCTGCTGAGCCACTGACACTGGTCAGTTTTATTTTTCTGGAATTTCTTATTTCTTTTGATTCATTGAAATTTTAGTTTTATTTCTTGTTATCACAGTTACATTCATAAATTACCTCAAAATGACCTTCTACACACTAGAAATCACATTCCTAGTATACTACATTGTATTAAGCAGCATTATGCTGTGGTCTTGCAAGGTTTTGTGAATGAAACGATTCCACTGTCGTTTCATTGTGGTCTGTCTCTGAGATAACAACGGCATCTGAACAACAACTGCTGCAAGCATTTATTTAGATTTTGCCTCTCAAAATGCATTTTTTTCACTTTATTCATGTGAGTTTTTTTGTTTTGTTCCTTTTATATGCTGAATTTCTTGTTCTTTCTTGCTATGCCGTGAATTTTGTTATACCTTGAATTTCTTATTTCTTTTTATACCTTAATTTCTTGTTATTACTTATTTAAGAAAAACACAGGTCTCTACATATAGTACAGTTTTTTTTTTATGACATTGGGCTCAATTTTCAAAAAGCTGGGAATGATACGCAGTGTTTGCATCAAAAAGGAATGGTGCAATGGGCTCCCTGCACCACACTGTGTATCATTTTGGAATTTTGAATGCAGCCTGCATCACCCACAGGGCTGCCTAGACCAGACTGGCTTGTGCCCGGCATGCGCCAAGCTCAAGGCTGCACCATGGTGGACAGGGGGCATGGGCAGCATCACAGCTGTAACATCCCCATACATGGAATTCTCAAAGCCCAAAACGGCTACAGGACTCACGGAAGCACCACAACACCGGTTAACGTGGGATCTGTCAGGGCTTGGAGTGGAACATGTCTGACACCATGCAGATGTTTGTGGTGGCCATGTAAACCTCACAGCACACCCCATGCCATGGTCACCAAAACATGGGCAAGATTCCAGTAGCATACTGTATGGGTGGTTGTGGCTGCCATGGTAACAAACAGTACATCCCTACTGGTAGCTGATCCAGTGCTCTCACTAGCCCTCGGTGGACACCAGTGGGAGGTTCTGGTGTATGTAATGGCTGGTGTACCATGAGTACACTGATTTGAAAGAACTCATCTGACTTGGAGAGCCCTCCCAGCTCTGCATAGAAACATAGAAACATAGAATTTGACAGCAGATAAGGACCGCTTTTCCCACCCAGTCTGCCCATTTCCCTACTTACTGGATAAGCTGCAGATCCTAGTTAACCAGCAGCCTACTTCTTCCTACCCCCACCCCCCAGAACTGCCTTAGGACTATCCCATGCATGCTTGAATTCCACCACTGATTTTGACTCACAACTCCTCCTGAGGCCATTCCATGCATCCCAACCCTCTCTGTGAAAAATACTTCCTTAAATTACCTCTGAGCCACCCCCCATCTTCAAATTGTGCCCTCTTGTTCTTGCACACCTCTTTTTTGAAAGATGCTACCCTCTTGGACTTTGTTGATTCCCTTGGGTACTTGAAAGTTTCTTCATGTTCCCCTCTCCCTTCTTTCCTCGAGGCTAGCTATACAATTAAGCTCCTTAAGTCTCTCTTCATGTCTTCCGTGCAGACCCTGCACCATTTTAGTTGCCCTCCTCTGGACAGCTTCCATCTTGTCTATGTCTTTGCTGAGACTGGGTCTCCAGAACTGCACACAGTACTCAGATGGGGTCTCACCAGCTGTCTGTACAGAGGATAATAACTTCCTGTTTTCTACTGGTGATGCCTCTCCTATGCATCCCAGTATCCCTCAGCCCTCCTTGCTGCCCTCTCACATTGCTTGCCCGTCTTTGGGTCATCTGATATGACTACCCCAGGTCCCTTTCCATTTTTGTTGTTGTTAGTTTCTCACCCCCATTGTGTACTCTTCCCTGGGTTTTTGTTTCCCAGGTGCATTACCTTCACTTCTAGCAATGAATCTAAGCTGCCATACATTTGACCATTCCTCTAACCTTGCCAAGTCCCTTCTCATCCTTTCCACCCCACCTGTGCATCAACTCTGTTGCAGAGATCTTAGTGTCATCTGCAAAGAGACATACTTTTCTTCAGTCCTTCTGCAATGTCGCTTATAAAGACATTGAAGAGGACCGTCCTAATACTGAACCCTCGCGGTACCCACTAGTAACCTTCCTTTCTTCTGAGTGGACTCCATTTACTATTACTCTCTGTGTCCTATTCTCCAGCCATTCTTTACCAGGCTGTCATCTTGGGACATACTCCCAGGCTAGCTAACTTGTATATTAATCTTTTGTGTGGGACTGTGTCAAATGCCTTGCTAAAGTCTAGGTAGGCCATGTCACAGCCCTCCCTGATCTACTACTTTGGTCACCCAGTCAAAGAAATCTATCAGATTCGTCTGGCATGACCTTCCCGCTGTGAATCCATGCTGCCTAGGGTCCTGTGCCCCTCTGGCCTCTAGATACTCGACAATTTTTTCCTTTAGAAGTGATTCCATCATTTTCCCTATCACTGAGGTTAAACTAACAGGTCTATAGTTTCCTGCTTCTGCCTTGCTCCCACTTTTGTGAAGGGGAATCACATCTGCCCTCCTCCAGTCCTCGGGTACCACCCCATCCTCCCATGATTTGTTAAAAGGGTAGTCAGTGGTGTCACTAGTTCTACCCTTAGTTCTTTTAGAATTCTGGGATGAATCCCATCAGGCCTCATTGCTTTGTCCACCTTCAGTTTTAAGAGTTCTTTCAGAACCCTTTCTTCTGTAAATGGGCGGTATCAACTTCTGTATCCAGAGTGTTACTACTGTTTGTTTTATGTACCTCCCTCTTCCTTTGTAAATACTGAGCAAAATATTTGTTTAGTATCTCTGCCTTTCACAGTCCCTCTGCCCACCTCCCTACCTCCCTCCCTTTATTAAGCCTCACTATCCTCCCTTGATCTTCCTTCGCTCCCTGATGTACCTATAAAAGTTTTATCCCCCTTCTTAACTGAGTTGGCTATCTTTTCCGCAGTTTGGGCCTTTGCTGTTCCGACTGCCTTCCCAGCCTCCTTTTGCTTTAACTGATACAGTTCCTTGTCTTGCTCCTTCTGCGATTCCTTGTACTTCCTGAATGCTTTCTTTTTCTCTTGAACCTTCACTGCCACTTCCTTTGAGAACCATAGTGGTTTCTTACATTGTCTTGTTTTGTTTATTTGCTTCACACAAAGGCTCGTTAACTCTGTGATGGCAGTTTTTAATATTCCCCATTGTTCTTCCACCCCTCCTTCCTGCCCATTTGCTAGTGCGTTCCTTAGGCACTCACCCATTTTGGCAAAGTCAGCCCTCCTAAAGTCCAGTACTTTTGTCTTTGTATGGCTGCATGTTGTGGTGTGAGTGCTTATGCCAGTAGTGTACTGTTTCTCTCAAATAAAACAACTGAACATAGACTGATGAAAAGTGACATCTGAACACAGCAGCATCCTTCATTGGTTTATATTCTTTCCAAATCCCAGGAGTAGTTTATATTTTAGTCTTACATCATAGATGTATAGCATGGTTTGTCTGCTATATGGCATGTGTACTCCCTACACAACCTCTACCCACAGCCAGACACAACTATCTATCAGCACACACCTCAGTGCAATGAAGCATTTATTGTAAGGGTGTCTGTCTTACCTATTATTTTCCTTAGGGATATAGTATATGTGTAATCTTACTATGGGGTGCAAGCTAATCTACAGACTGTGCTCTTACACATTTGCCACTACTGTACAGCTGGAATGCAGAAGCCATTTGGGCCAGAAGTGGTTTAGTGGAAACCTGCCACCTTCTACGATACCACATCAGGTGCATTTAGGTATAGCTGCCTTTGGTCCATGTCAAGTAATGCAATGAGACCTCCTCACATTGGTTACCAGCACCTCCCAGTTCACAAATCTCTGCAACTGGTGTTGGATGATATGTCTTGCCAACATAGCTGGTCCATATAGCTGCCCCAGAGCAGATATGACTTGAACTGGACTATCATAGCTCAGTGCAACTAAATGTTCCTGTTACTCACTCGAATAATCATGTGCATCTACACTTTTAGTACGTATTCACGATAATCATTAACACAATGGGTCAGACATTCCCCCACCTGGGGATGACGACTGCCTCAATCAATCCCTTCTTGTGCACCCTCTGTTTGACACATGACATGGCTTGCAGTGACTCTGTGGACATTGGCATCAGGACTGCTGGTGTGCCAAAATAAGGTGCAGGGCCCCTGGCACAATTGACACTGCCACAAGTGGCCAATTAATGTGCCTTACAGCTCTCTAGGGGCTCTTTGAAAATTGAGCCCACTGAATGGAAATTAACTTGCTATTTGTAATACATCATAGGGCAATACAACCAAAGAATAAAAGTGTTTATCTCTGAATTCAATTTAATATAATGCAGATTCTTTTGCCTCGGTTATTTAAGAATACTGATATCAACAAGTTAATGGTAACTAAGCACATCGTAAATTTTGGAAATTAATACATTTTTAGGTAGTGTATATTCAAATAATTCCCCTAAAGGAGACACCTTTACCTTCCCCCAGCTACTGATATTTCTTCATGTAAAATATTTGACTTGTAAATACATTAGGAAGCTTCCTTCTAGGAAAGGAAAACATTACCTTTAAAATATCAGTGGGCCAAATACACCATCCGTAACATATCCATTTCTCTTAACCAGTATAACCCATGGGATTTCCAGCCAGCAAGAATGGGATCAGTACAGAATGTTTTGCAAGATAAGAATACATTATGAGTAGGAATGTAAATTTGTCATGGCAGTCATACACATCTTGGATTCCATGACATTTGGTCTATATTCAGGTCTTCCATGACTTTCACTATTGTCATCAAAATGTAGCAATGATGACAGCGCCAGGAATTTTACTAATGATTCCAAGAACAACCAACGAGTTATTAAAACCTCATCCATAACAAACTTACATCCTTAATTATGAGCTGTAGTTCTTAAACCTCAAAATAGCCTGAATATCTTGCCATATCCTAGATGAGCATTGACTGAAGTTAAGAGAGTTATGAAACATAACACATGTGCCTCTGAATTAACACACATAGCATTTTATGTGTTCCCAAATGGGATATATGTCTTCTATTGCCATCTGTACTGGACTTTTATGATCCCAATTGAACCACTAGTAAATTTTCCCCAACTAAGTTACATAGCAGTCCCATTGCATATTTGTCAGGCCTAATCCAAACCTTTCAGAGGAAGATACACTGTAGTTTATTACCTATAGGTCTTTGTCTTTTGCCACTCTGTAGAAATATAATTACTCTTTTTTGCCAATAAATCAAAGCTCTTTTGTCTTTAATTATAAGAAGACCATTTACAATAGGAAGGGATGTCTATGTACTATATTCATTTTTATGTTCACTTGCGTGCATACGCAAGGAACGTTTTGGGAGAGTGGCACACTTTGGAGGTGTGCCTCTCCCGTTCAATCCAGTGCTCCGTTGAGCAGGCGTGACGGTCCTGCACCAATGGATGCAGGAGCTGTGTATGACAGCGGTGGTCTTCATTTCAAAGAAAACAACCACTGTCATACACAGCGCTGGTAGGCCTCACGCCCCCCCCAAAGCTTTGGTGCCACACTGGGAGCCCACCCCAGTGTGGCAAAACGTCCCGTGTCATCTGCCAATGGGGTGCCCAATCCCCATCGGCTCCACGCCCCCCAAATGCCCTCCCCAAAGCTTTTGCGCTACGCTAGGAGCCCACCCCAGCATGGCAAACGCCCCCTGGCCATCTTTTTTTCAACCTGAAAAGCAAAAACGGTCCCACGTAGTCTCCCAGCCCTCCCTCAACCCACACCCACCCACTGTGCAACCCTACCTCCCCATACTTACCTTCAGAGCTCGGCACAATGATCATTGTTGGACCAGGAACACGCCTGCACTCTTTCAAAGCCGACCGCGAACTGAGGAAATGTCAGTAAGCTGTATAATGGGCTAGATAGGGGTTTTTCAACTTTGTTGCATATCTCAGGCATTTTTTGGAATTTTTGCATGAAATTTTCAACATGGGGTTTTTGGGACCCCTTCTCATGAATGATGTCACTGTCATGGTGTTATTCGGGCCCGAAGGGTGATTTTGCAGTTACTGTGCAGTCACTGCATGAAATCACCCTTCAGGCCCAAATAATGCCATAACAGTGATATCATTCATGAGAAGGGGTCCCAAAAACCCCATGTTGAAAATTTGGTGCACAAATTCCAAAACATGACTGTTTTATGAGCGTGCATTGCGCAGTTCCTATGCACGCTCATAAGTTCACAAATTTTCAATATTTTCATTCCAGATTTTCAACACTGCCATTTTACCACACCTCCTTATGAGCAGAAGAGCTGTCATTTTTCACATCCTGCCCAAAATGTGTTTCTGCCCATGTAGCGCACAATGGCGCAGTCGGTGTGCGAAATCAATGTATGGGACACATCAAGAAAATCACCATGATACTGTTCATTAGCAGAGGTCTTAAAATGGCTATGTTAAAAATTTGGTGAAAAAATTCCTAAAAATGACTGTTTTACGAGAGTGCATTGCGCAGTTACTACGCACGCTTGTAAGTTTGTGAATTTTCAATATTTCCACTCCAGATTTTCAACATTGCCATTTTACCACACCTTCTTCTGAGTAGTATAGCTGTAATTTTTCACATCTCACCCAAAACGTGCTTCCGCCCATGTAGCGCACAATGGCGCTGTCGGTGTGCGAAATCAATGTATGGGACACATTAAGAAAATCACAGTGACACTGTTCATGAGCAGAGGTCTTAAAATGGCTATGTTGAAAATTTGGTGAAAAAATTCTAAAAATGACTGTTTTACGAGCGTGTGCTGTACAGTTCCTACATGACGTATCAGACGCTTTGCAAATTTTCAATATTTGCACCCAGATTTCACATTGCCATTTTACCACACCTCCTCATGAGCAGTACAGCTGTCATTTTCACATCCTGTCCAAAATGTGTTTCCTCCTTCATGAAGCATAATGGCGCAAGTCGGTGTGCAAACTCAATGTATGGGACACATTAAGAAAATCACAGTGACACTGTTCATGAGCAGAGGTCTTAAAATGGCTGTGTTGAAAATTTGGTGAAAAAATTCCTAAAAATGACTGTTTTATGAGTGTTCATTGCACAGTTCCTATGCACGCTTGTAAGTTTGCAAATTTTCAATATTTTCACTCCACATTTTCAACATTGCCATTTTACCACCCTCCTTATGAGCAGTACAGCTGTAATTTTTCACATCCTGCCCAAAACGTGTTTCTGCCTATGTAGCACACAATGGGGGTAACAAAAAGGTCATGCTGAAAATTTATTGTGCAAATACCAGCAATCGCACAGGGCATTAGGGTAAAGCACCATACGTGCCAAACACCACTGCAAATACTTGCAAGCGAATGTTCAGCATTGACAAATGCTTGTTATTATATTTACATGTCCAGTTAAAAAGACTGGGAGATTTTCCAGTCTTTCAAGGACAGACAAACAGAATCTACTAGCTTTGAGATATTTTTCTCATACAGTAATGTGAGTAAACTATATAGGTATATTGACTGCTCGGTAACCTTGCAGATTGCTTAGCAAAGCCCAGCTGCAGATGTAGCCAATGGTGATGATCTGGATCTCTGGTCAATAAGACATTATTATTTTCTATCATTTTACCATATACCCTGATAGGGATCTATATTTGGATACTAATTTGAATAAAGAATCAAGAGATTTAGCTTCATCTTGTAATTATACCAGTACATCATCTGCATGTAGTAAAATAGATTGTTCAATATATCAATTTCCGATGTCTCTACTATCTCTTCTTGTTCTAAGAGCAGTCCCAAAGAGCTCTATACAAATGTAAAGAAAAGTGGAGAAAAGCTACAAATCTGTCATCTCCATATTAATAGAGGAATGTCATCTGAAAATAATGAATTAATTCTTCTTCAGACCAAATAGAAAAATAGAAAAATAAAAAGACTTAGATAGGGCAGTGATGCACGTCTTGCTGACATTATCTGTTTTATGACAAAGGCATTGTAGGGTTGAAGGAATTTTGCATACACTAGGTATGGAGAACAGCAGTCATAAACTTATAGAACTACATGGAAGAGGTGCATGAAAGAGGTGCATGAAAGACTGGGACATACTGTGTGTGTGTATTATATATATATATATATATATGTATATATATATATATTCATGGCAAAAAACTCCATTTAATACATCAGTTAGGGTTGTTCCACAGTGACAACAGCAAGGAAATTTGGTGTTAGGGTTGAAAACCCTAACTGCGCATCCCCCCACCACCACCACCACTACACACACACACACACATATATGCAAGTAGAGGAAGGACCAAGGCAATGCAACCAATCACACGCATGCAGCAGGAGATGTATACCTGTGTCACTGTAGGAAGTGGAGAAATCCAACTTCAGACATGATACATTATTTGCAAAGTTGTTCTTTGAGGTTAGTTCACATAAAGGTGAAGCAAACTGGCAGTAGTGAAAATTTGTTCTCAACATATGAGTGGGGAAAGGTGTCATTGGTGCCGCAATGTTAGTCTATGGCAAATTGCTCAATTTTGGAACAGTATAACTTTGCAATCCTTGAGTATTTTAGCACAATAGCAGGAAAAAGGACATCTGTGGGACCAGGTGTTGCCACCCTGCAAATGTCAGCCCAAAGGACCCAACCGTTTGCTTGCAGGATGATAGCAAAGATGTGCAGTAATTAGGAGCATACTTTCACAAAATACTGTCACAAACACGAAAGTGTCATAGCATGATATGTGTTTATCTGTGTGTGGAATGTCCGGGATGACAGTTAGCAGTGATGATCCCATGCCACAGCCCAATGGGAGCATGGGTGTGTGGTTTCGTGGTTTAGATGGTTATATATTATTCCTGTTACTTACTGCTGGTTGTGTGTGATTGGTTGTATTGCCTTGGTCCTTCCCCTACTTGCACATATATGTGTATGTGTGTGTGGTGGTGGGGGTTGGGGGAATGCACAGTTAGGGTTTTCAACCCTAACACCGAATTTCCTCACTTTTGTTGCTGTGGAACAACTCTAACTGATGCATTAATGGGGTTTTTGCCATGAATTTCCCTTCTTTTTGAGAATGTGCACTATAAATAGTGAACTAACGGTAACGCAAATGCAAACACAAACGGTAATGCACATGGTGATGCAAACATTAATGATAATGCAAATGGTAATAGAAATGCAAGCGCAAATGTTAATGAAAACAGAAATGCAAATGCAAGCATGTATGCAAATGCAAATCGTTATGCGCACATTCACGGTAACATAATTGGAAACACAAATGCTGACAGTAAAACCAACGATGACGCCCAAGGAAACCAACAAAAATGCAAATGCAAATGGAAGCATGTATGCAAATACAATGGTAATACACACAGTGATGCAAAAGGAAATGCATACAAAAATAGTAATGGAACCGCAAATGTTAACAGTAACGTAAACGGAAGCGAAATGCAAAGAGTAACGTACACAGTGGCATAGATGGGAATGATAATGCAAATGTTTACGGAAATGCAAATGGAAATGCTAACTGTAACAGTAACAGAAATGCACATACTTTTTTGCTCCAAAAGTTGTATTGAGAAACACAGTGAATACAAAGAATGTATGCATGATAATAGGTTTTGGAGCAGACAATGAACACTTGGAATACTAAATTGCTTATATCTCAGAGCCGTACGACGTAGAAAAAATTTAAATCTCATATTATTTATGACTTTCCTGGCTAGTTTTGCACTTAGCCGCCTAACGGGAAGGGCTAAGCAGTTTTCTGATGAAAAGTCCGTATCTCAAAGTGTTTCCAAGATACAGGCCCTGAAAGGAACAGTGGATGCCATAATACTAAGGGATCACACCAAGGATCATACTAATGAAGAAGAATGAGCAAAAAGCCAAAGGGCCCATAAAACTCATATACTATCATTCAGTAATATGATAATGTCCCACAGGATTTAAGATAGTCATCCAATCTAGATTTAAACTGAGCTTTGTTTTTACTCATAATAACAGACAAAGGCAAATTATTCCAAGGTTTAATTATTCTTAGAGTATAGAAATATTTGCTTCTATTATTATTAAAGGGTTTACTTACTAATTGAAGTGGGTGACCTCTAATATTATGAGAACGATCTTTAAAGACCAAACCTAAATCAACCATCAGATGAGGGTCCTGTATGACATCATATAAAAACAGAAGATCTCCCCGTAATCTACGAGTTTTAAGGGAATACAAAGCAAGCTTAGCCAATCTATCCTCATATGCTAGCTGGTGTAGTCCTACTAAATTTTTGGTAAACCTACATTGCACCCTTTCTAATTGAACAATATTAGCTTTTTTATAAGGACACCATTGTTGGGAAACATACTCCAAGTGAGGTCTCACATATGCATTAAAAAATGTCAATAACACATTGGGATGTTTGGAAGTAATGTTTCATTTTATTGACCAAATAACCTTATTAGCTTTCTTAATAACTTCATTAACATGATGTGAAAAATCCAAATCATTTGAAATAATAATACTACCCAGATCTTTCTCATCTTTGGTTTCACTGAGAGGTTGATGTCCTAACATATAAGAGTTTTTTGGGTTAGAGGTACCCAAATGCATAACTTTACATTTAGAATAGTTTAATTGCATACCCCAATGAGTTACCCCATCATACGTATGATTTAGGGCCTGCTGAATAGTTTTAAAATCCTCCAAATTTGTAATGTTAGCCTATGGGAAAAATTGTCAACTTCAGAGTACCATAACTTTGCAGCCCTCTAATATTTTGTCAGCAAACCACCAAAAGGCAAATCTGAAGGGTCTTGGCTTTCTTCCCTTCAAATTTCAGCCCAAAATACCAAACCATTGTTTTGCAGCAGGGTGGCAAAGGTTTCCTGTTCTTTTAGGCATGGTGTCACAAAGTAGTGTCGTGATTTGCCACACTTTCACAGAATAAATCACAAAAGTGTTGAATGTGCGACACTACTTTGCAACACTACTGTTTCCAAAAATTTTAAAAACATATTTCTGGGGTGTTTAACCCCAAAAAGACATGGCTAGCATCCTCAAGGCTTGACTAGGTGAACAGAAAAATAATTGTGTCCATAGAGGGTCCCAAATTTAAATGCCAAGCATTTCTGTGACCACCAACTGAAAACAAGATGGCAGATTTGCAACACTACAGGGGTCATTTGTGACACTAAAAACTGCATTTGCAACACTGTTGAACTTTTTGTTAACTTTTCCCATAGACTATAATAGGAAACTTATTTTTTGAATAACTTTTGAACCGTTTAATATTTTTTCACAAAATCTTCAAAAGGCACATTGGGGTCCCTGGCTGCATGTTCCTTGAAGGTTTCAGACTGGTCATGCAGACCATGTGATCTGTAGGTGTGAGCAAAGAATATGCAAAAATGCATAATTACCACATTTTTCGGTGCTATGTAGCTCCGCAACCGTATATCCAACCATTACAAAACTTGGCAGATCCAGCACATGCCAAATTTCAGGAAAATCTGTCATACAGTGGAAAAGTTATTAAGCTGCCAGATTTCACACTTTAACCTTAAATGGGTACTCAACCCTATCTATAGTGGCACTACGGTACCACTATAATATATATATATATATATATATATATATAAAAACTGTGTTAATGCATCATTTAGGGTTAAACCACAAAAAGTCAGGAAATGAAAAATCTTTAGGGTTGCTCCCCCCGTGGACCTGTCAATTATCCCCAGATTGACAGATGATGGGGTGTGTCATTGGGGTTGTGAGGCCTAAATGTTGCCCCATACCTTGTGTAATCATATTCAGAAGCAACAGTGAAGAAGAATGGGGCAACATTTTGGCCTCACAACCCCAATGACACACCCCATCATCTGTCAATCTGGGGATGATTGACAGGTCCATGGGGGGAGGGGCAACCCTAAAGATTTTTCATTTCCAGACTTTTTGTGTTTTAACCCTAAATTATGCATTAATGCAGTTTTTGCATAGAATTTCCTTACTTTCTGAGAAAGAATAGAAAGCTAAGAACTTACATAAGTTGGTGGTAGTGTGGGACCTTCGGGCCCTGTGTTCCTACCATCTTGTAAATGTGTCTCTACCGTCAACTCCCTTCAAATTTCAATGTAAAAGACCAAATCACATCTGAGATATAACGTGTTAAAGTTTGAGATTTTCATTCATCAGAGTTGCAGAATTCTGCATGTGTTGATATTTTACAGACACAATGACTGAAAAGTACTTCCGTGACACTAAGACTAGGTACCCTGTCAATTTCAAGGCACCACCACAATGCAAAACACTATCCACAGAACATAAACTGTGCCACGCAATATCTCCAGAAAAAATATTTTCTCTGATGTTTAAACACCATAATTCACATGTACAGAACATGCCAGCAACACCCTCCAAATTTCAAGTAAAAAGACCAAACTATTTTGTGATATTTAAACTTAAAGATTGTGAAAATTGACCTATCCCATTATATAATCTGGCCATCTTGTCCCTCCCTCGTGAACAAAAATGGCGATTAAAGAATCTCACGATCAGAGAATTTTCATGCTCGTAATCAAAGAATTTGCAGGCTCATGATCAAAGAATAAAAAATGTTAAAAATCAAAATTTTCTACTGAAATGCTGTAAACCACCACCATGGTTTCTACAGAACAAAGACCCCTGAGCAGAACCCAACCTCATGTGTCTTCCTAGGGCACCCCCAGGCTGAGAAATTAAATTTTTTAATTCACCCATCTCATCTTTCACTCACGATGCAGGATTGCGATCAAAGAATCTCGTGATCAAAGAATTTGCAGGCTCATGATCAAAGATTTTGCTGGCTTGTGATGAAAGAATAAAAAATGCTGAAAATCAGAATTTTTAGATAAATGCAGTAAACCACCACCATGGTTTGACAGAACAAAGCCCCCTCAGCAGAACCCACCCTCATTTGTCTTCCTAGGGCACCCCTGGACTGAGAAATTAGATTTTTTAATTCAACCATCTTGTCCCTCACTCGCAATGCAGGATCATGATCAACAAATTTTGCGATCAAAGGATTGGCAGGCTTGTGATCAAAGAAATTGCACGCTTGTGATTAAAGAATAAAAAATGGTGAAACGTGAGTTTTTGGCACATTTACATGAAATCAGCGACATGCCTCAATAGAACGGAGCCCCCTGAGCAAAATCCACCCACCCATCACCTTCAAAGGCCTGTGAAATACTACAATCAGAGTTCTCCCTTTTGCAGTACCAACTACTTGATAAAAAAACTCCTCCTTAATGCAAAGAAGACAAAAGCTATGTTCTTCTCCACTAATTACTATACCAACACCTTCTCACCAAGCAATCTTCCTCAACTATCCACCATTCTTGGAGAAAGCCTTAACTATGTTGACAAATTCAAATATTTAGTGGTATGGATTGACAACAGGCTTGATTATACTCAGCATATTGAAGAACTTCTGAAAAAACTTTGTCAGAGGCTTGGCCTTTTCTTCAGAATCAAACATTATTTAACCAGGGATTCAAGACAGAGAATAATCCAGGCCTCATTTCTATCACTTATCGACTATGCAGATTTCCTCTATGGCCACTGTACTATTTCATATTTAAGTAAATTGGATACCTTGTATCATAGAGCTCTAAGGTTCATCACAGATCTTCCATTCAACACTCATCACTGCTCTCTCTCTATGCTGCAGTTGGTTGGACATCCTTACACCTTAGAAGAAATAAAAATGCTGCGCTATGGATATACAAGGCCCTGTCCAACAAACTTCCAGCCTATATTCTAGATTGCTTTACTCTGGCCTCAGCTAGGTCATATGCCCTAAGAAGCAACAACGTCATCATTTTGAAACTACCAAAAGCCTGCACCCGACATGGGAGATCTGCAATCAGTTACTCCCTAGCTTTGGCATGGAATTCTCTGCAGAAGACCCTAAAGCTGACCACCTATATACCTCTATCATCCTTTAAAAAGCTCTACACAAGTCTCTTCCCAGAGAAATGCAATTGCTTTCATAAAGCCTAGTCCTATCACATTCTTTACCCCCAACCAAATCCTCCACTGCTACCCCTGACACTTACTTCTACCCCACTTAATCATTACTAGTAGATTTAGTCCCTATCCATAACTCCCACCAACCCGCCCATGTCATTTTTCATTTCGGAGGCTGCTTCTAACATTTTATTAGGCTTCAATCATAACTGTCTGGTCTAGCATGCTTTGGAGCCATTAATCCCTGGCTACCTTGTTTGTAAATATGTTTATATTTTTGTATCTGTTTATATAGAAGTGTTTTTGTATATGTCTGCTTTTGTACCCTTATTTTGTTCCTCGACCTATCAGGTCCATCTTGTAATTGAGCTTTGCTCAATGATGTCCGCCTGAATAAATAAAGATTTTGATTGATTGATTGATTGATTGATTTGTGTCCCTAGGCCACCCCTGAGCTGAATAAATTGTATTCTTACTTAGTAATACAAGATCATGGTCAAAGAATCTTGCAATGAAAGAATTTGCAGGCTCACATTCAAAGATCATTAGTGAGCTGTGATCAAAGATTTTAAGACATCATAACTCTATTTTTTGACCATTCTACATTAAACCAAAGGCATGAGTCAATAGATCGAAGCCCCCTGAGTGAAACCCATGCACATTTTACTTCAGGAGTGACCCCTGAGATGAGATATTTGATTTTTTACAAATGAAATTTAAAAAACAAGATGGTGGAACTCGTGATCAAAGAATTTTCAGGGACAAAGATTCTTTGACCACGAGGCTGCAAATTCGTTAACAGCCAGGCTGGACAAGATGGCTCAAACCCCATTCTTTGTTCACAAAACAACCATATAAATTTTCCCATTGACTCATAATGGAAACTTAAAAGTGCCATAACTTTTGAATGCCTTATTATTTTTTCACCAAACGAAAAGTGGCACATTCGACCAGTGAAGCTCCTTCAGATGAGCCAACTTTCAGAGCAGCATGCCACACGATGGCTATGCAGCACCATGGGCAACATCCCCAAAACTGCCCACATAACTTGCGAAAAGTACATTTTTCAGCATTTTGGTGTGCAAAGGCCATAAGTCTGACAAAAACAAAATCTGGCAAATAAAGAAGCCTACTATGCCCCACCATCATGCATATCAAATTTCAGGCAAAGCCATTGAAGGGCTCCAAAGTTATTAACACACAAAATTTTGACTCTAACATAGAATTGCCTTCATAATCCTAAATATAGTGGTGAGACCGCGCCACTATACTATATATATATATATATATATATATATATATATGTAATAAGAGCACTGTGACAGCTCAGTACTGGTGATAACATATGCATTATAGTTAAAGCTATGACTGGCTTTAAAATTATGTAATAGTGGAAAAGGTTAAGATGATTTAGTTAGTGTTTGTCAATTGGTAAGCGGGACTAGACAATCCTTTTATTTTCAACCAGATTAAAGGAGTACTACACCTTCATATCCTGATAACTGTATATGTTTCCTTATTAATAGACAACTTCTCTCATGTAGCCATGAAAATAAACTAAAGCAAACATATATATCCTCAACAGGTACACAAACAGAAGTGTCTGTTGACAAGGAAACAAATAACATTTACAAGACGTGAGGGAATAATACTCCTTTGAGATGTTGGTGTTATTTTTAGTGAATGGTAGAATTTGTCCAGGACACTAAGGAAATTTCCATCTTCTTCCAAGGATTCTGGAGACATGTTACACAGCCCAGCTCATGGAACCTAGACTCCCTGCATAAGTGTGGGATGTTCTCTGACTGTGCTGTCATGACCATGTCCAGGACAACCACTGGGAAGAGACTGCACAGTAGATATGTAAAGTCTACAGCATGAAAATGAAAGTGAAAAAAATGGGAAGACTGTGTGGGTCCAGCTGCCCTTATCAGTGGTAACATTCTAAGTTTATAAGCACAAAGGCCTGAAAGATAAGTACTGCATTTGGTCAGTTCGTATTCAGCAACTAGAAATCATGGAACATCTGTTTTTCCATTGTACATACGGTACATTAGAAACATGTGGGCAATCCTACTAAAGTTTTTATTAAGGAAGTAAGGAGCAGATGAGGCATTACTACATGTTCACTACTGTATATTAACAGGTATACTGTAACTGAGCCCCATTAATGATACAGTTGTCTAATATATTTTTACAACTCTGTTTTAGTTTTTCTCAAAATAACATCTAATGGTAGTCTATTCTATAGGTGTGTTAAAATGGTGTGTATTGTAGCATTTCTTATTATGTGCATTACGCTTCAGCATTGTAAGCTGTAATGGATGCCCTTAGGTCCATTTATTATTCTTAAAGTCAAGCTGTAGAACATTAATTAAGCACAGATCTGTACAGATATTGTACATAAGCAATACATCTCCCTGTAGCCTTCTAGTTTCAAGGGACATCAGAAATAGATTTTTAGGGGATTTGCATAGGATTTGTTTTTTCCCCTGTAACCCGTTTTTGTTGCTCTGTGCTGGATGCTTTCCATCTTCAGGACATACTTCCTTTTGTATGGGAACCACAGATAACTTTGACAGTCAAGCATTGTTCTCATAAAAGCTCCATAAAGCAGCATCACCACCTTTGCCCTTCTACTACAATTTTTTTCAATAGTCCTAAAATCCTATTGGCTTCTGCAATAGCTGAAATTTGTTAATCTCTGGACTCTACTTTTTTTTCTCTTAGGATCAAGCATTTTTCTTTGTCAGTGATTTTATTGCAGTATTACATAATGAGCAAGTGTTAGGAATGGATTGGTGACCAAAATGTATGATGCAACTTTTGTCCATATTAAAGTGCATTGCCCAACTATATGCCCATCTAGTGATATGAGCAAGTTCTAATTGTATTGAATCAATTTGTGACATATTATGAATTGTCCTGAATAGTTTGGCATTGTCTGCATATTTTGCAGCCCAATTCTAGATATTATCAAACATGAATGATACAAAGGTTTGGAAGAGCACGGGACCAAGCACAGATCCCTAAGGGACATCACTTGTTACTTGCTCTAGCTCAGCGTGATGGCCCTGTACACTGGCTTTTTGTATTCTATCCTGTAGCCAGGACCTTATCCAATTTATGATGCATTTTTTGAAACCAATATTATTTTGTCTTTCTGTAAATGAGCAGTGTGACACAGCATAGAATACTTTTTCAATATCCAGAAAAATACACCCACTGGTGTGTGTTTCTCTAGTTTATATGACACTTTTTTCATTAACACTCAGGAGATTTGTAAGACAAGATCTCACAGCAGTGAAGCTGTGTTGGTCTGCATCAATCTTTCCTGTATGTCTAAGATGTTTATGACTCTTATTTTCCAGAATAGATTCAAGTAATTTTCCAGGAATTTAAGTAAAGCTTAAAAGGCCTACAACTGTAATAGTTTTGTTACCCTTCCTGTGGATCAGTATGACATTGGCTTTAGCTAATCACATGGTATGATCCCTGCATTACAGAAGCCTGGAATAACACTTTCAGTGGATATGCAATTTTGTATGTTAGTATTTTAAGTACATGCAAGAAAATGTCATCAGATCCTGTGCAACTTTGTTTTTTGAGTTTATATCTTCTTTAGTTTTTAGTGATAATTCTGAATTACTAATTTTCCAGCCATAATATGCTCTAGTGAAATTAAAATCTTTATTGAATACAGAACTAACATATTTATTAAAAATATTTACCATTTTGTTTGGGTTAATAATTTGTTTACCTTCCATTGTTATAGAGCATAAATGTTTACTAGAAGTTTTTAAAGAGTTAACATAGCTGTAAAATGTATTTATTTTCTGTTTAGTATGTTGCCATTTGATAGTCCATCTGTTGTTTTGCAGGTTTAGTATTATTTTTACATTTTTTAGTGCTTCTTTATTTTTCAACCAGACAGCAAGGTCCTTTGTTTTGAGATACTGGACATACAATGTTTGCTTTGTTTTTATTTATGTAAGGATCCCCTTATTCATCTTATTTTGATTTTATTGGCCTGGTCAAGGTATGGAAGGAACCCATGTTTTCTGCAATGATGTATGATGTTTTAATTTAGGGTACTGTTAGCTTGTGTTAAATGGTGCATATGGCAGGTTAGATGCCAGCTATTATTTTTTTGCAACAATAGGTAGTTCAGCTGCTAGGTCTGATAGAAAGAATAATACAGGAAGTATGGAGAATATATATATATATATATATATATATATATATATATATAGAGGCAAAAACTCAGTTTAATGCATTAGTTAGGGTTGTTCCACAGTGACAAAAGTGAGGAAATTTGGTGTTATGGTTGAAAACCCCTTGGACCCCCAGCCCCACCCCCAACCGTCATTGAGGGTGCGCATTGAGATCATCAGCCCTAACTCTCACCCCATGACATGTGTAAAGCAGCAAGTATAGGAGAATGGGGTGAGAGTTGGGACCCCCGATCCCAATGCCGGTTGGGGGGTGGTGGGAGGGTCAAGAGGTTTTCCAACCCCCAAATCCCTCACTTTGTCGCTGTGAAACAACCCTAACTAATGCATTAAATGTAGTTTTTTGCCTCTAATTTCCCTTCTTTTTGAGAATGATAATAAGAAATAGTGAATGTAATGCAATGGTGGGAGGGGCCCCGCGCTCCCACCACATGATGTCTTGTGGCATAGTAACAGGAACAGCAATGCAAACAGAAATGCTAACAGTGGTGCACCTGGTAACACAAGTGCGAATGAAAACAGAAAGGGTAACGCACATGGTACATGGAGGCATAGACGGAACGGTCTGCCACGTGATGTGTTGTCACAGTAACATGGTGCCTGCAAATGGAAATGTCAATGGGCATGGTGACGCAAAGTGAAACAGAAAGAGAAACAGTACTGTAGACACAAATGGCAAAAAATAACAGAAACGCAAGCGCAAATGAAAACGCAAAGGATAATGTACATGGTGGTGCAGACGTCAACGGTAAGTGAAATGGGTATGGAACTGCAAGCAGAAAGGGCAACAGTAACAGTAATGTAAGCACACAGGCTAGTTTTCCCAAAAACCTGCATAGAGAAAGATAGTGAGTACAAATAATGTATGCATAATAATGAGTATCGGAGCAGAAAATGAGAACTTGGAATACTAAATACGTTATATCTCAGGAACCGTACGACGTAGAGAAAAAATTTAAAAGTTGTATGATTTACAACTGTCCTGGCTAATTTTGTACTTAGCCCCCATGAGGGGGCTAAGTATTTTTCCAATGAAAAGTCTGTATCTCACACTGTTTCTGAGATACGGTCCCTGAAAGGAGCGGCGAATGCCGTAATGTTATCCTATGGGGAAAAAAGAGAAGTTTGGAGTGCCATAACTTTGCCTCCCTGTAACATTTTTTCACCACACCACTGAAAGGCACATCTGTGGGCTGTTGGCTGTCTTTCCTCCAAATTTCAGGAAAAAAGACTAAACCATTATTTTGGAGCAGGGTGCCAAAGGATTCCTGTAATGCGTCGGGCGCTGTAATGTTATCCTATGGGAAAAACTGTCAACTTTGGAGTGCCATAACTTTGCCGCCATGTAATATTTTTTCAATACAATACTGAAAGGCACATCTGTGAGATGTCGTCTGCGTTCCCTCCAAATTTCAGCCCCAAACTCCCAACCGTTCTTTTGGAGCGGAGTGCCAAAGAATTATTGTTATTTTGGGCA
Organism: Neoceratodus forsteri; assembly: GCA_016271365.2. NCBI lineage: Eukaryota > Metazoa > Chordata > Ceratodontiformes > Ceratodontidae > Neoceratodus > Neoceratodus forsteri. The sequence continues at coordinate 119,623,790 of CM028133.1, forward strand.
TAGTGTTGCAAAGTAGTGTCGCAATTTGTGAAAGTGTCGCAAAACAATTTGCGACACTTTCATGAGTGCGGCACAACTTTGTGAAAGTACTTTTTCCAGAAATTTGAAAAACATATTTCTGGGGTATTTTACTCCAAAATAAAGACATGGCTAGCATTCTCAGGGCCCGACTAGGTGAATACAAAAAGAATTAGGTTGCTAGAGGGTCTCAATTTTAAATGCCATGCATTTTTCTGATCACTAACTGAAAACAAGATGGTGGATTTGCGACAGTAACAGGGCCATTTGCGACAGTAAAAAGTGCATTTGTGACACTGTCGAACTTTTTGTTAACTTTTCCATTGACTTATAATGGGAAATTGTTTTTTGAATAACTTTTGAACCGTTTAATATTTTTTCACGAAATCTTTGAAAGGCACATTGGGGACCCTAGCCGCACATTCCCTGAAGATTTTGGATTTTGGGCTGGTCGTGCGAACCGTACGACCTGTAGGCGCGACTGTAGAATTCCAAAAAAGCGTAAACGCATGTGCAGATCACGCATAATAACTCCGCAGCCGTATATCTGACTGGTACAAAACTTGGCAGATCCAAAGGCCTATGGTTCTTAATCGTGTATTCCAAATTTCAGGCAAATCTGTCAAACAGTTGCAAAGTTATTAAGGTGCAAATTTTGGGGTTCAACATAGAAATGGCTCCTCAACCTTAACTACAGTGGCACTACCGTGCCACTACATATATCTATATATATATATATATATATATATATATATATATATATATAAATTCTATGCAAAAAATGAGTTAATGCATCATTTACGGTTAAAACACAAAAAGTCAGGAAATGAAAAATCTATAGGGTTGCCCCTCCACCCTCGCGGACCCGCCAATCATCTCAAGATTGACAGATGATGGGGTGTGTTATTGGGGTTGAGAGGCCTAAATGTTGTCCCATTCAATGTGTAATCATATTCAGAAGCAACAGTGAAGAAGAATGGGCAAAATTTAGGCATCACAACCCCAATGACACACCCCGTCATCTGTCAATCTTGGGATGATTGGCAGGTCCATGGGAGGAGAGGGGCAACCCTAAAGATTTTTCATTTCCTGACTTTTTCTGTTCTAACCCTAAATGATGCATGAACACAGTTTTTTGCATAGAATTTCATTACTTTCTGAGAAAGAATATAAAACTAAAAAGTTGCAGAAGTTGGTGAGAGCATGGGCCCTTTGGGCCCTGCGCTCCCACCAACTTGTAAATGTCTCTGTAAGATAAGAGTACAACTACTGAATATGAGATGTATTGCTCGGTCATGAGAGTGGCATAACTGAACAGCTATTTACATGTCAGACACATAAGCACTGAAAGTACCTCGATGGCAGCAACACTAGGTACCCTATAAATCTGAAGCCAGTACCACAATGCAAAACACTATACACAAAATGTAAAGTGTGTGATGCAATATCTCCACAAGAAATTAATTTTGCAAAACCTAAATACCATAATTGACACGTACAGTACATGCTGTAAACACCATCCAAATTGCAATGTAAAAGACCAAACCATGTACAAGATATAACATTTTAAAGTTTGAGATTTTCATTCATCAGAGTTGCAGAATTCCACACTTGTTGACATTTTACAGACATAATGACTGAAAAGTATATCCATGACATTAAGGCTAGGTACCCTATCAATTTCAAGCCACCACCACAATGCAAACTTCTGTCTGCAAAATGTAAACTGTACCATACAATATCTCCACAAAAAATATTTTGTCAGACACATAAACACCATAATTCACATCTACAGGACATGCCATAAATACCCTCTGAATTTCAAGTAAAAAGACCAAACCATTTCCGAGATATTTAATTTTAAAGGTTGATTAAATTGGCTTATCAATTGCATTATAAAATCTGGCCATCTTGTCCCTATCTCATGATCAAAGATGGTGATCAAAGAATCTTGTGATCAAAGAATTTGTAGGCTCATGATCAAAGAATTTTCTGGCTCATGATCAAAGAGTAAAACATGGTGTCATTCAAAATTTGACAGAAATAAAGTGAACCACCACCTTGGTTCGATAAAACGAAGCCCCCTGAGCAAAACTCAACCTCATTTATGTTCCTAGGCCACCCCTGGGCTGAGAAAGTTAATTTCTTCATTTGGCTGTCTGGTAGCCATTTCACCATCAAAGATTGTGGTCAAAGAATCTCAAAATCAAAGAATTTGCAGGCTCACAATCAAAGAATTTTCTGGCTCATGATCAAAGAATAAAAAATGCTGTAATTCAACATTTTTAGACAAATACAGTAAACCACTGCCATGGTTCAATAACACTAAGCCACCCTGAGCAAAACTCAGCCTCATTTGTGTTCCTAGGCCACTCCTGGGCTCAGAAATTAAATTTTTTCATTTGGCTATCTCATCCCTTGCTTGTGATCAAAGATCACAATCAAAGAATCTCACGATCAAGGAATTTGTAGGCTCGCAATCAAAGGTTGTTAGCGAGCCGCAATCAAAGAATACAAATTTTCAAAACTCTATTTTTAGACCAAACTAGAGAAAACCACAGGCATGACTCAATCAATCGAAGCCCCCAGAGTAAAACCTATCCGAGTTTTACTTCAGGAGTGACCCTGAGTCAAAATATTTGATTTTTTCTGACCTAATTTCAAAAACAAGATGGCAGCTGTCACGCTCAAAGAATTCTGGTGATCAAAGATTCTTTGATCATGAGCCTGCAAATTCTTTGATCGTGAGAATGGACCAGATGTCCAAAACCCCATTCTTTGTTCGCAAAATAACCATATAAATTTTCCCTTTGACTTATAATAGGAGGTTAAAAGTTCTATAACTTTTGAATGGGTTAATATTTTTTCACCAAATGAAAAGTGGCATATTCAGCCACTGAAGCTGTTTCAAACAAATCAATTTGCAGAGCAGCATGCCACACGATGGCCACACAGCACCATGGGCAAAATCCCCAAAACCGCCCTCATACTGTAACTGGCAAAAAGTGAATTTTTCAGCATTTTGGTGTGCAAAGACCGTAAGATTGACCAAAATGAAATTTGGCAAATCAAGAGATCTACTATGCCCCACCACACATACCAAATTTCAAGCAAGTCCATTGAATGGGTCCAAAGTTATTAACTCCCCAAATTTTGAGTTTAACATAGAAGTGCCTTCATAACCCTAAATATAAGGGTGCGACTGCACCTCTATAATATATAAATATATATATATATATATATATATACACACATTTATACAATGGGGGAGACATATTCCAGTGAGATAAAACAAGTTATTTTCATTGCAGTGAAAAAAATCCTGATGATATCAGCAGAGTTAAAATAAATGCTGTTTATTACACCCTCCGAAACCTGCTCTAAACCCACACAAAGCCACACAAAGTCAAGCAAATTGTACATTTTGCAACAATGAGGCCCCATTGTATAAATTGGATACATGATGTGCACTCATGTAATATGGGAATATGTTCAGTCCTGTACAGTGACCTCTGAAACCTCACTTGTGGCTTCACCACTAGTGAGAATTCAGAGGTCACTCTAGAGGAATGAAAACATTTTCCTTATCACACTCATACTCATCATGTATCCTATATATATAGGGGATATGACATGGCCCGACTGAAGATATCATATTTATCTTCACGAGAGGCCAGTGATATCATGATATCTCACGAGTGGTGAAGCCACGAGTGAGATATCTTGATGTCACTGGCCTCGGGAAGATAAATATGATATCTTCAGTGGGCCATGTCATATTCAGTTTATACAATGTATGCTTTGCCCCTGCCCCAACACAGCTCACTACGTGCCCTCTCTAATGCAATGGGTGACATAAAGGTGATGGCCTAGCAATACAACCCCCTTTACAGAAACTGCCAAAACAGCAGATGTCATTTATTGCTTAAGAAATATTTAGTGGATTATGCTATTTATGGTTAGTTTAAGAAGCATTATCTGGTTTATCATGCCATCCCCCCACACACACACACAGGGCTCCACGTCTTCCCCAACATAATAGATTATATAGGGTTTTAAATATCTGGTTGATCCTGTCAGTTTAAAGTTAGTAAAAATATCTGGTTGATCCTGCTTTTATTTGGGGAAAAGTGACATTTATATGGTTATCTGGTTGATCCTGCCACTCAAACACTTTCCTTTCACTAAGTGTAGTGACGGCGCTATGAAGACTGGCGTTGTAGTTTAGTAAATATTTTTGAGTAATGCCCAGACTTCAGTAAATTAGAATTTGTCTGTATTTTGTAGTTCCTTGTTAACAAACTGCACACAGGGTGCAGCATTGACCCAGCGGTGACTTTTTCGAAGTAAATGAACGCGGCGTCTGTTTGCCTGGCGGCTGGCGCTCTGCTCATGCCGCGGTGGCACCGCGGCGCTCTTTGCACTCGTGTGCAGTTGCTGCTGGGGGGCTAAGCCTGAGCAGGGTCTAATTTACTGAGCTGAGCATTAAAAAATATTTGCCAAAACTTCATCGCCGATCTCATAGCGGCAATCGCTTGCACCAGTGAGCTAACTGAATAATTCGATATGATGATGGAGAAGTGGAGATAACATATGACGTATAGGAACATGAAGATAACAATGTTATCTTCATGGCCCATGTCAGATATGATGATTTATACTCTCATTTATCTGACAACGTACGTTGTATAAATATATATATACACATATATAATTTAACTACCTATTCTCAAACTGATTTGAAAATACTTTGGAAACATGCACAGTGGTTCCTTCTCTGAATCTGAGAGGGTTGGTAAGCTGTCTCTGTATTGTGCTAATTTTGAGTTTTCCTTCATTATTTTTTCTTTCTAGTGAATCATTTCTTTTTTCATTGCATTTATGTCCATGAACTCTTTTTTGTATCTATGATTTATTTGTATTTTCTTTGTATTGTTTGTATTGTATTGTATTTGTTTTAATAAAATTCCTCTACTCTTTCAATGTCAGAATGTTTTAGAAACCTAAGCACATTTTCTAATTGACTGTCCTAATTCTGTATCCTTTTGGCACTTCATGAGTCATGAATACTGGATTTTTTTTCTGTTGTGAATACCAAACAAGTGTTTAAAGCAAAAAGTTACATTTATCACAACATGATTGCAATGGTATATTTGGCACCATATGCATGTAACTGTTTTTACGCTGGTTAAAGAAGTCATAAGTTCAAAATGAGAACAGGAGAACATTTGAGAAGCATTAGTAATACAGATACTGAGAATGCCATTGCAATAGTTGTGTCTTCTTCTTCTTCAGGTGATCATAGATTCAAATTTTGCAGTCTTGAAAAAGTTATTGTGTTCTCCCTCGGGGTGGGGGGTGACATTGATAAACTTCTTTTGCAGAGGGAAGCTTCTTGGCAGTTCAAATTGAAATCTTGGATTGCTCCAGGATTGAATGAAAGATTCCAGATGGGACTGTTTTGGTAATTGATTTACTTATTTTTACTGTATTTTTTTATGTGCTGACTAGAATATATATTGTATAAATTTTAAGTAATGTACATAATTATTTATGATCTCCATTTTAACTGGCACCACCGCACCTTCTTTCCTCATCCCCCCTTCTAGTTCTGTCTTTCTTTCTTTCATGACAGGATCCACCTTCAAGAGTCAATCAGAATAGTGCAGTGTCTCTTTTAGGTAGGGGTTTAAATCGGAGTTTATGTTCTCAAATTGTCACACCCTGAAAAATCACTACTGTTTGGTGCAAAACATTGCTGGTGGCAGGAGTGCTACTGCCATTTTTACTTAATTAAAATAATATATTTTCTTTATCCAAAGTGCTTGGAGTCTTGATGCCCTTTCTTAGTTCACTTGGCTTTTTGGATTGTATGTAGGAATGGTGGGATCCCAGATTTGTGATAGTGTATTAGCAAGTGTTGGTTCTAGGCGTCTAAGTTGAAAAATGGGGATTTATATAACAAATCAAAGTTACAACTGCATTTTGCATGCTGTAGGTACTACCTGTGACAGACAAGATACACACCTACTGCTGCAACAGAAGTATTTAGAGTCACAAACAGCCATTAATATGGTATTCTGTTCCATTTACAGAGTACAAAAACAAGAGTATGAGAGACGATCTCTTCTCATTTTATGAAACTTATGAACAAAAATGTATGTGGTTGTTCCATAGAGAAAGTGGAGCAGAGCTCCCATGCCATATGGCTGTGGAAAGTAGGAAACATTAGGGAAGGTAGTATAGGTATACTGCCTGTTTATTAAAAGGTGGTAGTCATGTTTAAATAGAGTGTTGGTGGATTGACTCATTATGTTGGCTTGTGCACATGTGCAAGCAACATCTTGTGGTAGTAGCATTTTCAGAGGTGTACCAGTGTTGTGGCGAATGCAGGGCATGCTTTAGTTGGTGAGTCCCTCAGCCACCAGCCAGTGAACATGCTGCCAGTGACAGAAGTTTCAGAGAGAGCCATGGAGTTGAAACAAATCTGCCACTGCAATCAGTGACAGGCTGGTCATTGCAGCAGCAGATGACATACCCCCATTACCTGCCTTTCCTGGTGAAACATTTCAATAAATATGGTGGCTCCTGCTGTCCTCCACACAGTCCCCACAAAGCTGACATCAGGGGGCCTAATCCCCATGTCAGCATGTCCCCCACCACATTATGTGGTGCACTGTAACCTGGCGGCTCCTGCTGCCTGCCACACACTCCCGAAAAGCTGACATCAGGGTGCCAAATCCCAGTGTCGGCATCCCCCCTCTTAGTGTGTCTTTCCCGGTTAAACAATTTCCCCTTTCCTTCTGGCACCGGGATGACCACTCCCAGTGTTGGATGCACCCCCCAACCTGTCTGTATGGCTTGCTGACATTGGGGTGCCAAATCCCCGTGTCAGCATTCCCCTCGAATTGCAGAACACTGGGATCCCACCTCAGTGTGCCTATTTTTTGTGTGTAACCTGTGTAAATAAAGAAAACTTTCCCTTGCAGTGTTTTCCCCCCCAACAATAAGAAAATGGTCCACCATTGTGTCCCTCATCCTCCTCTCCCATCCCAACCCTCCCTCTGTGCACCCACTTCCCTGAACCCCCCTCACCAGCACCCACCCTCTGGAGGTGGGGACCGATGATCTTCTCTGGACCGGGACACATCTGCACTCTTCAAAACCGAACTGTGAACTGAAGAAATGACAGTAAGCTTTATAATGGGGGGTTTCAACTTAGGTTGATATCTCATCTACTTTTAGGAATGTTGGCCCAACATTTTCAACATGGGGTTCTTGAGACCCCATCTCATGAACATGTCGCTGTCATTTAGTTTCTCAGTCCTGAAAGGTGATTTTGCAGTCACTGCACAGAATCACCTTTTGGGACTGATTAATGAAACAACAGTGCCACTGTTCATGAGGGGAGGTCCCAAAAAGCCCATGTTGCAATTTTGGTGAAAACATTCCAAAAAATGGCTGTTTTACAAGCGTGCATTGCAGTTTCTACACACACTCATAACTTTGCTGATTTTTAATATTTTGTTCTCCAGATTTTCAACATTGGCATTTTTTCACACCTCCTTATGAACAGTATAGCTGTCATTTTTCATATCCTTCCTGAAATGTGTTTCCACATCTGTGGCACAGAATGGCACTGTTGCAGTGGGAAATCAACTTTTAGGAGAGAGATTAACAAAATCATAGAGCCATCGTTCATGAGGAGAGGTTCAAAAGTACACATGTTAAAAATCCGGTGAAAAAATTCCAAAAAATGATTGCGTTACAGGCGTGCATTGTACAGTTTCTATGCACATTTATAGCTTCTCCAATTTTTCATATTTTCACTACAGATTTTCAGCACTGACATTTTTTCACACAACCTCATGAACAGTACAGCTGTCATTTTTCACATCCTGCCAAAAATGTGTTTTCACACCTGTGGCAACAAATGATGCAGTCGCTGTGCAAAACCACCTTTCAGGATTGAGCAACAAAATGATAGTGCCACTGTTCATAAAGTGGGGTCAAAAAAAGCCCATTTTGAAAATCTGGAATGAAAATACCAACAAACAGCAAGGGCATTAGGGTTTCCAACCATAACATCCTACTCTGTAGAGACTGACAGATGTTGGTGGTATGACTTGGGATTGTTGGTCATAATGCTCACATTATTCCACCACACCCTGCAGCCAGTGACAGGCATCAAAGTGTGCCTTGGGGTCTTCAGCCTCAAAGTTCACCCCATTCTCCTATGCCACACCCATCTCAGCATGTTTCCTTATGGAATGGGGTGAGTATAAGGCCCAAAGACCCCAAGGCACACCACAACTCCTGTCAGTGCCTGCAGGGTAGGGTGAGGTGAAATGGCATGAGCATTATGGTAGACAACCAAAAGCCATGCCCCCAATGCCTGTCGGTCTCTGCAGGGTGACAATGGGGTGGACATTGGTTCAATACTTCACTGCCATTCCTATTATGCATCCCTCTAACTCCTGCACTGCCAATGCGAATACAAGCAAGCCAACATTCTGCATTGACAAATGCTTGTTTTCTATTTAGCATGATGTAGTTTTATATGGCTCATTTGTCCGTTATTTATTTTCATTTTGAAACTCCACTGAAATTTATTTTGCTTTTACTATTCTTATGTATTTGTTCAATTTGGTTAATATGTGATTCTTTTGCTTTAAATAAAATTCCACTATTATTTATGAGAAGTGCCATGGAATCTTTAATTTATTTATTTATTTTGTTTTTGTTTACTGGGTAAGGAGCTGTAGCCACAAAATATAACTATTTTCAGACATGACCCAGGAGATTACATTACAAAATTGGCAGACCAAACAAATAACAAGCATAGCTCAGAGGTAATCAACCATACAAAGAAAAATCTACATAATTTTCTGTGACATAAACAGTATTGCTAATATGACAGAGACAATGGCAGGAAAATACACAATAGTACAAAACATAATAAGCATACAATCATAGTACAGTAGAGTTTCAACACATAATTCATGGTAAGTGCTACATAAAACAGCAACATGGGGTCACAGCAAAATCGAATGTTTTGAGAGCTGAGGAAGGGGATGTCAAGCACTTTAGGGGGGTTTAAAACGGGAACATAGGACATGTTTGATGAGGAGAGTGTGATGCATCTTTTTAAAAGCAATATGACTAAGTGCAGAGTGAACATCAAGAAGTAGAGAATTCCAATATTTTGGGGCCAGGCAGGAGAAAGCTGAGGTTTCTTTCTGGGTTCTGCACCTAGAGGTGAATTGCACAGAGAGTCCAGTAGAGCGGAGGCCATAGGTGGAGGACAGAGGCACCAGCATGCCTGCAAGAGAGGTAGGTAAATTAGTTCTGATGATGTTGTCCAGTAGAGTACCAAGGGCAAGGAGTCAATTGACAGATGGAGAAGACCATCTAAGGTCCACATATAGCAAACAATGGTGCATCAAACATGGGGAAGCCGAGGCATAACAACAGATACTATTGTACATTGTATCCCAATTACTTAGGGTGGTTTTCAAAGCATTTATGTAGGTGACAGCACCATACACAAGGGATGGAAGTAGGATACCCCTAGAAATAGCAAGTCTAGCTGAAAGGGTGAGCATCCGACTAGTCCTGTAAGCTATTCTGAGTTTGGAGTTTACTGACTTGCAGGTGTCAATGATGTGTTGCTCAAAGTTGAGAGTTTCATCAAGCGGGACACCTAAATACTTGAATGAGGTTACTTTTGTAAGGAGGGAGCCAATTACACAGGAGATGTTCAAAAGGTTGCAGTTTGTTCTAAATTTAGTTGCAGAGTAGGGTGAGGAAGGTAATGTCCACCTGAACAACCACCAGAAGATGGAGATGGGACCTCGGCTTACTGTCTCATCTAAAAGATGTCAACTCAGGGGGGCAGTAATCCCCTCATGTTGCACTACAGTTTCAGTATTGGGATTTTATCCTCAGTGCCATGGGTGGAGCTAGAACCCAAACCTTCCAATTTCCAAGCCTCAAAGGCAAGAGTGTAACAAGAGTGTAACCTGTTAAGCCACTGACACTGATCAAATCATAGGATTTTTATGTTACCAGCAGAACAAGATGTAAAGATTTGTCTAGTATATCCATAATTTAATGACAGTGTAGTTTTAATTGTACTGTAAAATTACACACAGAACTGTGCCCCAAAAGTCAACCTTTGCAAGTGTAGCTCTAGCGTTAGTGATTGTGAAATTTCAATTCCATGAGGCCAAACAGGTGTGTTCTCTAAAATGTTCAATAAAATAGTTGTGAAATATGATGCCCAATATATTTCAATTTTATAATACATAAAATGAAACACAATAGCATGCTCAGGGCTTTAAGAAAGAATGTAGTCAAATTCAAGTCTCTGTGCCCATAAAACTGCCTTTGTTTTGGAATTTTGATATCATGACATATGCAATACTTGAAGAGATCTATGAGGCCCATGATGATAAAGACAATTCAGTTGCAGGAGAATTACAATTGACAGTCAAGGTATGTATGATACTTAGCAAGAAGTGCAGCAAAGAAGAATGAGTGGATGATCACATGGAAAAAATGGTCAAACAAAGACTAGATTGGAAACATTAGAACTATTTAAGAGGAGAATGCTCTAGAAGTCCAAAGACATGAGACAGAAATTGAAGATATGCAGCTGTACTACTACTCTTTTTAAGCTGTTGAAGTTGTCAAGGGTTAGGTCAGTCCACTGGTGCAGCCACTTCACTACTGCTTATGACACCAGTGACCCCTTCTCAGGAATGAATCTGGGCCATGAGAGATCCAGCCAGGGAGAGGAGAACTGAATATCCCAGAAGATGCTCTCCTCCTCCAGGAAGGGTAGTATCATGTCCTGCTGCTCTATTGCCACCTCAGTGACAATGAGTGATGGTGCAGAAGAATGACAGTTGACACCTGGGACCATTACAGCATGACCACAGATTGGCTATATCAAGCTTCAGCATCCATCAGTCATAATGCATGATCCAGGTGTAAGGGATGGGGAGAAGAGGGAAAAAGTACACATGGTGCTAGGCAGATGAGGCACTGCTGGAAGCCCGTACTCATACCAAATATAAGCTGAAGCTCCTAAGGAATCCCCACATCTTCACCTTCACCTTGGGTGGCCAAATATCTGTAAAGAAGAAAAACTGAAGTATCTAAATGCATATCAGGCCCAAGGGCTAAGCAGCGGGTCAGCAGAGAAGTGCATCAAAAATAGGTGGGGGTAACATATCATTAATGCATTTCAACATGCCATTACCTGGAATTCATGGCTAGCACCTGCTTAACAGGGCACATACCTTTTTTTAACATACTGTATGTTGATTATTTTAAGTGGGACTCTTTGTTCCCTTAAGAGATTTGTTTCTTCAAAATGTGGATGCCCTGCTACGTCTATGCCCCTCCTCATCCTTTATCACTAATCTACAGACTACTGTTTTAGTCATTGTGTCTCTGTTACAGTAATGTTGTCACATCTATCATGTCAGTCACTATTAACATACAGGGTGAGAAAGCCTATGTTTAGTCTCTCCCCTCCTGACTTTACATGAAGTAACGACAATGCCTTCCCTGGCTGCTTTACCTCCTGCTGAATTTGTTTCTTAAACCCACAGCACTCACCATGTACCATGGGCTGTATTAACTGCAATATGATGTACCTCTATATGAGATAGCTTACAATTGTAAATAGACCAATTGCTGTTATTGCTTGTATTTTTTGTCTCTGTACTTGTGCACCTATACTCCTTAACTACCTTTCTATGTTATCCTCATGTCAAGACGTGGGACCTTTGAAAAAGAGCATTTTGCTCAATGGTTATGTCCAAATGATGAAATAAATAAATTAATAACATAAAATAAAATATTGTGACTCATTAAATCTTGACTTTTGGAATGGACAAGAGCCTCAGAAGAAAGAGTACCTGCCTTCTTCATTATTCCTGCGTTGTCGTCTTCTCCTCATCCGATAAATGATTCCAACCAAAACCATAATGAATACTATTACCAAAATGAGTGTAATTATCAGTCCATAATGGTGGTTTTCTGGCGATCCAGCACCTACAGTATTTGTTTTCCCAGAACAAAAGAAAATGGTGTAAATTAACTTCAGTGTAACCCTGCTTTAAGAGTAGACTAACTCATTAGAAACCTAAACTCATAACAGGACAAGCAAGGGGATTATTGTGATAGAATTACTGTATACATCAAATATTCAGGAGTATACTAACTCTTTGTTTGTATTCATGTAAGAAATACACATATTTAGGAGCATCTTTGAAGTACTTGCAGTGTGTCATGCTTGCCAGATATGATCAGGTATTAGCACTAGCTACTTAGAAACAATGAATCAACTAAGGCAACTCAGTTTCTGTGAGCTTGAAGGGATGTCATGCAACATTGTATCTACTGTATATAATCTACCTGCGGGCTACATTATATTATCAGCACTTGACTTGTGTGGAAGACAGCAATGAACTGAGGGGGTGAGCACTGGGCTGTGCTGCTGCCTGCTCAAGGAGAGTGGGGGGACTGTGGGGAGTGGGAGTGTTACTGAGCACCATAGCATCTGATAATGGGAAGGATGGGTTGCAGGGTCCTCTGGACACCAGGTAATACATTATTAGTCATTATAGGCGCTGAGACTAGGACAACAGTAAGGGAATCCACTAGAGCTCAATGGAGTAATTATTTACTATTACTGGCACTGGGATCCTGGTGGAATGTGGGTACACTAGACTACCAGAGAATAATATTTTAATTATAACTATCATGGGGATTTGGAGAGGGTGGGGACACTAATTTTTATTTTAAAAAGTGGCACCAGGGATTCCTGCTGGGGGGGGCGCTAATGATAGGGGGCTGACCTCCATGCAATCCAGTGAGCAAATCTTACACCTCACTAATAAGGCTAAAATATATTGCAACGTACCTCATAGAAAAAGTTATTTGTAAAGAAAGTATGGATATAGCAACACAGGGAAACAGTGCCAACAGGTTTGGAATGTCATCACTGCTTTTGCTCCATGATAGTGTATTTGTTCAGTATAGGCACATAGCTCTCTAAGGTCAGCAGAGACATGTACTTTGTAGCATTGCTTTTTACTACTGCCTTAATTAGGGCATGTCTCAGTGCGATTATAGTTTATCAAATTAAGGACACTCTCACTGAACTAGAACTTTAACTTGAATATAGCAAATGTAGGGCTTTGCTTTAATTTGGGCTCAGGATTCAGACTCTGTGTGGAGCAAACTCAAACTTTTGAAGATGGATCTCTCAGCATATTACACTAGTAGTAGTAAATTTTATTTCTTTTGGGCATCTTTCCCTGAAGGCTCAGGACACCTTTACAACATTTTAAAGTGACAAACAGCATATAAATATACATCTACAACTATACAATACAGTTAAAAGTTAAATAACAATAAATAGCATCCACTAATATAAAATAATTAGTGTTACTCAAACATAAGGCGCTTATCATATGTACTAGTTTCTTGGACCCTGAAGGCTTGTTGAAATAAAAAAGACTTTAGTGTCTTCTTAAATATCTCAAGAGAAGGTGACTACCACGTGGCCCAATGGTGCTGAGGGTTGAGGTGCTAGACACCACACCTCGTGCCACATGGGCAACCCGTGTTCAGGAATGAGCACTGGTTGCCGTGAGCCAGCAGGGAGGAGATGGACTGAGCACCTGACAGATTGCTTTCCATCTCCAGGGAGAGTGGATTCCAGCAGTCAGTGTTCACCTGACCCGTAGCAGTTACTGGGGCTCGACGGCATGGAGCCGCACAACACAGGGCGGTGACATGGCAGACACTTGACAGGGACACACATGACAGCATTCGTGAACCCAGTCACTGGAGTCATTGCATGCCATGCTCCTGCAAAGGGGAAAAAGGCAAAAAAAGGATGCCCCAGTTGCATCAGCTTGATAGCCATCTGTAAGCACCCACTCCGGCTCCTGGAGGGGATCACCATGTGGGTCTGGACTTGGTGGAAGAGCTGGTTGACCCTGACACCCTGCCATGGGGGAGTAGCTGTGGGGCAATGTGGTGGTGCCCTCAAAGAGACTGGTATGGGTCAGATGGCGGCCAGAGAAACAGGATGAGAGCACATAATGGCTGACTGTGGGGCCTTCAGGTGAGAAATAATTAAAAAAAAGAGAGAGAGAGAAGGTGACTACTGCTGAGACTGCAGCAAGGAATTCCATAGGATCAGGGTGGCCACTTCAAAGGCATGATCCCCAAAAGATTTTATCCTTTCTCTAGGGACCTCCCGGAGGACCTCTCCCACCAATCAGAGAGAGTGATTCAATGTGCAGCGATGCAGAAAATCCTTCAGGTTACCCAGAACCAGACCATGCTGAACCTTATACGTCAATATACCAATTTTGAAGGAGATGAGCCAGTGCACTGACAGCAAGTGCAGTTCATGTAATACTGGCATGATATGACAGGACCTTGAATGGCCCATCAGTTGCTGGGCAGCAGCATTCTGAAGCAGCTGTAGGTGCTGCATCTCACCACCTCTGACCCAGAAGTAGAGTGCATTACAGTAGTCAAGCCTTGAGGTACCGAACATGTGCACTGTGTATCTAGATTGACAGGGGGATAAGGGATTTAATTAAGGTGATGCAAAGCAGATGATAAAAAAACATTTTGGACAGCGGCCAAAAACTGAGCATCAAGTGTTAGTTCACTGTCCAGCACATTGCCCACATTTCTCAACTTGGTGAAGGCCCCCAGTTTGGCTGAGCCAATAAAAAGCCCCACATCCCTCTCCAGGGGACTCTATTTCACCCCCCTTCAACCTAACTCAACCACCAGTACTTCAGTCTTCCCTGGGTTGAGCCTCAACCAGCTCAACAATGTCCAAGCCCAAATATTGGACAAGCACCTGCTCAGCATGCCAATTGCATCAGTTCTTCATGGTGTGAAAGACAGGTAGAGCTGGGTATCATTGGCATAGCAATAAAGTACCAGCCCATACCATCTTATGACCTCACCCAGGGGCAGCATATACACTGCAAATAACATGGGGGAGATCAAAAATCCTTGGGACATGTCACAGGATGGGGCCATTGGGCTTGAGGAGAAATTCCCCCAAATCACCTGGTGAGACTTGCCCTGAAGGAAGTACTCAAACTTGCTGATGACCCTGCCAGTGAGTACAACATACTCACTTATCCCATCCAACAACACTCTATGATCCACAGTGTCAAGTGCTGAAAAAAAGATTGGGAAGAATGAGAATCGATCACTTTCCTCTATCCCTCACTCTGATCAAGTCATTCAACACCTGTACTAATATGATCTCTGTGCTATGCATAGCCCTAAACTTGGACTGGAAAGGCTTATAAATCTGGAAGTCCAAAAGGTGACTCTCAAGCTGCTCTGCAACCACCTTCTCAAGAACCTTCCCTTAAAAGGGAAGGTTCAAGATAGGGTGGTAATTTGCCAAGACATAAGGATCCATACCCAAGGACACCACCTCTTTTGGTGGGCAAGTAGCCGGGGCGCTCTTGCAAAACCGTCCAACTCAAGCAGTGTTATGCAATGCCAGATCTGTTAAGAATAAGACCGCAATTATTGCTGATCTTATTGAACAATCTGATCTGGCATGCATCACCAAGACCTGGCTGGATGAAAATGCTCGCCCTATTTTGAAGGCTGCAGTTCCGGATGGATTCTCAGTGATACACAACCCGATATTGGATTGTAGGGGGGTGGTGGCAGTCTGTTTCAAAACTGAGTTGGACCTCTCAAGTGTACCAGCTGAGGAGGCAAAATCTTTTGAGTGTACTGTGGTAGCCGGTGTAGGCTGCAGGATAGCTGTTGTCTACCGTCCACCCGGGGATGAGTGGCGATTCCAGCAGGAAGTAGAGTCATCCAGACTGATGTTTCTGGGTGACTTTAATGTCTGGGTCGAAGATGAACTCTCACAATTTGGACAACACTTCCTTCAGCTGATGACATCGCTGGGCTTCACACAGATTGTTACCTCTGCTTTCCATATACATGGTCACTCTCTTGATTTGGTCTTCTTACTGAGGATTGAAGCATCCAATTTGGGTGTGGCACCTGTTGGTTGGTACGATCATTACACCGTGAGGTTCAATTTTTTTGGCCCCTATGTAGACCTGCCCCAGTAGAGATGGTCAGTTACCACCCTTTATGGGATTTGTCCCCTGAAGGCCTAGTGGCGATGATTGACCTCTCGGAGTTCCCTATGACCAGCTCGAGTCCAGAAGTTTTGGTCATGGCCTATAATAAGGCCATTTCTACAGCTCTGGACTCACTTGCTCATATCTGTGTTTGTTCTTTCCCCCTTCACCATCAGGCCCCTTGGTTTGATGGATCCTTGAGGGAGGTGTTACAGCTAGGATGAAGGCTAGAGCAACATTGGCAGAAAACTGCCCTGGAGGTCAACCACTGTAGATTGGTGGACCTACCAATCAGAGATCTCCTGTAAGAAGGCAGAATTCCTGTCTGGGGAGATCGCTGCCTCTCAGAATCAACCAGATCAGATTTTCTGAACCGTGGACAGACTGTGCAACCCAGCCTGTCTACAATTCTGAAGAGCCTTTTTGTGAACGGAGTGCGATGAGCATGCTCGATTCTTTGCGGATAAGGTGGCTGACATCAGGTCAGAGATCATCTTGACTCATTCTGTTGGGGATACTGATGATCGGCGCTTGGATACCTCACCTCATGTTTCCTGGTGTACCTTTGACCTGCTGGAGTTCACGGAAGTCATGTGGATTGTCCTGAGTATGCGCGCTACATGCTGTAATTTGGAGCTGGGCCCAACTGCCCTGATTATGGGTTGTTGTGATATTATCAGTCCTGTCCTGGTTCAGATAGTCTGGTGCTCCCTTAATTCAGGTGAGTTTCCCAGCTCCCTGAAGAAGGCGGTAGTAATACCCATCCTGAAGAAGGCTTCTTTGGACCCAGACTCTCTTTCTAACTACAGACCTATCTCAAACCTCCCCTTTATAGGGAATGTTATTGAGAAAGTAGTGGCGATGCAGCTGGAGGACCACTTGACCATCCATAACATCTATGAACCTCTCCAGTCCAGTTTTTGGAAGAGGCATAGTACCAAGACTGCTCTGGTTCAGCTGCTCAATGATCTCCTGATGGCGAGAGATCGGAGAAACCATTCTATCTTGGTGCTCCTTGATCTCTCTTCAGCCTTTGACACTGTAGACTATAGGGTGCTGCTTAGATGCCTGAGATCCATTTCTGGCCTGTCCAGTATGGTGCTTAAATGGTTTACATCCTTCCTGACTGGCAGAATGCAGAGAGTGGTGTCCGGGATTTTTTCCTCAGAACTACTCCCTCTGTCATGTGGGGTCCCTCAGGGCTCAGTGCTGTCCCCCATGTTGTTTGCAGTGTATATGCTGCCTCTTGTAGACATTGTAAGATGGTATGGGCTGAGGTTTCACTGCTACACTGATGATACCCAGCTCTACCTATCTTTTGCACCTCATCAGGATAGTGCTCTCTCGATACTTAAAAACTGCCTCACTGAAATCCAGGAGTGGATGAATTTGAGCTGGTTAAAGTTGAATTCTGGAAAGACTGAGGTGATGGTCATGGACCCAGGTCACTGGATAGATGGGATAAGGGTGGGTCAGCACTCTGGACTTTTTCTGGGGGGCTTCCCGATCCTTTCCTCTGAACAGGTGCATGACCTGGGAGTAATGCTTGATGACAGGCTGACTTTACAATCTCAAGTGTCAGTGGTCATAAAGTCTTCTTTTTATCATCTTAGGAACATCACCAGGATCAAGCACCTTGTTCCGTCCGGGGACCTGCCTACACTTGTCCACGCCTTCATGACCTCACGCCTTGATTATTGTAACTCCCTATACCCAGTGCTTCCGGGGCTTGATATCTGCCGTCTGCAGCTAGTGCTGAACACTGCAGCACGTTTGTTGACAGGCACTTCTCGTGTCTCTAATATTACACCCGTGCTGCGAAAGCTGCACTGGCTGCCATTTTGGTGGCGGATCACCTTTAAAGTCAGCTTGCTGACTTACAAAGACCTACATGGATTTGGCCCTGACTACTTGAAAGAGCTTCTCATCCCTTATTGCCCTGGGCAATGGCTCCATTTGACTGATGAGGGGTTGATAGAGATTCCGAGGGTGTCTTTAAAATCTTCTGGGGCCCATGCATTTAGCTATGCGGCCTGAGCCCTCTGGAATACTCTACCCCATCAGCTTCGGGAATGCACAACTGTGGGGGGGGGTTAAACAGGCACTAAAGACCTTTCTGTGGTGTCAGGCTTTCCCTGGCATAGTATAGTGGGACCTATCAGTCTGTATTTATTTATTATTAATTTTGTGTTGATTTTATTATTGTGGTCTGATTTTATTATGAAGTGCCTTGATTTTTTGAAAGGCACTATATGAAATAAAATGTATTATTATTATATTATTTTTCAACAGGGGCTTCCCCAGAGTCAATTTAAGAGGCTCAGGGAAAACCTCCCCATTGCCAAAGAACACCCAACAGTCTCTGCAAAAGCCATGCCCAGAATTCCAACCCAATCAATGAGTAATCACATTCGGCCTGGGTCTAGGCTGCAGTAAGTTGGTTTCAGCCTCCAGATCACCCTGCAGACCTCCACCATTGTCACTGATTGGAACACTCCCCAAGGAGGCCAAATGCACCCATCTCTCTGAGGCCCAACACTGTTGATGATGATGAACTGACTGGAGATATCCCAGCCCTAACAGAGGACACTGTCTGAGAAGAACTGAGCAAACTCCTCACATTTTTGTGCTGAAAATGCTCTAATGGGTTCCTGTAAAAGCTTGTCCACAACCCAAAGAGCTGAGCTGGTCAGTTCTTCCTGGCTGCAATCATCCTAGACATAAAAGCTGCCCTTTTTGCAGTAATTCCATTCTGATACTCATCGTAAGGAGTCATCAGAATCATCCTGGGTCCTGGTTTTCCTCCAACACCTCTTTAACCTCTGCCCCCTGGTTTTCAATACCCTGAGATCACCATCAAATCATTGCAAGCTAAGACACAAAACAAGGTGGCATACACAGGCCAACAACAGATGGTCCAAGGCTACCATGACAGCCCTATTATAGGTTGCCAACCAAGTACTTCTCCATACCATTCGCACATGTCTCCAGTTTAGTTTAGCCAATAGTCTCTCAAGCCATAACCCTTTCAAAGGGTGAAACTGTACCATTTTTACAGAGAAAGAGACATTAGGGGGGCTCTGAAGCTGAACCTAATGGCGCTGTGTTCCAAACAAATGACCAGATCAATATCGGGGTTGTTAATCACATGACTAAGGCAGAACACCAAATGGAGTGCATGTCTATAGTGGTGGGTCCAGGCTGTGATTTCAAAAGTTAGGCCCAGGGCCTCCATATTAGAAAGGAAGTCCCTGGCAAAAGTCAAAGCCTCATGGTCCACCTAGGTGTTGAAATCACCAAGAACAAGCCATTTTGGTGATTCCAACACCCTCTCGGCAACAAAGGCCATAACCTCTTAAAGAAACCTCATGTCCTTCAGGTATCAACCACAGCTAATCTGCCAGTTTCAGTGTCCATAGGGTTTTTATACCCCTCCCACCTGATCATGAGATCTGCACAATTATACAACACAGTCTATTTTAAGGCTAAACAATATAATTTATACAGAAATAAAAGTTTTTTACATACATATACCATTAAACAATCTCTTTTTCCTAATACAAGTATTGCTGAACATGTATTATCCTCTGACAAATGCCATGAATACATAATTGGTACTAATGCTGCATAGCTCCTCCCCTTCTCAGGATGACTGGCATTTGTATTGGTATGAAAAGGGCCCAGAGAGGCTACCATCTCCCTAGAGGAGCAGTCTGGTATAACCTCCCTGTAGGTAAGCTCTGTATTTCCTGTTTAAACAGCTTTATTGTTTTTATTAACACTCATTTTCCCAGTACTTCTTATAGGTTAAAAAATACAGACTTCTAGGTAAAAGGTTATTAGGGTAAGAACTTTTAAACAATGAAGGAGGGCAACTTAAAGATATTCATACGAATATACGAACACACAAAATTTGCCAGCAGATAAAGGCCTAGAGGTCTATCAAGTCTGCTCGAATGTGCAGCTAGCACCCCTTATTCTGCAGCTGCCCCTTCCTTCCACCCTTCCCCTTCATTAACCCTCCCCCTTATCCTGTCCCATCCTCGTTTGAAGCAGTCCACTGTTCTACTGCATACCACTTCAGCAGGTAACGCATTCCACCCAACCACCACCCTCTCTGTAAAAAAGTGTCTCTCATCTCCTCCTGAACCTTCCTCCCTCAGTCTCATGTCACAGCCCTGGTAGCCTTCCCTCCTTACTTTGAACAGCCCCTCTGTACCTGTCTGGTTTATTCCTCTCATGTATTTAAGGTTTCAATCATGTCCCCCCTGTCCCTCCTCTCCTCCAGTGAGTACATGTTACAGCTCCTTCAAACTCTCTTATGATAAGTCCCCCAGCCCCTTGATCATCTTTGTCACCCCCGCTTGACAGTCTGAGTTTGGTATGGTAGTGGTTTAACTAATTTGCGAGGTAACTTAAGTGCTGCTGTTGCAGTGTTACAGATAAAATGTCTGCCTGATCGAGGATTTCTATAAAATTAATGTATGATTGCTAGCCTGTTAGTGGTGGTTCAAGACCTCATTCATCCTGCCTGCATGAGTTATTATGGTGGGAAGCTGCTGACTTAAAATGGAAGACACAGACACCACAAGTGTGGAGTGTGTGGCAGTGGTACAGTTTGTTAATGCAGACTCCTCCCCATCTGTATCACTCACAGAGCTTGTAAAACTTCTAATTATGGACTGTATGTGTCTGTCTGTAGCATCTGGTCCATTACCTCATCTGATTCCCATTCATCTCACCTCAGGAGGAGGAGGAGGATCATGAGTGTGTGACAAGGTTCGACTGCATAACCAATGCTTATTAAACAGGATGGTGGGGGAAGGGGCCTCGGCCAGTAGGGTATTGACTGGGGGAGATGTGAATGGCCTTGGGGAGGCACCCTTGGTTACTGCTGTGCATAGGGCCCATGGCAGTGTAAATCTGGCCCTGTACCTACAGTATGTATTTACGAGTGAATATGGAAACCCCAATAAACACCAGGTGCTGCATGCAAAATGACACTGGTAGTTCTACTGGGGTCACTCTTTCTTTGTTCTAAGCAACCACATCAACACCAGCATGTTGTTCAGGAGGGCACTGTGCTATCATGAGGTGCCATATTTCAGCAGTAAAGCAATAGCAGTAGAATATGTGCATTAGAGCACAAAACACTAAACTCAGCTAAAGCTGATTTAACACCAGAACAAGATAAGATGTTAAACCATGACCCTGTCTATATGTTCCACTGGTTTATCATGTAGATGTTGCAGATCTACTAGCCCTTCACAAAAAACAGTAGGGGAATTTCCCCAGTATTGTGGCCAGATCCACACACACACACCCACATGTGCAGGCATACACACACACACACACACACACACACACTCACACTAACCTTCACTTTCACCACCATCATAGTCTTAGCCAGCTGCACATCCATATGCCAAACAAATTCTACATTTATTATTTACAAAGGTGTGGGGATGTCCCTAAAGTCTGAATTTTGGACTAAATCTGCCATTTTATCAAGAGGCCACTCCAGGCCAGGATCCAAAATGGGACACATGCCCCAGTAAACATCTGCTGTACCCAACTGTGTCCCAACAGTGATACAGCTGCCAACATAGTCCACAATGAAATTCCATTTATGTGCCCAGTATTTTGTCTTTGCTACAGTCCACCACTGAACCACCACCACTGAATTTTACATATCAATCATCATCATCATCCCAAATCCTCTACTATTGCCCAAGACCAGACCAAAACAACCTGTAACCATGTGAAATCCCTTAACTCAGGGCAATATAAACTTTGCAAATTATTTTTATTTTACAGGAAACACTTGAATTACAAATTACAAAGAAGATTCATTTTATTGCAAATGCAAGAATAAACAAAATGTATTCATATGTGTGTATCTACATATGAAAAGTGGTCTTAAAAGCTCTCTTATACACACACACACACACACACACACACACACACACACACATTATTCTTCCAATTGCAGGTAACTTACTGTCCATTCCTGGGCATATTTGCTACCACACTTTGCTATTAACATTACTTTAGCACTGCAAATGTACTACAAAATCCATTTTCTATAAAGCTGAAAAGATTTGATAGTGCATGATAAGTGAAGTTAAGAAGAAAACAATGCCCATTTTTTAAGCACCAAATATAAAAATAAATTATAAGATAGCTGTGAATTTTGTCACCGGTGTGTGATACCACTTTGACTCCCTCTTGCCTGCAGTCTATTAGAAATGTGGTCTCGCACTTATAACAGAATGGCCATAACTTTTTCTGAACAGTGGGATACTTTTCACAGCTGAACACAGCTTTTGGATTGACTGACAGACAAACAATCCAAAGTTCATTGTAACAAGCTGAACCAGCAAAACTGAATGGTTTTACAAATACTTTCATACAGTGTAGTGCTTCAGACACTTCATGTAAGATAAGTAAGTCTGATGGCAACACCAGTCTTGAGATATTGTATACCCTGGTCATTGGTTAAAAGAATGTTATGCAGGCCAACCCGAGCTGTTCAGTATCTATTAAACTATTGAATACAATTACATAAAACACCACTGAATAATTTATTACATACAGGTTGGTAAGATGGGGACGTAGAAATAAATTTAGATTATTTGAAATTATGATGCACTTAAAAGATAGTTTTCCTGTTTAAAGGGCATGATTTAAAAAAAAAAGAGACAGTAAATTCTGAGCCCTGCAGTTTTCTGTCACTATCTCAGTTTTTGTCTTATTTATTTAAAATATGTGCCCAGGAGTAAACCAACAACAAGAACATAATCTATTTCTAACTAGGATGTCAGTCTTTTTAGGTGATTAGCCTAATCCAACACATTTTAAAAGCTACAAAACTGCATACAGTCTGTATAAAAAAATAATAGCATGAACTTCCACTACCTTGATATTCTAATCAAAAAGTATCCTACCCATTCAAATTTCTTCAATGCAGAACTTACAAAAAGGGTCTGTGTGTGTTATGTCAATCTGTATCAGTTTTTAATGCTGATGATGATGAAGCTCAGACAGTGCTCACTGCTGACTTGAAACCAAGCACACTTGAAATTACCATAATATGATGCCAAGTGGGAGAGTTCCATTGCTAGCTAGTTTCCTTGTGGGGAATTTCGTATTGTATATATTTTTAACCTAGCTCAGGGATGTTTTGTAACAGAGGAGTTTCTTCTCTTCGGGTCATTTTGATCATTGGTTGGTTTATGTTTTATACTTTCAGTGCTTATTTTCCAAACAATGATCAGTGCACCGTGTCACACACCATACATACAATATATACACACATTGATGGCAGAAAAGGGCCAATGGCCCATCGAGTCTGGCCAGTAACTTCCAGCATCCACACCCAGCCTAATGCTTGCTTGCTTGTCATCTATCTGTGCTTTCTCTTGAATACTCATGCAGGATGGCTTCTCTTCCCCTTACTGTGTGGTTGCGGGTGGTGTTGCTAGTCCTGAGAGGCGGCAGCGCTATGGGTGATGGCGGGGCACTTCCTGCTCCAGATCAGAGACCCCCAATTCTGACCCCCGGGGAAGACTGCTGCAGCAGGTAAAGGGCTTCACCCCTTTTACCTGCAAAATAAGTTTCCAAAAATAAAAATACAATAATAGAACTAAAGATTCAATTCAGACTAAATGAACAGAAGAAAACACATCTGTTTCTGACAACACTCATAGACCAATGGCTGGCTAAGAATTATTCAAAGTCAGTTCACAATTGCCAAACAACTGTTTTAAAATAAAGCCACTGCAGCATATTGTCTGCCAAGAGCTTTGCCCAAAACAAATTGAACAAAAACGTTTAAATAATGAATCAGCTGGTAACTAAATATAAATTAGCCCCCTGTAACACAAAATGCTGATGTCCAAGGAAAAGCAACTTAAATCCTATTTCGAGTTGTATCTCCTATTAAGGATTAGCCATCTAATAGGTTAAGTATTACAGTATTCGCAGATTAGCAATTCTCTTCCGAAACAATCATTTTTGCAGCACCCTTCAGAAGTCTAAAACTGGTTCTACCTACTTTGCCTTTCCTTTAAACATGTGAAAAACTCACCTTCTTTCCAAACAATAACATGCCATTGCTAAAATATACATTCAGCGACTTTCTCTACAGCGTTAAAAGCTCCAATATGCCACTACTGTATTTAAAAAACTGAAAAGGAATACATTTTCACAACCAGTCGGTGCCTTCCTGCATATTTTGCACCATTTATTCACTAAGGTAAAGGCTGGTTTATAGGCGTATGCATTTTGAAAGGAAGTAGTCTTAGCGATTTTGATGCCCTTCTTTTCCTTTTCTTTTCCACTTACCAGCTGGAAAGACAGCACGGGGAATCCGGTGAAAATAGCACAATAAATAATAGCTAGTAAAATGTCACAGAATTTAAAGCACCAAACAAATTGCCAGTTGTCAGATCGAAGAAGAGTACAAGTACATGGCACAGATGCATTAAGGAATTGTGTCTAAGTATGGTTCATAGTCCCTGTACGAATATGTGCAAGGCATCACTTATAACTTTCAATTACAGGCAAAGCGGACTTTGAAAGTAGCATAGTAACGGCACACATTTGCTCTATACACCTGTGACTCTAATTTGAGTTTATTTTAATGCATTTCTGAATAAATTGCATAGTTTTTGTCTTCCCATAAATAAGGCTGAATTATTACTACTAATATGTGTATTTTATTCTTGAACATACACATGCTAATCATGGTTGGTGCCATACAGGTGACTTTATATCACACACTATTTAATGGGGGCTATTAATTCGAGCGCTATTACACTCACGCTATTTTAATGGCCACTGAGGAGGGACTGAACATCCACCTCCATATCTCTCTTCCTCCTCCACTGAACTGAACAAAGTCCCCTACTCCATTCAGCTCCATACAGGTGCATTCTCAGCTTCAGTCTCCGAGCCTTTCAATGACAAGCACAAAAACATGACTTGAGCTCAGGACTCCGGGAAAAGGACAACAGGGGCAGTAAGAGCTCCCAAGGTTGCTGTACAGTTTGGTCAGTTACAGGTGGGGTGCGGAAAGTGCAGGAGGTGCTTCATGACTGAGTACGATCCTACTGATCTGTTTACCAGCAGTGCATGTGAAATGCAGTTGGTCTGGCTGCTATGCGAAACTAAACTCTCCAGACACATACAATGAGATAAAGGCTTCACTACAGGAACAACACACAACCACAGACAGTGGAATTACCCAGACCCATCCCTGTCTCCATTTACAGTAAGAAAGACAGTGTGTGTGAAAGAGAAAAGACATGTTTTATATGTTTCTTTTCCACGAAACCCTGCCTCATAACTGCTGGCGCTACCTATTGTTCATGGCTCAACGATAGGCTGCTTCTGGTATGATGAGCGGTGCCCGGACTGGTGCGGCTATTTTCTTTGAAGGTTGTGGCATGCTTTCAAACTAGTGTCACTGGCAGCATCCATCATTATTGGTGGCCACCACTCATGCCCCACCATGCAGTGGCAGCATTGGCCACAACAGTGCCACACCTCCAGAACCTGCTTCTCCAGCAAGCTGCCGCAATATGTTTCTTGCACATGTGTGCAAGCAAACATAAAAAGGTCATAATTCCACTATACAGGACATTAGTAAGGCCACACCTTGAGTACAGTGTCTAGTTCTGGTGACCTTACCTATGTAAGGACATTGTCAGGGTAGAGGCTGTTCAAAGGAGGGCAACCAAGATGGTACAAGGATTACATCACAAACCCTAGAGGGCAAGCTGAAAGACTTAAATATGTACTTTCTGGAGGAGAGAAGGGAGAGTGGGGATATGACTGGGACTAATAAATACCTCACAGGGAAAAACAAGGTGCAGGAAATCACAATTTTTCAAAGAAAAAGATGCTCCAGGATTGGGGGACATGGGAGGAAACTGGAGGGAGAGAAGTTCAGTGGAAACGTGAGGAGATACTTTTCAACAGAGAGGGTGGTAGACAAATGGAACAGCCTGCCAGAAGAGGTGGTGGGGGCAGAACAAGTATAGGATTTCAGAAGGTATGGGATAAGTATAAGGGGATCCTGGTAGTTGAGGGAAAGGAATAACCTAGTTTCAGGAAGCTTGAACAAGTACAGTAAATTGTAGTAACAGGCAGACTAAGTGGGCAAAAGGCCCCTTACCTGATGGCAACATCTATGTATCTATGAGAGTACATGGGTGAGAATGAGTGAGTGGTTGTATGACTGTTCTTGAGTTAGTGCAATGTTTAATGCTGCTCAGTTTTATTGTACAAAGTGTGTATACTGCAATTTGCCAACTTTGCTTAAGTGGTTATGGTAAGAGACTTAAGAAAAGTATTTTGGGAAAATTGTAAAATCTTTGTGCCCATTCCTGGCAGCAACACTTTTTTATTTCTTTTACGGAATAGATAGTGTAGAAAGTGTGTAGTGATGGGGAGAGGCACCGCTGGTCATACCAGCAGCAGCCTATCACCGAGCCATGAACAATAGCAGTATCTTCCAGTTATCTGTGGCAACCAGCATGTGGGTTGCCAGTTAGCCCCAGTAAGATATACTAAAGATGTTAGAGTGAAAAGTATTCAAGGGTTTTAAAGTGTAAGAATTTCCACCGTTCCTGTGGTGTAACCATTTGGTGTTCTGACCCTCAGGGGGAGGAAGAAATGCACATATCTCTCCTCTGGGATGTCTGTGGTGCAGCCTGGTTGGTGATCACCAGAGAGTGAAAGTTTTCTGTTGGGGGGAAGTGTAAGCATCCTCTGGGAGCTTTCTAGTTAATTTTGGTTGCTAGGTGTACAGTAACTAAGCAGAGAGGGAGAGTGCTGGTGCGGTAGGTCTGGAGGTTGAGCCTGCTTGCTGCTAGCAGGTGGTTCACCATCTCTAGGGGTATAAATATACGGGGTTTTGGCACCAAAGAGAGACTGGGAGGAGAGGAGAAGAAGTCAGGGTGTCAGCCTACAAGTTCAGCGGAGGCCATGGTGATGTGGGGTGGCCGCTTCACCAGCCCTCCACTCTTGGAGACCCGTGTATGCAGAAATGGTGGTTTGGGGCAGTGAGGGGGAGTAGTGGAGCACAAGTACCTGGGCCTGCTGGTGCAGAGTGGGAGTCAGAGCCTGAGCAGCAAACAGAATGGAGGCTCACCATGTGATCTCTGACACCATGGTAGGGTAAGCACCGATGGGGGCCCTGGTATCCTAAGATGTTTCACCCTTGGGTGAGTGCAGCCTGTTGGATTGGTGTGTGTCCTGTGAGCTGGCCTGTTCTGGCAGTTTGGGCCTGGGGTGCAGTCCAGAGGTGGCAGTCTGGACTATTGGAGAGGTAGTGGTGGCAGCACTACCCCTTTTCCCATGAGCAGTGGCTGCTACAGTGTTGGAATCCTCAGGTTGTGCTGCCTGTGGAGGCAGGGAATGGAATGGTCAATATGGGGAATGGTTGGTTGGAACTCGGCGGGCTGGCAGACCATCTGGGTGCTCTGTGTGGCTCAGGCATCAGTCCTCTTGGTGAAGGCAGTCCATAAACTGGAATAGCTGCATCAGCTGATGTGCTGTTGCTTTCCATTATCAGGATGCAGAATTCCCTGGGAAGCCATTCTAGGAACTTGTCATGAGTGACTGGATGTCTGGAAGGTATTCACTGGTTCTGTTCTTGATAAAAGAACACCTATTTGAATGTGTAAGACCTTGAAGTAAAGAAAATGCTCCATGTATTATATCATACTCCCCCCCCAAGTGGAGAAAGTTAAGGAAAAACTGAATGGTGTATTGGATTGGGACAGTAGAAACATCTCATGCTGTCATAGTCCCCAGTGGACACCCAGTAAACAGATTCAGTCTGAAAAGTAAGCAAGTGCCTGTGTAAAGATTAGATTGAAATGAAGGGCAAAGAAATGGAAGTGCTGCTAAGTTTAAATTACCTCTATGTGTGGCCTGGTTCAGTCCACTATTATTGCTGCTGTCAGGAATGTAGCCTTTTCAGTTTGAGGGAATATCTGCATACAATAACTCAGTCTGTTGGAAAAAGATTGTTGCAGAAGGAATGTCAGGTTTGTCCTGTGAAATGCCCTCCTCCCATCTTTACTACCTGGAAGCCCTAGATGCGGGAGGAGGCCTACATAAACAACTGACCTGTGCATTTTCTGTGGTTCCACAGGCTCATTCCCATCAATCTGAGCAAAGTGGGTCACCAGTGGTTAGGCTGGAAAGAGAAGGAGTGCTTAAGGGCACTGCATCCATGTTCCATGATGCAAATAAGAGCACAGCTCAAATCTTTAGGAAGATGGTGATGGTAATGTTTATGGCAGTAAATATTCAGTGTGGTTGCATTTCACTCTTGCAAAGCTGAAGTGACTAAGGCTATCTGTTCACTGCTCTGGGACACTATAAGCCAAGGAACATGTCTTCTGAAATTGATCATGACATCAATGGTAAACTGCTGCTGAATGACACATGTATAAATGGAGGATCGCAATCTGTGGTCCTCAGTTGTGTGTTTGCCGTTCTTGCTGTTTGTATTACAGGCTCTGATGAACAAGTCAGCTGTTAGGTGATAATAGTAGTAATCATGTTCTTTGTAATATAGACCCTGTCACTTTTTCTTAATTAATAAAAGTTATGGTCAATCCATGTGCATCACCATTACCCAGTGCATGGTGCACCAGGGTCTTCAACTCCAGAGAAGTTGATGTTGTCTCCTGCTACCCACTACCAGTGTTTAAAGGAGACCATTCTCTTCCAAGGACCCAACACTCAAGTGTGGGACTGGTCCCAATGTGCACTTTGTGTGCAAAACATTTTGGTTTACTTACTGTTTACTGTACTGTAATAGATTATATCAGACTAATTTGCTCAAGTCGTAGGCTGAAATCTCCTATTACTACAAATCCTAGAATCCCCTTCAGATGACATCAGAGCAGTAGGCAGCAGTGAGAAAATTCAGTAGCCGACAGTACATGTGGTTTCTCCCACATACACATTCCCACAGGATCACCAAACAGCAAAAATGACAAATCTTATATTGCATGATATAAAGTATTATAGACTGTCTGTCTGTCAGTGAGCCCATACACTATACAGTTCATGCTTAGTGATACTTCAGTGTATAGTGCCAGCCATTAATGCTAAATCGTCTTCATCTGTGTATTGATGAGTCAGTACAAATGGTGACTTTTTAGGCACCAGAACCACCATCCCTCTACATCTCCCATGATTCTTGGCTGAATCCACCACATGAGGAAAAACAAATTTCAATGATTTTTGATGTTCCTTGGTGGACAAATGAGTCTCTTGTAAAAGCAAGAGATCCAGTTTACATTTCTTAAGGGCAGATAATGTTCTGTAGCATTTAATTGGTCCGGTCAGACCATTTACGTTGTGAGAAACTATTTCGAATTCAACACTCATATTTTCCAGTTAACCTAGTTATCACTACTAAATGTTCTCCCATTCACACTAACCGGATTGGAGTTGAAGACGTATGTCCTCAATTCGTCTCCCCTTCCCCTGCTCTCAGACCATACAATTCCTGAGCTGTATGCTCAGCTACAACAGAAGCAAATGTAATCTATGTAAATTAGTATGAACAGCATGTCTGCATGCACCTCAAGTGCTATCAAAAAATAAAATATACCAACTAAAGGGGAAAAAAACTTGGAGCCAATAGGAAGCATTGGTGACCATAAGGCAGTAAACCTTGTCTCAACAGTAATATTGGTCAACTGAGCCTAACAAGTGAACAATATGGAGGAGAGAACAAAATATTCCCCCCATCTGCTAGCTTTCAGAAAAGAGTAACCTTGACTTCAAAGGTAAGGGGTGCTAAAAGAAGCTGTCCTAGGATAGGAGATAATTACCCACCTAGAAGGATAGCAATCTCAAATGGATTGGGCTCCCTGAGGTGCAGCAGACCTCATAAAAAGGATGGGTAGAAGGGTTAGGCAGGCAAGTAAACAAATTCTATCAGTGGAGAGGGAAAAGGGGCAAAATAAAATTGAGAGCTACATAAGGCATCTCTTTCCAAATGCATAAGATTTATCTCTTCCTGTCCCCGACTGTTAACTATGTAACCACAGAGGGGACTAAGACAAGTGAAATGGAAACAATATATATATATATATATATATATATATATATATATATTATAGTGGCATGATAGTGCCTCTATAGTTAGGGGTTGAGTACCCCATTTAAGGTTGAAGTGTGAAATTTTGCAGCTTAATAACTTTGCCACTGTTTGATGGATTTGCCTGAAATTTGGCAGGCACAGAGCGGTACTATAGATCTCTGGATCAAGTTTCATACTGGTCGAATACACAGTTGTGGAGTTATAAAGTGACATTCTGTAGCACATTTATGTTTTTTGTGCATTCTTTGCTTAGCTACAGGTCGCATACAGTTTGTGCACTAGTCCAAACCCTTCAGGGAAATGGCAGGGGTCCTCAATGTGCCTTTCAAGATTTCATGAAAAATACTAAACGGTTCAAAAGTTATTCAAAAACAAGTTTCCCATTATACTCAATGGGAAAAGTTAACAAAAAGTTCGACAGTGTCGTAAATGCAGTTTTTAGTGTTGCAAATGACCCCTGTAATGTCATGAGTCAGCCATTTCTTTTCAGTTAGTGGACACAGAAATGCTTGGCATTTAAATTTTGGACCCTCTAGGGACACAATTATTTTTGTGTTCACCTAGTCGAGCCCTGAGGATGCTAGCCATGTCTTTTTTGGGGGGTTAAACACCCCAGAAATATGTTTTTCAAATTTTTGTAATTTGTAGTATGACAAAGTAGTGTCAAACTTGCGACACTTTCATGATTTTTTTTGTGAAAGTGTTGTGATTTGCGACACTACTTTGCGACACTATGGCCAAAATAACAGGAATTCTTTGCCACCCTGCTGCAAAAGAAGGGTTTGGTCTCTTGGGCTGACATTTGAAGGGAAGAAAGCCAACATGCCACAGATGTACCTTTTGGTGGTTTGGTGAAACAATATTGCAGGGATGTAAAGTTATGGTACTCTGAAGTTGATGATTTTTCCCATAGAATAACATTGCGGCATCCGCTGCGTCTTTCGGGGCCCGTATGTCGAAAACGCTTCGAGATACGGACTTTTCGTTGGAAAAATGCTTAACCCCCCCACTAGGAGGCTAGGTAAAAAACTAGTGAGGAAAGTCATAAATCATATGAAATTTACATTTTTTTCCTACGTCATACGGTTCTTGAGATATAAGCAATTCAGTATTCTAAGTGCTCATTTTCTGCTCGAGGCCCATTATTATGCATACATTCTTTGTACTCACTGTGTTTCTATGCGGCTGTTGGGAAAAAACAGGGTGTGCACTTCCGTTACTATTACAGATAGCATTCCCACTTTCGTTTCCGTACCTGCTTGTGTTAAGCGTTCCCATACGTACGCCAATCGGTGCTTTTCACTTTGCGTTTTCATTTGTACTAGCATTTGCATTACTGTTAACATTTGGGTTTCCACTACTGTTTCTGTTTGTATTTCATTTTGTGTCACCATGTGCATTACCATTTGAGTTTCCATACCCACTTCTGTTTGCATTTCCGTTTGTGTTTCCTTTGGCATCATCATTGGTGTTACCATCAGCGTCTGTGTTTCCAATTGCGTTACCATGACCGTGCACATTACAATTTGTGTTTGCATGCGAGCTTGCATTTGCATTTCTGTTTTCAGTAATGTTTGCTCTTGTGTTTCTGTTTCTGTTTTCATTACCATTAACATTTGCATCACGATGTGCATTACTATTTGCACTTGCACTTGCATTACCGTTATGTCACTATTTATAGTGCACATTTTCAAAAAGAAGGGAAATTCATGTCAAAAACTCTGTTTAATGCATCAGTTATGGTTGTTCCACAGTGAAAAAAGTGAGGAAATTCAATGTTAGGGTTACCACCCCTTGCACCCAACCTCCATCCTGCCCCACCATCAGGCATTGGGGTGTGCGGTTGGGTCATCTGGTCCAACTCCTCACCCCCATTCTCCTATACTGCACCACCTCAGCTTGTTTACACATGGGATGGAGTGAGAGTTAAGACTGATGACCCCGACGCACACCCTGATGCCTATTGGTGGGGCAGGTGGGTGGGGTGCAAGGGTGGCAACCCTAACATCGAATTTCCTCACTTTTGTTGCTGTGAACAACCCTAACTGATGCATTAAATTGATTTTTATATATATATATATATATATATATATATATATATATATACACACACATATGTATTATGGTAGCATGGTAGTGCTACCAAAGTTAGGGTTGAGTACCCCATTTACGGTTAAATGGGGAAACTTTGCACCTTAATAACTTTGCCACCATTAAATAGATTTGCCTAAAATTTACCAGGCATGGGGTGTAACCATAGATCTTGGGATCTCCCAACTGTCGTACCAGTCGGATATACAGCTGTGGAGTTATTAAGTGACATTCTGGGGCACATTTACATTTTTTGCGCATTCTTTGCTCGCACCAACAGGTCACATGGTTTGCACAACTGGTCCAAAAACTTCAGGGAATGTGTGGCTATGGTGCCCAATGTGCCTTTCAAAGATTTTGTGAAAAAATATTGAACAGTTCAAAAGGTATTCAAAAAAACAAACTTCCCATTATTGTCAATGGGAAAAGTTAACAAAAAGTTTGACCGTGTCGCAAATGCAGTTTTTAGTGTCGCAAATGACCCCTGTAGTGTCGTGAGTCAGCCATTTTTTTAGTTACTGATCACAGAAATGCTTGGCATTTAAAATTGGGACCATCTAGGGACACAATTCTTTTGTGTTTACCTAGTCGAGCCCTGAGGATGCTAGGCATGTCTTTATTTTGAGGTTAAACACCCAAGAAATGTGTTTTCAATTTTTTCGAAAAGTAGTGTCACAAAGTAGTGTCGCACCTGCAACATGTTCATGATTTTTTTTGCAAAGTGTTGCAAATCACGGCACTACTTTGTAACACTATGACGAAAATGACAGGAATTGTTTGCCACCCTGCTGTAAAACAATAGTTTGGTCTTTTGGATGAAATTTGAAGGAAGAAAGCCAACATCACACAGATGTGCCTTTTGTGGTTTGGTGAAAAATATTGCAGGGATGCAATGTTATGGTACTCCAAAGTTGATGCTTTTTCCAATAGACTAACATTGCGGCATCCGCCGTGCCTTTTAGGGGCCGTATCTCGGAAAAGGTACGAGATACAGAATTTTTGTCGGAAAATGCTTAGCCCCTGAAAGGGGATAAGTAGAAAACTAGCCAGGAAAGTCATAATTCATATGAAATTTTAAATTTTTTTTCTACGTTGTATGGTTCCTGAGATATAAGCAGTTTAGTATTCCAACTCCTCATTTTCTTCTCTGAGCTCCATTATTATGCATACATTCTTTGCACTCACTGTGTTTCTCTGTACAGCTGTTGGGGAAAACCAGGGTGTGCACTCCAGTTACTGTTACATGTAGCATTTCCACTTGCATTTCCGTACCCGTTTGCGTTAGTGTTCCTGTATATGCCACGGTGTGCGTTATCCTTTACGTTTCTGTTTGCGCTTGTGTTTGTGTTACTCTTACCATTTGTGTCTACAGTACTGTTTCTGTTTGTGTTTCACTTTGCGCCACCATGCACATTACCATTTGCATTTGTGGCTGTCCTTCCTTTGCATTTATTTTTCGCTTTGCATAATCATTGTTGTTGCCTTACTATTTGCATTTCCAATTGCATTCCATGTCTGTGCGTGTTATGGTTTGCATTTCTGTATGCACTTGTGTTTGCATTTGTGTTTCTGTTTCCTTTGACGCCAGTGTTGCTGTTACCATTACCATTTGTGTTTCCAATTGCAGTACTGTGACTGTGCACATTACGGTTTGCATTTCCGTCGTGCACATTTGCGTTTCTGTTTCCTTTGGAATTATTTTGCTGTTACCATTACCATCTGCATTTCCAGTTGTGGTACCATGACTGTGCACGCTACTGTTTGTGTTTCCATATGCGCTTGCATTTGTGTTTCAGTTTGTTTCCTTAGGTGTTATTGTTGCTGTTACAGTTACCATTTGCATTTACAATAGTGGTACCATGACTGTGCATGTTACCAGTTGAGTTTCCTATGCACTTGCATCCTCCGCTTGCATCACTGTTTGCTTTGATGTCACTTTGCGCGTATGCTTATTAATGTTTGCTTTATCATTTACATTTGTGTCACCATGTGCATAATCATTAACACTTGCATTTGCATTGCAGTTACCGTTCACTATGTCACAAAATCATGTGGTGGGAGGTGGGCCCAAAGGGCCCGCCTCCCACCACCATATTCCATTCACTATTTATAGTCCTCATTCTCAAAACGAAGGATTCATGGTAAAACTCCATTTAATGATTCGTTAGTTGAACCTCCACAATAGTGAGGAAATTGTGTTAGGTTGAACCCCTGCAACCCCCAGCCCATACCTCCAACCGGCATTGGGGTGCATTCTGGTCATTGGTCCTAAATCTCACCCCATTCTCCTATACCTCAGCTTGTTTACACATGTGATGGGGTGAGAGTTAGGCCAATGACCATAATGCACACCCCAATGCCGGTGGGAGGGTGGACTGGGGGATGCATGGGGATTTCAATCCTAACACTGAATTTCCTCACTTTTGTCACTGTGGAAAAACCCTAACTGATGCATTAAATGGATTTTTTTGCCATGAAAAAAATATATACATATGTGTGTATCTATATACTATAGTGGCACGGTAGTGCCACTATAGTTAGGGTTGAGTACCCCATTTAAGGTTAAAGTGTGAAATTTGTCAGGTTAGTACCTTTGCCACCATATGATGGTATTGCTTGAAATTTGGCATGCACAGAGTGGTAACATAGGAATCTGTCAAGTTTTGTAACAGTCAGATATATGGTTGCACAGCTATAATGCGCTGTCCAGTATCACATTTATGCTTTTGCTCATTATTTGCTCACACCTACAGGTCGCACGCTTTGTGTGACCATTCCAAAACCTTCAGGAGCATGCAGCTGGGGACCCAATTTGCCTTTCAAGATTTCAGGAAAAATATTAAACAGTTCAAAAGTTATTCAAAACAAGTTTCCCATTATAGTCAATGAGAGAAGTTAACAAAAGTTCGACAGTGCCACAAATGCAGTTTTTAGTGTCGCAAATGACCCCAGTAGTATTGTGAGTCAGACTTTTTTTAAGATACTGGTCACAGAAATGCTTGATATTTAAATGTGGGACCCTCTAGGGACACAATTATTTTTGTATTCACCTAGTCGAGCCCTGTGGATGCTAGCCATGTCTTTTTGGGGGCGTTAAACACCCCAGAAATATTTTTTTAAATTTTTGTAAACTGTAGTGTAGCAAAGTAGTGTGACACCTGCAACTCTTTCATGATTTTCTTTTTTGGAAGTGTCATGATTTGCGACACTACTTTGCGACAGTATGCCCAAAATAACAGGAATTCTTTGCTACCTTGCTGCAAAAGAACGATTTGGTCTTTTTTTGAAATTTGAGGGAATACAGCCAACATCTCACAGATGTGCCTTTTGGTGGTTTGGTGACAAATATTAGAGGGCTGCAAAGTTCCAGTACTTCAAAGTTGATGATTTTTCCATAGACTAACATTACGATGTGCGCCACACCTTTTTGGGCCCGATCTGAAATGCTTCAGATACAGACTTTTCATTGAAAAATGGTTAAGTACAAAACTAGCCAGGAAAGTCATTAATAATATTAATTTTAATTTTTTTCTACGCTATATAGTTCCTGGATATAAGCAATTTAGTATTCCAAGTGCTCATTTTCTGCTCCAAGGCCCATTATTATGCATACATTCTTTGTACTCACTGTGTTTCTCTATGCAGCTGTTGGGGAAAAAAAAAAGGTGTGCACTTTTGTTACTGTTACAGTAAGCATTTCCACTTGTGTTTCCGTACCCGTTTGTGTTAGTGTTCCTGTGTGCACCACCGTGTGCTTTTCACTTTGCGTTTTCATTTGCACTTGTGTTTGCGTTACTGTTACCATTTAGGTTTCATTACTTTTCTGTTTGCATTTTGTTTTGTGTCACCGTGCATTATCATTTGCATTTGCATACGGCTTTCATTTGCATTTGGTCTTTCTTTTGGCATCATCATTGCTGTTACCGTTATTATTTGATTTTCCAATTGCGGTACCGTGATCGTCTGCGTTACCATTTCATGCTTCTGTACACACTTGTGTTTTTCCATTTGGTTACTGTTTGCTTTGGTATAATCATTTCTGTTATTGTAACTGTTTGCATTTCCTGTTGCATTACTGTTACTGTTTGCATCTTTTGTCACCATTTATGCTTGTTGTCTTAGCGCTATGCTACGGTTGCATTTCTGTTGTCAATTGCATTACTGTTTCCTCTCTGCAGTGCCAAGTTGCCTCAACACTTATGCATTTCGTTTGCATTCATGCTACTAGTTTGTATTTTTTACTGTTTGCATTGCTTTTGTTTCGTTTCATTAACGCCATTTGTTTCGTTAACGCTGTATTTCTGTCCGCGGCATTTGGTCACCATTTGCATTACCATTTTAATTTCATTAATGTTGTGCTTGCATTTCTCTACCATTTGCTTTACCATTTACGTTTAGCGTCACCATGCGTTATTGTTTGTTTGCTGTTGTGTTGTCATTAGTGTTACGCTCCACCACCACATTCCATTCACTATTTATAGTGCTCATTCTCAAAAGAAGGAAATTCATGGCAAAAAATCTGTTTAATGCATCAGTTAGTGTTGTTCCACATTGACAAAAGTGAGGAAATTTGGTCTTAGGGTTGCCACCCCTTGCACCCTAAGCCCACCCCATCCCCACCAACAGGCATCGGGGTGTTGTCAGTCCTAACTCTCACCTGGCATGATTGGAGCCATTGACTGCACCCACATGGGCATCCACATGCCACCTGGCCCTGAGGGTGTGGTGTATGTTAACAGGAAGGGGAGCCCGAGTGTCAGCTGCTAGGTGGTGTGTGATGCCACGTGGTGCATCACCAGTGTCTGCGCCACATGCCCTGGGAGTGCACATGATGCATTCATCTGGCACAGCTCTGTGCTGTGCCACTGGTTTGAATGTGGGGACATCCCCACAGGCCACCTAGTGGGTGAGTATGGCATGGGCAAGGGATGATGGGCAGAGCAGACCTTGGGATGGGGTTGGACAGAGTATGCATGGTGGTGGGGGTGCCAGGGACAGGCAAGGGGTGCAGCATAGAATAGCAGTGAGCTAACCATGTCATCCAGCACACAGGTGACAACACATATCCACTGTGGCCCTGGCTGCTCACCCCCTACCAGCGGCCATCACCCTCAGCAGAGGAATGGTACAACGCGGCACACTCCAGCATGTGCAACATCATCGAGTTTGTCTTTGGCATGCTGAAGGCATGGTTCCATTGCTTAGACAGGTCAGCTGGAACCCTACAGTACAGCCCCTCGAAAGTCTGTGGCATATTCCTATCCTGCTGCATACTGCACAACATGGCCATTGACTGTGGGATAGCTGTCAAGGCTGATGATGGTGACAGTAGTGGATATGACAGAGGCAGTAGGCTGGAGGGTGGTGGACAGTCACCCCTGGGCAGAGGGACTCAGCTGCTCCAGCAGGTGCCACACCACTGTGACACCATCGCCAGGAGCACTATGGTACACACAGGTAGGTGGTATGGTACACATGCATGGGCCACACAAACAGGTACAGCACACATGCAGGGGTGTGCATGGCAATGGGTGTGATGCAAGGGTAGGGGAGTCAGTAGCACACAACTACAGACTGCAACACACACACACATATGCACCCACTCACCCAAGCAATGGTATGTGGTGTGAATCAGACACATTGTACCGGTGCACAAGTGCAACTGGTGCTAGACTGCCCTCATCACATCCATGCTGCATGGTCCAGTGGCTGAGCAAGCACACACATAGGCAGCATGTGGTGCGACACACAAGCGCAACACCAGTGGTAGGCACACACACACACACACCACACTCCTGTGCGCAAAGGGCAGCAGCTGCAGACTGCAGTCAGGGTGGTCCAACAGATCAGGGCCACTGCACAGTAACATGGCTACCATGGTCATGGGGGCAGCCACACCAGGGGGCAATCGGCAGCCACAGGTTGCACACCAGTCGGGGGGTATGCAACAGCCCCCCAGGGATGGAACTGTGGGATCATAACCATGTCCTTGTGGGGTGTGCAGGTGCCCAAACCAGCCAGCCCTGGGCATGCCTGGGTGCCTACATCAAAGCCCAGCATTGACTGTGTTAGGTCACCTGATGCTGGGTTTGCGCGGTGGACAGTGCACTGCGGGGTCACCTGTGCCGACCATGCTCTGTGGCAGCCAACAATGCAAAGCCATCCATGATTGCACTGGCAATGTGATCCAAGGATGCAGCCATGACCTCCTGCATGCATTGCATCCCCGGCAGCATCTGCACAGTGCCCCTTTCCTGCTGCTCAGCTTACTGGTGCACCTCTGCAAACAGTGCATGCACCCCAGTGGCAAGCAGCACCTGTTGCTGAACAGACATCCATAACAGCCGGGTGTGCTCAGCCAGATGGTCGGTGTCCTGGTGCTCCCAGGTGGGATGCCGTTCCTCATGTGGTGACCAGCCACACTGCACAGCCCTCCTCTCTGGTGGACACTGCATAATGGGGTCTTCAGGGGTGGATGGGCACAGCAGGTGCACCAGTGGTGGACCCTGTGTCTGGCTGCCCGGTGGCACCCACAGCCTGTTGGCGTACAGGTCCGACACTGTATGGCATTGTACACCTGCATGGCTACACCACCACCACCACTGAATAGCACAACCATAGCGGCACACACCGCTGCACCCACAGTGGTGGCAGACAGCTGTTCCATCACTGGCAGAGCACTGGGCCACGGTGCCTGTGTCTAATGCCTACAGGACCACACACCCACATTGTCACCCATGCTGTCCAGGAGCTGTGTAAAGTCCTCATTGGAGTTGTACCCCACCCCAATCTGACTCTCCGCACACAGGACACCAAGGCTGGCATCCTGCAGGATCACATCTAGGGCCTCATCCGACACCAGGTCCAGGGCATCCGCTTGCACTGTGGTGCTGAGCTGCAGCCTGTTGGGCCCCCTAATGCCAGTGGATGTGGATGGTTGGTCCTCTGGGGCCATACTGTGGTTCACTGGTGCTGCTGCTGCTGCTGCTGCCAGCACCCCATCCTCTGCACAGAGGTGTGCTGGTGCTGCAAGAGAAGTATGGCATGTCAGTGATGTAATGCCCACATGTTCCCCCATACACTGGCGCTGCACATGGTCTGCGAGTATGGCATGCCCGGAGTGGCACACATGCACATGACATGCATGATGGCTGCGTGCTCATAATCATGCCCGTGATATATCCGTGCCACCAGCTGTGCGTGTCTGACATACATACCATGCAGTAATGGGCTGCCACCCATCTGGAATCCTCCTCCAGGCACACCCTCCACTGTGGTGCAGCATGGTGGGCGCCACCAACTTCTCATGCAACATCAGTGTGGGTGCATCCACTGGCCCTCTTCCAGTGGCAGTATGAGACTGCCACCTTTCCTTAATCCACTGCTTGTCTGGTCCTACCTTTTGTGGTACTCCTGTGCTGACTGCTGGTGGCTGCCATGCTGATTCACATAGGTTGCCACCTCCTCCCATGCACCAGTCCTGGCCTGTGGTGTGCCCATGACACCACTCAACAGGGGCTCCTGTGCAGGTAGACCTCAAACAGGGCATCAGTCTCAGCCTTTGTGTAGGACTGTGTGCTTCCATTCAGGCCCCAGCTCCTTGCCCTCCTCATGTGCCGACTTGTTGCTTCCTGTGAGCATGGACAGCACAGTGTGTCAGTGGCAGCATCTCCCTGGTCCGTCCCACCCTGCAGTGCTGTCTGCACCCGTGTGCTGCAGCAGCATGCATCATTACCTATCAAGGTTGGAACACCGGTCCATGGCCTGTGCTGTTCCATAGTGCTTATATGGCAGAAGGCATGCAAATGAGGTTGAGCACAAGAGTAATGACATGCTATTGCACCCACTGGACCATGCATTGGCTGATGAGCTCATTTGCATGTGGTGTCAGAATATCAAGACATTGTGCCATGCACAATGAGATTGCACCAGAAGACCAGAGCAAGGCGCAGCACAATGCACACGCATGTGCGGTGCACAGAACTGCACTGCGCATGTGTGCCATGCTATCATGGTGTCACTCACGCACCTCGCACAGACAGCATGATGTAGTGACATTGCACATGATGCATATGGCCAGCTATGCACATGGTCACGCATTGGGTGCCGTGCCCTATTGTGCACATGTGCACTATGCAATGACGGATGACCCCTGACCCCTGGGGTCAGACCTCTGTTCCCTGGGTCAGACCTCTGACCCCAAGACCCCGCTAAGCCATGCCCACTCCATGCATCTCCTGCACTGCATGATGGGAGGACACTTCACATTGTCCCATGCATCATGCATCAGGTGCGTGTTGCAGACACGTGTGCCTCCTCCTGCCATTTTCACTGCCAAACTCGCTACTGTTAATATGGTGCAGAAACAAGGTAGACATGCCCATAACTGGTCACAGGTGAAGCTCGCCAACCTTGTGGCCTGTGTGGAGCCCCATGCCCCCAGTTCTTTGGGCAGGTGCCCTTGCAGCAAGCCAGGGCACTGTGTGGAAAGAGATTGCTGCCAGCCTGGAGCACAGGATGGGATGCCCAGGACTGGTGAGCAATGCAGGCACTGCTATGGGGACCTCATCAGGTGGGACCTGAACAGGATCAGGAGGCTTCAGGCATGGAGCTGTGCCACAGTCGGGTAAGTCATCCCATGTTGCATGTCTGCCCTGGTGCTGTACTGTGGTGTTGGCTTGGCTGCCTGGCGTGCCCTGCAGAGGGGTACACTGTCATTGTGTGCATCATGGAGTGGCATTGCCAGCTTCCACTTGCATTGTGATGCAGCCATGCAGGCAGGTGTTAGGCAGGGGAATGCCCTGTGCACAGCGGTCAGGGGGCAGCTCCTGTGGTTGTTTACTGATGTGCACCTGTCTTCTTTCCATTCCCAGGACCGAAGAACTGCAGGTGGACCAGGGCTACAGCAGCACAGCAGGGAGCAGTGCAACATGACGGCGGTGGACCGGCACCAGCAGGGCTGCAGAGGGCAGGTAAGCACTGTCATGGTCCTTTGCACTGTACATGAGGGTGGAGGGGGGTGAGTTGGGGTGGGTATGGCTGCCTGTGCCATGTGCCATGGCAGCTGTGTGTGTCGCACTGTGTGTGGTGCATGCCACTGTGTTGCATCCATTGGACACATGTGCCAGCTGTTGGTGGTGTGTGTGTGTTTGACTGGCTGCCACTGTTGTTGCTGTGGTGCTGCCAGTGCACTGTGCCATGTGACTGTCATTGTGCAGTCATGTGGCCGTATACAGTGGGGAGACCACCTCTGCCCCATCCGTCAGTGCGCCAGGTTGCTGGCTGGTGTTGGATCCCCTGTGGGTGGCCGTTACGGGCCCTCCAAGGGTGTGTGTTCCCACCGCCCATTGCGCACTGTGGGTGGGCATGGTTCCTGAGCCACTGCACTGATCACCTCCTGTCCCTTGCTATAGGTGTCTGGAGGCCAGCAAGACCCCCAGATGATTGCTGAGCAGACTAATGCGGAAAACCCTTCTTGTGGTGTCCTGCATCCTGGAGGTGATGGTCCTGATGAGGCAGATCATGACAGCAGAGAGGAAGGAGCTTCAGCTCACCAGGGTGGCCAGATGGGGCCTTCATTAGTTTTGCTCCTGTTTTCCTGCTTCCCCTGTTGCACCTTCCCCTACAGTCCCGCCTCCTCCTGCTGGACAGTCCCTGTACCCCCTTCATTCGCTGTACCTACCCTTTTCCCACCCCATTTATATGTTAATAGTTTATTTCAATATATATTTTATGACTTACCTGCCTGTGTCTGTGTCTGCTTTGTAGGTGGAGGAGGAGCCATGCTGCAGTGGCCCAGTGTCTGTCCCTGTGGTGTGCATGGGAAGTGGCACATGTTGTGCTTCCGTGGTTCACTGCTGTGTGCTGTAGTGACCCACTGTGGTGATGTCTATCCCTGGTTCAGTGGCTGTGTCTTGGGTGCCCATGGGGTGGCTGTCAGGGGTGTGTGGTGGGTGTGTGCATGGTGGTGGCACACAGCCATGGTCATTGGTCAGGTACTGTCTGTACACTGTGTTGGGGTCCTCTGCTTGGCATTGTGTGGCCTGTCCCATATGGTCTGCCACACTGCCTGCAACCCAGCATAATCAGTGCCTACTAGGTGGGCTTCCTGTGTGCCTGTGTGGCGTGTGTGTGCTTAGCTGCATGGTCCTGGGTGTGGCCTGCTATGGTCTGGGAAGAGGGCATGGCCAGTGGCCTGCCATGGGGGCTCCCTTGGTGGCCTTCTGTTGGCAGCACCTGTCACTTGCCATCTCTGCCACTGTTGTGTTCTGGGGTCCCCTGTCTGGGTGCCTGTGTGTGCTTTGCTGTACCCTGCAGGTGGCAGCCTCCTGTGGCCTGTCACTGTGCCTCCATGCCTCTGTCCCTGGGTATGTTCTCTGTGCCCTGCTCCCCTGTGTTGCTGTGCTGCTCTGCTCCACAGTTACACTGGAGCATCTCTGTTTGTGCCATGGTGCACCTCTGTTTGCGCTATGGTGCAACTCTGTGCCATGGTGCATCTCTACCATATTCAGCAAGGTTGCGCTTGGTGCAGATCAGCCTGCTCAACTTCTGAATATGGTTCCAGTTGTACCATGGCACATCAGATTGCACTGTGCTGGACTTGCACCAGACTTTGAGCATTTCTGAATATCTGGGCCTAGGAAAATAGCTCTTTTATTTTAGGCTCTGGGATATAAACGAAGCAGGACCTTTCAGCCAAGCCATCTCTCATTAGTTGCATACCATGAAGAGATGGATATCAGTTCTAAGTCCAAGGTTTGATTAAAAGTTCTAATTGTATTCTTTAATATATCTCTTATATTTCCAGCTATTGGTAATACTTTTTTATAAAAATTGTAATAGTACAGTTTTAAGTCGATACTTTTCTAATAAACAGTACTGATGTGATATCCAAGGAGAGTTCTTGAGACCTAATTGTACCCATCTTTCCTTCTTCCTGGCAGGATCTTGGCAGTCAATTAGGAAAATTCTAGTTTATTTATACCAACAGCCTTTATGGAGGGCGTCCACAACATTTTGGAAACTATCAAGATCCAAGTTAGATCAACCATAACCAGATGGAATAGACTTATTTGGTCTCAGTGAATATTTCAAGATTTGAATAGAAATTCTTCCAAACCATTCAACGCAGAGGGGGCCCAAATCTCTTGCAAAACACAATAGAGGATTAAGTTTGGATCAGACAGCCTGGTTAAGGGGCCTAGTGCTACTGCCTCCATATTTATAATTACACTTCTTAAGGCTGAGAGAGGTTTTTTTTTTCGCTTTAATAATAGCATTATTGCAATGTGATAGAATATGGAATACTATGGAACATATGGAATAGTCTGACAGATGACGCAGTTCATAGTAGTCCTCTGAATGCATTAAAAACTATATTTTTGATAGTATTCATCGAAATGTTATAACATTTCACAGCTATACAGGTTATCACTACATGTACACGAGCATAGCTTCATATTTCCAGCTTCAAAGGGACTGAGTTATAGCCTGACAAATATGTTGCCAAAATTTAAATTGCACTTATTTTCCTCCAAATTTAAAACCAACATATCCACATTTAACCAGATTTGAAACATTTAAACTACTGTACTAAATGGTGATTTCTGACAATGTTCATACAATATTTATAGCTTTAAATGGGACTTAATTAAAAGTAGTTAAACTTATTAATTTTAAAATTACATTTTGCAATAATGTAAACTGCAAATTGAACTGTAAAACTGGAGAATGCTATGCCATTATATTTGGCAAGTTCTTAGACCTTACAAGGAGACTGTGTGTGTCAGTTTTATGAATTGTTTGCTACCAGAAACTGTAGAATAACATCTGTACTTGTATTCAAATTTCATGAACTTAGTGAAAATTTTGGAATTTCAGAAAAGTTCCATGAAATAGGAATTTGTTAATTTCTCTCAGCCTTATCTAAGGGATTCTAATTAAAAGAGGGGTATGAGAGACAGGTAGTGCAGGAGGTCACCAGGTTCAGGGGTTACATACATAGTTTCATGAAGAAATGGACAGCTGAGCTGGGTAGCACACCAGTGGTAGACCCCCTATTTGTAGCAAGGAAGCACAGAGTGTCAACAGTTTCAACCTAAATGCAGTATATATAAGGATCACTCCCAGCAAAGTGATGTTCCAGGAAGCCTGATGTACAAGCAAGTCTGGGTCACAGAGTTACAAAATGAGAAGTGGAGGGAAAACAGTGTCTGGGGCACCAGGAAGGAAGAATGTTGGCTATTCCATCAGGATAATTTGATAGTAAAGGAGACTCTCATTTTAATTGATTCTGTCACTGTAAAGAACAAAAGAGAACATTGGTGCAATCAGTAATTCTACTGAGTCAATCTGGCTATGACAAGGAAGAAA
The DNA here is from genome assembly GCA_016271365.2 of Neoceratodus forsteri. Lineage (NCBI taxonomy): Eukaryota > Metazoa > Chordata > Ceratodontiformes > Ceratodontidae > Neoceratodus > Neoceratodus forsteri. Next base: position 119,668,580 of record CM028133.1, read on the forward strand.
AAGGGGAAAAATAGTCACCAAAAGAGGAACAGTAGGACTGCACAAAGTTCGCTTAGCTTATAAAATGAAGTTGTAATACTTGCATTATGTAATATTAAATTCCACAAAATAATTCTGTATGATTCATTTATATGCTACCATAAATATTTGAGAGCATTTTATCAATAATTTTGTTGTTGTTTTTTTCCATTGTAAATTTTAAACAGCTAAACCTTTTTCCAGTTATGTTAGACACAGGGATACACTGACATTGGATATACATTTTAATGTTAAGTCTAGCCTGCAAGATCAGAGAAGTTACAAACATCCACATTTTTGAGAGTTTTCACATTTTGCAAATGTTATTTATTTGTTTCATCATTCAGACATAACCTTTGAACACAATGCTCTTTTACAAAGGTTCCACATATTGCCAGGAGGACAACACAGAAAGGTAGTTACAGAGTATGGGTGCACAAGTACAAAGACAAAAAATACAAGAAATAACAGCAATTAGTCTGACTATTTACAGTTGTTGGCTATATCACATGCAGGTACAGCATATTGCAGTTAGTACAGCCCAAGGTACAAGATGAGTGCTGTGGGTTTAAGAAACAAATTTAGCAGGAGGTAAAACAACCAGGGGAGGCACTGTCATTATTTCATATGAAGTCGGGGATACTCAACACAGGCTTTCACACCCTGAGCCCGATTCCAAAAGGCATTGCACCTAGTGCAAGGTGATTTATGCCAAACCAATGGCGCAAATCGCACCTTGCATCAGGCATTATGCAAGTCACTATTCTGAGTCACAGCTTGTGCTATGCCATATGTGGGTTGCACCAAAGGTGGGCTATGCCATCCACTACACTGGCAGCCCACAACAGCATGGCACAAGGGTGGATTACAGCAGCAGCTATGCCCTATTCCAAAAGGGTGGCTGCTGTAACCCACCTACGCTCTTCCAGGAGCCGCTATGGTGCACTGGAATTAGACCAGCAGGGAGATGGTCTAGGGACATCCGTCTATGCCAATCAATGGAAACCCACTCTGCAGCACTGTGGCACTCATATAGCCTGTCTCTCCCTACCCATAACACAGTCATGCCCCCCACCCCGTATGTCAGGGGCCCCCATGGTCTATTTCACAAAGTGCCCCCCCAAATGCCAGTGCCACCTAACCAACCCCAATATGCCCCCTTGTGCATGTAGTGGTGTTCTGGGGGCAGATGTACTCCAGGGGGCCAGTTCTATGTGGGCTGTGACTTGCAGCACTCCAGGTCCATTGCACCATTCCTCTGGCACTAGCCTGCGGCTGTCGCAAGTCACAGGGATGTGGGTGCAGGGAACCCTGCCTGTCTTGGAATATGGTGCGGGGTCCCCAGTGTAGAGCAGCATAGCACAACTCACATACGCCCATAAGTTGCACCATGTATTTTGGAATTAGGACCCCTGTACGTTAAGGCAGCCAACAGGAGGCTTTGTCATTAATTCTAGTCAAAGGGGGGGTAATTTTGTGTGCAGGACTGTCTTAGTAGGAACATACTAGAGAGCAATGTGATGAAGGATCGTACACAAAATAAGCTGGGGAAAACAGGTGCTTTGAGATAATCATATTTGTGCAAGGGCAGTAGAAGGGGAGGGACTTAAAACAGAGTGCTGAGTTAAGGACAGTAGATAGTAGGCTCGTCAACAGACTGTGGCAATGGAAGGCTCAATTTCAAGGGCTGGCATGTAGTAGGAGGAACTAGGAGTTTAAACTCAGGGTTACTGGGCAGCAGGGTAACAAATCGGAGAATGCATCCCAGGAGCAGGCTGAGTCCAAGCTACCAGGTGATAGTGCTACAGGTTACCTGCAGCTGCAGACCTCAGCCTTGGCCAGGTGATGTCTTATTTCCATATTGAAGACGGGGAGGCTGTTAATGAGAAAAAGGCATGCTGGGATCTCATTTAGCCAAGAAGGAGCCATGTAGGTGAAGGACTGTTGGCCAAGCATCATTTTTCTGAAGGGGATGGCAAGTGGGCAGCGAGTCTGCCCTCTAGTGCAATACCCCGATCTACCTTGCTGGAGCAGTTCTTTGAAGGTCAGTGGAGCTTTACCTAAGAGAGATTTCATGCCAAACAGGCATGTTTGGTATTTGATTCTGCTGGCAAGACTGAGCCAGTTAGTGCACTCGTACAGGGAGCAGGTGTGTTGGAGATTATCAGCCACCAGAGCCAGCCTACAGGCCTTGTTGCGGGCAAATATTTACATTGTAACAATTTGAATCCCTGTAACATAAACATCTGTAATCCAATTCTCAACCATATTTAAATGATTATATAATCATTACAAAAAGGTCTAACTCCAAAGGTGAATGAATTTTATGTAGATAAAATTTGACATGAAATTTCCAACAAAAAAAAATTACATTGACAAGTTTTAAGCACATATAATTTTGAGATGTTGCATTATAATGTCATGAAATTTGGCACATTGCTAGAACTCCTATCATTAAGTAATCGTACAGAATATAAGATCTCTGGCCCAATAGATGACTGAAGTACATGCAGATAAAATGTTCATGAAATTTCACACAAAAAAAATAAAAACGACAGATTTTGAACACCTATAATTTTGAGAACATCCATCATAGTTTCATCAACTTTGGCACATAATTGGAATTTCTACCAGAAAGTGAGTGCCCCATTTCAGAGCTCTAGCTGAAAGAATGGCTGAGTTATAAGCAAATTAATACATTTTGAAAATTCCACAAAATATTGATGAAATTCCACAAAATTTGACAGAATTTCACAAAATGTTGAAATTCCATGAATTCAGAAATTTCGTATTCTGCTCAGCTCTAGAGTCAACTACTTTTTTTCCTATGGTACTTGTCCCTTTGAAACATCCAGAATTCATCCTTCTTGGTTCACCAGTCATTGTCCTCACCCTCCAGGGGCTAGATATTCTAAACTTTGCTGGCTGGGCAAACAGATTGCACCCTGTTTGCCCGGGGTTTATGCCCATGCAAAATATTCAAAGGGGGATTTTGTATGTTGTATCGGTGTGCAGAGAGAGGGGTAGGAATTGGAATACTGGCACAGCACCATATTCAGCACATTTGTGCTGAGCAAAGGGGTTAGCACAGACCACTTTGTGCAAATACCACCAATTAAAAACCTGACATACTTTGGGCAACCCTAGCAACTGCTGGAGCCACTTCAGGCAACAAGCAAAGTGTTAGTTGAGGGAGTACATTTGCCCTCAGGCATCTAGTGGCACCCCTGTCTGCCAATTATCATCCTCTGTAAAGTAAAAAATGTTCCTGGTGTCTAGTGGTCCCGCCACCATCTGATTACCATCCCTGGTAAACTAGAAAGCATTCCCTGGTGCATAGTGGTCCCACACCCTCCAATCACCAGCCCTGTTAAATTATAAATCTGTCCCTGGTGCCTAGTGGTCCACCCATCCTCCCATCATGATCCTTGGTGAATGAAACCTCTTTCCCTAGTGCCCAGTAGTCCCTCAAATTTCTGATCACTGTCTCTAGTAAATGAAAAATCTATTTCTGGCATCTAGCAGCCCCATACACAAACAAACCCACCCTGCCAACCCCCCTTTCCTTCAGTGCCAATGTCATGGATTCAATATGGTGACTTGCACAAACCTCTCACCTCCTCTGTTGCTGCCATATGGCCACCTATGCCATATGGACAGAGGGGGAGTGCTTGTTCAATGTACTGTACCAGACACACACCCTCTGTATTTTAAAGGGAGTGCAGCCTATGTAATTTAAAGGGGGCATGCAGCCTGTGTACTATACCTGTACACAGGTGATCAGAGGGTGAAGGGACCACTAGGTACCAGGGAAAAATGTACCAGTACACAGGCTGCACTCCCTGCATAATATACAGGGCACACACACTGTACTGTACATTGAACCCATACTCCTTGTTTGTCCATATGGCAGATGGATGAAGAGGTGACAGGAAGGCAGCGCCAGTTGTCCTACATGATCTATGGTACCAGCACTGAAGATAAGAAGGTTGTAGGTAGGGTGGGTTTGTCAGTACCCACAGTGTGTGTGTGTGTGTGTGTGTGTGTGTGTGTGTTGGGGGGTGCTAGATGTGAGGGAAAGATTTTTCATTTAGCGGGGACAGTAATCAGAAGGGGTGGGACCCCTAGGCACCAGGGAAAGATGTTTCATTCATCAGGGATGGCAATCAAAGGTTAGAGGGGACAACTAGGCACTAGGGAAACATATTTTTTCTTCCAGGAATGGCAATGATAGGGTGGATGGCCACTAGCCATCAGGGAAATATGTTTCATTCACTGGAGGGGTGGTGATCAGAGGGTGTGGGGACCACTAGGCACCAGAAAAAAATGTATACTTTAATGGGGATGTTGGGGGGGTACTAAGCACCAGACACTATCTACAATTCACAGGACCAGGCAATCAGGGTGGGGTCAGAACTGGTCACCGTGGTGCAAACCTTTCTGCTGCTTCCCATGCAAATGTTCCCATAATAGGCAGGCAAATGACCCCTCAGTGCCTTGCATGCTCAATGGGATTATTTTCATGGGGTCATCTGAATATCTCAACAGGGGCTAACAGCACTTTGGATGTGGTGGCGCTTTTCCCTGCACTGGCGGGATCCATGTCAGGGCAGCACTACTCAGCTTAGGGCTGCACCAACATATCCCTATATTCATTTCAGTCTGATAGCTGGAACAATATCCAACTAAATGTAGCATCTTTGGGGTTTTGCACATTGGGCAGGTGCAGCGTAAAGCGTTGCGCTCGCTTGGCCTATTGAATATCAGGACCTAGGTTTCTGTAATTTCCTATAAGTTCTGAACTTCCAAGTGTATCTGGTGTTCGGACCAGTCAATTTTGCACGGTTCAATTCTTATATATCCTGCTTTCATGTAAGAATTGATCCTCTAGACTTTCTTGCTCCAACTAGCAGTCAAATATGGTTTCGCTGCTTAGCCCAGCTGCCCTTCCCTAGGTGAACCCATGCATCTAACTCCTGCCTCTGGTTTTACAAAATTCCATGAGAGTGATATTCACTAATTTTGCCCAGTCCATCCTGTGAATGCTACTTTGTTGCCTTTCTACCCAACATTTTCATACTTCTATAATGGCAGCTCAACTGTATGGCTATGTAAAATCGGTTCAATGTGATAAGGGCAAATTCGGAATGCCAAATACACTTACCGCAACTCTACATTGCTGAAATTCAATTTAAGCAATGTGGAATCCCGGCGACAGTGAAAGCGGCCAAAAATCATGTTTCTTTTACTTTTATGCAGGGGCTTTGCCCACAGCACCACCCTAAATTTAGATTCTCAACTCCAGGGGGTGCATGTTTGGGGGGTGCATCCGCCTATAAAAAAACACCTGTCTTGGGCTGGCACAACCAACCTACTGGCGCTCCATCCCAAACCCTGCATCCCAACAACCCCAGGCCAGCACCCACCCCACCATGTCCATGACTCCAGCTCAGCGGCAACCTGCGCATCACCCTCACCAACCCTCCCACCCCTCGCTCAGTGCACTTGCATCCCCTGCGCACATATACATGCACAATATCCCATGGCCATTTTGAAAACCTCCCTATCCGGTTGCCAACCCCACACCCTTGCCTATGAGGGTGTAGTGGCTGCAAGTGGATGCCGCTTTGGTAGGTGCCCACTTGCAGTCTGCTGATATCACAGGATGCTGGCAAAATCTATGGATATATGGTTTGACAAAAATTCCATGATTTTCACAAAAGCTCATGAAATTCAACTTTAATTACTGATATTCTTGTGCAGTTTTGACTGCTGATAACTTAGCCAGCCTATAAGCAAGAAATTATAGAACTGACACTCACAGCCTCAAAACTTGACAACTAGCAAAATTGGTGATATTGCATTCTCTAGTTTTAAAGGGAAACGCCCATGTAGGATTCAAATAATAAATATTGTTACCAGTGAAAATCTGCTTTACTTAAGCCATTGACCAAACCAGTAACACTTTAATGGCCAGAATTGTAACCCATTCAGTTGCCCCTCCCTTTATAGCTGCAGGCATCCATTTTCTAGATCACAGGCATAGGAAATTACACCACATCAGGGGAAAGCACATACAGATGATATATATTTTAACCAGGATAGGCACACTAAGCCAAAGCTTGAGTCAAGGTGTGACCTGAGAGCACAAGGAAGTTAAGTGACTTGTTCAGGATCACACAGTAATGCAAGTGGTGACTGTGGGATTCAAAACCAGGTCTCTAAGTTTGCAGCTTACAGCCTTAAACCACTACACTATACTACCTTCTTGAAACTAAGAGGAAATGAAAAAATAAATGTTTTACCCCTAGTGGGGATGAGAACTTGTCTCTAATCTTGAAGGGTTGCTATAAACAAACGTACTTCCAGTGCCAGCAGTTTCCAAACCCCTTTAGGGTTCTGTTGCTTTGTACAATGTTTTGTGACATTTCAGTTTAGTGAAATATTTAGTGCTTGTGTGATTTGCAGAATATTCTGCTACCATGATAACACTGTAAATCATTTTTATTCCTGTGCCAGTATTTGTTAGTACTGAAGTAGTTGTGTTTTAATTTTTTTGTTGTTGGCATCATGTTCTGTCATTTGTAGGAGTGTGATCTAGTGGCTAGAGTAAATGCTTGTGGCCCAGAAGATGAGAGTTTTAAACTTCAGTAAAGTCAAATATTAACTGTGTGACCTTGAGTATGTCACATAACCCCCCCAGAATAACAGCAGGACCCCACTGAAATGAGGTGGCACATCTCAGCTGGATTATCCTGGGTAAATAAGTTGTAAAGAAATTATTGTTTTGTATTGGTATATGATAGGATAGATGTCTGTCAGTAAAGGACCCTTCTGAACAGATGAGCCAGAACCTATAGGTGCGTGTGTGGGTGGGATGGACACACACCAACTTTTGCCCATAAGCATTGAAAGTGCCCCTTCAATGCAAGCAATGTAAGAAGGGAAGCAGTCAGTCTCTTAGGGTAGCTGGTTCATTCCACTGAGGTGTCAAACAGATGAGGCATACTGATGAGTTCTAGTAGGATGAAACACGTGTCTATGTCATCTGTTAGCACCCTTTGCAAACTGTGTGAGAGGCTTTTTGGCACCATGCAATTCTGCTTAAAGTTGAACCAGCATAACATTCTGTGGTGATTTGCATATGCAGCCCATGATGCTTTGCACTGTGTGGGCATGTGTGATTTTGTATTTTCTTGAAACTTTGCTTCCCAGCCAAATGCCCTCTGGGTTAACCCTTGCCTCAGTGTTTGCGCACAGAGGTTCTTTGTCTTTTAAATATTTTTTAGTTTAATGGGTTCACCGCAACATAACCAAGACACACTGTCTTAGGGTAGCTGGTTCATTCCACTGGGGTGTCAAACAGATGAGGCATACTGATGAGTTCTGGTAGGATGAAACATGTGTCTATGTAATCTGTTAGCACCCTTTGCAAACTGTGAGAGAGGCATTTTGGCACCATGCAATTCTGCTTAAAGTTGAACCAGCATAACATTCTGTGGTGATTTGCATATGCAGCCCATGATGCTTTGCATTGTATGGGCATGTGTGATTTTGTATTTTCTTGAAACTTGGCTTACCAGCCAAATGCCCATTGGGGTAACCCTTGCCTCAGTGTTTGCTCACAGAGGTTCTTTGTCTTTTAAATAGTTTTTTATTTTAATGGGTTCACCACAACATAACCAAGACACACTGTCTTAGGGTAGCTGGTTCATTCTTCTGGGGTGTCAAACAGATGATGCATACTGATGAGTCCTGGTAGGATCCTTTGCAAACTGTGTGACAGGCCTTTTGGCACCATGCAATTCTGCTTAAAGTTGAACCAGCATAACATTCTGTGGTGATTTGCATATGCAGCCCATGATGCTTTGCACTGTGTGGGCATGTGTGATTTTGTATTTTCTTGAAATTTTGCTTCCCAACCAAATGCCCTTTGGGGTAACCCTTGCCTCAGTGTTTGCGCACAGAGGTTCTTTGTCTTTTAAATATTTTTTTATTTTAATGGGTTCACCACAACATAACCCAGACACACTGTCTTAGGGTAGCTGGTTCATTCCACTGGGGTGTCAAACAGATGAGGCATACTGATGAGTCCTGGTAGGACAAAACACGTGTCTATGTCATGTTAGCTCCCTTTGCAAACTGTGTGAGAGGCCTTTTGGCACCATGCAATTCTGCTTAAAGTTGAACCAGCATAACATTCTGTCATGATTTGCATATGCAGCCCATGATGCTTTGCATTGTGTGGGCATGTGTGATTTTGCAGTCTCTTATTACTACAGTGCCCCCCACCCACACACATTCACTATTCCCCATGTCCCAGCACTACTTCTTCTGAAGGTTGCAAAATAAAAAAAAATCTTCATTTGAACACCATCCAGAAATAGGTTTATTTTCATAAAGTAAAAGGAAAAAAAACGGCAGATTTTTTTTTCATGTCAGGATTCCAACTGTTTACCTCTGTCTTTCCAGCAGGAAATCTCCAGTAGGCCCCTTCTATTTGAAGTAAAACCTTTTCACGTCCCCTGATGCTTCCAGGTGTAATCACTAAATTATTAAGTGATTAGTTGTGGCATCTCATTAAGAGGCCTAACTGTTCTTTCCTCTCTACCTTGAAGGAGGCAGTTTAGTGCAGTGGTTTAAGGCTCTGAGATGAAAACCTGGCAACCTGGTTTTGAATCTCGTAGTCCCCACTTGCATAACTGTGTGACTTGAGCAAACCACTTCACTTTCTTATGCTCTCAGGTCACACCTGGACTCAAGCTTTGGCTTAGTGTGTCTCTTCTGGTTCAAATATTTATTGGTTATATGTGTTTTCCCTGATGTTATGTCATTTCCTGTGCCTGTGATTTAGAAAATGGATGCCTGCAGCTATAAAGGGAGGGGTAACTGAATGAGTTATAGTTCTGGACTTAAAAGTGTTACAGGTTCGGTCAATAGCTTTTGTAAAGCAGATTTCCACTGGTAACAATATCGATTAATTTAATCCTACATGGACATTCCCTTTAATTTTATAAGGGCTTAAAATTCTGAAGTTTATATACTTTGGAAATGTCATTTTAAATTTGCAAACATCTGAAGGCTTAAAACTATGTTACCTTTGAAGCTAGAAATCTGACACTTGGCATACATTTCCATGTGGTTTGGTAAACACACCATGCCAAATATGGTGTATTATGGACAGAGACTTTTCGAACTAGACAGAAACAACTGAAGTTAAAATTTTGCCAAACTTCCATGAAATTTTCACAGAACGTTTGTGACATTTCACAGAAGCAAAGTTGAAATTTTGGCAGAATTTCACCATTGGAAGACAAATATCACCAAACCCTATTCATGAACATTCCTAAACGTTCATGATCATTTCGCTTAAAAGTAAACAGTCAGAAACCTGAAAACTTGATGTCATGTGATGCAGCTTTTAGATAGCTCCTTACTGGGCTGCTCCCACTCTCCCCACCTGAAAATGTTATTTAATTTTACCTATTTTAGTGAAAACCTCATGGCAAGTACTTTATCATTGCAGCTTTTACCTGCTGGCTACCAGGTCTGTGCGTCATCCATTGGAAAATAGATTCAGAGGTGAAAATTGCTTCACAGGACACAGAAGGTAATAGTGAACAGAGTCCACTCTGAAGAAATGGGGGTTACTAGTGGGATACCATAGGGTTAAGTACTGGTCCAGTCCTTTTTAATGTCTTTATAAGTGAAATTGCTGAGGGAATGGAAGGAAAAGTATGCCTCTTTGCAGATGACACAAAGATATGCAACAGTGTTGATACACAAGGGGGGTGGAAAGCATGAGAAGGGGTTTGGCAAGGTTGGAGGAATGGTCAGAAGTATGGCAGCTTGGATTCAATGCAAAGAAGTGTAAAATAATGCACCTGAAAAACAAAAACCCAGAGGAAAAATACAGAATTGTGGGGGAGAGGTAGTAACAACAACAAAAATGGAAAGGGACCTGGGGGTAATTATAACAGATGACCTTAAGGTTAGCAAGTAATGTGAGAAGGCAGTAGGGAGGGCTGGGGGATACTGGGATGTATTGGGAGAGGCCTCACCAGCAGAAAACAGGAAGTTGTTATTCCTCTTTACAGACAGTTGGTGAGTACTGCATCCAGTTCTGGAGACCCCATCTCCGCAAGGACATAGACAGGTTAGAGGCAATCTAGAGGAGGGCAACTAAAATGGTGTAGGGTCTGCAAGAGTAGCCATTTGATGAGAGACTAAAAGAATTTAATATGTATACCTTTAAGGAAGGGGGGGCATGATTGAAACTTAAGTATCTCAGTGGAATCAACAAAGTCCAAGATGGTAGCACCTTTCAGAAAAGAGATGTGCAAGAACAAGTGGACACAATTTGAAGATGGGGGTGGCTTGGGGCAATTAATGGAAGTATTTTTCACAGAGAGGGTGGTGGATGCATGGAACTGCCTTCCTGAGGAGGTTGTGGAGTCTACAACTGTGGGAAAATTCAAGAATGCATGTGACAGACATAAGGCCATTCTTGTGGGGTAGGAAGAAATAGGCTCTTGGTTAACTAAGATCTGCAGCTTACCCTGTAGGAAGGAAATTAGCAGACTAGGTGGGTCAAGCAGTCCTTATCTGTCATCAAAGTCTATGTTTTTATGTCTATGTTTCTATGCTGGCTACTCAGGTCTGTGCTTCATCCATTGGAAAATGGATTCAGAGATGAAAACTGCTCCACCAAAGCATACGCCACCAACCACCCTTAAAGGCATCTAAATGCCAGAAGGCACAAGCAACAATGGCGGCAAAACTACTTCCTTGTTGGTGGCACTCTAAGGAGAGTTTTTACAGGAATTTATCCCTTTGTAGACGACTTACAGGGCTTACCTCTGAAATTAGGGAGCTCCAGACATCTGTGGATGAGCTTAGTCACCGGTCGGGGACAATGAAGTAAGAACAAGTTTCCTCAGAGACTGGTAAATTACTTCCGGTGCTGCTCGAACTGCACTGGCTGCCACTACAGTGGCGGATCACCTTTAAAGTTGGTTTACTGACTTTCAAAGCCCTGCACGGTCAGGATCTGGTCTATCTGAAAGAACCTCTGGTACCCTACTGCCCTGGTCAATCACTCTGCTCAGCCAATGAGGGGTTGCTAGAGATTCCAAGAGTGAAGCTGAAATCATCTGGTTCTAGAGCTTTTTCTTATGATGTTCCCACCCTTTGGAATTCTCTACACCATTGGTTACAGGAGTGCACTTCTATAGAGGAATTCAAGAATGGTCTGAAAACTTTTCTCTGGCAAAAAGCCTTCTTGGAGAATTGAATTGTTTATTTGATTATGATTCTTTAGTTGTGTTGAGTATTATTGGATTTTATAATGGTTGTTTTTGTTTTAAATTGTAAGGCACCTTGGAAATAGAAAGGCACCATTTAAATGAAAAAATATTATTATTATTATTAAATGAGGATTGAGCCCCAAATGATGGCACTTCAACAAAAAAATGACCCATCTTAAGGCTTGATTAGAAGACCTTGAGAGATGCAGCTGAAGGAATGTTTTAGTCCTTGGTCTCCCTGAGCACTCGGAGGATCGAAACTGATTCTCTTCACTTAAGAATTGTGTGTCAAGTTAGCAATTCCTTCTCCAAATTGACCTTCCTATGTAATAAAGCATGCTCGCTGTTCTTTGAGGGCTATGCCTGAATGTTTAATACTATCAACCCTTCATATTTAACTTTCTTAACAATCTCAATAGACAGCACCTGTTGAGAAAGATGAAGGAGCTTCAGAATGTTTCTTGGGAAAGGGCACATTTGCAGATTGTCCAAGAATTACCAATGTCTGTATGGCAGAAGAGAGATGCTTACCATCCAATGGTGACCTGTTTGATTGCAGTTGGTATCTGCTTTAGGATGTTATACCCCACAAAGCTACAGTTCAGCATGATGGTTCCTGGCATTCTTTTGAATCAGCTGAAAAAGCTGCAGTAGAGATTAAGGCACTGCTTCAAGACTTTTACAAGGATCACTGAAATGGAACAATCTGGTTTTGTGGAACACCACTGCTGTTTATCTTTAAGCTTTCTTGCTTGACTTTCAGTTGCCTGGCTACTACTCTGAAGCATGATCCTGATTAATTTGTAATACCTGCATCAGACATTCCTTCTGCTTTTCCTTGTGTTGGAGTGATGCCCTTGTTTGTCTGGAGTCCTTTAGCAAACACTGTGGAGCTACTGTTGATCTGGACTTTTATGGCTGTGGTTGTTACTTTTTGACTCCCATTCTATATTTCTGGGTGTGTGTAAAGGAACTCTATTGTTTCCTCCTTCGGTAACTTCTGCTGTGTTAATATAGTCACCCAGGATTTCTCCAGTGCTTTCATCTCAAGCTGGATTAATGAGGAGCAGTCATTCAGCTGATTACTTCATTGGAATTTCCATGATTGGTCCTTATTGAGATCATTAGGGAGGAACCGCATATTGCACACTTTGTTATCACCTGGGAATTTTCTGACGGGTGAACTGCTTAGACTCTTAGAAACCACTACCTGTTCCAGATATTTACAGACACCAAACTGATATAACCTGTGCCTATTCTACAGGTTCTAGGACTTCTCTGATTTCAGTTCTGTTTGTAATTTACCAAGCCTCATATATGACCCTATTTATTTACTCAGGTGCCTTTTTACAGCTCAGTTTGCCTTACTTAGAGCAATATATTTAACTGGGTCATTGTAGTGCACTTAATTTGCTTTATTATTTACTTTATCCATAGAGTAATTGTTCTGTTATCTGTTACCGAGGAGGCAGTATAGTGTAGTGTAGTGTAGTGGTTTAGGATTCTGAGCTGCAAACCTGGAGACAGGGGTTTGAATACCACAGCCACCGCTGCATACTGTGAGACCCTGAACAAGTCACTTAACTTCCTTGTGCTCCCAGGTCACACCTGGAAACAAGCTTTGGCTTAGTATGCTTTTCCTGGTTAAACAATTTCCCCATTTCCCTTTCCTTTATCAGGACTAAACTATGGAGATATACCAGATATTGTTCTGAGGGAAATATTCTGTTACAATTGGACCTGAGCATCATTTTGTCTATTGTCATTTATATAGTTATTTGTTAATTGGTTCTGGAAGGTTTTTGTTTTATGAACGTTTTTCCTTTTTTCCTATTTCTAACACTTGTTATATGTGTAAGTGTTTTGGATACTCTTTTATATGTGGTCCACTTTTTGAGACTACTTGTTTCTGGGAGGTGAAGGTGATGGGCAGTATAGCCTATAATGCGGCATTCATCATGTACCAGAAGTCTTTTGGGGTGGTTATTTGGATTAAAAGATTATTGGTATGTCAATCTGATTCTGTGAACTGGTTCTCTGCTTTGGATATGTGGTAGCAATGGAAGGAGGAATTCTTTTGTTCTTGTTTTGGTTAGTATTGCATTACATCATTATAGGACAATCTTTTGAAAATTGGCATGGGTTATAACTTTCGTGTTATTCTAATATTCGGGGAGTGTTATTCTGTGTTACAGTATTGGTAAGGTCAGTTGGTGGGGATGGGAGGATGAGGAGTTAGGGGTTGGGGTGGAGGGTGAAAGGCAAAGTAAATTCTTTGCTTTTTATCTTTCTGCTTTAGATTTAGATGGACATCAGTATTTTGTAATTTTTTGAGAGATATCTATATCTAATATTGTCAAATATGCTTCTTGGAATGTAAAAGGGACTTGATCCAGAGTTAAATGGTATCAACTCATTAGGCACTTAAAACAGTTACATTGTGGTATTATTTTTTTGCAAGAAGCACATTTGTTAGTCTCTAAAGGTAATTGTTTTTGCCAACAATCAGTTGGCCAAGTTTTTGCAGCTGGTGACAGTACTAAAAACAAAGAGGTGGCCATTTTGATTTTTAAAGGTATTAATTTCCAATATCTGCAGAGTTTTGAGGCTCCTCAGTGTAGAAGTGTGTTCGTTAGGAGATATTTTAGATTGTGCAGAAGTTTTATTAAGCAGTGTTTACAGGCTAATGCAGACACACTCTGTTTCTTAATGGATTTGGTGACTCTTCTAGCATTCTTTCTTGCAGTCCCTTTTATTATGAGGGGACTGGAGCACTCTTTCACTCAAGATTTGCATAGGACAGGCAAAACACAAGTCAGTTTATCTCCTGCTCAGTGTGCCATTCATGATACAGTTAACTCCTTGGGTTTATGTCATCCATGGCAGATCTTATATCTGAAGGATAAAGAATATACATTTTTCTCCTTGCCGCATGGATCATCATCCTGTATGGATTACATTCTGACAAGTCAGAATTTCAGAGATGGCGTGTTGGGTTGTGAAATAGCTCCGCAGGCCTTTTCTGATTGTTCCCTTGTGCAGTTACATCATAGTTTGGTAACTAATGCTCCTAAAGAAACATTGCGGAAGTGAAACAATCTGCTTTTAAAAGAGGAATATATTTTTACTCGAAAGTAAGGAGCAGATTGAAATTTTTGTCTCCCATACAACAGATTCCATTGACAAAAGGGAATGAGATGTGGAAAAGTGTGCCTTTAAGAGTTTTTATAAGGGGTGAATTCATCTGTCTAGCAACTAAACGGAAGAGACATAGAGAATCGGATGTTTTTGCTCTCTTGCCCTCTATTAGGGAATTAGAGAAACATCTGAGCCCTATGTCATTGGAGGAGCACTGTACTAAGTTATTATCTTTGCAAGATAATTACACCAAATTTTTACGAGAGAGAGATGAATTTTATATTTTTAAAACTCAATTCACAAATGTGAATCAGGGAGAAAAAATTGACTGCCTTTTCTCTCTCTCTATGCCTCCATAGACAAGATGCATTGTGAATTATTGCCATCGTTAAATCTGAGATCAATAACTCTCTTAAAACATCACTTAGAGAAATTGCCCATGAGTTTGAGGTTTACCATTAGATCATTATGGGTCCCTACCTAATCCTCTCCTAATTTTTGGCATCCAAACTTATTTAGCCAAGATTTCCCTTCCTAAATTGATTGAACCCAGCAGTCTTATTTGATTCAGCATTTAAGTCATACAGAAATCCTAACTGCCATCAAATCTTTACCACTTGATAAGACACATGGGCCGGATGGTTTTAACTCAAATTTTTATAACGTTTTTGCTAACAAGCTGGTTCCTTTATTGTATCAATTTTTCCTATCTTTATTTGACTCTGGTACATTACACGTCACATTACTCTATTCCTCCAAGAAGTTGTTTTCACATTTCTGAATGAGTTGCATAAGTGTTGCAGGATATAGCACAAAGCCCACAAAGCCCTGCACAAGCTGTTCCTTAAGAGTTAAAACTCAGTTTTACATTGCATTGTGACTGGACTGTGGAAGCACTCCAACTGAGTTGCAAAAATGTTTTACAAACATTGCTCCTGAGCTGTTAAGCACTGACAAACAATGCAGTACTAGTTGCCAGAGCATTGCCAACTATAAAACACAATGCTAAACTAACTTGTTGGTGGAACAGTTTAATGTGACTTGTACTGTATTTCAGATGGCACTCTCCTTGAAGCTATGATTGTTTTATTTCTTAAACCTGGTAAATCCCCGGATGATGAGGCCAGTTACTACCCAATTTCACTTATGAATTATGACACTAAGATACTGGCTAAAATACTGGCTTCTAGGATCAATGTGATTTGGTCAGGGCTCATAAGTCATAAACAAATGGACTTTATGCAAGCCCATTCTTTAGTCGACCATCTTTGTAAATTATCCCTTATTTTCTCCACAACCAGTGATTGCAGTATCCCAGCAGCCCTGACCTCCCTGGATGCAGAGAAAGCTTTTGACAGGGTCAACTGGATCTTCTTATTTGTTACTTTGGAAGCCTATGGCTTTCCCCCCTGCATTTCTTCCTTGAGTTAAAGTATTGTATTTGTGCCCATCTACCAGAATTTATTGTAAATGAGTGTTTTCCTCCTCTTTCTCTTTGTTTTCAGGGTCTCAACAAGGATGTCCCTTGTCCCCCTTATTATTTAATTTGTAATTGGCTCCCCCTGATATGGAAGCTGAAGTGTAATCCTGAGCTGACTGGTATTGCAGTGTGAGCATGGAACTTAAACTATCTGTATATGCAAATTATTTTTTACTCCACATGACCAATCCAGAAGCGACTATTCCAGCTGCTCTATCCAGTATTATAGAATTTAGTTTACTATCTAATTATAATCTCAGTCTTAGTAAGATGGAGGGTCTACCTTTAAATTCCACTGTTTTTAAATCAGACATCTCAGAGATGGGTTTATCTTGGGCTCCAAAACAACTTAAGTATCTTTGGAATTTTCCTCACTGGAAGTGTAACACAGCTCAAGAAGCTTAATCTTGATAAGCTGTTACTTATTATACAACAAGATCTGAAGAGATGGCAATCTCTGCAATTGACAGTAAGAGATGGAATAAATATTTTTTAAATTAATTTTCTTCCCCATTTATTTTATCCACTTGCTATGCTTAATGTTTTGCTCACCATATCTCTGTTTAAAGGGTACAAAGGCTTATCTCTGACTTTATTTGGCTTGGTAAAACCCCTATAAGTGCGTATAATAATTTATCAGCACCTAAGGTGGCTGGCAGTCTCTGGCTCCATCATTTTTTGTATATTATCTGGCTAGCCATGCCTGTAAATATTTCAGTTGGCTAGTTTAAAATATGACAGACAGTGACTCCTCCTGTATCCCTCTCTGTCTTGTGCTAGAAAGAGACCAGATTAAGGTGGCTGTCCTATCTCCCTCAGCTTTGTTTTTTATTGATCCAAAATCTCTCCCTGCAGCTTTGAGAGACTCAACTATAGACATCTCAGTACAAGTCCATCTTCAGTTATGTATGTTTATGTGCTATAAATGTTTTAAAGACATCTGTCAGCCCATTTTATATGACCCTAATTTCAAGGTTAGAGGTAGTGTTTTGAAAGCAAACTTGTTACCACATCTTGCTGACATCAGGATATGTGATTTGCTCTGAGATGGACTTTAAAATCATGACAGGATATTATTTATTGTTATAATTTAGATAATAAGAGTGCATTCAAAACATTTCAGCTTTG
Organism: Neoceratodus forsteri; assembly: GCA_016271365.2. Classification (NCBI taxonomy): domain Eukaryota; kingdom Metazoa; phylum Chordata; order Ceratodontiformes; family Ceratodontidae; genus Neoceratodus; species Neoceratodus forsteri. The sequence goes on from CM028133.1 coordinate 119,685,650, forward strand.
GCATGTTCTTCTTCAATGGTTTGGTTCTACTCAATGGAATGTTAATTTTAGCAAATTTCTGCTGGCAGCTACTGATATTGTATTGCAACCCATAGCAATATCACATTTGTATTCTCATTTTTTCCCCATCCCATTTCCTGGTATTTCTGGTAAATCCTGATACAGGAATGAAGTTTTCCCACAGCATGCTTTTAGATAGAAAAACATTTGGGAAGACCACTATGTTTATACTTCCCATGATAAACTTTGTCTTATCCAATTCCATATTTTTCATAACATTTATTGTTTTTATTTTTTCCTTTTTATTGAACCCATATAGGAAGTTTATCAGTACAGGGAGAATGGATCCAGCTTTTACACCATTTTCATCCTAACAGTTTCAAACTGTTATTTAACTGTTATTTAAATTTTGTTGAATTATTTACAATCCTCTGCCTCATGTAACTACTTTTAAATTATGTAAACATATACTGTATGTCTGTATTTGTATTATTGTGTATGACATCTTAACTTCTATTTTGTTTGAAGCTATGGGTTGTTCCTGAAAACAGGCTTTAGTCCAGTGTGCTTAACTGGTTAATAAACTGAATCTGAATCTGAAAACATATTTCATCAACATATCCTGATCTTATTTAACATATCAATAGATGACAAATATCTTTCTAAGCTTTTCCATACATCTTCAAATTTTATCAAACGGTCTTGCAAAACATAGTGTATTTTTTCCAACTTGTATACTTCTATCATAAGAGTCAACCACATTTTATAATCCAGAGGATTATTAACCTTCCATTTCATCAGTAAACATTTATGGGCATTTATTAGAGCTAACATAATCAACATTTGTTGTTTATAATTAGGTTTCACATTATATATCCCTTCGTTAAGAATAAACTTTCAGAATTTGTATTCAACCTAATGAATGATATTCTATATATTGTATCGATTATAGTCCTCCAAAATGTATTAGTACTTGGACAGTAAATCAACACATGTTCTAAGGTTGCATTTTTGCCTGGGACATGTGTTTGGATAAGTAGGGTTCATTAAATTTAATCTATGAGGTGTATAGTATGTTCTATGTATAATGTTAAAGTATATTCGTACTAGTCTTGTTGACAATAAATCAATTGTTTCTGTAATTGGAGAGTTATGTTTGTTTTCCAATTTTAGTCCTAGTGTTGTTAATGGTTGACTTAATTTATTTTGTATTTGTGAGTAAATTTTTAAAATGAGTTTAGTATTATTCTTTGGGGTCAGTTGAGTTTCTATTATATTTAGTAATGGTTTTGTGTATGATAGGTTATTTATTTCCAAACGGTTTTTAATTTGTAAATATCTAAACAAATGGGTATTAAGAATGTTAAATTTTTGTTTAATAGATTCAAAGTCTAACAAATTGGAATTATCATGTAATTGTTGAATTTCCATGAGGCCTTTCGTGTGCCATATCTTAAAACCATTATCAGTTACTAAGGGTAACAATTTACCATTTAAATAAATAGGTGTTATGGGGATAAATTAATTGAAGCATGGATTTTTTTTCATTAGTCTATCCCAAATATTACATGTAATTTTAGTTGTCGAGGACATTGTAGCTATATTTGATTGCTGTAGGTCTGCCCGCAGAATGTGTTTTAATTATTGATGAGGGGTGTGACTGGCTTATATTTAACATATTGCTTGATGGTGTTCTTGATGAAACCATCATAGTTTATTGAAATGTTTGCTGCTTGATAATACCAGTAGCAATTTGGTAAAGATAACCCAATTTCATGCTTGGGTAGATAGAGTTTTTCAATTTTTAACCTGGGTCTTTTACCTTTCCATAGGAACTTTTTATTATTATTTTTCCATAAAAAACAACTTATTATTAATATATATTGGGAGTGTCTGGAATAGAAAGAAATTTGGGCAATGTATTCATTTTGATGACATTTACTCTGCCAATCAGTGTTAGTGGTAGTATTCCTATTTGTTAAGTCTGTTTGATTTTATTGACATGTGGGTCAAAATTATTTTGATAGATTTGATCAAGAGTATTATCTAATAATACACCTAATACAGAAAATAAGTCCAAACAGACTAAAATTAAAGAACATTTTGTAAGAAGGGGGTTACATCGATCTGCCCATTTGACATCTAACAACATGGCAGATCTCAAGTTATTTGGTAATAAGGAAAGCATCAATCAGTCTAAACATTATGTGAGTTCCTGTAAAGATTTTGAGAACAAGGAACCTAATGAACATAATGATCAATGAGATAACTGCCTGCTAGCAGTAGCAGAGGACTTGGAAAAGAGAAAGGTGCTGGGAAAAGAGCTCACTATTTCAGATAATGAAGGATTAAAAGAAGCAACAGGTACAGATCTGCACAAAACATTGGAGGCTTCTCAGAGTATGAGCCAGAAGGACTATTTAAGCACAAGTAATTCATTGGAATTTTCCCCTGATTATTTTTCTAAATCAAATCCTATACTTTTATGGCATAGAGACTTGAGAAATATTGCCAATGAATTACAGGATACTTTAAATGGCATCAGACAATTTATAAGCTCTAAACAATTAAGACAACCTTTTCAGACCCAATCAGAAATGTTGAATAACTCTAATACCACCTATCCATTTGCCCTTAGTGAAGAGTTAAAGACATTTGTGCAAAATCCACATTTAGCACACATGATGATCGTAGATCATCAAATTAACCTTAAATTTGAACTTGATACAATAAAAGAAAATTTAGCTATCAATGAAGGAAGATTGGATGAATTGTTGCAGCAATTGAATAAAATCATCCCTCAGGAGGGTTCTCTTTCTGTAGTTAGAGATAATTTAGATAACCAGGAGGCAGTTAATGAGGAAATAAGACCAGATTTTGCTTCTATTATTTTTCCTGAAACACCAGTACCAGTACCAAAATTAATTAAGAAAGAGGAGGGGAAGAAAAGAAAGGAGAAGGTTAATTAAAAGGCAGTTAAGCGAAATGAAAAAGGAAAAAAAAAAGGAGGAAGTCTTGTTAACAATACATAGCATTTCTGACAATACCCTACTACAAATGGAATTGCAACAGTGTTCTACAATTAAGGGAAAAAAAAGTACAAAAACAACATGCACATTCACATCCTAACCAGATTAATTTGTGTTCCAAGACATAATGAATGCACTATTCTAGAGAGTATCAAATCTCAATGGAAAGAACCTGAACTCAATCTAAATCAGTTTAGGGAAGAATGGGGTGAAAGGAAAAATGTTAACAGGGTAAATGATGCAGTTATAACTACTGAAGGTAACATCAAAGATAGAGGTACCATAGCTCAAATCAATTACAAAAATTAACAAACAATTTAACAAGTAACACAACTACAAATATTACTGATTGTGCCATATTGAATTTGTTTGGTTTTCAAATTGAAGCAAACTGGACAAATATGATGCTAAGGAAAAAGATTGTGAACCTGTTCAGGGTAGCCACTGGTGCTGATATTGTGAACATAGATATAGTTCAGATTTGGGAGGACAGAGATTGTGAGGGAGTGACATGTCTATTCATCTTCTGCAAAGCTCAGAGGAGAGTGAATCAAATTTGGATTAATAGGGAATCTTTGAAAAAAATGGGGTTATATGTTGGTGTATATTAACAGAAATATGCTAAATAAAATAAAACCATAGGTCACACCAACTCAGATTTCCATTTTGAATTAAATGCTTCACTAAATGTCATTGACTTCAAGTTAAAAATGTTTTGATTGATCTTTTCTCTCATATATTAAGGTCACCAGAGAAAGAAATAAGATTATTGAAAGTGAGGAAAGGAATTTTGAGTCTAGATTAGGTTGTGTAGAAGTAGTATTACAATCACAAGAATTAGCAGATATGATTATGGAGAAGGTTTTATTACTGGATAAGGCAGGGGTACATGTAATACAAGGGGAAATAGCAAACAATCGTAATACTAACATAACACAAAAGGCAATAGAACAACAGAAAGAAAAACATCCTAAGCTATTGCAACTTTATGACTTAGGAAGGATTAAGTATGAGATCAATGTCAAGTTGGAAAGTTTTGTGAAGGACTTATTGGAGCAAATATTACAGGTTTCAATGGAGGATTTTAAAGCACTGTTGGTAGAAAGAAAAAGAGAAGACCCAGATTGTGACACAATTATCTTAACAGTTAGACAAATGGATTTATACACTAAATGAGTTGATAACCTGGCATTGTTGGATTCCTTAGGTTTACACATAGTGATGGTTAATGATGAGAATTCCTCAAATCCCAAAAGTGCAGTTTCACAGGAAAATGATAAAAGATTAGATAAAGGGTTAATTAGAGAAACACAAGCTCCAGCCTTAACATATAACATAGTAACATTTAATAGATTTCAAGAGTTAGCATTATGTGAAGATTAACTGCACAAATATGACCAATCTTCTGGATTGAAACCTAACAAAAAGTTGGGAATGGTTTTATGGAATATCTCTGGTTTGATAAATAAGCTAGCAGACAGTGAGTGGCTGGATTTTATTTTTAATTTTGACATAATTTGTCTTCAGGAAGCGTGGCACTGCAAATATGCAGATATATTCCTTAATGGTTATAGTATGTTCCACTCTAGTGGGGATAAAAAGCAAGCAAAGGTAGAATGGCTGGAGGGTATCACTTGGATTAAAATAGAAGAAAATACTGAAGCAAAAATTTTATGTTCTAATAATAATATTTTGATTGTGCAAGTTAAACAGAAAGGTTTATCATTTTGCTTAGCAAATGTTTATATTCCTCCCCCAAATTCAAAATATTATAATCATTATATTTGGGACCAATTAGAAGACTTGCTTTACAAAAGCTGGGCACTCTCCGATTTTGAGGAAGCCTTACTTTGTGGAGATTTCAATGCAAGAATAGGTAGTTATGATGGATACGCTGATAGTAAGTATTATAACTAGGTCTATAATGAGTCCATTAATCTTATGAGGAACTCAAAGGATACAAGAATTAATAGAATGGGAAGGAATATAATCAAAATGCTAGACACATTCAACTTAGTCCCATTAAATGGTCATCTTTCTGGAGACAAAGCTGGCAATTTTTCACAGTTTTCATCCAGATGACCATCACTAATAGATTATCTATTCTGGAATGGGGATATGTCACTAAGGGAAACTTTAACAATTATAGAAAAAGTGGATAATGATCATTTCCCATTACTGCTAACATCTAGAGAGACAGATTTTGGTTCTAATAATAATCATTCTCTACCAACGACTCTAGAGAGACGTTATAACAAATTTAAATGAAACAATGCAGTAGCTGATCAGATTCAAAATGTAATATTAGATAGATTAGATAATGGATTACAATATATTCATAACAGTGAAACTGTTGTTCAGCAGGTTACCACATCTCGATAAAATTAAATGCTTATTAAGCAAGCCTCATACTAAACAATATAGATTGGATACACAAGTGAAAACTTGGTTTGATGCAGCATGCAAAGAAAAAAATATACTTAACAACATCTTAAGACATGTTAAGGCACAAAGAGATGGTCTCACCTTTAAAGATTAAAATAAAAATAGAGAGAAATACAAGGCCTTTTTACTTAAAAAAAAAAAGAGTGACTTTCAACAGAAGCAATGGCAAGAAACGTTAAGGGTCATAAATAAAAAAGATTACAGATCATTCTGGCTCTTAGTAGCGAAAGGCACACATAAAGTTAAATTTGAAATTGACACATGCATCACATTGGATTCCTGGACTCTATATTATTCAAACAAATTCTGTAGTAAAGTTTGTGATGACATTCAGGTAGCTTTTAACTATGATGAGAATCAATTTGTGCCTTTTAAGTATGATGATGTTTATCAGGCAATTGCCATGCTAAAATGACATAAAGCTCCAGGGCCAGATCAAATTCCTTTGGAGGTTTATCTAAATTGCCCTGCAACATGGGCTAAGCTTCTGACGGTTTTATTTAATGCATGTGGCAAAGATTTATAGCTACCAGCATCTTGGAAAGGAGCTATATTTATTTCAATTTATAAAAAAGGCAATAGGTCTGATCCAGTTATGTACAGATCAATTTCTCTCTTAGGCCATTTAGGTAAAATCTTTGCCAGATTAATTTTAAACCAGTTAAGAGACCAGATGTTTAAAGTGGGTGACTTATCAGATGCCCAAGCAGGATTTCGGTCAGGATACTCAACTATAGATAATTGCTTTGTGATGTGGCATCTATTTGAAAAATATTTTACATTAAGAAAACAAAAACTCTATGTGGCCTTTATCAATTTTAGTACCGCCTTTGATACTATATATTGCAACAAGCTATGGGAGATAATGATAAAGAAATGATTTCCACAAGGGTTAATTGCAAGCATCAGAGAACTCTACTCCAATACCCGTACACAAGTGAAATTAGTTACATTAGGACAATTATCAGCCCCCTGTCCAACAAAAAGGGGAGTGAAACAAGGTTGTGTCTTAGCACCAACCTTGTTTTGCATTTATATTGACGTACTGTTGCGTGAGCTGGAGAAATCTAAAATGGAGTCTCTGAAAATCCTTGGGAGAGAATGTGCATCTCTTGCCAATGCAGACAACTTGGTGCTATTTTCACTCACCCGTTCAGGTTTGCAGGCAAAACTGAATATACTCGATAATTTTTCCAAAAAATATGACTTAAAAGTCAATGAACTAAAAAGTCAAATTCTAACTTTTGGAGCCAAAGATTGTTCAAACAGATGGAAGATTGGGAAAAAAAGTACTGAATAAAGTCAATGATTACACATATTTAGGCCTCCATCTTTCTAATGATGGGAAATGGGTGAAACATACAGAAACACTTATATCCAACCTGAAAAAAAACAGCAAATTCATTACACAGGTTTAATAAAAAAATATGGAGGAAACTCAATCAAGCCCCTCATAAAAGTTATTGAGATGAAGTATAATGCACAGGCATTATTTAATGGGGTAGTTTGGCAACTGAAAAATATAAACAAACTAGAAATACCTATAAATAAAGTTCTACGTTCAAGTCTAGGGTTAGGCAAGTCCGTCCCCACTTGCATTATAAGGGCAGAGCTAGGATTAGTGTCCTTGAGTGCATATTTTGCAGCTAGAAAAATTAATTATTGGATAATAATACAGCATCATAAACCCCATAGATTAACTTATTGTTGTCTGAAGGAAAAATACAATTGGTTAAATCATGGACATCTAAAATCTGGCTGGTTGACTTCAGTATTTCAAATTTTGCAGGCTACTGGTCTGGAGCATTTAAGGAAAAATGAGGAGAAAGGCATCATTATAAGTCTCAGATATCAGCCTACATCACATCCAGATTACTGGAATTTTACAAAGTCAGGGACTTGGAGAACATTTCTAAGTTGAAAATCTCTCCTTGGTTTAGAATAAATGGTAGTAATCATTTTCTTAGATATCATTATAAGATTCTTACTGACCCTAGCCAAAGGAACTTGTATACAAAATACAAGTTAGAACTGTTTTCCAATAATGTCATGGATGCGAGGTATGGGAGAGAATAGGAAGGAAGCCAAACTGTGTTCCTGTACAAGAACCTGTCTAGAGAATGTTAAACATGTAATTTTTGAATGTCAATGGTATAAAGAGTCTAGAGCTAAATGGATCACATCAGTCTGTAAATCCATTCTTTTTCATGATCTGGATCTTTTATTGAAACTGTTGTTCACAACGAACAATGAAATAATTGTCAAATTGACTGCAAGATATTTGATAAATATTGTAAATATTCGATTGTGGATCAAAGACAAAGAAGCAGCAGTAAAATTGTATAAATGTAGAATTTTATGATTTTATAAAATGGTATTTTGAACATAACAGTTTTAATATAATTACATTAGTAATTCCCAAAAATTGTGGCTACTAAGTTGTGAATAAATGTTGGTGTTTAACCATAACTGTTAATTTGTAATTTTAAATTTACACATACTGTATTTATATAGAGTGTGATAAAAGTTTGGAGTGATTGTACTATAGAGAAATGCTTACAGAGATTTTCTAAAATGTAAGCATTAGTATTTTAATTGTCAAGGTCTATGACTGATTAATAAATTTTACCTTTACCCTTTAATAATACACCTAGATATTTTAATTTTGTTACCTTTTTGATGTTGGGGTTCATTATTGAGTTAAAAGAGTTAGTATGATTTTAGGATTCTAATAACTTGGTTTTATCCCAATTAATTTTGTAATCTGAAATATTTCCAAAGGCTTCTAAGATACTGTTTAAATATGTATAGATTGTATTTAAATTACTTGAATATATTAATGCATCGTCAGCATATAAGCCTATCTTATGTTCCACTTGATTGACTTTTAATCCTTGAATCTTATTATTTCGGATTAATATGGCTAGGGGTTCTGTTGCTAAGACAAATATTAAAGGGGACAGTGGGCAACCCTGTCTTACTCCTCATTCTAATTTAATTGTTTCTGATATTTCATTATTGGTTTTTCTTCTAGTGGTAATATTATTATTTATTTTATTTAGTTTTTGTTGACCGGGTAAGTGCTCTAGACAAATCCTGCCTATTTTCAGACATGACCTGGGGAGGGGGATACAGATGAATGCCAACCGACCTTGAACCAGATTAAGCTGTTAGTGGTATTTTAGTGAATGAGGAAATTTGACCAGGACACTGGGGAAATTCCCCTACTCTGCCTGCATGGGTGCTGTCACTTCCTGCCAGTGGGATGGAGGGACCCAGTTCACAGTCAGACACAGGAGGAGGAGAAGAGATGATGTGGCAGGAAAGCAGGCTATGCTGCAAGGAGGATGCCTGATTTCAAGGCCTACATTCTCTTTACATGTACAGAAGGTAGACAGAGAGCTGGTCGGGTGTGGAGGAAAACTTCTGGACATGGATGCTACTGCAGAGAATCAAAAATGATGTTGGAAACTGGAAAGAATGCTACAGAAATACTGAAAACAGGTACAATGGAATTTTGTACTGATGAACTTATAAATACAGTCAACATACCTGATTTACTGAGTGATAGTGAATCATTGCTAAGTGAAACAGAAAAAGATATAGATGCAGAAAATGTACCTGATATTATTTCAGTGGAGGAACAAGCTTTATGGTAGCAATTTGAATCAGAGGAGCACTCTTATTTCCAGAAAAAAAACACAGCTAGAAACTAAAATAAGAGCCTTAAGATCTGACAGCAGGGGGCCTCATGCCAAATACACTCAGCTAGCTACTGATGGCACAGTATTATCAAGGGAAACCTAAAAGCTTGGCCTCTATCGTAGATCAAGCAGAGCATGCAGGAGACTTCATACCTAAGTCAACAGTGCTTTTGGAGAACAATTCATCAGAAATCACATCCAGAATGGCACAGACAGGAACAGATATACCTGGCCTAAGACGCTCTGAGAAACAGCTAGCTGAATCAGGCAAACAACAACCTTGGACAGTTAAAAAATGCTCTGGAGAAAGCAGGTTGGCAACAGGACTCCACAACAGGTCAGTGGGTTTCAGGAGGCTCACCGATTAAAATACTTGCAGAACCAGCTGCACAGATAAATAATAATGTAAATGCTGAACCTATTGATCTAGAACTGCCACCAGAATTGACTTTAACGCAAAATCCAAAGTTGCACTTTTCAGGAAATGTGTCATATAAACAAGCTCAAGGGGGGATGCCCCACAGTGACTGAAAATGTACCAGAAAGGCCTTTGAATATAATTAACAAGGAAACCCCAAAAACATTTGCTTCACTTTTTAAAACACCATTTTTTCCTGCCAAAAGGCACAAGGCAGTGCATTTGACTTACATAGGAGGAATGTCAGAACAACCAGACAGACTTTTTGTTGCAAGAGTACTTCTAAAAGACTCAATGAAATTCTTTTTGACAGAAATTTATGCATTGATTCATAGATTGGGAGAGACAGTACTTGATATTAGTTTTAAAACAGCAAATGGTCTGAAAAGGTTTTGGGTAAAATGTAATGCATTGAAAAAGTCTTCTGTATGGTCCCCCTTTATTGCAACCCCTTTAACCAGGCCAGTGCACCAAGTAATTGTTGTACTATTCAGAAACGAGGGGGGTTAGTATTCATGATCTATTGTTTTGGTTAAAACAGCGATGTACAGTAATTGATGACCAAGAGGCAATTCTAGAGGCAGAGAACACTTGGATGGGAGGCTGGAAAGTTAAAATTATGTTAAAAACATCAGATACAGGGTTAACCACTTGCCAAATTCCTTTTATTTAGGGAGAGACAGAGGAATCTTATTCTATGCCGGGCAGCCAAAGATGTGCTACAAATGTGGCTCCTTGGAACACCTGAGTAGTGTTTGTGACAGGTTAAGATGCACAGTATGTGGGGAGCTGGGACATGTAGGGACTGCTTGCCTGAATGAAAGTCAGTGTAACCTGTGCAGGGAGTATAGACACACTTTTCAGAACTGCAAAAAGGCATCACATAACATCCCTGACCAAGCAGATGGGGAGGAGCAAAGATTGATGGTGGCTATGGCACAAAAAAATAAATCTGGGAAAACACACTTACAGCCTTCATCAGAAAGACAAAACCCAGATGCCCTGGTTAAGGAAGTCCCCCTCCACCACCTGCCCTAGTTTCTGAAGTAATTGAAGTACAGATTGTGGAGCAGCAAGAAATAGGTATTTGGGTAAGTGTGCCTAGTCCACCCAGGCAGGAAGTGATAGTTCAGGAAGCTGGGCCTTCAGATAAATGGATCACCCCTCCCCCCTGCCAGGGAGCAACTTCAGAGGAAGAACTACTAGACAATCAAAGAAAGAAAGTATGGAGAAAGTGCAAATAGTTCAAGCCATGGTTCATACATCAAACATGTTTAATGTATTGCAAACAGATCAAACAGAAGAGGATTCAGACCTTTCCTCCATATACTCTTCAGTGCCTGAAGACACTACAGACACTGAAGTGCATGAAAAAGCAAGAGGACCACAAAAATGGAAAGCAAGAGTATAATTGAAAAACATGGATAAGTATAGCAGGAAGGGCAATGCTAAATACCTCTTCCACTGTTAGAACCTTTTTCCTTTTATACTGTTAACTTAAACAGTATAAAAAGATTAGATAAGAGGAAATTGTTTTTTTTTTTTCCTTTCTCACTGGTTTACATGTGGGGTAATATTTCTCCTAGATACTAGATTACACTCCTTAGGTGAGGTAAGAGAAGCTACAAAATCCTGGTACTTAGGTCCCTCTTACTGGTCTCTAGGGCAAGAAACTTGTGCAGGTTTAGGAATCATGTTTAAATATCCAGAAGTACAAATCTTGAAACTATATGACATCATATCAAGCAGAATTTTGATTATTGATGTACTATTGCAAAACGTCCCTTACCAGTTTATAAATATTTATGCACCACAATCAAAAACTTTAAGATACGAGTTCCTTAGCTTAGTTCAACCTTATTTACAAACCACACATACAGTAATATTTGCAGGTGACTTTAACTGTCCATTGAAAGCAAAAACGACCAAACAATATTGTGATCCAAACCTTCTTGTACAGATCATTAACAGCAATAAACTTAAGGACGCAGCAGGACAACAAAGCAACACAGAAATACTTACATTTCAGAAAGAAAACATGAGGTCTAGAATAGATTATATCTTTGTGACCAATTCAGTAAAGATAAATAATGCTGCAATGTTGGCCACGGACTTTTCAGACCATAAAGTAGTTTCAATAACCATAGAGGCACAAGAGAGATGGCAGAAAGGGCCAGGATCATGGAGGATGAATACATCAGTAGTGTCTGACTTAGAGTTACAGCAGACCTTCAAAGATTTTATACTGGCAAGAAAGTCAGTAATTATTCTTTTTGAGGACCCCATTTTAAGGTGGGAAGAGACAAAAATAACTTTACAAAAATGATGTAAGCGTATCTGTAGACATAGAAACAGAACAACATATTTTGCATATCTAAAACATTTGAAAATTCTGCAGCAATTACTATTTTTTATGAAAAGGGACAAAATTTAACATCACAGATTGCAACAATAAAAGGGAAGATGAAAGATTTTTATAATAAAAAAGCAACTAATTTACAATACCAACAGAAGTTTGGTACTAAAGGGAAAACGGAAATAATTTGTCCATACGAATATTGGCAATCACAAGCACAAGCAAAAAAATAATCAGAAGATTAAAGATGAATAGGGAAAGGAAAAGACAGAGCCACATAAAATTCAAGAAATAGTGTCAGAATACACCAGGACACTATATGTTCAACTTCCTACCAAACAAGAAGAGGAGTGACACTTTCTGGATAATTCAGAAATACCCTTATTAGAGGAGGTAGACAAACAGGATTTAGTAAATCCTATGCAAGTGGAAGAATTACATCAAGCAATATCCACATTAGCAGGGGATAAATCTCCAGGTCCAGATGGTTTGCCCAATGAGGTATATAAAATTATGGATCTAAGTTGGATGAAAGAATTAGTACTTGTTTTTAATGCAAGTTAAAAACTAAACATATACCTCTGTCCATGAATATGGGAAATTTAACCTATATTTTTAAAAAAGGGGATAGATTAGACTTAAACAACTGGAGACCAATCTCATTGTTAAATTCTGACTTTAAAATTTTAACAAAAATATTAACTAACAGACTCACTAGGGTAGCTACTCAAAAACCCAGTCATATGCAATACCAGGACAGACGGTACAGAATCATATAATCTTACTGAGAGAACTTGTTAAGCAAGGAAAGATAGGAAATGCAGAGGGTTATTTAATCCCATTGGATCAATATAAAGCATTTGATCAAATAAACCATGATTTTTTATGGAAAGTGTTGGGTTGTTACAGGATCCCGACTGATTTGATTAACCGGTTGGAATGTTTGTATAAAACTGCAACAATATGGCCTTTAGTCTATGGATGGAAGGGCCCAAGGATTCCAATAAAAAGGGGTGTCAGACAAGGATGCCCACTTAGTCCAATATTATATGTTTTTTTATAGATATCCTGTTAAGGAAAATCAACAACTCAGTGGGAATACACAATGTGTCTTTAGGCACACAAATATTTCCATACAGAGCCTTAGCATACACAGATGACATGACAATTATAGTGCAAAATACACTCACTTTCAAAAGTACTGGAGATTAGTGACTCTCTTGGCAGGGTATCAGGAGCATCTCTGAATTATGCTAAATGTATAGGGACAATGTTTAGATGACACGGAAACTAAAAGGGCATATTGGCAGAATAGAAATAACATTGGAACCCATTAAAATTCTGGGGATATTCTTTGAGGATATAGAGATGGACCTAGTAAACTGGGAAGAAAAAATGAATGTGGGCAAACAGAGAGTAGCAAAATGGAAGCCTGGAAATTGAGCAAAAGAAAAGTATACAGCTAATAAAACATATTTAGTGCCAGTGTTTCTTTTATTAGTTATATTTTCCACCTCCAAAAACATTAGAGACATCAATTCTTAATATATTCTTTCAAGCCTGTTGGGGGAGTAGATTGAACCCTGTAAAGAGGAATGTATGTTATTTTCCTTTCAAATCAGGGGGTTTAAATATGCCTAACCCGATACTTTTCTTTAATGTTTTTTTCCTTTATTCTAATATAAGACCATTGTTGAGAGAAATGAATATGGGATGGGAGACCTTTCTATCATCTAAGTGTAATTCTTGGTTACAAGCATGGGAACTACTGTCATTTAACATTTTTAGAAAATCAGTGGAAATACCTGAGTACATTAGATGTACATTTCTAGAATTGAACAATGGAGAATCACACAAAGACAGGTGTTGGATTGTACTAGGAAGCAATTGTATTTTCTTCTACTTGAAACAACCTGCATGGTGGAAATGGTATTTGAAAAATGTCCAGTACTACATAGGAAAACTTAACTACATTATTAAACAATAAACGTATACCAGAACATTTATGGACTAGCACTGGTTGGCTTGCCACAAGAAGATAAACGTGAAATCCAACCAGAAACATAAACCCCAGCAAGAAAGAATCTGCTCCAGATTGAAATGCATCAAATAGAGGAAACCATAGACCATTTATTATTTTCCTGTTCTTTTATTAAGGGATTTTGGTCTTTTTTAGATGTACAGTGGGGAACAAAGGTTTTTAGTACATTAACTTATGAGAACATTATGTATGGGACATTTAATAGTGACTGGAAAACTTGGCATAAAGGTACCCTACAGGTATTAATGGCTATATTAAAATGGCATATACGGTTAATGAGGTATAACTTTGTTTTACAACAGAAAGAAGGTGGCCATGTGGAATTATTGAATAAAATCGCACAAGAGTTATTGATCTTATATAAGAAAGAGGGAAAACTTTGCCTAGAGACAATTGCTAGAATTTTGGAAAGGTCTTCCATGGATTACAAATAGAGATGCACCTATTACTCAAGTTAAAAAAAAAGAAAATATTTATTTCCTCTTTGTAGAAGTATTAAATAGACTAAGAACACAAAGGGTAGGGCAAAGAGAATTGGTGAAGGGTATATGGGGATAATGGCAGACCTGTTTCTATACTATGTACAGTAACAATCTGGGTTGTCATTATGAAATTATGAAATGTACTATGGAAATGTTGTTTATATGTATAAGTTGTGTTTCTTTCTGTATGTTTTTGTTTTAATAAAAAAAAATTCCCTACTCTTTTCGATAAGTGCCATGGGATCTTTAACATCTACCTGAACTACCACCAATCCAGGCAGATGGGACCTCAGTTTAACATCTCATCCAAAAGATGGCACCTCAGAAGTGCAGCACCCCTCTCATGCTGCACTCTAGTGTCAGTACTGGGATATTAACCCAAATGCCAGATGTGGGAACTGAATCCATAGCTCTCTGATCTCCCAGCCTCGGAGGTGAGTATGCTACCTACTGAGTCCCTGACACTGTTAATTATTATAAAGAATATCTACCTATGATCTAAATTTGGATCCAAAATTCATAACTTTGAGTAATCTCTTTATATAGCCCCATTCACTAGGTCAAACATTTTTCTGGTGTCTAAAGATAGGATAGAGAAATCATTGTTTTTGTATTTATCAATTACATTTATTGTTCTCCTAATGTTAGTTTTTAGTTTTCTGTTTTGTATAAAGCCATTTTGATCAGTATGAATTATGTCCAGAAGAATATTGTTGAAACTGTGAGCTAGTATTTTGGTTAAGATTTTACTGTCTATGTTTATTAGAGATGTTGGTCTGTATGAAGCAGTTAGAGTGTGGTCTTTATCTTTTTTCTTAAATAATTAAGTTATTTCTAGTGCTGATGAGTTTGTGGCTTTATGTTGTATTATATAGTCAAATAAAATGTTTAAGTGGGGGCCTAGTATATTTATGAATTGTTTGTAGAAATCAATTGTAATACCATCTGTTCCTGGTGATTTTCTTTTTGCCAACGATTTAATTGCTGTCTGGATTCCTGTAATGGTGATATCTTGATCTAATATTTATTTTTGAGATTGTTGTATGAGTGGTAAATTAATATTTTGCGAATATTCTACTTCTTTTAAATCTTTATTACTTTTGCATTTTTAAAGGTTTGTATAACAACTTTCAAAAATGTTATTTATTTCTGAAGGTTCTGATTTTATTACTAGTTGTGCATTTTTTATCTTGATTATTGTGTTGTATTAACTTCCTTTTTAAGTTGCCAGCTAAGAGTTTATCTGGTTTATCTTCAATGGCATAGTATTTGGCTCTTGTTCTTAAAACTTGTTGTTCGACTTCTGATGTTGTTATTTTATTATACTGATTTTTTTAGTTCTAGCAATTCTTGTAATACTATTGGGTCTTTAGATTGTGAAGGTTTTCTTTTTGTAAAATTTTGTTTTTAAGATTCTGTATTTTTTTCTCTATTTATTTTAGCATGGAATGAAATTGATATGCCCCTTATGTGTGCTTTATATGCATCCCAGATAATAGTTGCGGGAGTTCGTTATAATTATTGATGTTAAAAAAGGCTTCTGTTTCTTGTCTACCTTTTTCATTAATTTTTTGATTTTTGAGTAATAGATTATTAAATCAGAAATTTCAATTAAAATGTGTCTTAACTTGTAGTGAAATAATTACTGGAGTGTGATCTCAAATGTGAATTGCTTTCTAGTCTATTGTTGTCACTTGATAAAGTAGTGCTTCAGGAATTAGAAAAACATCAGTTCTTGAATATGATTGATGTACTGATGAAAATGAAAATTGTTTATCTGAGGGGTGGATATATTGCAAAGGATCTATTAATTTAAAGTTTGACAAGAAGTCTTTTATTTTCTTTGCTGCAGTTGAAATTTAATCAGTCAGTATGTTAAATTGATCTAATTTATGGTTTAATACTAAATTTAAATTACCTCCTATAATTATAGTTAAATTATTGTCAGCTGTCAGACATAGATCTGAAAAACTCTGGGTAGTTTTCATTAGGACTGTAAATATTTAATATAGTGTAAGTTGTTCCATTCATTAAGATTTCACAGAAAATGAAATGGCCATTCTTTTTGAAGAATATCACTACCCCTCTTGCATTAGCCTGGGAGGGGGCATTAATACCATGTTCCTAATTCTTAGCATTAAATTGAAATTCATCCCAAAGTAAATGTGATTCTCATATCATTAAAATATTAGCTGCTAGTTTATTAGCATAGTTAAATATTGTTTTGCCATTAACCCTTTCTTTCATTCCTTTCACATTCCAGGTTATTATTTTCATTAGGTTAGTCACAAGAATCGGGTTGTATATGCCGGTGTGACAAAAAAGATTGTGACCAGCATTACAGTGATGGACTCCATGTTGAGCATAAGTTGCAGTCGGCATGGAGCCTCACTGTTCAGGGTCATTTTACATCGGGGCTTTGGCCTACACCCCCCAAACTAATGGATTCTAACTCCAGGTTGGAGTTAGTTCGGGAGGGTATAAGTCAGGAACTGGTTGCCCCTTCCAGTGGCACTTATATGGTGGCATGGCACTGTAGTCAATACCGATGCAAGTTGCCATAGAAATGTCACTGTTAGGTGGCATACCATAGGAATCATTGTAACATTTCAAGTCCAAAGCCTTAAGAGGCCACTAGGACATGAGCATTACCCTAATATCCCTATATTAAACCCATACTTGTTCAGTTATGAAAATATCAAGCCTTCTCTTAAATATGTCAATACTATCACTCTGTATGACATTAGTTAGAAACCTATTCCATTCTTCCACTACCCTCTGGCTGAACCACTGCTTCCTCTTGTTACACTTGAATTGTTCCCCTTTCAGACTATAATGGTATCCTCTGGTTACCTTTCCAGCATCCCTATCAGAAAGTGACAAACATTCCCACAGATTGGGGCTATGCAGAGTCTTGTAGACCTGGCATAGGTACCCCTTAAGCCTCTTGTATGCCAATGGATACATAATGAGTTCATCAGGTCTCTCATTATATGTCAGACCACTGGTCCCTGTGACATGGTGCCCTGTCTTGGGTAGGTATCTGGATGTATCTATACATCTGGCCGTGATCAAAAGCTAATTAGAGTACTAAAACATTTGGAAATTATAGAAATGATTCAGGATATATGGAACAGGTTAGGGATATATCCAGAAGGGAAGAGCCTGGGATTCTGGAACCGGAGAAAGCCCATTTGGAGTGTTTTGATTCAGAGG
This sequence comes from Neoceratodus forsteri, assembly GCA_016271365.2. Taxonomy (NCBI): domain Eukaryota; kingdom Metazoa; phylum Chordata; order Ceratodontiformes; family Ceratodontidae; genus Neoceratodus; species Neoceratodus forsteri. The sequence goes on from CM028133.1 coordinate 119,703,341, forward strand.
TTCCTATCCTGCCCATGTTCCCAGAAATGTACTAGCTTGAGGACAATGGATCTATAACAACAGAGATGTCCTCAGGTAAGACTGTTCTTGTGAACTTAGGGTTGAAGGTGAGATTACAAGCAACATATAACAGACTTTAAATGCTGAAGGGCTGGTGTACAAAAGAAAACTTGTAAACCTGATCATAAACTTGAAGTCAATGACCCCAGTATAACATGACCTCAGGATCTCCTTGTGAATGAGCTTGCTCAATGGAGTTTTCCTGCAATAAACTTGAACTTGAAACTTGAACATCAGGAAAGTTACAGGTGAGTGATACAGCCATAGCCCACTTGACAGCATATATTACAGATAAGGAAGAGAGTAGAGGTACCAGTCATCATAAGGTAAAACCCTTGTGGTGGGTGAAACAAAGACAGGGTACCCTCTATTATGTGAAGCCTAACCCCCAGACTAAAAGGTTGTGTGCTCAGATAGTAGTGCCTATCACATACAGGGAGGTGGTGATGAAGAATGCTTGCTACAGCCACTCCAAACCTTTGATACATGAGAAGGTGTTAGAAATTAAGCTCTGCTTTCTACTGGCTGGGTATGTACTGTCAAATAGTGGAATACATGGAAAAAAGGGATGTTAGACAGAAGGTATCAGCCACACACAAGGAAGATGATACCCACAAATGTGAGGGCCAAAACGATTTGCAACCATGGAGAAAAGGACAACACTACTTTATGTTAGGAAGTACAAGGTGGTAGGATGTATATGAAAACAACTATGATCAGACCCCAGAGAGTTATAGGAGAGCTGTATATTAGAAGTGGAAAAGGGTAACCCCCAGGACAATCATTTATTAAGGTAAAGCAGAAATGTTTTACTATCTTGATATATGTTGCCTAAAACACCTGTATAATATGAACAACTTTGAATAATTGCAGGAGCTGAAGTACTTTTTTCATCATGCATGTTATGGCAATATGAAATGTATACTATAAGGATACTGGTAACTGCCCCAGGGTAAAGATGGATTATGTAAGGTGCGAAATGATAATATGAAAAATAATCTGCATAAAAGGGACCCTGGGGTGGAGTTTATGGATGAGGGTGGGCCATAGCTCCCATCCCTTCCAGGAAGGTGTGAAGGTGGATTGTATCCTCAATATACTATTCTTGTCTCTTCTGTGCTGCAGCAGTCTTTCTTTTCTTTCTAAATATCTTCCAATGACTGGAGGGTTGGCTGCCTTCAGGTGATTTCTTCTTCATCTCTGATCTGCTCTAAATCTGTTGATCTCTTTATATCTTTCTCTCACCTCTCTCTGCTCAAACATATTATTTCCTCTGAGAATTCACTATCAGAAGGTGCACTCAAAAATTGGGTGTCTGAAAGTACCAAAGCAAGATGTGTATATTGGTGATGTATGTAGTTTTTCCCAGTCAGCTTTTACTGGTGAAGATTTTTATTGTGTGAAATGTGAAACTGTTTACTTTGAGGATGCTAGGCTGAAAATAATATTAGCCCCAGGGTAAATGATAAGGCAGTATGTTTTTAGTAGGAATGTTTATACTGTATTCACTGCTTAATATGGACCCTGGAGTGTAGCTGTATAGTGTAGGTGGGCCAGAGCTCCACCATATCCTATGTTGGATCGGTATAGGTCCTTGGACAACCAGTAGATGGTTGCCCTCTTAGGTGGGGAGGAATGTGACAGGGTGCCCTGTCTTGGGTAGGTACGTAGATGCATATCTACACATTTGGCCCTGATCAAAAGCTAACCTGAGTTATAAAAACATTTGGCAATTATAGAAATGATTCAGGACAGGAGTAGCAACTGGCTATTTCTGTTCCATTTTTACAGTTGCTTCTTGTCCCATGGTTTTGAGATGAAGAAAGCGCAGGACACGCTTTTGTATAGAACTCGAGTGCCCTTTAAAGAGAAATGATCCTGGTAGATCAGTAGGTGTAAGGTTTATGACGGCAGTTTTACTACTCAATAAAATAAAGAAATGGTGCAAGAATCTATTGCTCCGGGGCTGAGCTGCCAACGTAAATGGCAGCGGGTTGAAATTGTCGCTTGACACTTGCAGTGCACCTCTCTCTCCAGGCAGCTCCTTTCAGCTCTGTGTTGCACTGAAAAAGCACACTTCGCACTGTAGAAAACAAAAACACAGGTGCCTCAGTAAAATAAAGAAATGGTGCAAGAAGCTACTACTCTGGAGCTAAGCTGCCAACGTAAAGGGCGGCGGGTTGAAATTGCTGCTGCTGCATGCAATGCATCCCTCTCTCCAGGCAGCTCCGTTCAACTCCATGTTGCACTGAAGAAGCACATGTTGCACTGTAGAAAACAAAAACAGTGGTGCCTCAAATATTTAGAGAGAGAGAAGAATGTTGTACAATAGGAGAGCACTTGCTCTTTGAGTCCTCTCTCTCTCTTGCATCAATATTTAAATGAATTAAGTGGAGCAAGTAGCTAGAAAAGTGCCAGATCTGTTGGCTTGCCACCACTCCATGCCTGTGTTTTATTTTTGGGGTGCCCTTCTTAGAGACAAGACCCTGTGGGGTCTAAACCCAAAAAGTAACATATTTACTTTGGTTTCTGTTACATCTGCTAATCATTTTATTGCAAGAAAATAAAATGATAAATGTCAACCTTGCATTTTTATGCACTAATTTTGTTGTCTACTCGATTTTTCTCCTTATCAAGCAACCCTATGACAGTCCCTCTCACCATTCTTGTAACCCTTCTGTATAATCTCTCCAACCTGCTCACTAGTGTCTTACCTTAAGGAGCCCAAAACTGCACACAATGCTCAATATGAAGCCTCACGAGGGAACCATACAGGGACATCATCACCCTCCATCATCACCCTCCTATCTATACTCTTTAAATTCCTCCATATACAACCCAGCATTTGATTCCTTTTCTTAAGTACCTCCACAATGTCTATTAAACTTCAAGTCACTTGTTATAACTCCCAAATCTCTCTGCTCATCCACATAACCTTTCGTTCCCCATTTAAAAAATAGGTGGCTCTATATGTTCTTATTCCCAAAATGCAGTATCTTGCATTCTAAAATGGGCAAAAAATGTTGAGGCTTCTGATTGGCTAGGACTGCTTTATACCCATGTCCTTATCAGCACATAACTAACCAGCCAGTGCTATTTGGTGCCAGAACTGTCTCATAACACTACTCAGTTCAGTGACCAATTGCTGTCCAAATTGTGTTACCGCAAACTGCTGAGTGGTCCGTTCTGACAGCTGCCACATGGTCCTTCACACAGCAGACACCAACAATCACAAACTATAAAGCTAGAAGCTCCATGGCTATTGTGTACAATGGTCTCCCACCAGTCAACATACACAAACAGAAACACACAGCATTAGGAGATGAAAACCCACCTAATGGCAAAATATTACAAAATAAAACTGTTGCCCATCTTGCTGCCATACAAAAAGTTGACTGCAACAAAGCCAATGGATGTCACTACAATGTGGAGACAAGATGAAAGTACTGACTCACTCCTCCACTGCCTGTTTTATGTGCCACTTTGTGAAAGAAAAACCAGATATGTTAAAGTTTGAGGTCTTCCTCAGTATAGCTGACTGAGCGCCTGAAGTTAAAAACTGTGATTCAACAAGTGGTAACTACAGCAGCTAGGGAGGGACACACTCGCCCCACTGCCTTTCAAATAAATGACTGTTCTCAGTGTTTCCCATTACCAGAGACACCCATCAAGAAAATTGGTGTGCGATAGGATGGAATCTAATAAAACTGCATTTGAATAGGTAAGACAACCTCAGAGGAATCTGTCTCTGTATATCGGGTGGGGGTGAGGGCAAGAGGGGTCACATGTGCCCTGTACTGTGCATAAAACAATTCTTGCCCTCAAACAAATGGTTGCCTGCTCTCCACATTCCTCACTAGGAGAGACACCCTTCATGACAATTGGTGGGTGGCAGTGAGAAATCAAATGTAATGCAGTGTGTGGTGATGGAAAAGACAACTTAAAAGTATGTGTGCCTGTGTCTGGGGAGAGGGAACAGTATTCAGGCAATCAAATTTTACAGAAATTACCTCAGTGGGGGACTATTTTATTCCTTTAAGTATGAATCCTCAGGTTTTTAACTTTTACTGAATTTTTTTAAATATTTTTTCCTTAAATGGTTACTTTGGGGGGGGAGCATTTTATAAGTGAAATAAGATACTCCGAGGCATGGGTTATGGCCTGACAAGAGCATGCCCCAGGTGCTAAAGACACTCTGTGCAAGCGCCTTGTGCCTCATCGCACCTAGGGCATGCTCTTATCAGGCCATAACCCACACCTCATTGTGTCTTATTTCTGACTTTCTCAGTATCAAAAACTAGACCCTTCCTATTTGCCCAATTAGCAACTTCTTGTGTCTCATGCTGGAAGTTTAAAGCATCTATGTTATTACATACTAGTGTCCCAATTTTTACATTATCAGCAAATTTGCTGATCCAGGTAGTGTTTCCACATGTTAATGACACAAATATCTTAAAAAGTATGGGTCCCAGTACAGACCACTGGGGCACCCCACTCATCATATCATCAGCCCAATCTGACATGTGTCCTCATACCACCACCCTCTGCTTTCTGTTCCTCAACCAGGAAGCTACCCATCTAAGTATGTGAGCATCTGTGCCAATGTCTGACAGTGTCCAACAATTTTCTATGTGATATTGTGTTGAAAACGTGGGAGAAATCCATATATAAGACATCCACTGGTATTCCTTGTTCCATAGTCTTACTCACTGGCTCACTGAGAGAACCAGAAACCGCAAGGACTCCCTCCTGATCACCCAGCACTTTGACTCCTCCCGAGTCTTCCCCAGGGGTGAGGTTGGAATAGGGGAACATCGCAAATTAAATACACAAGTAGTGGTGAGCGAAGTGGCCAGAATTCGCTCTGCAAAGTGATTCGCGGAGTAACGCAGAATCCACAAAGTACCCACAAAGTGAAGTGGAGTACTTCACGTTATAATGAGGAATGCAAAGTCCAGTGAAAACAATGACTTTGCATTATTCCACCTTCCCAAACTACTTCTCCACCATTTTAAGCTGAAGTACATTGAAATCAATGTACTTCACCTCACTCGCCTAGTTTTGCGCTCCAAAGGCGAATTTTGCAGTGCTTCGTGGGATTGCAGATCACATGGGCTCTAGATTTTTCTACACAGCCTCAGTTCTGTGTAGAGTGTTTGTAGTGGAAGATGGAGGCAGTTTCATCTCAGAGTTCTGCAATTCAAATCCTCTAAAAGCTGTTAAAAAAAGCCTTATTGAGCTATTTTTTGCTCACAATTTAGTACATCGATTGTAGGAAACCCTCCTGTGCTCATATCATTGCGTGTTTATTGTTTGTGTGTAGATTTTGAATGTTAATTTAGAACAGTCAGTCTGTGTTGTGAAGTGTGCTTTGGGGGGGGAACATATCTGTGATGTAGTAGATTAAATGGGAGAAAAAGGCAGTCTTTCTGTTTTGGTTATATTTTTCTTGTATAAGTGTGTTAATGTACACAAAGTAATATGTTTTGTAATTCTTGACATTTTTTTTCTGATTATTAAGGTGCAGCAGTGTATAATTTCAGTTTGTTTAAAACATATGGTTGTATTACTAAAGGATTTTTTTTGCTATGCGTTACTTGTAGTGTGTGTGTGAGTGTGTGTGCGATGCATGCTATTAAATCAGACACCTTTTATTGTGCCACAGAGTATTTGCAGCAGTGTGAACCTGCTATCCACCACACCTACATGATTTTTTTATACTGCTTTGTGGTATCTTTACTGGTAGTGAACTGTTACTGCCATGCACTAGCCCCCACCAACTGGCAAAAGGTATTCTTTTCCAGATTCAGATTTGTAACTTGTGAGCACTGGTCAGATGGTGCTGTTTTGCCTTTGCATCTGCATCTCTTGAGTGTGCAGAAATCTTAATCTGTCTGTGCATTTGCAGTACATCATTAATTTTGGGAGACTTTGCATTTCTTGTTACACTCTCAATTCACTTTGTCAGCACTGGTGAATTTTCTGGACACAAGACAGTAGCATTTTGGGGATGAGCATTAATTCTGGTGACTGTGTATGACCACAGCACACATGACAGAGTACACCAATAATTCTGTGAGACTTTGCATTTTTTGTTACCCTATCATTTCACTTAGTCAGCACTGGGGAATTTTCTGGACACAAGACAGTAGCATTTTGGAGATGCAAATTAACCTGGTGACTGTGTGTGACCACTGTGCACATGACTGAGTGTGTCATTAATTCTGGGAGACTTTGCATTTCTTTTTATGCTCTCATTTCATTTCACCAGCACTGGGGAATTTTTGGGATACAAGACAGTAGCATTTTGAGGATGCACATTAATTCTGGTGACTGTTTGTGACTACTGCATGCATGACATCTGAGTGAGCCATTAATTTTTGGAGACTTTGCATTTCTTGTGTTCTCATTTTCTTCATCACCATCAACACTGGGGAGTTTTCTGGACACAAGACAAGAGAATTTTGGGATGCAAATTAATTCTGGTGACTGTGTGTGTGAAGGGCTGCCAATATTGCTGTCACTTCACTTTACTTTGCATTGAGGTGGAATGATAATGAGAAGTAATAATTACAAGGTGAAGTGAGCTCTTGCATTGACCACTCCGTGTAGCAGAGTGACAACACAAAGTGCCCACTTATTGGGCACTTCACCAACAAAATTTAAATTTGCTGCATCTCTGTACTAAGCTCATCAATAATTCATAGGTAGCTAAGTTTCTCATCCAATCTCAAATAAAATCTCTTATGTGGGCAAAGGGGCATGATGGGAGGGGAGGGAAAGGAGGGAAGATGGGGAAGGTTGTGAATCCTTAACAGAGAATATTATACACACATGGTAATGTCGCTATTAGGAAATTGTGACAATTACAGAAAATTAATTTTCACCCCACACAGTGTTTAGGAAAGAATTACAGTGTATCCTATCATACCCACTGGAAAGAGATAACATTTCAGAAGCAGAATACCAATTTATTAGGTCAGAACATCCTGTCATTTCTGTTTTTTCTTTACTTCCAAAAGTACATAAAGACAGGAACAACCCTCCAGGAAGACCGATAGTCTCGGGTGTAGGGAGTTTGACACAGAACTTGGGAAAATGTATTGATTTTTTTCCTCCAGCTTAGTGTTCTCAGTTTAGAATCTTATATTAGGGACACTAAGGACTTACTGGATAAATTAAAAAATCTAGATTTGAGTGCGTATTTACCATGGCTGGGTATATATGTTGAATCTCTATATACATCTGTATAGCACAACCAAGGCCTATCAGCAGTATAATACTTTCTGGATAGGATGTCATCAGATACAGCACTACCCAAAGATTTTGTAATACAAGCCCTTGAATTTATTTTAAGGCAAAACTATTTCAAATTTGAAAATCACTTCTATTTGAAGGAATGTGGGACTGCCATTGGTGCAGCCATGACATCCAGTTATGCAAATTTATTTTTGGGACACTATGACAGCATCATTATTCTAAACCCAGCTTTGAATCCATACAATGTACATATAAAACATTGGTTTAGATTTATTGATGATGTACTATGTATCTGGCAAGGTGACACTGAAAAAATGTCCAAATTTATACAGTGGCTTAATAACAATGATTTAAATTTTAGCTTTACTTTTGAAACTAACAAGAACACATTTCATTTCTTGTATCTGACTCTTGTAGTCAGTGATGATAATAAAGCAATCAATACACTAGGCTACCATAAACCCACAGCCACTAATTCAGTTCTGCATGCCCATAGCGCACATCCTCAAAATCTAAAAGATTTGATCCCTTATAGCCAACTATTAAGGATCAGAAGAAACTGCAGCTCTGATGCTTCTTTCAATCAGCGAGCAGATGAACTTATTTGTAGGTTTGTGGTGAAAGGATATAACCCTGGATTATTGGAGAAACTTAAAAATAAAGTAAACACACTGGCATGGGAGATGCTCATCACAGAAAAAACAAGTAAAACCTACAACTGCACACACACACACACACACACACACACAGCCCTGCACATTCATAATGGAGTTCAATCATAAGGCAGGGCAACTAGGTAACATTGTTCATCACAATTGGCACATCCTACATACTGATGAGGAAGTAAGTACAGCTGTGGGGGCTAGCCTATGAGTTTCCTTTAGCAGAGCCAAGCATCTGAAAGATTTCCTTGTACATAGCAGATTACAACCTTTACACAAAGAGAATAGAACTGCCTGGTTACCTCAAAGAGCATCTGTGTTTTAAAATGCTCCAGATGTAATATCTGTAAATACAGTATGCCAGGCAAGTTGTTTCAACATCCCAAAGAGTAACATTAATGTTGATATCAGGCAACTTATCACTTGTGACACCGGCTATGTGATGTATGCACTCTGGTGTTGTTGCAACCTGGTATATGTGGGGAAAACAGGTCACCTCTTAAAACAAAGAATTCAAGAACACATTAGGTCTATTATAAACCCGGAACACGATACACCAGTAGGGATTCACTTCACATCTTACCATTCTTCCAGACCAGAAGATGTTAGATCTATGGGTTTAGAATGAGTACCTTCCATAACACAGGGAGGAGACTGATCAAATTTATTACTAGAAAAAGAGAGTATGTGGATTTTCAAATTGTACTGTGTCAGACCACTTGGTTTGAATTAAAGATGGGATCTGAAACCATTTTTAAAAAGAAATGAAATGTTGTTTGTGAAAAGCTTTTTCACCCATGCAAATCTATGTAAGCTTTTCTATCCTTTCTTTTTCCTATTTTAGGAATTCTTAACTTCTAGGGTCTCTGGATATACAGAAAACTACTCTGTTTTGACTAACCAAGAATGGAAGCCATGAAATATAAAGTTAAGTCTGAGATATGTGGTCCCTCTTAAAGTAAAATGTAAATACAATTGACCTGAATGGATACGCATTTTCAGCAACCTCCAAGAAAATTCACAGAATTAAATTACATTTTGGTCCTTGGTGTAAGAAGAGGGTACAGTGAATTGATAATTTATCTTCGTTTTGTAGGATTAGTAAGAACATTTCTTAAGAATGTTTAACAAAAAAACATAAATATATAAACAATGTTTATTATTATTTGTTATAAAAAATGCATATTTTGTGTGTGTGTGTGTGTATATATAAGAATGCACATAAGAAAATGTTATATATTTGAGTAAACCTTTCATGTTATTCACAACCTTCCCCCCATCTTCCCCTTCCCCCTCCCCATCACACACCTTTTCCCACACATAGAGAGATTATAGTTGAGATTGGATGTGAAACCTACCTACCTATGAATTATTAATTAGTTTGTGAATTTAATTTGTGATGTTCCCCTATTCTGAACACACCCCTGAGAAAGACTCATGAGGAGACAAAGCGCTGGGTAGTCAGGAGGGAATCCTTGTGGTTGCTGGTTCTCCCTGTTACAATAAAATTATCAATTTGGAGCTATTCACCTTGTTGGATTATTTGTAGAGATCTGAGTGATACCACAGTTTTGGAGTTATGAATCTCAGTTCCTGCTTCTTGAAAATATTCAGTAAGTCTCTCCTTTATTATATTTTCCAGTATCTTACGTAATATGGTTGTAATACTAACTGATCTGCAATTCCACATTCATCCTCCGGCCCCCTTCTTAAAGATGGGTATCACATGCGGCCTACTCCAATCCTTAACTATTACACCTATATCTAGGGAGTCTTGAAAAATATCAGTTATAAAATGGGCAAAGGATTTCAAGCAATCTGATTGGTTGTTAGCCGTGTATTAGATGTGTCTAATGCACAGCTAAAACTAGAACCCCTATTTAGAATACACAGGCCCATTTTATGAGTGCAATAAGCCACTCTGGGAATGTGCATTAGACAGTTCTAATGCGGCTGAAGAGACTGGGCCTTCTCGGCCTGTGGCCTCGTGCCTCACTACGTCCCCTAGCCGTGCATTAGAACTGTCTGCACACCCATCGTGTCTTATTGCTTACCTATAGGAGGTGTTTTATAAGTTCTGCAATGTTCTTTAAAAGTGCAAAATATAATTTGTCTGGCCATTCTAATTTATTGGGGTCAAGAGATTTAAGTCTGTTGGTGATGTCTTTGACTGATATCTTAATGCTGCTAGGTCCTGCTTGGCAATTTTTGGTGTACTCACCCTCTCTAGGTGTGTTAATCCTGATACAGTGTTTATTCAGCTCATTGGTTATGTCACTGCTATCAGATATTAAAGAATTATCCACCTTGATTGGGCCAACCTGCACTTTCCATTCCTTAGCCCCCAATGGAGTTAAAAGTCTTTTTTCCCTCCTGTTTTGGTTGCTAATTTGCATTCTTGCTTACCTTTACTTTCCTAACTAATTTATTGCACTCCTTAACTCTCACTTTATAGTTGGTCAATGCTTCAGTAGTTTATCTTTGCTTGGCTACTTGGTATGACTGTTTCTTTTGCCTAATGGACTTTTTGATGTTCTTTGTAAACCAAATGCCTTTGTTGTTATTTTTCCTTTTTGTTGGTATGATGTCATGTGAACATTTGTGCAATAAGTTTTAGTCAGTTCCATTTATTATTTAATGGCATTCCTGCATATTCGTTTTTCCAGTCCCAGGACCTTAAGCAGTCTTTGATTTTACTGTAGTTGGCTTTACTATAGCACTTTATTACAGTTACCCCTACTTTTTTCATGCTACCAAGGTTAATTAAAAATTGTATCATGTTATGATCCGACCCCAGAATGGGTTTTTCAGCTATACAGTTACATACTACCTCATCCAGATTTCTTATCACCAGGTGTAAGATGTTGTTAGCCTGGTTTTAACAGTAGCAAGGTTGATAAATCCTACATCTTTAATCAGATCCAAGAAGTGATTTTCCATATTTATTACAGATGCTTTAGTTTCCCAATTAATTCCTGGAAGGTTGAAGTCTCCAAGCAGAAGTACAGACCCTTTTCACACTGAGACCTTAGGACCTCTAAGAACCCCATCCAGTTTTTTTAGTAATATTAGGTGCCTTATAACATAATCCCACCGTAATCTTACTTGTCTGTTGTGGTACAATCTCCACCCACATTTGTTCATGAGGTTCTATTCTATCATCTTCAATTAAGCTTGCCTCTGTTACATGTCTTATATATATTGCCAACCCCCTTCTTGTGTCTCTGTCCATACAAACAGTTGAAAGCCCTTGATGTTTCTATCCCAATCTTTACCATCCCACCATGTCTCAGTGATGCAACAAAGGAATCTCTTCATCTTGCAAAATATGTTCTAAAATGTACTTTTTATTTCTTAAACTACACGCATTCAATAGTAGTGCTTTTAATGGGTGACTTGTTTGTGTAGTGTATACCGCTGGTTCAACTAATACTTTATCACTTACATCTCCATTTCAAATCTCCTCCCTCCCTCCCCCTATGGAGTTTAAAGTTTTCAGTATTTTAATGTTGATTTTGTGAGCCAACATTTTGGTTCCAGGTTTATTTAGGTGTAGCTCATCAAATCTATACAAATGCTGCTTTCCATTAAAAAAATCCCAATTATCCATGTAGTTGTGACCCTCATTTTGAAACCAGTCCTTCAACCATTCATTTACTTTTCTTGTATCCTGATTCCTTGCCCCACTTGCTCTAGGAACTGGTAAGATTCCAGCGATTATTAATTTCCCTTTCCCTTTCCTGTTTCTTATCTCTGTAGCAATTTGTTGAAAGGCATTATGCACCAGCTAATGCTCCCTTATCCAATATCATTGGTGCCTAAGTGCAACACCACTAAAACTTCTGATATATTACTCAGGTGTCCTTTAACCCCTTCAGCATGTCTCTTATCCCTGCTCTGACAAACAGCAGACACTAGTGCTGCTTTTCTTACCCTGCAAATAATAAAATCTGCATATTTTAGTATAGAATAGCCTATTACGACAATACCTCTAACATGCTGGACAGATTATAGTTTTACCTTGTTTGTAATCTTCCTAAGGGTGTTGGCCTGGTTCAGTCATGCTTTAGCCTCACAGCTTGTACCATCATTACTTCAATTTATTGTTGCTGATATAGTCTTCTGGTATGCTCCTGTCATTATTTTCAGATTGCCTGTTGGTTTACTTTGCATTGGTGAACTAATTTCCTGGCCAGTAGTCTCCTATTTTCATCATTCTTAACTTCCCTTTCCTCTGTTGTACCCTTTATCCTACCCTGGTTTGGTCCATCTTTTGTGTAATTTGTTTCAATATTGTGGGTAAGAGCTACTAGTGGTTCAGTTTGTATTTGGTGTTGGTAAAAGTGCTTCTTCTTCTTTTAATCTGGATTTTATGTTTAACTGTATACCAGTGGCCCCATCATCCCTGCATCATTGTTTAGATTGAATTCTGTCTAAGGTTATTTCCTTTTCTCCTTTCTTTATTTGTGACTAGTGTTTTACCTACTGCTGCTCTGTTACCTGTGTTTAACTGCAATAGCAGCTCATTACTTTGGACAAAGTTCTCAAGTATACTAATCTCGTTTTTGATGTCTCAATTTTTAAACTGCTTTAGCTGTTCCTCAAGCTTTTGCAGGTATATACATATTTTACAAATAAATTCTTGCCCCCCCCACCCAGTTCTCTTTGTATACATGTCACAAACCAGGCACTGGATCCATTTGGTCTACTTACTTAGCTGTCTTTGTTATGCAGTGCTCAATATTAGAAGTGATCATTTGCAGATTAATAACCTAAATTCCAAATTTCAGAATGGTGCTATCTAATTGTAGCTGATACATAATATATGTAATGTGCACTGCAATATTTTCCATTCAACAGACTTCTATAATTACCCTCTATTACTGCCTATATTTAGCCTTAGGAGGTATACAAGTCAGGATTTTGTTGTGAGTGCTTATGAACCAAATAAGCTCCCTGTCAAATGTTCAGAATAATATGGTGATTCTTCCTGATTTAGGGTTGGGGCTTCCCTGCCTCCCTACGCTCCAGACATGCCTGACACATGCTGGAATGCACGTGTCACTGCACACCTCTCCACGTGCATGGTCATGCATTCGCCCCACTCACTGTGGGGCAAGTCTTTTATGCCTGTCAACCAGGAAGTAAGCTCAGGTCATGTGACTATGCACTTACTCCGTAGGTAGATATTTCACAAGGCTAAATTCTATAATTCTTGCCCTAATCTCCCCTTCTGAGTCATATAAACATTGAATAAATATAAATGACAGTATAAAAATACAGTATAACTAAAAAGTGTTCCCTGCTACAATGATAAGCATGTGTGAGAGTGTAATCCCTCCTGTGAGCATGAACTACACTATCATTTATTCACCTTTGAAAACAATTTCAGCATAGCTCATGAATTCCAATAATTAGATCCTTCTTATTTGAATTAAGGAAAAACAAGAGATAAGATAAAAATGTACTTTTTTCTTTTTTTTTTAGTTGAAGGTCCTGTACTTTCTTTTTATCTCTAACTTTGCCTTTAAGTGAGTTTTAGTTTGTATCCCATTCCCTAACCTATTAGTTGTATCCCCCTCTCTCCCATTTCTAACTCTAGTGCTACCAATGGTCCACTGGTCTGTATCTTGGTGTAATAATTTATTATGTTTGCTTTATCTTTATTGACCTTGGTATCTCCTCCCCCACCTGTCTTTACAGACATGGTATGCCAGACTAACAGTGACATTTCTATGGTGACATGTCAATTGCAACTGTAGTGCCATGCCACCATAAAGAAATGTGGCTGGAAGGAGACCACATCCCCAACGCACCCCTCCCTAATGAACTCCAACCTGGAATTACAATCCCTTAGTTTGGGGTGTGGGGGGCAAAGACCACTGATGTAAACAATAGTCTTGAATAGTGTGACTCCATGCCGACTGCAGTTTGTGGTCACCATGAAGCCTGTCGTTGTAATGCCAGTCACAATCTCTTTTGTCATGCTGGCATATATAATCTGACAACATGATAGAGGAAGTGACAGTCAGTGGTCTAGGGAGCAGTAGATGCTTCGCTCTCTTTTTCTTTATGTTTATATATGGCTTCAAAAATGTATAGTATAGGAAATTAATTGTTTATGTTATTCCATACAGTTTGGATGTAATGTTTCCTCTCCATCCTTATATTTGATTGTTGAATCTTTCCATTTAATATGGATAAGTCTGCATGTATATGTATCCATAGGTAAGCTTGCTTATATGCATACATATCAACTTACACATGCACTTACATATGTACATGCTCCTATATACATCCATATATACATAGATAGATACCTATGCATGTATGTATTTACTCATAAAGATTTACTTTTTGAGAACAACAAAAAAGTGTTATACACAAATTTGCCACCACACATCTCTATTTCTATTTATTCCTTCTCTCCCCCCCCTTCCCACCATCTCCCAATTGTATTATTATTTCCTCTCCATTATTTGGTGTTAGGTTATTCAATCTTAAGTTTTTTTTTTTTGTAATGGGCTCAGTTTTCTTCCTTATTTCATCATGATTTATTAAAGGTAGATCATGGTTGTTCAGTACCAGCTTGGGTTTGCATCGAGAGGTTGGTATCAAACTGAGACTTGCGATAGCTCTCAGCTTTTTATTATCTTTGAAAAAGGGAGTTCTGCCATGCCAGAACAATTTAAGTTTGGCTGGAGGTAAGATTGTGAAGTGAATTCCCATTTCTCTTAGCATGACTTTATCTTTATCAAATGCTCTTTGAGATTGTACCATTTCAGTACTGAAATCAGGGAATGCTGAAAATTTTAATCCATCTGCATGAAGTCCTTTCTTGATCCAAGCTTTGCTTACAATTTTTCCCTGTCTTGATAGTAGTGAGGTCTGATGTAAATTGGCCTTGGGAGCTGTCTTTGGGTCTCTGAGTTATTAACTAAGTGAGTATTGAAGCTTGCTCTATGAGTTCTATCTAGTGTTATTTTTTCTTCATTTGCCCCATTGCTAGTTCTATTAACTTTTCAAAATATTGGATGGGGTCTCCTTTGCCTTAAACTCCATCTGGAATGTTTGTGAGTCGTATGTTGTTTCACCTTGATCTGTCTTCTTGATTTATTATTTTTGTTTGAAGGGCTTGTAGCTGTGATTTGCACTCATTTAGTTGGTGTTATAATGGATTAACCATATCTTCTAAGATTCCTATTTGTTCTTCTGCTTCTGTTGTTCTTTATGTTAATGAGTCCATTTTTTAAATTACGTAATTTATGAAGATTGTAAGTCCAGGAAGTGCCTTGGTTATTTGCTCAAACCCTAAAATGCACATCTGCCTGCTCTGAAAGAATCTGGTGCCACTTTCAAATCTTGATCTCCCCTAATTAATGTATTTTGCTGACTCTAGGTACACACCAGAGTCAGTATTTGAGAAATACTAACAACTGGATGTGTACTAGTTTCCTTAAATTTAGTTGCACTGACCTGAGATTTAATTCGGATTTCTCCTTGGAGTTTAAATTCAGCGTTGTGTCTTTGGACCATTTGGCTTGCCCACCCGGGAATCATTTATAGTAATTTGCAGTCTGAGAGCTGCACGGAAATGATCCTGGTCATTTAACCTTGCAGCAGACACAGAGGCAAGTTACCCTGAACTTAAAAATAATCCAAGAGCAGTTCAGGATTTCACCTTGCTGCGAGGGCTTTGAGCATAGAAACTGTAGCCAAAAGCACCTCCTCACATATACAGGTCCTCTTGCTTGCTGTGATTAGATTGTGTCCTAAGTGCTCAGTCCAGCAGCCATTTTTCAGCTGCTCTCCACCTGCCCCAACACTTCCACCTTAGCCGGCATTTGTTTTACAGTGTAGGTTGCTCTGGTGATGCCTAGTAGGCGTGGACATTTGCCAATCTCCTCACTTTCTCATTTCTGGCCTATATTCCATCACCACCAGAGGGGTTTGTACACTTGTCCCTAAGCTGCTATCTACTTCCATAAGCTGCTTAATCCCATTTTACAGTGTCCCTACGTCCTCTTGACTAACCAAAACTGTACACTCAAGAATTAACCCATTTATGCAATACACCTATCTTATACTAATGGCCTCCACACTTAACAATCCCTAGCCATTAATCAAGTGTAGTACTCCTTCTATGATTCTCTCCTGCTCCTCTCACTGGGCTCTCTTTGTTACACTGCCTACCTTCTCCGAATCTTCACCACCCACATCTTAAGGATTTTTTCCACTCTAGTATGGATATACAATCTTACTTGCCCATAGCAATCTCACCAGTCTTTTTCCCCAATAGGCTCTTCTACCATGTAGCCTTCTTTCTACATACATCCCTGTCCCACAACCCCATCCTGCCGACCCTCTTCATCCATCGTAAGCTGTGATATCTGCTTCTACAAGCACTAATGTTAGTGAGGGATATTGAATTAAATCCAGAACCCATAGGAAATATTATAAACTCTGATGAAACCTGGAATGACACCAAGGGCCTCTGCATTCCTCACCTCAATATAAGGAGCTTGCCTCACAATCACATTGAACTTGAGGCATGGGTTGCCCTATATAACCTAGACATTCTCTGTCTGTCCAAAACCTGGTTGAAACCATCCACCCCAATCTCCTAGGTTCATTACCTAATTATAAGCTCATAAGGCAAGATAGGCCCCGTCTAAGCATGGTGGTGGTGTTGCTATCTTCTATAAATCTTATCTATCTCTATCACGGAATGACTCATCTCCCCTCTCCCACTGTGAATTGAGTCATGCAACCTTACAACTTGGCTCAAAGAAGCTGCACATAGTGTGTGCATAAAACCCTCCTGGTGGTGGCACCATTGGTCTTGATGAACTGCTCTCCCAGATGGACACAGCGGTCAGAGTTAATGAGGTTGTTATACTAGGGGACTTCAACTTGAACTGGGCTAGTAAAACAAACCAGTCCTTCCACACCTTGGTAGAGGGCCACAACCTCCACCAGCTAATCAATGACCCAACAAGGGTCATGGCTCCTCTCCATCTCACTAATTGACTGGGTCCTCACAAACCATCATGACAGTACAGCCTCTATAGGTATCCTTGCAGATGCAAAAAGTGATCACTCCCCAATCTTCTGCATCTGGCACTCCCTGAGTCGATCATCTCCTCCTCTGAAGCTTATTATCTTCCACAACCTGGGTAACTTTAATCAGGCACAGTTTATGCATGATTTCTTTATGATTGACTGGTAACCCATTTTCTCCACTTCTAATGCTCAGATAGCCTTTGACTCTTTCTTAGCCATATTTGGACTTCTTCAGGATATCCCCGCTCCCTGCGTCACATACCGTATATGTGGAACTCATACAAAGTGGTTAACTAAGGATCTTCTCTCTCAAATAAGAACTAGGGACAAAAGCTGGCAGTGTTTTAAAGCCTCAGGGCTTCAGTCTGATAACAATGCCTAAAGGTCACTGAGAAACACCTGCAAAAGGAACATCTGACTAGCAAAAAGCTCTTTTCAAATAGTTACTAATAAATGCCACGAGGGACTCAAATAAATTCCGGTCAATCATAAAAATACTCCTAGGAACTGATCACACAACCACTTCAAATGACATGCTGCTGAATGGCATTCATTGTATCAACCCAGTGACCATCGCCAATTCCTTCAACCTTCACTTCTCTGACTTATCAAGTTACGTGGCCTCCTTCCCCTTCGGTCTAACTATGTCCCCCCCATAGACACCGAATCCCTGCCCACTCAACCACTGTTTCATTTTAGGACTTTTCACAAGAACTGAAGTTCTAAAGTTACTACTTGCCTTCCCCAATAGCACTAGACCTGGGTCCGATGGACTGGAACCCAGCCTCCTGAAAGTAGCTGCCCCGCTCATTGCCTCCCCTTAACAAAGTCTTTAACCTGTCTCGTACCATGGCACAGTTCCTAATATCTGAAATCGCTAGAATAACACTTATTCTTAGAAAAGGTGATCCTAAAGAAATTGTGAATTGTCGGCCCATAGCTATTTTCTCTCTGTGCTCAGCAAAATCCTATAAAAATTAGTGGCTACTCAAACCATAGCGTATCTTCAGATGTATAACCTCCTCTCTGGTGCCCAGCATGGCTTCCACAAAGGTCACAATACCTCCACTGCTCTCCTAAACTCACAAACGACATCTATGCTGCCATGGATACTGACCTCTTGTCAGGTACGGTTTTCATCAACCTATCCAAGGCTTTTTTCCTAGTCAACCACACCTGTCTCCTCAAAAAACTACATTCCCTTGGTTTCTCTGCCAATATGGTGGCATGGTTTAATAACTACCTGTCAAACAGGAAACATACCATAGTTTTCAATTCATCAATGTTGGATCTCTCCTCTATCCAGGTTGGTGTTTCCCAGGGCTCTATATTGGGCCCCCTGCTTTTCTCTATCTTCGTTTATGACCTTCCACTGCTTGCTCCTACCTGCACATCCCTGCTCTATGAGGATGACCTCATCATCTCTACAGTGCCAAAAATACCTCAGACATATACCACTCTTTTGGCTTTGACTTCCAAAGTATACAATCCTGGCTGACAGAGAACAACCTGGGTCTCAATATCAGCAAAACACACTCTGTGCTCTTTGGCTCTTCTGCCAACTGAAAGCAAATCATAACTCCCTCAAAATTTCATGTGCAGATGGCTCCCCACTGGACAGCACCAGCTCCTTCAAATACCTGGGCATTCTCCTGAATTAATCCCTCGATTTAGATCTGCACATTACCACCACCTGAAAATCTGTCAATGCTAAAATTGGAGGGGCCTACCGCACTAGCTATGCCCTCACCCCATCTTCCAGACTTTCCATTGCACAAGGCCTTTTGCTCCCAGCCCTGGCCTATGGCACTGTCACCTGCCTTGGTGCCACAAAGTCCTCCCTCCACAAATGGGACACCACTTCCAATAACATCTGTCACTACACCTCTGCATCAGCTTAGTATAAACACCATTGCCTGCTCTATGTGGACTTAAACTAGCCCTTTACCAATGCTCATCACCATCAGTCCTACGATTCCCTAGTTAACAGGATAGTCAGATCAGGTCTCCCACAATCCCTTGCCTCCTAGCTTCACTCCCAATCCCACTCTTTTGGGCTCCGCTCTTCAGACCTAGCCCCATTCTATATCCCTAGATGTAAAACCTCTATGGGCACACAAGCTTTCTCTCACACTGCTCCCATGCATGCTGGTTTCAAGAAACTTCATCGTGACCATCTACATGCTTCTAACCCCTGCACTTGCTTCTACCCTCCTTAAATAATTTGTTCCCCATCCCTCCTTACCACTTGGCATTTATTTCCCATCCTGCCTCTTCCTTACCTCGATACCAGGGTACACAATCTACAGAGGACAGGGAAGGTAAAAGAGGAAGTGGAGTAGCTCTATACAAAGGGAAGGGATCAAAGCTACAGAACTAAAAGTAAAGGGAAGACAAGAGGCATTCTGGGTCACCTTGGAGACAGGGAATGGCATCACATTCTGCACAGGGGTATACAGACCCCCATCTCAAGGGAGGAAATGGACAACAAAATGATAGAGGACATTCTCAAAATGGCTAAAAAAGGAAGATACTGTTGATGGGGGACCTGAATATGCCAGATGTTAACTGGATAACAGGTTCTGCAGCCACATCCAAGAGCAGGGTCATTCTGCAGTACCCTGCAGGGCAGGCATTAGACAGCTTGTATTGGAACCCACTTGGGAGGGACAATATTAGACCTGGTACACTCAAATGGAGAGAGGATCACAAATTTAGAAGTCAGTAGACATCTGAGGAACAAGTGACCACTGCAGAGTGTCTTCACAATGAGCACACCCATGGAGATAAGCCATATAAAAACAAGGATACTGGACTTTAGAAGAGCTGACTTTGGCAAAATGGGTGAATACCTGAAAAATGCACTAGCAAATGACCAAAAAGGAGGGGTGGAAGAACAATGGAGAAAAATCAAAACTGCCATCATAGAGGCAACAAGCCTTTCTGTGAAGCAAATAAAGAAAACAAAGCGGAGTAAAAAACACTATGGTTTTCAAATGAGGTGGCAGGGAAGGTTAAGGAGAAAAAGGCTTCATTCAAAAAGTATAAGGAATCACAGAAGGAGCATGACATGGAACTGTATCAATTAAAGCAGAAAGAAGTGGGAAAGGCAGTCAGACTAGCAAAGGCCCAAACCGAAGAAAAAATAGCCAACTCAGTTAAGAAGGGGGATAAAACCTTTTATAGGTACATTAGGGAGCATAGAAAGGTTAAGGGAGGGATAGTGACAATTAATAAGGAGAGGAGAGGTGGGCAGAGGGAGACAGTGAAAGGCAGAGATACTGAATGAAGACTTTTGCTCAGTATTCACAAAAGAAGATGAGGAGGAGTTAGCTAAACCAGACAATAGAAGCACTCTGGGTAGGGGGGTTGACACCAGTCCATTCACAGAAGAAAGAGTCCTGAAAGAACTCCTAAAACTCAAGGTGGACAAAGCAATGGGGCCTGACAGGATTCACCCCAGAATCCTAAAAGAACTAAGGGAGGACCTAGTGACACCACTGACCACGCTTTTTAACAGATCATGGCAGGATGAGGCGGTACCTGAGGACTGGAGGAGGGCAGATGTGATTCCCTTTACAAAGTGGGAGCAAGGCAGAGGCGGAAACTACAGACCTGTAAGTTTGACCTCAGTGGTAGGAAAATGATGGAATCACTTCTGAAAAGAAAGAATCGTTGAGTACCTAGAGGCCAGCGGGGCACAGGACCCAAAGCAGCATGGATTTACAGCAGGAAGGTCATGTCAGAAGAATCTAATTGATTTCTTCGACTGGGTGACAAAGTAATAGACCAGGGAGGGGCTGTGGATATGGCCTACCTAGACTTTAGCAAGGCATTTGACACAGTCCCACACAAAAGATTAATAATCAAGTTAGCCAGCCTGGGAGTGGGTCCCAGGGTGGTAGCCTGGGTAGCAAACTGGCTGCACAACAGGACACAGAAGGTAATAGTGAATGGAACACATTCCGAAGAAAGGGGGGTTACAAGTGGAGTACCTCAGGGCTCAGTACTGGGTCCAGTCCTCTTTAACATCTTTATAGGTGACATTGCAGAGGGTCTGGAAGGAAAGGTATGCCTCTTTGCAGATGACACAAAGATCTGTAACAGAGTTGATACACAAGGGGACGTGGAAAAGATGAGAAGGGACTTGGCAAGGTTGGAGGAATGGTCAGACATGTGGCAACTTAGATTCAATACAAAGAAGTGCAAAGTAATGCACCTGGGAAACAAAAACCCAGGAGAAGAGTACACAATAGCAGGGGAGGTACTAACAACAACAAAAATGGAAAGAGACCTGGGGGTAGTCATATCAGATGACCTAAAGGTGGGTAAGCAATGTGAAAAGTCGGTAAGGAGAGCCAGGGGGATACTGGGATGCATAGGAAGAGGCATCACAAGTAGAAAAAGGGAAGTGGTTATCCCTCTGTACAGACAGTTGGTGAGACCCCATCTGGAGTACTGTGTGCAGTTTTGGAGACCTCATCTACACAAGAACATAGACAGGATGGAAGCAGTCCAGAGGAGGGCAACTAAAATGGTGCAGGGTCTGCAGCAGAAGCTATATGAAGAGAGACTGAGAGAGCTTAATATGTATACTCTTGATGAAAGGAGAGACGGGGGGACATGATAGAAATATTTAAGTACCTCAAGGGAATCAACAAAGTCCAGGAGGGTAGCATCTTTCAGAAAAAGAGATGTGTAAGAACAAGGGGGCACAATTTAAAGATAGAGGGGGGACGGCTCAGGGGTAATGTGAGGAAATGTTTTCACAGAGAGAGTGGTGGATACATGGAACAGCCTTCCTGAGGAGGTCGTTGGGTCTAAAACAGTGGGGGAATTCAAACATGCATGGGACAGACACAAGGCAATTATAGTTGGAGGTGGCAGGAAGTAGGCTGTTGGTTAACTAGAATCTGCAGCTTATCCAGTAGGTAGGGAAATGGGCAGACTGGGTGGGCCAAGTGGTCCTTATCTGCCATCAAAGTCTATGTTTCTATGTTTATTTTCCCTTCCCTTATTCATTCTCCTTCACTTATCCCCTTTTTCTCCTCTACTTCTACCACCCCTCCTCCCCTTCCTCTCTGTCTCTAGACTCTCAAAGCTTACTACCTCTAAGGGCACTTATTGTATATTGTATATTACATGTCCATTTATCATTTTTTACACTTTATATTCAGTTGTTTTGCACATGTCTGTGCTATAGACCTTGTCTAACATGGTATTGCCTGTATCCTGACTTTGTTCTAATGGTATTTCTCCCAATCCCTATGTTGATTGCATTTGACACTTCTCACTGTTGTCTCTTTCATGTGCTGCATCACATGGTGTGCTTATGTATTTTAACTTGTATTCTCCTGGTTCATGCCTGAAAATAGGCATTTCTATGCCTAGTGCACCCACCCAGTTACCAAAAGCAAATAAATAAATAAATAAATATTGGCTTTAATTTCTTCTTTAAATTTAGTAAGTGTATCAGTGTTGTGTTCAGAATTTGATATGACCTTCATTCTTTAGTAATTGCTTTTTCTGCATTAGTGCTAGTATACATGTCTCTATCAATGACTCCTTTCAATTGTTAGGCATTTCTCCTTGTAAGTCCCTGCTTCCTGCATTATTAACCCAATTGTTTTTTGAGAAAGTATTGGTATTACTAACAGCAGCCGGAATAATTGTAGTGTCTTGCTATATTTGAACTGACCTGTTGCGAGGTAGTCGTAGTTGGTTTTGATGTGATTTGCTTCTTGGCATTTACAGTGGCAACATCTTGAATTGTGATGGATTCCACCTGTGGAATAATTTTCTCAGCATCATCCTCAGCATCAAAGAACATTGTGGTTTCCTTGCAAATATCTGTTGACTCTAGTTTGTGGTCATCTTACACTGCTGCTGTAGTGAGGGAGTTGCTGTGAGTGGGGAAATCAAGTTTGGGACTTTAAACAGATTTTTTCTGACTATAGAGAGAAATTGAATTGTTTGTTGTTGCAGCCATATCTGTCCAACAGGTAAAGGAGTAGAGCCAGACGTTACTGCAGCTGAATCGATGATTGTAGTAGTAGTAAAAATGTTTATTTTTATACAGGATAGTAAAGTTTAGGTCATAGACCGATTTTCAAAGTTGTCCTGTGTCAAGAACAAATTACATTCAATATAGCATACAAAAATTCAGACTACATAAAACAACTAATAAATAATTTTTGACATTATACAATACAAATATTTTTAATCAGACCAACAACTAACACATTTATCCACATTAAAAAAAAAGTACATTCATCATAAAATACAGTGCTCAATCCTAATTTAAACTGGGATAGTTTAGCTGCTTTTCTTAATTCAGGGGGAGTATTATTTCAAATATTTGCAGTCTGAGCCTCAGGTGTTAAAGTATCGTATCTTGTATTAGTTTTTGGAAAAGTGTAACCTCTATACTTTGCATCCCTTAAAAGATATGGATAATATTTACTAACAGAAGGCAATTCCATGTTTCCATCAATCATTCCATTCACTATTTTATAGATAAATACTCAATACTGTTTTCTAAATTGTACCGATAAACTGTCCCAGTTTAGGTCTTTATACAAAATGCAATGATGAGCATTATAGCTACAATTCAGGACAAATCTTGCCAATTGATTATATGATATGTCTAATTTATTTAAATGTGTTTGACTGCAAAATTATACACCATATTTCCATATTCTAATACAGGTATTATTAATTGATTTGCAATTAACCTTCAGGTTTGTAGATTTAATATCCTTGAAGGCCTACATAGTGCCCCATCTTAATAATAATTTTCTTTATTGTATTATTAATATGAGCTGAGAAAGATAAAGTATAATCAATCTCTACACTTAAATATTTATATTGATCTGTGATTATCAATTTTTTCCCATTCCTCACTAGTATTTCCCTATTTCTGATCTGTTTTTTATTAACCTTTGTTTTTTTTTATTGAAAAACATAACCTGAGGTTTTTTTATCACTTATCACTAATTTAGATCTGGAAAACCAATCTTGTAGAAACATCAAAATCCATCTATAATTTAACCATCATTTCATTTTGAGATTTGGCTGATGCTAAAAGTACTGTATCATCTGCATACAACCTGATTTGTTAATTATTTATTTTGGTAGGTAATTCATTAACATATAACAAAAACAATCATGGCCCCAAATTGAACCTTGGGACACCTCTTAGTATACTACCTACTTCAGAAAATTGACGTTAATTACTGCTTGCTGTTTTCTTTGTCTGGGATATGATTTAAACCATAATAATGACCTAGGGCTATACCAATCCTCTACATCCTCTCATACAATAAATGGTGGTCGAACAAATCAAAGGCTTTGGACAGGTCAACAATACTGCACCGTGGACTCTCTCTTATCCAAAACCACTGCCACTTCATCAGCAAAGTCCACGAGTGCAGTCAAGTTGAATAACCTGTCCTAAAGCCATGTTGGTATTTAGTCAATTTTGAATATTTTTCTAAGTAACTATACAACTGGCCAAACACCATTCATTCCATTAACTTATTTTATTTTTTATTTATTCATATATCGGATTTACAAACCTTTGAGTCAGAGACTCATTTACAAAGGCACCTCGTCTAAGGGAGGGGAGACAACATAATTGTGAAGCAAGACAGCGGGAACAGTACAGGTGAGACACAGATAAACATATATAATAGGCATTTCAAGAGCAGGTAAATAAAAAAGAATCATACAGGGACAGGTTGGGTTTGAGGCACTCTCGGGTAGCCCTATGACAGCAAATACCACGAAAGTGTCTGTAAGGTGTTCATGTGAGGGCGGTTTTGAAGGGGCCAATCTTGGGGATGCTATGATGTGCATGGGGAGTTGTACCAGGAAGGTGCTCTGTGGGTGGAAGGACCTTTGTGCAAGTGATGTTCTGGCTCTTGGCTACCTGAAGGTGGTTTTGTTGTACTGGTGTGTCCAGGTGGGAGGCCCGTAGAAGTGGTGTGGTGACTCTGTGAGGCATAACCCAAGTAGAGCCTTTTGCCAGTATACAGGTGTGGCATTGCAGGTTCTTTAAAATTGAGTATGTTTGAAGTGAGGTAGAGCTGGCATGTGTGAGTTCTGCTGGGGCACGGTCAGAAGCCTGCAGGCTTTGTTGATAGAGGTCTGTATTTGGTGAGGGCAGTAGGGTCAGCGGCTGCATAGATGGGGAGTCTGTAGTCAACCAAAGACAGGATGGAGGAGGAGATAGCCAGCCATAGTGCAAGCTTGGGGAGGCAGTTTCTGTGACAGTATAGAGACCAATCCGGGCATTCATGGCAGAGGACAGTGCACTGACATGGGCATGGTAGGAGAGCCGAGTCAAAGGTGATGCCCAGGTATTTATAAGTTGTTACCTGCTCAAGGAAGGAGGGTGCTGGGAGTGATGCAAAGGGAGCATTTTGAACTTACTCTGTCTGTGTGCAAAGATAATTGATTTTGTCTTTTGAGATTCAGAACCAGGCGATGGTCGAGGAACCATTTTTCAGCTTGGTTGAAGAAGAGTTGTAGGGAGCTCTGAAGGGTGAGTGGGTCAGGGCGAGGCGATTAGGACTGCATTAACTCTGCATAAAGAAGCAGTTTGCCTGTACAGGAGCTGGGAAGGGTGTTTAAAAAGAAACTGAATAATGTAGGGCCCAGGATGGAGCCTTGTGCAACCCCAGAGCATACAGGCAGAGCATTAGATAGGATTCCATTTAATTTTACCCATTGGGATCTATCCCTGAGGTAACTGGAGAACCAGGCCAGTGGGTCAGATGAGAGACCCAGCTGGCAAAGGGTGTCAAGCATTAATGGGTGACTCACAGTGTCGAAGGCCTTCGAAGGTCAATGAACACAGCCCGGCAACCTCCCTGCATCAAGTGCGGAGTGTATTTGGTGGGAAAATTCCAATAGGGCTATGGTGGTGCTATGACCGGAGCAGAAGCCATGTTGCTCAGGGCAAAGTATGTTGTAGTTGGATAGGTAATCCACGAGTTGTGTGGATACTATTTTCTCCAGGGTTTTTGATTGGGGGGGAGGATGGAGATAGGTCTGTAGTTGTTTAGAATTGTGCAGTCTCCACTTTTATGGATGGGGGTGATTTCGGCCTGTTTCCATGCACTCGGGAACTGGCCGAGGCACAGAGAGCGATTAAGTAGGTCAGTAAGGGGAATTAGCATGACATCCAGTGTCAGGTGGAGTATCCTGGAGTCAAGGGGGTCACAGCTTGGGTTGTGGGAGGTGAGGGTTTTTAGGAGGAGTGGCTTAGCATCTTGGGGGGAGATGGCCCTGAAGACAAAAGGCAGACGAGAAGCAGCTGGGAGGTTGGTTATAGGGATGGGGTCAAAGAAGGAGCCAGAGAGGACTGTATTAAGGTCAGAGAAAGTTGTGTTGAGGCAGTCAGCAACATGAGATGGGTCAGAGTTAATTGCGCCATTAATAACCATCTGCGAGGGAGGAGAGGAGCAGGTTTTCCCGTTTAACTCCTTAATGTTATCCCAGAAGGCTCTGGCAGAGCCCCAGTAGGAGGTTAAGATGGTTTGATAGTGGTTGGCTTTGGCTTGTCTTATGGCCCAGGTGCACTGGTTGCGAGCTGCATTGTAGGCTTGCCTGTCTGCTGACCTGCCGGTCTCAACAGCAATGTGCCATAGGTTATCCCGCTCCTTTAGTTGTTGGATCAGGGAGGGGGAGATCCAGGCAGCAGTGTGTCTCTTGGGGCGGGTGTTGGTGACAGGGGCAAAGATGTCACAGGCCTTACAGAAGGCATTGGTGAGGAAGGCTAGGGCAGTATCTATGTTTGTTGCAAGGGAGATCGGGGACCAGTCGACCTGGGCAAGGTACTGCTTTAACTTGTTAAGGCCCCCAGGGCAGAAGCATCGACGGTGGGCTGCTTTGTATGCAGGAGTACGTGTGGGGGAGGTCCAAAGGCAGAGAATAGGTGAGTGGTCACTAAGGGCATTGGCTAGGACGCTTACTGCTTTTACTTTGTGTGGGCGGTTTGAGATCACAATGTCTAGTAGGGAGCTGGTCCCACTTGGTTGGTTGAATCTAGTGGGCCGGGTCACTAATTGGTACAGGTCAATGGCTGAGAAATTGTCCTTAATTTGCGCTGAAGTGGAGCTAAGCCAGTTGATGTTGAGGTCTCCAAGGACAAGCTGATCAGCCTTGTGAGGTAGGGTAGAGAGATATTTGGTGAGGGAGCGGACAGCTAGATTTTGTACATGTGGGAGTACATAGGCGGTTGTGAGGTACAGAGGGCCATGGCCTGGGTCGGGGTGATTTTTAGTGTGATGCCTTGTGCCCCGTAGTTGAGCTTGGGGGTTGGTAGAGCATGACCAAGGAGGGAGTTACTTAGGTAGACTACGCATCCACCGCCACGCTTACCCACACGATCTTCTCTGAAGAGGGTGAAGCCAGGGAAGGAGACAGCAGAGTCTGGAGTCGATTGAGAGAGCCAGGTCTCCACTAATGCAAGAATGTCAGGTTTGTGTTGCGAGATCCAACACTGGAGTGCAGCAGTCTTCCTTGAGAGACTACGGATATTCATAGAGGCAATGCAGAGTCCATAACCTGCATGGGGCGATGCAGGTGGACCTGGTCTGGGGTTAGGGTGGACATTCCCAGAGAGCAAGAGGAGTAGGATGATGAGTCGGAGAAAAGGACTACGGAGTGTGGTAGGGGTACCTGGGCAGGTGTGATAATTTGGGGGATGGGTAGGGTTAAGGAGGGTAGGGCTAGGACAGAGAGAGACCACCGACAGTTGTGTATTGGGGGTGGGCACTGGTGGTGGGTGAGGTGGGGGATAGGATGGCCCAGTGTGTGAGGTGTGCTAGTGGTGAGCGGAAGGGAGATGGGAGGGCTAGGGAGCGGTGGGGGGTGAGCTGTGTGGCTGTGATGCTGGCAGATGTGTGTATGCAGGGGTACTGGGGGGGGGATAGGAGTGTGGAGAGCAATGTGAGTGTACAGAGCCTTATGAGAGACATATTGCTTTAAGATATAAATGGAGGGGATAGGTGTTAGCAGGCAGGGTCCCCCTAGTGTTCAGCTGGTATAACCTGCAGGTGGAAAAGTGGGCTGATTTGTTCTGCAGTCTCACGTGACACCACCTATATAAAACAAAATCGACCAAGGGTGGTGGCTGGGTCCAACAATCTGCCTACAGTTGCTGCTAGTTGGAGCTGCTCCTGCAGCCGCGCTGATTGCCGTACCTTGGTTGCTTGTATGGGGGGGGTGAATTCCGATTCTTGCGGTCTGTGGAGAGGGCGAGCAGCGGTTCCTTCAGCCCTCACGACCCTCCGGGAGCCTGTGGACTAAGGGAGAGAGAGGATTTCTATTGGTCTATAGTTTGAGGGGTCATTTGAATCCCCCCCCTTAAATATAGGCACTATTTTGGATATTTTCCAGATGGAGGGAAATATTTTTCCTTCAAACTTTGATTAAATAAATCAGTGAGTTGTGTCCCTTGGCACTAAGCTGTCAGACTTTGCTGCTGCTTTCCCTACTGAGCCTTGTTTTTTTTACTTTCCTGCATTTCCAGTAAGTCCTTGGCCTTCCTTACAGATTTTGACACTGCAGAATATCCTTCTGCTTTCGTGAATCATAACACATAGGAAGAGTTTATTCCACTCATCAGTAAAGAAAACATGAATATCAGCATCGGAGGGTAGAGCACGCTCTAGCTTTCAGCACACTCTGGTGGCTATTTTAGCTTGCATAACATTTATTTTACACTTCCAAAACTAGTCAAGATGGATAAATTAGACTCTTCCTTGTGTACAATTTGTGGACAAGATGAAAGCACCCTGTTACATAACTTCTGTGAATGTACTAAAGTGGCACCTCTTTGGGATCAGATCAAACCCAGAGCTGACACTCAATTCTGTCCTGAAGGGATTTTCTCATGGGACTATGTATAGTTAGAATTATAGTGCCATTGCTGTGAAGAAAGGGAAATAGTAAGTGGCTGTGATTTCACTTCGGTCAAGAGAATAGTTCTCCGTCACTGGCTGATCAAACCTTGATCACTTATCAGGAATGGCTGTTGGAACTCTTGTTTAACCTCAGCTTATAAAAGATGATTGCAAGTACCCATAACAGATTTTGATTACATGATAGGAAGTGGAGCAAGCTGGATACCATATATGATTTAGTATGCTCTGGAACAGCCCCATCCTGATAAATGTATTATTTTACTTTCCTTTTCGATATGCATTTCCTTTCCTGTGTCTATATGTATTTTCTTTCTTATGTAGTGGGTCCTTTTACTTTTAAGTGGTATTCAGATGAGATTTATTGTTATGTACTTTCCTTGGGGAATTGGTTACGAGGATTATTTGCTTTTTGCTTGCTTGTTTTTTTTTTGCAAAATGTTTCATTGGTGAAATGATGCAACATTACAACAAATATGGTATGACATGCACCTCAGACTAATTGAAATAAATATTTACAAGTAGTAGTCTAAACCAAAGGTAATAGTTTCACATACAAAGCATGGAACAAGATATAGCCAGACCCTGAGCAATCATCACTATACTAAATGGATTTAACCATTATGAATTCACTTCTAAACAGTGGTGAGTGATCAGTAAATGTTAAACTAAGGCATTAAAGCTGCAACAATGTCAATGGGTTAGTCAGCCATGACGGACCGCATATTTGGATGAGACACCCACCTGTTGTGCACACTAGTGGTAGAGGCATGGGGTCATAATGTTGCAAGACATTATGCGCATGCAATATGTGCTGCCAATAGATCACAATTGTTGTATGCAGCATAATGCTTTGTTAAGTAGGGGCTCTGAACTTGGATCCCCCCCCCAATAAGGACTCTCAACTCTGGGGGGGGGGGCAACTCAAAGTTGCACACTGTGCGAAAAAAAATGTTTCTGGGACTGGGAATCAAACCCAGTCCCAGACATAGCTCTTGGGTTCCTCACTGAGGTGGCTAAGTCCATCGAGCCATGGCAGCTGCTATAGAATGTCATCCCAGCAGAGTCTTATCTTCTGTCTGGGATAGTGTGGGTGCAATACAGCATACAGTGGCATTAGCAAATTCCAGAAATACATAGATTTCAATATTTACAAGTCAAACATTTAATTAATCAGACAAATATGGGACAAAATTAATTTCTACACCAATATTGGACATATTGCTACAACAAAAATAAAATAAAATTTAATTTAAAAACTATATGAGATATTAACTTTGAAACACATAAAGATATAGATAAGTTAAAATGGAGATTGATGATGGATCTATGACATGAATAACACAAAATGAAATGGAGGATATTTGGTCAGAAATAATTTCTTCCTTTAAGAATCTGCGATTGAGTAATATGCAACAGATCCAATTCAATATCTTGCATAGGGTATACTATGTCACATATAAATTACACAAGATGAATCCAACTCTGAAAGATGCTTGTCCTAGATGTTGTAACACATCGGGAACTTTGATACATTTAATACATAGTTGTCCATATTTGGCTAATTTCTGGTTTGAGATATTAAAAATTGTGAATACAATTTTACAAATACAATTAACTAAAGGTGTTTTGTTAACAATGTTTGCTCTACAGAAAGAGAAATTTACTCAAAATCAACAACATTTTTTAGCATTAGCCTTTATGGTAGCAAAAGAATGTATACTGGTAAAGTGGAAGGATAGTAAACCCCCAGTAGTTGAAACTTGTATTAACTATATGTTAGACATCATGAAAATGGAACATATACGGTATATAAAAAATGGAAAGAAGCATGAATTTGAAGTAAAGTGGCAGTCCTTTGGCATTCTGTTGTCATAGATTATAGATAATGAAGTGGATGAGAGAGGAAGGATTTTTTTGTTGTTTGTTTTGCTTCTTTTCTTTTTCTCCCCCCTCATCCTTCTTCTTTTTCCTTAAAATAAGTGAATAAATTAGAATTTATATTAAACAGGATGTAGATTATTCCTGGATCCATAGGATTCAGTAATGTAGGAGGTAATGATGAAGTGATTAAATGAGAACAAGAGATCTGATGAATATATGATATCAGAAATCAAAAGTTTGTTTATCTATACTACTGAACCTCATAAAAAAAATAAAAAATTAAAAAATGGTATTAGCAGTATTGCACCACTCGCTGTAACTTACAGCGCTGTTCAGGGTTAGCCATAATGTTTTACGCTGTTTATGACATTATGACCCAGTAGGGTTGGTACAGAGGTGCATGAGGGGGGAGGAAAGATGGGACACGAGTCAGGCCTCAGCATGCACATCACATGGTATTCTGTGGGGGATTGTGTAAGCTCCTACCAGGGAGCAATCCAGCCCCACTCTCCCCTCAGGCCAGTCATGATTTGCTCCCCATTTACAAAGGAAAAATTCCCCAGTGCATGGCATCAATCAGCTTGGCCCAAGACTTTTCAAATTTGGAGGAGTTGCCTGTGACACTGCTTTGTGCCCTCTCTATTTTAAGGCAGTACAAAAGGTAATGTGCTCATTGTTGGATTGTGGGAGGGCTGTTGCCATTCAGCA
The DNA here is from genome assembly GCA_016271365.2 of Neoceratodus forsteri. Lineage (NCBI taxonomy): Eukaryota > Metazoa > Chordata > Ceratodontiformes > Ceratodontidae > Neoceratodus > Neoceratodus forsteri. The sequence goes on from CM028133.1 coordinate 119,734,908, forward strand.
TTGCACCAGGGTTTTACATGCGCTAATTAAGGATAGGGACCATAGATCAAGTCCATCTCCCAACAATCTTCTACCCAGTCAGCACCCAGCAGAAACTCCAGGGGATGCTTTGGTGGGATCACCCAGGATCTGTGACATAATCCCATGAATTTCTTGCCAGTACTTAAGGATTTTGGACACATAGGATCATGTGCAGGAAATCATCATCTTCTCTAGAGCATGTAGGGCATAATTTGGATGCATCTAATTGGAGGCGGTGGACCCTCACTGGTGAAATATGTGCCCTGTATAGAAAGTTGAGTTGTATCTGCAGTAGTCTATTGTTTTGGAGCACTGTGCAAGGTGTGAAACTGCCCTGGACCATTTTTATTTATTTATTTTATATTGAAATTTCAGATAACACCTTTGAGAACAAGCTCATTTCTTATAGATTCCATGTCAGATGAACAATACATATTGGGAAAGTATGAGACAGAGAACAAACAAATCAAGGAATTATGGAAGACGTTACAAGAGTGTATAACTAAAAAAGTTCCAATACATGTGGCATTGTACAATGTATGCCATGGTGCATATTTGATTAAAACCTGGAATTCAAAGGGTCGTATTAGAGGGGGTGGGGTCTTATGAAATTATCCTTTATAGGAAAATGAGAACAGACTCAGCCTAATATTTAATAATCAACAAGGTAAGGGATGGCATCAGCCCAGGGGCCTTGTCAGAGGTGAGAAGGTATGGGACAAAGCATTTTAAAGTAAACAAGGGAGCTGAGGAGATTTAATGGGGGAGTGGGGATGGGGGACAGCCACAGAGGGGTGAGGGAAGAGGGAAAGGGATCAAGAGGAAATGTGAAGGAAAATGATTAGCAACTTAGAACAGTTACACATAAGGTCAGAATAGCATAAGGTAAGAATAAGTGCTGGTCACAAGAAGGAAGGTTATTGGAAGCTGCCACAACTTGCATCAGCAACTAGCTGTTGCTTAATTTTAACACTGAAGGAGTCCAAGGTAGATGCTGAAGTGATGTCACGGTGCAGTGGGTTCATCCATAGCAGGGCACAGTAGGCAAAGGACCTTTGTTCCAGAGAAGTGTGACAATGGGATATATTAAACATCTGGCTAGTAGAGCTTCTGGTGCAATGATGGTTGATAGTGTGGGTAATAAGCTTTTGCACTCCTGGGGGCATTTTGCCTAAGCTTACTTTTTTGGACAGTAAATATGTTTGGTACATGAGTCTACATTTAAATTGGAGCCAGTCAGTCTGAGCGTGCATGTCGCAGGTATGGGAAAGATGGGCTGAGCCGGAAAGGACCTGGCATGCTTTGTTGAGTGCAACTATGATGCGGTGAAGAGTTCTTTCAGTAGCTGATCCATAGATAGGTAAGCCATAATCAATAACCAAGACAAGAGAGCTTTGAATGGCCAGGTTAAGAGCCTCTGGTGTCAAACATTACTTATGCCTATAAAGTAGCCAAATGCGGGTGTTAACAGCCTTAGCAATGTTGTCAATGTGATAGGCATAGGTCATCATACTGTTAATAGTAATCCCCCAAATATTTAAAGAGCTGAACTAGCTCCAGGGTAGAGCACTCTTTATTTGGTGATAGAAAGAGGCTAAGTTCTATGCCTATTTTGGGAGCTGGAGAACAGTGTAGTTTTAGTCTTGTTGTAATTCATGACTAACTTGTGCTTATGGAACCATCTATTAAGACCACAAAATTACTCTGAAGCCTAGATTCAAGAACTTTAGGATCTGCACCATTGGTAAACAGGACAGCATCCTCAGCATATAAAAAGGATGTGATCCTGACAGGAGTAAAGAAGGTTGTTGAGGAAAATGCTAAATAAAGAAGGCCCTAGATGGACCCTTGAGGAACTCCAGATAGGACAGGTCTGCTATCCGAGAGGGTGTTACCAATCTTCACCAGCTGTGTAGGGTTGTGCAGGTAACTTTCAAACCAGACAACGCTGTCACGAGCTAGGCTAATGGTGGAAAGCTGTTCAATCAGGAGGCATGATTCACTGTGTTGAAAGCTTTGGTTAAATCAATGAGAGCAGCACCGACCAGGTGTCTTTGATCTAAGAAGTGGTGAATAAACCTGTGAACTACAGAAGGATGGTAGTGGTAATATGACCATCCCTGAACCCCTATTGTTTCGGGCATTGTAGCTGATATTTTCTAAGTATTCAACCAGTTGGTCAGCCACTAAATGCTCAAGAACTTTCGAGAGTGGGGCAGAATAGAGATAGGCCTGTAGTTCCAATGTAATTGTGTGATCCCCAGACTTATGAACTGATGTCACAGTGGCAGATTTCCATTTCTGAGGGAACTGAGAGTGGCTAAGTGATCTGTTAATAATATGTGTTAGAGGTGATGGAATTTCATCCAGCATAAGGGCTACAAACTTAAGATCCAGGGTGTCACCACTAAATCTTGATTTCCCTAATACCTTGAGTAGGTAATTCCTGGCTTCATGGGCTGAGAGGGTTTTGAAGTAGAAAGGAGGATGAGAAGGGTGCTGAGTCTCTTTCCAGAGTAGTCACTTGTTAGAGGGTGAGAGAAGAAGCCAGGTGGCAGGACACCAGTCAGGTCCATGAAGGCATTATTAAAAGTGTTAGCAATACATTTGGGGTCAAGTGAGGATACACCATCAATGTTAAGCATGGTAGGGGCAGATCTGAGGTCTCTCCCAGTGACCTCTTTAAGGTTAGTCCAAACTTTTCTGCCATCATTCCATGTCCAAGAGAACACTTCCTTATAATATTGATTTTTAGCTGCATGAATAGCCCTCATGCAGTTGTTTCTAGCTGCTTTGTACCTCTGGATGTCAGCGTGGTTAGGTTTGCTTCTACGCTCCTAGCTTAGAGTGTAACAAAGTCCAGAACCTGCTCCCAGGTTGATTGGGGATTCCCGGTGGGATCTGAGGTCCCCCCTCCATAAAATTATGTAGCATACTGAGAATGGCCTGGAGCCTGGATGGGGGACAAAACGCTCCTCCTCAAAGGGGTCTAGCTGTGGGGCTCCAGTGGTTGAGTTACTCAGTCAATCAAATCTGCTTCTAACCTGTAGATAACACAAAAATTCTTCTGGGGGAGAGACCTCATATCCTCTGCATTTCCCTGAAGGGGAGCAATTCACCCCAACATATAGCTAGTATATGTATTTTAATTCTTTTTTCCCCCATCCCATGAGACATCTTTGGAGGAACACAGTGTATCCATGTGTGGTTTTAAGTATTGACCAAATGGATGCATACTGAGAAGCAACCCTATGCTGGGTTAGCTGAATATGTACCAAGCTCCAGACCCTCAGCAAGGTCCCCATGAAAGGATTAGCACAGGGATGTTTCTCCTCCTGATGCAGGGGGATGCCAAGAGGTCCTTCTAATGTCAACCACCATCTGATCTCCTTAATTGAAGCCAGTCTGGGTAGGTTGGTGTAGTGCCCACAGGAGGAATGACAGTTACACTGTGTAGAAATAATGTTTAAAGTGGGAAGATCTAAACCACCGTGTTTGATAGGTTGCTGTAGAAGGGATCTATGGATGCAGGTCAGTTTTCCATTCTACAAAATCTATGGACCAAGGCATCCAACTGTCTAAAATATTTATCAGATAGATATAATGGGAGAGCTTGAAAGATATAGACACTGTGGGAGGATGGTCATGTTGGCTGTCACTACTCTCCCTATCAAGGTCAAAGGAAGGGAGGACCATCTGTCACAGTGCTGTGCTAACTTAGTGATGAGGGGTCCATAACTGAAGGCCAGTAATTCCATGTGTTTGGGTGAGATATTAATTGCCAAATATTTAATCTTATGTACTACCTGGGCCCACAGAACATTGTTTATCAGTGACAGTCTATCTCTGTCACCCACTGGGAGAACTTCACATTTGGTCCAGTTTGTTTTATGGCCAGACAGAGAGGCATATTCCTCAAGTATGGCGTGTACATGGGGGAGGCCAACCTGAGAGTCCCTGAGGTATAGAAGGAGGTTGTCTGCAAAAAGAGCTAGCTAATGCTGTCCCTTGATCCCAAAACCCTCCACCTCCAAATGGCCCCATATGAGCACTGCCAGTGGCTCCAGTGATGCTACATATAGCAGGGTCAAGAGAGGGCAACCTTGGTCTGTCCACCTGTGTAGCATGAAGTTGGGGACAGGGATCTGTTGATCAAGATCTGGGAGGTGGGGTACGAACATAATGTGCTCATCAAATTAATTATTCCTGGTCCCAGGCCAAAGGTCCTGAGAGTTTCAAACTAATAACCCCATTCCACCAGGTCAAAGGTCTTTTCGGCATCTGATGCAAGGATCATTACTCCATGGGACGTACGGGTCTTGGCCCATGCATGGATGATACTCAGGGTTTTTCTAATGTGTTTACTTTGGCACCCCTGAAAAAATCTGCATTGATCTGTGTGGATCAGTCGGGGCAGGAGAGGTTCCAGTCTGGTTGCTACAATGCATGCTGGGATCTTATAGCTGAAGTCAGAGGTAAGATGAGGTGATAGGATATGCATTGGGATGGGTCTTTGCATGGTTTGAACAAAACACTGATGACCCCCCACGTGCAGGAAGGGGGGCAGGTGTCCATTGAGTGTCCCCTCTGTATACATCTCAAACAAAGGGTCTAAGAGCTTGGACATACATTTTTTATAAAAGTCAATTGGTAGTCCATCTGGACCTGGAGCTACTCCCCCAAGTCCCCTGATGGCTTTAACAACTTCCATTTTCCCCACCAGGAGGTCCAAAGATAATGCTGACTCAGCAGACACAGTTGGCAAGGATGTCCAATCCAAAAATTGTTTAGTTTGATGTTGAGAAGGGGACACTTCTGAAGTATATAGAGCCTTATAGAATGAGGTGAATGAGTCCCCAATAGATTTGGTGTCTCAAATAGTGTCCCCCTGTGGGTGTTTTAAGCTGTGAGTTGTGTGCTCAGCTTCCTTCTTTTTTAATTGCCAAGACAACAGTTTGCCTGCTCTATCCCCACCAAAATAATATCCTTCATTTTCAAGATCAGTTGCCGCTCAATTATGCGAGCTGCTAAGGGTATTGTATTTAATTTTATTTAACTTGAGTCTATTGTGTAGCCCAGAGTAGGCGAGCCATATGTGCCCTCTACAGATCCTTAATCTTTACCTCAAGGAAGTGCAAATCAGCCTTCTTGGATCTCTTTTATGGGCTGCTTGAGAGATAGTCTATCCCTTATGTAAGCCTTAAGGGCCTAACATCTCGCACCATGTGTCATGTCGTCTTTGTGTTATTAGCCAGGTAGTCCAGAATTGATCTTCAGATGTGGTCAGTGTACTTTTTGTCAGATGAGAGCCTAGGGTCCACTTTCAGTTGTCTGACAGTCATAGGCCCACTAGCTATCGTCACCTGGACACTTACCGGTGCTTGATCAGATATTAGTATAGATTTGTAGGAGGATTGCTGGACCCTGAGGGTGGCCATTTGTGAAATCAGCATCCAGTCAATATGGGCATAGGAGTGGTGTGCATTGGAGTAGAAACTAAATTCTCTCCCTGCAGGGTTTAAGTGATGCCATGTCTGTGAGGGCCTACAAGTCTTCTACTTCTCTGAGGGCAAGAGTGTTTTTTTCAGTGGCAGTGGAGCTGGGTTGGACCTATCCAGAGTTGTGTCAGTGACACAATTTAAATCTCCTCCCAGGAACCATTCCCCCCTGAATGATGTCATGTCAAGACGTAGTTTCCGATAGAAACCCGGGTCCTCAGTGTTTGGTCCATAGACATTCCCTAGTGCAATGTACTCTCCTGTGTTCAGCAGGAGCTGTGCTAGCACATCTCCCTCCGGTTGGTCTAAGGTTTGATCAACTGCCCTTGGAGCCTACTCAAGATCCAATATAACTGCCCCTAGCTCAGGAATTAAATGTAGCAGTCACCACATACTGCTCCAAGTATTCTCTAGTCTCTCCTGCTCATTGGAGACTAGGTGAGTCTCCTGGAGCAGTGCAACATCAGCTTTTAGTTGTTTTTTTTTTATTCTGGTAAATGCGCTCTTCCTCTTAACCATGTTTTTCAGCCCATTGAAGTTCCAAGTTATGGCTCACAAGGAGGACACCATATTAATCTTGATTCTTCCCAGCCTATGTAATCGATGAACATTGTACATTGTACATCTGTATACCTTTGGAGACCAATTAGTAATGAGAACAAACTATGTTGAAAAACTGTAAGAATAGAACATGTAACAGACATTAATAATTTCTTTTCTGATTTTACTCATGAACTTAACCTGCCAATTCTATGAACCCCTCTACCTTCTCCCCTCCTCCCTCCCCAAACCCCAGGTGTAATGCAGTGACCCCAAATGGCTATCTGCAACAAAAACAAATCAGAACAACGGGACCCAGGATGTGCACATTATACTGCCCTCCCTACCCCTTCTTTTTTGCAATGGTGCTAATCCAAAAGCAGAACGAGCATTGTACCATTAACTGTGGGATCCATAGATCCTAGAAGTGTAAAGTAAGTGGAAAATTGTACTATGTGGGCAATATATGGGAACCTCAGCCAAGGAACCCATCCAACACAATTGCAAGTAACTATGTTTACTGAAGCACTCTGCCCCCAATCAGTGCCCCCCCCCCCATGGGGGGCATGCAGAAGGCCCCCAGTGCATCAACAGCTTGAAATGGCCAAGGAGGAGCCATCTTGCCTCCAACCATTCAGTTGTATTACTGTCAGGTGTTTGCACAGCATAAGGCTCAATACCCCCCTTCCTGGTCCCCCTTTTTCTCCAACATGTTGTGATCTACATTTCACTCCTTCCCATCATCAGCTGCCTTTCTTCTTAAATTTCATCCAGTTGTCCCTGTCCACCCAGATTAAGTAGAGAAGAGTGGTGAAAACAACATTTATGGCAGTTTGTATGGTCACTTAAACGATGGGGCACAGCAGTCACAAGTCTGTCACCACCTGGTATCCTGATCGAGAGACAATTAAGGAATGTACACCTCACTGAGACCTGTGTTCCTAGACACAGTAGAGGTGTGCAGAGTTAACTGGTGCCAAACTGGTTTACCCATGCCGCAGCAACAGTCGGCATGGGGACATCTGACAGCGACAGCCGCTGTGCCGACTGTCGCCATTGCAGTGTCAGGGATGCCTCCATGTATTCATTAGGGGCTGCATCCTGAACCCCCCATGTGGGGGCTCCACCCTCCACATGCCCTGGTCTCTAGGATTCTAACTCTGAGTCAGAGGTGGACGGGGGGGGGGGGCAAACACCCAGCGAGACAGTCCTGATAGTCAACCAGACCACTACAACAACAGGTGGATTTTGTACATTTCCTGCGGCTGTGGTGGTCTTCATGATCTGGAAGTCACTGCAGCAATAGTATACGTGCCAAACTGTTAGGGTCACATCATACATAGTGTTCAGGAAGGTGGGATCCATGGTACAGACCTGTTTTTCACCCCTAGCCTGCAACATGTTGAGCAAGTGTGCCTCAGCTCGAGATTATGAGCTAGCAAGCACATCCCGATCTCCATCCACTGTCAGCCCTCAACAAAACACAAGGCAGAAAGAGAAATGCACAGTCCACTCCATTGATATGAATATAGACTTGTCAGTAGATTACAGCACAGCAAGTTAAAGTGACAGCTCCCCCGTGACTTGAAATTTAAAATGGTGGATACTGTAATGGAGGAGATTGTAAGTCTCTTGCTGGAGATGTCAGATGGAGGGGCATACGTCCCCGGTAGCAGAAAGGCACAAATGAGTTGGTCATTCTGGGGAGACTGTCACCCCAGTTGGCACAAACAGGACCCTCAAGATCTAATCAGGTGGGTGATCAGACAAGCAGGTGAATGGGCTGGACAGGTGGAAAACCGGCTGACGTAGTAGTAGTGGGGCTGGCCAGGAATTGGCCTTGAGGGTCGCAGCTCAGAGTGGGGACTAGTGTGTCAGGAGGCTGCCTTAGGACAGAGTACAATCAAATTATATGTTACCTCAGGCAGTAGAATTAATTTGACTGCATTCATGTCATGGTCCTTGTGCCTCTCATCAGATGCTGCAATCTTTTAGTCGAAGAATGCTTTAGTTGTCTGCGGTGATTCAAAAAACTTTGGAGGGCAACCTGGGCAACTGATGCTAAAGTGATTTGGGAATAAGTGTGCAAATTCCCAACCCTTCTGATAAAAGGCAGACTTCACTTCAGGAGCACTATTGATGGAGGGCCTGAAGGTCCTACTACAGTCCTGAACCACCTGCATGCGCCAGCCATTTCCCAGCACTATGGGGCCTTTAGCGTTGGCTGCATGAAGGATTTTTTTCCTTGTCTGTGTAGCATAAATATTTTATAAGAAAATGTCTGTCTGTCTCACCTGGTCTTGGATTCCGACCCACCCGATGCACTCTTTCAACCTCGCAAGCTCTCATACAGTCTGGCAGCTGCAGATGTTTTACCAGTCACAGATGCACCTCCGTTTCAGTGTAATTCTTTTCAGTCTCCTCTGGTAATCCAATAATGTGGATATTGGACCTCCAGGACCTGTTTTCCAGATCATCAGCCTTCCGCTGTAGATCCAAAATTTGTTTTTATTAACACATGTTCTTTGCTAGTCTGATTGTGCATGTTCTAGTAGTAGTAGTAAAATCTTTATTTTTATATAGGAGATAGATGGAATATTTACATCATTAGGACAATGTCCTATTTTTAAGATGTTCGTGTTAATTGATAGTTCAAAATAAAACACAATATAACATATTTGTTGATTTTACAAAGACCAATAAATATACATACAGACATTACTACATGAAATACTCACTGTCCCCAGATCCCCGCCAGTAAAGACACAGACAAGAATGTTTGTGGTTGCTGAGTTTGGCAAAAAGTTTACTGAAACTCCAGTTTCCACCTTTACAATAAATGATCACTCTCATTGTCCTTTACACACAGTTCAATCATATTGATAATACTTATACATATATACATCGTATCAATCACATTCTAGCTCTATTCATCCCTTCCACTTCTTCCTTTTTTCCTTTTGTCCCCCCAGACGTACATCGTGGGAGAAGCCCCATTGCTTTCTCTTTGTTGTCAAGGGTATGAGCGTACACACCGTGCCCCTGCCTCTATCCTATCACCATTTGTGCTTTGTTATGTTTTTTCCTGTCCTACTCTTCCTTTTTCCACTAGTCCACCTCCAACTTGCTATGGACGGTGGACTTCCCTCCCTCCCTCCTACCACTTCCCTTTCGCTTTTCCTTATCTATGTGCTGCATTAGCCAGTGTTCTTTGTCTTATCCACCACTCAATGGCATTAACCATTTCTTGGTTAAACAGTGCCAGCCCCAGGTCTGAGAGATGGACCCCGTCTCCCTGGAAATATTCATTTACCCCTTCCTGAATTGCGTGGTGAATTACCACTCCACCCTTGGCCTCGAATAACCTGCCCACCCATGCGTTCATCCTTTTCCTAGTCCTGTCCATACCTTTGTGGCTCTCCTCCTTGCGCCACACTCTCCGAGGGTTATATCTGACCAGGCCAATGCCACTTCAGGCCACCATTGTTTAATTGATTCCACATCCTTTAATGTGGTAAAATAAGTCCAGCCTTGGCTGTGTCCCCAAGTGGTAACACCTAGGTGTATGATGATAAGATCTGGTCTCCCATGGACATTCCTGACCTACCTCAGTTCCAGCAGTAGCTGCACCCACTTCATCCCCCTTTGATCTTTCCATCTCAACCAGATGGCATCACTATTCAGGTACAACCGCTTGCCCCCTTGTCTCCTGGCTGTCCATTTCTCCACTCAGTGGATAAAAGAATGACCACAAATCCATGTGTCTAGCCTCTTGGTTTTGCCTGCATATGAAAAAACATACTTTGTTAGACAATGCATGTCTCCCCCCCCTACCCCCACCCATACATGCTATGGAAACAAAGAGAAACAACGTTATTGTGGAACCTTGCATATGTATTTCTTACAACATTCAGACTTCCACCTTCCCTTTTCCATGATTGAACCTGCTGTGCCTCCATGCAGCCAACACTGATGCTGCCCCAATCCTGAATGAATGTGAAGAATAACCTTCAAGGGTTCACCCAAAATCTAAGGCCCTTGCAGCACTGCCATCACCTGATAACTGGTGACTGGCTTCCCATTACCATGAACGAATAGATTGGACCATTCCCCGTAGGCCACCCCGCTGCGTGCACTGTAAGGCCGCCCACCGGCAAATGGTTGCGTTGCTATTCCTCCATAAGCATACTCAGTCACGCTGTCCCTGTTGGTCTGTTTTGATCATCTCACCTTTATTACCAGTGCCGCCGTGCCCCCTCTGTTCTCCCATTGCAGTCCCCCCTCCCTTGTTCTTCCTGCCTTGCCCCACTACCTCCACTTAACCTGAAAGCCCGCCACACATAGTCAGATACAGGGTCTGAAACAACAACGCCTCACTACCTGAGCTAGCTATGTGGTGCAGTACCCCCATAGCCTTGCCAGCAGTCTTTCACCTATTGGTTTCCTAATGTTTTGTTTCTTGTCTGTCCCCGGTCCAACCCTGCATTTTCTTTGAGTCAGGTTGCTTTTGTGGGGTCTTCCCACACTTTTAAGTTACATACTTGTCCTATGGCTGCCAAATGCACCCCCATAGTGGCATGTGCCCCACCCTGTTGCCACCCCTTCACTATAAATCTGGCCCCCTGCTCCTCTGTGTTACTGCACCACTTACCTGTCCGCTGTATTGTTCCTGAAATTTTGAAATGCCCTCCATGAAGTCTCATAAGCTCTAAGGGTCCTTGGGGCCCAGGAGTTCCAGAACAATATTTCTGCTCCCCCGATCCAATTGCCCATGCACACATTGGAATGGAAGTCCCCTCGGCCTCTGCTCTGGGTGCAACGGTCTGGAATTTGTCCATCTGCAAGTGGGAGAGGCAGTCAGCTATCACATTTTCCACTCCATTAATGTGTTTAGCCCTGAATGACATATTCAGAGTTAACCCTAAACACACCATCATCCTTAAGACCCTCGTTACTATCTCTGACCTGGTCTGCTTTTTGTTCAGCACCTCCACTACTGCCTGATTATCACTCCAAAACATGACCTGTCTGTTCCTAAACTCCCTACCCCAGACAACCATTGCCACCCATATGGGAAATATTTCTAGGAACGTGATGTCCTTTGTCACCTTCATTTTAACCCATTCTTCGGGCCATGGTTCTGCGAACCACTTAACCTGGAAGTACCCCCCCCATTCCAACTCCACTTGCTGCATCTGTGTAAAGCTGAAGGTCTGTGTTGTAAAACCAATCATCCTGCCAAAATGTCTGCCCATTATATGCCTGCAGAAAGTGCTCCCAAAGCGTCATGTCTTCTCTGGTTCCTTTATTTAGGTCTATCCAGTGATGGGGCTGCTTTGCCCCTCTCATTGCCCATGCAAGCCGCCGTGTAAATGTGCATCCCGGTGCAATGGTCCTACATGCGAAGTTCAAATGCCCCATTAGCCGCTATGCCTGTTGGACTTGTATCCTCCTGCCATTGCCAACCTGCCTTAACAACACCTGTAGTTTTCATGACCTTCTACTCTGGTAAACGGTAAAGCTCTTGTACTGTGTCCAATTCTAAACCCAAAAACTCTATCTTCTGGAGTGGTCCCTTTGTTTTGTCTTTCGCTAACGGCACCCCCACCTCCTGACATAAGGCCTTGAAGTCACCCAGCATCTTCACCATCTCCTGTCTGCCTTCCCCTATGAACAAGAAGTCATGGAGGTAATGCACCACTGTCCGGTATCCAAACCGCCTCTGAAACAGCCACTGCAACCAGGTACTAAACATCTCAAATGTGGCGCATGCTATTGAGCACCCCGTAGGCATGGCCTTGTCAAAGTAGTACCCCCACCCCGTCTAGCTGAAAACCTAAAAAGGTCCCAATCCACTGCCCATACCGGTAGTAGCCGGAATGTGGATTCTATATCTGTCTTGGCCAGCCATGCCTCCTACTTAGTCCTAATAAGTCGCACTGCCTCTTCCAACGTGGCATAGGCAACCCTACTGTCTTCTTCCCCTATGGCATAGTTAACAGAGTCCCCTTCCGAGTATGAAAGATGGTGCGTCACCCTCTACTCACCTGGCTGTTTTTTTGGGACCAAACCCAATAGAGATACCATAGGTTTGGCAGTGGGGGGTGATTCGAACAGGCCTTGCACCCATCCCGCTGCTACTTCCTTTTAAATTAAATGTGCTAGCATTGCACTTTTCCCTTGCGTAGACTTGAGGTTCTTTGCTCTTGTCCCCTTATGAAAACCCCGATACTTTACACTAAATCCTAAACGAAAACCTGTCCTCAGCTCCTTGGCTGCCACCTGGTTGGGGTAGCCCACCAAACCCTCCTAAATTGCAGCCACCCTCTGCACCAACATAAACTTGTCCCTAAAAACCTCCATTGTCCTGATAGAGGGTCTGGTAGGAGTGTCCCCTCCCTCCTCCACTTGTCCGGCCTCTGTTTCCCTTCCCCCACTGTAGGCCCCGGAATGCACCCTGGTTGGCCCGAAAGGGCTGTTGGTGCCCATGCTCCTGTCCCCCAGCACTCTTTTCCCAGTTGTATCTGCACTTTGTCGCTGGATGGTGCACCCCACATTTTGAGCAGACATGTCGGAATCAGCAATTAGGCCATGAACAAAATGCCCGACTGTACCCCCAACATGCCTTCAACACTGTTCCCCCCTCTCCTTTCTCCTTCGGCCTCCTTGTCTGTTGGTTCAATATAAATTTCTAGCCAAAGATCTATCTGCTGCGCATCCCATTTTACATCCCCAAAATGTGCCATCCTCTTTCTGAATTTTTCGTTGTATCTCAGCCAACTACGCCCCCCTTTTTTGCACGCATTCTTGATGATTAGGAAGGAGGTCATGACTGTGAAATAAGTAAAGCCTGTGGACCAGTTGTCCCAGGTCTTCCCTTTGCCTGCCTTGTCCTCTTCTCTCTTGCCTAACAGCACCACTGTCGCCGTCATATCATTCTTCTCGAAGCTGTCCCTTTCCTCAAACTTGTCTATGTTGTCCACATTCGCTAAAGCGAATATGTCAACATATTCCCCTTTCCGTATTTTCTCCTTTATGGCTGCCGGGACATGATCAGCTAGCCTGACCCCTGGTGCTCCCACTTCCCTACTGGGCGTGGGCCCCACCCTGCACCTCGCCTGTCCCTGCCCCTTTTATTTCACCTAATGCTTTCTCCAATTGCCGCAGCCATTCTCCTCCATGCATTTTAGCATCTGCTCCACATATTCCTTTACACTGCTTTCAAGGGTAACCACTGGATTACCATGGGCTTGGTTGCAAGACACTGGGTCCCAGTGTGGGATCTCCCGGTGTTGGTGTAGGTCCTGGCACTAGTGGTGGGAACAGAGGGTGAGGGGCACTAGGCGCGGTGTGGGGCAGAAGGCAGGAGGAGGTTCTGGTACTGTGTTATTTGGAGGTAGATCTTGAGCATCTCCAGTGCTGGCACCAGCTCCTCGGCCCAGGCTCCGGCACCCGTGGTCACTTTGGTGCCCTCTTTTCCTTTCCCTGTCTCTTCACCTGCCTCCCCTTCCTCTTAGTACCTTGCTTAACCCCGTCTGGTTCCTCCACCTCCAATAGCCGGTTGGCCTTTTCCACCAAGTCGATGACTGCTCAATAACACTCCTCCTTGTTAGGCTTCCCTCTCTTTGGTGCCATCTTCTCATATACCTACTAACAGAAAAAAGACACGTCATCACCATCACCATCACCATCATTTTCTTTTTTTTTTGTTCATTTGCCCCCCCTTGGACCCTTCCCCTTGTTGTCTCGTGATTCCCTTTGTATTCCCCTGCCCTTTTTGTTATCCCCCTTGTCCCAGTTTCATTTCCGGCATCTCTTTGTGCCTACCACACCCATGCATTGTGAACCCCCGCCTGAAGCAGGGACTGTGTCCCCCGCCTGCAGTTCCCCTTCACCCGCCTGCAGTTGCAGTTGTCCCTGATATGAGGCAGACTTCACTAACCTGGAAACAACCATAGGTAAACATAAGGCATACCAGCACCTGCTAAAGAGGAATAATTAATGGGTCAGCAGCTAAACCAGGAACCATAAAGGTGCACAACCAGCGAGTGTAATTTTGAATAATACTAACAGGCAAAAGAAGCAAAACTGATTTAACAAACCAGAAATCAAGACCATGATGATCTGAATAAACATTTTCTGGCTATATGTCCCTATGCCAAAAGACGGGTGTACCCTCCTCTGTAATTCCTCCACTGTGAGACCGAGTTACACTGTAAAAAATGAAGCTTCTCTTTAAATCCCCTTTTTATTCTGTCTGTGTCACTGTAACTACCTTTTATTTCTTGTTCTTTGTACCCCAAGCATCATGAGGTCTGTGCCCCCCTAGGCCTTCTACCCCGTGGTGATGATGTCAGATGCCATCCCACGCAGTAGGCCCAGGCTTCTTGCTCGTCCTGCTCGCTCTCCCCTCTCATGTTTCCCTAGATACCTCTCTCTTCCTTTGTCATTTCCCTACTAGTAGCAGCTCATTCTCTAGTTCCTGATCGTCAGTCTCTTCTGTCACTCTACAGTCACCCCAGGTGCCCGCGCTTAGATACGGGTCCCAAATTCTCCTCACCCTTCTCACATAGCCACCTTGACTGCTACTCCCAACCATGTGCCTCCACTTGCTCCCCTACCAGCAACCTCACGGGAACTGCTGGCTGCCCCACCTCTCTCGCGAAAACCTGTCTCATCTTGTGCTTTCACCATCCTGCTCCTGGGCTCTCGAGTGACCATCAGCTGCCACATCTCCCACATGCTAGACCTAAACCCCACCGAGAAACTCCCCACTGATTCCCTAACGCTATGCATCTGCTGCACATGCTGTCTTTCCCCTTGTTAAATCGGTTAAACAAGTCCTGTCTGTATATACTCCAAGGAAGACCTCACCCGCTTTTCAAACTCTTTGTTCCACCTCCATGCAATATTGGGAAACAATCCCATCTGCTACCTTACCACTGTGTAGTCCTGATTCCACCCTTTACAGGTCTTCTTTCACATGGGTTGGCTTTTTTTTACAATACTGACTGTTGCTGGAATTTATTTAACTTTATCCACCCCTTTGCTGTACAAAACAATATATATATATATAGATTTTTAACTCCAAATGTCTACAAAATAAAAAGCCCATGGGCTGAAATCCTGCCAAACTGCTGTGCTTCCAAATTGAAATTCTTTGAGCAAATTGCAACCTCCTGCTCCTGTGTAACCCTTTTTCAGCCATCTTCTAGCTTGGACCATTGCCCAGTCCTACCAATCCCTGGCTGCTAACCTCCATTCCCACCTCTCTCCTTCCCATGCCTACCTTTGACCTCACTGCAGATAATCCTCCTCCTTCTTCTTTGGTGCTCTGCTCTTTCTTCTTCTCTGCTTACCCCTCCCCTGAGCCTCCACTACTTCCTGCCTGAATCTTGGGACAATGTGTTCTGCCCTTTAAGAGGGGTAGCCCTCTTTATGCACTAAAAAAGGATTGAGCACATTTACAAATGCCGAAAAACTTTTACATTAATCAATCACATCTTAGGCGTCGTCAAGATTTACTAACCATAGCATTTACATTGCACACTTAGTTCTACTTTTAAATCATTTACAAAGGATTTTATATCTCCTGAAACTTTATTCTCAACAGAACCTATAGAGTTCCATATTAAATTTACAATTATGGGAAATCTCAGATTATTAAATTTATTTTTAAATCTTGGAAACATGAACTTCCTCAAGATCATTGGTCTTGAGTTTAATTGATGTGACTTTTTTTCCAATTTGGAATCCAAATAGAAAGGTTTATTTGCATGTACTACCAGTCTCGTCTCTGCTTCAGTAATCCTTGAAGAGTGAGCTTTGATAGTTTCTGTGAGACCTGTCACAATAGATTGCAGGCGTGTAGTTTGCTCTGTGACATTTTCGAAACCAGCCTTCATATCATTTTGTAGAATAGCGAGCATAGTGGGCATTCCTGACAGAGATCTCTCTAGTTTGGTCATTTCACTGTCGTTTTTGAGGTTTGATCTTGGCGGGCCATCAATTGCCTCGTGGTCTGATGGTAGAACAGGCTGTAGGCTTTTTGCTTCGAAATGTATTTTTGTCCACCTAGTTTTTGGAGCATTCATTGGTAGAGGTCCTCAATTAGCCTTCTGTTTGGTTTCAGTAGTATTATTAGCCTCTGCAGAATGTTTTCCAACAGTTTAGTTTTTGCTTGATCTGCTCAGCCTCAAAGAGCACTTACCATCTTACCCTTTGGCCACACCCCCTTTTGCTTGCTTGTTGAATTATGTTATTTTTTTGTAATTAATAAAGTATAGTAATTAAAAAAAAAGAAACCTGGAAACTTGGCACTCACCCTTTGTGGAAGTTTACATTCACTGTAAGACACGCCTGTAATGCATACTCTTACTAGTAAGAAGTGCACAGTAAATTGCTGGCTTAAGTACTGCAATGCAAATGTTCCCTTATTGATGTTCAAATGTGCATAAATCAATACAAACATGGAAGGACGTAATCCCCTGTGCAACACCAGATGTTTCATGTCTGATTGACACTTTTTATAGGCCATTTTTAGTCACTATTTCCTTGTTCTGCCTTGGTTGTTAAAAAAGTGACTGGCATCTCATCATGCTTAACAAAGTGAGTCTGCATAATTTACAGGCTTCCTGCAAATATACTCTTACATATCGCTTTGCACTCTGGACATGTCCCTTGCAGTGGGGCAGTTTAATATGTTCCTAAAGAGTTAGAAATTTTGAGCATAGGCTTACAATTATCAATAGATATCACAGAAATAAACTGCTGATGGAGGATGCAGTCATACTAAGGATCATACTAAGGAAGGAGAAGGTGCAAGGAGGCTTCTTGCCTATATTTTTACCTATAAATTATTAATTATAGTATTAAAAATAAACCCAAAGACAATGAGATTCATTAGGCATTGTTTAAATTCATCTTTTGTTTTACTCACAATTATCTCAATGGGGAATGTATTCCAGGACTTTATGATTCTTTGAGTAAAGAAGTTTTTTTCAAGGTACAAAATTGAACCTTTTCCTACTAAACTGCAATGGGTGGCCTCTGGTGTAGTGAGGGATGCTTTTAAATTCAAAACCTAGTACAGATATTAAATATGGGTCCTGAGTGAGGGCAAACATAAAAATAAGATCTACTCTGAGATGAGTTTCCAGGGGCATTAGATTAAGTAGTTGATGTCTATTTTCATAGTGCTCATTATACAATTCAGATATATGTTTAGTATATTTCCTGTAGACTTTTTCCAGTAATGATAATTCAGATTTTTTTATATAAAGACCACAGTTGGGCGGCGTATTCTAGGTGTGGTCTTACATGAGCCCTATACAGTGGTAACATTAAATTGTTATCCCTTGACTTGATATTTCTTTTTATGGACCAAATTACACAGTTGGCTTTCTTAATGGCTTCATGTACCTGTTTTGAGTGTCCAAAATATTCAGAGATGTATACTCCCAGATCTCTTTCATCAGTGGTTGTGCTTGGATTACAATCACAAATGGAGTAATCTGTCAAGAGTTACGATGACAAAGGCACACAACTTTACACTTGTTAATGTTTATTTTCATGCCCCACTGTATTACCCTTTGAATATTTTATTAAGGTTATAATGTATGGTAGAATGCTGTTACATATAAAATTCTATACAAGCTCAAAAGTTGTTATGCTGCAGTAGCTTGTTGTTATGCTGCACCAGTACGTAGCTACTGCAGCATAACAGATTAGAATGTTTTCAGAAAAGCTCAGTGTGACTGCTCATAGTTCAAATTTAAATACTAAAGCAGTGTTTTAAAAGCATACACACACATTAAAATAATTAATTACCTTGCAGGCAGGCATCAGAAAAACTGTAATGAGGACACCGACTAATTCTAACGTAAGTACATGAACTCCTGTGACCCCTGCACTAACAAAATCACTTCCTTTGAACTTTGACTCCAACTGTCCCTCTCATTTGTCTCCTAGCAGGTGACGTCTTCAGCTCCAGAGGTCATGGCAGCACGTCGACTCATCTTCACCGCAATAGATTAATTTAAAGATAAAATGTCTAAGTAAAAAAAAAAACCAGTAAAAATATTGTATTGTTTTTTTTTTTTTTCAATTGTCACTAGCGATGTCGATTCTTGCTGTGCACACCAAATGTAAGTAAACATTTTATTAACAAACTGTACCGGCTGATTGTTTCTCTCTACAGGGTACAGGGTACAGGGTAACTGCATATGTAACAAGATTTCAGACTTGAAATACATTAGATAGGTGACCATACACTATAAAAGACAATGTATGGTCCTCTATCCATAACAAGTTTGAAAACTCTTCTCGAGGTCGTATGGTGACTAAACCTCTAGAGCTTCGCTCTCGAGGTTCCAAACGTCACCATGATGACCTCTTGAAGAGTATACAAACTTGTTATGGATAGAGGACCATACATTATCCTCTATATTTTGGATGACTTGGGTTTATTCAATGGTACTGCAGGGGCCTCCTAATTTTACATCATCAGCATATTTTGTTGTATATGAAAGACAAGTGTTAGTTAAATCAGATATGAACACTTGAAATAAACAGGGGCCCAGTACAGAGCCCTGTGGGACAGCACTACTAACTGTACCTACTTCAGATAATTTTCCTGTTATTAGAACTCTCTCTGTTTGATTGCTGAGTCAGTTTTCAATTCAGTTTACAATATTGTTTGTAATATTTGTTTTGTGTAGTTTGAATACTAGGGTTTTATGCAGCATAACATTGAAAACTTTACTAAAGTCAGTGAATATTATATCAAAAGGTATTCAGTTATCTAGCTTGGAACTGACCTGTTCGTAAAAACACATACGGTTAGTAAGGCAGTCCCTTCCTTTTTTAAACTTGTGTTATTCAGGATCTAGTGTATCTAGAACTTGAGTAATGTTATCCATAATTAAGCTTTTGAGCAGTTTACAAATAGATGAGGTGAGGCTGGTGGGTCTATAATTCTCCTAGTGCTCCAAGTAAATCAGTAAAATCATCAGAAACATGAAAACCCAGTCCTTATCACTAACATCAGATATGAAACACCAGGTGGTGTGCAGGGGACTCCTGCCTTCCATAGCTGTATGGATGTATGCACATTTGCACTTCAACAAATTAAAATGTTGCACTGCCCCACAGCTTGTTGTGTGCTTTTTACCAGCAGGAGAGAGTATCCGCAACCCAACTGTGACTGTGCAATGAATGTAGACCTGTAAAGAACAAGTGAGAGATGGGTTTTTCATGTTTATGACTGTGTCTGCACCTCCATCATTGATCCTCCCAGGCCCAATACTGCTATATTTGGAGCAGCTAGGTTGCTGCCAGGGCTCACTGGAGTTCCTGGGAGATCAGTCTCTGAACCAGCAGTGGAGTTGTTGATGTGGTCTTTCACTCAGGACATTGTAGAGCTACCACTACTGTCTCAATACAATCCACCACAGTTACTGCCACTGTGTCAGTGACTGATTAGTCATGACCACCCTTGTAATTCCATAATGTGAGAGACTCCTACTCACATGTTTGTGGAAAGGGAGCAATCACAGAAATTCAAATCCCACAGTCTTGGAAAAATCATACCAGTCTGCAGCACACGTACAACCAAAGATGAGAGAGTAATTGGTTGACTTTCCACTCTCATGGTAGTCAAGCAAGACTTCTGCTACCATTCCATATCTACCGTACCTGTGGCCACCCCAGAGATCTATAGCCCTAACACCAGCAATATTTAGTGCAGTTATTTTGCTGCCATGTCCCAGAAATGTACTTGGCAAAGTCATTTCTACATCCACCAGAGGGGAAATAGGGTGTCAGTGTCCATGAACAACTGATTGCCAGCATTATTATTATTATTATTATTATTGTGTCACTCAGGGAATAACATGAAAGAGAGTATAGCTAGTATAGTGTTTTGCTTATGCAACTGTGTTAGTTTGGTTTTGGCCATTCGCACTCTCTATTCCAGAGGAATTACCACCCTGTAGGGGTATGAAAGGTGAGGAATGCTCAGAGAGGGTTCCACCCCTAGAGGTGCCATAGGATGATTCCTGTGACTAAAGGTACCTTAGAAATCCCCCTAAGGAGAGAGCGCTGCTGCTGGAGGAGGAGGGGAGGATAGTGGGGCAAAGAAAAAAATGCTTCACAATGAGGCTGAGATAAATTGCATATATAGCTCAGGAAGTGGGAGTGACTGGCTGCTTGGCCACTGAACTCCAGGCAAAGACTTTCCAATTTACTGACCTATGCAGCCAGTATAGTGCTATGCTTATGCAACTGTGTTAGTTTGGTTTTGGCCATTTGCACTCTCTATTCCAGAGGAATTACAAAAGGCAAGGAACCCTCGGAGAGGGTTCTACCCCTAGAGGTTAATGGACGATTCCATGACTAAAGGTACCTTTAGGAATCTCAAAAGAAATGTAGTATAATCATCCCCAAAGAAGGAGGCAACATGACGATATGAGCAAGCAGTAACTGTGACATAGGAGCAGTAACTGTAATGTAGTAGTAGAGGCATAGGCAGTTTGATAATGCAATGAGATGCTGAGTTGGATAATGTAATGAATACTCAGGCTTGTGTAGCATGATACTGATGGTTTGTGTTGAGATTAGTGGATCCTCTAAGGAGAGAGAGAATGGCAGAACATCCTCCAACTCCATCCAACAGCAGAACCTACCCAAAGAAATTAGGGGAAACAGCTAGCTAACTAAGTGTTATGACCTGAGGCAATGGAGTAGAGAAAAACTCATATGAGGAGGAAATCTCTGGGGATCCAAAGCCTAGGTCTCCTTCCCTCCAGGCTTGGGATAGTTTATTTCATGATGGCTCTGCAGCTGCAGTTTGGAAAACCCAAGTAAAAGAGGTGGAAAATATTCCAATGTGAAGGAAGGCTCTCATTCAAACAATCTATCAGGAATGCCATGAAAGGTTGAGAGAAAACTATGCAACAATATGTGCATCCAAGGTGCAAGAGGAGAGCAACAACTGCTGAGGCACTCACCTGGCCTACCCACCCTAAATCAAACCAGGTGAACCAGAGGCAGTCTTAGGGAGAATGCGGTGAAGGTGCCTTTCTAGGGAAACCACTGAAGTCAATGGCCAACCATTTTAGTGGAACACTAGAGCCAAAGGAGATCATCATAACCACCCTTCACCATTAGTCTTAAATTCAACACCAGGAGCTGCTGTCACATAGCAGGCAGCTAAAGGCAAGCCTGCAGTGAGGACATTCCCAGTTATGTGACAGTTGAGAAGGATCCCACCCCAAGTTGGACACGCTTGAGATGTGGACTAAATGCAGAGCAAAACCGTTGGCTGCAGGAACCCTATGCCAGAATAGAATGGCTGGCATGCCCCAGAAATTGATTGAGAGCTGAAAAGCTGGTGAGCTGAATGAGCATGGTATGCTAAGATCATAATGAGCATTGAGTGCTGAGACCTTGTAAGGTCAAATGCAGATTAAGTGCCGCAGAATCCTAGAGGCTGAAGCAGAGGGATGGCAGAAGGCATGAAGCAATGGTTTGCATAAGCAAGGAGCAACAGTTGCAATGAGCAATGATAGCATAAGTAAGCGTGGACCAGTATGTAGGTCATGAAGCAGGTGTCAGTGTAGTTCAGTTGGTAGTACATCCACCTGTAGACCAGAAGGTCATGGGTTCTCATCCCACACCGGGATTGGACTTGCACCTAAAAATTGCTGGCATCTGAGTGCAGTATTGGGGGGTGCTGTAGTGCTGGGATGTGCCGTCCTTCAGATGAGACATTAAACCGAGGTCCCTTCTGCCCATCCAGGTGTTGTCCTGGTGGGTGTCCAGGTGGAAGTAAAAGAACCCAGGACACTTTTTGCAAAGAGTAGGGAACATTCCCAGTGTCTGGTCAACGTTCCCCTTCCCATAAACCAGTTCATGTAATTATCCAGGCTTTGTGTGGGTGATGATGTGAGATATGGCCGCCACCACACATTCAGTCACTTCACTACCAGTCTAGCATTGCTTGTAAAGTGCTTTGGATGTATGAAAAGTGCTATATAAATTCTTCAGTAGTAGTGATAGGTGGACCTGCACAGAGGTCTGCATAACATACTGTATAGCAATAAAACAGCACTAAATTGGGGGCAAGCCAGCCAGACATGAATAGCCAAATCAAGGTGACAAATGCTCTGAGGATTTTTCAGCGAGGCAGATTTAATAATAAAGCTATATTAACAGCCTCAGGAGGAGCTTAGTAGGCTGACCTTGGAGTTGTAACTGCAAAAAACAGGGAAACAATGCCTGAAGGCACATGTAGCCAGGCAGTGCAATGAAAATGCAAGTAGAATGAGAGCAGGAATAAGCCACACAGCTAGGATCAGAGTAAACTGTGTCAGGTGAAAATAATTGAGTATGCAACATGGAGCAGCTGTGGTTGAGCTGAAACACACAGGTAATGACTGCAGGTTGCATTGCAGTAGTTTGAGTGTTGTGAGCAGTGTAAAACACAAGCACTGGGTACAATAGTAATTGGAGTAAACAGTAGCATTGGCTGCAGTTGTAGGTAACTGAAAGCAGTAGTAGTATAAGCTCTGAGTAGCAGTATGCTAGGAGCTTAGAAACAAATTCCCCCCAAAAAAAGACAAAATCCAAACACAGCAAAACAGAAACAGGGAACAAGGCCCCCCAAAAAAGAGACACAAACCACAGGGAAGCACACAGCTGGAGGAAAAATACAAACCAGAAGCAGGAAAACAAACACCAACGTCCAGCAGAGACACACAGAAACAGCAGGTATGGGGGAGTGTAGGCCCCAACCAGCTCAGAGGACAAACCAACAGAGCCGCCGGATGCCAAGAAAAACGGCTTCACAATGAGGCTGAGAGGAACTGCTTATATAGCTCAGGAAGTGGGAGCGGCTGGCTGCTTGGCTACTGAGCGTTGTGAGCAATAGCCTTTCCAATTAATATTAATAATGCATTGATTTTGATGCATGTTTTATCAACACAATTTCTGAAGAATGCTACATATAACATTATGCTGAAATAGGAAATTATTTCTTTTTATGTCAGTAAGAATTAAAACTATATATACAGTATATATATTTAACTTTTCTGATGTCTGTACATCCAGCTGGCACGCATGTGCATGCACCACTAAATGTCACCTGTAAGATGACTGAAGAGAAATCAGTCGATTGTCCACTTTGATCAGAAATGGAGGAAGACCAAAACGTTCTCACAAACAGTCAGACAAGTTCCAAAAATATTGCACAGCACACCATGCTCCAACTCATTAAAAGGAATTATATTGATCATCAAGTATTGTTGAAGTAATACCTAAAATGGAGGATAAAATGACAACAAATTGAAAATGAGATCCCTTCTATGGGACCATGCACATAATGTCACAACTTTTACAGTTCTCATTAGACATGATATATTAATACATAGATCTCAGACTGAAAGTGAGAAACAGGAAGACTAGAGTAGACAGAAGTCTAAAAAAATACATATTGCAAACTCTTTGAACCTTAACATGCCATGCAGTCACGAAATGAAGGACCGAGTTGTTTTTCAGCACATCTGTTTTAAAAAGCTGTAGCCAAGTAGTTTTTTTATGTTTTGCCTTTTGTTGCAAATTCTCTACACATTTTTAATTAAACAATACAGCTATTGCATTTACAGCTGGGTCTGGTACAAAATATCAACTCCCAATTTCTCGACACTCACTATATAGTCACCGCAATACTGACACGTTCACAAGATCATCACGATAAAGAACAAAAACGAATGACCGACAGCTTGAGATTGAAGAAGTAGTTAGCAATTACAGACAGCACAGTAGCAGATTGCTGACTTCACAGGATCATATACGAGCACATTTAAGCATACCTAAGCAGTAAGCAGGATCTTAAAGTATGCAGCATGGGAAGACAAACTAAACGACATAATCAAGGAGAAAGAAATTCGTTCTCCAAGGAGTTTCTAAGAGGAATTGTGCACAGTCTTGTACTGTGATGCACAGATGACACAACATGGACGGTGGCATTTTTTTAAAACACTTCAATAAAGAAAGTGTCTTTAAAATTCCATGTCTTCACCATGGCTGTCAGAAATATGCTGCTGTTGGAAAGCTGCACATGTTTAAAAAGCAGCATTAGTTCAGCAGTGTACAACATGACATGCTAATACCCGTGATCTCCAGTTGCAGTTTTGATTTCTTATTATTTTATCCTGCTTACTGCTTAAGTGTGCTTAAAATGAGCTAACTTATTCTTCAGTCTCTGGAAACTCCAGTTGCAGTTTACTTTCTTGTTTGCTTGCAGTCTTCTTAGGATGTCGGTATTTATGACGGCGATATGATAAGCGCGTCAGTATTTAGACGTTGGTTGAATTAGTGTTGACCTTTTAATAGTCAATCTTTTGTACTGCTCCCTTTCCAGCTGGAATCTGCAGGGCTGATTCCAGGACAAATGTTGTAACTCGCAGGTGTATGCAAGTTGCGACATTTGCTGCTATGCCAGAGACTCTGCAATGTATTCTAAGAGTGTCAGGGTCCTAGCACTTATAACCTGTGATATGCAGCAGGCATATGCTAATGCCATGGGCAGGGTGCAATAGCCCTGCATGCTGCAAGTCATAGCCCACTGCAAACTGCCCCTGGAGACCCCCAACCCGGAACACCATGGCAAGCACCAGGGAGTATGGAGGGGCTAGACAGGTGGCACAGGCATCCAAGGGGGCACTAGCAAGAACAGACCCCAGGGTTCCCAACATTCGGGGGATGGGGGCATGGCCATGTTTGGGGGCACAGGGAACACAGCGGGACCTTTGCCGCAGTGCAGCAGAGTGGGTATCCATCGTTTGGCACTGACAGATGTCACTTACACCATCTCTATGCTGGTGCAACTCCGCTGCACCAATGCAGCTCCTGTAATAGTGTAAATGGTTTACCGCAGCCTCCCTTTTGGAATAGGGTGCAGTTACTGCCATAGCCCACCCTTGCACCATGGAATTGTGGGTTGAAGTGTAGTGGGTGGTGTACCCCACATTTGGCACAACCGCAAACAACATGGTGCAAAGTGCTGATAATCACACATGGCATATCACATGGTACAGAGATAGGTTGCACCATGGGGTTTAGTGTAACCAACATCCGCCTCGTAAGTCATCCTGGAATTGGCCCGGGTCTTGTTTGCCTTATTCTGATAGCCATGTAGCCAGTGTTGGGTGAATTACTTTTTCCATTACTTTCTATTACTTTTGGAAACTTGTTCCAAAAGCTCTGTCTGATCATTGCAAGGATAGAAAGTACTGGAAAAATGTACTTACAAGTTACAATTACTTATGTCTTTTTATACAAAAGATAAATGCAACTGTAACTGATTACATTTATTTGAAAGTAACTAGTAACTAATCTATTACTTTCAAAAAATGTAATATATTATATTTATTATTTTGTATTTATTTTTGCATAAAAGAAATAAGAAACTATAATTGTAAGGTGTATTACTTTCTCTAGTACTTCTTCATCTTTTCTAGTGACTGCACAGAGCTCCTAAAATTAGTTTCTAAACATAATAGAGTAATAGAAAAAGTAACTACCCATCACTGCATGTAACAACAGACAAACATCTAAAAAACCTTGTCCCAATGAAAATAATACACTAATATATCGGAAAATGCTAAACAGAAGCTGATTATGTTGAGGCTGTGAAGTATAGTTGTTAGAATTCATAACAGTGAACTTGGAGACTCAGGTTTGAATACCATCACTACCACCTACTTACTGTTTGTCTTCAGTCACTTAACATTCTTATAATTAACCTTATGTCTGTCTGTCTCTCTGTCTCTTTCTATGTCTTTTTCCTTTTCTCACTCTTTCTCCTTTTTCATGTACTGTGTCTGTACTTAACATTTTCTTGTACCTGTCTTATGCCTGCTTGGGGCCCACCACTGTTTCCACCCCCACCATCTTTGCTGAGAGCTGTTCTAGGCATCCACCACTTATTCAGTGAAGAAGTACTTCCAGACATCTCTCTTAAATTTGCCCCCTTCCAGCCAGCCCGGGGGAGCAGAAGGCTGAAGCACTAGACTCCTTGCCTCTCATCAAACCTGCAACCTGGATTTAGGAATGGACTCATATCATCGGGGATCCAGCACCAGGAGGGAGGGAGGTGAGAGCAGGAGTTAGCAGCCATAGGGCAGCTCTCTCTCTTGGGGTGGTCATCACCCCACCCTCAATTCTGCTGCCACTAGGTGGAGGTCTGGTGGCTAGCGTGGGTGGGAGGGATGGCAAGCTGTGGAGGGTGTCTCAGGTTGTGGCATATGGATGCCTCCACATGTGCATACCTGGCCAAGAACAGGAACAGGTGAAAATTGGGAAAAAACAAAAAATGTATATATGTGTATATATATATATATATATATATATATATGTATAAATAAATTTGCCCCCTTCCAGCTTCATTGCATGTCCCCTTGTTCTTGTGCATCATTCACATAGGACTCATTATGGGAACAATCCATTTTAAGATGAGCATTATCTCCACAATTATTTTATTAGGAAAAAGGGTTTAAGTCTATAATATCATCCAACCCTCTTGGATAGATGGTACTGAGGTGGAAGCTCCACCTGGTCTCTCTTTGTAGGATTCGGTCTTGGAGGCAGTCCCGTTCCCTTTCCCTGATGGACATGCAGTCAATGCCCATAAATCTGAGTGCTGAAGGCTTGAATAATTTTTTTTAGTAATGTTGGCACCTAGAGCCTTTGTGTATAGCACCAAAAGGTGGTGGCAAAACTGAATGACAGAGTGCTTCCACTCCCGATGACTATGTAGGACCTTTGTGTATAGTTCAAAAGGGTTGTAGCACAACAGGATAGCTAAATACTGCCATTACTAAATAAGACCTTTGGGTATTGGGTTATTGGGTGATGGCATAATGGAATGACAGATCATCCCCCTCCTGTGACTAAGTAGGGCCTCTGTGTGTAGTGCAAAAGTGTTGGTGACACAAGAGAATGACAGAAGATCCCCTCCTCTTACTGTGATTACATAGGGCCTTTACTTATAGTGCCAAAGGATATTGGCCCATTGAGGTGACAGAATTCCCCCTCCCCATGACAGATTAGGACCTTAGTATACCACAACAAAGGGTGGTGGCACAACAGGATGACAAAATACCCACCAGCACTAAGTGGGGTCTTTGCATGTAGCTCAAAGGAGTAGTGTTAAAATCAGATGATGGAATACCCACTTCTCCATGAAAAAACTAGGACCTTTGCATATATACCAAAGGGTGGTGGCCAAATGGGATGTCAGAGTACCCCCCCCCAACATGACACTGTAGGGCTTTTGTGTATAGTGCCAAAAGCTGGTGGTCCAGTGGGATGATTGAATGCCTACCTTTCTCATTGTACACCTTTATCCTTGGATGCCAAGAAGAGGGTCTTGATTATGTAAAGAATAATGTATAAGCAACAGCGTGTAATGATTAAAAGGCATAACAGTAACACAGCAGGAAGTAGTAGGGCAGGGGGGCATATGGAGAGATAAGGACAACAACCCCAACAACACAGTAGGTCTTGGAGCAGGATGGGGGAAAAGGGCAGACTGGATGGACCAATAGTCTTTTTCTGCCAACATTTACTATGTTTTTCTGGACTTTACTCAAAACTCATGGAGTGTTGCCAAAATATTTTGTTCTTGTCTAGTGGTTGAGGCAACTGTCAGTGACTTGTAACATGCATTGTGATATATGGTGTATAAAAAGCACTGCATAAAATAAAATTCTCCATTTCCACTCTGCTTTTGTAGACTAGGTGAACTTCAGGGAGAACAGATTTAGGCTATGACCCAAAGTGCTGGGAGACATGAACAAGGGATGGTAAGACTGTCCAGTGACTCACAGAAGATTGCTAAGAAAGATGGAGGATCTGGTACAGCAAGTGACACAGTAAGGTGGGTAGGAAATTTTTTGATGAAGAAGAAACATATGGTTGTGAGTGTGTCAAATCACTACAGTGACACTGGGAAGCAATATATAGATTTTACTTACCTACTTTCTGAACATTTTAAGGTTGTGGTTTATTTATAACAACTACAGTGCTCTCGCACTATAATGAACTGATTCAGAGCCATTCCACCCATTCGTTATAGCCTTATGTTCATTACAGCGAGGTGCAACATTTAAACGGCACATACCATGACCTACCGCCACCTAATAAACAAATACAACCATACCATACCATACAACCAATCAGTATAATCAAACTTTATTGAGTGTTATTTAAAAATGGTAGTAATTAAAACTGTTTTTTTTTGTTCAGGTTTGATTCAAATATAGCACTGAACTATGCAGGACTTAATTTCCAAATGTCTGTAATCTTTTTTTGTACCATTGCTCTCCTACCAAGGTCTCACATGTAAGAGAGCAACTGGCAAAGCTTAAGTGATTTCACTCCCTCCTGACACTCCATCCATTCCAGGCATGTTTGTAATCCTGCTATAGTCGCTGATGAACTTGGAGCTTCTGCTGCTACTGCACCGGCCTCGTCTTCCTCTTCACTCTCCTCAATGTCATCCTGGGAGCAGTTTGATACTGCAGCTACGATTTCATCATCAGTCAGCTACTTAGTTGTTGCTAGCATGTCATCTCTAAGCAATCAGTAATCGATCAACTCACTGGCTTCTTCGGGGCACTCAATAATGTTAAGATCAGTGGCAAGATTATTGATCTCATCTGTGTCATCAACTTCTTTTGAATCGCAACAGTGTCATCTGTGTTGTGTAGAGTGGGACCCAGAGTTGCATACCAACAGACTTAATTGTGGCCATGAAAACAGCTGCCCAGGCTTCAGTTTGGGCAGTAAGATCACCTAGAAGGAGTTTCCTATAATGTTTTTAAATGTGAGGATAATGCCACCATCCAAAGGCTGGATTCTGGAAGTGGTGTTCTTGAAAGAAAGATTGTTTTAATGTGACCATCCCATGATTTAAGTGCAGATTCTGGGGGTGGTCAGGAACTGGTCCATCAAAAGTATGGCTTTTAGTGATAATCGACTAGCTCTGAGGAGAGCTCAAACTGAAGGAATGAAAGAGTTATCAAACCAGTTCTGGAATAGGTTTGTTGTCATCCAGTCATTTTTTGAGTGATCATACTCCACAGGCAGGAGGACATGTTCAGGTGGTGGAACAACGAGGTACTTTGAACTTTCCTATACAGAATGGTTTGAGTTTGTATGAACCAGTGGCATTGCTGCATAACAAGTAGGTGACAGGGTCTTTAGCAACCTTAAAGCCCTTTTAAGCATTCTTTTCAGACTTAGCAGCTAATGTCACATCTGGTAAACACCACCAAAATAGCCTGGTCTCATCACAGTTGTAAATTTGGTCATTTGTATAGCCACCCGATATGATTTTTTGAAGCTTTGTTATAAACTCTGCTGGTGCAACATCAACACGGGAGAGTTGTTCTCCAGTGACACAGACATGGTGGATGCCATATCAGCGGTGAAAACTCCACAGCCAGCCATAGAGGACTTGAAGGTGTTCTCTTCACCATACAGCTCTCTAGCAAATTCATTTGCCTTCTCATGGACCAGAGAGTCAGAGACAGGGACTCCATTCAAGCATTGTTGGCTGTACAAGACCTGGGTCGCCTTGTCAATCTCTGCTTCATCAACCTTCCATGCTTATTACGGCTCAGACCATCAGACTCTGCACACTCCAGGACACATTCTCATAGTGACCCCTCTTGCTTTCTCCAAGTGCAGATGGTTGATTTGGAGTAACCTATTTTACAGCTACTTTCTTAAATTTTCACCTCCATTGAGCGATCCAAAATTTCTATCTTTCACTCAATGGAATACCCAGAATTCTTCATTTTGCAGGGTGGCTAATCTACCCTACAACTGTATTTCTACGGGCATTTCAGTACAGGTAATTGACAATTACAGTGAGCACTGTTAATTACAGATAAGTGGACTGATGTGGTGTAACAATCGTTTTAATTTTCACGTCACATTGTGTTGGCTAACTTGACATTCAGTGACAGGGAGCCATGTTGCACATTCATAATAACTGTGGATTTGCTATATAGAGGATCACTATAGTGAGGGATCACTGTATTTAAACCTGGAAAAATAACTATTGCTATCTTTATCACTATGTAATGCTTAATGAAAGATGGATTGTCTGTCTAAGTGTCACTGTGCCTGATTATAAAGAATAAAAAAGTATCAGAAGAGAAAGAGGTCACAATTAAGGTGTCACAGTGATCTGTCCTGAGTCCTTTCCTATTCAGTATGTCCATCTGTGACATTGGAGAAGTAATCTGGGTCAAGTTGTGTGCCTTCACATATGACACAAAGTTCTAAAGGTAGATAGCAACAGGAGAATTAAGGAGATGCAGAGTGACCTGCAAAGACTAGAGAGGTCATCTAAGGTTTGGGAATGGCAATTCTAACCCAAACCAAGAGGAGATCCTTTAGCAATTACAAGCAATAATAGTGTTTTTTATGATTTCCAAGTGGGGTGGTAGCAGAAGGGAAAGGATGAAGGATCCGTACACAGGGTATAGAAGCAGCCAGGGAACCACCAGCCCATCCTAACTAGGAAAATTAGTGTTTAATTTTCACTAACTTAATAACACTGTTTCAGAAGTAATTCACTGTAGTGATACCCCAACAATATCTTCATTGATGGCATGCTACTAGGTGAACCAAACCTCTTAAACCAAAAAGATTGCTGGTGGGACAGCAAAATGTTGGGGGCAGTAACATGGTGGCCAAGCGTGACTTCAGATGAATTACTGAATGAACTCAAGAGCTTTATTTGGTTCACTGGTTGATTTTTAATCTTCTTTTGCTGTGAATTTATTCTGCCCTCTGGTTAAATCTTGGTGGACCTCATAATAACACTATTACTGGGTATGACTAGAGATATGCAAACTGGCTCTGCCACAGTTCTGATTCCCTCCCCCCAAGACCATGCTGTCTTTGCTTAGACCAGGAAAGATGAGTCTTTTGTGGCTTAACATAAACTGCCAAGCTGGCCCAGATTGGAAGTGTGGTCTAGTCCAAGAACAATACTCTCACCACCAGTACTGCTTGGAAAAGGCAGGGCAGGGTGCAGAAAGGTGCAGAAAATCCCAGAAATACAAAAGCAAGCTTTTTTCTTCAGTCTCTAATGAATACTACTGAGTCCCTTGGCCCTCAGATCGCCGACAAAGGCAAACACTCATGATACAGGGACACTGAAGGGAGCCAACCAATGATGATCTCTGTTCTGTGATTGACTCATGTTCTAGCCATTCCTGTGTGTGAGCCACCAGAGGACATCCCTTGGAAACTGTGTATCAAGTACATTTGAGGATTGCATTCAAAGGAAACAGTCATGAGCGCGCGTGTGTGTGTGTGTGTGTGTGTGTGAAAAATGTCAAAAATTACAGTCTTCATTTTGCTAAAGATGGAGGGGGAGAGGGGATAGTAGAGTGACCAATGAATTCAACAGCAGACAACAGTAGAGTGTAGATGTGGCAGCAGATTACTCTATAAAAAATATATTTATTTTTCATGAGAAACAGAGAGAGAGAGAGTACAGAAAGAGAGCTGAGTGAAAAGCAGAGTGCAAATGCTGCAGACTCCCCAGTATAAAACATGAAACAAATACCCATTTTCATTAGTCAGATAGAGAGAGAGAGTGAGAGAGAATAGAGAGGGAGAGACTAACAAATTCAATAGCAGAGTGCAGAAAATAAAAAAATGTAATAAGGGGAGTAGTGTCAGACAGGACAGTCAGCTTCTATCTGAACAGAGCAGAACATAGTGCCTCAGTAATTTTATGGAGGGCTTATAGTGTTCTACAGGTTCTGAAGGGGGGTATCACCCATATCTCAGACTCTGTGTTGCTCATCTCTGTACTGCCTTGAAAGGTCATACTGCGGTTGACTCTGTACTACTCATCTCTGTACCTTAACTACTACTAGGTCAAAGTGCCATACAGATTGTGAAGGAGGGTTAATGTCTTGGACTCTGTGTTGCCCATCTCTGTGCCTGAACTACTACTAGGTCATACTGCCATATAGATGCTGAAGTGGGGCTACATCTCAGACTTTTTGTTGCCAATCTCTGTGCCCACCCTGAACTACTACTAGGTCATACTGCCACCGCATAGAGTCTGTGCTGCCTGTATCTGTGCCTGAAATACTATTAGGTCATAGTGTCATACAGATTGTGAAGGGGGGTCATGTCTCAGACTCTGTGTTGCCCATTTGTGTGCCTACCCTGGACTACTACTAGGTCATTGTGCCATGCAGGTTGTGAAGGGGGTCACAGCTTAAACTATGTGTTGCTTCTCTCTGTGCCTGAACTACTACTAGGTCATAGTGCCATACAGATTGTGAAGGAAGGGTAATGTGTCAAACTCTGTGTTGCCCATCTCCTGCCTGAACTACTACTAGATTATACAGTGCCTTGTGTATTTTGAGGGGAGGTGTCCCATCTCAGACTTTGGTGCCCATCTCTGCATCCAAACTAATACTGCTAAGTAAGTACAGTAGTTAAGTTGGACCCCCAAAATGGATTCAAAATCAGCTTGAGTCATAAATGGAACATGTGACCAACACCAGCAAAATCGCTGAAACTAGTACACATAGCAATAAAAATATTTCCCTAAAACAAGTTCAGAAAAAAAGGAACATATAATTAATACAACTGATAAAAATAAAGTAACACAGCCAGAAAAAGAAGAAGCAATACAAAGACCAAGTAACTCAACCAGAAAAAGAAAACAATGTTGGTGACTCCCCAATGAACATAATGCAGCACTGTCAGTATTGCCTGAAGAATCAGACAAAAGCAAAACACAAAAGCAGGCAGCCAAAACAATTTGGATCTCAAAGTCAGTGATTAAAGAAAAAGACTCTATTTAGTACTGCTAGACAAGGCACTCCATAACATGCCAGTCATGCATATTGGGCTTCTTCATCAGAAAAAGTGCTTTTGATGAAGAAGAGGTTGTAAATGTACAAGAACAAAATCATGATGTGACAAAGCTACGCTCTTTCAAAGGCAAAGAAATCAGAATGTGAATCCGATGTGGTAGAGTATGCCACCTGGGTTCTCCACCAAAAGGAAAAAAAAACATAAAGGAAGCATCACCAGTAGCCAAAGCCAGTAGTAGTGTCTGGTTCCCCATACCCAAGGAACTTTGCAATGGATTGTGGGCAGCTGGCTGGTCCAGCCACCCCACCTCATCCAATTTGGGTTGTGTTACAAAATACCAGGTTGATAAGGAACAAGACTGCCATAATGGTGGACCTGATATCATCAGCTGAGCTCTTATGCATCATGGAGATCTGGCTGGATGAAAATGCCACCCTCATGTTGGAGATGGCAGTGCCTGCTGGGTACTCTGTTTTACACAACCCGAGGGAGGATTGCAGGTGTGGAGGGTAGCCATTTGTTTTAAATCTGGCTTGAACCTCATGGTGCTACCTGTGGGACAGATGCAATCCTTTGAATGTGTGGCCAGCCGAGAGGGCATGGGTGTGGACTGTACAGTCCTCATGTTCTATCGTCCTCCTGGATTAGATGGAGACTTTTTACAGGAAGTTGAAGAGCTAATTTCCAGCCTGGTCTTGCAGTCTCCCAGGCAGTTGATCCTGGGAACTTCAATGCCTGTGTTGAAGGCGGACTCTTGAGTTTTGGGAATGATCTCCTTATTAGTGTGGGAGCCCTAGGCTTTATACAAGAATTGACCACCTGCCACATACTCAGGTGGCCACACACTGGATCTAGTCTTTTGTTTGGGTTTAGAGGTAAATGACCTCAGGAAGGATCTGGAGATTCGGTTGGTCCATAGCACCATGAGATTCATGCTTGGGGCACCCCCGCTTAGATGGTCCTGCACCTGTGGAGATGGTCCAGTACCACCAATTAAGAGGAATTTGATCTATGGGACCATTGGTGGTGCTTGACCTATCGAGTATTGGGGTAGCTTGTGCAATTGGGACGGAGGAGGCAGTGGCAGCATATAATGGGGCTGTGGCTGCAGCCTTCAACTCCATTGCACTCATTTGTGTTCACCCATTGTCTACTGGCCGGGAGACATCTATGGTATGATGAGCATCTCCAGTGTTTAAAGACTAAGGGGCAGTGGTTAGAGATGTTGGCAGAAATCCAGCCTGAGGGGCAACTGGCCCTAAAGTCTCATTATGCTGACTATCAGGAGGAAATCTGCTGTAAGAAGGCAGCATTTTTGTCCAGGAAGATTGCTGTGCTGAGAAACCAACCAGCTTAGCTCTTCTGCATGGTGGATGGGTTTTTACTTTGTGCCTGTCTCCATGTTGAGGAGTAGGTTCTAGTACTAGGTGCAAGAGCTGGGTCTGTTCTTCACCAACAAGTTGTCCTCCATTAGGGATGAGGTCTCTTCCAGCATCTCTTGAAAGGGATACAGTGTACGGCCTGAAGTATACTGGAACACTTCTCCTGTCTTGGCTGAATTTGAGATGGTTGGGGTAGAGGAGGTGCTGGAGATAATCTCTAAGTTTCACCCAACCCAGTGTGATCTGGACCCAGGTCCAACCTGACTTTTATTTTGTTGTTTGGACCTGAATGGACCCGTAGTTGTTGAGTTCATCTGGCGTTCTTTGAGGTGTGGGGTTTTCCCATTGGTGTTGAAGGAGGCAGTGGTTAGGCCTTTTGAAGTAACCTCATTGGACCAGGACTGCCTAAGCAAGTACAGGCTAGTCTCAAACCTTCCATTTTTAGGAAAGGTTATTGAGAAAGAAATAGTTGAATCATATAAACAAACAAAAAATAATTAACCGAAGTCCAAGAAAGAGTATCTGATTTAGAAGATCAAACAATGCAAATACAAAGGCAGATCACTTGAGACCATTCAAAAAGAGTTTCAGGATACATTGACAGACTTTGAATCCCAAGCCTGGAGGAAGAACATTATAGTTATAGGTGTTCTAGAGAACTGGGAATTCTGCAGCACTGCACTTCATCCTGGTGGGCTTCACTGTATATTACATCATATGTATTGCTGTATGTGTTTTTCAATTTGAACCCAGGTGGAGAGTAATTTCTTTATTCACCAAGTTAAAATACAGGAAGTGAATTGCTGGTTCTCTTGTGTGGAGAGCATGATCGGGGGGGGCAACACAAAGAGCAAAACGTTCTGTATGTGCAAGCATGGCAGTCATGAGTGCTGACCCCCATGGTCCTCCAGTCCTGAACTGTGTAGATCTGTGCTGGCTTGATGAAGGAGTGGTTATAGGGCTGGGGACTGTCTGGTGGGCCTCATGGCAGGAATAGGTGGCAGTTGGGGCCAAATGACTCTATAAAAAAACTGCAGTATTAGATGGAGGGCAAGGTCAGTCAGATAAAAAAATGTAAGGTAGAAAACACAAATGATAAAAAGTAATTGGACAATCATGCAGGAGTGTGTGGGAGGGTTTGGGGGCCCATGATGCTTGCTATAACATTAAGTAGGCACGGAAAAACATTATAAATAATGCTAAAAAAAACAGCTACATCTCAAGTCAAAAGGGTGGGAATGATGTCTGGGAGTCATGTACTCATGCTTCCTAACTCCCACCAAAAAGCATGCCAGGCTCAGTAAAGGTCTGTCTGCACTTAGCTGTTGTCTTTCTGCTGTTGAATTTGTTGGTCTTTGTCTCTCTTTTGACTAACATTTGACACACTGCCTCCTTTCACTCCAGAGTCACAAATGACCAGTTTTATAGTCATTTTGGGATTAAGTCTCAAACCGTAACTCTAGTTGCAGACCAAAATCTCTGCAGCTGCAGAGGTTGCTATTCACATCCACAATAGCTGCGAAGACATTACAGCTAGTTGCATGAGCTGTAACATTTTTCTGTAGCTGCGGTGATTTCCATGGTAACACCACCTACAAGCTTATGTAAATCATGGACCCCAGTCATAAACCACCTCCACTTTTAAGAATACCATATTGTAGCTTTGGGAGACACCATGGTTCTACAAGTGCCAACCCACTTGAGCTGAGTTTTTCCACTAGCTGTAGGATGCTCACAAGTTTTGTGAATGCAGCCCACTGTTTTTTATGAAAGTCACATTGTGGCAGACACACAGGATTGGCAAGAACAATAGCCAATTTATTTTTTATTGCTGCTCTGTTTGCTGATCTTGAATGACATGAAAATACGGGCACATTTTATTTTAATTACAAATTTTTTTTTACCATAGGGATCTAAAAGAATATTATTGATGCATTTCTCATACTCAGATAGGCAAAAAATGGGTTTACAATTCATCAGATTAAATCAGTACCTTTTGAAAATAAATCAGAGTAGGAATCAGAACTGGGTCGCAATTGACCCACTCATTCTTAGGTGCGACTGATACATGATCTCCTTTTAGTTTTGGATTGTGTATGTGCCTGGACAGCCCTTGATCCTTGGCAGACACTCTATTGTCCTCATTAAGTGAAGAGACAACAATATCACCATTAAAAAAGTACAGTACATTCTATTTCTAGCATCAAGGACACTGGTGTCTGCAGCTCTTTCATCTAAAAAATGGCCAGTGAAATGGCCTGCAGAAGTTAGACCACAGACTGTGTACATTACCTGTTTTGCTACATTTCATATTTTATTATTTTTTGGTAAACTCATGCATCTAATTGCTCAGCATTATTTGCCTGTGTGTTAAACTATGTAGCTTTCACTAATCATTTGCAATTGACATTGTTGCTTATTATGTTTTCAGCTGGAATTGCATTTTGACTACTGTTTTAGCAACCGGTAGTTATTCAACTTTTTGAATACATTAATTTGATTACTGATAACAGAACCAACATGTTTGGTTATTCAGAAATAGAGATGGATAAAGTGGTGGGTGAACACTCTAGAAATCAATTTAATCAGATACCTCTTGTGGAAAAAGCCTTTACATGCAAACTAGAAACTCTTAAAAGAAAAATACCTGAAAATAGAGTGGCACATTATGAGTTGAACATTTGCATGCCATGTGGTTTGTGCATATTGCTGTAACCAAATGTTGCTTTTCACTGATTAATCCCTTAAGGGTAGATGGGAAACTATTAGGAGAAAGTGTTTAGTTGACTTTATGGTTGCAGTGATTGAAGCAATTGCTGAAAGAGTGCAATAGACCTGAACTTGAAACTAAAACATTGCGAACACAGTTCATCTCTTTATTGGTTACTGAGGGACTTAACAGTTCACTTGACCATATTAAAAGTGACATAAAAAATCTGAGTAGTAATTAATGAACTGTAAACCTAATAAATATTTTAGGGACATCAACTACAGGGACAAAAGCGTGTTGAACTGTAATATCTCTAAAGGAAAGAAAGGTTTCACAAGGCAGGCATTTTCTGGAAATCACCAACTGAGGGGAAGGGAATAGAGAGAGAGACAGACAGACAGACAGACCGACAGACAGAGAGAGAGGAGAAACAACCAACAGCAGTGCCATCTTTTAGGAAAATCTCAGAAATCAATACCACAGAAGGACCCACAACCCACATTCTGAGAGAGACAGACATAGAGTCTAGTTCGCAGCCCGTGAGTGGCATAGAAACAACAGGAGTGAAAACACAAGGATAGGGACAGAAGTAACAAATGGAAGCATAATAAAAGAGCAGTAAAAAAAAGGAAGAGAGAAAAAGTAGGAACTGAGGGAAAAGGGGATGAATGGGCAGTGGGAGGGGTGAGCATGAGGTCAATAACAGATTGTTTTCAACCTATCGAGAAGGCCACCGACAGACTATGAGAAATCTGTTCTTTCCA
The DNA here is from genome assembly GCA_016271365.2 of Neoceratodus forsteri. Taxonomy (NCBI): domain Eukaryota; kingdom Metazoa; phylum Chordata; order Ceratodontiformes; family Ceratodontidae; genus Neoceratodus; species Neoceratodus forsteri. The sequence goes on from CM028133.1 coordinate 119,772,748, forward strand.
AATGTCTGACCTTTGCCCCAGAGCAATTCCTTATCATTTTGAGATCAAGTTTGACCTGCAGTGCTTTTGTAGAAGGCTGCAGTTAAGATACTAGAGTCCATTTGCACTTAATTCCCTTAAAGATAATGCTATTCTCTCTAATCCAACAGATATAGCTCAGGAATTTGAGAATTACTGCAAAGTGCTATACAAGCCACCAGCTCAAACACCAGAGCCAGAAGCTATGCAGGCCTATCTAGCAAATCTCCACCTTCCCTCCCTTTCACAGATGCAGAAGTTCTTCCTGTCTCATAAAATAATGAAACGGAAACTCTCTGAAGCTATACACTCACTCTCCAATTACAAAACCCCTGGTCTAGATGGTTTTCCACCTAGGTTTTACAAAACATTTCAGAAGCAGGTATTACCCCTGCTGCTTCAAATGTTTAATTATCTCTGTGATTCTAGCGTCTCTGATCCTTCTTTATTGGAAACCCTTATTGTAGTATTACCGAAACCAAACAAACCTAAAAATAGAGTAACCAACTACCGCCCAATCTCTCTTATGAATTATGATATCAAACTCTTTGCTAAAATTTTGGCTGCAAGGCTTCCAGATGTCTGGACCAATCTAATATGTCCTGAACAGGTAGGATTTCTTGCCAGTTGCTCCTCCTCAGGCCACCTGAGGAAACTGTTTCACGTCTTCTCTGTGTCCAGGCTGACACTGTACCCTATGGTGCTGGTGTCACTGGACGTGGAGAAAGTATTTGATAGTCAATTGGTCATTTTTGTTTATTGTATTGGATAAATTTGGACTTCCTCAGACCTTTATCTAATGAGTTAAAGTCTTCTATTTGCACCCCACCACCAAGATCTACTGAAATGGGATTTTCTCAACCTTGTTTCTGTTACACTCGGGTACATGCCAAGGTTGCCCACTTTTCACCAATGCTCTTTAATCTGTATCTGGAGCCACTACTATACCATCTTAACACTTCCCGCCTCATTAAAGGTATTCAGATTGGAGACTTTGATCTCTTGTTTATCGGCCTATGCAGATGACATTATGCTTCATGTAATGGACCCAGCATCTACACTTCCTGCAGTATTGGCTATCATAGAGACATTTGGCATGTTTTCTAATTATACGTTGAACAGGGAAAAGTTGGTGGTGGTGCCGTTAAACTCCCATACTTACCATGTGGATATTTCCATCCTATAATTAGCTTGGGTCTCTCAAATTAAATATCTAAGTCTAACCTCATCCCCAAATAAGGCCCAAATGCAAAGGCTTAACCTAGACACTCTACTCATGACTACAGTACAAGATTTAGACAGATGGTCCACATTGTAGCTTTCACTGCAGGGGAAAATCAGTGTTACTAAGATGAATGTTCTCCCCCAGGTACTCTACCCCCTAAATATGCTTAATTTTCATCTTCCTAAATCCTGATTCAAGACACTTCACAGTATAATCTCTGTCTTCCTCTGGAATAAAAAGCTTCCAAGGTGATCCTACATATGCCTAGGTGTTCCAAAACAGCATGACGGCCTTAGGTTGCCTAACTTCTTTCACTACTATCTGGTGAGCTACATGGCCAAATACCTGTGCTAGCAGCCCCCCCCAGAGAGGGCATCCTCATACATCCTGCTATGGCTACAAATGGAACACCACATAATATAGCAAAAAGGTGTTTCTCCTTACAGTCTTCTCTATATAACCCCGGAAGCAGCCTTATGCAACCTCAGCAATGAGTTGGTCCATATGTCCACCAAAGTTCACACCCAACTATGTAAATCTCTCAAGTATGACAATCTCAAAATATTTCGCAGCCATTAGATTCCAATCACAATTTCACACTAGGAGGACAAAAGTTAAAGGCTAAAAGTGGAGTGCCTGTAAAGGATGCTAGGATCTCCGAGCTAACAAGCCAGGGGAAACTTAAATCTACCCCAGAACTTCTAGCTCGACTATACCTCCCAGATAATTGGGTCTTCAGAGGGTACCAAATACAGCACCTAATGATAAGCTGGTTTGGGCCTGGGCTCTGGACCACAGACTACTCTGAACTTCTCAGCACACTTAGCAAAATAGCCTGGCAAACACACTCAGTCTCCCAAATAGTCTCAGTACTTTACTCTTCTATTTATCCTAAAAGTCAAGGAACATCTAAATACTGGTCTTCCCAATTTCCCACCAAAGTCTTTCAAAGGGACAACATCTGGCAAGATATATATAGTTACTCTTCTAAAGATAAACTTCATCTAATGCAATTCTACATCCTGCATAATATTTATCTTGGCACTGGAAAGCTAGCAGGGGTGGGCAAGATTGAGGATCCAAAGTGTAACAGGTGTGGTTAAGAGGATGGTACTCTATTGCATGTGGTTTTAGGATTGCCCCATGATTACCCACCTCTGAAGAGAGAGATACAAACTAAAGTAAACCCATCTTAGGCCTGGACATGCTATTTATTCCAGAGGTCTGCTTAGTGGATGACTACTCCCAAATCTCAGTAAAAGAACACAGGTATTACATGTCTCTCATCTCCCATTAGGTGAAAAAAGCAGTGTTGAGACATTGGAAGAACCAAACTATCATATCTTATTCTGAATGATTAAATGAGCTGTTACCTAATCTCCACCGGGAAACAATGCTAGCCAGTTTAAGACACAGAACATCCAATTATTACAAGAAATGGTGGAAACTCCACAGGCTATATTCCATCCCCAATCACAGACTCTGACACTATTGGATTTTTACACCCACCCCCTTATTGAGGTAGTACTCAGCAGTCACAGGAATTGTCCTTGTCTGACCTGCAATCGAAAGACAGTGTTAAGACAGACCAAGTGACCATGGGAAGTACACTGGAAATCCAAGTGTTCTCTTATCTCCCTTTATCCTACTATGCCCAGAAGGCCATGCAAAGGGAATGGGGAGGGAGGAGAGGCTGGGAGGGGAGGTGAGGCTTCAGGGTGGGTTGTGGAGAGGGGGGAGAAGGGGACAGGGAGGGGGGGATCCTTATTAGTGTTAGTGTTATTAGTTTGCTGATGTGACCCAAAGGATATTTTGATCATTGTAATAGATATCTATCCTGCTAACTTCCTTCAGCCTTGTATACTCTGATTTGGTTATAACATTTTAATAAAGTATATTGAATTTATAAGATACTAGAGTCCATAATAAGGAACAAGTTGGACAGGAATATGTCATCCAGAAATATAATAGACTCTACTCTACACAGCTTTAGGTGACAACATTCATGTGTGACTAACACCCATCCCTCCCCTCTCAGCTGACATTAGGCCTGAGCCACCCTCACCAATCTCTTGCCATCCACCTCTACCATCTGACAATTGCCATTTGCCTGCTGACTCCTCACTGCCTCCCTCCACTCCATATGCAATTCACCTTCAAAACTCATTCATGCTGGCTTTTGCTGACTCGCTTTACAAATTACTGTACATACCATGCTTAGTAAACTTTGAGTGTAAAGTATGTATCTATTGTTTTCTTTGTATTGACGTTACCCTACATCCTTTGATATGGAACCTTTGTAAATGAACAGTTTCTGCTCAAAGGTACTTGTAATCCTAGAGTATACTAATTAAATAAATAAATACATAAAAATGTTAGTTTCTTACAATAGGATCAATGAACTGTTGGACAGCAATAGGCCAGTTGATGTGGTGTATCTTGACTTTAAGAAGGCATTTGATAAGGTGCCACATCATATTCTTATAAATAAAATGACAGATCAGGGCATAAATATTAAAATTGTCATATGGGTTAAAAACTAGCTCACTGAAAGAAAACAAAAGATTAGGGTCAGAGGTCAACTGTCCAGTCATGGACTGGTGACTAGTGGAGTGTTCCAGGGATCTGTCCTGGGGCTGGCCCTGTTCTCCATTTTCATTTCTTCTTTTTTTTTTTTTTGCTATCCTCCTCGCTGCACCAGATTCCTCTCTTCTGGGATCCCTAGGTCGTATGTTCCCGTAGTCCTGCCCCAGGTACCTCCCTCCAGATACTGGCCAGCCTGTCCCCATCCTGCCTCAGTTTATCCCCCGGGCCGGGCTGAGAGGGGCAGACCCACAATCCCCTCCCATGGTCCTTAAGTCTGCATTGGAAGGCTTGCCAGCTCCTTCTAAGGAACCTGATTATGGGTGTTCTCGGGCCGGCCGGGTCCCGTCTATGGGAATCCAGTGCAGGTTTTTCCATTTTCTTCCCAGCCCACAGGACATCCGCACACTGGAGAAGCCAAGGGGTGGTGCACGTCATGACGTGCTTGATGCTCCAGCTCCTGGCAGACGTCCTGCCACCATTCAGTGTGCGGTCTCACTGCACCTCCACCTGTGATCACCCAGGTGGCGGTATCGCAGTGGGACTTGCATCCCACCCCACCTGGAGGAGGATAGCAGCCACTGGGTGCTCAATCCTCCTCCCCCCCAGCTGGCCCTCCAGCTGCCTGAGTCTGTTCCTGAACCCAGGTCACTGGTGTTGCAAGCAGTAGCCCTACCACTGCACTGGCGGGCCAGCTCTCCATTTTCATTTCTGACATGGGGTGTCACGTCATTACTTTTTGCATCAGATTTGCTGATGATTCAAAGATCAGTGCTCCGGTGAGCAATGATCACCAAGTAAACATTGCAGCAGGATCTATTATATATTCAGAAATGAGCTACTAGGAATAGAATGCAATTTAATATTGAAAAGTGTGTTGTCATGCACCATGGGGCTAATAATATGTGCAGTGATTACACACTGAATAACATCAGGCTAAAATCCGTGGAAAACGAAACTGACCTGTGCATTCAAATTAGTCATAATTTGTCATTTACTAACTTCTGTAAACAGGTAGTGGCAAAAACCTAATAGGATCATTGGGGCAATTAGGAGAATGTTTATTACAAGAGATTGGGCCTGCATTCTGCAATTATATAAGACACTAGTGAGAATTTTATTTGACTACTGTAGCCCCCTTTGGAGTCCTTATCTGAGGAAAGATATTAATGCACTGGAGACAGTACAGCATACATTAACAAAGATGATATCGGGCATAGAGTATTTATTCTATGAGGATGGACTAGCAACACTGGGATTATACTCACTTGAGTTAAGATGTACAAGAGGTGACCTGTTAATAATGTATAAGCTCAACATGGACAAAGAATTAATGGCTAGCCTTGGGTTTCAGATTGCAAATAGGGATATAAATTTAAGATGCCAAAAAAGGCAATTGAAATTAACTCACCCCAGGAAAAATCATAGAAAATACTTCTATACACAGAGAAAAATTCCATTATGGAATGGGTTTCAGTCGACATCGTCAAATCAGATTCTGCAATGGTCTTTAAAAACAGGTTGAATGAATACTTGCTAGCAAGGTGAGGGATTTTTAATCCCTTCTTGGGGAGACAGGTTCTATGGGCATATGCCTTCTGCCTGTCTAACACACCGAGTATAAATTCAGTATAGTACTTTGTGGAATTGGAGAACTCACTGCATTGTGAAAAGCAAGCACTAAAGAAAAAGTTAAGTATAGTTTCCAGATTTGTTCCCGTAAGACCCATTCCAATCCCTAGTGACACTTTCATGAAGGGAACAGACAAAAAGGTAGACTATTACTTAAAAAATTACCACTAGGTGAGAAAGTCAACCAAAATGAGTAGAGCAGCAATCCAAAGCCTTGAATGTGACAAACAAGTAATCATAAAACAGGCTTATAAGGGGGAGTGGAGTGATCATACTCAGTACTAAGTATTATGTAGCACAATGTGTTATATGGGTTTCTAATCAGGCTAATTATCAGCAGCTAGAATAGGACCCAACAAGAAATTTGGTGGCAAGGGTACAAGAAACCATCAAGAGAGGGAGAGATACAGATCAAATTCCACACTGGGTTGCAAACTTTTTGATCCAGGATAAATTCATAATATATGTATTCCACTATTTACAGAAAGTTCACAAACCTACTAGATCACCCCAGGCAGACTCACATTACAGTACTGGGGTCTGCCTTGAGTGATCGTCCTCTTATGTGGAACACATTTTGAGACACGTTGTACTCATGATGCTCTTCTACCTGGGGAACGTGCAAGGTGTTGAATCTCTTGGAAAAACTAAACAGTGGTTCAGACAATGTTCAGGATATTCTATTGCTAACCATCGATGTGGTTTGCCTTTACACGTCAATCCCACATCAAATGTGTCTTGAGGAGTTCACCAACATTTTGAACCTCAGAAATACAGAGGAAAAAGTCCAAAAACCCCAGCATTGAATTATTGCTCAAACCTGCATCATTAGTTTGGCAACATAATTATTTTTACTTTGACAGTTCCTGCTGTCTACAAATCAGGGGGATAGCAATGGGGTCAGCCATGGACCCATTATTTGTGAACCTTTATATGTATCAGTTTGAATCAGACTTCATTAAGAATGACGTGTCCAGTGGGAATGAAAGGATGGGAGCAGGACTACACCCAGATACCTGTAGGTAGAGATTTGGCATATAACATCATTACTTTACGATTTAACTTGTGTAATGCGGCATGAGGTATTAATTGACCTGTACCCTTGTAGTAACTATGCCAAGCAAGATGGCAGGCTGTGAGGGCAAGAACATATTAAATGCACTTATGCAGAATAACTTTCTTTTAAGTTGTAATTTTTGTGGTATGTACCTGAGGAATAAATATGATGATAGGAATATATTGGACTTTATCTGCCTTAAATGTGAATTGTTGCAGCAATTTCAAGTTGACAATATTAAATTGAAGGAAGAAGTACAAGCACAACAAGGCATTACACAGATTCAAGCATTTGTTAACATTCTCAGTGATGAGTGTGAGCTAATCACTGATAGAAAAAGGGCTCAGGATGTTCACTCACCAGATGACTTACTGGATCAGGTTCCACAGTCAAAGAAAACTCAAGGTGTTAATGAGGGGCTAACATTAGATGAAAGACTGCTTGTCACAGTTAGAAGGAGGAAATATCTCACAAATGTAGAAACTACAATTAGATTTTTGCCATTAAGAAATGATCTCTAGCGAGTAACATGCCCCCAGCCTTGTAGTAGAGCTGATCAAGAAATGCTTAATACAGCTCATGATACGAAGACTTGTTCCAAAAAGAAAAATGATATTCTCCAAAAAACAGACCAGAAGCACACTGAAATGCCACCCCTGTTGTTGCATCTCAAACTGAAACATGTAATAAGATAGTCCTAGGTGATTCCATGTTATGATTCAATGACACCCATATCTGTGGGTTGGACAAAGTGAACAATATGGTGCTTTGTTATCCTGGAGCTAGAGTGGTCGATATTAAAGACAACATTTCTAATAGAAGTATCCCTCCTGGTTCAGTTATTAGCCTTCGTATGAAAACTAATGATATCAATGGGGAGCATGATAAGGACATTTGTTTAGATCTAATAAATTTAGGAAAAGAATTCAAGAGTAAAGGTCACAAGGTCATTATATCTAACATTCTACCAATTCCTAAATCACATTACTTAAAAAAAATTACTATTTAAAGAATAACTGTGAGGTTATCAAACATGTGTAAAACTGACAGGCTTGGCATAGTAGATAACTGGCAACATTTTGTGAATAAGCATCATCAATTCAGAAAAGGCAGATTTCACCTGAATAAGGATGGGACCAGACTTCTATCATCAAACATCAAACAAGAAATGAACTGGGGTGGTTTAAACTAACAAAGGGGGTTGGGGGTATAACAATGTACTGCACACTCATTTGTCTAGTAAACCTAGAAGGTTTTTGGCTCCAAACATGTATCTGTATGTTTAATGCGCAAAGCTTAAGTAACAAAATGGATGATCTAAAATCAGTTTTGAATTTGAACCCTACAGATATATTTGCCATAACTGAAACATGGTGAACTAATGATATAGATCAATGGGTAGTTACATTGAAGCTTATACATCGTACAAAAAATTAGGACCAACAGGAAGGGTGGAGTAGTGGCATTATATATTAGATCAGACATTATATCAAATGACATCCCTAACTGTATTACATCAAATGCTGATACTGAAACATTATGGGTTCAAATTAATGGTGTTAACAGAGCCTTAATATTGGGTTGCTTGTACATAACTCCTGCTTATCCACAAGAAATTATCAAATTACTTATGGAAGAAGTAGTAAAGGCTAGTGAGATTTGAGACCTGTTAGTGATGGGTGATTTCAATATTCCAGAATTATGTTGGAAAGATAAATATGCCAGTATGAGTACTGGTTGATTACTGCTGGATACTTGTGAAGAGGCAGTCTTGACATAAAGGGTAACAGAACCTACCAGAGGTAGGAATATTTTAGACTTGGTTCTAAAAACCACTGCTCTCTGTCTGTAGAGAACTTTATAGTGGGACCCCCTATTGCCAGCCATGACCATAACAGTGTCAGGTTTGAGGATGGATATCTATATCACCCTAGGAAAAGTTGTTCTAAGATCTATGTATTTAACAAAATGAATAAATAGGGGATTGGTAAGGCATCAGAAGGTATTCACTGGCAAAACATTCAGGATGATAAAACCACAAGTGAGATATGGGAATTAATTAAGGAGATTATTCTCAAAACAGCAAAGGGCAATATCCCAATAATTGATAAGGTTAAAAGCCTAAAAAGGCCTAAGTGGTTGAATAAAGAAATCAAGAATCTGATTAATAAAGAACATCGACTCTATAAAAAAAATACCCAGATTGGAAATTAATCTATATTGAATGCATACAACAGAATACAAAAGCTATGTAAAAACAAAATTAGGAAGTTCAAAAACTCTGCAGAAATTCACTTGGCAGAAAATGCTAACAGAGCAAATGTTAAACAATTTTGCACATATATTAACTTCCTTAAAAAATCCACAAATGAAGTAGGTCCAATAAAGGATAATGAGCGTATGATCACAGACAATGGCTGAGGCTTTCAATAAATACTTTTCTATTGTTTATAAACAAGGTTGCAATATGGTAAGAACAATAGATTCTGTCAGTAAATGGAAGGTCAAAATTACCCTGGAAGAATTAAAGGAAAAGATTGCAAAACTGAATCTGAATGCTTCGCCAAGGCCTGATAATATCCACACTTGACTAATCCAGATCATGTCCCTTTATTAGTTACTCCCACTTAAGACCTTGTTTGGAAGTTCTATTAACACAACATCAGTACCAGAAAATTGGAAGGTTGTGCATGTGGTGCAGATCTTTAAGTCAGGCAGAAGGGAAGAGTTAAAAAATGATCGCCTAATAACTTTCACTAGTATTATATGCAAACAATTGAAGGGTATCATAAAAGATAGAATAGTACTATCACTTAATAATATTGACCCCCTACAACATGGCTTTAAAAAAGGAAGGAGTTGTACCACCAACATCTTGGCCTTTTATCAAAAAATGAGTGCACATTTGGATGGTGGTATTCCATGTGATGTCATCTATTTAGATTTTGCAAAGGCCTTCAGTTTAACTCCTCTCTGTGCCATTACTGAAAAATTATTGGAACATAATGTTCATTTTCCCTATTGATTGCTGAATGGTTGAGAGATAGAAAGCAAAGTGTAATAGTAAATGGGCATAAGTCAACAGTTGGGGGGGGTTCTAAGTGGTGTGCCCCAGAGATCAGTCCTGGGACTAGTGTTGTGCAAAAACTGGAATATTTCATCCCATGAACTATTTCACATAATTTATGCATTTCAGGAAATGTGAAATTTTGCCCATGGTCAGAGTGAAATTTCACCCTCTAGCCAGAGAAATTTTACCCACGGGTGAAATTTCACCACCCATGGTAAAATTTTGCTCTTGGTGGTGGACTGTTGAGCTGGCAGACTTGCATGTGAAATTGTAAAATTTTGCTGCAATTTCATAAAATATTTTGTGCCACAAATGTGTATGTTTTCAATGAAATTTTGGTGGCAAATTTTAATTTGCTGCAACACTATCTCAGATCGGTTTTGTTTCATGTCTCAATTGCTGACCTGACATCATATATTGATTCATGGAGCATTAAATATGCCCATGATACAAAGATTGGTGATGTTTATACCAGTACAGGTGATACTATAAAATGACCTGAACAAGTTTGTGACATGGACAAATGAATGGGATATGACATTGAATATATAAATAAATGTAAAGTGATGCATTTAGAGAAACACAACATGAAACTTAAATACAATTTAGATGGCTATATTTTGAGGACACAATTTGTGAAAGGGATCTGGGTATTAATATTGAGCAAACTATGGATTCAAAGGAGCAAGTCTCTAATGTAATTAAGAAAGCAAATAGATTAATCTTCTCAATCAAGAGAAACATTTTTATTTAGGTCCAGTGCTGTTTTATTACCACTGTATAGATCTTATGTATGTACCCATATGGAATTCTCTGCCCAAATCTGGAACCCCTACAAAAAAGGTGAGAGATTAATGCTAGAGAGGGTCCAAAGCAAATTCACTAAAATGTTTCCTGATAAAAAAATAATAGCTATAATAATAGCTATGATGACATACTCAAATCCTTAAATATTATGTCATTGGAACATGTCATGCCCATGGTGACTTACTGTATATGTACGACATCATACGAGACCCATCCCTAATGTGCTATTTAGATACTGAATTTAAGGAAACCCTTGCTGAGATCAGAGGCCACCCAGATTAGGGGTAAGAAATTTAGAACAAATATGAGGAAAAATGTCTTTACTAATCAGATAAGTTATGGAATGATCTGCCATTGGAAACTGTTATTTCAGAAAGTAAGAATATCATCAAGTAAATATTCGACAGATACGTATTAAGAGATGGTAATTTGAAATATGTTTTTGTAGGTTAGGAGCACTCATGGGCTATGGACTACTTGATTCATGCTTACCATAGTATGAATCTTAGTATGTGTATAATCTATAATGGGACAAAGTACAGTTATTGGCAGTCACGGTGCAGGAGTAAAATTAATTTCATAAGTATGATATTTGAGGGGAGTGACCAAGCACTGGAGCGGAATGGCGGTTTGAGAGAGGAGCTCCAGCTACATCATCTGCTATTTTCCCTTGTGAACCCACTAAATCACCAAAAATTCTGAAGATTTTACTCACTCTACAGTCCAGACACCAGCGCTGCCAAGCCAGTGAAGAAACAATCTAAGATATCATTTAATTTGCCCAGATTGGCCCGAGCTACCAAGGGCCTTCCTCAGAGGAAAGCATGAGCGGATCCAGTGGAGGGGCCTTTCGACTCCGAATATTCCCAACTGCAGAACAACTTCTTGCCCAGCCCATCTAACACTACGGCCGAAGGCTATCAGAATTTGGATCCACTTCTAAAGGATTTAAAGTACAATTTAGGTACACGCATGGAATCAGGATTTGAGAACGTCACTGCCCAAATTCAGCACATGTAGCAGACAGTCAATAATTTGGCCGACACAGTAGAAACGCGTGAAACCAGAATTGGAGTGATGGAATCCAGATTGGGGAATCAAAAAATTCTTACAACAAGACAAACCTCTGATTTGGTAAAAGCACTTAAAGAAATTGAACTACTTAAACAAATTGTTGATGACCATGAGAACCAGGAGAGATGTTGCAATGTCAGGATGATAGAGCTACCAGAGGGTCTTGAAGGCCTAGACTGTGTAGAATATCTGCAGGCCTGGTTCACGGACACTTTACAAATACCACAAGACACTACTTTGGAGATTCAGTGAGCTCATCGCTCCCATGGCTCCAAGCCTTCACCTAAGCAGAAATCTCACCATATAATAACTAAATTTCTGTGATACCAGGACTGACAACTAGTCCTTGAAACAGCTTGGAATCAAGGAGTCATTATGACCCAACAAAATCGAGTGAGCCTATTTCCCGGTTATTCCAGAGTGCTACAACTTCAGAAGCAGGCCTATGCTGAGGTCAAGAAGCTGCTTCATTCTGTCTCCTGCCCTTTTACACTGGCATATCCTGCTCAACTCATAATTTGACCTGTGGGAGGTTCGCAGAATGCCTTTACAAGCCCTGACCTTGCACTAGAATATGCTAAAAATTGAAGCACCAGAGAAGGGGCTAAGAAATTCAATCACCGAGGCAACCTACCTCAGGTACTATGACTACATGGCATGGGTGACAGGGGAGTGGGGGGGTTACTAGCCCCAAGCTGATCGGTAACACCTACAGGGAGCTATAAGGCAAGATCAGCAGACATCACCACCCTTCCCTCCTCCGCCTCCTCTTACCATTCCAGGTGCTTCTAACAGGGCTACAATTTATTTCATCACTCACGATCGTTATGGCTACACTAGCATTATGGAGACTGTTGTAGGGGCTGGAACTGGGTCTGTACATGTTCCGAATGTATGCATTTTCACATGGAACATGATTCAGGAAGTGGAAATTTACTGTTCGCTAGCTTCTTTTTGGAGATGAAACATTTTTTGTTGTTTGGAAAATTACTTTTACTATCATGGCCTGAATTGTAACATCTGAGACTTATTATTTACAAGACTATTTTGCTAGGTCTACTGGATACTAAATATGACAGGGGGGAGGACGGAATGTTCAGTTGAAAGGTTCTACATTCCTTGATTTTGTCTCCTTTGACTTCCCAGAATTTTCTTGGGAATAATTTTATCCCAATGCAGAGAGGAAGTCTGCTGGGGAAACTTAGTATTAACTTTACAGTAAGAGCACTGAAGGTAAAGCTGAAAATATCATTTAGGCAAGGTGGTCGGTTCCTCACACATCAGAGGGGTGAGGCCTACTTTGCAAAGCTCCCTGAGTGGCACTATCGTCCCACTAACTTTTGGAGATAAGATAGGGTCTCTGGGAGGAGTCTCTTCCGAACCCTTACTCACCCCCCCGATCAGTATTTCAGGGGGATAAGAGGGAACCAGTCTTTCTTTTAAATCTCTTTTTTTAAGTTTTGAATTGTAATAGCAGGCAATGGGGAGCTCAATCCATGAAAAGGAGTGGATGGGTATAGCAGAACCTTTTGTACTGCAGGGGATGGGGCATGTTACTGTTCAATGTTTGTTGCTACTATTTTCTGTTTTAGTTGGAAACCAATATATTGTTCGGAAGATGGGAAGGGGATTGACTGTTGAAATGTGGTATTCTGTAGTGTACTGTTACAATACAGAGATTCCATTGGGTACATTGGGAAGGGGGAGGGGTAAGTTAGAAGGGTTTTCTCTATATTGTTGGGGTTTATGCAAAATTAGCAGAACAAATTATGTTTTTATATTAGAGTTAAAGTCAACTTTTTGGGATCAAATTAAGTCAATATTTAGTAATGGATAATTTTACCTTTATTTCATGGAACATCAATGGTTTACAAAGGTATACTGCTACTGCAGTGACCCTGGCACAGCGAAGACCACCGCAGCAACAAGAATCAAGCAAAACTCGCCCGTCGCTGTGGTGATCTGTGTGCTGATCGGGACTGTCTCGCTGGGTGTTTGCCTCCCCCCGGTCCAACTCTGACTCAGAGTTAGAATCCTTGAGACCAGGGGATGTGGGGCACAAACCCCCACAAGGGGGGGGTCAGGGTGCGCAGTCCCCTGATTGCGTGCACCGCAATCCCAGTGACTACAGTGCTGACAGTCGGCATTGCAGCCGTCGCTGTAGGGGATGTCGGCGCTAGCGCTGTCGAAGCACTGTAAGTAAACTGTTTACAAACAGTGGTTAAAAGAAAGCGAGTGTGGTCACTGATCAAGAAACTAAAATGTGATATAATATTTCTGCAGGAGATACACTCCACTAGGGAGGAGGCTGAACAACTAGGGGAGAGTCCTGGGGTGGATCTTTTATGGCAGCCCCCATCACATCTAAGGCTCGTGAGACAGCCATATGGATTAGGCCCAGTCTTCCCCATTAAGTAATTTCCCACATGGCTGACTCACAGGGCAGATATGTTACTGCAGTAGTAGACATGGGAGGTTGGAAGGTTACCTTGGTCTCGGTCTATGATCTGAGATATGATTCTTTGGATTTTTTCACCCATTTAGCGACCTCCCTCACTTCTTTCCCTGACTGTATAATAGTAGGAGGGGATATGAACACATACTAGGATACTAAAATGGATCATTCTGGAGTTAGATGAGGTGCACCTCCTAAAAGTGCTTCTGTACTACACCGATTAATGGAGGGCAGGTCCTTCACTGAGGCCTAGAGGTTTTGCCACTGAGCAACCCAGGAGTACTGCTTTTTCTTCCATGCCCATAAGATTTATAACAGACTAGATTATATTTTCCTTCCATATAATATGGTGGGGGAAATAAAGAAGGCCTAATATGGCCAGTTGCTGATTTCTGATCATGCTCCTCTTAAAGTGGTGGTGTCCAGGGGAATGGGGTCTCCCGGTGTGGCTCAGTGGCACCTCGACCCATCCTTGTTGCTGGACCAATAGTTTATTCAGCAACTGGATGACCATCTCAAGGAATTCATTGCTCTAAACCTCCCAGGAGAAACTAGTATTGGTACAGTGTGGGACACTTTAAAAGCTTGTATTAGGGGGGAGGCAATATCCTACTCCTCATTTCAAAAGAAAACTGCCACAGCTCGAGAGAACCACTTGAAAAGGTCAATAAGCACATGGAGAAGGCCAATATGGCACAGCAGACCCTACAATTAATGTCCGAACTTAAGTGTCTCATGGGTTCTCTGAACCAACTCTCCACGAGGCAACTGGAACATGGCTTATTACTAACAAAGTCCACTTTCTTTTTTGATGGAGATGAAGCAGGGAAGTTGCTGGCTGGTATGGTGAAAGCAAAAAGGGCAGAATGTACCACATTAAGTATAGATGATCTGTGGGGGACATCACTTATGACCAGGCTAGGATAAATAGCTCAGTTATGGCTTACTATTCCACCCTGTACACCTCTGAGTTTCCTTCTGGAGCAGACCAAGAATCTTTCCTGAGAATAATTGATTTACCGACCCTGAGAATCAGGATGGAGACATTCTGACATCTCCTGTGACCTCGGTGGAACTGTGCTGGATTGTGTGTGTGGGGGGTTAAGAAGGGGAAGACTCCAGGTCTGGATGGGCTCCCCTCGGAACTGTACAAACTAATTTGGAATACAGTGGGCCCTTTGATGTTTGAGATGGTAACAGACTCTTTAGCACGAAGGGTCCTACCATTGTCTCAATACCCAGCTACCATTACTGTGTTTTCCAAACCTGGTAAAGACCCTATTAAATGTACCTTCTACCACTCCATCTCTCTTTTAAATGCTGATTACAAAATTATAGTCAAACTGTTGGCATCTAGGATTGAAGGGTTCCTTCCCCATTTGGTACATCCAGACCAGGAAGGCTTTGTCAAGGAAAGACAGGAAAAACATAATATTAGACAGACCCAGAATATTATGCACCAGTGGCCCTAGGGTAGTGGATGAGGGCTTTTGGCCCTAGATGCCGAAAAGGCATTCAACCAGGTCGAATGGCCCTTTATGCTTGTAGTCCTTGGTAAATTTGGCATGGGTCCCCAAATGTTGAAATGGGTTGGTGCATTGTACTATTCCCCTAAAGCCCAAATACTTACTAATAGTATGGTCTCAGCCCTCTTCATCCTGACCAGGGGAACCAGTAAGGGATGTCATCTATCTGCACTTCTGTATGTCCTTACTATTGAATCCCTGGCCCAAGCTGTTAGAAACTCTTTGGGTATACGAGGTCTGGTCCTGGGGGGAGACATAACATTTCTTTGTTTGAAGATAATGTCCTTCTTTATCTTACAGCCCCAGAGGATTCTCTCCCCTGTTTATCTGCACTTTTTGCCATGTATGGACCACTCTCAAGTCATAACATTAATTGGGGGGGAAGTGAATGGATGCCATTGGTAGGCCCTCAAGTACCCATTCACACAGCAAATTCAAATATACCTTGTACCAAACAAATTAAGTATTTGAAAATCATAATAACATCCACAATCTCCAAGTTGGTTAAAATTAATATGAATAATATTATTAAAAAAGTTAAGGAGCATTGCACAGTTTGGAGAGCTCTCCCCCTGTCCCTCATAGGGAGGGTAAATCTCATTAAAATGTTGGTGGTGCCACAGTTCCTATATTTTTTCCAGACAGTTCCACTCTGGATACTGCATACATTTTTAAAATCCTAGGAAGGGGCTACTATTTGGCAGGGCCGGAGACCCAGAATCAAGAAGGACATATTGTGGCACCCAGTGGGAAGGGGGGGGATTGGTATCTTGCAGCTCAGCTAGCTTTTGCGCAAGATATGTTTAAAGAGGGAACCACCAGGCCAGCATGGGTGACTTTGGAAACATGTTCCTTTATCCCCTTGTACCATGGTATCTTAGTGGGGGAATATGGATAGGTACCAACCTTCTAAAATAAACACTCCATGCACTAGCTCCACTTGGAAAGCATGGCATAAAGCACACCAGATTGTAGGGTGGGATACACATTCAGTTTCTCGAGACATTCCGCTTCAGACTCTCCTAATGAATAGTGGGGAGGTGATGCCAGGAGACAAGCAAATTTTAAAAAGCTGGCACCGTAGGGGCTTACAAACACTAGGTCACCTCTGGACAAGGGATGACATTATGTCTTTCTCTTCCCTTATTAAAAGATACAAGGTGCATGCCTCACACTACTTTGTACACTTACGTATATAAACCATTGTATCCCAGCTGAAGATTAGGTTGTCGGGGGCCCAAATGGGAAATCGATCCCCCTTAGAGGAGACATTTATAGGGCAAGCTACGGATATGGCCTTTAGACCCCTCAGAAAATGTTATAAATTGCTGCTTGGAGCTCTTCCTGATTCTTTAGAGAAAATTAAGAAGCAGTGGGCATCAGACTTAATGTCGAAAGACCTTACAGTAGGAGACTGGCATGCCATTCTTAAAAACATAGGGAAGTGCTCAGTAAATAATAGACTCTGTGCAGTTCAATACAATGTCCTCTTTAGAACATATTTTACCCCATATTTAGCACACAAGATAGATCCATCAGTCTCATTCCTATGTCCCAAATGCCATGTGCATGAGGCACTTTTACATTTGTTTTAGGAGTGTTCCAGAGTGCTGATGTTCTGGGGTGGGGGGCATACACCAGATTCTAACATCCATTTTGCAATGCCCAAGTACGATGGACCCAGCTGAAATTTTGTTGGGCCTCCCAGTATGGAGTCTTGGAGGGGGTCCCTTTCTTTTTACAGAGCTGTGGAGAATGGAAAATGTGATTGCCTTAAGACTATTGGCACAATATTGGAGATCATCAGAATTACCTACTGTATCAGAGAGGATAAAATCACTAATGGAGTATATGAAACTAGAAAGAACCCAATATTATGTAAGAGGCCAAATGCCACAACATTATCAGTTGTGGTCCCCTCTAGAAGAAGCTTTAGAACAACCTTGGTTTCCCTTATTTTAATTGGGATGCATCCCTTTTGCTTGTTTGGGGAGGATACCCTTTAACACCCATACAATATTAGGGTTTGGGACTTCACCGTAGTGGCACACTGTGGGGGGTGGGTATTTTTGTTTGTCCTGTTAGCAGGAGTAAATTATAATGTTGTATTGTCTGTAACCCAAGTAACTACCACTGTTGCTCCAATTTAAGTCAAATCTGTAACCTCACTTTGACTCACCTACAGTAATGGGCCAATTATTGTACCTGAAATGTCTGACTAATGTACCTAAATTGTTTGACTGTAACCAGCTCTCCACTGTTTTAAATAAAGTTTAGAAAAAAAAGTATGATATTTAAACATTATGAACTCCAATATGCACTGCACTTTCAAATTCTGTGAATGCTCAATCCCGTAATTCGACTTAAGACAGTTTTAAAGATGATAACAAACAGGGAAGTAGGCTGTACAGGAATCTGATTGATAAAAATACTTTGCTGAGATGTGATAGCTCTAACCCTAAAGGTTTGCTAAGGAATATGCTACATGGGCAGTTCCTCAGAACAAAGCAAAACTGCACAAATGAACAAGATTTTGAACAGTCTGCTTGGGACCTACATTGCAGATTCCAACAGAGAGAGAGAGAGAGAGAGAGAGAGAGAGAGAGAGGGAGAGATGGAAGGAGGGAGAGAGAGAGAGAGAGAGAGAAAATGAAAATAGCACCATTTAAAACACAAGGAATAAAGCTATTAATGTACACAGGGCACAGCTCTTATGCCCATCTGAAAAAGACAGGATACCACCTGCTAGCATGGTCTTTGCCACATCATTCAATAGTGTTTTTTGACACATCAAAGGCATTATTGAACATAATTGGTATATTTTGACAAAAACAGATGGGGATGGGGAGGCTTTAGAGAGCAACCTCTGATTCTAGCAAAATACAGTATAGTAATAAAGTAAAGAGCAGACTAGTGCATTTAAACTATGTAACCCCTAAGAAGTTGATAACAGGTTTGTCTTGTGGACCCCCATCCCTGGGCAGCTACCAGCAGCAATACACACATGACTATTGAGATCTGTAACTAGTACTGGAGCCCACTCGAGAGGGAGCAATATTAGACTTGATTCTCTCAAATGGAGATGGAGAGAGGATTACAGATGTAGAAGTGGGTAGCCATCTGGGAACTAGCGACCATCGAACAGTATGGTTCACAATAAACACAGCAATAGAGTCAAGCCATACAAAGACAAAAGTACTGGACTTTAGGAGGGCTGACTTTACAAATGGGTGAGTGCTCAAGGAATGCACTAGCAAATGGGCAGGGAAGGAGGTGGAAGAACAATGGGAATAATAAAAACTGCCATCACAGAGGTAACGAGCCTTGTGTGAAGCAAATAAACAAAACAAGATGATGTAAGAAACCACTATGGTTCTCAAAGGAAGTGGCAGTGAAGGTTCAAGAGAAAAGAAAGCATTCAGGAAGTACAAGGAATCGCAGAAGAAGCAGGACAGAGAACTGTATCAGTTAAAGCAAAAGGAGACTGGGAAGGCAGTCAGAACAGCAAAAGGCCCAAACCGAGGAAAGATAGCCAACTCAGTTAAGAAGGGGATAAAACCTTTATAGGTACATCAGGAGCGAAGGAAGACCAAGGAGGGATAGTGAGGCTTAATACAGGGGAGGAGGGTGGGCAGAGGGAGACTGTGAAAAGGCAGAGATACTAAACAAATATTTTTGCTCAGTATTTACAAAGGAAGAGGGAGGTACATAAACAAACAGTAGTAACACGCTGGATACAGAAGGATACCGCCTTTGTGCACCCTTCTGCAATAAAAGTTTGAATATCCAACGCGGAAGGTTTTCTCTTGTTTTGTTTGAGTGCAGAATCACCTTGGTTCTTCATCTTCTTGCCTATGTCTGCCTCTTCCATAGTACATGACCACCTTGTGCTTCCCCACAGATGCTGCATTCATGCTTGTATTTACAGAAGTCACAAACACTTCCCCATATTAAACTGGTGATAAGTTCTTTTTGGCCACTCCATGGTGTCTTGGGCACCATATTTCCACTGGCCGTGTAGACCATTTTGACTGGCTTTGCTTGCATCACATGTTGTGACCATAGGTCATGATCAATCTTATCCTAGCATATGTTGGGCACCATTACTAACTTCATCCTAAATAGCTTATCATAACATAACCAAGCATTCCCCTTGTAAGCTAAGTGAGCAGTCCTAATATTATCCCTATACTTGATAAGCTTCCCTATCTTCTAAGTGAATCCCCTATAATTGATCCTTATAAAAATGTCAAACTCAGGCACCGAATATTTGGATGTCAGTGGTACCCTCGGCCTACACAACCTGTCTTTCTGTAGCTTTTCTGTATCACCTGAGTCAGGCAATTCCCTATGCAATAACTCAAACATCTCCATATATTCCCTTTCTATATTTTCTCTTTTATGGTGGATAACAAGTAAGTGTCTATGATGTTCCACCCCCATGTATACCCAATACTTGCCTCTGGCCCCAGCTGATGGCTGCTCCCCACTAGGGCCAGGGCCCTCCAGTGTTGTAAGCCATGTCTCTGATGCTCCATGTGTTCCAACATGGCCAGCTTCAACAACCACTGGCCCAATGCTGTGGCTCACCAGCCCCCAGATTGTCCTCACTTCATGATCCACCTGTGCCCCATCAATGGCAGCTCCGATTCCTGAGGGCCCCAACACTTCCATGGGCACCTCCCACCAGAGTGGAATCTACTGGTTACTGTTCCTGTCTTTGAGTCACCATCACCACCTCAGCTCCCACCAGGCTCAGTGCCCCCTCAACATGTATAGTTCTCAGGTCACCCTGTGAGGCCTGGAAAAGTGACACCCCCTGTCCAATGGTGACATTGTTAGCAATGCTGTCCCTCCAAAAAAATTGCAGGTATCCCCACTGT
Source organism: Neoceratodus forsteri (assembly GCA_016271365.2). Taxonomy (NCBI): domain Eukaryota; kingdom Metazoa; phylum Chordata; order Ceratodontiformes; family Ceratodontidae; genus Neoceratodus; species Neoceratodus forsteri. The sequence continues at coordinate 119,793,078 of CM028133.1, forward strand.
GTCCAGGGCCACAGTTGAAATGCCACTGGCGGGTAATGAAAGTATAGGCCCACACCACCTGCTGCCTTGGTATCTGCACCCACGTGAGCCAGACCAGGCAGATATTATGGGATGCATGGGAAAGGCATCAGCCTCCAGCCTGAGGCAGCCATGCCAGATGGAGCAGGTGGGCTACCTTGTGCATCCTGCCCAGCTACCAATGCCTCACCTGCATCAGTTCTTGATATGGTCGCATTGTGCCTACTCCAATAACCCAAAGCCCTCCTGAGGGCCTTGGCATACAGGCATCACCAAAATGAGGCTACGCTATTTTTTCTTGAGCCTCCATCCTTTGCTCTGGCAACAGCATTCCCTTGCCCAGATAAATGGTTGCTCTCTAGCTGCCCGTTATCAATATGCTCCACTATGGTTCACCAATGAGGTAGTTTGGAGGGTGAATGAAAAGAGATAGGCATTCAGGAAACACAAAGAAACACAAGGCAAGGAAGACAGGGAAGCTTACATGGAACAACTGAAGGAAGTAGGAAAAGCAGTTAGAAGGGCCAAAGAAAGAGAAGAGGTAAGAATAGCCCAGACAATAAAAAATAGGGACAAGCCCTTTTTAAGATACATCAGTGAAAGAAGGAAGACCAGGGAGGGATAATGAAACCTAAACTGGAAGGTGGGGGGGTCTGCTGAGGAAGGTCTGGAAAAGGCAGAAATCCTGAAGGAATATTTATTTTATTTATTTGGTATTTATGAATGTCCCAGACTTCAAACACCTTTCAGCCAGAGGCTCGTTTACAAAGGCTCCACGTCAGAAAAAGGGAGGAAAATATACAGGAACAATTCACATCTTAAGAGAGCAGACAAAGAGTGTTTCAAATTACATAATGCAGTGCATAACAGAATAACCTAATTACTTTACATATTAAATTCAGAAGTGATTACAACAGGTGTAAGATGAGATACAGGGTTACGGTTAATGTACTCAAAAAAGAGCAGTCAGGGGAGCTAACCTTGTTAAATTACACAAAAAGTAATAAGATTCAGTCATTTATATTCAGTTATTTATCTTGCTAGATGCAGCTGTGAGGCTTTTTAAATACGGAAAACTATGAGAACCTTTAAAACCAGAGTGCATGAGCACCTGAGAACTATTGAAAAAGCAGGCTTGACTTATGCTGCTGCTTTTCACGTTAAGAACAAAACGGAAGGCATTGCACATACTTTTTCTTTTACTGCAACTGATAGAGTAAATCCTAACCCTAGGGGGGCAACTTTAATGACTTAGTCCTTAACAGAGAATCTTTCTGGATTATCAATTTGAAAGCAATCCAGTTCCCAGGTCTTAAAGGGACACTGTCAACCATTTTTGCATCATATTTCTAGATGAGAACCCACACTTTATGATAGCTTACCTTCTCTAAAATGTGCTGATGTTGTTGGTTGTTTTCTCTGCTCCCTTTCTTAGTAGAACTACAATGCATGGCAATGGTGTAATGTAAACAATCTTGATTTGTTTCAAATCCTTGATCATCTCTTATTGCACACTTTATGAGCTTAATGAACACACCCAAATAGTGCAGCCACTCATGATGCAATAGTCTGCTCTCCTCTCACTGCATCATGAGGGACTAGACTGTGTAGAGGGTGTTCCCAAGTCAGGAAAGATGCGATGTAAGTTGAAGAATGTAAACAAACATGTTTCCATTGGTGTGGTAACACCAGTATGGTAGGTAGTCTGTTTTTCTCTTTTAAAAATAAAAATAGAATCAGAGTCAAACTTCCAGCTACATCATCAATCTTTGCAGACTATGATCAATTATAAAATGCATTTTTAAACTAGGGACACTTTGAGGCCTAACCTAAGGGGGTTGACAGTGTCCCTTTGCTGTTAATTTTGACCTTAAACCTTTTCTAAGGAATATGAGAAAATGAAGTATTTATATCTGTCTATTTCTGCTTTGGATTTATATAGTTGCTTTTTATATTTGTCTTGCGCTTAGCATGAGCAACATTTATGACAACTTCGCTGGAGTAGCAGGTTATGGTAGGTTGTGTTGTGGCCAGTACGGCCATTGCTTTCTTGGGCTGGTCATGTGGCACCAATGAATGAGCACAGTGTCCATGACATCGCTTGAGAAGTGTGCCACCAACTTGAAAGAATTTCATCATTGCAATGAGGGAGTGCCTCATCATTGCAATGTGAGCATTGCCTGCTGAAACATTTCAATAAACATGGCGACGGCTGTTGCCGTCCGCCTCTCACAATCCGCAGCAAACCAACTTCAGGGGTGCCCAGTTCCTGTCGGCATGTTTACACCCCCCCTCAAGATTGGGTGGCAAACTGGGAGCCCACCCCAGTGTGCCTGTGTGTGTTCTGAAGCTGACCGTGTTGGCATTTTCCTGCCCCCCACCCACTCCCATTGTGAGCCACACTGGGAGCCCACCCCAGTGTAGCAAACATCATGCCTACAAAGTCATGGGCACATTGGGAGCCCAGTCCAGTGTCCCCAACATTTGTCATACACCTGTAAAAAGAAAATGGTCCCCACTGTTCTTTTTTTTAGAACCTGAAACAAAGAAAACAGTCCCTCCCCAACCCGCACCCACCCTCTGTACACCCCACCTCCCCACACACACCCTCACCCCATACTCACCTCCGGAGGTCCAGCAACATGATCTTCGGTTGAGTAGGAACACATCTGCACTCTTCAAAGTCTATCATAAACTGAAGAAATGCCAGTAAGTTGTACAGTGGCATCAATGGGGAGGTTTCAACTTAGGTGGATATCTAGGCCATTTTTTTTTACTTTTGACTCAAATTTTCAACATGGGGTTCTTGGGACCCCATATCATGAAATCAGTCACTGACATTTCATTATTCAGCCCCGAAAGATGATTTTGTGGTCACTGCGCAGAATCACCTTTCGGGACCAATTAATAAAATGACAGTGCCACTGTTCATGAGGTGGGCTCCCAAAAAGCCTATGCTGCAAATTTGGTGACAAAGTTCCAAAAAAATGATTGTGTTGCGAATGTGCATTGTGCCGTTCCCATGCATGCTTGTAAGTTTGTGACTTTTTAATGTTTTCACTCCAGATTTTGCACATTGCCATTTATTCACATCTCCTTATGAACAGCTGTCATTTTTCACATCCTGCCCGAAATGTGTTTCACACATCTGGTGCACAATGGCGTGGTCACTGTGGGAAATCAATATTCGGACAGATTAAGAAAATCACAGTGTCACTTTTCGTGAGTGGAGGTCCCAAAATGTCTATGTTGAAAATTTGGTGAAAATATTATAACAAATGACTGTGTTACAAGCGTGCATTGTGCAGTTTCCATGCATGCACATAACTTTGAGAATTTTTAATATGTTTACTCCAGATTTTCAGTATTGCCATTTTTTCACACCTCCTTATGAATGGTGCAGCTGTCATTTTTCACATCTTGCCCAAAATGTGTTTTTGCACATCTGGAGCACAAAGGTGCGGTCACTGTGAGAAATCAATGTTCAGGACACATTAACAAAATCACAGTGCCACTGTTCATGAGCAGAGGTCCCAAAATGCCTATGTTGAAAATCAGATTACTAAAATCCCATAATAATTGTTCTCACGGGCATCTGTTGCCCAGTTTCTACACATGCTTTACCAGTTTTCCATATTTTCCTCCACATTTTCGACATTGCCATTTTTTTACACCTCCTCATGAACAGTACAGCTGTATTTTTTCACATCCTGCCTGAAATGTGTTTTCACTCCTGTGGTGCCCAATGGTGCAGTTTCTGTGCAAAATCACCTTTCAGCTAATAAACTGATAGTGCTACTTTTCATGATGTGGGGTCACGAAAAGCCCATGTTGAAAATTTGGAGTGAAATAACAACAATGCCTGGGGCATTAGGGTTTCAACTGTAATGCCCCACCCTGTAAAGACTGACAGGGATCAGGGTGTGACTTGGGATTTTCTGCTGTAATGCTCCTCCATTTCACCCCAGCCTGCAGCCCCTGACAGGCATGAGGTGTGCCTTGGACTCTTGGACCCAAAGTTCACCCTATTCTCCTATAGTGTACCCATCTCAGCGTATTTCCTTATGGAATGGGGTGAGCATAAGGCCCGACTACCTCAAGGCATACAACAACACCTGTCAGTGTCTGCAGGGTCAGGTGAGGTGAAATGGCATGGCGTTTTGCTGATGACCCAAAAGCACACCCCAATGCCATTCAGTCTCTGCAGGGTGGGTTGGGTTGGCGTCAGTTCCATACTTCACTGCCATTCCTATTATGCATCTCTAACTCCTGCACTACCAATGCCAATGCCATCAAGACAACTTTCGGCATTGACAAATGCTTGTTGAAGCTGGTATTTAATGGTATGTATTTTCTTTTCTAACTATTTTTGCTCCCCTACTGGAAGAACTCTCTTCATCAGCCCTCTAACCTGCTGTCTACCTCCTGCTGTGACAACCTCATCTGCTCCCCTTACTCCAACCAGCTACTCCCCTGGGTCTAGACCCCCCATGGGGAAGGGCCCCCTATCCTCCTAGGGCACTCTATCTCCAATATTGAGTGCTGGTCGGGGTGTGAGGGATGTGGGAGAGTGAGATGCCCAGCATTGGGTGTGCTGCAGGCGGTGGTTTCATCACCTATCCACCAGAGGAGTTTTTCTGTTTTTATGTCCCTCGACCCACCTCCCCAGAGTTCGGTCTTGCAATGACATCTTGAAATGTCTACACGCAACTCAGCGCCTCTACTTTAGTGCCCAGATGTGTGCATGTTCTCTGGTCCCCACCAGAATGCTATTCACCAGGCAGTCCCTGGATCCCTCCCAGAGAGAGAGAGTAGTCTCTGAATGCTCAATCCTCTCTCTCCCTGCCAAACCCCGATGACCCAGGCTCGTTACCGAACCCGGGTTGCCGGCATGGCGCGAGGTGCGGTGTCCAGCACTTCAACCCTCAGCGCCACCGGGCCAGCTATTGTTATGTGTTTTGATATGTGTTTTTAATCTATACTTTCTCCTTTTATCATTCCCCCTTTCTCCCCTTTCCCCTTCTCCAATTTCCCTCCCCCTATTTTAACATATACTTGGATCCTTCCTATCTTCATCATCCCCCCCCAGTTTCATCACTTCTTTATACAATGATTTTGACCTGACGTGATGATTTTTATCCTATTGTAGGGGGTTTGCCATTTGACATTAGAATGACAGGATTGTTTTCACTATTTAAGTCTGTGTTGGTTTTAGTTGTATTAGCATTTGATAAAGGATCACAGTCCAAAACATGTCAAGCGTGCAACATGTGTACTTTGGAATAAATGGCAGTTGGGGTTCAGTGCCAAAAAGTGCAACATACTGCATTTCAGAGCTAAAAACTAGAGGAAGCACTGTCAGCTGAGAGGAGTACAGGTGGGGTGCAATGAGGAAGAGAGGGACCTTGGGATGATTTTAATGGAGAATATGGACAAATCAGCTCAGTGCAGGAGAGCAGCAGTGAAAGTCAACAAGATGCTGGGCTGTATAGCAAGGGTGATCTCCTTCAGAAGTAGTGAGGTGATTCTTCAGTTTACTGGTTAGGCCACACCTGGGATACTGAGTGCAGTACTAGTGCCCATTCCTGAAGAAGGACATCAGGCTGTTGGAAGGGGTGCAGCACAGTGACAAAGATGATCCAGGGTTGGAGGAAAATCCTACAAAGAAAGGCTGAACAGCTTTAACATGTATTCCCTGGAGGAGAGGAGGATAGGGAGGCGTGATCGAGACCTCTGAGTGGTTCCATGTGATAATAGCAATTGCAATACAGCAATCACTATTATAGTGAGTGTATATTGCCAAAAGCATTTTGGTGATATACAAATCTAGAAACCCATCTTCTGGCATACTTAAGTGTTTTCTGAGGGGGGCTATTTACAACACCTCATGAGCAGTCCCCCCCTCCCTTTAGGATTGTCAACTCCAAGTGGGGTGCATTTCAAGGAAGAGGCAAAACTTAGCAGTAAAAAAAAAGCAGGCAGACACAAGCAGTGGCAAAATAGTCTACCTGGTCCATTCCAAACCCAGTGCCTACTGCACCATAGTCAGCCACCCTCACCACCACACCACGGCTGAATCAGCTGCAGCAGGCTGTTCTACCTATCTAAACCCTCCCTCCTATCCTCCCCTACAACTCCATATCCCTCCTCTTCCAGTCGCTTTCCTCGCTATACCATCACTACTTTTTGCAGGGTAGCTGATGATGATAGTGCTATAAATGAGTCGCTGCTTTTACAGTTGCTCATTTATAATCTCTGTCATCACTGGATACCACTTGAGTATCTGGAGGGTAAACAAGTGAATACTGGAGATATTTTCTGGATCAGATGGGGAGGGATACTATAGGACACGATCTGAGGTTGGAGGAAGTCAGGAGGAAATCAGGAGATAGTATTTCATGGAGAGGGTGGTGAGAAATGGAACACTCTACCTGAGGAGGTGGTTTCCTGTAGGATGGGGGCTGCTTTAAGAGGATAGCGACATGGTGAGGGAATGACTGTAGGGTGGGGAGGGGTGGGGCAGCTGCAAGTTGAGGGCTAGCTGCACAATCAAGCAGACATGATAGACCTTGTGGCCTGTTTCTGCTGGCACTTTGTATGTCCATAAACTGGGTTAGAAGTTGGCTAAGTGGGAGGACACAAAGGATGGTAGTAAATGGATCTCAATCCATGGAGAGGGAGGTGACAAGCAGAGTGCCCCTGGGATGGGTGCTGGGGCCTGTCTTCTTCAATGTCTTCATATGCAACATTGCGGAGGGGCTGAAGGGGAAAGTGTGTATATTTGCAGATGACATGAAGATCTGCAATAGGGTACACACCAAAGTGGGTGGAAAGGATGAGAAAGGACCTGGGTAAGCTCGAAGAATGGTCAAGTGTGTGGCAGCCAAAATTTAATGCTACAAAATGCAAAGTTAATGCACTTTGGGTGCAGGAATCCAGGAAAAGGTATTTAATGGGGGGGGGGGATGCTGACAACCACCAAGCAGGAAAGGGATTTGGAGGTGATTACAACAGATGACCTAAAAGTTGGCTAGACAGTGTGAGAAAGTGGTAAAAAAAAGACCAGCCGCATGTTGGGGTACAGAGGGAGGGGTATCTCCAGCAGAAAACCAGAAGTGATGATGCCACTTTACAGATCACTGGTGAGGCCTCATCTGGAATACTGCATAAAGTTTTGGAGGCCACACCTCAGAAAGGATATAGATGAAATGGAGACAATACAAAGAAGGGCTACAAAGACGGTGCAGGGGTTGCACCAGAAGACATATGAGGAAAGGCAAGTAGACCTCAACATGTACTCGCTGGAAGAGAGAAGGGAAAGGGGATATCATAGAGACTTTTAAATACCTTGAAGGATTTAATAGGGCCCAGGAGGGGGAGCCTCTTTCAGAAAAAAAATGCTAACAAACAAGGGGCATGATATGAGGCTGGAGGGAGGAAGAATCAGGGGTAATGCAAGGAAATTCTTCTTCACTGAAAGGGTGGTGAACGTCTGGAGCAGCCTCCCTAAGGAAGTGGTTGGGGTGCAAACAGTGAAGGCATTCAAAAGTTTGTGGGATAGGCATAAGGGAACCCTAGAGACAGTACAGAATGGGTAGTCAAGGGACACTGGGGAAGTAAGGAATAGGGCAAAATGGGCAGACTAGATAGGCCTGCTGGTCCTCATCTGCTGTGAAATTATATGTATCTATGTATCTATGATCACCGTCAAACTCATCATCCAAGTCAGTTGTACAGGCCCTGGCATGGGCCTGTCCTTCCATGTGGCTATTGCGCTATCCTCAGCTGGACCAGCAGGGTGCTGTACTGCCTCTCTTTATTCTTATGCACTGATTGGTCAGCTGCCTCTCCAGTGCTGATCTTCACAGTCTTCATTTTTTTTTGCCCCTGCCTGTGTTGCAAGTGCCTCTTCTATCTTCCTAGAGGGCTTTCTTGCCCCTACTGGGGAGCATGATGGGCCAGGTGCCACTGGTTGCTGCTCATGTGCTGCTAGCAACCATTGGGTCCCTCTAGCTCAATCAACTGTTGCAGCAACTCCTTGAATTCCACACTGGGTCTGTCATCCTGACCTTGGTTCCATAAAGCCTTTGCCACATTGTGTCCCTTACCTGCTAACTTGCACATAGCACTCATGTTCAAAAACCCTTGTGTCACTGTACCATACATACAACTGTTCTCGGGTGCCTGCATCAACAAAATAGGATGAAAAAAACTTAATGAAGTTAGTTACTGGGTATTCAGTTCATTAGGCACAGTTTGGGTGACCTTGCAAGCCTCCACAGCCCCAGCCAATGCCCAGTAAGAGATATATGTCCAAAATAATTTGAAGGTATTCCAAATACCAGGTGACCTCCAACCATGCACGGTGTTGAGGTGAAGCCATCGGAATATCTTTAGAATGACATGGCGTACTGTCACTTCCTTCGTATCCTGCTCCTTTCCATACCAACACCTTTGGACTCAGTTGCCACCTTTCTCTGCCCAGGCAAGCATGCTCTCTAAACATTCCCACTGATGCCGGAGCTCTCCATGTGCTACACATGAGCAGGTGACCATTACTGCTGGGTGACCACTGGTCAAATATGTAGAGGGAACACTTTAAATGTAGGTATTATTACTTGTTCTGCCTGCCAGGAAGTGCGCATGTACATATATATATATATATATATATATATATAGATAGATATGTTTTTTATATCTTGCTCTGCCATGCCCTGCTGTATAATGTTATTCAAGCCCCACCTGCCCTGCTACCCCCCATAGATAGGGCACAAGGGAACTGAGTTGACTCCCCATCCCAGACACTGGTTTAGCAAAATCCCTTTGGACCTGTGCCATCTGCATGAGTCCCCACTGCCCCTCCCCTTATTAAACATTTTTTGGGGAACGGTCAGTCTCTGGTGAGGCAATGGTTTCATCTATCTGACCTGACAGGCTGACCAGCTAACCCTGTACCTACTGTGCTGTGCACACAATGGCAGCCATGATGCCAGTGCTGCAGTGTGCATGTGTGAGGCCGCTGCCCCCACCAAGACAGCTGCCATTGCCAAGCATAAGATGGCAGTTACAACGTCTGCACTGTAGCTAGCATGCATGAGAGCACCGCCCTTAACGAAATGGATGCTCATTAAGAGCTACTTAGTAGTGTTGGAGTGAGGGAATTTGGGGTGAATTCAGAACAGAGAAGAGGAGGATGGCAAGATGACACCCCTGTGGAATCCTCGCTCCATGTACATCTCCACGGCTGTGTTTAGAAAGGGCCTCAAACCCTGAAGGAGTCTGTGGATAACAGACTGCCATGAGACACCAGGTCTTCCCTATGAGTCACTGTGATCAGCTCCCACTCCCACCTGCAGGCCAGAATGAAGATTAGTTTGGCCACCCCTCATGGGAAAATGAATCCAGCACTGGCTCACTGAACTGGGTAAGGCAGGCAATAAAGTACGGTAAGCAGAGAAAACACAGCAGAGGTTGTGGAACACGAGCAGAAATCTGGACTGAGGTGTTTTTCATGTCTGTGTGCCTAGATGGCAAAAAGCCTAAATAACTAGAACTGCTAAGTAAGCTTTACTGTGTGAGTGGCCAATTCTCAATAATGACTTATAATAACAGCTAAAATGTATTTTTTTTAACTAAAATAAGCTAATTTGTGCCAAATGTCCACCGAACTGCAGATACACTCAAAACCCAGAGAGATGGAAGACCAAGCCAACCATGTGGACACTGCTGCATGAGCCAACTACTGCCATATCTGCAGCCAGATGACTAGGGGAAACATGAATTACTAATCAGCCACTACCACCAATCCTGCACCAACAATTAGGAAAAGGGGGAGTATGCAACCCGGACCCCAGAACGGCTCCTGCTCCCCTAATAAGCTGAAGCTGACCTGCTTGCCTCACAAGTCCTATCAAAATCATGGAATGCTGCCTTATTCACTGGCTGAGGTCTTCTTTGCTGTTCTTTTTCTTCATGTCCAGGCAGAAAGAGTTTAAATCTTTCCTGCCTGGCCTTCAAAAAAACTTCTGCCCAACCTAACTTGTGGCTACACCTTGCTCATGTGTGGGTCAGGTCAAAAGGCTTTTGGTCCATCCTTCACTTGCCACTTTACCCTGGAAGGTTGGGCTCGGGGATTGATTGCGGCCACTGGGCAAACAACCTCCCGGAGATGGCCAGGAGGGGCTGATCATATCACAGTTTTGTCACTTTCATCAATTTACGGCACTATAAACCACCATCTGTGTTTCATATGAAATACAACTCCACTCTTTCTACAATATGTGTCACTCTTTTATCTTATCTACTGCAAATAGAATGACAACATTTTAAGAACTATGACATAGTTGAAACCATGCAACCCATCTCAGCAATCAGCCTGTAACATTTAAAAAGCATATCTGACACACTTATAGGACACACCCATACCAAACCAGATTAGTTCTCCTCAGTACTGCATGTACTGCTATTAAAACTCACATTAAGCGTTCACAAAGAAGAATAAATACAACATGATTAAAAATGAAATTAAGACAAAGATTCAGAAAAGTGTTTTACTGTAAGCAAAATGCAGGAAATTGATTCTTGTATCTGACCAAGCATTGGAGTGTTGGGTTCACACCACAGACAGTATGAAGGATTTTGATAATCATCTAATTTGCTTACATCTAATTGCAGCATTTGGAATATGAGCCACTGTCGTCATGCTAAGGGCAAGAGGTGGTGGATCAGACATTACATGCTGAAAATGCTTTAAAGCAATGTAGCTATGCTACAAGAATTAAACAGTCCAGGATGAAACTAAGAGCCGGTGTTTGTGCCTCCTTAAAGATCAACTGCAGCTATATTATAAACATATTTCAAACTTTACTTCTTTTCCCTAACGTAATTTTTCTCAAGTTCCAGGTACTGAGCTGCCAGGAACTTGAGGAAAATTATGTCATTCTGGCTTCAATGGAATCAGCACTCACCCAAGGTTCCGCTAGCTGGTCAAAAAATGTCTGAGAGATTTTCTGTGAAGCCATCAAATAGGAGAGCATTAACATAGTATCTGAGCATGGCAAATGGCAATTTCTTCATTTCACATGTACTAAATATGGCCTTGTTGTCCTTAAGTTAGGGAAAGGAGTAAAGTTTGTAAGATGTTTATAATATAGCTGCAGTTGATCTTTAATGTAGTGCACTACAAACTAATCACTCTTTGTACCCTGTGGTACCATGGGACCCCCACAAAAGCAAGATACTGTATCTAATGGGCCATCCCTCCCTGTTTGATGCAAACTTTCAGTACATTTATAAATAAATAAAATACGTATGACTGGCATACCTAAGATCATGAAGTCAAAATAGTGATATCTATATACATATATATATATATATATAATAATATGTAAGCAACCATGCACAACAAGCATGGCACAGCACAGCACAGCAAGGCATGTTTCCATCGAGGGGTTCCGACGACATCATAGACCTCGAGAGAAAAGCTTGAGTAATATAAAGAATATTCAATGGTCAGCCATGGGCAACAAGGCTATTTTTCCATCCAGGGGTTCAGATGACATCAGAGGTCACCTGCGACTAAAGTTCAATAGATCCCTGAGGCCATCAGAACAAAGAAATGGAAACACAGCAGAGTAGTGCATGGTTGCCCAAGTGTTATTTTGCATAGCATATGGTTTCAAAGATAAAATAAAGAGGGCTTTTTTTTTGTTCTAAAGAAATATTCAGTTTAATGTTTTTTATTATTTTAAACAAACAACAGAAATCCAGTTTTACCTAGATGTTGAAACCCCACCAGGGTGAGTGATGGGTTTCTGTTTTAATTAAAAGAAGATGCTGTGTTAGGGGACAAACTAGAATATGTGTGTGTGTGTGTGTTATGAAAGCAAAATGGCAAGGTGGCATGAGATTCCATTCTAATTAACAAAGCTGTTGTGCTACTGAAGTGTAGAACAGCATTCTATGACCTTTGAACTGTGGTACAACAGCTTTGTAGTCTGGATGGAAATACACACATAGCAGGGGTTGGATCCACGACTGGTCATTGACAAACTTTTTGTCTAACGACCAGGCGGCAAAACTGGCATGTCGACCACATTTTGCAGTCGGCTGCTGGTTTCAAGGAAAAAAGTATTTTCCTTGTGGGGCTTCTTCCTTTTATAAGTTCTCAACTCCAAGTCGGAGCTGATTCAGGAGGTGCAGGACCCCGACAGACAGTGCAGGGTTCCAGACCATTCCCTACAGAAATGTGGTGCTGTTGTCATTGTAGGGAACACTGCTGTCGAAATGTTGCTGATAGTGAGGTATACCACAGGGGTCGACCATGTCAGTAATAAGCCACAACAGGTTGTGCATGAGTATATGTTCATAAGGCTATTGGGGGTTGTTTCCTTAAGAGATAAGAATGTTATCTCGTGCTGGTTGGGCGAGAGGACCGCAAAGCGAAGCTAAGCGGTTCTGTCAACCCAAACCAGTACTAGATAGCATTCTTATCTCATAAGGAAACAACCTCCACTAGCCCTATAAACATATTATATAGCAGTGGAACTACTTCTACCCCAAAAGACTACAATTTTTGTTTTTAATGTCGGAAATGGGGCTAATAGTGAACATTAGTTCTGTGGTGCTGGTGGGCATCTTTGAGGCGAGGAGGAAGCTTTTCAGCATCAGCAGAAAGGAAGCACTGATTACAGGTTTTCATTATTTTTTTATTTTGCCAGATTCTGCTTCACTATATGTATTTTTCACAGCGGGTTTCCCCCAGTAGCTGATTCTGCCGTGGTGACTCCGACAGTAACAGTCTGACAAGCAAGAGTCACCACAGTAGGAATCAGTTGTGTGGAGTTGCATGAGGCAGCAACTGTACATCCAATAAGAGGTACAGTAATGCTGCACTCTGATTGGTGAAGCCAGTTCTACTGCTACATAATAGAGATTTATTGCATAGTCAGTTAACATCTCACAGCTAATGAAATATCTAGACTTTGTATTGCCATTTTAAAAGTACTATATATAGAAAGGTTTATGGGTAACCATGCATAACAAGACTGTGTTTCCACTGAATATTTGAGATGACATTCTAGGGACCTCAAGAGCAAAGCATGAGAGGTCTCTGATGTCATCTGAATCCCTGGATGGAAACACAGCCTCGATGTGCATGGTTATCTATACTGTTTTATATAGTATACAGTCACAGAAATAAAAAAACCCTAGAACACTCAGTTTTGAGGCTAAACATATGTTGTATTGAATTCAAAACACCAGAAGAAACATAACTCAGAAGTTAAATATTTTAAAAACAAGTGATAATGACTAGACAATTTTTAAAAAGGATGTTGCAACTTCCTATTCTGTTTGTCTTTTTTCGGGTCCTAAATCTGGTGGGAGCGAGTATGTCTTTTACAAATGGGTTTTCTGTGTCAGTGTGACCTTCTACAAGATGCTAGTTAGTTGCAGCCATGACCCCCCATCCAGACTTATTTTCACAGTTTTCTTTTATTATTTTGAGTGCAATACGGTTTAGCGTGACTAGTTACACTGTGGTTTCTATAAGGAATTAAGTAATGTTAGTGAGTGCTTCAGCTGACAGTATATGTGTGCACAGTAAAATGTCAGGAAATGTTGCTGTAGTCTTGATCTAACATCAGAACAATACCACAACAACTTCTCCTAACCTTTCAGCTGTATAATGACAAGAAATTGAAACCATCTGAAATCTATTCACAATTAAGGGCTGCCGTATACTATGGACCAGTTTAAGTCCTACCATAGACTGAGTATACATAGTGCCGGCACATACTGAATTAACTGTTCAGTTTGAACACAGATATTTAATCCAAAAAGAAGTCCAAAGCCACGAATGTATAGATTTTATGATTTCAAATGAAATATCAGTACTTGACAACTAAACTAAACAGGAAAAAGCTCTGGAACCTGTTTTTGTCATATTTCTTGGTAATACAGAAATATTATCAATATTTCTAAACTGTGCAAACAGATAATTCCATTAATTTGATACCACCCATTGGGTGTTTACTCACCTGGTAAAGGTGATTGTGTTGGCTGGCATCCATGGCACTCCAGACATTACCTCATGGGTTACAGCCCACCTGATAGGCTAATGATGCACATGACCCAGATCAGATTTCCAGTATATCCAGGTCCCAGGAACCCCTGCTCTCCAGTTTGAATTTTCCATAGCTGAAAGGAAGAATGTTAGAAAACAAGCAAGCAATGCACACAATAGAGACTAGCAAGGATGAGGTCTGCAACGACAGGATAAAATAATGAGGCCAGAGGCCTGAATTTATTCCCTACTATGTACACACTACCTCTAACCGTAGTTCGACTTAAATTTTGCAGCGGGATTGAGGTCTGAAGGTGTAGGGACCTCCTGTTTCTTTTCTTTTCTGGCGAGACGCTCCGATCATTCCCGAGAGAGGGCCTTGGAGTGCCATGGAAGCCAACCAACACAATCACCTTTACCAGGTGAGTAAACACCCATTGTGATTGGTTGGCATCCCATGGCACTCCAGATATTACCTCATGGGAGATAAGAAGCAGTTAAACCTCCGGGTGGGATTCGGGTGAATCGGAGGGTCCAGGAGATGGAGCCGCTGCTAGGACGTGGGAGGCGAAGGCCGGCCTGAAATCCTGGAGTTGCTGCAGCCTGTAGTGCCTCGCGAAGGTGTGTAGGGAGCTCCAGGTAGCTGCCCTACAGATGTCTTCGGATGATACCAGTGCCCGTTCCACCCAGGAGGTGGATACTGCCCTGGTGGAGTGCGCTCTGATCCCCTGCGGCAGGGTCAGACGCTTCGCCGTGTAGGCGTGGAGGACGACCAGTCTGATCCACCCTGCGATGGTGGTCTTGGACGTCACGAGCCCCTGTCGTTGACCCTTCGAGACGATGAAGAGTCTCTCCGTCCTGCGGATGGATTGAGTCCTGGTCAGGTAGACAGAGAGGGCCGATCCAACGTCCAGAGAGTCCAGAGCACTGCTCTCGTCCTGCAGAGCAGTGCGGGTCAGAGTGGGTAGGTCTATGGGTTGTTCCCTATGGAACTTCGTGGGAACCTTCGGCTGGAAGGCCGGTACTGTCCGAAGCCGTACTCCTTCAGGGGTGAAGATGGTGTAGGGTGGTGCGCAAGACAGGGCACCAAGCTCCCCTATTCTTCTGGCCGAGCAGATGGCCACAAGAAAGACAGTCTTCAGGCCTACCCAGAAGAGGTCTGCTTCGACTAGAGGTTCATACGGTGGCGCTCTTAGGGAGTCCAATACCAGAGGTAGGTCCCACGGTGCGACGCCAGGTCTGGTCCTGGGCCACATGAGGTCCACGGCCCTCAGAAAGCGGATTGCATCCGGGTGAGCTCCCAGTGGGTGCCCCTCGACGAGGCCTCTGGCCGCCCCAATGGCCGCCAGCTGCACCCTTAGAGAGGAGGGTGCCAGCCCCTTATCCACCCCTTGTTGCAGGAACAACAGGATAGTGGGGAGATCAGCTTGTTCCGCTACCGAACCTCGACGGTGGTACCACTGTGAGAAGACGGCCCATTGTCTCTCGTAGGTGGAGGTGGTGGAGGCTCGACGAGATCAGAGGAGCGTGCCTATGACCGACTCGTGATACCCGGTGGCCGTTAGTCGTTCCCTGTCAGGATCCAGGCCGTGAGCTTTAGCGTTCGAGGGGACGGGTGCATCACTGGACCCTGCGACAGTATGTCTGGATGGGTCGGTATCCGGAGGCTGGCTAATGACATCTCTGTGATCGCCGTGAACCACGATCTGCGAGGCCAGTATGGGGCCACCAGGATGATGCTGGTTCGAGATTTTCGGATTTTTTCCAAGACTTGAGGGATGAGAGGAAGCGGAGGGAACACGTACACGCAGTCCCAAGACCGTACCTGGGACAGGGCGTCCGTGCCTTGGGAGTGCTTGTCCCTGAACCTGGAGAAGTACCGGTCCACCTGGGCATTGTCCCTCGATGCCATTAGGTCTGTGGACACTGGGCCCCACGTCGCCTGGATTACCTGAAACAGGTTTGGGTGCAGGTGCCATTCTCCAGGGTGGATCTGTTGACGGCTGAGCCAATCCGCCCTTACGTTCAGTTTTCCCGCCAAATGAACCGCTCCCAGGTGAGATAGGTGTGTTTGTGCCCAGTTCATCACCCTTGAGGTTTCCCGTGACATGGCCCTGCTTCTGGTACCTCCTTGCTTTGCTATGTATGCCACCGTCACGCGATTGTCAGATTTGATCAGAACCGACTGTCCCTGTATGATGTGGTGGAAGGCCCTTAGCGCGTGGAACACTGCTCTCATTTCCAGCACATTGATTGAGAGTAGAGACTCCGCTGGGGACCAAGTACCTTGTGCTGACTCGTCCCCCAGGCAGGCTCTCCAGCCAGAGAGGCTCACGTCCGTCTCGATGGGGATCGGGGGAGAGGCTTCAAGGGGGACTCCCTTGTCAGATTTCCGGGTGACCCACCACCCAGGAAGATTTCACTTCTGCGGACAACGGACGGGCAGTGCAGGTTGTTCTCGTTTGGTGCTCAGCGTGCCAGGATATAATTTTGGAGTGGACGCATGTGCCACCTGGCCCAAGGGACGAGGTCGATGCAGGAGGCCATGCATCCCAGGAGTTTCACCACCCTCGCCACTGTAGTGTGGGAGCGTGACCTTAACTGCCCGGCCAGCTTCCGGAGGCTGTGGATCCATGCTGGTGCCGGCCTCACCCAACCGTCCGCTGAGTTGATGCTGGCCCCGAGATGCTTGATCTGCTGGGTCGGCTGGAGCTGGATCTTCTCCCTGTTCACCACCCAACCGTGATCCTTGAGTGCCCGTACGGCGAGTTCTGTATGGGGTCGCTGATCCTCGGATCGGGCGTATGAGCCAGTCATCCAGGTACGGTACTATGTCCAGTCTTTGTTCTCTGAGCCTGGCCACCAAGGTGATGGAGACCTTGGTGAAGACCCTGGGGGCTGAGGACAGCCCGAATGGGAGCGCCTGGTATTGGAAATGGTGTCCCATGATGTGGAAGCGTAGGAACCTTCTGTGGCTCTTGATGATTGGGATGTGTAGGTAGGCGTCCTTTAGATTGATGGAAGTTAGGAAGTCGCCTACCCTGATACCCTGGAGGGTGGACCGGACAGTCTCCATTTTGAACCGACGTGGGATCACATAACGGTTCAGGCTTTTTAGGTCCAGGATGGGCCCCAGCTCCCCGATTTTTTGGGCAGGAAGAAGATGGAGTACATGCCTTCCCCTGCTCCTGAACTGGGACTGGTTGTATGGCCCTGTTCTGGATCAGTTCTGCCAGGATTCCTTGTACCTGGTGGGGTGAGGCTCTTCTTCTGGAGATGGGGACAAGGCAGAACGTTGGGGACTGACTGGCGTGTCAGCTCTGTGGCGTATCCCTGGAGACCACGTCTCGGACCCACCTGTCCGGCGTGGTGGCCGCGCAGTGATGGCGAACAGGGCTAACCGTTGGCCGACAGGGGGTACTGAGGGTGGCTTGGGAAGACAGAGTCACTGTTTTCCCTGAACCCTCTTCCCGGCCTCTGGACCTTTGTCCCGGGGTCTGAAGGAGGGGACTTGTAGTTGCTGAAGGCGGAGTGCGTGGGAAGGATGTGGAGACCCTACTCTGACAGGAATGATTTTGTGGGTAGGGCTCCCGCGGTTTTGGTTTTGGCCACAGGCGAAACCTGCATCTAGCAACAAGCAGATGTGAGGATCTTGACCTATTCCTTAGAGGTCCCTACCTCTTCCCTCTGTTTTAGATAGACTTGGAGACCTTCCCCAAATCGTGACTCCCTTAAGGGATAAGTTCTGAAGTAGAGTCTTAGATTCTGAATCGGCATCCCAGAGCTTGAGCCATAGTGCTCTGCAGGCCTGATTTATGATGGCGGCCGCCCTGGCCTGGGGTGTAAGGGTCCACTGCCATGTCTGCCAGGTACTTGGCTGCATCGAGGTACAGTCTAAAGTTCAGCCTCCTGGACTTTGGACTTGCCTGCTCCTGGAGTTCCTCCAGCCAGCGGATCTGGCCCTCAAGGTATAGATCGCCGCTGTCATCGCCTTGGCCATAGTCCCTCGATTTCAAAGTCTTCTTCAGCATATCTTCGATTCTTTTGTTGGTAGGATCCTTGAGGGCTATGGTACCGCATGGCAGCACAGTCTTCTTACTCAAGGCCACCACTTGGGGGTCGATGGAGCGCCTTGCACCAGGCGTCTGACTTGTCAGCCCTGAATTGGGTACATCTTGAGTAAGTTCCTTTGGTTTGGCATTCTGGTCTGTGGATTGCCATTCCGTATGGATCAGTTCCTCAATGGCCGGGCAGACTGGGAAGGTCTCTGAAGTGGTGGTCCTTAGCTGGATCATTGGATCAAGCTTGATTCCATCTTCTCCCTTCCTGTTCCTCTGTGGACAGGCCCATGGTGCCTTGATGACCTTCATAAGACCGGGGATTGTCTCAAACACACAGTTTGAGGTCAGAGATGGAGTTGCCTGCTGATCGATGTCCTCTATGTCTGATTCAAGCCATGCTCCTCCTCCTCCTCCTCCTCGATTCGTCCTCTTTGTCTCTTTCCTCAGTGTTGCCATCCTGGGGAATGCTGAGAAGCGGGTCCTCTGGGGCCGGTGGCTCCTCTGGAGGGTCTATCTGATCTGCAGGGACTCCGTGCTGGGTGGTCTCGCTCTGTTTTGGAGTAAGGCCTCCAGCTTCTCCATGATCTTCAGCATGAGTTCTGCTGACTCTCATCATGGCCACCGCCGCTTGGTTCTGTATCAGCAGGGCCAGGTCCATCCATGTCAAGGTGCTGGGGCCGGGAGAGAAGGAGCTGGGGAGTTCTCTCCATTGAAGACAGCTCGTCGTCCATGAGGCAGGCTGCAGAGAGGGCCTGGGGTTTGAGGGAGGAGGTGGCGCTGCATGCAGTGCATTTCTTTGCTTTAACCATCTGTAAGATAAAGAGAGGTCTGAGCAGAGGGTGACTCCGAACTTGCCCCTATGCCCCATGAGAGGTGGTGGAGGGGAAGAGTCGGAGGAGGTGCTGTGATAAGGGCGCTGTGTGAGGCCCTTAGACAGACCTAGGATGGGCGGAGACTCCTTCCCAATAATCCTTACATACCTATCCCCACTCTGATAAATCCTACTGGGAAAGTCGGGCCCGCTGTGGGAGGGCCCGGCCACGAGAGATGGGGATAGAGTCACGAGAGCCTACCAGCGTTGCTATGTGAGGTACCCGAGCAGTAGCTCTGTGGTGTCCTACTGGGGTCGCTATGAGAGGGACCCGAGTGGAGCAAGGATGTCTCCCAGTTTTTCTTTTATCCCTTTTTTTTTTATTTTTTATTTTTTTTTTTTCTTCCCAGTAGGCTAGATACCTTTTCCTGGGAGATGGTGGCAGAAGCGATGGGAATCAACCCGTGCGCCAGCAGAAGCTCCAGAACAGAAAAATCCCTGTTGGACTGGGTGCTCCCGAGGGGCAGAGCGCCCCAAGGCCTCTGATAGAGCCCGTGTGGCGTGGTGCAAAAAACAATCCTTTTCGTCCCATGTGCACGACCACACCACAAACGCCACCCTCCTAGCAGCAGGAGGAAGGATGGAGCGGAGGAGAGCCTCGGGCACGCCTGGAGGCCTGCGAGGGCGTCGGCCAGCCCGTCGAGCCATAGGGGAGGCAGGAGGCAGCCCGCCAACGGGGCCTATCGACCGGGCCCCGCTTGAGCCTGAGGCCTGCTGTGGAGAGAGGGAGAGGCATCCCTCCATGGAGCGGAAGCGGAGGCAGGCCGGGAGGCGTCTGGGCCCAGCGATAGGGGGACACCACGAGGGTCACGGTAGGCCCGTGGGAAGGGGGAAGGCCTCGAGAGATGCCAGGAGGCGGAAGAACGCCGTAGGGAGTCCGCAGAGTCACGGGGGGAGAGGCGACTCGCAGAAGGGATAGGCAGGCCGAGGCCTGCAAGTGGAGGTTAGCGGCTGTGTGGCCAGGCCAGAGAGGCCTGTTGAGCGAACGATAAGACCTGAGGCCTAGAGGAATGGTGCCAGGGTGCTAAAAGGTGAGGTAGGTCCTCGGAGAAGACCGCGGAGTCGAGGGGAGCAGAGGCGACTCGCGGGGGATTTTTAAGAGGAGGGAGGACCTCTAAGGAGTCTGAGAGGGGCTGTAGCAAGGACCCATGGTCATGAGGAGCAGAAGGCGACTCGCGGAGGGTTCTTGAGGTGAGAGCCTGCCAGGGGAAGCCGCGAGACTGCGTGGCTTATGGAGCAGGCAGCATGCTGCCTAGGCCTGGAAGGACAGGGCTGCGGCCCAGATCGTGAGAATTTCCTCAATCAAGTATAAAACACCTCAGAGGGCCTCCAGAGTTAGAAATTAAACAGATATAAAGGAGGAATACTCTGACACATCATTAACAATGATAATAATGCTTATTAAATGCTGATATTTCTGGAAGCTCGAAGCTCCTCTCCTAAAACAAGGATGAGTAATTCCATTCAATAATCCAATAATTACCAGCACATACAGAGGCTAATGATAAAACACATTTCCTACCTTAGAAGATAAAAGAGCAGACAGGGGTTCTCTGGATGCTTCTTGCCTATTCAGATGCAAAATTACAACTGGAGAGCAGGGGTTCCTGGGACCTGGATATACTGGAAATCTGATCTGGGTCATGTGCATCATTAGCCTATCAGGTGGGCTGTAACCCATGAGGTAATGTCTGGAGTGCCATGGGATGCCAACCAATCACAATTATGTTTACAATGCACAAGGCAGGAAGCTGGTGTCTACACATGTATCATCAAGACAGCATTTATGGGCCATAACTGAAGAAACAGTCGCAAAGCAAGCAGTCGCTGTGTGTAATAAAGCCGGTCTTCCAACATCATTGCATCATCACAGAATTATAATTTCATTGTGGTAAATATAGTTTTCTTTAGTGTAAGTACACAGTCGGTGGCGGTACAAGGAGATGATGCAAAGGGGCATCTCATTGTGCTGCTGTTAAAAACTCTCATACACAAGTCTTAGACTTCAGCAATGGACAAGGAGCCTTCACTGGGTTGTAATAAAAATCTAGGGCTTGATTTTCAAGGGACCTGGCATGACCCACGGACTAAGTGACCATGCACTTCTGACTGGGGCAGAGGAAAATCCTTGCAATGGTTAAATTGCTATTTTCTGCATTTTGTGGGCATAAGTGACATTCTGCTGTTTAGTACAGATGCACAAAAAATGTGACACACTCCTCTTCTAGAGTGACTCTTGGCAGGGGCCTAGTAAGGCACATTTGTCAGCATGGGTGAACACATACTACCCAAGGCGTCACAACCTAAAGGCATTTTAAATATGACAATCAAAGCACATGCAGTTTTCCAAGTACTGTATTGCTATGGGCTGGAGAAATTAATCTGGCCACAAATGTGTATTAAGTATATTTGCATTTTATATGATAGTGTTACTCCCCACTCACTACAAAATATAACAAACCAAGCTGAAATTCATCAACAAAATTGTGGCCCATGCAAGTTCACATCAAATGAGGAGGAAACAGTCACTGATTTCGAAACAATAACCCTCCACTAATCATGGTATTATCCCACCCCTTTTAATTCCTCAGCACATTCCTCCACCCCAGCATGCCTACTTGCTTATGATCACTTGGTTCCATTTTTCCATGTCTGATTGCAGCCCTCCCCAGTTCCAATATGTATATGCTTCTCTGACCTAGTAATACCTCCCCTGTACCTCCTCAATTTTACACTTTTTCAAACTGGTACCTTTCCTAAAATGTTGCACTTACACTGTTTCTCAAAACGTTCTATTGCAATTTAGGGAATTTCTTTTTTAGGTTTACTCCTCGTATTCTCCAACTTGAAATCCCCCTCAAGGGGTCAGACCAGGAAAGGAACTTCTATTCAGTGTACCCTTCTTGATCAACAATTCTTAAATAAATAGATTAACAGCATGTCAGGGTCAGACTGCAAATCCTCTAGACAACATGAGATTGCACCCAATGTCTGCGTGCATTGGAACTTCAT
Organism: Neoceratodus forsteri; assembly: GCA_016271365.2. Lineage (NCBI taxonomy): Eukaryota > Metazoa > Chordata > Ceratodontiformes > Ceratodontidae > Neoceratodus > Neoceratodus forsteri. The sequence goes on from CM028133.1 coordinate 119,815,105, forward strand.
GTCACCAGGACCATTTACTTACAGATGCTGAGATGCATTAATTGAAAAATAAAAAAAATCCTCCCATGAAATGCAAATGTGAGTAACTGGCCTCATTCATTGTCTTTCCATGGATCCCAGTTATAATATATATTTTTTTATTTCTGTTTTTCTTTGTTTTTTTTGTTTTTTGCTGAACTGTTTTTTCTTTTCACAAGAGAGACACCAAATGCCAGGATGCATTTAAATTTAAAACTCCTTGTGAGGACAGCCTAAATATTTTCTTTTAGTCCATGTCAGGTCAGTGTAGAGACCTCTAATCCTTAAGGTAGGGGCAGAACTCATAAACCACGAATGAAGGCTAGCTGTATTGTTATTATTATAACCTCTATAATCTTCCTCTCATTCTGACTCTTCTAATCTTCTAGAGTTCCCTTTATATTTACCTATTATAAATAATCCAGTTCCACCCAGCATTCTCAAACTATCATTTTTTTGTTCAATTTATTTACCCAAGGTTTACCATCTGCTCTTTCTGAATACACCTTGTGCAAATGAATGTGCTGTATGTTTTAGTCTTTATGTAAACATTGAAAGAATTCCTCTGTACTACCTGCAGGCTCTCCTCAGTGATTAGGTGGTTGTGGAAAAAGAGTATGAAAATTAATTTCTGTGAGCTCTGCAGAACATATAGCTTTACATAGAAGCATTTATTGATTGTGCTATCTCTTTATGCAGAAAGCAACAGTCAGTCCATTTTACTGGGTGAAATGTGGAAGTCCAGGCAGTGCTCAGAAGGAAATTCAGCAGCAATTACTCGAAGCTGAATTATCATATATGGTTAGGGCTTATTGTGAATGGAATTCAGTCATTTTTAGAAACTTGATGCAGGGCAGTTCAAAGGTCACAAAAGTTGTTGTACTATCGTTCTGACATCACATTGGTAGTACAACAACTTTTCAGCCTTGACCTGCTACCTGATTGGAGAAGACACTGCTCTGCAGCATAAAACTAAAGCAAGTGTGGCAGAGCCACTTAGGGAGCACTTCACAAGCCACCAGTTTGAATTAAGTTGACATTTCTTTTTGTTGTTTAAATTACTGCCACTGACAATGTTTTTAGGGTCTGGAGCCGAGCTGTAGTCAAAATGAGTTTTTTTTTTTTCAAATCAATGGAGCAGGAAATGGCAGTGGAGTGACTTTACAGCTGACTGACTGACTGGGACCAAGCAGGACAATAAACAAGTTGCCGAGGAAAAGCCGGAGCATGAAAACAAGGTATTAAACCTTGTAAAATAAAAAGTTTACTAGTCCTGGGAACTATACACTACATAAAATAGTGGATGGTGACCATCCACAACTAAGGGTGTATTTCTATCTTGGTAGTTGATGACATCACAGAGACCTCTGGAGTTTCGTGCTCAAGGTCTATATGATGTCATCATCTCCCTAGATGGAAACAAAGCCTTGTTGTGGATGGTCACCCATCCACTATTCTCTATATATTGCATAGTGGAACCCTTTTATGCATGGAATTCCATGCCTGGAATTTGCTTGTTGTGTTGCAGAAGTGACATCATTATGTTATAGTGTATGGTTGAACACTGTTCTGCATGGAAATCCATGCCTAAAACAGTGTTGGTGCATTGCAGTAGCTACATCTCTGTGTTGTGTTGTGCTACATAGCTACTTCAGCACAACAACATGGAACACAGTCATGCACGTGCATTCTGTGATACTCCGCTCCTCTCAAAATGGCCATGGTGGTGAGACTGGCCCCAGAAGAGAGATGTGCTAAGAAACAATGAAAAGTAAGGACAAATTCTTAATTTTATTGTTGCCCATACACTATAAAAAACAGTGTATGAACAATCATACACAACAAGTCCATTTTTAAGTCTCAACATTTTCATGGTAACGAGACCTCACAAGCTGCACTCTCAGGGTCTCCTGTTCCCTCAGAAACCTCTTAATTGAAAAATGCACTTGTTATATATGATTGCTCATATACTACCCTCTATGTTGGGCTGCAGTAGTGATGTCATGGTATGCTGATCAAACATCGACACTACTACCATGAATAACAGTATAGTGACACAGAAACGAGTCATTGTACTGTCACTGTGGGACTCCAGCACTGCTTTCTCAGGGTCTTGCACCCCCTCCTTGAATCAACTCTGACTCTGAGTTGATTATATTTAGTATGGGTGTGTGTGGGGGACAGAGCCCCTTGTATGGGGGTTTGGGACAAAGACCCCAAACAAAATAAAGCCTTTTCAGATGGATTTATGCAGCCTCCAACTGCAGTTGACATAAATCTGTCACTGTAACATCGGTCAACAAAATATTGGTTGAACTGACATCATAGAGCCATGATGTCACTACTGCAGCACAACTTAGAATGCTGCCACACAGTTGCTTTCATCCATCTAACTGAGCTGAGTGTTTCTAAAACTTGAACTTAAAGAAACAAGCTGCAGCACATTGAGTTAATAATTTGAGCTCGCCTCCAACCCTCAAGTGCCTCCACCCCAACCCCCAGTTCACTGAAAGGAAGCAGAGAGTCTGAAATGGGCATTGATGTAAAACGCTATAATGTAATGTACATATCTCCACAGACAAGTCTGTATCTTCATCTTGAGTTTTCTATGTTACCAGTGAACCTCTTAAGCTTTGCTCTTAAGGTTCCTGATTGCAATAGAAAGCACTTGATGTAGACACAGGCTTGCTGTGTGTGACTGCCCATATATTATTGTTTATTTTGTAAATAATGGTCCCTTTCATGTTACGACCATGTGAAAGTGTTTTGTGATGTGTTGCAGACTATGCTGGCATTGTGTAACCAGTGTTCAGAAATATTTTTTTTTTCTTTTCGAACTCTATTTTTCCTCCTAGCTTGCAGAACTCTCTCGGGCATCCTGCAGTGCCCTGACTCTACCTCTGTGCCTGAGAGGCTCCTGAATCCTGGCAACAGCCCAGCTATCCCCTGCTCTGAGCCCCCCAAGGTAGGGCCACCTATCCACCCAGGGCACTCTATCTATAATTTGGGCTAGGCTGGGCTCAGCCCAGGAAAGGAGTGCAACTGGCATTGGAGTGTGGTCGGGCGGATGCAGGTGCCATCGCCTATCCACAAGCTGGAGAGTTTTCCCTTTACTTCCCTCATCCCTCCCCCGCCTGGAGTTCAGTTGTGTAATGATGTCACGATGTCCGCCGCAACTTCACTCCCTCTACTTAACGCCATACGTGCACACATCCACCAGTCTGCACTGGGTGATGCTGTTGCACGGGCATTCCTGGATCCCTCCCCAGAGAGGGGAGAGCTGTTCACGGATGCTCAATCCTCTCTCTCCCTATCAACCCGACGTCCCTGGCTCATTCCTGAACCTGGGTAGCTGACGACGAGCAGTGGCACCCAGTGCCTCAGTCCTCAGTGCCACTGGGCCAGCACAGAAAAAAATTATGAGTAAACACATTGAACAGGATGATATAGTTATGGTTTGTAATAAATTACATTGCAAGCATTTAGGAAACATGTCACCCATATCCCTTTTGACTGGGCTAACATGGCTACCACTTTTTGTCAAAATATCTGCATGAAAAACTGTACCTACTACTGGATGTATTATACCCATCCCAAAAAAGGAAACAGAAAAGAAAACAACAGACATTATGCATCCACAAAGTGCTTCTCTATATAACAGACAACAGGCGTAGTAGATTTAAAATGTGTCCAATCTGTTTTTGTCTTCAGCTGTGTTGAAACATTAAGACAACAGCATATAATCACATTTGAAAGAATCTGCAAATGTACTGAAGCAAGTCTTTATTTTTTTATTTCAGCTTGCTTAATAAAAATAAAAAATAATCAAGGGGTATAATCCTATATTGTTTTAAAGTCTTGATTGCACATTTCTATGTGGAATACCCACCTGTGGTTTAATCACTCAGGAAGCAGGAGTCTTTTTCCACTCCATTCTGAGTGGCTAGACTGAGGTGGGTGTTCCTTGTGCTTAGAAAGGATGCAGTAGGAGTAGAACAATGACTAGACATGTGTTTGTGTGGTGACACTGACATGAAGGGCAGTCCGTTTTTCACTTTTAATATATAAACAGTAAAAGGAGCAACACAACCACATGCAGTTGCATATTCTAGAGAAGAGGAGCCATCATTAAACTTGGAGCTGGCGGTACAGCCTAGAGGTTAGTATAACAAGCTGTGAATGAGCTTGATACATGCAGCAGACCAGTGTTGATTACTGCAGTCTTCACCCGCATACTGTGTGACTCTGAGCAAGTTACTTAACCTCCTCAGTGCTCCTGGATTGCCCCAGAAAACAGGCAGTTGCACCTAGTGGTCTTACCCAGTTATCAAAGAATAATAAACAAATACAAAAATCTGTTTCCTACTCTAGGGACAATCTGTGCCCTAACAGGGTAAATGATTTTCCTTTAACCATGGTGCTAGTGAACCCTGATTGACATGGAGCATTACATTTAGAACAGGGTCCTGCAAGAATACCAAATGAAAGACACCAGCAATTAATGACAATGCCCTGACACAAAACAGCATTAATTAAACACACTTCCCTACAGATAGTAAAAATGCCAGACCGCATCAATTAATCAGATTCCTGGTAAGGTCTAGGAAAATTAGTCCACTAACATTCCTGGAACTTCCTAGTACAGAATGGGAGACAGCATCATTCAATTAATCAATCAATCGATTGATCAATCAAGCACAGTAAACTACTGAACAGCAAAAGCATCAATCGTTGCTCAAATTAAAACACTAAGATACTATGGAGTGCATTATGTGTAAATGCAGTGATGCAAACAATTACAAATAAGCATTTAGATTGCAATGACACAGAATTACTATAACATGGGCATTGGGCAATTTATTCAGGCAGTCTTTTCTTAGCAATTGAAAAGTCTTAAAATGTTTAGGGGAACATGGCACTTATCTGATATTGTAGTACATAAACTGCTTTGACTGACAGTGCATGCGCACTGTAGGGAGGATGAGTACTGTACGGATTGGGTGAAAGGGCAAACATTTTAATGGTTGTGGCTAGGGGAAGGGTAAGTATTTTTTTTATTTCAATTGAATTCTAAATAGCAGAGGGAAGAACTTCACTATGTTACATGTGAGTGTGAAGTTCCCATAGTGAAGTTCCCAGCTTTGCACCATCACCAGTGAAGTTTAATTTAACACCACCACTTTAAAGGCATGGGAATTTGATAACACATCATTACTTTGAGAGAGAATGCTGAAAATAGGGTGATGCAAACACTAAATAATGCAAGTGATACAACCCCAAAGAACACTACACAATTACAAATATTCAGGATGCTGTTTTACCCTTATATAAAATGAACCACAAAAATCCTGTATCATTGGTCAAAGCACCTCACATGACCATTGATTATTGTCTGACAACCACACACCTCACCTAAATGATATATCTTTTAACAACTAAAAACCCATTTTACAAGTTAGATAACATACTCCATGTCATACGGTCATAAGGGAATCATGCACTTTTCAGGTGGTTCCATAACTTGGCTGTGCCTCCTGTCTAAAACCCACCCAAGATGTGCATTATTAACTAATAATTGCACATCCTGCATGTATATCCCTATTCATTGTTATATCCTCTGTAGTTTCAGCCTCAACAGATGCTGGAAACATATTTTATCCATTTCTTTTACTCTTTTGAAAAGAATATTTAATAACTAATGCATATTCATTTGTATTATAAAAGGATAGAAAAATTTAATAACTTCATTGGTTGAAATGCATCACCTGAAAGTGCCTTCAAACTCAGTAAATACCCAGCTGGTTACCAAAGTCACTTATTCTACTTAATAATAGCCTTTGTACAGTAATATAAATTAATATGCTTGTCCACAGTTTAAAAAAACAGCTTGGTAGCCAGTTTTATGTTTGCTTGCATGCATGTGCAAGAAACATAGTGCCGCCATACGAGTTTTTGTAGGTGTGCCACCCCTCTTCAATGCCCTGATCCTGATTGCAGGCATGGCAACACCAAGAACAATGAATATCCCAGCTGTCTATGACAGCAGTTCAGATGCAGTGGCATACATTTGAAAGAAAACTACCGCTACAATGAGTGGTAGTAACGTGTAAGCAATTTGCATACTGACGTCAACCCTGGTCGCTTTCAGATACAGAAGTGCAGTAGAACTCCTCACTGTTCCATCCCCCCTCATCCATTACTGTGCAAGACTGAGGAATGTATCCTGTTTTTCCAGTTGTTTCTCTGTGTAGCTGGGAGTTTCTCCCAACCCCCAGCACACTTTGCAAATCAGGAAAGGTACTGTGGCAGCAGTGGTACTTTAGTACAAGCATCTGTTATACATTTCACACTGTTGAGATGCACAAGGCTTTAGAGAATGATTAAGCACTTCCCAGTATTCTGCCTTCAATCAGATATACTGCAAAATCTTGCTGTGTTTTATTTTATAGTAACATTTGTTCTGCCATCTTATAGAACAATAAAGTTGTGTATGTTCACAACAATTCCTGCATGCTAAGTATATGTGTGTGTTTTGGAGGGCTACTTTAGGAAAAATGTTTATCTAAAACGTAACGAATAATAATCCACTTTTCCTATGTTAAACTGATTTTCCCAATGATCTGAAACCACCTGAAATACCTAACAAGTAGTAAAATCTGTCTCTCTGTATGGTGTAGTGGAAATTGGTTTTCAATTATTATCACATATGATGTCAGAAAGACCATGTAGCCTTTGTAACAGATGACTCAAAAATCTGTAAAACTAAATGTTTTAATGTCACGCTTGCTTTTCCATCTGTGTGTTCTTCTGATACATCTCTAGAAAGCCAGCTGTGTAACAGAACAGTTTCAACGAGTATAGATGTCAAATGACATACTTAAATCAGAGCACTGTTTGTTCCTTTTAACAGCGCCTTGAAAATGGACAGGGAATAATTTGTACAGTAATTTGGAGCTGTTTGTAATGTTCCAGTTGTCAGAAATTACATTCTGTACAGAGTTTCATGGAGGTATGCTAGAGTTTAGACTTCTGGCATGTTTATTGTACAGAACTCAGACACCGTTCCATTGGTTTATTAGTTCATAGCTATGTGCACACAAGCATAGTGAAAATTACAAATTATTGCTTCCATGAAGTGACCTGTATGGAATGTTGTCCATAAATCAAAACACATTTTTATTTATATATTTTCACATCAGTGTTTATTCAAGAACTGTTACCTATTGATCATTTTGAAGGTACTAAGAATTACATGTTGTAACTAGAAACATTACCAACAGACGCATGCAATTAACAGTAATCGTCCATTACCCGTCCCTTCACTTTGTAAGCCTTTTAATATAGTTATTTTATGAAGATTTAACTGCTTCTATTTGATGTCACTGGTATGCTCGGTTTTGAGTGCGGCAGAGCGGTCATAATTTTGTGATGTCATTGAGTATTGTGCAAGCTGTCCTCCCACTGCTGAAGTGTTCCTTTGTGACCAATCCAAATTAGAAATAAATGTGATGAGTGGCCATTCCAAAATGGAAACAAACATGTCATCATAATTTTGGTGATGTCAAAAGTAAAACTGATATGTCCACTTCTATGCTTAGCTCACACATGGACTGTATACAGATACATGTCCTCCCGGTGCCTATGTGTATAGAAGCTATAGTGCAAGGTATTAAACTTATGTACTATAATAAATAATAATTTATTGCACTTTTAAGACTAAATAGTAATGAAAGGTGTAGCTGGGTTAACCTCACAATTATTATATATCAGTTCAAAATTATATTCATGTTTCACAGAGTTGAGGAAATAGTAAACATAAATTCGGTATTTTATATTAATGTATAACTAGAAGAATTATTTAAAAGCATACACTACCAGACAGCTAACTGTTGATTCATGTTCTATTCTGATATTTTAAAATTAAAATGGGTGATTGTTAAACCAGAACAAGAAAAAAAAAACTCAAGCATTAGCGACTGCATACCCAACCAACAGAAAGGGCCAAAAGGTACTGAGAGTAAGCCCTGAATCTAACTATTGAGACATTAGGTAGTGTAGCTAGTTAGGCTCTCAGAATGGGAGACCGGAAGATAATTTTGGCATTTCCTATAGAAATCATTATAAAAGTAGAAGGATTCAAGCAACATATACATACAAAATTAATACTCTCGGAGAATAAGACTGCTGTCCACCCAGAAATGCAACATACGACTGCATGAAAAATCTCTGAAGGTGGGCATAAAAGCCTTGACAAACTATGCAGGTAAAAGCCACAAAGCATTCCAGTTCCACAGCTGGGAATGAGTTAAATCAACCAGAGGTAGAGAGAAATTGTGAATAAATTTGATGCTTACACAGTAGTACTACATGTTTACTGAGATAATCTCTGAACTCCTTTTTTGATGTCATACTCTTAGGAAGTTAGGTATGATGAAACTAACTGTATTCCTCTACACTGAAATATGTCTGTAAACATTCTAAAGCATACTTTTTGTGATATATATATATATATTTATAAAATGGGTAAGAAAAAAAGAATCAATGTCATCAATGCAACTGGACAAACACCATCACATGACCGTGCGTATATCAGAGCGCGACCGCACACCTGCACTTTTACCCCCCCAAAACAATTTTGACATTTTATAAGATAGATATACCACTCTGAAGTGTGTGGTCGTGCTCTGATATACGCACGCCTTGGGCAGTTAACGCACACCAAGGCATGCGTATATCAGAGTGCGACGGCACACCTCAGAGTGGTATATCTATTACATATATATATGTATATATCGTCACAAAATATGTGCCTTGTCATGAATTATTGCCTGCTTAATATACAATATATTTTAGTTGCCATTTTAGACATTTTACTACTAATCAAGTGACCACCCTTTACTCCATTCTTATGCCAATTAACCTGAGCATTCAGAGGCACCAGCCCTTCAGCATGTCCTCTGCAAAGTAGTCATTGGCATCCAGTGGTACCACCTTCCTTGTCTCACCCTCTACTGAGTCTGCTTTGGCATACAATGGCACCACCTCCCTCCCCATCCACAGGGGAAGCAAATCCTGGTGTCCAATGGTAGCCACCTCCATCACCCTTTCCCAAGCTTTATTCCCTGTTGTCTAGTGGCCTTGTCCTCCTCTTTCCCTTCCACTGACAGTGATCAATACAGTTGCACCTTTTACCTAGTCAGTGAGCTACAATTTTAGTTTAAGTATTGTACAGAGGTATAAGGATATGGGTGCAATTTATTATCATTATGGTTCACGATAATGGATTTCATTTGTGGGATAGTGAAGGGTTAGTGCCAGTTGCCATCCGTGGAGGCAGGGTATCCAATAAATTATGATAATGGGTATGGGATCTTAGTGTTACACATCTTTGATAGGGAGTGAACATGGTGGGTGATAGGAGATACTGTAACTGTGACAAGGAGATAGGTTAACATTGTTGTGCATCTTTGTAAGGGGGAGTAGGGCCCAGATAAAGTGGAAGTACTTTGAATAGTCCCAGTGTCCCACTTCTTTGACGGACGGCAGATTTGGAGACAGTTACAACACTGGATGGGCTTCTGCTGTCACACACCTTTGTTGGGAAAAGGACAGGGGACTGGGAAAAGTTGTGATAGTGGGGGGATGGACTCCAGGTGTCACAAACCATTAAAAGAAGAATGGCATTGATCTGAGAAAGCTGCAGCACTGAGGACGGGCTCCCTCTATTGCACTCTTTAGTTTGAAGGATGGCGGGGAGGGTTTTCCAGCATGCTTGTGACATGGGAATAAACCGAGTAGCAAAGGTGTGTTAAAGGAATTGACTTTGCTGGGGTCCATGATAATTGTAAACTTGTGAGTTAGTTACAGGTGTTGAAAAACATAACTGGTGGGTGCTTGGTGTGCACACTTTCGCAATCATTGGAATAAAAAAGGCTGTACATTTTCTGATTCTATGGTGCATGCAATGCTGGTGGCTTTGTAAAGGTATGGATATTTAAAATGTTAATATCTTTTTATTCAAAAAACAAACAAGCATTTGTCAATGCCAAATGTTGGCTTGCTGGCATTAGCATTGGTAGTGCAGAAGTTAGAAATACAAAATAGGAATGGCAGTGAAGTATTGCAGTAACGCCAACACCCCCCCCCCTCAGAGACTAAAAGGTGTTGAGAGTGTGGCTTACTGTAGGGTGGTCCATAATGCTTATGTCATTCCACCTCACCCCACCCTGCAGAGAGTAACAGGTGTCAGGGTGTGCATTGGGGTCTTCGGTCCCTTATGCTCACACCATTTCATGGTGAAAAAGCTGAGATGGGTGCAGTCAGGAGAATGGGGTGAATGATAGGGTGATGGAACCCAAGGCACACCTTAGTGGCTGTAGGGTGGGGGTTGGGGGTAGAATTCTGCAGACTTTATGGCTGTCTAACCCACGTTATGTCCCTGACACCTGTCAGTTTCTATAGGGTGGGTGCATGGTTAGAAACCTTAAAGACCCGGTTGTTTGTTGGTATTTTCATTCCAAATTTTCAGCATTGGCTTTTTGGGACCTCACCTCATGAACAGTGGCACCATCACTTCATTACTTAATCCTGAAAGGTGATTTCACACAGGAACTGTGCCATTGGGAGCCACAGGTGCGGAAACACATTTCAGGTAGGATGGGAAAAATGACAGCTGTACTGTTCAAGAGGAGGTGTAAAAAAAATGGCAATGTTAAAAATCTGGAGTGAAAATATGACAAATTTGCAAACCTATGAGAGTGCGTAGACACTGCACAACGCACACCCATAATGCAGTAATTTTTTGGAATTATTTTTACCATATTTTCAACTTGGGCATTTTGAGACCTCTGCGCATGAACAGTGTCACTGTGATTTTCATAATCTGTCCTGAATATTGATTTCCTACACAGCACCATTGTGTGCCAGATGTGAAAACACATTTTGGGTAAGATGTGAAAAATGACAGCTGTACTGTTCATAAGAAGGTGTGAAAAATAGCAATGTTGAAAATCTGGAGGAAAATATAAAAATTCTCGGTTACGAGCATGCATGGAAACTGCATAACTCACGCTCATGACACAGTCATTTTTTTGAATTTTTTCTCCAGATTTTCAACATAGGCATTTTGGGACCTCTGCTCATTAACAGTGTCGCTGTGATTTTCTTAATCTGTCCTGAACATTGATTTCCCACAGTGATCGTGTCATTTGTGCGCCACATGTGCGAAAACACATTTCAGGCAGGATGTGAAAAATGATAACTGTACTGTTCATAAGGAGATGTGAAAAAATTGCAATGTTGAAAATCTGGACAGAAAACATAAAAAATTCTTGAAGTTACAAGCGTGCATGGAAACTGCACAACGCATGCTCATAACAGTCACTTTTTGGAATTTTTCAACAAACTTGCAAAATAGGCTTTTGGGAGCCCTCCTCATAACAGGTGGCACTGTCATTTTGTTAATTTGTCCCGAAAGGTGATTCCATGCAGCGACCATGAAATCACCTTTTGGAACTGAATAGCAAAATGACAATGACTGATTCCATGAGGTGGGGTCCCAATAACCCATGTTGAAAATGTGCAGCAAAAGTAAAAAATGTCTGAGATATCCACCTGTTGAATCCTCCATTTATGCCAAGATCATGGTGCTGAACTCCGGAGGTAAATATGGGGTCGGTGGGTTTATGTGGTTGAGTGATCAAAGGATTGCGTAGTTGGGGAAGGAGTGTCACAGACAGTGAGGGACTGTTTTCTTGTTTGCAAGTAAAATAAAAGATAAAAACACTTTGGGGAAGTTTGTTTTTATCAGGTACTACATTGGGCACACTGGGGTGGGCTCCCAGTGTGCTGCCTGTTTTCTTTTGGGAGGGACTGAAGCTGACAGGGATTGGGTGGCCCATTAGCAAAGAAAGCATGTTTGTGTTGGGGTAGGATGCTAAGGGATTAGGGCACCCAGTCAGCAAACAAAATTGAACTGGGGAGGCATGCCAACAGGGGATTGGGCACCCCAAAGTTAGCTTTCTAGGGATTGTGAGAGGTGGCTGGCCAGAGCTGCTGCCATGTTCATTGAAATGTTTCACCAGGATCCGCATAATGGAGGCATGTTGGATCTGCCACTGCAATGAAGAGCCTGTCTCTCATGTCGGTGGTGGATTTCTTTCAAGTTGGTGGCACTTTTGAAACTGCTGTCATTGGCAGCATGCTCACTGGTTGGCAGCTGAGGGACACACTGGCTAAAGCATCTCCCTGATTCGCCACAACACTGACACACCTTTGAAAGTGCTAGTACAGTGCTACTACCATAAAATCTTGCTTGCACATGTACGCGCAAGCCAACATAAAAAAGTACAGCATTTGGGAAATCATTAGTCAAGCCTGAATAGTTCAGGGGCTAGAGTCATAAAACATTGCAAAGTACTGCACAAAACTTTTTTTTTCCAGATTTAATAAGCTTTATGGAATTTTCCAGTTATTACATGGCGGAGGACAAAAGGAAAAATACAATTGTACAGAGAGATAGTGAACAGGGTACTTATTTATTATCTTCCCTCACAATCCACAATTTGTAGAAGTCTCATAGAAAGTAGAGAAAGGAGAAAACAGAGATCTCCATATTGAGAAAAAATTATATGTATTATGATAATTGCAGATGTAACATGAATAGATAAACAGCCTCCTACCATCTACCACCCACCCTGCTCCACCCTTCCCTAGTCCCCAAACACCACCCACCCCTCCCTAGTACACATCATCACCTAGGTTGATGAGGAGAGTCTTATAGCCAATTGTGAAAACCAAACTATAACAAAGCTGTGTCATGCACAAAAGTAATTAAATTGTTAACAAAGTAAGAAGAGGGTTCCACACTGTGTTGTAATAATGAGATCTATCAGACATCTGAGCTATAAGCTTTTCTGCCTGGAGGGTGAAGAGAATTTCTTTTAACCATTCAGCTCTAGAAGGTGCAACTTGGTAAAGCCAATGGTGCATAATTATTTTCTCAGCATACAAAGCTATGAAGGCCTTATGTTTACTGATTCCTCAGTAATGTTGTTCCATAATTGCCCAAAATACAAATGTCAGGGGTAAATGCATGGAAAGACCCAGCAAGGGATCTAAATTAACTTTGATGTCAAACCAAAAGGGCAAACTTTATCACATTCCCATAATATATGGAATCAGGTACCTAGATGTGTCCCACAACTGGAGCTAAGGTTAGAAGGAAGCAGACCCATTTTGTGTAACTTGTCTCAGGTATAATATAAATCATGATTTATGAAGAATTGTAGCAAGCAATACCTGTCCCACCTCACATCTTGGTACAGATGTTGCCATATGTTAGGCCAGGGCCTTTTTCCAAGGAAGGAGCATGGCAATATATAATTCCATGAGTATAGAGGATGGCAATTATGGACTCCAGAGATTCTTTTAGGAGACGATAAAAGTAGGAAATTAAGTGATACAGGAGGAGAAGTTACTTGTAGCAAGGGTCCAGTTAAGTATTGATCCCAGGGTTGCATTTTAAAATGGGAGAGAAGCATGTGGGATAATTGGATATATTTAAAGCAGAAACTGGGTTTTGTATTTAGCATGTAATTCTTGGAATGTTAACAGTTTGTAATCCTTCAATAGATCAACTACTTTGAGCTGAGGATAAAATGGCCAAAACATATCATTAAGGGGTTTACCATCAATCTTAAAATTAGGGTTCCTAAGGATTGGTTGTGAAGTATCTTTCACCAGGGATATATGGAGTGCTGCACTTAACATAGCATGAACCCCAAGAGTAGTCTTGATAGGCACGCGGAGCAAATCTTTGGGAATATTCTTAGGCAGAGCATATTAGAGTGTACCAATATTAATTTCATGAGAGGCACATAGGGATCTTTCAAGTTGTAGCCACTGCAGGATATTGGTCAAGGATGAATCGGATGGAATAACTTTAATCCACTGTAGAATAACTGAATAGGAAATCGAATAATAATATAGAAGAAAATCCAGTAATTGTAGGCCTCCATTGGCTTTACTATGCTGAAGTTTAGCAATAGCTCTCCTAGGTTTTTTATTGGACCATATGAAGTTAGATATTATATGATTTACCTGGGAAAACCAGGATTTGGGGAGTAGTAAATTCGTCATATGAGGGGGTATAATAACTGGGGAAGAACATTAATTTTTATCATATTAATACACCCCCACAATGAAAGAGGAAGTGCTGTCCAACGATTAAGAGCAATGTTAATTTGGGAAAGAGTTTTGTCGAGATTTTGATGTTTCATATGTAAACTGTGAATAGAGAGATAAATCCTCAGATATTTCATATTATCTGTAACCCATTTTAAGTAGAACTGGGAGATTTCCGAGGAAACTGTGCTCGTATTTAGGGGCAGTACCTTTGTTTTAGATAGATTAAGTTTGTAATTGGAAAATCCACCAAATTGATCTATAATAGATAGAATGGCCTTAATTGAAGCCGAGGGATGTAAAATATGAAGGAGTATATCATCAGCATAAACTGAAAGCTTATACTGTTGGGATCAAATGGTGATACCCGAGATTAATTGGAAGCATTCACACAGTGAATGAGTGGTTCCAAATAAAGGTTAAATAAAAGGGGCAAATGGGACAGCCCTGTCTGATGCCATGTTGCAAGGCACAACATTAGAAAGATGCTATTACACAGCACATGGGCTGTGGGATGAGTATACAAAACTTTTACCCATTGGATATATTGCTGGGGAATACGATATTTAGGAGAAGATAAAACAGATAATCCCAGGAGATACAACCAAAGCTTCTCTGCATCCTGCATACTGACAACAGTAAAAATGGAAAGGGACCTGGGGTTAATTATATCAGATGAGCTAAAGGTGGGCAAGCAATGTGAGAAGGCAGTAAGGAATGCTGGGGGATACTGGGATGCATAGGAAGAGACATTAATAGTAGAAACAGGAAGTTGTTACCCCTCTGTACAGACAGTTGGTGAGACCCCATCTGGAGTACTGTGTGCAGTTCTGGGAGACCCCATCTCCGAAAGACATAGACAGAGTAGAGGCTGTCCAGAGGAGTGTAACCAAAATGGTGCAGGGCCTGCATCCGAAGACATAAGAGGAAAGAAGGGAGAGAGGGGACATGATAGAAACTTTCAAGTACCTCAAGGGAATCAACAAAGTCCAAGAGGGTAGCATCTTTCAGAAAAAGAGATGTGCAAGAACAAGGGGGCACAATTTGAAGATAGAGGTGGGACAGCTCAGAGGTAATGTGAGGAAGTATTTTTTCACAGAGAGGGTTGTAGATGCATGGAACAGCCTCCCTGAGGAGGTGGTGGAGTCAAGAACCATGCGGGAATTCAAGAATGCATAGGACAGACATAAGGCAGTCCTAGTGGGGGGTTAGGAGGAAGTAAGCTGTTGATTAACTAGGATCTGCAGCTTATCTGTTAGGGTAGGAAAAAATGGGCAGACTAGGTGGGCCAAGCGGTCCTGCATCTGCCACAAATTCTATGTTTCTATCCAGGGACACCAGGGTGGCAGGTATCTGGGAGTCCCTGGATGCAGAGATGAGGGGAAAGTTTCTGCATATGGTCTCAGGAATGTCAGCCTGCAACAAAACCCACCTGCTCTGGTCTCATTAAACCATGCCGTGTTTTGCTAATCTAGTGGCCAAGATCTTTGACAATATTTTAAAATCAACATTTGTTAAAGAGGTAAGACGATAGTTAGAGACAGAGGTAGGGTCTTTTCCTGGTTTAAGGAGAACTACAATTGTGGTTTCCTTGAGGGAATGATCCAAAATGCCATGTTAGTAAATATAATTATAAGTATTTAACAGAACTGGGGCCAATTGCTGTTTAAAAGCCTTATAAAATTCTGCAGTATATCCCTCTGGATCAAGTGATTTATTTGGTCGCAGAGCTTCAATAGCAGAACATATTTCAGAAACTGAAAGGGGGGCCACTAAAAGAGCAATTTGATGTTCGTCCAAATATGGGAATTGTATATCATGCAAAAAATGGTCCACTGCTGTGGGATCAAAGGGGGTATGGGGCCGGGGAGTACAAATTAGAGTAATTCTCTTGGAAAGAAAGGAGAATATCTTGTGGAGGAGTAACTAAGATGCTGGCAGTATTATAAATGGATGGTATTATCCTATCAGCAGTTTGTGCCCTCAATCGAAGAGCAAGGATTTTGCCTGCCTTGTCTCCCTGATCAAAGTAGCGAATTCTAAACCTATGAAGAAGGTCTTCAGCTTTATCCATTAGTAAAGAATTATAACAATCCCTGAGAATTAAGTGAGGGTGGCCTGGGGAGAAGAGGAGGAAAACAACAGCTCTATAAGCCGTATCTCCAGAAGGAGATGAGATGTGAGCTGAGAGGTTAGCTTTTTCTTAATAGTAGCCAGAGGAATGATCTCGCCCCTGAGAGTACATTTTAAAGACCCCCATAGTATATCTAACTTGGCATGGAGGGTGAGTTTATATTAAGAAAAGTGATAAGAAAAGTCTCTGAAGATGGCATTTGAGTTTATCACACTTCAGCAGTTGATGATTAAACCTCCAGACTTTGTCTTGACTTACAGTTGGACACAGCCCCCAATGTAGTAATGTAGGATGGTGATCAGAAATAACCTTGGAAAGATAAGAGCAGGATAAAACTGAGGAAAGGTGGCCAATATCCAGCAGAAAATAATCAATTCTAGAGAATTAATTATGGGGAATCAAATGGAAGGAATTTTCCTTTCCAGAAGGGAAAAGGGCCCTTCATGGATCAACTAAACCCAAAGTATCCATCAGTTCTCAGATAGCAAGCTGTGCATGACAGAGAGAGGAGGTACAAAATCTAGAACAATACAACATATTACATAAAGCCAAATTCCAATTTCCACCAAGCAGGAGAGGATAATTAGACCAGGGAGTCAGCAGATCCATGAGAGTAGTAAAAAACATGGGGTCTTCTGTAGTTGGCCCATAAACTGATCCAAGAACCAATTCAGAGTGGCCAATTAAGACTTTTATGATAATGAACCTGTGGTGAGTGTCCACTAATGTATCCAGCAGGTGGAAAGGTAATCTTCGGGCTATGAGAATGGCCACTCCACCTCTATGGGAGATGGGGGCTGTTCCAAAAACATGGCCCATCCAGGTTCTCCAAAATAGAAGTAACTGGGAGGGTGGGCAAGTGAGTCTCTTGAGAAGAGCAATGTCCACCTCCAATGTTCAGAGATTCAGGAGTATTTTGTTCTCTTCGCTGAGATTGGGCACTCTTCATTCCAGGAGCAAATTTTATATGTAGCCATACAACACAACCCAGTTTAGAATCCTACCTAACAACATGATAATAAAGAATTTTGAGGAAACATAGACTGACCTTTCCTCACAAGACAGTCTAATGAGACATACAGTGAGCACCAGTATCCCACCCCAACCCTCTCCCCAACTAAAATATCCTTTTTTAAGACAGAGTATTCCGAGGAAAATAGTACCAAAAGAGTATGAACAATATTGATTTCTGAAACCTCAATCTCCACCCCCCCCCTTATGCCTCCATACCTCATTGCCACAAAAGAAACCCACTTTGGGTTGAGTTAATGCTTGACCAAATATTGATACTGGTCGAGTAGTGTGCAATAAAAGAAAATTGGAAAACCAAAAATATGCACATTTAGCAGTTGCGTGAACCACCCCACCCCCGACTGTAGCACATAACAACCTGTAAGCTGCAAACAACCGCTACCCCCCGCTATAAAACACAGCCAAAATCTAATTATATTAACAGAGGGGAAAAAAATGGAGAAAAAGAAGCAAAGTAAAATCTCCCACTATAATCAACTTATGGGTATTTCCTTTAAATGTTAAATAAAGATGCAGTTCCAGGAGTCTTCAGCAGATTCATAGCAGGAACTCCACAGCACAAAACTTTGTGTTGCACTTTGTGATTGTCCAGGTGTTAAAGGTTGCTATTCGCAGTCCTATAAAATCCTGAACTATCCGGCTGTGAATAGGGCCTGGATGAGTCGGCACTAACCCCATTACTGCTACCTCTAACTTCAGTAGCAGCATCCCAAGATGCAGACAGGAGTACGGCTCTACAATAAATAGTACAGGTGCATTATTTGGCAGTCACAAAAGCAGCCATGTAAATGAGCCCATTGGGCATGCAAGGCACCATAGTGCTGCTTGCATGCTCATTTTGGGGCCCACTTACATAGGCCACACCGAGTTTAGTGCACCCCCAGCCCCTGCCCTGTATCCCTGGTACTAGTGTCCCCCCCCTGCCAATCGCCATTCCATGTATGAATCATAGCTTTCCCTGATGTCTAGTGGCCCACCACCAGCTGATCACTGTCCCATATATGAATCAATAGATTTCCCCAGTATCTACTGATCCCTCCCGCTGTTCACTGGCCTGATATTTAATATAAATCTTTCCTGGTATTTAATGATCTCACCCCCAACTCGAACCCTCGCTCACTGTAAAAATCGAATTTCCCTAGTGTCCAGTGGTCCCTCCCCCACACAATCCCATGCCCGAAATGAATTAAAAAATTCCCTGGTGTCCAGTGGATTCTCCCCCCACCCGCATCCATGATCAATCTATACGAAATATTCCCTGGCGTCCAGTGTCTTCCCCATCCCGATTCCCTTTACAATACAGTACCTTGTTACCATTCTCTGGTGTCTAGCAGACCCCCCACTCCCCTACCCCAACAGGGAGAGCCCCAACAAGGAGTGCCCCACCACCTCGTTCCCCTCTGTCCCTTCTCTGAGCCAGCAACTAGCACAGCCCTTCACTCTCAACTGTGGGCATCCAGCAAGTGAGCTGTCAATGAGCACATACTGTATACAGTACATGTTCATTGACAGCTCAGTTGGTGGCTGGCCATGGTGATAAGTGGAGGGCTGTGTTGGTCACCAACTCAGGGAAGGGATAGAGGGGGAGAGGTGTGGTGGGGCACTACCAGTCAGAGTGGGGGAGTGGGGGGGTCCACTAGACACCAGGGAATGGTAACAAGGTATTGTAAAGGGCACCATGATGGGGAGGGAGACACTGGACACCAGGGAATATTACATATGAATTAGGCATGGGTGCGGGTGGAGGGAGGGACCACTGGACACCATGGAATATTAAATTAATCTCAGGCATGGGATTGGGTGGGGGGTTGGACCACTGGACACTAGGGAAATGTGATTTTTACAGTGAGCGAGGGATCAGGTGGGGGCAGGGACAATTGGACACTGCCGAATATTTATATTACATATTGGACTGGTGATCAGTAAATGGGAACAACTAGACACCAGGGAAAACTATTGATTGATACACAGGATGGCAATCAGTAGGAGGGGTTCCTAGCATCAGGGAAACTTATTTTCACTCTGGGCATGCATCGGATGGGAGGAGGGACCACTGAATGCCAGGGACTGTTATGCTGGGGTTGAGTGGGGGGGGGGCACAGTACCTCTGCCAACCACTAGGGTTGTCAGGATTAAGGCAAGGTCTCAGTTGGTGGTACTTGCTCCATGCAAGTGGACCTTGCAAGAGGCACTTGCGCGGAGCAAATGCTCTGTGACTTCAACAGTGCCGATATTCAGATCCCCTCACCCTCATTTGTATTGCGGTTCTCTTCACACTTTGTCTGAGTGCAAACCCACTTTGAGCACATAAACTGGCCTTCTGTGAATACAGCTCGGTGCAAAAGCTGATTTGCTAGTACAAAACCAGGTTTCGCCCATTTTGTGAATACTGGCCCAGGTTTCAAATCTTTACTCTGTTTTAATTTTCTAAGTATAAATAAAAGTTGGAAAATTTACCATTTTGACCCCTCCGAACTACTGTACTGATTTTTTTTTAAACATTTTGCAGCCTTTGAGGCTCACAAAAAGGTCTGGGCATGGCAAAGGCTACAGTAAGTCACTGTTATAAAAGACAACTTAGTTAAAAGCATCTGAACATCATGATTTACAGATGTGCTTAAACCATCATATGTATAGTGGCACAACCCTTCCCTATAGTCAATATGTGCACATTAGGTACTGTAACATATTGTAGCAATACATTAAATAAAACAAGCATTTCTCAATGCCGAATATTTGCTTGCTGATACTAGCATTGGATGTGCAAGAGTTAGACAGATGCAGAATAGGAGTGGCAGTGAAGTATTGAACTCACGCCAATCCCACCTCCACCCTGCAGAGATGGATAGGCATTGGGGTGTGCCAGTGGGTCATTGCCCATAATGCTCATGGCATTTCACCTCACCCTATCCTGTAGACACCGACAAGTGCTGATATGTGCCTTGGGGTGTTCAGCTTCACAGTCACCCCATTTCATAAGGACATACGCTGAAATGGGTGTAGTACAGGAGAATGGGGTGAAGTCTGGGGCTGAAGAGTGCAAGGCATACCTTGATGCCTGTCACTGGCTTCAGGGTGGGGGTAGGCTGGCATGAGTATTACAGCCAGTGATCCAAAGTTACACCTTTGATGCCTGTCAGCCTGTGCAGGGTTTGACTTTATGGTTAGAAACCCTAACGCCCCAGGTGTGTGTTAGTAATTGCACTACAAATTTTCAGCATGGCCTTTTTGTGACCCCCACCTCATGTAAGCATTTGGGACCTCTTCTCATGAACAGTGGCAGTGTGATTTTGTTAATGTGTCCTGAACTCGAGTTCCCATAGTGACTGTGCCATTCTGTGCCAGATGTGGGAAAACACAGATCAGACAGGATGTAAAGAATGATAGCTGTACCATCCATAGGGAGGTGTGAAGAGATGGCAATGTTGAAACTCTGTAGTGAAAATATTGAAAATGCTCAAAGTTCCAAGCATACATATAAACTGTACAGCACATGCTTGTGCCACAGTCATTTAGTAGAATTATTTCACCAAATTTTCAACATAGGCATTTTGTGACCTCTGCACTATGATTTTCTTAATCTGTCAGAAACATTCATTTCCCACAGCGACAGCACCATTGTGCACCAGATGTGCCAGTGCATATTTCGGGAAGGATCTGAAAAAAGATAGCTGTACTGTTCATAAGGAGGTGTGGCAAAATGCCAATGTTGAAAATCTGGAGTGAAAATATAACAAATTTGCTCACTTCCGAGCATACGTGGAAACTGTGCAACACACGCTTGTAACACAGTCATTTTATGGCCTTTTGTCACCAAATTTTCAACATAGCCATTTTCGGTACTCTGCTCATGAACAGTGCCACTGTGATTTTCCTAATGTGTCCTGAGCATTGATTTACCACAGTGACCATGCTATTCTGCGCTGGAAGTGGAAAAACACATTTCAGCCAGGATGTGAAAAATGACAGCTGTACTGTTCATAAGGAGTTGAAGAAAAATGCCAATGTTGAATATCTGGAGTGAAAATATTACAAATTTGCAAAATTATGAGCGTGCATGGAAAGCGCAACGCATGCTCATAACACAGTGATTTTATGGACTTTTGTCACCAAATTCTCAACATAGGCATTTTAGGACCTTTGCTCATGAACATTGTCACTGTCATTTTCTTAATGTGTCCCAAACACTGATTTTCTACAGTGACCGTGCAATTCCGCACTGAAGTGCAAAACACATTTTGGGCAGGAGGTGTGCAAAAATGCCAATGTTGAAAATCTGGAGTGAAAATATTGCAACTTCTCAAACGTACAAGCATGTGCGGAAACTGTGCAATGCATGCTTGCAAAACAGTCATTTTTGAATTTTTTTTCCAGCAAATTTGCAACATAGACTTTTTGAGAGCCCACCTCATGAACATTGGCACTGTCGTTTCATTACTGAGTCCCAAAAGTTGATTCCGCGCAGTGACCACGAAATAACCTTTTGGGAGTGAATAACACCATGATAGAGGCTGAATTCATGAGGAGAGGTCCTAATAACCCTATGTTGAAAATTTGGTGCCAAAATTCCCCAAAATGCCTGAGATATGCACCAAAGCTGAAAAACCCTATTTATGCCATTATACAACTTACTGGCATTCCTTCAGTTCGCAGTCGGCTTTTGAAGCTTGCAGATTTGTTCCTGGTCCAATCAAGATTGTCACGCTGGGTCTGGAAACAAGTATGGGGTGGGGGTGGGGCTGCAGGGTGCACAGAGGGTGGGTCCGGGTTGGGGGAGGGGCCAGCGAACTCAGCGATGGACTGTTTTCTGTTTTACAGATTTAAAAAAAACATCTCAGGACTGTTTTTGTTTTAACAGGGACATTTGACTCACTGGGGTGGGCTCCCAGCATGCCATCTGAATGTTTTTTGGGGAGCTGTAGCTGACGAGGGATTGGGCCCCGCCTGCACATACTGTGGGGGGTTGAGGGGATTGGGCACCCTGCTGGCACACAGCAAATTGGGGGACATTATGCCAATGGGGAGTGGGCTTCCCTGTTGTCAAATGGAACTGGGAAGGGGAACTGTGGCTGATGGGGATTGGGCCCACTATCAGCAAAGAAAAGACTGTTTGGGGACACAAGATGCCGAGGAGATTGGGCACCCCTTGGCACACAACAAATGGGAGAGGGATTACAGCATACTGATGGGGAGTGGGCTCCCCATTGGCAAATGAACTGGGTGGAATGGCAAGGCACCACCCTGCAATGATGGGTCGCTCCTCGTTGCAGCAGTGGATTAGCTCAAGGTGGTGGCACGCTGGCTGAACTATTGTCAGCAGCAGCGTGCTACTGCATTGGGGAAAGTGGGCCAAGCCTCAAAGGTACTGGAGCCACTGGTCCCCACAGTGCCGCACCTCCAAAACCTTGCTTCTCTCTAAGCTGTGACGAAATGTTTCTTGCCCATGCACGCTAGCAAACATAATGATTAGGAAACTGTTTTCTGTATTGCTCACAAGTAATCCTATTTGGTGCTGTCAAGTATTAGGAAACATTATTGAAAAGTATTTAGCAGTAAGACATGACAGGTTAATGCCTCATGCCTCCAACCCATGGAATTGGGGAGTGTATGTGCTAATTACCCTATAACGACAACCCTTGAAGTGGGTTACTGGGTTTAGAAATTACACCAAAATAATACAAAAAAAATACCCTTTAAATTTATAAATATTTACATTAGGAATAAATAAATCTTCATCACTGATAAATTAGTTGTCACACCAAACAGCTACTGGTATGTTTGCCATATCAAAGAGGTCAAACTGTCATGCAGGTAAGTTACTCATGTTGTTAGTTGAACCTTTTTTGTTTTTCCCAGCTGTCACAGTTACTGAGAATTCTGAAGCAGTGTATTCCAAGTCTTATAGGGCAGTTTCCAGACCCATTCATTTATTGGTCAATAACTGTAGAGGTTCAGACAGCTATTGACCAATCAGATCACTGGATTTTTCTGCCCATTTTTATAATGTGGGTTATAAAATGGGTAGGGAAAATCATGCTTCCTGATTGGTGAAGAAGGTTTCAAAGCAGTGCGTTTCAATAATAGTAAATACAGTATTATTTTTTTTGTTGTTTTACAATGGGCCCATTTTATAATCATTGTAAGACACTCCAGGGTGTAGGCCACTATTCCTGAACTGCACTTACAGGTGGTTGAAGGCACGCAGCACATGCACCTCCTGCCTCACAGTTCACCTGGGCAAGCAGTTTGGGAATAGTAACCCATACACTGTCATATCTTGTTGCTTACATAACTGCCCACCTCAGGAAGTAAGGCACAAGGCAAGGGCTAGTGCCGTGTGCACCCCAAAAGTGCTGTTATCCCACAATTACACACATCCTGGAGTGCCTTATGGCAGCTGTAAAATGGGTCTTCAGATTATCTAAATAAAACAAAAACAACTAAGTAATTAGGTTCAGAACTTTTAAGTATTTTTGATCTGTGCAGTTGTGCTGGAACAATGCACGGTAACCTGATCTGATCTGACCAATCAAAGATCTTGGTTTCTTTTACTCATATTATAATTGTGCTTTATTAATGAAACAGTTTGTGGTAAGAGGTAAACCTAGGGTTCTCCATACATCATGTAGAAAATTACTGAAGTTGACTTCTCCAGTGACTTGGCAACAGTGCATCACACTACTACCAGGGAGAGTGGGGCGTAACACAAAGGCACGGAATCATACTCCAGAACTCTCAGGGAGGCTAAGCATGCCATAAAAGAGAGACATTTAGCTCCTAGGAAGGGCACAGGGATTCTTCCTCCAATAATCACGTCACAATGATGTTAGCATGTTTTGTCTTGGACGTCAGTTCTCACTCATGTTTATATTCTAACTCTACACCGCCATGGATCACCAAACAAAGTAATGTTGGACCTGGGGCCATGCTTTAAATGTACAGATGTGGCAACCACAATCCAACTCCAGTGTGCTGCTGTTGCAGGAACACCAGGTAAGGTGTGGGTGCATGACACCACCAAAATGGTATAGCTAGTAGGACTGTTTGAGTGTTCTCCTGCTTCTGTGATGAGTTATGTCCAATACAGGTAAAGTGACTGACATACTGGTGAGGTGTTTCTGACACACACAAACATAAGAACATATGAAAAAGCCAGCAGAAGATGACCTAGTTGATAAACTGATGATTTTCCCAAATGTTTTCCATCTATGATGAGTTTTTTTTATGTACTTCCATGTGTTAGGCAGAATGCACTGCATGCCTGCTATGTTTGTTTTGCTTTTACAAATATATCTATGTGTACTTTTTTCATGTAAGTCCTTGTGTCAGCCTGTATGCACTGCCTGATATGTATTTTTCGTTCTACAGACATTGTTTCTCAACACTGTAATTATGCAAAATAGTATATTTCTGCTATACAAGTACTTGGTTGTAACCTCCCAGGTCACACCTGAAAGTAAGCATTGAACTGCCTAGTGTGCCTACCTGGTTAACAAAACCTAAAAAAATAAATTGCAGGACCTCAGCTTAAGATACTGACCTGCCACCTCCCCAGTCCACCCTCTCCCTTAGTTCACTCCTCCACTGGTATCCTATGATAAGGGCATCCGCTACTGAGTGCTTACAAAAGGGCAACTCAACAGTGGCGCCTGTTCACAGATCTACTGGATGGGGGGGGGCGAATACAGATGTAGCAACATCCTGTTGCTATATGTACATGTGCATGGGAGACAGCGAGTACGCCATGCAATGGATGGAAGGGGAGGGAGGGTTTATGAGGTGTAGTGTGGTGGTCGGTTGCCAAGTTGGCCCTGTGGCATGATGACAGGGTGGCAGGCTAGGGTTGCAAGGGTGCCATGTTCAGTTCCGGGCATGTGTTTCTTTTGTTGCATGCCCAGAGTAAAACATTTTTTGTCCAGTTTTGCACCCCCGCCCCATGACATGCAGCCCCCTGGAGTTAAGAATCCTTTAGTGTGGGGGGAAGGGGGGGTGAAGCCCCCCGCAAACAAACAAACAAACAAAAAAGTCCCCGGCTCCCTTTTACCGTGCGCTGGAAACATACATTGGCAAAACTGATTTTTTGTTACGTACATTCGCCCTAATGACGATCACCTTTCCGCGATTGCCCTTATCACATACAACCTCCTCCCTTGACGCCTATTTCCTCTTTACTCTGTCCCAGCCTCTCTTGAATCTGCCCACTGTCTTCAATGAAACCCCTCTTCTAGAAGCATATTCTAACACACCACCACCATATGCATGAAGAAATTCCACCTAGCCTCTCTCATAAACCTCCCCCCACTACACAAGACTGTCCCTTCATGTTTTGTTTCCACTGAACTTGAAGAGACCCATCGTATCAACCCCTTTTATTCATTTTAAATACTTGAAGTTCTCAATCATGTCCTCTCTCTCGCTCTCTCTCTCTCTCTCCCTCCTTCTCTTTCTCTGTCTCTGTCTCTCTCTCTCTCTCTTTCTCTCTCCCTCTCCCTCTCCCTCTGTCTTTCTTTCTCTCCTGCTCTCTCTCCTCTCCTCTCCTCTCCTCTCCTCTCCTCTCCTCCAGGCAGTACATGTTCAGGGCCTCCAACCTCTCCTCTGTCCTACACCTACTGGCGCATGATCATCTTCATTGCCCTCCTTTGGACCATCAGCAGCAGATGAATGTCTTTTCAAGGTATTAGTACCAGTACTGTACACTGTACTCCTAAGGCAGCATTACTAATGACCTGTACAAGCTTCAATATTATCTCCTCTCACCTGCTTCTCATACCTTTGGCAATGCCGCCCAATATTTTATTTGTCTTTGTTGCTGATATCCTACATTGTGTTGAGTGCTTCAGGTCACTAGCAATCATCACTGTTAGGTCCATCTCTTCCTGTGATGCAGATACCAGACCCCTTCCGAGGTTCTTGGCTCTGATGTGCGTAGCGTTGCATTTGTTTGCATCAAAGCCAAGCTGCCAAACCCTGGACCACTTCTCCAGTTTTTCCAGATCCTCTTTTAAGTCTTTTATCCCTTCTGCTGTGTCCCCCCTCCCACAGAGCTTGGTGTCACCCTCGAATAGGTAAAATTTGCCCTTAATATCATTCACAAGCTTGTTGATGAAGACATTAAACAGCATCAATCTGGGCACTAAGCCCTGTGGGACCCCACTGGTGACATTCCTGGTGCTAGACAGCTCTCCCACTAACACCAAGCTCTGGTCCTGCCCCCAGCAAGTTTTCCACCCATCTGGTCTTCTTTCCAACCCCAAAATCTGCCAATTTCCTGATCAACTCCTTGTGGAGTACAGAGTCTAAGACCTTGCTAGTGTCCAGGTAAAGGATGTCCACTGCTTGGCTTCTATCCACTATTTTAGTGACCCAGTCAATTAACTTAATAATCTATGTTTGACACAACCTCCATCCATTAAACCCATGCTTCCCCTCATCCTGGAGACCATGCTCATCCAGATACTCTACCAACCTTCCTTTAAGTAGTAGACAGCATAGCATTGTGGTTAAAGGCACTGAGCTGCAAGCCTGGAGACCTGGGTTTAAATCTCATCAGCCCCCACCTGCATACTGTGTGACCCTGAGCAAGTCACTTAACTTCCTTTGTGCTCCCAGATTGCACATGAAAACAGAATCCAGTTTAGTGTGCCTTTCCAGGTTAAACAACTCCCTTAAGAATGTTCTCCATGAGCTTAAGCGATTAAGGTCACACTGACCAGTCTATATTTCCCTGGGTCGCCCTAGGGACCGAGCTCTTAGAGGGTACTGAGTGTGCCATTCTCCAGTCCTGCTGTACCATGCCTGACTACAGTAAACTATTAAACAGGCCAGCCAATGTATGTGCATGCTTCTCCAACAATTGCCTTAGCACATGGTGTATGCCGCCTGGGCCTGGTGATTTGCCTCACCCTCAATACTAGCAGCAATGTCCTAACCCTATCCACCCTATTAAAGCATCTATGCCCCCCAATCCTCTCCTTCCCCTAAATGACACCAGTCTGTCTCTTCTGTGGTGAAAATGGAACAGAGGTACTTTTTCTGTACCTCTGCTTTATCCCTATTCTCCTGCACCCACCTGTCCCCTTTCCTGAGCCTAACAATCCCATCTTTCTTGTCCCTGTTCTCACTAACATAGCAAAAAAGGTATTTTCCTTCTTCTTAATTCCTCAACTAGCTGCAGTTCCTTCTGACCTTTAGCTTGCCAGACTATCTTACCTGCTGTGCTAGCCATCTTCAGGTACCCCCATCTTCCACCCACTTGGTCCTCCTGAATTTTATAGGCTGAACTCTAGTCCTCAATGCCTGGGCGACCAGTACTAACTAGCTGAGTGTTTTGCACTCACATTTTTTCCTTTGGCCCTAATGCTCCCTCTGTGGCAAGCACTTATTCACTCCTTTATGATGAGCCACCTTGCTCATCCCACTATCCACTAGGATGTTTGCCAGGTGACTCTTTAGCAACTCACCCAACTTTTGAAGTCCACGCTTGTAAGATCAAGGATTTTAGTAGTAGTGGGGGCCTTTTACCTGTCAATGTCCTACCAGAACCATACTTTACAATGATCACTTCCATCCAGGGGCCTCGACTATTGCCTCTTAGATATGGTCCCTGTTTGTTAGCACCAGATCAAGGATTGCCCTGTTCCTGGTGGGTTCTGTGATGCCCTGAGTCAGGAACCTGCTATGCAGCACATTGAGGATCACCTGACTCCTGGCGCAGTCGTGACCAGTAGCCCCCCATTCCACCTTGGGCAAGTTGATGTCTCCCACTATTGCTACCTCTCATTTTTCTGCAGCAGTCAATATCTGCAAGCTCAACACACTGTCTTTCCTCCTCCTGGTTGGGTGGTCTGTAATCCACCCCAGACCTCACCTTCCTCCCTCTGCTGGAAAGTATTTGAATCCACATTACTTCCACCTTCTGCTCTTCAGACTCTTTCCTCATATACGTTATACCCTCACTGAGGTAAACTACCACCCCTCTCCCTTTTCCTAACTCCCTGTCAATCCAGTATAATTTATTTCCAGGGATTGAGAGATTCCAATCATGGTTAGGTGGAGCCTACTTCTCAGTGACTGCTGTGATGTCCACCCTCAATCTCTGCCAACAATGCCTGCAAGCCATCTATTTTGTTTCCAAGACTTTGTACATTCAGGGACACCATCTTCCACCTAGAGTCTCAGCCTCCTTCCCTTCCCTCATATCTGCCTTTCTTACTTCTCCCTGTTTCTTGTGCCCCTCCACCCCCAACTGCTAATCGCTTTCCTCCCCCTCCATATCCACCCCCAGTCCCCCCTCACTAGTATGGAGGGGAGGTCTGCTGACTCTTTTCATTGAAGGAATAGAAAACTTCTGGCCACATGCCTCTCATCATTAATATGCCCTCTGCTGGCCAACCTAGAATTGCAATTGCCAATGGCTGTATAGATAGCCATTTGCCTGCATTCTCAGCCAGAAAAAGAAGCCATCACGGATAACCAAAAATACAGCTGGAGAACCAGGGTAACTATTGGGTAGAAGGGAAACCAATAGAAAAAGGCTTGAGTTATGTTTAATACATTTATTTAAAAAAAATTACCAGGAAATACATACTAAGTTGAAATAGCTCATTTCCAGATGTGTCCATGGTGAGGGGGAAGGGGAAAGTACAACAATAAGTCCTAATACATAGGCTACAAACATCAAAATAAAACAAGTTAACAGTAAATAGCAATGACAGATCAAACTGTATAACAAAGTGCAGATACTGGTAAAACTGTAATGTGAACAAAGCACTAGCAGGTTCAGCAGTAAAGTTCAGAGGGAAGCCCAAATTGTAAGGTAGAAAACAGGGTGCTGTTGAGTTCAGCAGTTAGGGGAAAACTGTGGAGGTAAGGGGGGGGGAAACGGGGGCTGACTTATGGCAGGAGCAGGTGCTAAATGGAATGCGGTGCTAGAAGGCAAAAATATAGCTTAAGCCAGGTTCAGGGCGACTGCAGGGCTGAGAAGAAAATTCATGGAAGAGATATTTGTATGAAGGGTGAAAGAAGCAGTTTATGAATGAAAGTGGGAGAGAGACCCACTGTTTAAGGAAACAGAAAGGGAAAGCACCTTGACCTACAGAGGATTTTACTGAGGGGCATGCAGGGAGAAAGGGCCAGCATTTCAAATGGTGTAGAAGGCACAAGGGGGAACTGAGGAAGAAGGATGGGGGGGGGGGCAAGGGTCCCAAATCAGAATTTAGAGATGAAGGTAGTGCAATGAGCAAGGCACCTGGCATCAGGGGTTGGCAAGGAAAGGGAGGAATGCACTGAACAATGGTGTGCTCTAGGGGGACAATCAAGGGCAAAGCAATAGAAGGAGTGAAAGTGGGGCTCCAGTGTGGCTAAAGAAGACTTGGGAGCAGCACTGTAAACAGTGTCACCACACCTTGTGCCACGCCGGCGACCCATGTTCGGGAACGGACATGGGTTGCCATGTGTCGGCGGGAGGAGATGGATTGAGCGTCCAAGGACCGCTCCATCCTGGGAGGGGGGATTTGGGCAGCCGAGGCTTGCCTGACCCAAGCGTGGAGGCTGGGGTCGACAGCACATAGCTGCAAGCTATGGGGGGCGACGTGGCAGACACTTGATTGGGGCACTGTAGGAGCGCAAGGCACCCAGTCACTGTGTCATTGCATGCCATGACCGGGAGAAAACAGTGAAAGCGAGCCCGGCAGCACGGGTTGTTCCTCTGTGGTGCTATTCTTGGAAGGGCACCCCTCCCTGGCATGGATCCGCTGGGGTGGTTTGAGTCGCCTCCCACCACCCCGCCGCAGCGGGTAAGTCGCGGGTGCACAAGGAGGGGTCTGATGTCCGGGATGGTGCTGGGGGACAATAGAGGGCGGGGTTGTAGCCGGAGCTCTGGGAGGAGAAATAATACCCCAAAAAACAGTGTCACCATAATCAAAGATAGGGAGAATCATCTTCTAAACAGTCACTCTATGGGTAAGAAGAAGGATACATACTTTGTTCCTATAAAGCACACCAAGAATGGAGTGAAGCTTCTGATGGATGGCATCCATATAAACTGAGAAATCAAGGTGATGATCCAGCCAGACTACAAGGTATTTAAAGGAGGAGACATCCTCAATCGCAACACCAAGGATATGGGGGCTCAGCAAGCCTCTGCCTTGTGCTATAAGTCATGGAGACAGGTTTTTTTAGCAACTGATGGATAGATGATTTGCCCAGAATCATTGCTGGATGTTGCTGAAGTCAATCTGGAGCCCTGCCATGAGGTCAGAGGAAGAGGAGCCAAAGGCACGGAGAATCACGTCATCTGCATACATGTGAATAGATGCAGAGGGTAATCAGAGAGAATGTCATTCAGGAAAACTGAGAATAGAATAGGACCCTTGGCACATGTCAGAGCAGCTAGAGAATACAGGGAATATGGTGTCATCGGTATGAACAGCTTAAGGTCTGCCCCCAAGGTGGGAGTGGAACTACTCAACTGAGACCCCAGCTGCTTTTGACTTGACCAGAAGGATAGGATTGGCAACAGTGTTGTAGGTTTTGGCCAGGGCAACAAAAATGGATGAGGTGACCAGACCATAATCCATGCCTGGCAGAATGGAATCTATGAGTCACAAGAGGGAGTTGGAGGTGGAGTGGGACTTCCTAAAACTAGATTGGTAGGGAGTCAAATAAGAGGAAGAGTCAATGAAAGGGAAAAGCTGGGAGAGAACTAGGTATTCTTGGACTTTTGCCAGACTGGGGAGGAGGGAGATAGGGCAGTAGTTACCGAGGGGTAGAAAGGGTTACTCCCTTTGGGAAGGAAATGACCATAGCCTGTTTCCATGTATCAGGAACAGAGGTTTGGGAAAATGAGATGTTAAAGAGGCAGGTCATAGAGACTGCAATGGCAGGAGCAAAGAGAGGTAGGAGTTTGTGGTCAAGACCATCAGGTTGGCCCCCTTTTTGTGGGCTTAGATTAGAGCCAGGTGGGCTTTGAGGGAAACAGTGGGGCTGGTGGTGGAAGTGGAGAAGCAGACAATAGGGGATGGATGTGGGGCTAAGGAAAAGGAGGTGGAGGTACCAAAGAGAAACAGGAGGGAGCAGGTAGCAGTGAGACTTTATTGTAAACATATGTGCTATGTAGTATGCCCTTGCAGGTGACACAAATATCCACAACAGGGCTGATACACAAAGGGTGTGTGTGGAAAGGATGAGAAGTGATTTGGCAAGGCTGGAGGAATGAATAAAAGTATGGCAGCTTAGATTCAATGCAAAGAAGTGCAAAGTAATGCACCTGGGAAACAAAAACCCAAGGGATGAGTACTCAGTGTGGAGGGAGGTATTAACAACAACAAAAATGGGAAGGGACATGGGGGTAGTCATATCAGATGATCTAAAGGTAGGCAAGTAATGTGAGAAGGCAGTAAGAAGGGCTGGGGGGATACTGGGATGCACAGGGAAAAGTATCACCAGTAGAAAACAGGATGTTGTTATCCCTCTGTACAGACAGTTGATAAGACCCCATCTAGAGTGCTGCATGCAGTTCTGGAGACCCCAGGCCAGATTCACAAAAGGCAACTCAGGATGCAAGGCAACTTGTGTCCCAAAAAATGGTGCAAGTAGCACTTGTGTCTTGAGTTGCATCATGCTGGGATTCAAGAAGGCAGCCTGCGACGCCGCAGGCTGCCTGTGCCCAAGTGGGCCAATGAGCCAGAAACCCCCTTGTGACATGGTGTAAGGGGGTTTATGGCAGCAGTTGTACTCTATTCACAAATGGTGGAAGCTACATCCTCACATCAGATTCAGAAACAACCCCGGTGGACATCCATCAGAGACCACTTAGCCAGCTATGAGATGGCATAAGTGTTCTTGGTAATCCATAGGGGGTTGCCACTGTGCCCAGCCTCTACAGCCCCTAGTAGCCCTGATCCCTAAGTATGCCACCCACAGTGCCTAGATGTGCATGTGGAACACCCATATGCCCAGCTCCCCCACAAATGGCTTGATCCCCCAAATACCCACTCGCCCCTACATGCCCTGAATCCAGATCCCCTCCACAGCATGTCCAGCATAGTTCTGGTAGTCTAGCAGCCCCACCACCTTTCCAGCAGTGCCAGCACCCACCGAGTGCCCCCCTTACCCACACCCAGCTGACAACTGACACAGCCCACCTCTCACCACCATGGCCAGCCGCTGATTGAGCACCTCCAGGAGTGAGTACAGTAATTATAAGCACTCCGTGAATGACAGCCACTGTCAGTCATGGAGTGCATATTATTACTGTATGTGATCTCGGCACAGCTCAGTTGGTGGCTGGCCGTGGAAGTGAGGGTGGGCTGTGCCGGTAGCCGACTCACCTGCTGGGTGTGTGAGGGCTGGGGAGTGGGGTGGGATGGCACTGTTGGGAGGGTGGGGCCACTGGACCACCAGCAAGTTATCCAGTGATGCCTGAGGGACAGGGATGCCATTGTGGGCTTGGGGGCACAGACACATGCCATGCTTCCTTCTACGGGTGCTTCTGCTCCGCCTGTCCCACATCTTGTGGCATTTCTGGGACTGCATCCTTACTGGGACAGATGCTGCAAGCCACAGGACACTGGCGCCAGGACCCTGTCTGATACTGATACTGAAATGAAATTGTACAGAAATTGTACTTGTCTTGCTATGTGTTTGCTTGTTCTCCATCTGTTGCCACCACCACCCCAGGATGCTTCTGGAAATTAGCCATTTACAACTCTTGTTGTCTTTCCTGGTGAAACATTTTCCAAATAAATGAATAAAGAATAAATAAATGATACTGAATCAAGTGCAGGGTCCCAAATGCAGGGGCCATTGCCACAAGCTGCCATTGTCGCAGTTTGCGGCAAATGTTTGTGAATCCTGTCCCCCATCTCTGCAAGGACATAGATAGAGTGAAAGCAGTCCAGAGGAGGGTAACTAAAATGGTACAGGGTCTGCACCAGAAGCCATATGAAGAGAGACTAAAGAGCTTAATATGTATACCCTCGAGGAAAGGAGCGAGAGTGGGGATATGATAGAAACTTATAAGTACCTCAGGGGAATCAACAAAGTCCAAGAGGGTAGCATCTCTCAGAAAAAGAGATGTGCAAGAACAAGGGGCAGAATCTGAAGATAGAGGCAGGACTACTCAGGGGCAATAAGAGGAAGTATTTTTTCATGGAGAGGATGGGAGACACATGAAGTGGCCTTCCTGAGTAGATTGCGGGCCAAAACAGTGGGGCAATTTAAGAAAGCATGGGACAGACATAAGGGAATTCTAGTGGGGGGGTAGGAGGAAGTTGGCTGTTGGTTAACTGGGATCTGCAGCTTATCCAATAGGCAAGAAAATGGGCAGACTGGGTGGGCCAAGCGGTCCTTATCTGCTGTGCTATTAAAGTCTATGTTTCTATGAAAGATGACATGACTGTAGAAGGGTCTGTGACAATGGAAGTACCCACTTTGAACTGGATGATGGGGCTAGGATGAATGGGACAAGATGATGTGAATGACTTTCCAGAACACAGAGAAGTTATGTACATTCAACCCTGATACAGTGCATGGAAATCTTGAAATGTGGAGCAGATGGTCTGAGGTCATGGCTATGCAAATGTAATGTTCAAATATTCGCATGTACAGTTGTGTGTTTATTAGTATAAAAGCATTACGCTGACATTCACCATCATCTTGTTAATGAAAGGGCTAGTTATGGTGATGGAAAGTGGGGGGTATAGTGCTGCACTGCCATGCTATCCATTTACATATCAAGTCATTGGGCCCGATTTCCAAAAGCTTATGCCTGGCGTAACTTGACTTGCACCAAAATAAATGGTGCAAGTAGCAAGACACACCAGCAGTTGTGACATGCAACCTTGGGGTCTTTGTTGCTGCCCTTTCAGAACAGGGTGCAAATGCTGCCATAAACCCCCTCCCCCTAGCACCATGTCACAGAGGGTTTAGGGTGTAACTGATGGTGTTTGCAATCTTTGAGGCAAGCAGCCTGCAACATGTTGCAGGATGCTTGCCCCAAAGTGGACACATGTTGCAACTTTAGACATGCATATGGGTGTTTATACAATCAGGCCCATTGTCTTTATCTGTGTTTGTTATTAATATATCTTATTTCTGCATAGGTCTACATTGTGTCTGGCATACTTCTGCTGAATCATGGTGCTCAGAAAAGTAGCTTTTTAACCTGAAGGAAGGTTTTTGTAGAGCAGTGTAATCCAGTGGTTAGAGCATGGCATGGGAACTGAGCAGATTGCAGGTTCAAACCATGCTTGAGTCAAATACTCAGGGTGTGATCTTAGGCAAGTCATTAATCCTCTTGGTGCTCCAGTCCACCCAGCTGCAGAAATGGGTGGAAGCAGAACCCCACTGGAACAAGATGTTGCATCTCAGGTGGACACTCCTGGGTAAATACATTATTTTATCCAGTGGTTACATAAATAAATCACAAACTTCATATTCCTTTTCACATACGTTTGTGATGAGCCATACTACATTCTGTGCTGCAGTTTGCTACTCTGTTTAAAGATCCAGTGCATTGTCTGCAATTAATGTTGAGTTTAAAACTAGTAAAATATTACTTCTTGTATCTTAAGTACTTTTTATGTTTGCTTGTGCACATGGGCAAGAAACATATTGTGGCAGCTTACTTCAGTAGCGAGTTGTGGAGGTGAGGCAGTGTTGTTGCCAATGCAAGCAGCCCATTTTGGGGCTGGTCTGTGTGGTGCCAATAGAGCCTTAGGCTGTCCATGACAGCAGTAGTGTGTCTTGCCACCAACTAGTAACAAACTGGCCGCTGCAATCAGGGAGCACCCAGTCATCAACAATCAGCTGTTTTTGCGGGGCAGTCCCTGACTGCAGCAGCCAATTACAGCTACATTGGATGGTGTCTCCTTTCAATAAACATGGCAGTTGCATCTCCGTCAGCCTCTCACAGTCCCCACAAAACTGACAAAGAGCCACTGCCTCCCAGTTCCTGTTAAAGCTGACAGGGATGCCCAGTTCCCCTGTCGACATGCCCTCCACAGTTCATTTGCTGACAGGGTAGCCCAATCCCCATCAGCATGATGGCCCCCCCATTTGTTCTGTGCTGAGAGGGTACCCAATCCCTCTCAGTTCATGCGCTCCCCACAGCACATTGTAAGGCTAATGGGGGTGCCCAATCCCCATTGGCTCCAGCCCCCCCACAACAAACATCCAGGTAGCACACTGGAAGCCCACCCCAGTGTGCTCATATGCTCCCCCCAGCACACTGTATGGCCGACAGGGGTGCCCAGTCCCCATTGGCTCCTGTCCCCTCCCAGCAAACACACAGGTGGCATGCTGGCAGCCCACCCCAGCATGCCAAAAGTGTCCAGCATCTTTTTTTTTTTTAAATCCTATTAAAAAAGAAAATGGTCCATCTTGTTCCTCATGGCCCCTTCCCAACGCGAACCCACCCTCTGTGCACCCCACCTCCCCACACCCTCCTTACCCTAATACTTCATCTCCGAGCCCTGTGTGATGATCTTCGTGAACCAGGAACACATCTGACTCTTCAAAGCCGACCACGAACTGAAGAAAATGCCGGTAAGCTGTATAATGTCATAAATGTTTTTTTCAACTTATGTGGATATCTAGGCCATTTTTTGATTTTTGGCACCTCATTTTCAACATGGGGTTCTTGGGAACCTCATGAAATCAGTCACTGTCATGGCATTATTCAGTTCCAAAAGGTGATTTTACAGTCACTGCACAGAATCACCTTCGGGACCAATTAATGAAACGACAGTGTCACTGTTCATGAGTTGGGCTCTTAAAAAGCCTATGTTGCAAATTTGGTGAAAAAATTCCAATAAATGACTGTGTTATGAGCATGCATAGCACAGTTTCCATGCACACTTGTAACTTCACGAATTTGTAATATTTTCACTCCAGATTTTCAATACTAGCATTTTTTCACACCTTCTTATGAACAGTACAGCTGTCATTTTTCACATCCTGGCCAAATTGTGTTTTCTTTCTTCCGGCGCAGAATAGCACGTCATTGTGGGAAATCAGTGTTTGGGACAGATTATGAAAATCACAGTGACATTGTTCATTAGCAGAGGTCCTAAAGCGCTTACGTTGAAAATTTGGTGACAAATGTCCATGAAATGACTGTGTTACAAGCGTGCATTGTGCAGTTTCCAAAGCACCCTAGTAACTTTGCGAATTTGTAATATTTTCAATCCAGATTTTCAACATTGGAATTTTTTTCACACCTCCTTATGAACAGTACAGCTATCATTTTTCACATCCTGCCTGAAATGTGTGTTTGTACATCTGGCGCACAATGGCGCAGTCGCTGTGGGAAATCAATGTTCGGGAAAGATTAAGAAAATCATAGTGACCGTGTTCATGAGCAGAGGTCAGAAAATGCCTATGTTGAAAATTTGATGAAATAATTCCACTAAATGACTATGTTACAAGCATGTGTTGCGCAGTTTCCAAGTACACTGGGAAGTTAGAGCATTTTTAATATTTTCCCTCCAGATTTTCAACATTGCCATCTCTTCACACCTCCCCTATGAATGACACAGTTGTCATTCTTCACATCCTGCCTGATCTTAGTTTTTGCACATCTGGTGCAGAATCGCACGGCCGCTGTGGGAAATCAAAGATCGGGACACATTAACAAAATTACAGTGCCACTGTTCATGAACAGAGGTCCCAAATGCTTTCATGAGGTGGAGGCCACAAAAAGCCATGTTGAAAATTTGTAGTGCAAATACCAACAAATGCTCGGGGCGTTAGGGTTTCTAACCATAACATCCCACCCTGTACAGACTGATAGGCATCAGAGGTGTGCCTTTGGATTGCCGGCAGTAAGGCTAAAGCCATTCTAACCCCCCCCCACCCCTACCCTGAAGCCAGAGACAGGCATCAAG
Organism: Neoceratodus forsteri; assembly: GCA_016271365.2. Lineage (NCBI taxonomy): Eukaryota > Metazoa > Chordata > Ceratodontiformes > Ceratodontidae > Neoceratodus > Neoceratodus forsteri. Next base: position 119,852,359 of record CM028133.1, read on the forward strand.
GTGTGCCTTGTACTCTTCAGCCCCAGACTTCACCCCATTCTCCTATACTGCACCCATTTCAGCTATGTCCTTATGAAATGGGGTGACTGTGAAGGCAAACATCCCAAGTCACACCTCAACACTTGTCGGTGTCTACAGGATAGGGAGAGGTGAAATGTCATCAGCATTATGGGTGACAACTCAAAGGCACACCCCAATTTCTGTCCATCTCTGCAGGAGTGGAGGTGGGGTTCGTGTGAGTTCAATATTTCACTGCCATTCCTATTATGCATCTGTCTAACTCCTGTACATCCAATGCTAATATCAGCAAGCAAACATTCGGCATTGACAAATGCTTGTTTATTTTTCCTTTTGGTAATTAGAAGATTGTTGACCTGATAATACTTGAAATGAAATGTGGAACTGGAGTCAACCTGGAGGCAGACATAGCTAGTTCTGTTCCTCCTCATACATCATCAGCCCAATGACCTCACTGCCTGTGGCATCACAGCTGACCAGGAAGAGCCAATCATCTGCTGCCAGATCAGTCACTTATGATGTCACAATGCTGATGAGGTATGAAGAGGAATAGAACTAGATATGCCAGACTCCAGGTAAAATATTGCTCTTTACAGTACACCCAATACTATCAGGTAAAAGAAATCTATGAGCAAATGGAAGAAAAAAAAAGTTTATAGATAAAATTAACAGCTAGCAACTGTTAAAAATTAATAGCAGTTGTCTGCCTACTTTTTCTGATGCCATCTCTTTAATAGTTTTTTTTCCATAAACATTCATTAAAATGAGTTCCACTGTAAAAGCTCAAAAGAAATAACCTCTGTCTAATTTTACTGTAGTGTTACTTTCATCAGGAAACAGGATATTCTATTTCAAAGACAGCTGGGGAAGCAATAATGAATTATGTGCTGGAATTCAATACTGCTGTTCTGTACATTCTGTACTTTCCCAAGCCTCCTCATGCAGTCTACAGACCAAACAAGATAGAATGTCACTCACCCAAAACAGTGATACTACCAATTAGCAGGACACAGATGAAGGAGATGAAATCACTTATAAAATGAAGTCCCATTGCTGTTTAAATCTTCGGCATCTTGAGCCAGACAGCCAGGCAGGCACCAGCTGGATCCTCAGAATGAAATTACCTGCTGTAGAAAAATTACAAGAGAGCACAGTGTACTGTAGGTGGAGTTTGTAACAGGGCTTCTTTCAGTTTAGAGTCAGAGATGGGAAATATTGAAAATCTAATTGCAAACATTTGTAGAATTCCATTTTCTTTTACTTTAGCACAAAAGATGTGATTTTTCTTTATTTCATCAAAGGTCACATTTGAAGTAGGAGCAACAAAATGCTACAATTCTAGTACTAGATGTGAAATGTTGCCCATGCAAAATGATGTACTTGAGCATTTTGTTCTGAGTCAGTCTTTTAATGAAGTCATTTTTCAAGGTGTGAGCTTGTGAACTTTGTTCCCACAACTATTAAGCAATGTTTTACCTTTCAACAAATTCTTTACATCTCACAAACATTGCAGATTATTTTTATAAATTTTGGAAAACAAGAGAGTGTGAACATACACACATTCCCTTAGGCCTGTTCAAAGTTGTTCCATATATTTTATGATCATTTGCAAAATAAAATGCATGTTTTTCTTTTTTAATATATAACTTAAATGTTAGTAGTGTCAGAAAATAGCAGACAGGAATTGTTATTCATTTTTAAAAGTAGTCCTTATTTATATTTCTGAAGTACTTTCCTTTTTGCATGTACTCATTAAATGTCTTCTACCCATTAGTATTGGGCGTGATGTGAAAAACAATGCTTAACCTGCAAGCTGACTTATCTAGTTCTATTCTTCCCATTATAACATCAACATACAAGTTCACTCATTGTTTCATCACTAACCTGCTGCCTGACTAGTAACATGTGACACAGATGCAAAGCAGTGGGAAATTTTAGGAGGATGCTGGAGTGCATTGAGAGAGGGATTTCTAGCAGGAGGAGGAAGGTGGTGCTACCATTGAAGTGCTCAGTGCTGAGGGCCCACCTAGAGTACTATGTCCTATTCTGGAGCCGCAGCTCTGCAAGGACATTGAAAGAGGCAAGATGGTACACAGGAGGGCAGTACTGTTGCTCAGATAGTATCCTACCAGATCAGATACCATTGAATACCATCATTTTTGTCAGATACTGTATAGCATCAGATGGCATAGACATGTGACATGTGACCAAGGATCCGACCTACTGGGATCCACAGTATGTATCTGAGCTATCCATGGATGGGTTCAGTGGATCTGCTCATCAGATCCAGGCATCCGACTATCAGATCCAACTGTCCAAGATTGTATCTGATGGATATGACCACCACATCCAAAGATTCATTTATTGGATCCATCTGTCTGAGGACAGATCCAATGGATCTGACCTCTGATCCACAACTATCGGAGTATGGATCTAGAACGCAACTTTGGTTGGATCCTAGATTGGATACCAGTGCTGTCCAATGGAGGACAGTCAGATCCACAAAATCACTATCCAAGCACTAGTGGAAGGCAACCAAAATGGTGAGGGGATTGCTTGAGAAGCCATTTGAGGAAAGCCTATAGGAACTCAACATGTACTTTCTAGAAGAGAGAAGGGCAATAGAGCACATGATTGAAATCATCAAGTACCTCACAGGAGTGAACAAGGTACAGTAGAAGTGGAGGGTCTATTTCAGAGAAAGACAGGCACTACAACAAAGGGGTAAGCAATGCATCTAAAGGGAGGAAGTTTAGGAGAAACGTGGGGAAATGCTTCATCATGGAAAAGGTGGTGGATCACTGGGATAGACTGCCAGATAAGGGAGTTGGGGGAAAGACTCTAGGGAGCTTCAAACATGCATGGGGTAGAAACATAGAATTTAACAGCAGATGAGGACCGCTTGGCCCACCTAGTCTGCCCATTTTCCCTACCTGTTTCATATACCCTGGATCCTAAATAATCTGCTTCTTACTCTTAGGCATGGGGCACATTAGGTAGAGGAGTGGGGGGAGGGAGTGGCACCAATGACCAACTAGGGTCGGTGGTGGCAGAATAGGCAGGAACAAGGGGCAGACTGGATGCACCTGAGGGTCCTTTTCTCCTGACAAAATCTATGTTTCTATGTTTCTAATTACCAGTCAAGCAACAGGAGATAGGCTGTTCTTGGTTACTAGTGATATCACAGTCAGTGAGGCCACAGTGCTGGTGATGCGTGGGGAGGCATATAACTGACTATGCCAGCCTCCAGGCAGAGTGCTGTTCCACACATAACACCCAGTACTGTCAGGTAGAAAATCTAATTAGCAAAAAGAAAAGAAAATAATTCTTCAGATATAAGAAGTGAAAGTTGACTACTTCAGAAAGTTACTATTTATTCCAGGACATATATTAGCTCTTTAAGGAGTTTTCCTACCGAAGTCCTAAGAACAAATACAGTATTTCCAAAATTATGTTTGAGGGGGGTGGAAGCAACCCTTTATATGCAGTAGAGGGATGATGGTTAAGAACATAGCGGAGACACCAGTTTACATTTATATTAAGCGAGAATGCAAGGCATGGGGAATTTTTAAAGCCTATGTTAAGGTACAAGTTTCCATTGTACAACTTTGGATGTAAGACAAAATGCCCCATGTCCAATTTTCAAAGCTAAGACATAGGTAACAAGCTAAGTCCAATTTTAAAAAGTCTGAGTTTGTTATGTCCAGTGCACAAAGTGCAGATATAAAAGTGCCTGGATACAATTTTCAGACCAAGTGTAATCCAGTCTATTATTTACATCTCTAATATCTTTTATCCAAAATTGTAATATAAAGTACCATAAAACAACTAGGAATTCTGCAGATATGTTCAACTTTTGAATATAGGCCTAGTTTAAGATTTTTAAATCTCTCACCTGACTTAACTAACAAATAAGTCTATTTTATGTCTTTTGAAAATCCCACCCCCGGGATCTTGAAGTTATTCTTACTACATCGAAAACGCAGCTATCAGGAGAGAAAAATGTCAGCAGACCAGGGGAAACTGGATGGCTAAATGGACTGGTCAAGGAGCCTTTCACTTCTAGGTCACTGATTCAAATCCAGCACAGGTTGGCAGTGTCTGAAAGACATTATTATCTAAGGGATATTCAGTGGCCTATGTGAAATAACTTGTGATGTTCTCAGTCCATTTCCCAGTAGGCAGGTGTCCACATCACAAAACCAGCAACACAACTGGCACTAACTGAAACACTTGGCAGTGTCACCAGAAACACCAAGGACTGAATGGGCATGAAGTCTAAACTACCCTACCACCTACATATTGGTCCCTCTTTGGAAGTGTTAAGATACACTGATGGGGCAGCGAGGGAAAGCTTGCACTGTGTCAGCCCATGCTGTACCTGTCATATGGATAAGCGGAGGACTTCTGGTTCCAGTGCTGTTAATTTAACATCTTTTGTTAGTACTAATTTCACACTCAGAAATAAGATTCTTTAAGAAACAATAGACCAATAGAGGAAAAGATCATACTGTGCTCATCACAAAGTATAGGCTTGTAGAAACTGAGTAAAGAAAAATGATAAGTAATGACAAACGGGAGCATAGTATATTGGATAAGAGACACAAAAAGGATAGAAGTGCTGACATCACATGTAATCCATTTCACAAATTGTTTCTGTGCCCTTCCAGATGAAGGAATCAATATCCAGGAGGCTGACACATGTAAATGACCTGCCATTAAAAGAAAAGGCAGGTAGTAGTTATAGAAAAATCCATACTTAGGTACACTGATGGTATAATCTGTAACAGGGAGCAGGAGAATGACACTATAGAGAGAATAATGGATAGGCAAGTATGTGTTATGGATTTTTTTTTTTTTACACACTCGAGGTGTGTGATGACCCACAAACATCGAGAGCAAAGTGTAAGAAGTTTATGAGGTCATCATGTCAGGTGGAGGGAACGGACAAGGATATGATAGAAGGCATTCTTAGGATGGCAGAGAAAGGAGAGATACTGCTGATGGGAGACCTGAATGTGCCAGATGTTAACTGGAGCACATTTGCTGCAGCCACATCCAAGAGAAGGGCCATTCTTGATGCCCTACAGGTGGCATGCCTCAAACAACTAGTTTTGGAACCCACTCATGATGGAGCAGTCTTAGACCTTGTACTCTCAAATAGGGACAATGAGAAGATCTCAGATCTAGAAGTGGTAGCCATCTGGGAACGAGTGACCCCAAAACAGTGTGGTTCATGATAAACTCAGCTACACAGTCAAGCCACACAAAGTGAGGGTACTGGACTTCAGGAGGGCAGACTTTGGCAAGATGGGAGAGTGACTTAGAAAAGCACTACAAATAGGCTAGAAGGAGGGGTGAAGCAATGATGGGGAAACATCAAAACTGCCATCACAGAGGCAACAAGCCTTTGTGTGAAGCAGATAAATCAATATGAAAGAAAAAGCCACTATGGTTCTCAAAAGAGGTTGCGGGGAAGGTCAGGGAGAAAAAGATAGCATTCAGAAAGTATAAGGAAACACAGAAGGAGCAGGACAGACAGCTGTACCAGTTAAGGCAGAAGGAAGCAGGGAGGGAAGTCAGAATAGCAAAGGCCCAAACTGAGGAAAAGATTGCCAACTTGGTTAATAAGGGGGATAAAACCTTTTGTAGGTACATCAGGGAGCATAGAAAGACAAAGGGAGGGAGAGTGAGGCTGAATAGAATGGACGGTGGGTGGGCAGAGAGGGACAGTGAATAAGCAGGGATACTGAATGAATATTTCTGCTCAGTATTCACAAAAGAGGAGGAAGGGGAGGTGCCTAATCCAATTAACAGAAGCACTCTGGATGGGGGGGTCGATACCAGTCCTTTCACAGAAGAAAAGGTTCTGAAAGAACTCTTAAAACTGAAGGTGGACAAAGCAATAGGGCCTGATAAAATTCACCCCAGAATTCTAAAAGAATTAAGGGGAGAACTAGTGAAAAAACTGACTACCCTTTTTAACAAATTATGGGAGGATGGTGTGGTACCTGAGGACTGGAGGAAGGCAGATGTGATTCCCCTGCACAAAAGTGGGAGCAGGACAGAGGCAGGAAACTACAGGCCTGTCAGTTTGACCTCTGTGGCAGGGAAAGTGATGGAATCACTTCTGTAGGAAAGAGTTGTTGAGTACCTAGAGGCCGGTGGGGCACAGGACCCAAGGCAGCATGAGTTCACAGTGGGAAGGTCATGTCAGACAAATCTAATTGATTTCTTTGAGTTGGTGACAAAAGTAATAGACCAGGGAGGGGCTGTGGACATGGCCTACCTAGACCCTAGCAAGGCATTTGACACAGTCCCACACAAAAGATTATAGTCAAATTAACTAGCCTGGGAGTGGGTCCCAGGGTGATAGCCAGGGTAAAACACTGGCTGGACAACAGGACACAGAACGTAATTGTAAATGGAGTCCACTCTGAAGAAAGAGGGGTTACTAGCTCCTTGCGAGCCCTTCTATATGTCTCCCCGTCCTACATCCCCAAGCCTCTCAGAAATAATCCCATGGGTTGGTCAATAAAGGCCTCTCACCAGGCCCAAATATGTCTTGCTGTTAAATGGTGCCAGTCCTCTGACCAGTCAATTATCGATAATCCGCATTTCAAGATTGGTGGTACACCGATACCCCATACCTTTTGGCCTTGGCTGAATCAATGTAAAGTCTCAGAGATGTGGATGGGCGGGAAATCGATTCCCTTTGCTCAATTACAAGAATCTGTTAGCACATCAGGTAATGAAACCTTTAAATACCTTCAAGTTAGTAAGGCCCTCACCTCGTTCTCCCGGCTTGCCCCATTAACAGGTCCAGGGGAAAGAGATCTAGTCACACTCCTGCAGGTTGCCTCCCAACCACATACAGTCTCTAATCGATACAAAAACTCTTCAGGATTGGGACCATAGATTACCATCTGGAACTTGCCCCTACTGGGTAAGAGAATTAGGTATTCCTGAAGATGTTAATCTATGGAAGAAACTTTGGATATCAATGTATAAATTTATTAAACAAAATAGACTCAGATTAGTCCACTATAATATCATGCACAATATTTATTTGACACCATTCAAGCTCTTTAGATATGGATCCTTAGCTGCATCAACATGCAATAAGTGTAAGAATGAAACTGGTTCACTCTATCACATGTTATGGCTGTGTCCACATATAAAGACATTCTGGCAATCCATTAGTAGTTCATTGGACCCTATCCTTGGCTTGAGAGATTTATTTACCCCTGAAGTTTGTCTCATAAACTATTTTCCAGCTGGCACTCCAAAAGGCAGGAAAGCGCATATGACACTTATCACAGCAACAGCCATATTAATAATAATGAGTCACTGGACTGACGAGAAGCCCCCTACAATCTTGGAATGGTACAGGGAGATTGTCTTGGCATTACAACTGGAAAGACATATTGCACTTATACAAGATAGAGTTAAAACTTTTACTTCTTTATGGGGAAGTTTAGAGGCCATCCTGACGATATGGAAACCCTAATGAAAATGGGATATCATTAATGTTGCACCTCAATGGACAGTAACTGTGTGTAGTCGGGGGGAGGGGTAGGGGGCGAAGGATTGCTTTGTGTTGAAAGGTTCGCACCTGATGTTTTACCTGTACTGGACTGTCTGATGTATATAACTTGGTGCTGAAAAACTAATAAAGCCTTGTTAAATTAAAAAGAGGGGTTACTAGTGGGGTACCGCAGGGTTCAGTACTGGGTCCAGTCCTTTTTAATGTCTTTATAAGTGACATTGCAGAGGGACTGGAAGGAAAAGTATGCTACTTTGCAGATGAAACAAAGATCTGCAACAGGGTTGATACAGAAGGAGGAGTGGAAAGGATGAGAAGGAACTTGGCAAGGTTGGAGGAATGGTCAGAAGTATGGCAGCTTGGATTCAATGCAAAGAAGTGCAAAATAATGCATATGGGAAACAAAAACCTAGGGGAAGATTACACAATGGGGTGGGGGAGTAGTAACAACAACAAAAATGGAAAGGGACCTGGACGTAATCATATTAGATGACTTCATGGTTAGCAAGCAATGTGAGAAGGCAGTAGGGAGGGGTGGGGGGATACTGAGATATATAGGCGAGGCATCACCAGCAGAAAACAAGAAGTTGTTATCCCTCTGTACAGACAGTTGGTGAGACCCCATCTGGAGTACTGCATCCAGTTCTGGAGACCCTATCTCTGCAAGAGCATAGACAGGATAGAGGCAGTCCAGAGGAGGGCAACTAAAATGGTGCAGGGTCTGCAAGAGAAGCTACATGAGAAAAGACTAAAGGAGCTTAATATGTATACCCTTGAGGAAATCAGGGAGAAGAGGGACATGATAGAAACTTTTAAGCACCTTAGTGGAATCAACAAAGTCCAAGAGGGTAGCATCTTTCAGAAAAAGAGATGTGCAAGAATGAGGGGACGCAATTTGAAGATGGGGGAGGTTGTTCAGGGGCAATGTGAGGAAGTATTTTTTCACAGAGAGGGTGGTGGACACATGGAACAGCCTTCCTGAGGAGGCTGTGGGGTCTAAAACTGTGGGAGAATTGAAGAATGCATGGGACAAGCATAAGACAATTTTTGTGGGGGGTAGGAAGAAATAGGCTGCTGGTTAACTAGGATCTGCAGCTTATCCTGTAGGTAGGGAATGGGCAGACTAGGTGGGCCAAGCAGTCCTTATCTGCCATCAAAGTCTATGTTTCTATGTTTCTATCACAATCAAGGTGTAAAAACATAACATAAAAACACACTTGCCTAGCCTCCATTTTTTATGTTTGCTTTCGCGCATGTGCAAGAAACATCTTGCAACAGTGCGACTCTTGGAGGTGTGTGCGTGAGCTGGCCAATGTAGTGCTTGCTTGAGCAGGCATGTCTCAGTTGCACCAATGGATGGGTGAGCTCTGGATGACAGCATCTTGGCTGCAGTGGCTTTCACTTGAAAGGAAAGAGCGGCTGCAGTCTAGTTTTACTCTAGTGTGCTGCAAGTGCATGGCAGGTAACAGCGCCATCTAGCAACGGTTTTCCACAGCGCATTACTAACACGGGAGCCTACGTTACAGAAGGAGCGCATCAGCAGAGCAGATCAGAAGGAGATCCCTTTGCAGCAGCAGTAGCCACCGCCTCAGCGTGTCCCACCATCTGCCCGCTGGACTTGAGTGAGCTGCAGCTGTCACTGCGGGAACAGAGGGGAGCTCACGCCGGCTTCAAGGACAATCTGCGTGCCCCCGACCCACTGCAGAGCAGCCCTGGCGGCGATGGAGGAGAGCGGTCCTGTTTTCACGGTAAGCTAAATGACTGGCTTTCATGATTTCCGACCAAACTGAGTACGGGGGTAAGACAGCGAGATCATAACAAGAGGGAGGGGGAGGAAAGGGTGGACCGGGCTGCTTTTGTCATACTGTCACACATGAGTAGCGGCGTGCTTTGTGAGTGAGGTGAAGGCTGCTGGGTGGTACATGCCACTTCGTTGTTTGTCAGCCTATTCCGCACCACACGTGGCCCTCCTTGCTCTACCTCGGAGTTGTGACACGTGAATGCTGCAGAAATACAGTACCTACCAGTCAGTCAGTCAGTCAGTGTCATTCCGGCTAGGTTAAGTAGCTAGACAGACAGATAGATAGAAGGGGTGTAACAGTTCAAAGTTTTAAATGGGGAGGGGGATATATATTTGTAGCGTGAAAGGGGTGTCTGCTTCCTAAGTGTTGCAGTGGTGTGTTTAATGAAGCTTTTGGAACCGAGGTGTTATTTGCATTTTATATATGTATTTGCAGTTTGCATCATCCAGATGGTGGGATTACCCCATGGTAACGATCAGTATCCATTTTAAGTGGGGATCCTTTGTACAAAATAGTACGGCAGCAAAATCAAATACATTGTGAAAGAACACATTTACACACGGAATCCACTGTAGAAAAGCAAGGCATCAGTATCCTTTACTGTCTGAACAAAACTGGAGTTGAACTGTCAGAGCAGTACAGTCACCTCTGGGGTGGACCTGGCAGTCATTCTGAGCCAGCACATTATGCAACACTTTTCCAGTTGTTTAGGTGAGACCTGTTTGATAATGTACCAGGTTAGTGTATTGGCGGTTCATATGGGAAATATGGCCAGGGCACAGAGGAAACTCCCAACATTCATTCTCTTTTTATGAGGGAAAATATCTTTGAAGACTTCATCCAAGGCATGATCAAATTGGGTGTATGTTTTCCTGTGAGGCGGAGTGGGCATCCTTGATTTCATATCCTGGGAGGCTCTTTGTAGATTGGTAACTTCCAGTGGCATATTACTGAATCCTTATTGTGCCATGTTGGTACACTGAGCCAAAGCTTATTTCCAGGTGCAGTCTAGGATAACAGGGAGGATAAGTTACATGTCTAGGGTCACACAGCATGCAAGTGGTGTTTGTGTGAATGAAACCCAGTTCTGTCTGTTTCCCAGGTTTACAACTCTGAATGGTATTCTTTAGGCATGGGTGCAACCATGGCTAAAAATGGGAGCCAGATGGGAGATCTTCCGAGTTTTCACACTGCTGCTATTGTCATTGGCCATTTTTTGGGCTGGCAGTATAGCCTAGAGGTTAGAATGATGAGCTGTGAATGAGCTTGGTACAGCTAGCAGACCTGGGTTTGATTCCCACAACCTCAGCTTGCTTACTGTGTGTCTCTGAGCAAGTCATTTAACCTCCCCAGTGCTCTCACGTCGCCCCTGAAAATAGGCACTTGTGCCTAGTGGGCCATACCCGGTTATCAAAGACTAAAATAAAAAAAAATGTCTCTACATATTAGTGGTTGCTTGACAGATTTGTAAAAGTTTCCCTATCAGTTTGGAAGGGGAACTAGACAGTATATCTACTAGAGATTTAAAGCCCCATCTTCTGGGATCCACTATCATGATTTTCTTCAAATCTCACTTCTTAAAACATTTCCATGCCTGGGCCTATTTCTTCACTGAGGCATTCTACGGTATCATCATCACAATGAAGTGGAAGTCTGATGTAAGGAAAGGGTGCTGCACGCATATGCCTACCAGCTTTAGTGAAGTGGATTTTTAAATCTTTGTTTTTTTTGCTTGTTTTAACCAAGCAAGATTATACCAAGGTTTATACTAAGCATATTATGGAGCGTGATAGGTGTTAGTCCGTATTGTTCCTTTATTTGTAACACCAGATGGAGCACTCTTTAATAGGTATTTGTCCAATTGCTTTTAAACTCCTTTTGCATTTACTGATGAAAATTTCCAGTGGGAGGGAATTCCAAGGTTTATTAGTCATTTAGGAAGTAAATCTTTCTTAGTTGTACTGAATAAACTACTGGAAATTTGGAGAGGTGCCCTTTACATTTTTGAGACTCTTTAAAGTCAAAGTTTAGTTCTCGTGAATAGACAAGGGTTGTTAATGATGTCATACAGCATTATAAGTTCTCTCCTTAGCTGGTGCATTTCAAGTGGCATTAAGTTTACTTGGGATGGTCTGTGTTTGGGGTATTCTGCAGGCCTGAGATGCAGTTAATCTTTTTTTCTTTTTTTTTGGGCTTTCTAGATTTCCAATAACTTTTTCTTGTGTGGAGTCCAAAACCGGGTGGCATTGTCCAGGTGTGATCTGACCTAGGCCCAGAAGAGTGGGAGTATGACCTGTTTGTTTCTGAATTAAATTTTTCTTTTAATGGACCATATCATGTTTGCTTTCGAAGTGGCATTATTACACTGATTCGAGTTTTCTAAGTTGTTTTGTGACAGGGTATACCACGTAACTTATTAGAGTAGTTTTGGGTTGTGACCTCCCACATGCATCACTTTACATTTTTCCTGGTTGAATCTCATTTGCCACTTTTCTTCCCATTTTGATATTTTATCTGGGTTGTATTGGATACTATGACATTCTGGAAATGCACAGCCCAACCCCCCCAAGTTTGGAGTCGTCTGCGTACCACGTTGCTCAGTTTATTATACCTTTTTTAAATCTTCGGTGAAGATCTGGAATATTAGCGGACCTAAAATGAAGCCCTGCAGCACTCCACTAGTAACTCTGCTGAGGTTTGATTTGTGTCTGTTTGTTTATAACTGCTCTATTAAGGTTCTATCAGATAATCAGTTAGCAGTCCATCTTGTTAGCATTTTGTCTACATTGACCTTTTACAGTTTACTGACTATTACCCAGTGTGGCACTGGATCGAAGGCCTTACTAAGAGCTAAGAAAATGATGTCACATGGTATATGGTTATCGAGTTTAATGCTAATTTTCTTGTAAAAGCCTAGAAGATTGGTTGAATAAGAGCTTGCTGAGAACCCGTGTTGCTCTTGATCTTCATTAGTAAGTTGGGTGTTGAGTAGTTCCTTAATTATTGATTTTAACATGTTACCTGGAACTGGTAACTGACAATTAAAACAGCAGTACTAGTTAATCAGGAAATGTTCTTCAGTTCCCAGAGTTTCATACTGCCTGGTAGTTTAACAGATTTACATTTTGCTGTGTACTGTTTTCTGATAATTGGTTCCCTTGATTTTGAATACATTTAGAATGCTTTGTGGCTTCACAGGAAATATGGCAGCCCCAATACCATTTCCTGTTTTTTCCCCCACTTTGTTTACATTGCTTGTCCTGTAATCACTCAGCAGGCAAAGGAAGGGATAGTGCATTCCAGTTACATCAGACAAAATGACCAGTGAGAGAATGGCAGCATCTAATTTCCCTTAAAATCCAGCATGGCACTCCTGGCAAGGGTCTGTGCTAAACTATCAGAAAAAATAAAGAGTATAAAGAAAACAAACAAAAGAAAAGCAAATGATTTCAAGTTTTCTCAGATGTGGGGCTTGTTTGACGTAACTGTTGTAAAAAGAACATTTTTCTTAACTGGTACTGCCGCTTTAAATTGTCAAAGCTTAGAACGGTGACATTTGTTGTCACAGGATTAAAGTCGGTAATAGCCAAGGTTCGCTCTGTGGCTTTGACTAAGTCACATGACTTCCCTGTTTTTTCTGCCCCCACCAGCCACAAATTGGGTGCAAAATGGACCACAGTGAAAACAAGGTGTTACTTGGTTAAGCAGTTCAGTACAAAAAGAGACATTTTTTCTTTACTTTATAGACTAAAAGCAAGAAGGCAGCAAAAGACAGCATTGGATACCATTGCTATATTTTATGATCATACTTTTATTATTGTGTACCAGATATGACCATCATCACAGAATGGAGGGGACATAAACTCTGATCGGTTTTGCACCACATACTTTGTCTGTAGACTACACAGTCGTCTGAAATATCCAAAATAGTTTTAAAATCAGTTACTAGGCATGTAAGGCCATACTCAGTTGACTTTTGGTTTTTCTAAAGTTTAAGTAGGATTAAACAGAAAAGATAATAGATCCGTTGATCAGCCGTGATCCCAAAGTCCCAAAGCAGCAGTGCAAAACCAATAAATAGTGAGTTAGACTGTCACCAAGAGGGGTAAAAGGTGGGTCCAGATTGAAGCCTGTGACATTTTGTCACAATCTTCAGGGCTTGCTTTAACACTTGTAAATAAAGTAAGGGTAAGTTTGATGCTGTGCTTGAAATATTTTTGTATTTTTTGGGGGGTTCAGTCCACATAATCTAGAAGTTAGAAATTTGCTCGAGTGTCTTTGTATTATATTAACTGACACTTTTCTGTTAATGATACAGGTACCGATCTTTCGAGATACAGGGTCAGTGCTTTTATCTTTGTGCATCGGATCCTCAAAATTCCATATGGGGACTTCAGTAGGTGGTTGATGCAAGCCGTGCAACCTCCTACTCTGAAATTAACATGGTTCTGCTGATATTGGAGGAAGATTGCAGAGTTCATTCCCTGTGTCCCACTGGGAAAATTCAGTGGCCCCACAGACATGTCACAAGTTGGAACATTGTGCAGCTGATTTCTGCTAATAACAGCCGTGAATTTGTTGTTGGTGACCACCCCCCCCCCCTTTAAAGAGCAGCTGATGCCCTCAGGGCAAGCAACATGGTAAGGAGTGCCCTGCCCAGGGACCTCAGTCAGCCAGAATTTGGCATTTTTTTCAGTTTGGTTTTAAAGTTCTTCTGAGGATCACTGAGTACCTTCGCAGCCCTGTCTAGGGGTACTAGATTTTAGAATGCCAAAAAGAGGACACTTATTCCTTCCCCTGATGAGTCCTTGTGCCAGACCCCGAGTAAATCAGTTTAAAGTCTCCACCACCTTCACAGCTCATTTACAAGGAGATCCTGGGTAGGAGAGAGTAAAAATATAACATAAATAATAATAATAATACAACAGGATAGAGAAGGTATGTGAAGAATAACTGGCAGCTGGAAAAGAGGACATGTCCTCGTAAAAAAGGACATCTGGTAACCCTAGCCCTGCCCCTAAAAATGTATTCTGTAACGCAAAGTAGTGGAAGGGACTGCAGTGCTATATGTGCTATATGTATCCATATGTCACTGAAGCTTTGCACAAATCCCTTGACAACGGCCTTCTCACAGGGGCCGTTTTCGTCGACCTCTCCAAGGCCTTCGATACAGTACACCATGGACTACTAATACACCAACTACTGAATGCTGTGCTATCACCTGACTCTTCTCTCTGGTTTAAAAGCTACTTAGAAAAGTGGTCACAGAGAGTAAAAATTGCGGACGCTCTTTCTAACACCCTGCCTGTTCGCTCAGGTGTCCCACAGGGATCCATACTGGGACCCCTCCTTTTTAGCCTTTTCTTAAACTCCCTCCCTTACCACTGCTCTGAGCAGATCATACTGTATGCTGATGATGCTGTTGTATTCTCCACTCACAAAGATCCTGCAACTCTTCAACGCAACCTTCAACTTGGTTTCAGTTCTGTAGAGACATGGTTTCATAATCATAAACTGGTCCTCAATGACAAGAAAACCAAATCTATGCTCTTCTGCAGCTCTCATAGCCCACACAAGCTACACCACTTGGCTATCTCCACCACCCAGGGGAACACTCTAGATCAGGTGGTGTCCTTCATATACTTAGGGATACAGCTTGACCATAATCTCTCCTATGGACTTCATGTAGATAATGTAGCTAGAGCTGCTAATACACGGCTTGGTCTCCTCTACAAACACAGACCACACCCTCACGCCAGAAGCTTTGAAGGTTGCAGTCCTGAGCTCTGTGGTCTCTGTAATAGACTATGGTCTCATCATTTATGGCTAGGCCACAACCACAACCCTTAGATGCCTCTCAACTGCCTTAAATAAAGCATGTCAGCTCATCACTGGTGCTCACCGTCTCACCCACACATGTGACCTGTACACTCAGACGGGCTTGCTCCAACTATCAAACATCATAAAGTTTCTCACCTGCTCCATGGTCAAAAAAATCTACCTTGGCCTTGCACCTTCTGGGGTCTCAACTCTGTTACAACACCGAATTAACAAATGGTGCCTTAGGAGATCCACGCTACAGCTACTGAAAGTCCCCCACTGTCACACTTCACAGGGACAACGCTCTTTTTGCTTATCGAGCACCACTCTCGTTCAATGGCCTCAGTCCAACCATCTCCTCTGCTCCAACTATTGGTATGTTTAAAACTAGGCTCAGGGACTATCTCACTACCAACAGCTCCTGTGACTGCCCAACTTAACCTTGCTTCTCCACTTCCCTTTCTGCTCTAGTTGTCCCCCCCCACTGGACTCTACCCTCACATCTCGGTATACCCGATGCTGCACTTTTCACCCTCTCACCACCCTTCCTACATTCCTTCTCCCCCCTACCCTCTTCCCTCTCCCTATGACTCTGGCACTTCTTATCTGTTGTCTGTTTCTCTGACAAATGCTGCTGGCTGCCTTGTTACAATGCTACCCTTGAACCATATTAATCTGTACTCTGTTTGCAATGTCCACATTGTTGTAATGCCTGTCTTGATGTTCCCCATAATTTGTATTTCTCTGACGTGGAACCTTTGTAAAAGAGCCATGGCTCAAAGGTATTTGTAATCCTAGACTTGATAAATAAATAAATAAATAAATAAATGTATCCATAAATTGCAGTCATGGATAGTGCCAGACTTTACATGCTTTCATTTTACTTTAGCAGCAAATTGTGCATATTAAGGGGGTAGGATTACTTGCACAGTGTACGACCGTCTTAACATATACAGTTGCCGGTAAAGTGAAATAAAGGTATTGAGTTTACAGAGAAAACCAGGAGAAAATAAGATATCATAAACTCCAACTACAAGGGGATTTATTCAAGGCATATAGGGTGAAATATAGAATAATGTGTGTGTGTGTGTGTGTGTGTGTGTGTGTTTGTAATCAGAATTTTACACACACCTGAGGTGTAGGATGCTACGCCCTCGGGGTTCATAAAAGCATCCCATACCGAGGGTGTGTGTAAAATTCTGGTTTTACACAGTCACCCATGTATTATTTAATTTAATTACTGATCCTCATTTTTTATTATAGTGCCACCATACAAGTTTTCGTAGGTGTGCCTCCCCCACTTCCAATGCCCTGCTCCCTTTTGCAGGCGTGGCTGCACCATGGCAATGAATGTCCGAGCTGTCTTTGACAGTCGTTCTGATGCAGTGGCATACAGTTCTGAGGAAAACATTGCCACAATCAGCGGTGATAACGTGTAGGCAGTTTGCATACTGCCGTCAGCAGTATGCAAATTGCCTGCACATCAGCACTGCATCTGAACTGTCATAGACAGTTCATCACCCCCCCACGAACACCTACGTAGCAAGCTGGAAGCCCACCCCAGCATGCTCATGCACTCCCTTCCCCTCCACCCCCGCACACTGTATGATTGGGGGTACCCAATCCCCCATCGGCTCCACTGTCCCCCCAATCAGACTTCTAGGTGCCACGCTGGGAGCCCACCCCAGTGTAGTAAAAGTCGGTATGGCTGGGGGTGCCCAATCCCCTGTCAACTCCACTGCCCCTCCAAAAATAAACTTCCAGCTGCCACGCTGGGAGCCCACCACAACGTGGCAAAAGTCCCACGCCGTCTTCCTAAATAAGAAAAACACACACTTGTAAAAAACAAACAAAAAAACAGTCCCCTAGACTGTCTTGCCCTCCCCAACCCGTGCCCACCCTCTGTTCACCCACCTCCCCACACCCCCACCCGACCCCATACTTACCTCCGGAGCCCAGCACAACGATCTTCGGTGGACCGGGAACACGTCTGCACTCTTCAAAGCCGACCGCAAACTGAAGAAATGCTGGTAAGCTGTATAATGGCATAAAGTGTTTTTTTTCAACTTTGGTGCATATCTCGGCCATTTTGGGAATTTTTTTCACCAAATTTTCAACATGGGGTTCTTGGGGCCCCACCTCATGAACTCAGTCACTGCCATTTTGTTATTCGGGCCTGAACGGTGATTTCACGGTCACTGCGCGAACTACCTTTCGGGACCAAGTAATGAAACAACAGTGTCACAGTTCATGAGGTAAGCCCTCCAGAACCCTCTGTTGAAGATTTGGCGAAAAAATTCCTAAAAATGTTTCTTACAAGCATGCGTTGTGCAGTTCCTACGCACACTCATAACTTTGCAAATTTTTAATATTTTCACTCCGTATTTTCAACATTGTCCTTTTACCATACCTCTTTATGAGCAGTACAGCTGTCATTTTTCACATCTCACCCAAAATGTGTGTTTGCGTATGTAGCACACAATTGCACAGTTGGTGTGTGAAGTCAATGTTCAGGACAGATTAAGAAAATCACAGTGACTGTTCATGAGCAGAGGTCTTAAAATGGCTATGTTGAAAATGTGGTGACAAAAGTCCATAAAATGACTGCGTCCCGAGCATGCATTGCAGTTTCCATGCACTCTCGTAAGTTCACAAATTTGTAATATTTTCAGTCCAGATTTTCTGCACTGGCATTTTTCTGTATCTCCTTATGAACAATACAGCTGTCATTTTTCACAACCTGGCCGAAATGTGTTTTTGCACTTCCGGCGCAGAAATATGTGTTCCTGTGGGAAATCAGTGTTCGGGACAGATTAAGAAAATTACGACACTGCTCATGACTGGAGGTCCGAAAATGCCTATGTTGACAATCTGCTGTAAAAAATCCTCAAACTAATTACATTATGGGTGTGCATTGTGCAGTTTCTACACACGCTCGTGACTTCTCCAGTTTTTTTTTATATTTTCACTCCAGATTTTCAACATTGCCATTTTATACCCCCCCCCCCCATGAACAGTACAGCTGTCATTTTTCACATCCTGTTCAAAATGTGTTTTCGCACCTGTGGTGCCAGATGGCATAGTCACTGTGCAAAATCAGCTTTCTGCTAGCGAACTGATATTGCCACTGTTCATGAGGTGGGGGTCTCAAAAAACCCATGTTGAAAATTTGGAGTGAAAATACCAACGAACGCCTGGGGCGTTAGGGTTTCTGGCCATAATGTCTCACCCTGTAGAGACTGACAGGCATCAGGGGTGTGACTTGGGATTGCCGCCTGTAATGCTCATGCCATGCTATTCCACCCCCATCCACACCCTGCAGCCAGTGACTGACATCGAGGTGTGCCTTGAACTCTTCGGCCCCAAAGTTCACCCCATTCTCCTATACTGCACCCATCTCACCATATTTCCTTATGGAATGGGGTGAGCATAAGGCCCAAAGACCCCAGGGCACACCGTGACACTTGATGGTGTCTGCAGGGTAAGGTGTGGTGAAATGGCATGGCCGTTATGCCTGACAACCCAAAGCCACACCCCAAAGCCTTTCAGCCTCTGCAGGGTGGTGGTGGGGTTAGCTTCAGTTCAAAACTTCACTGCCATTCCTATTATGCAGCTCTAACTTCTGCACTGCCGGTGCCAGCAAGCAAACATTCAGCATTGACAAATGCTTCTTATGATTACTCGTGAGAAACCACTGAATGTACACTGAAGAGAGCAAGTGACTCGGTCGGGGGGGCTTTAGCGAAACCTGACTAGGCAGTGTTCATTTTGGTAAAGAATATACCACGTAATGTATACAGACAGCAATGTTTAGTATAAAATCATATCACCTGTGGGATTAAAGGTTAGTTTTCTTAGTTTTCAAACACAGAGGCCACCGAGTATAGATCAAGGAAAGCGAGTGACTTGGCGGCTTCAGAAGACTAGATGTAAGGCTGATCGAGCACTGGTTCAGTCTTATGTCTAGTTTTCTGAAGCCGCCAAGTCACTCACGCTCCTTGATCTACACACAGTAGTCTCTGTTATTGAAAACTGAGACAATTAACCTTTAATCCAACAACCTGGCTGATATGATTTTATAGTAAACATTGCTGTTTCTATACTGTCTGTGGCATACTCTTTGATGAAATGAACACCGCTCGGTCATGCTTCACTGATGGAGAAAAATGAAAGTAACTGCTATGCTCGAGGGTAATGGTAACTGAGAACTTGTTTTGACAAATGCCATAATAACTGATTTTCGAGTTATTGCCACATTTGACAGAGATCTCTAAACAGTGTGATAAAGGGGGTTACGAATAATTATAAATTGTTTTCCAGGAATAAACATAGAGGATTTAAACAGTCAACATAGTAACATTCTAAAAGATGCAGGACCAAGCCCCACCAAAGATTGATATTAGAGAAGACTAGACAAGGGTATGAGGAAGGATCATAAAAGTACTGTATAGGTCACAATGCAAAGTCTATGCAGTGCAAGGTGGCCATGTCTGAAATACTCCCAAAGAAAACAAAGATTAATTAAGACCACTAATGTCTACTTAACACACTGGACAACTGCTGGTGCATTGGTGCAGCAGCAGTGCTAGAGTAATACTCATAATAATAATGACCGGGGTATGGAAGCAAGTTTCTAGCACTGGGAGCCTGCCAGGCTGTGTGTGTGGGGGGAGGGGGATACCAGAGGAGGCTCCCTTTCTTGTGGGGGTAGGGTAGCTTTCTCTACTACAACACTGCCACCCATGCGACCAGTGGTGACAGTGCCTCAGAGGTAAAGAGAGGAAGGGGATGTCTGCTTAAGCCTGCTTTGCATATGCGAGCATGGAGACCCTATTCCACTGATATCTTAGGAGTGAGGCAAACCCAGAACAAAGGTAAAACCCCTATCTTGTCAGTGCTGGAATTAAACTTTAGAGCTAGGATGCCCCAAAAGGGGCCAAACCCTAGCAACCCCCTGTAATTACAACACTGTAGCTTGTACAGGGTGTCCCTTGGCACCCTTGGACACTGACCACTGTCACTGCCTGGTGGGAAATGTCTGGCTCTACACTCGGGAAGAGGTGGGAGGTGTACAGAAGTCTGGCTTTGCTAGGCTGCACCCTTGAGGCGTATGCCCATAGGTATGAAAGTGTCAGAAGGGAAAGCAGAAGAAATTTCATGGGGTTGGGAGCTGGATCTGACCCAGGGAAAGGGGGCCCTGCCATGAATGGGGGCATAACATGTAAATTGTAAAAAGAAACTGGGCATCCAGAGACAGAATAGGACTTCCGAGGCATCAGAACACATTTGGGACAATAATAACTGATGTACAAGAGATAGGTTGCCTTTAAATAGACAGAAATATTGACTCTGAGGTGACAGGATAAAAAAATAAAGCCACTACCAAAGCTGACTGGCATGGGTTCACAGAGAGAATTCCCTAACAACTTGTAGAAAATGTGTACTGGCAGTATCATAAAAGAGGTAGGTGTGTTTCAAAGTTTTACTTTACTGGTGAATTATTGGTGATGTGCCAAACTTCGCAATTCAGCATGTGTAGCTAATGTGAAGTTATCTCTTCATCAACAATTTACAGAGTAAAGCCTTCTTTAAAAAAAATGCTTACAAATTGTAATTGTACTTTTTAATCCCCTTACTTTTTTGCAGGACCCAGCAACGCCTCCAGACTAGCTCCATAAAATCTGTGAAGAAAATAAACTTTTCTCTTACTAAGCAGCACCTGATTCCACCCTCGTCCTCCACCAACCCTTGGCAAAAAAAAAAAAAAACACCTGCTTAGCAGCCAACTCACCATCTACCCCAACTGCAGCTCATGAAAAGGATACTGCAGCTGGAGAGAAGGCATAGTGAAGTGATCAGCACAGACCTCCTCCCACACACACAATCAGCTACCATCTGAATGAATGGGAGGATAGTTCAAATGGATGATTGCTGTAAGTCTTCCCTCTTCCATTCGATCATAACCTCTGTCTGTGACAAACATGCCCCTGTCTGTAAGGCCAGGGTTAAGTCTTCCCTCCATCCTTGGATTACCCCTGACTGCATTGATTTGTGCCAGACCCAAGATCAAGCCTGAGGTATGTTCAGATTCTGCCATTCTCTTACAATCTTCACTCCTACAGAGTGCTAAGGAATTCATGCACAAAGACCGTTCAGACCACTAAATCCCTATATTTCAAAGCCAGCCTCCAGGACAATCTCAACTGCTCACCATGTGTTGTAAGGTGATTCTTTCTCTATTTGATCCCTAAGCGAGATCTGCTTCTCCTGTCCTTTCAGTAAATGGCACATCAGTCTCTGACCCTTCCACTGCTGCTACTCACCACATCGAGTTTTAACACTTGTGCTCTCCCCTCTTCACCCTCTCCCAATTCATCTTTCATCCCCCCCCATCTCCATGCTCCACGCAGTCTTCCCCCTCCATGGGGTTTCATCTGAGCAGGAAACTCTGCTTGCTCTCCTTTCACTCAACCCATCCAAAACTAGTCCTGAAGATCTGGACCTAAAACATTGCCACCTCTGAGCTCCAGCCTTTCCTTCCACCTCACTCCTCTCTTTAACTGATCCTCCACTCTAAATCCTGTCCTGCAGGCTTAAAAGCTGGCCAAAGTTCTCCTGCTTCACAAAGGTGGTGATCCCTCCTCCCTTGTAAACTAGTGTTCCACTAGTTTACAAGGGAGGGGGGCCTTGCAAAGTTGCAAGAGAAGTTGATCAACTCACAGCTGTGTGATTTTCTCCACTCCTCTAACCTCCCTCTATTGCAATCTGTTTTTCTGAACAATATTCCACGGAATCCTCCATCCTATGTATCACTGATTCCATCCTCTCTGGGATGGATTAAGGGCACATTACGGCACCAATTTTTATCGATCTAGCCAAGTTTTTGATTTGGTGACAATTCCTCTTCTTCTAGACAGGCTGAGTTCTGCTGGCCTGTCAGACTCTGCAGTGAGGTGCTTTCATTCCTACCTCTCAGGCCATCGGCAGTCAGTGCAGGTAGGTGGTATTCTGTCCCCTCCACTACCCATCCAGGCTGGATCTGTTCTGAGAATCATTCTCTTCTTTATTTTTCTCAATGACCTCCTTCAGCCTGTGTCAATTCACATATTCACATGTACGTGGACAACACTGTTCTGTACACTTCAGGTGCACCAACTGAAGCTGTTGAAGTCACACTCCAGCATGATTTTCATAACATTCTGCACTGGATTGAGGCCAACCAACTTCAGCACAACACAAAGAAAACTGTGTCCATGACATTTGGTTCCAAGCAGAAACTATCCAGCTTTGTTTCTCTTCCCTCCTTCACCACCCTGGATGGTTCTCCCCTTGAAGTGGTCCATTCCTTTAAGTACTTCGGTGTGTGACTTGATAGCAGGGTCAACTTCTTTACTCACATTGATGTCATTTACACTAAACTCCATCTTAGACTTGGAGCCTTGCAGTGGAATAAAGATTGCTTGTCCCCACATGTCCACTGGGAACTGGTTACCAAAATGGTACTACCAGTTTTTGACTATGCTGATGTAGTATACTGTACAGCTCCCTCCTTTTCCCTTGCCAGTCTGTGCACCCTGTGTAACACCTTCTGTTGTTTGGCCACAAATTCCCCCCCTTGTAGACATCATTGCACACTCTACTCTACTCTTCCTAATACATCCTCCAGCCTCCTGCCTGTTGCATGCATCACTGTTCCTCTTCAGTCGCTAAATATTAGTTTGAGGAAATGCCTTGTACTCATTTTCTCTCATCTCTCCCATTCCATTTGCTTCACATCCCCTTCATTCCAGATATCCCTGCACTTTCTCCCTTCCCTACTCCTGATCCTCTGCTGTGCAGTCTTCTTTCTCCTATCATTTTCCCTTCCTCTGGAACCTCCATCCTTCTACACTCTGTCTCTCAACCTCCCCAACTTCCCTTAAGCACCAGCTTAAACTCCTTCCACCCCACCCTGCTCCTCTTAGTCCCCTTTCTGACCTGCCTTTTAGTTCTCCCACCCCAGTTCATGCCTCCTCCCTTGGTAGAGTTGTATTCCACTTATTTCTCTGCATTTTAAGTTTTCTACCAGCTGTTTGATTATGTTTCAGATTGTAGAGTGCGATTTTTCACTCCTGATACCCATGGTGTGTGTATTTTGCACCTTTGCCAAATTGCACTGCATTTGTTTGCATATTATTTGTTTGTAAACATTTATTCTATTGTACTTAGAGTATTTATTGTATTTCCTTTCTTCTCTTTGCTGGGTCGCACCTGGAAATGAGCCTTAGCTCAGTGTGCTTTTCATGGCTGCCCGTCTTTAATTAATAAATAAATAAATATGTGCTCCCATTCCCTCAGATTATGGCTGATTGTGGTGATGAGAAGAGAGCCTGTACCAGTCACTGACCCTCTTCTCAGCTGCAGTATTCTTTTGATGGATGGCATGGGAGAGTGGAGGCGGGTTGGTTGCTTAGTGGGTGGAGAGGAAGGGGTGTCACTGTCCTTATTTCCAGGGCTGGGGGGGGGACAATGATACTGATTTTAAGTGGGGAAAAACTGTTATGGAATAATACTGGTCAGGGTTGAGAGAAAAGGGGAATAGGTTGCTATGAGAGGTGGTAGATAGCAAAATACATTCAACTTTCTTTTTATCATATAAGAGAATTTCACAGAGTGTCATCTTGCTGGGGAAGTACCACTTTACAGAGCTTTTGCCAGGCAAATTGTTATGTGGAGTTGCACATCATAAGCAAAATGCCCCTTTGCAGAGTCTGCTCCTGGTGAAGAGGGTACTACACTATATGTGGCACTACGTGAAGGAGGATGTGGAGGCTACTCAGAAAAGTAGCACATCATATAATGCTCCACAAAATGTAGCTTTTTCACTTAGTACTCACCTAAACAGCATATAAAAAAAAATCAATGAATGGAGAGCCAGATAAGGACTAAGGATAATAAGAATGAGGAATTTCAATTCACTTAACCGTACGAGTTTAAACAACAAAAAACAGGAGTTGGGGTGAAATATATTGATCAGAGTGGAAAACCGAATGTCAAAACATCTTGTCATTGGTACATTGTTTGCTACAGACTAGATAGAAACATAGAAGCATAGACTTTGACTGCAGATAAGGACCGCTTGGCTCACCTAGTCTGCCCATTTCCCTAGCTACAGGATAAGCTGCAGATCCCAGTTAACCAACAGCCTATTTCTTCCTATCCCCAACAAGAATTGCCTTATGTCTGTCCCATGCATTCTTGAATTCTCCCACAGTTTTAGACCCCACAACCTCCTCAGGAAGGCTGTTCCATGCATCCACTACCCTCTCTGTGAAAAAATACTTCCTCACATTGCCCTGGAACTGGCCCCTCTCTATCTTTAAATTGTGTCCCCTTGTTCTTGCATGTCTCATTTTCTGAAAGATGCTACCCTCTTGGATTTTGTTGATTCCACTGAGGTACCTAAAAGTTTCTATCATGTCTCCCCTTCCCTTCTTTCCTCAAGGGTATACATATTAAGCTCCTTTAGTCTCTCCTCATATAGCTTCTCTTGCAGACCCTGCACTATTTTAGTTGCCCTCCTCTGGACTGCCTCAATCCTGTCTGTGTCCTTGCAGAGATGGGGTCTCCAGAACTGGATGCAGTACTCCAGATGGGATCTCACCAATTGTCTGTACAGAGAGATAACAACTACTTGTTTTCTGCTAATGATGCCTCTCCCTATGTATCCCAGTATACCCCCAGCCCTCCCTACTGCCTTCTCACATTGCTTGCTAACCTTAAGGTCATCTGATATGATTACCCCAGGTTTCTTTCCTTTTTTGTTGTTGTTACTACCTCCCCCCCCCATTGTGTAATCTTCTCGTTTCCCATGTGCATTATTTTGCACTTCTTTGCATTGAATCCTAGCTGCCATACTTCTGACCATTCCTCCAACCTTGCCAAGTCCCTTCTCATCCTTTCCTCGCCTCCTTGTGTATCAACCCTGTTGCAGATCTTTGTGTCATCTGCAAAGAGGCTTACTTTTCCTTCCAGTCCCTCTGCAATGTCATTTATAAAGACATTAGAAAGGACTTTAATTAAATATAGAGTTATAGTAATAATATTAATTGAAAATGCCTCGATGGTAGATGTATTCATTATAGGACACTTTAATTTAACTGGGCTTAACTGGGAGATCTATAGCTCAAGGGGTAGACTTAAGAAGACAAAAGTAAATTGCCAGGTGAGAGTCATTGGTTTCTAGTCACCATCAAATGATCCAGTTTAACATCAAAAGGGCAACAGTTACCAAAAGTGGAAACACACACTGATTAGACTACAACAAGGAAGATTGTCATAAAATAAGAGGCATTACAATGCTGGTACTGATAGGTAGAAGTAAGGGATGGGGAGCTAAACCAGGTCAGGGCAATAACAAAAGATAAGCTAGATAACCTTCAGGGAAAAGTAATAATTAAAATAAAAACAAAATACAATAAAAAAGAAACAGCTGATATGGCACAGAACAAATAGAAACAAATCAGACTTGATAGACTAATTAGTCTTTATCTGATACCAGAGTCTATGTATCTATGTATCTATGTCCTCAGAATACAAGGATCAGTGATCCAAGTCATGTAACTCAAAGCTTAACCAGACTGCCAGCACTAGCATTCAAACTCTTAGACCTCAGGCTACTGAAGATGAGTGCACCAGCACACTTTATTCAGATTTGAATATACCTAGAAGTGTAAAGACTAAAAACACTTAGAGGCAAGTTTTATACAGCTCTTCAGTGGCCTCGTATCATCATTCCAATGCAGGTTAAACCACCTAAAATATGATCTTCCTTGCATCTGGAACGAGTGAACATTACATGCCACAAATGATGCATGTTGCAAATGAATGATGCATGGGTTATTTTGTTTGTGTATTTATAAGAAAACTAGCAGGACAAGAGGACACAGCATGAGATTAGAGGGAGGCTGATTAAGGGGTAATGTGAGGACGTTCTTTTTCACAGAAAGGGTGGTGAATGAATGGAAAGGCCTACCTCAGAAAGTGGTGGATAAGAATACAGTGCAGGGCTTCAAACAGGCATGGGATAGGCATACGGGAGCAATGCAGATGAGTATGAATAGATAGGCCACTGACAGAGCAAAGGCCGGTGGCACATTTATAAGGTAGAAAAAGCAATGGGAAGACTGGAGGGGCCTTGCGGTCCTTGTCTGCAGTCAACTTTTATGTTTCTAAACCATGAAACAGCCACAAATTCATCTGAGTTAGGGTTACTTGAACATCCATTTTTTTTAAATGCATAGTAAGAATATCTGACTATTTTTTGAATTTTTGGATATTGATCTGCAAAATGTGATAACTTAAAAACATGGGCTATTAATGCAATTTTTAAGATATCAGGCAAACTTAAATTTTAGGATATCTTACAGTCCTAAATCTGAATATCCTAAATTATCCTAAAACTCTTTAGGATTTTAGGATACCCTTGCCTTAGCTAAACCCAATGATATTCAATGATATCCAATTATCAGATCAGATGCACATTCAGATATGGATTATCCTAATATATGACTATCCTAAATCATCTCTGATTTTGAGACACACAGACATTTCCTAATCTGAGCCTTTGACTAAAGGTTAAAAAGTTCAGCAGCATTTGGCATGATGCAGGCTGTGTTGGAAATGGGCCTCTGAACTTGCATCATGCCAACTGAAAATTCTGCCCTAAGTCCTCACATTGCAGAGGGAAAATGCACCATTTTACAAATGTAATGCACCTATTGAACAATGGGGCTAGAACTGAAACCTGCAGTCCTTCTCAGGATGTAGAGAATTGCCACAGCAGCATATTAATTTTAAACCTCAACACAATGAGTGCTGCAGGGACTCAGACATGATCCTTGAGATACAGAGGATCAGACCTTCGGCACCATGAGTTCTGTCTCCAAACTGATCAGCAGTACTTAGATTCTGATTCACAAGCTCAAAAGACAAGTGGTCAGAGCAGCAAAATACTGACTTCAGGAACCTTCCTAATAAGCCAGACAAATCTGATATTCAAACTCACAGCCCCAAAGGGTGCAAATAGTCTGTGCACCTTTGAATACAACTTCAGAAGTTTCTCTTACAGGTACTGCAGGATGGATGCAGACATGAGACCTTGAGCATACAGTACAGGTTTGTTCACCAGCAACTGAAACTCGAATGACATCACTGGATATATATGTTTGTTATCTGAGAGCCCTCTTTCTACAATCATGCCTGTCTTTGGAGTTGTCTTTTCATCCTCAGCACTTTGAAATGTGATCATATAGGTCTGACTTTGGTTAGGTAATGAAGAGAGAACTGTATCTGACTGTAAAAAAAAAAAATACTGTATGGTAGAAAAAGACATGTCTCTTACGTTCTCAGGTCCTAGAATTACATTGGTAACAAAGAGAAAAGCAGTGCTCATCCTGAAGGCTGTCACATGAACCTCAAGCTCATGTTATTGAAAAACTTGATAGGAGAGGGAATTACCACTCTATAGCAAAGCTGTGGAATGTTTTGTTTTTACCAGTGCAATCCAAGTGCAATGTCTTAAGGGGCCACTGTCGCTCTATCTTGCATCATACTATTCTAATTGAAAAATGCCTATTTTATGATTGCTTACCTTCTCTAAAATGTCATGATGTCACTGGTTGTTTAATCCACCTCTTTTCATAGTAAAACTGAAATATATGCTTATGTTGTAATTACACACAACCTTGTTCTGTTTCAAAAACTTGCTCTAATTTTATTTCTTAGTTATTGAACATTAGGAACATACCCAAACAGAGCAGCCACTCATGATACAATAGTCTCCTCTCCTTTCAGTGCATCTTCAATGGCTAGACTATGGTGAGGGTGTTCCCAAGTCCAGGAAAGATGCAGTGGGAGTTGATTAAGGAATGTAAACAAACACTTGTTGGTGTGGTAACACCAGTATGGTGGGTAGTCTGTTTTTCACTTCCAAAAAGATAAAAGGAAACAGAAGCAAAGTTCCAGCTACATCAGCATGTTCTACAGAATGTGAACAATCATAAAATGTGTTTTGTAAACCAGGAACAGTTTGAGGCCTAAGGAGATCGACAGTGTCCCTCAAACATATAGAAATCCAAGACATAGAAATCTAGGAACTGATGATGAAAGCAAAATAGAAGGACTATCCCCCACAATTGAGTAAATCATTTATTTGTGATCCTGTCCCAAATATGTTTGTGCAGGACTGTCTTGAGGGCATATCTTGGCATTGACTACTGTTTCTGGAAGTGAATGCCACTTTACAACCACCCTTTGAGTGTAGAAGTTCCTCCCTAAACTCCAGTGCATGTATGAGGAGACCCTGCTTGAACAAGGAACCACACAGACATCACTTGGGCTTGTGTGAATATAAGCTGTGTAGTCACAGAACCATAGAAACATATGAATGTTTGGACAGAAGAAGCCAAGCAGCCTATCAAGTCTGGTCTCCCCACTCCTCAGTGGTAGTATCTGTCTACTTTATACTACGTACACTAATTTATCATCTAACTTTTCTTTAAACGCTTCCTATATTTCTATGTTTAAAATACTACAGTATAAATCCGGGGCTGAGTTTGCATTTGCCAAATAACTTTACAGTAGGTATATTTCAGAGTTGGGTTTACTTTTGAGAACATTTTGTGGTTTGAGTTTGAGGTTGAACTACATTCCAAAGGAGAAGGTAAATACAAGTGAATTTACTGTAATAAACTGTTCTCCCCTAATGTGCACTTACTCATTTTTCTTGACAGAAGAGCTAATGTACATGATGTAGAAGATCAAGGACATCAAATAGCCAATAGAGATGTGTACAATTACTGTATATATTCCACCAGCAAAATGGCAGCAGTGTTTTCAATCCTTTTGTGGAATTTTCAATGGAAGTTCCATGGGACTTGCTCCACAATGCAGCATTTACAGTTTCTCCAGTGTAAATCAATTGAATGTGGAATATTGCTTGGGCAGTTTGTGGAATTAGTTAAATTCTGTATTCCTCCAAATCTCATGTACTTCACAAAATTCCATCGACATAGATATTCTACATTTCACCCACCAATAATGACCAAGACTAGACTCCTGCCTTCTTACATGCCAGCAAGCCTCTAAAAGGCCTACTGTAATTAGAAGTGCACAGATTTTTTTCCATTCCCACATCCAATGCAGTTCTAGGAAATTTTGTATGTTCTGCCTTGTGCCACAGAAATTCCAACAGAAGCAGAATTCCAAAATTTCCAAAGTGGTTTACGTATTTTTTTTATGCATTTTCTTTCTATTTTTCCCTTCCTTTGTTTACTCATCTAGTTACACAATCAGCCCCTTCTACTTTCACTCTCCAGCTACATCACTCACCTTCTCCGGGACTTACACCATCAATTGCATGGGACCAAGTTTTGGTAGGTGAGAGCTCCAATATGTGAAAATGAAAGTCTTTTCACAGCTCTCCTGTGGCAGGCAGTCAGTTTTAGTTCAGAACTTGTACTTATTGCTATGTGCATGGCAGAGTTTTGATATAATCCAGCTGCCTTGAGGATTTCAGATCAGCTGGAACCTTGTTGTACAGGTATAACTGCCTTCCATGACCTTTGAACTCTGGTAGAATAAGATTTTAGCTGACATGGATGTACATGCAGAACAAACCCATACTATGCACTATAAAAAATGTAATATTAAATACACACTGAAAATACAAGCTAGTGTTAGAATTGATGTTTTGATCATTGATCTACTTCAGGAATTATCTATGAGAGGAAAAATGCTAAATCAGTGCATTTGTTTATATGAACCACAGATTACTAATCTACTGCTTGAAAAAAAACCTCCACTTTTAGAATTTTGCATCAGATGGAGTTTGGTGGAATTACTATAGGTAGCAGCAGGATTTGTAAAGCCTGCAGAGCACTACTGTTAGCTTGTCCTTTCTGCTAGAAGTTCCCATTCGTGGTCACCCTAATCACTGGTGTAGGGGCAGAGAAAATGGGGAGAGCAGCAAAAAGAGATTTATGAAAGCACAGCATTCGAAATACCATTTAATTCCTGTACCTGTTATATGGTTTCATTGTTCTCTGTAGTAAAGGGTGTGCCTTGTATGCGTGTGTCCCATACTGTATAAACTATAATCAGAGCCCTGCTGTCTATAAACAGAATCCAGGGGAAAAAAACAGGAAAATTGCCAACTGAACACCTTTGCGTGCTGCCAAAGAAAATATGTAAAATGAGGTCTCAGCTAATCTGTAATTTGATCTTTATTCCTGGTAATTTATTTCTGTTTAAAGGAGAATGCATCATTTGCAAAGCACAGTTTTCATCAACTTTATCAAAGATTACATTTTCTTATTTTTCTGCAGCGATATACTCTACTGCCCAGATGTAGAGTTTGTCAACACATTCTACTACACAACAAGAATCTGTCTGAAAGAAAACATACTAACATTCTAAGCAAAACAGGAAGAAGACTGTAGCTGTGGGCAGCAAAAAGAATTTTAATAAAGCATAATGCTGTGATGGTGCAATTTACAAAAACAAATGAGCAGACAGTAAACTCAGCTTCCTATGACAGCATGATGTGCCTAGTGCCCTGAGGATTTGCTTGGGTAAGAGCTTTGTTGGGGAGCGGGGCTAGCGAGACAAGCAACCCTTAAATACCCCACGATCATCAATCACTACATCATTAAATTACAATATATTTTTTATATATTATATATATTTTTTATAATAAAGAGTCCATAATAAGTAGGTACTATCATATACTGCAGTTGTGACCCAATGTGAGCCAGCAAAGAATTAATGTGATTAATAACCAAGTGCAAACTAAGTGAAACATATTTAATAAACAACAGATGGCAAACTATGATCTCACACTAAAAACTAACAGTTTCGTGCAAAAACAGATTACAAAATGTCATTTAAATTTCAGTTACTAAGTTACTTATACATAGTTTAATGACATTATTTATTTATTCATTTGCATTTGTTGACTGGTTAAGCCCACTGGAACAAAGGTTTCTTTCTCAGGGGTGGCATGGAATTAATCACAAACAGTAACAGAAAAGAACATACATACAGGATCACTCAGTAACAGAAAAAAATTTACATGCTGGATTGATATGCAAAGAAAACAGATAAATAGCAATATTTCACAAGTGTGGACAGCATTATTGCATGAATCGTAATGCAAGAACAAGTCCAGGGTTAATTACACTTTAAGTTACACTACACAACATGAAAACAGGTTCAAGGATCAGTGTTACAGCATAAATGTCAGCATTGTGACCACTCTAACACCCACCAACCCACTTCACATGCACCATGTAGAGTTACACAGACAGATATTGGGAGGCATAAAGTCAGTGAATACAATTACAGTGACTACCAACAAGCAAATAAGCCATGAGGGTATTTCTAAAAGTGGCTGCAGAAAAACGGTTTACAACCTCCAACAGTAGGCTATTCCAGTGGGATGGTACAGAAATTGTAAAAGGTCACCGGCACATGTCCTAGCCCTTAGGACCTCTAGAAGTGAACGGCTTGAGGACCGTAGTCCCCTTTTCTGGGTTTTGGCCTGGAGGATACCATGGAGGCTGGGAGGTCAGCAATTTTGGAGGGTTTAAAGGCTAGGCAGAGGACCAGCTAGGCTAATATTGCCTCAAGGGAGGGCCAATTAGAGCTGAGTGTACGTCACAGTCGAGGTCTGCAGGCTGTGCAACTGCTGTAAAATATATTACTTTCTGACATAACACTCTCAGTCTGCTTAGATCAGCATCACAGAGGTGCTGAAGGAATGGGGCACCCATAAAGTGAGCCATATAGTATTGTAGTGTACTGGAAGCAATAGCCAGCAGAGCTTCACTTCTGAGGGAAACATTAACTCTGTACAGAAGTCCAATCTGATTCTGATGCAGAGAATTCATCACAGCCTCAACATGAGAGTTCATCATGAGATCCTGGTCTAGATGCACCCCAAGATATTTGTTTTTAATACCAAACATAAAGGATCAATTTAACAAATCCCTGAGTAATAGTAAGCATTTTACATGGCCAGATAGAAAATATAAAACAGAGGGTGAATAGTTGATACCGTTCTGCCAAGAATTCATCTTTTTAACACCAGTGCATGTACAGTATGCTGTTGCAACACCTAGAAATTCAGCTAGCACCAAGAGCTTGCGGCAAACGGGTGTCCACATTTACACTTGCAGTTTGACCATGGAGTTTCTCTTTTTTTTTTTTTTGCTCGTGTATAACTACATTTTTATCTGCTTCTGCTTTTGGGCAGTCTGGGTTTAGCAGTGTCAACAGTTAATACAGCAATAACATAAATAACTATTGTAGCAGTCGGCAACATCATCTATAACAGGCACTGTGCTGGAAGTTTGGGTGGGCATCCAGTTAGTGGCTTCTGTGCCAGACACCAACTGTTATCTATTTTTTTTTAATTATTTTTCAAATGTGTATTTGTGGAGGTCGGGAAAGACAGTTGCTGTCTTTTCTGGCCTCTGAGTTTGGGCAAATCTCTTCCTGTTTAAGAGATAGTGCTGGCTACAAAAGACCTGACCTAGCACTTCCCAAGACAACACATCAGCGGTGCTTGTGCATCTTTGAAATGTTAATGGAAGTTAATGCCACTGGACACACTCACACTGAGGAGAAAGTGCTAGGGCTGAGTAGCAGCTCTTGACACTTAATAGTTGTGCAGGCAAGTCCTTGATTTGCATAGCCAATCAGCGTCACCCCCTTGTACAGTCATTAAGGGAACCCCTAAGGTAACCATGCCTCATCCCAGCAGCATACAAGAAAGTTGCCAAGAGGGTTCAGAGGATGTTCAAGGAGCAGTCTGCAGGAGGGACAGAAGAGCTCATGAAAAGGAAAACTGGAAGGGAAGCTCTTGGTGGAATTCTTCAAGAGTCCTGCAGAAGCAGCCAGGAGAGTGCTGCCGCTGGAGAGTTCTGCCTGCCTGGCAACCCTTTAAGGGGCTCAACAACCGTATAACCAGGCTAGGCAGTTGACTCAGGCACCCAACAGTTTGGGTTGGTGCCATCAGGCAGCTTTCTCTAGAGCCTTGCAGGTGTTACTGGGATCTGCCAGCAAGTTGACTAGTGGCAGAAGCAGGGTGGAACATGTCGCTGGGTGCCCACCCAATGATTTTAGAGGTTCTTCTGGTAAGTTGACCAGCAGCAAGGGGGTATGGCCTGCCACCAGGCATGTCCCTAGTTAGAGCCCAGCAGACTCAGCTGACATCGGTCAGTAATAGACTCACTAGACCAGCAGAGGTGGAACCCGAGCATGCTTAGCTGGTAGATTAACCAGAAGAGTAAGGGTGACCTTCCACCAAGTACCATTGGAGGGAGGAGACTTGACTAGTAGGTTGGCTAGTGTTGAGAAGCCAAGGACACTCAGCTAGCTGATAAGCTAGCAGTGAGTAGTCAAGGACACCTAACTAGCGGGTTGGCTTGCTGTGTAATGCATCTACAAATGCTTGCATCTTTTTACAAAATAAGCAGCAGCCAGTCGCCAGAGGGAGAGACATGGCACTTGGGGAGGGAACCTTGGGGAGGTGGTAAAGAGTAGTGGGTACCAGTACTTAAGGTAACCTTATCCTAGTGCTGGAAGGCTTGTAAAGGTACCCATTGCTTAGCCAATTGGTTATTGGGGTCAGAGTCTCAGGGCAAGTCTGATCTTTCACAAAAGTTCTTCTCTGGGCTGGTAATTGCCAAAACCCCTAATGGTAGGGAGGTCAAGATATAGTGAGTAATTAGAAAATTTGCAGTACTCTTCCACCCAAACTCCATCTTACATTCTTCGTTTTCATCACATTCCCTATCAATACCTGGCCTGGGTATCTAAGATCTCATGTGGCCTGCCTTCAGTACCAAGGGTTCAATGCTTTTGGTGGAAATCTTTATCTCATGCCAGCCATTTGAAATGCCACTGTTGGTGTTTTGACCTGAGGGCATCTCAAAAATCTGATCAGCCTTAAATGTAACTTCCATTGTTGTGTAAAGGGAGTGCGCTCTCTCTCATTGCTTAGGTTTTGATCAAATACGTAAGCCATAAGGTGGACCCTGTCCTAGGAATCATCCTCTATTTGTTACCAATGGGCTTGGAACTCAGGGGCATTCCATAGTAGGGTTACTTTAACCTGTGCTACCAACTAATATTTCCCTAAATAGGAAGTGCCCATCCTCAATTCCTTCTTTGCCAGTAGAAATGTATGTCTCGCTTTAGGCATGGTTTAAGCCCAGATACATTTAAAGAGGTGTATCTGTGTTTCTTCCAGTCAAGCCTTGGTCATAAACACCAGAACACACTGAAACAGGTATAAGTACCTGGGGAGGATTTTCATTTTCATACAGAAGCTTGAATACAGGCATGTAGTGGTAGTGACAGCGTAGCCCATCTGGCAGTAGCAATATTTAGTTGCAGGAGTAGCATGGTATAGTTATTATGACAGAGGTGAGCTAAAGTATTCCTCAGATAGCTTCCTAAGTATTTCATTTCTGTTAACACACATATCATAGAGAACCTTTGTTGAAGTTCCCTATGGAGTAATTGTTTAAGGTAAGTATTTCTGTTTTAGTAGAATTTAATGTGTATCAGAGAGAGTGGAGAATTCTTCTACAAAAGCCATCACTTTGAAGAAGAGGCCTGAGGGCCTCTCAAATATAACAGCACATCATCCACATATAATGCTATGTTATGCATTTGTTGTCCTATTTATATTCTGTGGATTTCCTCTTCCTGTTTGATTTTTTGTGCAAGGGGCTCTATATATAGGGCAAAAAGAACTGGCAAAAGAGGGCACCCCTTCCTTGTACCCCTGGCCAAATAAAATCTCTGTAATATTTTACTGTTTGCCCTTATAAACACCTGTGGTTCCTGACACAGAATTTGAATCACCCTGACAGAACATGGGAAGAAGCCAAACCCAACAAGTACCCTACAGGGATATAACCAGTTAACCTGATCAAACATTTCCTGCATCCATACTCATTACTACAATTGGGGTTGTAGTGCTACTTAGATGGTTTGTAATGTGAAGTGTCCGTTCCACATAATCCACAGTTTGCCTCCCCGCTATGAACCCCATTTGATGTAGATGCACTATGTTTGAGATGAGCCCCTCCAGTAGTCATGCTAAAATGGATGTGAGATATTTCTAATCAATATTCTATACTGAAATTGGATGGTTTGAGTGCCATTGGTTGGGTCCTTACTGGGTTTGGGAATGACTGAAATTACTGTACAGACCCAGGAGGGGGCTAGCCTCCCATTCTCATCAAGGGCTGCATTATATGCTACCTTCAGCAAAACAGGGGTCCACTCATGGAATTTCTTACAAAATTCTGAGGGGGAGATCATTGAATCCTGAACATTTACCAGTTTTACTGTTCATTATAAAATGGGTCTGGAGTCTTCTGGGTCCTGATTGGCTGACAGGTACCTGTGGCCAAAACCTTATCAGTGCATATTCTTCCAGCTGATACCTCTTCAGTCACTCAAGACTTGTCACAAGAAAAATCATGCTGCCAACATCGTAGATCTGTGTGCCGAGCTGGACCATCCCCCAGCAACACAACGTCCATTACTCTAGCCATGTTTAACACTATACAACAGCACTTTAGTATGGGGATCACTGGACAAAACCTTTTTTTATGTGTTTCTCCTGATTTAAAAAGTAAAAAGATGAACTCTTCTGTTCTGTAGAGAAAGCTGGCCTTGATCAAGTGAGCTTTGCACACGCCACCTCGATGTGGCTTTCAAATGACAGTGGAAACCCACTCCAGAGCTCCTCGTTCAAGTCTTCTGACAGTACTGTTATTTGTGAACCAGATTGTGTCAAATGTAAAATTTAACTGCCAGATTTAGCTTTTTTTAATGCCTCATACTAGCAGCCTGACTCACAGGCTGATGGAA
Organism: Neoceratodus forsteri; assembly: GCA_016271365.2. Taxonomy (NCBI): domain Eukaryota; kingdom Metazoa; phylum Chordata; order Ceratodontiformes; family Ceratodontidae; genus Neoceratodus; species Neoceratodus forsteri. The sequence continues at coordinate 119,888,476 of CM028133.1, forward strand.
GCAAAGTGCTCAGAGAAAGTGTTAACTATGGTGGCAGATAAGGAACATGCTTACTCCCATGGAAAGCAGCTCACATTGAAAATAACAAAATGTTCAAAATAAATACAGTTTGGAAGTGTTTCTGTAGGGATGGGAGCATAAAGAAAGACATGTATTCTCCAGGAGGATTGTGTGTGTGTGTGGGGGGGGCAAGGTGCATTACCGTCTAATGGCAAGGACTACTTTTCTATTAAGATATATTTTACAGTATCTGACACTTTGTATCTGGGTTTCTGAATTTTGTAATGAATTTTTTTTTAAAGGAGACCCATCTTATAAGTTGAATAAGACACTTTGAGATGTGGTTCATGAGTTGATAAGAGCACTTCCCAGATGCTAAGGGCACTTGGCGCAAACTCCTTGTGCCTCATTATGCACCTGGGGCATGATCTTATCCCATAAAGCACACTTCAAATGTTTAGTTCTTACTTACTACATGGGCTACTTCCTGCTCAGTAATATGGGCACAGAAAGTTTCATTCTGCTCCTAGGTGCTCTGGGGAAGATTAAGTGGTGTGTGGTAGGCATCTAGCTAATGTGGGGAGAGGGCCTCTGACAGGTGTCATGACATCTGTGTTACAACTGTAACAGGGCTTGGAAAAAATCAGATCCAGGATTACCTCAAACTGACTGATACTGAAACAATGGAAGATTGAAATGGGAAGGAATTATTTACTGGCTTTAAGAGGTGTCCGGATGCTTTCTGCAGTATATCGATGGAGTTCAGCAGAGGGCAGAGAGGGATATCTGCATTTTGGGAGTATAGTTAGACTGTTCACATTTGTATCTCATGGGTCTTCTGTAATCAAGGACTGCTTTTTCCAACTATATAGCAAAATAGAGTATGCCTTTGCCTCAGTACTGTGCACCTCTGCACTTTGGTGCAAGTCCTTTTCTCATCCTTACTTGACTCCATTAATGTAACCTATAAGGGCTTACCCTGCAATCATCTGTGTAGTCTGTAGCTAGTCCAGAATGCTGCAGTAAGAGTTCTGACTACTCCTCAAAAGTGGGTCATTTAACCCCTTGCTTCAATTTCTGGGCTGGCTACCTGTAACATGGAGCACTGACTGCAAGGTATCGTTGCTAGTATAAAATCCATTGAAAGTGATTGTCCCCCAGGATCTCAACAAGCTGCTGATCTCCTACACCCCAGGTAGAGTTATGATGCAATGGGGCAGGGACTTTAAGAGTGCAACTCTCTCATGTAAAGTTGGCTGGAAGCCATGCTTTTGCAGAAGCAGCCACAGCTCTCTGGAACTTGATTCTAACTGAGGCATGTCTGTCTCATTTGATTGCTTCTTTTAAACAAAATCTAAAGAAATATTTATTTCAATAAGCTTATTACAGGAAACCAAATATTATGTAAAAAAACTCAATTAATACAATCAGAGTATTTATACAGTTGTTAGGGGTTAGGATGGTCTTCCACTACTCTACTAGGCACAGCTCAAAATAATAGCCTACCCCCCCATCAAACTCCCAGCACCCCTGGCCAAAGGCACTGTCTGTCTGCTATGTTTATCCCCAATGATACCAGTGAATACCCATAGTCCTAGTGAGCTCCCTATTAGTCGAGTGATCACTTTGATTTGTTAAAATCCCATTGTTGAATGGCTATAAAATCTTTGAAAAAATTGATCCTAGTCAAGTCAATGGGGCGCGCACATGCAGCCTTCGTTTAGTGACATCAAAAAATGGGGCTGCATGTGCAAGCATGGGGGTGTGGCCATAGGATCAGGAACTGGCTCTGTTTTTTTGCTGGTGGGTCGGAGAATAAAATTACAAGGGGCATAACTTTTAAATATCCATGAAAAAAAAGAAAGGTTTGTACAGTTGTACTTCTGGCCAGGTCAGTCATCTTTTTTATGTTGGCTTGCACGTGCGTGCCAGCCAACATATAGCATTAGCAGCAGATTTGGAGACGTGGTCACTGTTGAATAAATGCAGGGCACACATCAGTAGGTGCATCCCTCATTCCACAATAAGCCTGCATGCCAGCACCACACCAGGGATACATAATGTAGCGAGCACATCTAACGAAAGGTCTGCTGCAATGTGAGCAAAGCTCGTCATATACAGTGGCACCTCCCGATGTGCTTTCCCTGGTGAAAAATTACATTAAACATGGCAGAACAATGCTTGCCACAATGCCTACTTTGGGGTTGCCCAATCTCCTTGTCAGCATGCCCTGACATAATGCATGTGCCAACAGGGGAGCCCACTCCCCATCGGCATAATGCACCCCCACATTTGTTATGTGCTGAGGGAGTTGCCCAATCCCCCTCAACTCTTGCCCCCCCTTCTGTATGTGTTGATGGGGGTCCCAATCCCCTGTTGGCTAGCCCCACCAAACAGTCAGATGGCACACTGGGAGCCCACCCCAGCATGCCAAATGCCCCTATAAAAGAAAAAACGTCCCACTGTGTTTTATTTTTTTTAACCTGTAAAAGAAGAAAACGATCCCTCGCGGCCTGTCCAGCTCCCTACCCAACCTGTGCCCACCCTCTGTGCACCCCACCTCACCACACCTCCCTCATCCCATACTTACCTCCAGAGTCTGGCACAACAATCTTCGGTGGACCGGGGACACGTCTGCACTCTTCCAAGCCAACTGCGAACTGATGAAATGCCAGTAAGCCCTATAATGGCATAAATAGTTTTTTTTTTCAACTTTGGTGCATATTTCAGGCATTTTTAGGAATTTGTGCACCAAATTTTCATCATGGGGTTCTCAGGGCCCCTCTTCATGAATTCAGTCACTGTCATGGCATTATTTGGTCCTGAAAGGTGATTTTATGGTCACTGTGTGGAATCACCTTTTGGGACTGAGTAACGAAACAACAGTGCCACTATTCATGAGGGGGGCTCTCAAAAAGCCTATGTTGCAAATTTGGTGAAAAAAATTGGCTGTTTTACGAGCATGTGATGCACTATTTCCATGCATGCTCATAACTTCGTGAATTTGTAATGTTTTCACTCCAGATTTTCAAATCTGGCATTTTCCACACTACCTTATGAATGATACAGCAGTCATTTTCCATATCCTGGCTGAGATGTGTTTTCGCATGTCTGGCACAGAATAGCACGGTCACTGTGAGAAATCAGTTTTTGGGACAGTTTGAGAAAATAACGGTGACACTGTTCATGAGCAGAGGTCCTAAAATGCCTATGTTGAAAATTTTATGCCGAAAGTTCATAAAATGACTGTGTTACAAGTGTGCATTGTGCAATTTCCATGCACCCTTGTAACATCACAAATTAGCAATGTTTTCATGCCAAATTCTCAACACTGGCATTTTTTCACACCTCCTTATCAACAGTATAGCTGTCATTTTTCACAGCCTGCCCAAAATATGTGGCGCACAATGGCATGGTCGCTGTGGGAAATCAACTTTTGGGACAGTTTAACAAAATGACAGTGCCACTGTTCATGAGGGGAGGTCCCAAAACACCTATGTTGAAAATGTGGCTAAAAAACTCCCCAAAATAATTGGGTTATGGACATTTGTTGTGCAGTTTCTATGTATGCTCATGACTTCACCGATTTTTCATATTTTCACTCCAGATTTTCAACGTTGCCATTTTTTTACGCCTTGTTACAGTATGGGTTCTACAGATGGACACAGGACACAAAGGATAAGGTGCAACCCACATTGGCTTATGGGATGTTTATTAATCTTCATAAACTTTTTCTTCTTACACCAGTGTCCAAAGAAAATAACAACAAAAAAAAAAACAACTTTGATAACGTAAAGTAATACAAAGCAAATCCTTCAGCAGGAACCTTCTCTCTCCACTGGTCAGCAGATACTGACCCTATCTGCCTAGTACCTGTTCAGATAGGGCTTAAGTACCTGCCTACCTGAATCAGGTGACACAGCATCATCAACATATAAAACTCTTTTATTAGCTATTATAACAATTATCTGCATCTCATAAAAACCTCTAATAGATGTAAACAATCTGTGGGAATACTTACGCTGCAAAAATATACTTTCCTAAAGTTTTATACTTTCAGGATTGATCTCCTGTGTTTTGAGTGACAGGTATGTTAATATAAAAATAGTCCACAAGGGGCCGGTGATTCCCTCTAGAGGCTCTCAGTTAGCTGCAGAGACTGCTAGCAAGCAGACCTTCCCTAATCTATAGGAGCATTTCAACACATGAGCACAGGTAACCTCCTTATTTGGACATAATTCGACTATCTACAAAATGTGAAGCTTCATACAATTCTCTCTTTTGGTTTTATTAGGAGTACAGAAATAAAAGAAACTATGTTTATTCCTATCTGTAGTCTGTACTTTCCAGAAAGCTATATTTTATTTGTGATCTGTCCTGTATCTATTTAAGATAACAAAATAAAACAAAACATTGTCTAGAGGTTTATAAGCATTGATCACCATTTACAGAACAACAGGACTGGACTACAACAAAATCCACACCACAGGGAACAGCTGTCAGCTGAAATTTCAAGCTGTCGGCTTTCTTTCTCTCCCAGTAACAGAGGACACCTTAGAGAGCTGTCCCTCCTTCCTTAGACAGTTCTGCACTGCGATTTTGTGGAGGACACATTCCAAGGAGAGCCTAAATGTGGCTCGAGTCCTTAGATTAATAAAATTAAGATGCACTATATGCTACACAATCATGCACGTGATCGCACAGCCTTTGCAATCGTGCGAACGGTCGTGCGGCTAAACTCAGCTAGCGCTAGAAACGGGGGAGTGTTTTTAACAGAAAGCATGCTAATTTTCAGGAGTCTTTTCAGGAACAACAAACAATCCTCTCTCTTTGTTATCAGAAGAACTCTCAAATATTACTATATGCGCAGAAGTCCATATTTACTTGGAGGGCTAACACAGATATTGTACAGTTTCCTATTCTCAGACAAAACCAGATACAAGCACAATATTATGTGGGAATAGAGTCTGCATTAATTCCCAATTACAGGCAAAGTATTTGCCAACTCCAATATTTTATACAAATGTACCCAGATAGAAAAACAGAGAAAAAATAAAACAAGAAGAGGGAAAGAAGTTGGGGGTGAGGGGCTGTGTAAAGAGGTGGCCTGCCTCCATACAGAAAGTTACAGAGATAGCATTAGAAGAGGGGATGATAGTGGTTGCAACCAGAGAAAAGATAAAGAATGAGTAACATCTATTGAGTGGCAGGGACTAACCCTGTCACACGCCTCCTCATGAACAATACAGTTGTCATTTTCCATATCCTGCCCAAAATGTGTTTTCATCCCTGTGTCGCCAAATGGCATAGCCACTGTGCAAAACCAGCTTTCAGCTAACAAACTGATTGTGCTGCTTTTCATGAGGTGGAGTCACAAAAAGCCTATGTTGAAAATTTGGAGTGAAAATACCAACAAATGCCTACAACGTTAGGGTTTCTAACTGTAACACCCCACCCTGTAGAGACTGACAGGCATCAGGGGTGTGACTTGGGATCATTGGCTGTAATGTTCATGCCATTCCACCCAACCCCCACCCTGCAGCCAGTGACAGGCATCGATGGGTGCCTTGGAGTGTTCGGCCCTAAAATTCACCCCATTCTCCTATTCTGCACCCATCTCAGTGTATTTCTTTATGGAATGGGGTATGAATAATGCCCAAAGAGCCCAAAGCTCACCACAACACTTGTCAGTCTCTACAGGGTAGAGTGAGGCCCAATCTCCTATACTGCACCTGTCTCAGCATATGTTCTTATGGAATGGGGTTAGTATAAGGCCCAAAGGCCCCAAAGCACACCACAACACTTATGAGTGTCTACAGGGTAGGGTGAGGTAAAATGGCATGAGCGTTATAGTTGACGCCCCAAAGGCACACCCTAGCTCCTGTCAGTCTCTGCAGGGTGGGGATGGGGTTGGCATCAGCTCCACACTTCACTGCCATTCCTATTATGTATCTCTAACTCCTGCACTACAAATGCCAATACCAGCGAGATAACATTTGGTATTGATAAATTCTTGTTTTTTTTAGTAAGGGGCTACTATGATTAGTCAGAAGCTGCTCTTTAACCAGGAGTAGCACACTAAACCAAAGCTTGTTTCCAGTTGTGACCTGGAGCACAAGGAAGTTAAGTGACTTGCTCTGGATCACACAGTACACACCTGTGGGATTCAAACCCAGGTTTCCAGATCTGCAGCTCAGAGCCTTAATCCACTGCACTATACTTCCTCCTACCTAATTGTTGCAGGCCCAAAGGCTTTGCACATGGTTGGCCAGGACTGGTGAACATAAATAACATTTAAGCAAACCCCACTTTAATATTTGCAATCCTGCATGGATGACATAATCCATATAAACTTTAAATACTGGGGCTGTGTAAAACATTTACACACATTTCATGCTATAGGTCCTGAGGGCCCTCTTTGATTACTCATACTTTGGGACTGGAAGGACTCATTTCTGGCTGAAGTCTTGGCTGGATGTACCTGCTCCATCTACATTACGGTGTCATGCCTCCAATGTTTCCCATAGTGCTATGGTTCAGCTGTGCTCTTAATCCATTTCACTCCCTTGGGTGGTTTCGAGGATCACAGACCTCTAAGTCTCACCAGTCTGTAACAGTTAGCAGAGTGGACTTAAGTAATTTTGGCTTCAATTCTGCTTCACTTCTCAGATCAATCTCAGGAAAAGGGTCTCAGACTATGCAGTGGGGTACATCTGCAGGGTAGCTTGCCCCTACAATCTAAAGCCCTCAATGTCAGCTTCACTCTTTCTCCTTCAGTCATGGAGAAAAGGCAGTCTCCACCTTACTGGCTGTATAAACACTCTTCTGTCACCAAAGTTACTGCTCAGCTTCTCTCACTTTTGCACAAGAGTGGCTGCACTCCTTCCCTGTCTGAGGTAGATTGAGATCTGCTCCTCTCGACACTCCACAACAGATTGACTCCAGCATTTGGGAGGTCTGCTTCTTTATATGCACTTCAGCAGACTGAGGACATGCTGGAAGATTCTAAAGTCTAGACAGCACCAGACAGACTCCCTATTGGCCAAGTCCCTGTCGGTCTCCTATGAGAGTTTGTCTGGCTGTCACATGATGGCTAATTGGCTGTAGAACTTCTGGATGAATTGATATGTCCTTCTGTGTGTCCCAAAGGAACTCAGTGGTTCTGGTTTAGGTTGCTGGTGCCTGACTTGCTGCTCTGATGTTGTCTTATCTCATTGCTGATGGGAGCAGGGTCAGAGGGTGACCATTATAGCTGCCCATTTTGTAGTCCAACAGCACTTGCAACAATGTACTTAACTTAGTAGTGCCACTGCTCTTAAACACTTTATTGTGCCCCTCTCCCCATTGGTGTTTGTGCAGCTGTGTGGGTCATGATTGGATCATCTTCCTGCCAGCCATGAGCACTAATGCACTCCTCCATTAGTTGCAGCAGAGCCAGTCATCAAAGTTAAGGATGTGCCATAGACTCTTGCTCTACTTCTGCTGTTTCTCCCATCCCCACTGTAGTCCAAGATTATTTGGGCAGGAGGAAACAAGCAACATGCTGGCATAGTCTTGCTTGGGCTCCTCAGAGCCAACACTTAAGCCCCACACTTGGAGAGGTTGTTCCAAATTCTTACTGTGAAACTTTTTTTTAATTTGTGGTCAACATTTGATCAGGAAAGGCATCCTGAGCTGTGACAGCTCTTTTCCATTTGTGTTTTGGGGATTAAGTTACATGGATCTGTTTTATTGACAGTGGCATTTTGGACAAGACACAAGTTAAACTCCTCTAGTGTTATGAAAAGTTGCATCAGATGACTAACTTCCATATGATCAGACGTCATAGATGGTCAGAAAGGACCTCAGTTGATTATCTCACCTATAGGTAGCTCTTCAATAGTGCAGCAGATGGAAGAAGTTGTGATTGACAGGGGTGATGAATGTTTTGAGGGTAGCTACTTACTCCAATTTGCAGCTGGCTAAACCCCAAAACCAAGGACTTGAATTGCCTAAGATGAACTAAAAACAGGTGTTCAAATCAGAGCTGAATCAAAGCTGCCAATTTTCACATTCATGAGGAAGGACTACCCCCAATAGAAATCAGTCTCTAGATATTAAAATAGTTTATGATACGTGAGTTCAAACTTACAATAATATGATGTGGTGGTTGCTAGAATGTGGAGTGCATAGTTGTCGATGCAATTTTCAAAATTGCTTATGCATATACTGTAGATACTCTTAGGGAAGACTATGCACATCCAAAGTAGTTTAAAATCTTTGTTTGTTTGGTTTTTGTTTACCAGGGAAGTACACTAGACAAGAGTATTGCCTATATTCAGGCATGACCCGGTAGAGTACAGGCTGGAGAGAAGAAAGTCAAACAGTTTACAACAAGCTGGTAGTATTTCATGATGCAGCATGAAGTGAGAACAAAACATTAGACAGTTTACTGACAAGCGCAGTCCTTATCAGTGAAAAGTAAGAGAAAAAACAAATAACATTACATTAATTAATTTTGCTAGATGATACACCAATGACTAATTGAACTTCATACAGCAATAAACTTGAAATAAGTAGCATTTATAGCATTAAGATTCATGATGGGAGTAGGAACATGATGATTTCAGAAACAAAAAGGAAACAGTAAGTGCCAAGTAGGGAAGGAAAGCTGCTAGGAGTGAGTCTCAAGTTACAGCACAGGAACAGCCATCAGATTCTATTAGGTTGGCCCGAAGACCCAGTTTAAAGGCTTTGTGGGATTTGGAGAGTTTGATGTGGGGGGGATGGAGTTCCAGGAACAGGGGGCAGATATAGCAAAGGAAAGTTCCTCTTTTTTTTTGAGATAACTGGGAATTTCAAGTTGGGTTTGAACAGATGCCCTGAGGAGGTATGCTTGGGAAGGATGAGATAACAGCATAGTGAGATATTCAGGGGTCCCCATTCTGATAATATTATCAATCACACAGCCAGAAGAATAGAATCTAAGCAAAGATGGGAAGGGCCAGTTTAGTTTAGAGTAGAGATGACAACGATGGGTAAGTCTGTGTGCAGAGAGAGTAAATCTGCATATACTGTTATAGTAGGTGCTCCATTTTTGGGGATCTCCTTTGCTAGCTTTAAGGTAAACCTGTGAGCAATATATCAGAGAGGGGAGAAGGAAACCTTGTGCAATGGCAAGCCGAGCAGCATCATTGAAGGAGGACCTAATTTTATAGCCAAGACCAAGTTTGGAGTATACCACCTTACAGGTAGCCACAATGTGGAGGTTAAAGTCCAGAGATGGGTCAAGAGTGACTCCTAGGTACCTGAAAGAGTTAACAGATTCCAAAGGGGAGTCTTCCAGACAACGTATCAAAAAATCCAGAGCAAGAGATCTGATTCTAGAGGGGGAGCCAAAAAGCATAGTCACGGTTTTCTTAGCATTAAATATGGACCTGTTTTGTAGTAGCCAGTCCTGCAAGCAGTCAAAGTCAGCTTGAAGATCTGCCCTTACAGATAAGGGGTCTTTACCATTAAAGAGAAGCACCATATCATCAGCATAAAAGATCAATGAGGAGGAACAGAGAAGAGAGGGCAGGTTGTTAATAAAAAGAGAGAAAAGGAGAAGGCCAAGTATAGATCCTTGGGGGACTCCAACAGAAGTAGAGGAAAGATTTGAGACAGCAGTTTCAATTGGAAAAAACTGCATCCTCCCTGTGAGGTAGCTATCAAACCAAGAGATGGCCAGCTGGGCAAAACCCGGGAAGGACAGTTTGGAGAGTAGCAGACAGTGATTCACAAGATCAAATGCCTTCGTGAGATTGATAAATATGGCCCCTGTGAGCAGGTCCGTATCCATAGCCGTAAGGACTTCATTACTTACCTGAAGTAGAGCAGTTGTGGTGCTGTGCCCTGTTCAGAATCAGTATTGGGCAGGGGATAGAAGGTTGTGAAGGTGCAGGTAATTTGAGACCTGGGAGGCAATGGCCTTCTCAAGCAGTTTATTTAGGGTAGAGAGAATGGCAATCGGTCTGTAATTTGCCATGTTTTTGGTATCCCTTTTTTTGTGTACAGGGACAACATGAGCAGTTTTCCACAGTGCAGGCACTGTCTGGGTAAGTATGGAAAGATTGAAAATTCTCACAATAGGGACAGCAAGTGCAGGAGCTGACTGTTTAATAAAGCTCTGCAGTGACCAATCAGGACTTGCAGATCCATGTAGGGGAGACTGATTTAAGGAGATGCAGCACCTCAGTAAAGGAGACTAATCTGAGCCAAAAGGAGGATTTGGGAGGAATGTACACATCAGGAAGAGGAGCAAGGGACTGGTTAAAGTTCTCCAGGTATTCAGAGAGATCCGAGAATTGAGCATTAAGAGCATTTGCAATAGCAGGTGACTTATCACAGTTTGCACCATTCAGTGTCATGTTGGTAATAGCCGTCTTGGGCCTATGAACTTTTTGATGTGGTTCCAAAAACCCCTGGTATCACCCGCTGAGGACTGGAGAAGCTTAAGGCAATAGATCCTTTTGGCCATCTGTATATCTTTTCTGCGGGCATTTCTTAATTGTGTATAGTTAGCACAGTCTTCTGTCCGTAGGGACTTCTTCACCAAGGCCTAGGCCTTGTCTCTTTATCTCATATTTCGAAGGAGGTCTTTGTTTAACCATCTGTTTTTGGAGCCTCTAAGATGCCTTTTTTTCAATGGGATGTGCAGATCCTGTAGGGCAAGAAGCTGAGAAATCAAGTAGTCAAATGCTATATTGACATCCTCAGTATGATAGACAGGAGACCAGTCAATGTTATTAATATCATCAAGAAGTGCAGTTGGGTTTAGTTTGGCAAAATCCTGAAACTGTATGATTCTAGGCGGGGGTTTAGGGCAGTGACCATTCCAAACACAAAAAGTAGGCAGGTGATTGCTAATAGAATCAGAAAAGGTATCTGCAGCAATTATTTTATTTGCTCTATTAGTAGTCATCCAGTCCAGGAGAGATTGATGCTCAGCATTGGCTGAGATTCGTGTTGTTCTAGAAATCAGTTGAGATAGGTTAAGTCGGGCAACAGCTTCAGTGTAAAAATCAGCGTAGCCACCCGATAGGTCTAGGTTGAAATTGCACATTAAAATTATATATATTTATATATATATATATATATATGTTAGAGGCAATAAACTCCATTTAATGCATCAGTTAGGGTTGTTTCACAGTGATAAAAGTGAGGAAATTCGTTGTTAGGGTTGAAAACACCCCTTGGACCCCCCAGCCCACCCCTCCAACTGGCATTGGGGTGTGCTTTGGGGTCATCATTAAATTCTCATCTCATCACATCATGTAAAGCAGAGGTATGGGAGAATGGGATGAGAGTTAGGGCCGAAGACCCCAATGTGCACCCAATGCCGATTGGGGGTGGGCTGGGGTCCAAGGGGTTTTCAACCTAACACGAATTTCCTCAGTTTTGTCACTGTGGAACAACCCTAACTGATGCATTAAACAGAGTTTTTTGGCTCTAATTTCCCTTCTTTTTTGAGAATGATATCGAGAAATAGTGAACATAATGCAGAGGCGGGAATGCGGGGCCCAGAGGGCCCTGAGCTCCCACCACGTCATGCGGCGGTGGGAGCATGGGTGTGACATAGTAACAGGAACAGCAACGCAAACAGAAGTCCTAACAGTGGTGCACATGGTAACGCAAGCGCGAACAAGAACAGAAAGGGTAACGCACATGGTGGCGTAGACGGGAATGGTCTGCCACGTGATGTCTTGTCACATTGTAACATGGTGCCCACAAATGCAAATGGTAATGGGCATGGTGACACAAAGCAAAACAGAAAGAGAAACAGTACTGTAGACAGAAATGGTAAAAAATAATAGAAACGCAAGTGCAAATGAAAACGCAAAGGATAACGCACATGGTGGTGTAGACGTGAATGGTAAGTGAAACAGGTACAGAACCATAAGCGGAAAGTGCAACAGTAACAGTAATATAAGCGCACAGGCTGGTTTTCCCCAAAAGCTTCATAGAGAAAGACAGTGAGTACAAAGAATGTATGCATAATAATGGGTCTCGAAGCAGAAAATGAGGAGTTGGAATACTAAATTGCTTATATCTCAGGAACAGTATGACGTAGAAAAAGCATTTAAAAGTCATATGATTTATGACTTTCCTGGCTACTTTTTTTCTTAGGCCCTGTTAGGGGGCTAAGAATTTTTCCGATGAAAAGTCCGTATCTCGCACCGTTTCTGAGATACGGGCCCTGAAAGGTGCGTCAAATGCCATAATGTTATCCTATGGGAAAAAAAGAGACGTTCGGAGTGCTATAACTTTGGCTGCCTGTAATATTTTTTCACCAAACTACTGAAAGGCACATCTGTGTGATGTTGGCTGTCTTCCCTCCAAATTTCAGCCCAAAATACCGAACTGTTATTTAGCAGCAGGGCGCCAAAGCATTGCTGCAATGCGTCAGACGCCATAATGCTATCCTATGGGAAAAAGCATCAAATTTGGAGTGCTGTAACTTTGCTGCCAGGTAATATTTTTTCAACAAAACACTGAAAGGCACATATGTAAAATGTCGGCTATGTTCCCTCCAAATTTCAGACCAAAACACCAAACTGTTCTTTTGCAGCAGGGTGCAAAAGAATTGCTGTCATTTTCCCACAGCCTAGAAAAGTACTGTCACAATTTGCGAAAGCTTTCATAAATTCATTGACAATGATGCAAGTGCAAAAGTACTTCTGAAAGTACTTTTTCAGAAATGTGAAAACATATTTCTGGGGTGTTTTACCCCAAAATAAAGACATGTCTAGCATCCTCAGGGTCCGACTAGGTGAATACAGAAAGAATTAAGTTGCTAGAGGGTCCCAAATTTAAATGCCAAGCATTTTTCTGATCACCAACTGAAAACAAAATGGTGGATTTGTGACAGTAAAAGGGCCATTTGTGAAAGTAAAAACTGCATTTGCGACACTGTCGAACTTTTTGTTAACTTTTCCCATTGACTTATAATGGGAACTTGTTTTTTGAATAACATTTGAACCGTTTAATATTTTTTCATGAAATCTTCAAAAGACACATTAGGGACCCTGGCTGCACATTCCCTGAAGATTTTGGACTGGTCGCGCAAACTGTGCGACCTGAAGGTGAGACCATAGAATTCCAAAAAAAGCGTAAACGCATGCGCATATCATGCTTAATAACTCTGCAACCATATATCAGTCTGGTACGAAACTTGGCAGATCCCAAGGCATATGGTACTATGGTACATATGGTACTAAACACCAGCAAAACCAAGGCGATGCTGTTTGGGGCTAGATCCCTGGGATCTGAGCAGTCGATGCTCCTTCAACTGCAGTCCAGAGGGGGAGTCAAACTTGAAATGGTTACCTCAACTAAGTACCTCGGTCTAACACTAGACCAAAGCTTCACTCTAAAAAATCATGTCGATCAACTAACCAAAGCCATTCATGTGAAACTCTGCATCCTCTATAGAATAAAGGACCAGATTATCCCCGAAGCCAGAGTAGCCATCGCAACTAGCGTCCTACTCCCTAAGCTCACCTACGCAGCCACGGTTCTCCAAGGTGTGGCCGCTACAGAACTCGACAGGCTAAAGACCTTATACAACAAGATTGCCAGGTTTGCTACCATGTCCCACCCTAGAACCCACCACTGCGAGGCCCAAGCAAGGTTCAGGTGGCCGTCACTGGAAGCCCGCCTCATCTCCCCGACTCTTTGCCTGACATTTAAGCTACTGGGCCCCTCTCCTCCCCCTAGCCTCAAAGGGCAAGTCAGGGCTAAAACCAGTCTGAGGTGTCTCCGCACCTCAGAACAAACTCTCCTCGGGGTTCATAAAACTAGGACCAAAGCCGGGTCCAGGTCCTTCGCGTTTACAGCCCCTTCCACCTGGAACAACCTCCCACTAGGGGTATGAGAGGCAGGAACAGGCCCTAGCTTCCGCTCCAAACTTAAAGCACACTTGCTCGATAGGAGTACCTGCCAATGCTTTAGGACCTGACCATTTATCACTGCCTCTCCTACCTTTGAAGGCGTGCTTTATTGTCACCCTTACCCCCATCTATTCTAATTCCTCAGGAAGGCACCCTGACTCTAGGCAAATTAGCCAGTACCTCATGCTCTTCCAAGCTCCACAAGATTTATGCATGCACAACGTTTGTAAATATCTAATCTACATGTTCCTATGGTCTGTATGTTCCCTTACCTCCTACCTGATTGTAACCCTATGGATATTTATCTGTCTAACATCCTGTCACTTTTCAATTTGTACTGTTCCGATTACATGTATGTAACTTTCCTCCGGGTCGCCCCTGAAAAAGGGACCTCTGGGGCCCATCGGCCTCACCCGGTCAACAAAATTCAGTAAATAATATGGGTCTTGATCATGTATTAAAAATTTCAGGCAAATAAGTCAAACAGCTGCAAAGTTATTAAGGTGCAAAAGTTTGGGTTTAACATGTAAATGGCTCCTCAACCCTAACTATGGTAGCACTACCGTGCTACCATAATATATATATATATATATATATATATATATATATAACACAAAAGACAAAGAACCTCTGTGCATAAACACCAAGGAAAGGGTTCCAGGGTTAGCACCCTTTCAAACTTGTGAGAGGCCTTTTGGCACCATGCAATTTGCTTAAAGTTGGACCAGCATAACATTCTGTGGTGATTTGCATATGCAGCCCATGATGCTTTGCATTGTGGGGGCATGTGTGATTTTGTATTTTATATACACACACACACACACATATATATATATATATATATATATATATATATATATATATACATATATTCATTGCAAAAAACTCCATTAATACATCAGTTAGGGTTGACAGCACAATGACAAAGTTTTGAAATTCGGTGTTAGGGTTACTAACCCCTACCACCCCACCCCAACCTACAACCCTACACATGCCACAAGGAGTTAGGGTGCACACTGGGGCTGTCGGCCTAACTCTCACCCCATTCCACATGTAAACAAGCTGAGGTTGTAGAGTATAGGAGAATGGAGTGAGAGGCCTGACAACCTCAACACACATCCTGAAGCCTGTTGATATATGGAGGGCGGTAGGCAGGGGTGGAGTAGTAAGGGTTGGTAACCCTAACACCAAATTTGCTAACTTTTGCTGCTGTGCTATCAACCCTAACTGATGCATTAATGGAGTGTTTTTTACAATGAATTTCCTTTCTTTTTGAGAAAGTGTAATCTAAATGGTAAGTGGTACATCGTTGTGGGATTGCAGGGCTTTCTGGGCCCTGCACTCCCCTAATGCTGCAATTTTTTTGTGTAATGGTATGCATATGTGTGGGATTCTACGCTCCCACTTACACATAAGTAGGGGGACATAATGCAGGCCTAGAGTCATGAAAATGAACCCTTGGAACACTAGTTTGCCAATATCTCAGTAAAAATTGCTATAATGAAAAAAATTCCACTGCAGTTGTATTCGTTACTTTGAAACCTCCATGTGTGCTTAGTCCAAGGTTGACTAAGCTGTGAGTAGTGAACAATCTGTATCTGAAACCATTTTCGAGCTACAGGCTTTGAAAGGCGCCATGGGTGCCACAATGTTATCCTATGGGAAATTTCACAAGAAATTGTGCAATGGACACTCATGACACAGCGATGTTGTGGAATTTGTTAACCAGATTTTCAATGTGGGCTTCTTGGGACCTCCCCTCATGAACACTGGCACTGTGATTTCATTAATCCATCCCAAAAGTGGATTTTGCATAGCAACTATGCAATTCTGCTGCACAGGTGTAAAAACATATTTCAGGCAAGATATGAGAAATGTCAGCTATATTGCTCATGAGGAGGTGTGAAGAAATGGCAATGTTGAAAATCTGAAGTGAAAATATGTTAAATCGGCAAAGTTATGAGTGTGTGTAGAATATGTGCAATGTACACTCATAACGCAGTAATTTTTTTGAGTTTTTTTTTTACAAAAATTTTTAACATAGGCTGTTTGGAACCTCTCCTCATGAACAGTGGCACTGTGATTTTGTTATTACATCCAGAAAGTTGATTTCACACAGTAATCATGCCATTCTGTGCCAGAGGTGTGAAAACATGTTTTGGGAAGGATGTGAAAAATGACAGCTATACTGTTCATAAGGAGGTGTGAAAAAAATAGCAATGTTGAAAATCTGGAGAGAAAATAGTAAAAACTGGCAAAGTTATGAGAGTGCATAGAAACTCCACATGGCACACTTGTAACAGTCATTTCGGGGAATTTGTGCACTGTGATTTTGTTAATATGTTCTGACAGTTCATTTCCCACAGCAACTGCGCCATTCTGCACCACAGGTGTGAAATCATGTTTCAGGAAGGATGTGAAAAATGACAACTATAATGTTTATAAGGAGATGGGAAAAAACGGTAATGTTGAAAATCTGGAGAGCAAATATTAAAAATTGGCAAAGTTACGAGCGTGCATAGAAATTGCACAATGTACCCTCATAATGCAATCATTTTTTGGAACTTTTTCATCAGATTTGCAACATGGGTTTTTTGGGACCTCCCCTCATGAACAGTGGCACTGTCAGTCGACTTTATGTTGCGAGAACTACTCACTCTCATGATTTCAACCACACTTTGACCTGCTGCGGTTCCCAAGATATTGACAAATTTGTGTTACAAGGCTTCCTTGGCCTACAGGGCTGCTGTATGGCTCCATGCTTATGTGTAAGCAGGAACTCAGGGGCCAGAGGGCCTGTGCTCCCACCAACACATACCATTTACTATTTATATTACACTTGCTCAAAAAGAAGGACAATTAATTACAAAAAACTCCATTAATGCATCAGCTAGGGTTGTTTTCACAGTGACAAAAGTGTGGAGATTCGATGTTAAAGTTACCACCCCACCACCACACCCCACGCCCCCATCCTCAGACCCCTAACTCCGCATTCCTCACCCACCCACCATACACACACACACACACACACACACACACACACACACATATGCAAGACACGTGCAAGATTGTAAGACGCTTTACCAGTCAGTCACGTCTGTGAGCACAATAATCACTACACTGTACTCATTTCACATAACACCATGTAATGAAAAAACAGATGCAGTATGATCAACTCCATACTACCAGCACAGTAGGATGACACATGATAGCTGGCATATCTTTTTCATAAAGTGAAACTTTCTAAATACTGATTTTTATGTGTCATAATTCTACGATTCACTTGCTGCAGGTATCGTTGCTACCACATAGGCATGTGGTAGCAGGACAGACAAAGCGGACACATACACAGTACTTTTCAGATACTGCTCAGGTATGAAACTGGCACCAACACATGTTGCAATACTGTTGCGTTAACTGGAGATACTCATTAGCAGCATGTAATTGTTAGCTGTGGATGTTATAACTGTTTCTGTCACATGTTGCTTGTAAACTATACTACAAAACATTACTTTTATTATTATTACCATTTTTTATTAGGATTGACTCACTCTATTTGAAAAAAAGATGCAAACATCCAGTGACTGTTGTTAGGGTTATCCAAACTCTTATTTCCAATACAGCAATCGATAGATAACATACTGTGTGTTTCATCATTTCTAACAATTGAAGTTTAGGCATCTTCTTAAATCTTTTATTGATGTTTGTTAAAGGGAAATGCTTACTGTGGGCCATCTCCCATGGTTGCCCAGCATGCGTGTGTACCCACAAAGCACTCTGATGGCAGCAGAACTCATACAGTTGCTGGACCATGATAATGGATGTGTCTTGTACTGCTTGCATATGTGTGTGTGTGGGGGGGGGATGCGGAGATTGGGGTTTGAGGATGGGGGCATGGGGTTGGGAGATGGTGTGGTAACCCTAAAGTCGAATCTCCACACTTTTGTCACTGTGGAAACAACCCTAACTGATGCATTAACTGATATTTTTGCAAGGACTTGCAGTCTGAGAAAGAAAGCATATGAATGAAGTTCTGTATAGTCAAGTGGGCCTGCTATTATACTATAATTCCACTGAAAGAGCACTGGAATGGTATTTTGTTACCCTGACTTTTATGTATCAGACCGAGTTTGTTTGCTTCAGTTTTATGTTAAATGTGTGCCACCTGCTGGCAGTACGTCTACATATTTTCTCCTGTTTAAGAGCTAGCGGTGTTGAATAGTAGGTAAACAATGTTTCCACTTTTCTAGAAATAGTTCATTTGTTACTTGTTATTTCTGAAGTATTCTTCTTCTTCTTCCTTCTGCTCAGAAGGCTTTTAAGCTGATAGTAAGAAGATGTGATGTGAAGAGAAACACTTTGCAGTGAGACTGCCATATCTCATTCTATTCCTCTTTTTATATCATCAGCTGTTACCTCCTTTATTTTTTTGTTTTTGATTCAATGCTCTGTTTATGCTGCCTTTATTCTACTATCTGAACTCTCTCTGTCTCTGTAAACCCCAGGGTACGTGGCTCTGGTAGACTTGCCTTCTTCAGCCATCTACCTCCATACTGCCTCAGTTTTGCCACGGTGGAGGAGAGGAAGTGGAGAGGGTATACTCCCTGAACTGCATTGTCTTCATCAGGAGACATGCTATGCAAGCCAGGTACAGTCTTATTTGGCACACTGGGGTTCTGTCAGTCTCAGACAATCTGGACATCTTGTTTGTGTGTTTTTCCCAGTCCTCTCAGATGCAGGCATGCTAGGGAGACCGAGGTGCATATGCATGCAAAGTGAACTGTTGCACCAGACCCTGGGCTGCATCTCTCTCTCTCTCCCTCTCTCTTTCTCTCTCTCTCTGCCTCTCCCACCCACAATGCCCTGGACTGCACTGCCAGTTGTGGTCACCCAGGTGGCAGTATTTATTTATTTTATTTATATATTTATTATAAAATAGGTGACTGGGAGAGGCATACTGAGCCAAGGCTCATTTCCAGGTGCAACCAGCGGCGAACGGTAAGGGAGAGCACAATTACAAAGAAATACAAACCAGGCTGACATTGTGATTACAGAAAGAATGATATAAAGTGCAAAAGTTAAGAACAGTACAGATACCAGTGCCAAAATTGCAACTGGTTGTCCAATAAATAGTATACCAAAATTGAACACAAATGTGCAAATAAGGTAAATTCTAAAAGTGTTAGGGGGACCAGGATGATGAGATAGTATTGCAGAGAGGGTGGCAACCCACCCTCCAAGGAGAAGGAGGTGATCATCTTCTGGGAAGCTCAATACTTCCCCCCCCGGCCAGCTCCAATGACCCAGACTTGTTCCTGAACCTGGGTCGTCGGATTTGCAGGCAGTAGCACTACTTCTGTGCTCATGTGTCAGCCCCCTGTAACCTCCCTTATTGTGACATCACAAGTGACTGATCTGCAGCGGGTGATTAGCTTTTGTCTGTTTGCTGTGAAGTCACAGTCACAGTGATGATGAAAGAGGATGAATAGAAATGTCTATGTCAGCCTTCAGGTAGTGTACTGTTCCACACATAATTCCTAGTATTGTCAGATCATAAATCAATGAATTAGCAAAAAAGAAAAAAAAATACAGTTGATATAAAAAGTACTATTTCACTACTTTTGAAAGTTAATATTAATTTTTATGTTGTCTTGTGTACGCGCAAGCAACATATTGGGGTAGCTTGGAATTGCAGATTTTGGAGGCGGGGTTGTGTTGTGGCCAGTGGTGACACTGCTTTTTCGGGCTGGGCTCTGTGTCATCAGTTAGATTGCACGCTGTCTATGACAGCAGTCCAAAAGTGTGCCACCAGCTTGAAATGATTGAGTCGCTGAGATGAGGGAGCTCCCCCTCATTGCAGGTCATGCCTTGCCTGGTGTAACATTTCAATAAAAGATGGCAATGGCTGTCGTCATCCACCTCATGGTCCCAATCAAGCCAACGTCAGGGATGCCCAGTCCCCCTGATGGCATGCTCCCTTCCCAGTTCATTTGCTGATTGTGGAGCCCAATCCCCATCAGCATAATGGTCCTCATATCATTTAATTTGTGTGCTGAGGGGGTAGCCAATCCCCCTCGGCATCATGTGCCCCCGACATGTTTCTGTGCTGACAGTGGGCCCTGTCCCCATCAGCTTTGGTCCCCTTCCCCAAAAATATAGTTGGCACACTGAGAGCCCACCCCAGTGTGCCAAAACACACCTGCAAAATAAGAAAACCGACCTGCATTGTTATGTTTTTTTTTTTGTTTTTACCTGAAAAATGAGAAAACGGTCCCTTGATGTGTCCGTGACCCTCCCAAACCCATGCCCACCCTCTGCATACCCCACCTCCCTGCACACCTCCTCCCATACTTACCTTTGGAGCCTGGCAGCTGACGATCTTTAGCGGACCGGGAACATGTCTGCACTCTTCAAAGCCAACAGCGAACTGAAGAAATGCCGGTAAGATGTATAATGGCATAAATGTTTTTTTTATCAACTTTGGTGCATATCTTGGCCATTTTTATGAATACTGGCACCAAATTTTCAACATGGGGTTCTTGGGACCTCACCTCATGAATTCAGTCACTGTCATCTCATTATTCGGTCCCAAAAGGTGATTTCGCGCTCACTGTGTGGAATCACCTTTTGAGACTGTCTAACAAAATGACAGTGTTGCTGTTCATGAAGTGGGCTCTCAAAATGCCAATGTTGCAAATTTTGTGAAAAAATTCCAAAAAAATGACTGTGTTACAAGCATGCATTGCTCAGTTTCCATGTACGCTTGTAAAATCAAGAATTGTTAATATTTTTAGTCCATATTTTCAACATTGGCATTTTTTCACACCTCCTTATGAACAGTACAGCTGTCATTTTCCACATCCTGCCCAAAATGTGTTTTTGTGCATCTGACGCACAATTGCGCAGTTGCTGTAGGAAAACAATGTTTGGGACAGAGTAAGAAAATCACAGTAACACTGTTCATGAGCAGAGATCCCAAAATGCCTATGTTGAAAATCTGGTGGCAAAATTCCACAAAATGACTATATTATGAGTGTGCGTTACACAGTTTCTATGCACAGTTGTAACTGAGAATTTGTAATATTTTCACTCCAGACTTTCAGCATTGCCATTTTTGCACACCTCCTTATGAACAGTACAGCTGACATTTTTCACATCCTGCCCAAAATGCGTTTTCACACATCTGGCACACAATGGCACAGTAGCAGTGGGAAATTTATGTTTGGGACAGATTAAGAAAATCATAGTGCCACTGTTCATGAGCAGAGGTCTCAAAATGCCTATGTTAAAAATTTGGTGAAAGAATTCCAAACAAGCATTTGTCAATGCCGAATGTTTGCTTGCTGGCATTGGCAGTGGTGGTGTACAAGTTACAGACTTGCATAATAGGAATGGCAGTGAAGTATTGAACTGAAGCCAACCCCACCACCACCCTGCAGAGAGTGACAGGCACTGGGCTGTGCCTTTGGGTCGTCAGGCATAACAGCCATGCCATTTCACCACACCCTACCTTGTAGACACTGACAAGTGCCATGGTGTGCCTTGGGCTCTTTGGCCCTTATGTGCGCCCCATTCCATCAGGAAATACGGTGAGATGGGTGCGGTATAGGAGAATGGGGTGAACTTTGGGGCTGAAGAGTCCAAAGCATACCTCGATGCCTCTCACTGATTGCAGGGTGTGGAATGGTATGAGCATCACAGACAAGAATCCCAAGTCACACCCCTGATGCCTGTCATTCTCTACAGGGTGGGGCGTTAAGGTTGAAAACCCTAATACCTCAGGCATTCATTGGTATTTTCACTCCAAATTTTCAACGTGGTTTTTTTGTGACCCCAACTCATGAACAGTGGCAATATCAGTGTGTTAGCCGAAAGCTGCTTATGCATAGCGACTACGGCATTTAGCAGCACAGGTGCAAAAACTTTCTGAACAGGATGTGAAAAATGACAGCTGTACTGTTTATGGGGAGGTGTAAAAAATGGCAATGTTGCAAATCTGCAGTAAAAATATTTAAAAAACTGGTGAAGTCATGAGCGTGCACAGAAACTGTGCAACGCACACTTGTAATGTAATTAGTTTGTAGATTTTTTGCAGCAGATTGTCAACACAGGCATTTTGGGACCTCCAATCATGAACAGTGTCACTGTGATTTTCTTTATCTGCCCCGAACAATGATTTCCCACAGTGACCACGCATCTCTGTGCTGAAAGTGTGAAAACACATTTCAGTCATGTTGTGAAAAATGACAGCTGTACTGCTCATAAGGAAGTGTGGAAAAATGCCACTGGTGAAAATCTGGACTGAAAATATTACAAAGTCATGAACTTATGAGGGTGCGTGGAAACTGCGCAATGCTCACTCGTAACACAGTCATTTTATGGACTTCTGTCACCAAATTTTCAACATAGCCATTTTAAGACCTCTGCTCATGAACAGCGTAAACTGTGATTTTCTTAATCTGTCCCAAACATTGCTTTCGCATACCGACTGCACCATTGTGCGCTACATGTGCGGAAACACAGTTTGGGCAACATGTGAAAAACAGCCGCTGTACTGTTCATAAGGAAGTGTAATAAAAAGCCAATGTTGAAAATCTGGAGTGAAAATATTGAAAATTCACAAACTTACAAGCGTGTGTAGGAACTGCACAAAGCACGCTCGTAAAACAGTCATCTTTAGGAATTTTTTCACCAAATTTTCAACATAGCTATTTTAAGACCTCTGCTCATGAACAGTGTCACTATGATTTTCTTAATGTGTCCCATACATTGATTTTGCACACCGACTGCACCATTGTGTGCTACATGGGCAGAAACACATTTTGGGCAAGATGTGACAAATGACAGCTGTACTGCTTATAAGGAAGTGTAATAAAATGGCAGTTTTGAAAATCTGGATTGAAAATATTGAAAATTAGCAAATTTTCGACGGGAACTGTGGCCTTGCATAAAACCATTTTAAGAATTTTTTCACCAAATTTTCAACATAGCCATTTTAAGACCTCTGCTCATGAACAGTGTCACTGTGATTTTCTTAATGTGTCCCATACATTGATTTCGCACACCGACTTCGCCATTGTGAGCTACATGGGCAGAAACACATTTTGGGCAAGATGTGAAACATGACAGCTGTACTGCTCATAAGGAGATGTGGTAAAATGGTGATGTTGAAAATCTTGAGTGAAAATATTGAAAATTCGTGAACATACGAGCGTGCATAGGAACTGCACAATGCACACTCGTAAAACAGTCATTTTTAGGAATTTTTCCACCAAATTTTCAACATAGGCTTTTTGAGAGCCCACCTTATGAACAGTGGCAGTGTCGTTTTATTACTTGGTCCCGAAAGGTGATTTCGCGCAGTGACTGTGAAATCACCCTTCGGGCCTGATTAATGCCATGACAGTGAGAGCATTCAAGAGAAGGGGTCCCAAAAACCCCTTGTTGAAAATTTGGTGCAAAAATTCCAAAAAATGCCTGAGATATGCAGCAAAGTTGAAAAACCCCTATCTATCCCATTATACAGCTTATCGGCATTTCCTCAGTTTGCGGTCGGCTTTGAAGAGTGCAGAAGCGTTCCCAGTCCACCGAAGATAGTCACACCAGTGTCCGGAGGTAAGTATGGTGTGGGGGTGTGGGGAGGCAGGGTGCGAGTGGTGGGTGGTGGGGCAGAGACACCGAGGGACCGTTTTACAATTTCAGTTTTTTTTTTTTTTAAAACAAAGGACAGACGATGCGGAATGTTTGCCACGCTGGGGTGGGCTGCCAGTGTGGCACAAAGATGGCTTTTGGGGGGTGTGGAGCCGACGGGGGATTGGGCACTCTCGTCAGTGACAGCATCTGTTGCCATGCTGGGGTGGGTTCCCAGCATGGCACAAGGAGGGCTGTTTGGGGGGGCCGTGGAGCCGATGGGGGACTGGGCACCTCTGTTGGCAACAGCATCTGTTGCCACACTGGGGTGGAGCTCCCAGTGTGGCACCATGTGCTCTTGGCGGGGGACAGTGGGCCGATGGGATTGGGCACCCCGTCGGCTATGAGACGTGTAGCCACACTGGGGTGGGCACCCAGCATGGCATGTGGAATGCTTTTGGAGGGAATGCAGCACAGCTGAAGGGGATTGGGCACCCCGTCGGCTATACAGCGTGTGTGGGGGCAGGAGAGCACACAGTGTGTGCGCATGTGTGTGTGTGTGTGTGTGTGTGTGTGTGTGTGTAGGGGGAGGGCCATGAGCAGGCGATATCTTATCGCTGCTCACTGAAGCGTAGTTCCCCCTTTCAACTGTATGCCACTGCATTTTGGCACTGCTGAACTGCTGTCATAGACAGCTCCAGCAGGCATTGGAGAACTGAGGCCACGCCTGCAAACACACTTACTGAATTGGAAGAGGTCTGCCACATCTCCAAAAACTCAGATGATGGCACTATGTTTCTTGCACATGCATGCAAGCAAACATAAAAATGACTGTGTTACGAGTGTACATTGAGCAGTTTTCATGCACGCTCGTAACTTCAAGAACTTTTAATATTTACTCTCTAGATTTTCAAAATTGCCATCTCTTCACACCTTCTTATGAATAGTGGAGCTGTCATTTTTCACATCCTGCCTGAACTATGTTTTCACACATGGTGCAGAATGGTGCGGTCACTGTGGGAAATCAACATTCCAGACAGAATAACAAAATCATAGCACCACTGTTCATGAACAGAGGTCCCAAATGCTTTCATCAAGTGGGGTCACGAAAAGGCAATGTTGAAAATCTGGAGTGCAAATACCAATAAACGCCGGGGGCATTAGGGTTTCTAACCATAACGTCCCACCCTATGCAGACTAACAGGCATCAGGGGTGTGCCTTTGGATTGTCAGCTGTAATGCTCGCACCATTGCACCCCCACCCCCAACCCTGCAGCCACTGACAGGCATCAAGGTATGCCTTGGACTATTTAGCCCCAAAGTTCACTCCATTCTCCTATATTGCACCCCTCTCAACGTACTTCCTTATGGAATGGAGTGAGCGTAAGGCCCGATGAACCCAAGGCACAACACCACACTTATCAGAGTCTGCAGAGTAGGGTGAGGTGAAATGGCATGAGTGTTATGGCCGACAACCCAAAGACACACCTCAATGCCTGTCACCCTCTGCAGGGTGGGGTGGGGTTGATGTCGGTTCCATACTTCACTGCCATTCCTATTATGCTTCTCTCTAACTCCTGCACTACCAATGCCAATGCCAGCAAAACAACATTCAGCATTGACAAATGCTTGTTTATGTATGCACTGTGTGAGCACCTTTTTTTTCTGAACAGTGGACATGTATTCATATTATATACAAATACAAAATGTAACTGCTCAACCCTGGCTAATTAAAACAGTTTAATCATGTTTATAACATGGGGTAGGGAGAGTGAGCTAGGTGACTGATGGAGTGCCATCAAGTGACAGTGCATTAATGGCTTCTTATCAGCACAGTTAGAATTATACGGTCAACAGCATAGAGAATTAGTGGGCAGAATGGCTCTTGTTTTATTTTTGATAGTACCAATGTAAATGACAGTCATTTATTCGAGGCAGCTTAGCAAGTGCCACAGTGTGGCAGGTGTTAGCGGGCACTACAGACTGTCAGATGTTAAGTATTCAGCCATGCAGTGCATAGAAGTGTGCAACTGTTACTTGCTCTGTCACCTTCTGCGACTGTTGTGTGGATACCCACCCACTCACATTACGGATCTCCATGTACCTACTGCACAGTAACCTCCCCACTCTTTAGGTCCCCAGTAGTTCTTATTACTGTCAGAAAGTTTGCAAGTGGAAGTCTTCAGGCAGTGTTTCTCTCCACGGTATGAAATTCAGTCCCAAGCCATTGAGAGAGAGAGATAGAAAGAGAGAGGGAGGGTATCACATTTGGTCCAGTTTGTGACACAAGTGAACACAGGTGGGGAAGATGGATAGCTGAGTTCTAGCCGCGACACTAACATGGAGAGAGAGAGAGTGAGAGAGAGAGAGAGAGAGAGAGAGAGCACATTTCATATGATGAAGCATTTCTGCTGGTGCTGTCTCTCAGATCTCTGCCAAGTTTAGTTTTTGTTTGTTGGCAACTCTAAAGTCATTAATGTGTAAATGGAAAGCTGTCTTTCTTGTTTCATTTGTTGAAAGTATGCAGTTCTGATAGGCAGTGCAGTACAGCACCTGTCAGATGGAATAGTACCTTGCCATCTGTTGTGCATTTGTGGCATCTCACTGCTGATGTTTCGCTGGGTGAGGAAATATTTCTGGGGTGATCAGTTTTACACCTCACCTGTGTCATTTGTCATAAAGTAGTGGGCTGCTTTTTTCTGTATATACTCCCTAAACCTAGGATCAGAGAGGCAAGCACGTAACTGTGGGATCTCATTAGCTGACAGAGAGGAGTGAGAGGATTCAAACTGGTCACTAGGGTGTTGTGGAGGAGTGCCAGTAGCAGGAGTCAGTGAAACACTCTAACATTTTTATTAAAGGTATGCCACTGTTGCCACTATTTATTTTTTAACTTTGCTGACCTTTTCAGACCGACTAAGAGCCTGGACCTTGGCAGTCCATGGGGTGGTGTTCAACGGCCTCTGGGCTGCTCTACTTGATAGCCAGGAGTTCAAAATCTTTATTTATCAAAATCTTTATTTATTCAGGCGAACATCATTGAGCAAAGCTCATTTACAAGATGGACCTGAGTGGTCATACAAATGAGGATACAAGTATTATTACATAGACAAGAATAAAATAAATAGCAATACAATGGCATGAAATGATTATATACAACAATTATATATACAAGTAACAATAGAACCATTTAGCCTGTAGGAAAAAAGAGGACAAAGGGTATAGCAGTCATAGAATATAAGTTATATGGTCTAACTAGTTTTTATGAGAATATAATAGGTGATTCGGAAGAAAGAAATTGAATTAATATAATGGATAGACAAAGGTGAGGTGGGTCAGATAGGTAGGGGATTATGCTTTATAAAAGCAATTGCAGAGCTCTGGAAAAAGGGCGGAGAACAATCTTTTGAAGGATGCCAGAGGTAGTAGGCTATCTAGCTTCATGGATTTTTGGAGAGAGTTCCATGCAACTGCTAAGGAATAGCTGAAAGCAGCCCTCCCATACCGGGTGCAGGCATTGGGGACCTTTAATGTGATGAGTTTACTGATCCTTAAGGTGTATGGCCTAGTTGTAATTTGGGTAAAGCAATCAGTGATATAGGTCGGTAGTTTGCCTGTTAACGCTTTGAATATCCAGATAACAGCATTCCTATTTCTTCTGTGTTGCAATGATGTCCAGTTGACTGCCATATCAAGGGAGCAATGATGGGTGTTGGAGGGAAGGTCAGTAATAAATCTTATGGACCTGTGATACAGGGTGTCCAGCTTATGTAAGAGATGACTTGAACAATGGCAGTAGAGAAAATCAGCATAATCAATGACAGATAGGAATGAGGCCTGAATTAACCTTTTTTTGGAATCACTGTTTAGGTAATGTTTTATTCTAAAAAATAGTCCGAGCCTCTGTCTTAGCTTTTTAAGTAGCTCTTCAATATGGACAGAATAGTCAAGCCTGTTATCTATCCAGACGCCAAGGTATTTGAAGTTATCAACAAATTCAAGTTTCTCTCCAAGTAAGGTGGATATATGTAGGTGTTGGATGCTGGGGTAGTGGTAGTACAACTCTTTGTGGCAAAGAACATAGCTTTTGTTTTTTTTGCATTTAGAAGTAGTTTTTTGTCAAGTAGATTGTGCTGCAGAATGGAGAATTCGGATTGTAGCAGTTCACAGGCTTTGGAAGGTGAGGATCAGAGTGCTGACATATAATACAGTATCATCAGCAAACAGATGAATGTTAGATTGAGTGAGGTTGGCATCAATATTGTTTATATAAATAGCAAAGAGGATAAGGGCCAAGAATAGAGCCTTGTGGTACCCCTTAGCAGTGGTTTTGAGGTGGATAGGTAATTTCCATTTCTAACCAGTTGCACCTCATCTGAAAGGTAATCCTTAAACCAGTTGAGTGATAGGAATCCAGGCCTAATGAGTTAAGGGATGTGATTAATAAGTCATGATCCACTGTGTCAAAGGCTTTACTCAAATCCAGAAACACAGCACAGGTAACATTTTTCTTGTCCAAGTTAGTCTGCCAATCATTGGTTACCTTGGCTAAGGCAGTAATGGTGCTATGCTTTGATCTAAATCCAGATTGTGCAGAATTTAGAAGGTTATTGTTATCCAGATAGTCCCTTAACTGAGAGTTTACTAGTTTTTCTAGCATCTTAGATAGTACTGGTAGGATGGAGATAGGTCTGTAATTGTTGAGATCCCTAGTATCACCAGATTTGAGTAATGGAACTACTTGAGCTGTTTTCCAAGTAGATGGAATGGATCCAGTAGTTAGGGAAAGATTGAAGAGATGAGTAAGGGGGGCAGATAAGACATGCGAAGCAATTTTCAGGAAATAGGGATCCAGGGAGTCTGTACCTGCACTTTTAGTTGTGTCTAAATTAGAGAGGAGATCTTCCACTTCTTTCACGGATATTGGGATGAAGGAAAAAGTTGAAGTGGCCATTTGTCCCACAGTAGTTTGCAGGTTCAAGGAAGATCTCAGGATATTTGCAGGTGATGAGTCAAATGCTAGGCCAGCAGTGGTGAAGTGAACATTGAAGGTATTTAAGATTTCTTGTTTACCTGTAATTTCTGTATCATTTAGTAGCAATTTGGTGGTTAAGGCAGGAGTAGAATTTTGTCCCAGAAGTCCTTTTATTGTACCCCAGAGTCTGGATGGGTTATTGTAGGAGGCATCCAATTCAGCTGTATAGTAGGCAGTTTTGGCAATTCTTATTTTTTTTGTAAATGAATTTCTTGCTTTTCTGAAATTTAGCCAATCTCTGGTGTCCTTTGTTTTTCTTGCCTTTTTCCACAGCTTGTCTCTGGTTCTCAAGGCTGCTTTAAGCTCAGAGGTGAACCAAGGGCAGGATTTTACCTTAGTTCTGATACTGGTGATAGGTGCATGAATATTGAGAACATTGGTGATAATATCCTTTAAAGTCTGGAGAGCTGTTTCAACAGAGGTTGTAAGATAGAAATCTTGCCAATATATTGTAGTACTCAGGTCATGGAGGTAACCTGAGATATTGAAATTCTTTTTTGACCTTTTGAGGATAAATTCTGCAGGATTTGGTGGTTTGAGTGTGGATCTTATGCCAGCTATAGGGTAATGGTCACTCACCGAGGTTCGAGGTGGAGAAGCCCACTGCTAGAGAGGAGAAACCTAGAGGAGCCTGCTGAGGCTTATCGGCCCCTGAATTCCACTCAGGAAGGAGTAAAAGAGAGGACTGCCACATGTTATTTGCTATGTGCCAGTTGCCTTCTGTTCTTTAGCTCGAATTTTAATTTAAATTTACAATTTATTCTTTCTGTTGGTATTGCACTATGTTGTATATAGCACAGTGTTGGAAAAGATTAATAAGAGATAAAATTCAATGACTAAGCCTGTAGCTAAATAAGGGCAGCTGCAGAAGCAATGACATAGTGTTTTAATAAGTGTGTATCCACATTTGTTATTTTATTTGTGCTTTTGTACTTTTGATTTTTTGGATTTTTGTGGTTTGCTTTGCACTTTTTTCATGAAATTGGACCTTGCTAATGCATAGTGCTGTTATAGCACTAGCACTGGCTTTTAGTTTGCATATTGGTGGTTATCTTTGACATTTTAATTAGAATTTGGTGTTTAAAAATCTTTAAAAACTTTTGAAAATCCCATCCAGGAAGTTAGAGCTTATTAGGGTGAGACCTGCACGTGATGGTGGAGTTAAAGCACATGAGCTGGCATTCTGGGATTACAATCACCATTTTTTACTGAAGACGTGTATGTTGAGGCAGGGGATAAAGCCTACCTGTAGGTCTTGTTAGCCCTTTATAGGCTTTTTCTGGGGTGTGTGTAGGTCTTTCAAACATTTATTTGCATCCCTACCATGAATGTTGAGACTGCTTTGAGGATTGCTATAACGGCACACTAAAAGCTTTGACCTCCATGGAAAGTAAGAGAGAGGTGGGCTTCAATTGGGGTGTGTCGGTGACTGGTCCTGGTTTAACAGGAGAGAGGGATAGAAGCGACTTCTGGGCTACATTTGAGCCCGTGTGCTTTGGATACCCTTAGTGCTGTGCAAATGCTCCAGTGAAGCTATATTATGAGAATGCAGAAATGTAAGTAAAAAAATAAGAAATAATATTAAAGGAATAAGATATTACATTAGCCGCTTGATACACTCTTCTTCCCTGTTCTTTAACTACAGCTAGTGTTAGCAATTAATAGCTTGTGTAGATAAAGATGTGTTTGCTGTATGGTCCCTCATTGACATGCTATTAGCTTTTCCTTTTTTCCATTACAGTGAAAAGGAAAAAGCGATTATTGCTTCCTGAAGGAAAATCCAGTCATTTACTTATACCCTTATTTTGGCCAGAGGATAATTTCCATACTGAGAATTACTATATAGAACAGGAATTCTATTGGAACTTTTTTGAATTTTTGAAACTGAATCAGAAATAAAGTGAATTAAGGATTCTGATTGCCTGACTTGGACCTTTGGGAATTGAATTGATCATACTGGATTATGGTGTGGAGGAATGTTATTGAGGCTTGGAGACCTGAGATCTGAGAACTGAGAACTGAAAACTGATATCTGAGAACGGAGAGCTTTGCTCTGGACTAAGACCAGTGGCCCAAGATTTTGAGAAAGGCCTGGTGATCTGTGAGCTTTATTGAACTTCATTGAGGTTAAAACTATCTAGGTAAATCACTACTCTTACAGCGCTTTTGGATATTGGTATTTTGTTAGAGTCCTATGGTCATTTAAAGTGAGTGTAGGATTGTGTAAGGTCCTAACTGGCAGTTACAGAATAAAGACAAATTTAATAAATGCCTGTAAATATAAGAAGTGGTAAAGTGACCTCAGTATCCTCAGTAAATACTGAGGGAGTGGGAGTTAAGGGGTACAAAATGAAGCTGAATGGTAAGAACACTGTTAAGGGGGGTAAATCACTGACTGGTATAAATGAAAAGCTAGATAGACAAGGAGGAAAAGGAAGAAACAGAAGATCTGCAGAGAAGAATGGGGATGGAACAAACAAAAAAAAGATCAGTAATGAATCTGGAGAGTTAAAGAGACACATGGACCTAACATCATTAGCCCCGATACAAAAGTCACTTTTTGGTGAAAATCAAATATATAAACAGATTGCCACTACACTAGAACACATATTTTCCAACAGGCTTTTATTGATTGATATTTATAATTGGGGAAGTTTTAAATTGAAGTTGAATTTGTGTAAGATTTTTTAAATTATTTGTGATGTGTTTTTATGTGCAGTGCTTTGATACTGGAAATGCGCTATATAAATAAAAATGTTATTGATATTATTAGGATATAATTCAAAGGCAAGGTTGACTCAACCATTGGTTTTAGAAATGTGGAATAGTAAGAAGGAGCACACAACAGGGGTGGGTGTTAATGGTAATACTACTGTAGAACAAAAGGATAAAAGCCCTCTGAAAGTGGGAAAGCAAAGTCATATTGCACAGGAAAGTGCACAAGAAAAGGACAAAGGAGGAAACAACTGTAATAATCTGAGTAATTGGCAGAATGAGAGTTTTTTGGCAAGAGTTAATAAAGAAGTAAGTGAAACTATTGAAAGTATTAAAGAGACGATAAGTACCAATAATAGGTTAGAAAGGAAGTTAAAAGAAATGAGATATGGCGGTTCCTTCTGTGAGAGTATTATGAAAAGGGAAAGGGAGATTAATGGTAACAATAGAGATGAACACTTTTAGAATATTATACTGAAGATACATCATGGATGAGTCCTCAGGACACATACACTTCTACTCCCTCTTTGGAAAATATTACTAAACAATGTATTAAGGTGTTGAGAGACCATTTTAAAGCTAACACCATGATTTATGAACAGATGGTGATAATTATAAAGGACCGCTCATTTATTAAGGGAGCGGCAATAGAAAATAAGAAAAAGATTGAGATGGTCTTAAACAAAATGACACCAAGTGACTCAGAGTTACTGGAATAATCTGATGCTAAGCAATTTTCTCAAATCTCTATAATAAATCCTATCAGAAAACAATCTAAAAAGGGAGAAGTATTGACAAATGTGGAGAGCTCCATGTTAGTCTTCAAAGATGCTACTATACACCTAGAGACCCTACAATTGACTATAATGGAGTGTAATCAGAGTGAGACAAGAGAAAGGGAACTGATAATGTTACCTGAAGGGTTCAATGATCAGAACAGTATTATGAAGGAATTAAGGGAGAGAAACACTCCTTTATGGGATAAAGGAGTGGTTCAAGATGGAAAGTGGAGAAGAAGGGATGAAACAGAAGTAAGTATTACTGGTATTAAGGTATCAGAGAGATTAAGTGATAGGGAAAATGTTGTGGATAACAACAGAGGTAAAAGATACAGGAAACAGTTAGGGAACACAAGAAAAACAAAGCCGAACAATAAAAAATGTTTACAAAGGTTGGGAACAAAGCCAATTAACAAAATAAATGTGGCAAAATTGAACAAGAAAAAGAAAAAAGTTAAGGTAAAAGTAGATGGAAAAAAATAGAGAAAAAAATAACAGAACAATTGACTGCTCAGGATAAAAAAGAGAAAAGGACAATAGAAAAGGACTCATTGATGGTACAAGAGATAATTGAGAAGGAAAAAAAGACAATACTAATGAAATTTATTTAAGAAAGATTTGGGGCAGAACTTTAGTAACTGACTTCGTCTTACCCCTGTACAATGTGCCAATAATCCCAGATGAAACAGAAGTGAGTTTGAATACTCACTTAAAACAGTTCTTGAGTTCAATACTCCAAGGACAGGGTAGCCATGACAACCTATTTAAGAAACTTAGTGTAATCAGACCTTTACTTAATACAGATCTGATATTTTTAATATCAGATTAGTATTATGTATTAAAGGGGATACACAATCAAAAAGAGAGGATGAGGGAATTGGATTTTGAGATGGATTGTGTAGTCCCTATTGAAACAATATTTGCAGAATACTATAAAGAAGTCAAAGAAAGGGAAAATAAAAGAAATGAATTTCAAATTTCTATTTCTGGGATAGGTAATTTCTTGTCAGAATCAAAGAATAACTTAAAAGTGAAAGTACTGGAATTAGTACAAAGTTTGACCAAAGACTCTTCTATGCAGAGAAGGATTAGGAGAGTTAAAAGATGAGAGAGTGACGGACAGATATCAATATGGACTAGGAATGAAACAGATTATTGATACATATTGGGAAAAACAGAAATGTTAGATAAACTTAATATTAATTTGTATGAGGATGAAGAATTGGAACTATCTGCAAAACGTATTATAGGAAACCATCAGTGGCAGAATTAGATTAAGACATCAAATAGGTTCCAGGTATTACAGGATATAAGTTACTGAAAACTAAATGCTAATCAGAAGGCTACAGAGGATTATATAAGCAATATGAAATGCAAGTATTTAATGGAATGTGGCAGGGATTTGGGACAGGCTGATAGATGTGTCATTTCTGACTTACTTAACATCATTTGAGTATATCTGTGTACAAGAAACTTGGACAGATGAGCTAATTAATCTGGACGGATATAAAATGTTTCAGATAAAAGCTAAAAAAGTATAACACTTTGGGAGAAAATCAGGGGTTTAATTACATAGTGTAAAATAAATGACAAAATAGATCACAAAGAGGTGGAAATTAAGTCAGAATGTATACTCCCAGTCTATATGATAGCCAACAAGAAAATGGTGTATTTGGTAAATGTGTATTTCCCCTGAATGGGATCTAAACATGTGGAAAAGGATATTAGTTGTGTACTTATTAAGTTTTTAGAAGAAGTAAGGTCTAAAGAGCCTTTGAGTGGGTTAATTTTAATTGGAGATTTCAATGCTAGGTTGGGGCATGGTCCAGAGCCCCGACTAATTACATCTGTGGCATGTGCAGCTCTGAGTCTTAATGTCCTATGTGGATAAAGGAGGACAAATGACCTAAAAGGTAATACAAGAGGAAGCAATTGAATAAAGAATTGGGAGAATTTGGTTTGATCTTAATGAATGGAAGATCCAGGGGTTATCCATTAGATGCTTTTACATACATAGGCCATATGGGTGCATCAATTACTGACCACTGTTGGACCTCTATGGACCTAATTATACACTTTCTAGATCTCAAAGTAGGTAGCAGATCAAAGAGTGAGCACTTCCTTTTAGAAACAGAATTTTGGTGTTGGTTAGGGATAAAGAGAAAAGTAATAAATACAAAATCAGCAATTACTAGAACAAAAAAAGGGGGTAAAATGGGATTTGACTGGACCCCACAAATTGAGTCAATTCTTGCAAGATTGTGGTATTATGGACATAATCGAGGATTTTCCATTATGAATATTATCAAAACGGTTAGTAGAACAATATGCAGAAATAACAAAGAAAATATCAGAATCACTTTTAAAAGCGTCCATAATGAAAGAGAGAAATGGTAGTAAGTAGTATGATAAGGATTGTGTCAAATTAAAAATGGAGATTAATGAAAGGGTTAGAAAAACTCAAAACAATTTAACAATAGAAAACAAAATCAAACTGAATAAGTTGAGAAAGGAATATAAAACAGTATTAAGGGAGAAGAGGGAAAGATACAGAAAGAATATTTGGGAACAATTTGAAAATACAGTGAAGGAAAAAAATATTAAACAATTTTGGAAATTAGTAACATATGGTTGGGATCAAATGCTGTGCCTGATAACATGGAGAATCATATAGGTCCATAGACTTGGGAACAGTATTTTAAAAATCTTTTATATATACACAAGCCAGATGTAAAGGTTCAGTATTTAAAGAACTGTGAAACATCTATAGAATTATGTACAGAGCAAGACATACGGAAGGCCATAGAATTCTCAAAAAGGTACAAGGCCCCAGGCCCAGATAGTGTACCTGTGGATATATACAAGGATGACCCTGACTTGTGGACTCCAATCTTGAAATCCCTTTATAATAATATATTACAAGGGGGGGTAAAATACTGGAAACATGGAAGGAGAATATTATAATTCCAGTTCATAAACAAGCATTTGTCAATGCTGAATGTTTGCTTGCTGATATTAGCATTGGAAATGCAGGAGTTAGACAGATGCAGAATAGGAATAGCAGTGAAGTATTGAACTTCATGCCAACCCCACCTCCATCCCGCATAGATGGACAGGCATTGGGCTAAGTGTTTGAGTCATTGCCCATGACAGTCATGCCATGTCACCTCTCCCTATTCTGCAGACACCAACACGTGTTGAGGTGTGCCTTAGGGTATTTGGCTTTACAGTCACTGTGGCAGTATTACCCCAGATTTTGACTCAGAAATCCTCGAGACAGACTTCTAGTCTTTTTCCCTCTTGTTTCTTTCCCCCCCCCCCACCATCTGCCTCTCCTCCTATCAAATTCTGCTGCAGCAGTATCCTCTATTTTTTTCACACTATAATGGGTAGCCACCCATTATAGTGTATTCATAACTCCCTCTTTTATTCGTTCTCTCTGTTTTGAGAATTCCCAACTTCAGACAAAGAAAAATGCACAAAACGCCCGAAGTTTATTATAGCGTTTGTTGCATTGTTTCTCAGAATGAATAATAAAAATGAGCCTTTTCCCCTGTTGAGGTTACTGAATTAAGTCCCTCCTTAAGAAAGCTAGCGCTAGCGCCATTACAGGTACAGCTTTAGGAGAGAAGCTGTGGGGCTTTGAGAAGGCTGGTCGGGAGTTTTAAAATACAAGGGGTCTTCCTTGTCAGATGTGAGTTGTGCAAGTTAGTTCAGCTGCAAAAGGGAAAGCAGTGACAAAAATAAAATCAGCA
The DNA here is from genome assembly GCA_016271365.2 of Neoceratodus forsteri. NCBI lineage: Eukaryota > Metazoa > Chordata > Ceratodontiformes > Ceratodontidae > Neoceratodus > Neoceratodus forsteri. The sequence goes on from CM028133.1 coordinate 119,924,300, forward strand.
TGTCCCACTAAATAAAAGGGTTTAGTCTGTCTGTTTATCAGACTTGTGGGTTATGCTTTTTGTTTGAGTTTTTTATCCACATGCATGATGAAAACATAAGGACACATTAAACAAATGTACTAGGCAGTAATTAAAGGAGAAGCCCCTACAGGTTAACTGGTTGTTGTCTTGATTGAAGCTCTCCTAAAGGGTCTGGCAGCCCAGAATGAAGCACATTTCTAGAGGGCTAGAACTGAGTTACATCACAATGTGGGCAGAGTTATAAGCTAATTTAGGTAATTAAGGTTTCAAACTATTGAATATGTGTTTTTAACCTGCTTTGAAGACTGTAGTAATTAAGATATCAAAATTGTAAAATAGAATACCAACTTGTTATAACTGTAGTCCCCCATTTTTGTGTATTGGTGTAGAATAAAGTGTAATCATTTAATTCGGGGGTGGACTACAGTGACCACATGATTAATTATGCCTTGTGAATTCCTACAAAAAGAGAGGGGTAGACACAGATGTTAGATAGCAGTGGAAGGAAGTAGGTGAAGCTCTGTTCCAGAACCATAGAAGATAGTGGAAAGTTAGACTAAAACTACTTCCACTCTATGTTACACCTTGAAAAGTAACTGTAAGCTCTTGGTGAGCTAGGATTTGATTTGTATCCAGTTTTTCAGTGTTTTATTTTATTTCCTCCTTGGTTATATTATTTGAACTTTTATTTGAGTCATTATAATAAAAGGCACTCAAGGTGTTCTTGTGTGTCACAACCTACCTTTGGTCTCTACCTGTGTTAAGTTGTCTACACCCACATTCCATAAGGACATATGTTGAAATTGGTGCAGTATAGGACAATGGGATGAAGTCTGGGACCAACAAGTCCAAGGTGCACCTCAATGCCTGTCACTGGCTGGGGAATGTGGGTGGGATGGCATGAGCGGTACAGTTGGCAATCCAAAGGCACACCCCGATGCCTGTCGGTCTGTACAGAGTAGGACATTATGGTTAGAACCCCTAACTCCTCGGGTGTTTATTGGTATTTACACTACAAATTTTAAACATGAACTTTTTCTGACCCCACCTCATGAAATCATTTGGGACCTCTGCTCATGAAGAGCAGCAGTGTGATTTTTTCAATGTGTCCCGAACATTGACTTCCAATAGTGACAGTGCCATTCTGCACCATATGTGCAAAAACACAGATCGGGCAGGATGTGAAGAATGACAGCTGTGCCATCTATAGGGAGGTGTGAAGAGATAGCAATGTTGAAAATCTGTTGTGGGAATATTAAAAATGCTCACACTTTCAAGCATATGTGGAAATTGCACAACACATGTGAGTAACACAGTCATTTTGTGGACGTTTGCCACCAAATTTTCAACATAGGCATTTTAGGACCTCTGCTCATGAACAGTGTCACTGTATTTTTCTTAATGTGTCCCAAACACTGATTTCCCACAGTGACCATACTATTCTGCTCCAGAAGTGCAAAAACACATTTCGGCCAGGATGTGAAAAATGGCAGCTGTACTGTTCATAAGGAGGGCAAGAAAAATGGTAATGTTAAAAATCTGGAGTGAAAATGTTGCAAATTCACAAAGTTATGAGTGTACATAGCAACTGCTCAATGCACACCTGTAAAACAGTCATTTCTTGGATTTTTCCACCAAATTTACAACATAGACTTCTTTAGAGGTCACCTCATGAACACTGGCACTGTCGTTTCATTAAACTGTCTCGAAAGGCGATTCCATGCAGTGACCACAAAATCACCTTTTAGGACCGAATAACACTATGACAGTGTCTGAATTCATAAGGAGGGGTCCCAATAACCCCAAGTTGAAAAATTGGTGCCAAAGTTCCCAAAAATGCCTGAGATATGCACCAAAGTTGAAAAAAACCTATTTGTTCCATTATACAGCTTACTGGCATTTTCTTCAGTTCGTGGTCAGCTTTCAAGAGTGCAGATGTGTTCCTGGTCCACCGAAGATCATCGCACTGGGCTTCAGAGGTAAGTGTGGGGTGAGGGGGGTGCAGGGAGGCAGGGTGCACAGAGGGTGGGTTGTGGGTTGGGGGATGGGGCCACTGGACTTAACAAGGGACCGCTTTCTGATTTACAGGTTAAAAAAAAAAAACCATTGTGGGACAGTTTTCTTTTTTAACAGGGACATTTGGCATGCTGGGGTGGGTTCCCAGTGTGCCAACCAAGTGTTTTTTTTTTGAGGGGCTGCTGTAGCCGATGGGGGATTGGGCACCCCCACCGGCACATATGGGGGGGCACAAGAGCCGAGGGGGATTGGGCATCCTCTCAACACAAACCTATTTTTTGGGGGGGAACATTATGCCGATGGGGAGTGGGCTCCCCTTTCTGCACCTTTAACTGGGACAGGGTCTGAAGCTGATGGGGATTGGGGCCCCCATCAGCAAACAAAGACTGTTGTGGGGGGCACGTGCTGCCAAGGGGGATTGGGCACCCTCTCTGCAGTGGGGGCTGATTATTATTGTTTGTGAACACGGCAGCAAGCTGCCGCTGTGTTCTCAAACTATATTACAGTAGGCAACATTCTGCCCAGCAATAACGGGTCACTCCCTCATTGCAGCAGAATGGCTGATCCTGCAATGATGAGGCAGCCCCTGACTGCTGCGGCAAAAATGTTACAAGTTGGTGGCACTTTTGGAAGACAGTGTCATCAGCACACTGTGCCTCAATTGGTGCACTAAGCCAAGCCCCCAAATGCAATGCCTCTGTTGGCTGCCACACTGGTGCTCCTCCTCAACCCGCTTCTCTCCTAAGCTGCCACATAATGTTTTTTGTGCATGCGCACAAGCAAACATAAAAAGGAGAAAAATCAGATCCACATAATTGCAGACCTATTTGCCTATTGGATACTTCATTAAAAAGGTTTACAAAGATTATACATACTAGAATAATGTCTTGGATTGAAGAAAAAAATATACTGAATGAGGCTCAAGAAGTATTCCTACCAGAACATTCCATACTTGATCAATGTTTTGTGCTTTTGCATCTTGTTTAAAGTATATATATATATATATATATATATATATATATATATTAAAAAACAGAAACGATACTGTGTTTTCAAAGATCTTAAAGCTGCATTTGATAGAATTGATTGGGAGGAATTGTGGGATGTCCTGGCAGGATATGAAACTGATGAAGCAATGCTCCCAATTTTAAAAACATTATATGAAAATAACTATACCTCTGTGCGATGTAACAGGGAGGGTGATTGTACATAAAAATTTTTAACAAATATTGAATTAAGACAAGGTTGTGTGCTCTCCCCAGTTCTATTTAATATATTTCTGAATAATGTGTTGGAAGTAATGGATGACTCAGAGCTGCACATGCCAAGATTGAGCTCTGGGCAGTGTCCCTACCTGGCCTATACTGATTATTTGGTGTTCATTTCGACAAGCTATATGGGTATTAATAGGAGTATGAAAAAAAATTATGGAGAATGTGCAAGGGCAGAATTGCTGATAAATTTAGACAAAACTAAGTATATGATTTTTAGTCAACAGTATGTGAACAAAGGAAAGATAACATCTTTAAAATGTGATACACATGAAACAGAGTATGTGAAGAGCTTCTCATATGTGGGGATTACATTTAATTACACTCTAAAATGGCAGGTGCATATTCAAACAATGGCTACTAAAATTAGTAAATTCTTTCCAGTTATAGAGAAGTTTTCCTATAAATATGGTAGTCAATCAGTAAGAGGAACACTGCAAGTTTTAAATGTGAAAATTAAAAGCTGTATATTATACGGAGCAGTAATATGGGGACAAGATAAATTAGATCCTTTGGAAAAAGTAATGAGTAAAATATATAAGAGATTATTGGGTCTACCTATGAGTACAGCGTCGTGCCTTATTAGGCTTGAATTAGGACAGACCACTATACAATGCAATGTTGACTCAAATTAGCAGTTTATTGGATCAAAACATACAACAGACCTGAAAAAAGATTACCTAGAATATGTTTAGATGAAACAATTGAATATAGCGGAGCTGTGCTGACATTTCCAAGTTTTAATATACTAGAAAAAATCCTTAAACCAAATGGACTACTGGAATGTATAATGGAAACTTATACTGTTCATCCAGCAGAGCTACAATACAAAATTAAAAGTAAAATCAAGGATGTATCCATACAAAAAGAAATTAGTAGGATAAGAAGTTACAAGCTTAGTAGGTGGCTTGTAGCAAATTCAAAAAGATACTTTGGTTTGGAGAAATATCTAGACAAACTTAAGAACCCTATACATCAGAAAGCTTTTACAGAATTTAGGTTTGGATCATAGATAACAAATATTTGAGATTCCAATTTGGTGTCTCTAAAATAAGCCAGTGTAAGTGTGACTTGGATGACAACCTGACTCACCTAATAATGTTCTGCCCATTATATGAGTTTGAGAGAAGATTGTTTCCAGCAGATATTCTGATAACCCTAGATAAGGAACCCTGTTATCAAAGTACTTATTTGTTAAAAACCTCAGATTTATTATACTTAAATACTATTGCACGATTCTGTCAATGTATACTCAGGAAAAAAAAAAACATACATTCCCAAAGATAGAGGATACTAAACGCTGAATATGATATGAGATATATCTTAAAGGTATGGGGATAAATAGTGATTTGCTTTATAAATCTGTTATAGAAGGGGGATATTTATTGAATATGTAATGGTTGCTATATGTATAGCTTTTTAATGTTTGTATTTGATGACGGATATTTGTAAATTATTTATTCTGAAGTCGAACAATAAAACCAATCCATCAATCAGTTTCATGCCTGGCAACTGTCACTGCTCACTGTGTTTCTTTTTCTCTCTTATGTCTGTAGCCTACAGTAATGTATTTGATGTAAATTATTTAATAGTGTATGTGTTGTACTGCAGCCACAGCAATTAACTCTTTCTCCACACCCCATGTTATAATAGTGAGTGAGACAGTGAGACTGTTATGGTGCTTGTTCACAGATCTCTCTCATGCCTTAATTGTTTGTCATGCTGTAAGGACTGCAGAAGTAGATTGAGATCCCTCCCAGCCATCGTGACACTGAACAGCAGCCATTGTGTAGTCATAGGTCCCAGTTGAGTTTTCTGCACCTCATTCCCCTTGGGCCACTGAGGATGTACCAAGCCATTATAGGAGAGGAAGAGAGACAGACAGCAATGGAGAGCAGATCCACCCCATTATGTGCGGCCTCCACCACCCCATACAACACCTAGACTACTGAGCAGATGCACTGAGTGAGACAGAGATAGTGAGTGACCAGGAAAGTTGATACATTATCCTCTGTCTGTGTCTCATGATTGTGTTCCCTCTCTCTGGTTCAGTTTGGGACACAAGAGACCACAGGTGGGGGAATGGATGACTGAGTTCTAGCCACTACACTATCAGGAAGAGAGAGAGCACATTTAATGTGATGAAGCATTTTTGCTGGCACTCTCTCTCATACTTCTGCCTTGTTTAGTTCACAGAGCAGTGAATGCACCACAGGGACACAGAGAGAGAGAGAGAGAGAGGGAGAGAGAGGAAACAAGCTACAGGCAAACTTGTGACAGTCAGGTTAGCAGGCATCATGACCTTGAGTCCCGATCTCCATTACACTGCATGTGCTGCTCTCTCTTTCTGTCTGTCTACTCCCCATTTACCTGCTGGCACCCTTCCTTTGGTGACTCACTGTGGGGTTGTGTGTGCACTAACCCACTGCAACTCATGGTGTTTCTGTGTGGGGTATGGTTTGGGGTTGTGAGAACAGGTTACCCACTCTGCATTGTTACACTGTACCACACTGTATGCTTGTTTCTGTAAGACATACACAGAGGAAATGGTACAGCAGTTTGCACCACATTGTGAGTGACTGACAGAAAACTAAGTCAGACAGCACAGAATTAATGCACACCCGAATGCTGTGAGGACACTCGGCCTGTGGTGTTGTGCCTGACAATGAACTCAGATGTACATTAATCCCCAGTAACAGCACAACCTATCATGGATTGTTGCTTACTTAACAGTGCTTCTGGTGAGTGGCTCATGAACTCAACACACTAAAAATCCATTATTCATTGTGCACCCCACCCCCGACACTGCTTCAACTGTCCTGTATGTGATTTTTGCTTCATTTTTACTTTTTCTTGTCATAGTTAAATGGGGCTGGGGGTTTAAAATGGATTTCAATAATAGTATATAATAATTACTGGCTCACCACAATATCAACCCAATTTCAGTCAAATCACATTACACACCACATGTTACACCTAAACAGGTGTAACCTAATAAGTATGTGCCTTGCAGCCCCAGCCAACCCCTCACTGGAAAATAAAATGCGAAGAGCAGCTGCTGCAAGTAGAAAACATTGGTTAACCTTGTACACTCAGTATCAATTGAACTGCTAGATCACTGTTAGTCTGGTGAGATCCCTCCATTTATAACTGGCAATTCATGTTCTTGACTAATGATCATTTGGAAGTCAGTATTTGGAAAAAATATTAGAAAATTAGATAAAATATCAAAACACCTGCTGAATAGCACAGTGGTTGTAACTTGTCATAGTGATGGTACCGATTCATGCTCTAAGCCTGGGCCACCACTATAGGATGGGAGAAGGCTGGTAATATGTCCACTCCAATTCCCTCAGGCATGGGGTGGGGGAGGGGGGGTGACAGAGAGAGAGAGAGAGATGTATTCCTTAACCTACCACTGCCCTGGTGTTTCCTGGTTTAAAGTGTGGGCAGAGCTTACCAAGCCTGAAGCTGAGGCATCATCCCGACACTGGCACGACTCAGCCTATGTACACTTACTGTAGGTGCCATGGCTGAGAGTGTTCCACAAGGCAGGGGAGAAAATTCAGGTGGAAAATGATAAATGACAGGATAACGGTGCTGCCATACTAGGAACCTGCAACAGCTGCCAAGCCCACCTCTAGATGCTTACTATTTACACAGAAACAGAAAGTGACAGCAGCAAAAGGCTGAGGTAAGGCAAGGCCAGATTATCTTTCAGTCACCTTTTCCCAGGGGCTCAGAGTACCCCCCATAAATAAATACAAGTCAGAGAATCAATATCAGAAACAAATAATTAGCTTCAGGAAGCAAACATTCCCTCTAGCTCAGCTCAATAAATTAGATAAAACTAATGAAATGTGATCAGCTCAGGCAGTAAGTAAACTTAAATAAGTGAAACATCAAGCCCTTTTAAAGGCCTCCACTGTGCAGACAGTAGGGTTGTATATGGGCCGAACAGTATTTTCCAAATACCTCGAATAGTAGGCTTCCTGAATATTCGGATACATTTCCCAGATAGGTTACTATTCGGCTACTATTCAGGAATGACTGTTCGGTGAGGTTTCCAAGTCTCGCAGAGCTTTGTTCACCAATCGAAAGCCGTTTCTGTAACTCATAGGCCAGCACACCATGTGATTTCCTTACTCTGATTTGATAGAGAATAGGAGAAGGTGGTTGCTGAGAGCTAGCTCTGCAGTACTTCAGAGAACATAAATTTGCAAAAAAAGAAATAGATTTTTGCTCCACAGGCTTTTTTGAATCAGTATAGTTTGCTTGATCAGTATCAGAAAAGCTAGGTTTAGCTTTCTGACAGGTATTTTTGTCTTTATTGCTGTACTCAGTTACAGGGACCAGGAAGGCTGTCTGCTAACATTCATTCTCTGCTGCTCTCTGACACAGCTCGAGCGAGAAACATTTTATTTTTGTGTTTTTTTTTGGTTTTTTTTATGCTATCATCTGGTTCCATGCTTAGTTCCCTGCACGAGTCATGACTGAAAAAGGTGTTTGCTAACTCCATCTCCTGTAGGTCACTGCACATGATTTGCTTATATTTGCATAATATTTGATTTTGTGAGGCTTTGCTCTGCAAGAGCATGCTTAATATATTTTTCCATGAGGCTGGGCTTCTCATGCGCATAAGTGTGTGACCACAGTTTTTAAATAAACTTCTGCTGTTCTAAGCCAAACAGGCTTCACTCACTGAATTATTATTGTTAGTCGTCTGGTTCCAGGCTTGCACCCCTGAATGACTGAGCAGTATGTTAGTTGACTGTCCTCCTTCCACAGCTCACCATGCACTATAAACCTGTGCATGTAAACTTGCACTTAGTGGGGTTTGCTTGACTCACTGTGTTGAGCGTGTGTCCTCCATCAGTTCCTTGCTCAGTTCCATGTTGAGGTTGCCCTCTTCTACCCCTTTCTTAATAGCAGTGTTTTTTTTTTAGTTTGCTGCTGCTTTTTTTGTGGTACAGTATAACTTGTAGGGTTGGTATGAGTATTACTGTAGTTTCACAAGCATTAAGTAAAACATCACACACACACACACACACACACACACACACACACACACACACACAGGCACTACCTAGTAATAGTTTGTGTTTTAAACAGTAATCACTAGTGACCTGATCCATCATGCCTTAGCAACCTTGCAAACACGCTTGGTGCAGCCCCAGCAAAGCATCTGCACCGCTGGCCCCAATTGGTGAGGGACAGAATGATAGACACACAATTGTATAGCACATCCTGAAGATTAAAAAATACAGCTAAGAGCAGTGGTGCGTAAAATTGCCAATACATTTATTTTTGCTGAGGCTGGAAGATGCCAATAAAGCCCCGGTGCTTTGACCAGAACCTGGTCAGGAGGCATGTCAGCAATATATAAACACACTAAGAATATACAACCCTTAAAGAAACACACACCATAAATAAGTGAAGTTATAATAAATGAGACTGAGATGTCCTCGTTACAAAACAATTAAAAAGTAGCATGCCCAAGGATGAAACACTGTATTAATACTACAAAACATCACAAGATTAATGTGTAAAGCAGTGCCAGGCAGTATGCAGCACAGTATCTTGCAAAATTACTACAGTACGTTGCAAGGAGCAGTGTAATTCAATGGCAATTAAGTTCTCTTGCCATCCAATACTTTGTGACAAATCATTTACTGTGAAGTATTGAACTGCATCCTGCATTGCTCCATTGTATGTTATTGATATTTAATACAATTCCAGAGAAGGAGGTGTGATAGACTACATAGACAATTACAGACTGGTGTCTCTGTGTATTCAGTGGGCTCAAATATGTTTCTCCCAAAGCAAGCCTTTTAGTTCTGGTAGTACTGGGAATAGTAGTACTACTACTAATACCACCAGTAGTACAACTACTACTCGCATCACCACCTGTTCCATTTGTATGTTCACTGTCACATCCTTCTATAACATAGTAGGACTGCATTAGAGCTTATATGCTCTGTGCAGAAAGCAGCAGGCACCACCACCAGTGTTTTCACTACTACCATTATGGCTGCTGCATCTGCAGCCAATGTGCTTCCCACCACCACTGGTACCATTCTTGCAGCAGCCACCCTTTTAGCTGTCACCACTACTGCAGCCAAGGTTACCTCTATTCCTATGTCCATGGTCAAAGCACCTTCTACCCTGTGACTGTGATCATGAACACCCTACAACATTGACCCAATGTAGTGCTAGAAATCATTTTCACAGTGCTTTGTGTGTGGTGTGATGGATCCAGTGTTCCACATGTAGCTTGTGTTGCATTAGTGAGAGCTCTATGTGTATATGGTACATCAGGCTTGAAGGGGGATTAATGGTGTAGTTGTAGTGCTTCTTAAGCTATCCTTAAAAAAACACCTTACCTGACTGAATACTAAATACTTAATACCTGGGACCCGAATACTGAATATGCTGCCAAATATTCGGGAAAATGTATTTGCACAGCCCTAGCTGGCAGTACTGATGTAAAAAGGAAAGGGTCCCACAGCATGACTGTGGCCACCATTTACACTTGATTCCCAGGACAACTTCAGCCTTGATCAGGGCAGAGAAAACTGGCCAGCACTGGAGGATCAGAAAGGATGAACAGAGGTTGTGAAGTCAAAAGAACTTTCAGGCAACCAGATCCCATATCACTGTAGGACCTTGTATATGAACAATTATAAATCTAATTAATTATTCATGAGCCTAGTGAGGCTCCAGATTGGCTAATGGATCGGTCATTAATGTCCTGGAAATGACTGATCAAGTTGCAGACTGATGCTGTGTGGAAAGTACTGCTAGTGCCAGACAACTAAAACCAAAAACAAAATCAGCAAAAATGAAAGTTGATATTGCATTTATGCTTATCACAATAACAACCTCTAAAGTGACAATTTCCTTGGATTAACAACTGGCTGGAGGGAGGTTGCCCTCAGCTTTGCCTCAGGCCACCTATCCCCCCAAATCGGTTTTTAATCCCTCATAAGTGACTGGTTTCTCATGTGTTACTGCCTAAGTTTATCTTGAAGTTAAGGTATGACCAAGCTATAAACAATAGGGAGAGGAGAGGAGAGGGGAGGTGAATGGAAGAGAGGAGAAGAGAAGAGAAGAGAAGAGAAGAGAAGAGAAGAGAAGAGAAGAGAAGAGAAGAGAAGAGAAGAGAAGAGAAGAGAAGAGAAGAGAAGAGAAGAGAACTGTGGAAAATAGCTGTCTCTAAGTAGTACAGGTTTTTCTTCCAACCAAGCTTTTTATCTCCTTGCACCAGCTTTGCCCTTGTCAGATGGATACCAACCCAATCACCCACCTGCCTCAGGACTTAACCCAAAGCTTTTTATTCTCTGATATTACTCCTCATGACAGAGTGTCTGGGGTGGGCCATTACCTAAAGCAACAGAATCAAGTAGCTCAGGTTCCAGGTTAGTGGTATCAAACTTGCCAGGGGTTGGCATCATCCAGCTTAGGTGTAGGCCTTTTTTCATCCTCTAAATTCTCCCCAAATGAGGTGACATGCAATGATTCATGGGCACTTGCATGCACAAAGCATGACTGCATGCATTAGGAGCTCCCCCTGTGTCAAATCTCTGAAATGTGTGTAGACACTCAGCCTTTGCTGGTTGTTAGTCAAGCAACAGAGATGAACTCCCAACCCCCTCCACTCATGAAGGGAGAGCTGTCTGAGGATGCTCGCTCCTCTCTCGTCTACCCCCAACAGGTGAGGTCTGTTACTGAATTTTTTTTTTAATTCAATATACTTTATTCAGTTTTCTTCATAATACAAAGGAGGATACGTGAAGCAGTCTTAGTTACAGAATCAGAAGACAGCCTAGATATATGAGACTGCATTCCTGAGACATATTATACAACTAATAAAAATGAATCAAAACCTTACCTCGTTCCCCCCCCCCATTGGTACCAAGTGTGGAAATCCATATTTTAAAAATAAAAGACTTAGAAATCAAAATGAATTATATGAAGTTCTAAGGTTTCCATGCTACTAGTAAAGCATCAAGGGTACTCCACTTGCCAAGGTACATCTGCAGTCTATTATTCATCATAGGTATATGTTTTTCTAACTGAGGAGCCAACAGTATTTCTCTGTGCCATTCTAACACGGAAGACAAGGAATCAGTCTTCCAATGTCTCATGATTATTAACTTAGCCACCACAGATATTAGAGCTATGTAAGCTTTCCTCATCTTTATTGTCCCTGGAGGGAAACAATTAAGCAAGCAAATTTCAGGAAGAAAAAAATAGATCCAGTCCCAATAGAGGATCTAATGTTTTTTTAATGGCACACCAAAATATTTGGACTTTTGGACAAGTCCATAACATGTGGTACAGGTCCCCATCTGTGCCAAGACACCAGTGACACTGTGAGGAGGGAAGCTTACCAATATTATATAACCTTACAGTGGTAAAATAAAGGTTGTGCATAATATATTGTACTAGACAAAGTTGTTCCTGTTTAACAAATCTGTATAGGTTAGTCCACATTTGCTGCCAAATGTCAGGTTCCTCCTCAAGATGTAGTTTTTGAACCCAATAATAACAAGTACCTTTGGACAATTGGGGATATAGGGATTGCAACTCCTTTTATGCCCTAGACACCGAATGGGGTTGGTCAGCTATTTGTAGGGGGGAGGATAATTCCACCTTAGGAAGGTCTGTTCCAGATATGCTTTTAAGGAAGGAGACCACTGCATGCCTGACATGCCAATATTTAAAAGGGCTTCCCATTGAACAGTGAGTACCTTGTTAGAGTTGCAAATAGGAAAGTACTTTACCATTAGGAGCAATATCTTCAAGCCTAAGTCCCTCCAGGTGGGTCAAGTATGTAAAAGAAATAGGCAGCTTCTGAATTTGGAAGTGGGGATTACCAAGCAATGGCTGTTCCAGGGATTTATGCCAGTCAAGATTCAGGTGTTGTTGCACCTGATGCAGAGCCCTTAGGGACCACCCTGTTGGATTTGTCCATAATTTTCTGGGGATGGACTTTGGGGAAGAATAAATTAAGGCTGGAAGGGTACAGGAAGTTTTAAGAGCCAGTATCTTCTCAATATCCAGCCGAAGAGGGAGATAAGACTCTATGCCTCCCGAGCCTGGTGTACGAACCAAATGTACTAATTTGCTGATGTGGATTGCCCCATAATATGAAAAGAAGGACAGGAGGGAGAGACCACCATGTAATTTTGGTGCCGTGAGTTTAGAAAAGACTCTTCTAACTCCTTTCCCCTTCCAGATATAATAATTTAACAACTTTTGAAGGTTAGTAAACCAGGCTTTAGTGAAGAATAAACCTAGCATATTCAAGGGATAAAAGATCAGGGTAACACATTCATTTTAACAGTGCTAATCCTCCCCCATAAGGAGATAGGTAGTGCTCCCCATCTTTCAAGATCTGTTTTTAATATGTTTAGTAAATCGGAAAAGTTTTCTTTAACTATTATAGAAATCTCCCTAGAAACCTTAATACCCAGATAAGTCAAGGACTTCGATTCCCATGTTAAACCATAATTCTTTATGTCTGTTGGCAACAATTTACCATTCATGGGGAATATACTAGTTTTTGAAAGACTGAGTTTATAATAGGAGACCTTTAAGAAGGAGTCAATCTCTTGTTACAAGATTGGTATATTGGCCACTGGGTCTTCCATATGTAGCAACAAATCATCAGCATAAACTAGCAGAAGGTGTTGCTGTGTCCCTACCGTAATTCTGCAAAGGTTCTGGGAGGTGATTAGTCTCCAGATAAGGGGTCCCAGGTAGAGGTTAAAAAGTAGAGCGGAAAGAGGACAGCCTTGTCTTGTGCCACAGTACTGTGGAAATGAGTTGGAGAGGACACCATTGAACCAGACCCAGGCTATTGTGGAGACATATAATAACTTAACCCATCTAACAAATTCTTGTGGAAAGCCAAAGTGGGATAGGGCATAAAAGAGAAAGTCCCAAGAAACTCGGTCAAAAGCTTTCTCTGCATCTATTGCAAGAATGGCAGCTGGGGTATCTGAGTTCTTAGTTAGAGAGAGAAGATGTAGAGGTCAACGCATATGGTCACTGGAGGATCTACATGAAACAAACCTGTTCACCGCCAATGAGTTTACCAATCAGAGGTCACAGCTGATTGGATAATACCTTAGCTAGTATTTTTATGTTCGCACTGAGTAATGAGATGGGATGGTAATTTTCTGGATAAGGGGAATCTCGACCTGGTTTGGAGATGAGAACAATGAGAGCTTCTAGGAAACTGTGGTCAGAGAGTCCATTCTCATACCATGAGTTAAAGACAGCTGCCAGGAATGGGAACAGTTCTGGGGCATATGACTTATACAGATTGGTCGAAAGGCCATCTGGACCAGGAGACTTACCTGAAGGGAGTTGTTTGATTGCCTGTATAACTTCCCATTCCTCAATGTGAGGTCTCAATAAAGAGGTTTCATCTGGGGATAAACCAGGAAGTTCCAACGGTTCAAAATATTTCTCAATATCCTCCACCGCTGGGATTTCCTCTTCAGGGATGGCAAAAAGGGCCTGAAAATATAGTCCAAATCCAGAAGCTATTTCCTTTGGTTCTGTGGTTAAAGGGCCATTTCTTGTTAGGCTCAAGCCGGGTATTAAGCGTGTAGCTTCTGTCTGTTTAATCCTGATGGCAAGCAGTTTGTCCGCAGTTTCACCTGATTCCAAGTATTTGAGCTTGGTTATCTTAAGTGAGAGTTCAGCTTTTTGAGACATCAGGTCAGAGAACTGAGCATGTAAAATGTGTAATTTAGTCCAATCACTGTCTAATGAGTGACGACTGATGTCTCGTTTAAAGGATTTGATAGAATCAAGCAAGTCTTTAACCTGGGACTTATATTGTTTGATTCTGGTGGACGCAAGGTGGATACATTCCCCCCCTAAAGCACATTTCAAAGTTGCCCAGAGTATATCAGTTCTAGAAACTGACCCCAGGTTAGTCTCCAGAAAATGAATAATGAAGTCCTTGAGGTGGGCTTGAGTACTAGGGATTTGCAGTAGTTGGTTATTTAAACATCAAAGGGAATCTCTCCTGATTCCTTTGCCCAAAAGATAAGTAAGGGAAACAGAGGAGTGATCCGATATGACTTGTGCATGCATACATGCATCTAGAATTCCTGGCAAAATATGGAAGCTGACCAATAGGTAATCTATTCTTGAGCAAGTAAAATGAGGAGAAGAGAAAAAGGTATATTGCCATTCTGTGGGATTCAAAATTCTCCATGTGTCTATTAATCCCGCCCCATTCATAAAATCTTTTAAGGCTTTCTGTGCTGGTGAAAGACCAAGCCTCTTGGAATCTGACCTATCCATCTGTAATTAAGGAGTGATATTCCAGTCTCCACCTAGAAATAGTGTTCTGGATGGGTTGGAGGTCACTAAGTCTAGAAGGCATGTAAAGAACTGCGGGGAATCTACATTTGGACCATAGAAAGAGCCAATCAAAATCTGTTGGGAGTCTAGGGATCCACTAAGTAGTAAAGAATGCACATTGTTATCCCAGACCTCATGTTCTAATCTAAAGGGGATCATTTTGTTAATTAATATTGCAACTCCCCCCCGATTAGTGGAGACACCCGCTCCGAAGGCCTGCCCAATCCAACCTTTACACAGCAAGGAGGTGTCCTCTAGTCTGAGGTGGGTTTCCTGCAGACATGCGATACCCACTTTAAGATGCAGTAAATGTTTTAGATTAACTTGCCTTTTACATCCATCTCGAGCACCCTCAATGTTCCAGCTCACAATGGTGTACAGGCCACATATTAATCAAGAATAAGGTGGTATCTTAATAACAAAAGGAACACAAAGTTCAGGAAGACTAGACACTTGGTATTCTCCCAAACTCAAATAAAGCAAGCATCCCCTCCCTCCCGAGTCCCCCCCCAAAACCCTATCATTATCTTAATGACTACCCCAGTTCTTCTAACTGCACTGGCATACTTATCCTGCCAAGTGATGTTGCAGTGCAAACCTACGAAACAGTCACCCCCCTCTCTCCTCCCCTCCCACTGCCTGTTACACAACAAACATATAAGATGACATATATATACAGTGTATTTTGGCAGTCTATCGAACTTGTGTCTAAAACCAAAGTATAAGGCAGATCAAGAAAAGAACAATGAAAACATTAAGCCACTGACTATACAAACAAAGTTTCCTGTTTAACTCACAGACAGTATAGCAGTAGTATGTCCGAAGATAGCGAGCAAACTTCACCAAAGTTCACAAAAATAAACGGAGGATCACTTCTCTTATGTAAGGTGAGGCTTCTCCCAATGAGAAGCAAAATCAGCAATGGATCCCCATTTGAAGACATATGCTTCCCGAATAGGCCATAAAAGCAAGCCTTGGTGAACCAAACCCCAGAGGACTAATTTGTTCCCTACACCAGCCTAGTCCCAATCCTGGAGATCTCAGACTTATTTATTAATAAAGTCTCCATGAGACATTTAGGCTTGAACACTTTCAATTACTATCTGCTGCAAGTTGTACTCACAAGTCGATCAGGTGAAGTCGCTTGAATAAATCTGGTAGCACTTTCTTTAGCTCATTCAGAGCTTGCTCCTGTGTTTCATAACTTAGCCATTGCCTCTCCAATCTTCACTTGCAGTATCGCCAGGTATTTCACTCTAAATGGCTTTCCAGCAGCGATCAATTTCGAGACGAGGAAATAATTCCTCTTGCTTTATTCACACAGACTGCGGTAAGTCCTGAGTGATTCTAACTCTTTTGCCTTCCCACTGTACCTCCTGTAGGATTTTCACTTGGGCCAAGATGTGTTACTTATCCAAGAAATTCAGCGGCTTAAAAATGAGAGGCCTGGGCGGCGAGCCGGGTGGTGGTGGTGGACCTCGGCAAAGCACCCGATGGGCAGTCTCTTTTATGTAGATGGTTCCATTCGGAGAGGGGCCTGCTATTTTTTCACAGAATTTTTGAAGAAAGAGTATTGGTGAGCCGCCTTCTTCTTGTTCCGGTATCCCAATAACCAGAAGGTTGTTTCATCGACATCTCCCCTCTAGATCCTCTCATTTCTCCTCTAATTTTTTGATTCTCTGAGTGGCAGTGATATGGTCGAGTTCTATTTTATCATGCTTCTTCTCTAAAGATATGAGTCTGACTTCAGAATCCCCGACTCTCACTGTTAGGGAATCAAGTCAGTTTTTTGATGTGGTGTATTTTGTCTGTAATGTCAGCAATAGAATCTTGCATTGGCCACATTATTTCAATGAAGTGTTCCTCTGTTAGTGGGTAGGCCCCATGGTAGATTTGGTAGCCTGTTGTTTAGGCCGCTTAGAGGCCTGGTCCTTTTCTGGAGATGGTGGTGAAGGGTGCCGCGGTGGCGCTTTGCACATATAAACTTCTATTATTTTCAGAGTCTGCAGGTGCCAGGAGCTCATCAGGCACAGGTTTGGCAGGTTAGATGATGAATTCTCCTACAATTAGATAGTTTTGCAGTGAGAATCAGTGGGAGAGGAACGGAGCAATGGGAGCTTGCTGCTTATCGCTAGGCTGCCATCACGTGACCTGTTACTGAATTCTAATGCTGTGCAGAATGTGGAATTCTACCAGCAGAATTAGGGTGGAATGACTATTCCACTGGCAGAATTTTTACTGGAATTTCACTGGTTCTTCTGTGGAATTATAACTACCATGATCCGTGGAATAATATTGTGCAGAACAGCATTTTTCCATGGAAAATTATTCAAATTCTGCACAGCACTACTGAATTCTAGCCATGGGCATAGAAGTGGTAGTGCCATTGCTGTGTGACCTGACCAGCTCAAGTACTATGTTTCACAGATTGTTCCTAAAGATCAATTGCAGTGTTTTTAAAATGCTTTGTACCGTATTTTATTTTCTCCCCATGAGAACAGCCACTCCGTATGTATCGCAAATCATGTGCAGGAACAGTTATTTCTTATGTTTAGATGCTAGCCTGTCTTTTTTATAGGTTTCACAGAAAATTTCTCAGACATTTTCAGACAAGACAGCAGAATCTTGCATGAGTGCACATTCCATTCAAGCAACAATGACATGATTTTCCTCACTGTCTTTTCAGCTCAATACATTTGGAAGGCTATAGCCTGCAGTTCAAGGGGGTGGTGCAACTGGCCACACCCCTCCTTTGGCTTATTTAAGTGCTGCTTTCCACACTCCACACACAAGTACTTTTCCTTGCTGGCCAAAGGCTCTGTTCATTGGTCTTCTCACTTTAGGTTCGCTGTGGCCTTGCCCTCCCCCCCCCAAATCTGGTTTGTTTGTGCTCTGGACTCAGCTAGGTTTCCGCTTAATGTGTTCCTGTGTTTCTCCTACTTTGTTTAATATTTGTTTAGCTTCCAGCTGCTGTGTGCTGTTTTTCTGTTCTATGGCGTTTATGCTTTGATTTTGCATATTCTTTTTTTTTTCTTTTGAGGCTTTCTAGTTGTCCTTTATTTGTGCTGTGTTGTTCTTTTGCTGTGCTCTGGTTCCCTGTCCTCCTCAGATATCTGGCATCCTCAGATCCCTGAATTGCTACCCAGCATTCTCAGTTTCCTGCATTTGTTGTATGTTTCAGCTCCCATTCAAACACTCCGCTGCTGTTTCCACTTATTTGCCTCCACCTGATCTAAGCTCTTGCTCTTAGCTAGCTGCAGGGTGTGGCAGCAGGTACTACTGCATTTCAGTTGCAACTTCAGGTAATGTTATGTTGTTTTTGCTCCTTCCTTCTTTTCCTTGGGGATTTCTCGCTACAGTTTTCATTATGTTTAAAAATTATTCTACTGGTCCACTGCATTAACTCAGCCTGCAATTGCACTTTCTTATTATTTGTGCAAACAAACCTTATTTCACTTTGTTTGGCTATCCAGTTCTACTAGCAATGCAACAGAATCTCATCTGATTCTTCCGCCCTTCCATGTTGCTCTTCCCTTGTGTATAGCCCTTTTGGGGTTCTTAATATGGTCAAACACATGCTAGCCAAGCTACAGCTACAGATATTCATCAGTTTAATTTCATCTATTAGTTTAATTCAACTGCTGGTACTTAAATTATTTTATCCTACTGGTTTGCTAGCTGTTTGGCATCATGGTGCCTCTCTGTGGCTTCTCCGTTTTGCCCACGGCAGGGGAATGTGAGGTTGCAGTGGGCATAGTGGCTCCAGGCTGCAAGGGCAGCTTTCAACTTCTCATATGTTTTATTGGTCACTGGCTTGCCCTGGCCTTCTATTGCTGCTCCAGACAGCCTTTATGGCATTCCTCAACCAACTATTCCAGGCAACTCTCTACCTTAGGGCAGATAGCTCCATCCAGCCTTCTACCATCCTTTCCCTGCTGTTTTGCACTGGATTTACACAGTCATTCTAGCCTTCCTGTCCCTTGTAATACACCTAGCCTTCCTGTCCCTTGTACTGCCAGTATTGCTCATATACCAGCCATCATGGCATTGCTGCAATCAGCTTGCAAGTCCTTTTATTGCAGGACCTCTCCCCTTTCAATACTGGAATCCTCTTCCAACTCTGAGAGCATACCATGTTTATTTGCTTCAAACCGCACCTCCTACCATACTGGCATTGCAGCCTCCTCCTACCTAACCAGCTTCACAGCCTCCTCCTCTCCAACTGTTGGCCCTTAGTTTTGCCCAGCCTTGCCATTCTCTTAATCATAATATACTATCCAATTCACTCCCAAAGTGGCTTTCTAATGGACTTGGTCGGCATGCATTCCTATGGGTGACAACTGCTAGTTGCCTTACCTAGACCCATGAGATGGTCTATATTGCTCAGCCTGTCCTATGTGCAGGTCTCATCCAGTCAAGACCCATGAGAGGGAGCACAGTGCTCAGTATGACCTATGTACAGGGCTCCCCATGTCTGCTATTATCCATTACGACCCATGTATGGGTCCCATGCTCTTTACCATGTGCAGGTCTCATGCTCATTAGTACTCACTTTTCCACATTTTGGAGACATGCCACCATATCCATTACTCCAGAACTCAGGGCTAGCCCTGTGGCTGACAGTCTCTCTCTACACCCTGAAGTCCACATTTTAAGCATGCAAAACTTGGGGTGGGGTCCTTCTACCCTTGTCCATTGTTTGGTAGGTCCTCGCTCCTGGTAGACCATCAGTCCTCAACCATACCAATGGCACCTCTCAATGTAGCATTTAAGACTTCAGTGGTGAAGGGGTGGGGCTCTCATGGGGAGGGCCCTTTTAGCTGCCTGAGCAGATTCAGAGGCACCCTTTCATGCTATTCTCCCTAAAGCTGCCTCTGGTTCACCTGATTTTTCATAAATCAGTAGGCTGGCTGAACACCTTGGCAGTCATTACTCTCCTCCTCCTCCTCCTGCCTTGGTTGACTTTTGTTGCAGAGTGTGCTCGCAACCCTTCACGGAGTTCACATTGGATGGATAGAGTGAGAGCATTCCCCAAAATTGCAATTCCCTTGGATTGGTCTACTAAATTGCAGTAGCAGAGCTGTCACTAACCAAAGCTGTCCCAAAGCCTGGAGGGAAGGCGACCTAGGCCTTGGATCCCCAGAAGATTCATCCTCATAGGGGTTTTTCCTTTCCTCCATACCAATGGTCATAATACTATATAGGGATCCTTGTAGTCCCTAGGTCACTTACGTAGGTTTCCCAATGAGGTAGGTTTCTGCAGTTGGATGGAGTTGAGTGGATGTCCCATAGTCATCTCGTCTCTCCCTTTGGCTCTTGTCTCTCTCTTTAGGAAGTCAAGCCTCCATGTCTTCCAATCAGACCTCCAAGTGGTTCACTATTCACCTGTCATTTCCTCCCTACTTTACTCAAGCAGTATGACCAACTGACCTATGCAACCTGCTGAACCCCATTATCAACCAACTTAGGTACAGGTCTTCATTGAACCATGCTATTAACTGAACCCATACTACCAACCAACCTACATACAGGTCCTCGAGCCCGATACATGATCACTGCCTTGTATGCTTTACTTGACACTCTTTTTGGGCTTCTTCCTAAGGTACCTTGAGCCAAGAGAATCACTCCCACAGCACCTCAAGGGGTGGAACCCTCTCCTAGGGTTCCCTGCCTTTGTACCCCTAAAGAGTGGTATATCCCTTGGATAGAGAGATGAACAGCCAAAGTCTATCTTCATTACACAAGCCCAAAAGCAGCTGCACAGGTCTATTGTATTGGAAGGCTATAGCCTGCAGTTCAAGGGGGAGGTGCAACTGGCCATACCTCTCTTTTCACCTCTTTAAGGGCTGCTCTTCTTACTCCATACACAAGCATTTTTCATTGCCCCTCCATCCACTCCTCCTCCTCCAGCAGCACTCCTCTCTCCTGAACCTTCCCCTAGGGTTCCTTGCCTTCATACCCCTATAGGGTGGTTTACTCCACAGATAGAAAGGCGAACAGCCAAAGTTCATCTGCGTTACACAAACACAAAACCAACTGCACAGGCACATTGAACATATAATGACATTTAAATGTCAGCCTTTGCTTCCAGTTTTCTGGTGGTGGTTTTTATTAATCATATTATTCCAGTAAAACACCATGGCCCAGATATTCAAAAGGGTTGCATAAGGCGCAACAGTGTTGTGCCATGCACAACCCACTGATGTGCCCTGGCATGATATTCAAAAGGGAAAAGTGCGCCACACAAATCCTGATGCGCCAGAGCACATTAGTAATGTATGCAGGCACAGGTGGGGAGGGGGGGGGCGTGCCCATGCATAACCTGCACAGCCCGACATTCAGCCCGGGATGTGCAGAGTCAAGCATGCACAACCCCTACCTGCGCCTGCACAAAGTTAATCCAAAAAAAAAGGAACAAGTGATGGCAACCCACAGGTGAGCTGCCGCATTGCAGGGCGAAACACAGCAGCTGCTACCTGTGGGTGGCCACCCTAGTTCCTGCAGCACCTGGTGGCGCTCCCTCATGCCCCATTGTGGGCATCCGTGTAGCAAAATCCCCTCAGTCAAATATCCCTGGTGGTCCATTGGACCTCTATGTGCCCGATCGCAGGCATTTGTCCTGAAGAGTAAGTCCCCCGTCCTATATCTCTGATGGTCCAGTGGACCGCACTTCAGCCGATCGCGGCATCAGTAATAGAACTCCTCCAAGTTCACAGTTTCAGGTCTCCGCACTGATCAGCTGATCATGGCATTTGTAACTCATCAACACCACTACTTGAAAGAGCCAAGCCACCGAGCCTCACCAGCCCATTCCGCGTTGCGTGGCGGCAGCACCCCCACCTGCCCGTTAGCCTGCCGCCCGCCGACCGACAGCTCGAAGGTGCAGCCCATACATATTACTCAGTCCAGATATGTGAATGAATTCATTCAAATATCTGGACTGAGTAAATGAGTACTGCACGCCCATTGGCTCATGCTGTGAACCAATGGGCGTGCAGCCCTTCTGTGCTGTCAGTCGGCGGGCAGTGGGGTGGCAGGCGGGTGGGATGCTGCCGCCCACCGGCTGACGGGGGGGAGTGGGGTGGTGGGGCTCAGTGGGCGGCTGGGGTGGGGGGCACACTAGACCACCAGGGTAGTAGGGGTATTTGATGAGTTACAGATGCCCGCGATCGGGCAGCGATCAGGCCACTGGACCACCAGGGATATTGGACTTGAAGGGGGTTCTATTATTGATGCCCATGATCGGGCAGCGATCTGTCCACTGGACCACCAGGGATATTGGACTTGGGGGGCTTAAACTTCAGGACAAATGTCCACGATCAGGCACATAGAGGTCCACTGGACCACCAGGGATATAGGACGGGGTTGTTTTTTTTTTTACATGAATGCCCGCAATAGGGCTGCAGGGGGCGTCGGTCCCCGATGGCTGCTGCCTGGCAGGGCGCCAGGTGCAAGTCCTCGGGGATTGGCACACCTGCATGTTAATGGCATGCAAATGGGGCCATGATGAGATGCAAACAGCCCCCTGTGCGCCTTACATAAATTATGGCCCCATGTAAAATGCTGTATATTGTCACTCCACAGCTGCTATACAGTGTATGTCATTGGTCATAATGTGTAATCCCTGTACTGTTCTCTCAGCTACATTACCTTTATATAAAATAAAAAAGAACTATAATTTAAAAAAAAAAAATTATGGCAGGTGCTGTGCAAGGCGCAATGGCACTTGCGCTAGTGCACCTCCATGCTCCACTCTGGCCACTTGAGCTGATGCAGTACCACTGCGCCATGCACAGTGGGGTGGCCAGGGTGCGATATTCAAAGCTGCTGCACCATAGTGCAGCTCCGTTGAATATCACCCAGGCCACACCCCGGCGCAACAAAGTTGAGCTGCGCCCAGGCTTGCGCCACAGCCTGACGCAGTTTGAATATCCGGGCCCATGAGTAAATATCTGTCATTTTCCTTAAGATGATCAACACTTGGTGCTCAGTATAACCCCCCCCCCAAAAAAAATACATCAACAATATGACAGGCTCTTAACATGAACATTTTTGTTTCCTTCATTCTCTTCCTGCCCAGAATGAAGTCCCAACAACTTACTCCTTATTTTAAAGTATTGTCCCCCAAAAATGTCTGATTAATCTGTGAAAGTACAGTAACTAAATATTTATCTGTAATGCTGTATTGATAAAATTCAATAGGCAAAGATCCTCAGACAACTGAAAGTAAACAGGAGTTGTTGCCATTTTGCAGTCTGATGTACATTAGTGTAGTAGTGTGTGTGTGTGTGTGTGTGTGTGTGTGAGTGTGTCTGTGCTGTTCTGTGCAGTCAGGACCTTGAGGAAAATTGTGTCATTGTTGTCTGAATGGAATAAACACTCACCCAAGATTCCAACAGCAGGTTTAACAAGCTCTAGCCAGAGCTGATACATTGTGGTGAGCTGCCAAACGACCAAAGTTACACGTATGCATAGAAAATTGTGAATGACTGGCGTAACTTGGCCATGTTTGGGAGTTGTTTCACCAAATTTTCAACATGGCCTTTTTGGGACCCCACCTCATGAAAAGTGCCACTGCCATTTTGTTCACTTTTCCCAAAATGTGTTTTCGCAGAGCAACTGTGCCATTCTGTGGTACAGGTGTGAAAACGTATTTTGAGCAGGATGTGAAAAATGACAGCTGTACTGTTAATAAGGAGGTATGCCAAAATGGCAATGTTAGAAATCTTTAGTGAAAATATTAAAAATTGGAGAAAGTTAGGAGCGTGTGTAAAAACTGTGCAACACACACTCATATCACAATCACTTTTCAAAATGTTTTCACCAAATTTATAACATCAGCTTTTTGGGACCCCACCTTATGAACAGTGACACTGTCATTTCATTAATCAGTCTGAAAAAGTGATTCTACACAGCAACAGTGAAATCACCTTTTAGGACTGAGTAACGAAATGACCATGACAGTGTTCATGAGGTGGGGTCCCAAGAATCCCATGTTGAAAATTTGGGCCAAAATTCTTAAAAATGGCTGAGATATCAACCTAAGTTGAAACCCCCATTGCAACCATCATACAGTGCTTACCTTTGATTCTTCAGTTTGCAGTTTGGCTTTGAAGATTGCAGACGTGCCCGGGTCCAGTGAAGATGACAGTGTCAATCACCAGAGGTAAGTATGGGTTAGAGGGTGTGGGAGGTGGGCGCTGAGTGGGAGGGTGGGGATGGGAGGTGGACTGGGGTGATGATAAGGGACTTTTTCTTTTACAGGTGAAAAAAACATTGGGGGATGGTTTTCTTTTTTTACAGGATAAAAACATAAGTTTGGGCACACTGGGGTGGGCTCCCAGAGTGCTGCATGAGTTGGGGAGACATGATGCCGATACTGGTATTGGGCACCCCAGTGTTGACAGGGTGGGAAAAAAAATGAAAACAATAAAGCTAGGCATACTGGGGTGGGCTCCCAGTATGCCACATGAGTTGGTGGGGGGATACATGATGCCGACATGGGGATTGGTCACCCCAGTGTCCGTGCTGGAGAAAAAAATTTAAAACATACCTTTGGGCACACTGGGGTGGGCTCCCGGTGTGCCACATCAGTTGGGGGAGTTACATGATGCTGACAAGAGGATTGGGCACCCCAATGTTGGCGTGTGGGTGGGAAATGGAGGGAGCAGGGATGACAGCAGCAGTGGGAGGGAATAGGAGGCTTTTATTACCTGCTGGTACTGGGAGGGCAGGGAGGGAGCAGGGAGGACAGGAGCAGTGGGAGGGTGTGAGAGAAGTGCCATCCGCAAGATGGCAGAGGTGAAGCAATCATGCATGTGCAGCATTCACACATGCCTAGTTGCGGTGAATGATTTTCTGCCATTCACAAGATGGTGGTGCCAGGAGAACTGCGCATGCGCATGAGACACACATGTATAGTTCTTGTACCAGAATACAGAAGTAACAGCAAAAATAGTGCAGTTGTTACTCTGTAGCAGCCGATCATGGCGGAGTGTTACAAGCTCCACTGGACTTTCGGAAGGATACTTCTAAAAGTCCAATGGAAGGTTCCATGGTCAGCAATTTTAGGAGCAATGGACCGATCCCAAAATGGCTGTAGACACCACCCCACAGCCGTAAAAATGCCTGAGGTATTTTCTGTAAAACCATCAAATAAGAGATCATTAAAATAGTGCCTGTACATGACAAATGGCAATTTATTGATTTCATATGTAGCAAATAAGGCCTGGTTGCCCTTATGTAAGGGAAAAGGAGTAAAGTTTATGCTTGTAATGTATCTGCTGTTGATCTTACGGTATCAGCTGCTCTTTCGGATAATGATTTTTGATGTTTCAGAGCTCACCATACTGAAATCCCAATTCAGTCATTTCCATGTTACTAATGTAGTCTGCTTTACAAGTCACTATCCTCATATCCATACCACTCAACTGTCCTAGATGTTCAGCCACGTCCCTGACTTTGCCTCAGAAATTGCCTCCATCCCTACTTAATTTAGCACTTTTGCCACTGAAGAGAATGTAATTGAATCGTGAAATAATTCCAGCCATTAACGTTACAGTGTAGTTCTCACTGAGACAATGCTATTTATATTTATACAAAAGCAGCATATTTTACATACCTGCTTGAGCTCATATTACGAATATCAGAGATGTGTTCCTGATTTTGGTCATTTGTCCCTGACTTTCACAGGCCTCTGATCTGGGAGGCAGGCGGATGAGAGGTAGACTAAGTCATCTATTTTAGGACATGTAGAGTTTTCCCATGTTTCTTCACAAAATTTTGAGAGACTGACTTGTAGTGCTGTGTGGGTGGAGTCTACCGCATTCATGTAACCATTCCCTACAGCAATGAGAAAGATTTTCTGCCTGGACAGCTGGAGGGAAGAAACAAATTTCCATATGTAGGCAGGAATGAAAACTTGCAGTGCAGGACAGTATGACACATTTGCAAATGATTGCTATACATAGCACACTGTGATACTTATCAGGAGGTCTTCCTGTTCAGTTTTACAATGCAAAGAATAACTATACATCTTGAATAAACTACAGAGGTTTTGTACAATGAAGGATCAAGTGCTCTTATCCTAATTTCTGCTGTGATATTTTGCAGGATGCAGCAGGAACCATTTTCTCTATTTCTATATCTAGAAATGTGCAGAAACTTGCATCAGGGAGATTCAGAAGGAATGTGAGAAAGTTTAATAGTGTATAGTAGAGTATTGTTATATATAGAAATCCATCCTTTTCATAATGCTGTTGTAGTAGCGTTCAAAGGTCAAGGAATGTGATTGTACCCTTCTGTGGTAGGCCAACATTCTAGAACTTTTAGAGACTGCACAAGTCAGTTTCATTGTGAAAGAGTAAAAAAACACAGTGCACACATTTCACATAATATTATGCACTATAAAAATACAGGATGAGCAACTTTATGTCTAACCAGTGTGTTCTACCACCTCAGGGTTCTGATTTCCATGGACCTCTCATGTTTTGCTCTCGAGGTCAGAAGAAATCAGAATCCCTCTG
Organism: Neoceratodus forsteri; assembly: GCA_016271365.2. Taxonomy (NCBI): domain Eukaryota; kingdom Metazoa; phylum Chordata; order Ceratodontiformes; family Ceratodontidae; genus Neoceratodus; species Neoceratodus forsteri. The sequence continues at coordinate 119,950,521 of CM028133.1, forward strand.
TGTTAGAACACAGTAGTCGAGCATAGTTACCCATCCAGTATTCTCTATATGGTATACAGTCAGTTTTGCTGACTATATACCTAGTTAGTGTTGCTGAGTATGACAATCCATACACTGCCAGATGCTGCTGTACCACCACAGTGATGTCAGAATGCTGTTGTACAACAGTAACCATGTCACTACCTTGATACAATAGCATGGAATCTGATTCCTCATACTTACCTACACTGCAGATATCTCATACTGAAGACATTAGCAATGCTAAAAACACCCCATGTGAACTGTTTGGTTCACAGATGAAATAATAAAAAGGTTGCCAGGTCAAGTAGCTATTGCTTGAATCACATTCTGGCCCTGATATTCAATGCTTCACACCACTGCAACACAGCCATTTAGCCTGTGGTTGTGCTTGCACAGCTCTGGTAAAATGAAGATATGTTCTGGCTCCATGACTGTCAGACAGTGGCCTGCTGAAGAAGTGAGAAGAGGGCTGTGCTAGCTGTCACTTTCATATAAGTGGAACTCAGGGTTAGAGGATGCATAGCAGGGGTCTTCGGGGGATGAGATGGTGGGCTGTGTGTGTACCATAGGGGGTAGAGGGAACCAATAGACCACCACGGACTTTAAAAATGCATATCTATTGGGTGATTGGGGTAGGGGGAACCCTGTCCCACCAGGGACTTTTAAAATAAATGTCCACCAGGTGACTGGGGGTGAGGGAATCACTAGACCACCAAGGACTCTTAAAATGCATATCTACCAGGTGACTGGAGTGTGATGGGCAGCTTTACACAGGGGAAGATGGCTGCAATACATCCATTTTGCCTTCAGGAGGTGTGGACATGCAGGTTTAGTGCCCAGTTAAGATGTGTTTTTAATGGCGGTAAACAGCACCACTGGGAGACTGTTTGCTGCCACCGCCAAAGTCTGAATATGCTACAGCTCTGGTATGCATGAAGGCACCCCCTCATTTGCATATGTGAAAAAGTATATTTAGCACCTTGGCACTGCCAGCTTTGGGGGCTGCTGTGTGTGGCCTCTGAATATGGCCCTGCCCAGACCATGAGCACAAACCTGGGTTAGTGAAGGCACTAGGGTTGTCAGAAGTAGTCTGGCAAAGATTCAAACCCTCATCGAACCCTGGTGTTTGAGTTCTAATTTAGAAATGGAACACTAGAGTGTTTGCAAAATAGTTTGAATTGTTTTGTTTTTTCCCCCAGGTACATATAAATTGCTAATATGGAGCCACCATGCCACTGCCTGCCATTTTTAGTGTGTCTACTTTCCCATTTGCAAATTATACTGCAAAGCCACCAGAGGGCAACAACTCTGCTGCTGGAAACTGTTACTGTTCCCTGCTACTCACAGTCACTTTACTTCTGCCAGTGCCACTGATCTACTCCCTACTGCTCATTAGTATACCCTGATCTATTCTTGCTTCCCCGATCCATACAATATGCCCACCCTTCATTCACCACTTCCCCTCCTTCTAATTCTTCTATCAATTTTAGCTACCTCAGCTCTGCACTCTCCTCAGTCCAATAAACCATTCTCACCTTTCCCCTCCACTCTCCTAGCACCTACCTTTATCCTAGCCATAACTCCTACACCCCCTTACATACTCTGTTCTCACTTACCTCACCTCTCTCCTGCTACTCTATTCTCAGCACCTAGCTACCTAGCTTTCTTTTGCCTCCTGATCTTCACCTCATCTAGCCTGCCCTCCCAAATACTTCCCAAATCCTCGGCTCATCACATATGCCCTAAACTCCATTCTCTCATAATAGCACTCCTCTTACTTGCATCAGGAAATGTTCATCCCAATCCTGACCCCAGTACACCCTTCTCTGCCAATTGCAATCCTTCCACTAACGTACCAATTTCCCCACCCCTTCTGCCCTCCTCAAGGGCCTGAAAATCCTCCACTTAAACATCTGCAGTTTCATCTCAAAACTGATCTTTACATCCTATGGTAATCTCTCTCTCACACCTGCTATTCTAATTTTAACAGAAATTTGGTTAAATGCTAAAATACCTGATCTCACCATTATTATCCCAGGTTATTCCATAATCAGGCAGAATAGGACTGGCGGGGGGGCAGAGTAGCCATGTATAACTTGCCCTCACTTCAGTTCACAATCATTCTATCATCCTCCTTACCCTTCGCCTATGAAGCACTTGTACTAAACATTATCTTGCCTTTTTTTTCCCATCTTCATAGCTGGCATCTACTGTTGACCTGGTTCCAAGGCATCTGATACTTTGGATCTCATTATCTTCATAACCTCCCTCTCACATAAAGGTGAGCTATTCATCCTGGGTGATGCAGACCTAAACTGGCTATCACCAATAACTGCCAAGACACATAATGACATCACGGCCCTCAATCTCTCCCAACTCATCCTGAAACCCACCCAACTAAAACATAAAACCCTTAACCACTCCCTGATAAACTGGGCTCTCGCCTCTCATCCCCAATGAGTCATTAAATCAGGCATCCTCCAGGATGCCCTCAGTGATCATCACCTCAAGGGGTGGAACCTTCCCCTAGGGTTTCTTGCCTTCATATCCCTTGCTTTTGTACCCCTATTACCCAATCATCATAGTCAGGAAAGTCCATAGACCAAAACCACCACACTAAATTCTGCAACTCCACCACTTCAGCTCCTTAAACCTTAATCCCCTTCTTAATGAACTGGCCAGCTCTGATTAGTCCCCTATTGCCTTTGCACCTTCCATTGACCAAGCCATTGCTTGTTTTAAAGATAAATTTCTAACTACATGGAACTCTTACACTCCATTCAAATGAACTAGAGTTCATGGTAACCATCATCCCTGGGTCTCCCCTGAGTTACTGACCTGTCTCAGGGAGCGAGACAAAGCTTGGAGGAAACATAAGGCTTCCCAGCCTCCCACAGACAATGCCAGGTATCACATGTTAAGAAATGCCTGCACTAAAGCTACCAGACTTTCCAAGTTTGAATATTTTACATCTTCTTTTCTCAAAAACATCAATTCCCCTCCAAATTCTGGAAAGTTGTCCACACCCTATTCCCCCCCCTTTTACATCCACCTCCCCCGTGCTTAAAATAAACAACTCATTGGTCTCTGAACTGTGTGCAGTGGCTCAAGAGTTTAACTCCTGTTATACCTCCTGCACCACAGCACTTTAAAAGTGCCATCCTTCCCCTCTAACCTCCCCCTCCTCATCCTCCCACACCCAGCACTCAACCCCTCTGCACCCTCCCTTCCTTATCCTTTTCTGCTGTCTCCCCAGAGGAAACACTTACAGCCCTTCTCTCTCTCTCTCTCTCTCTTAATCCTTCTAAAGGCTCATTACTGGATGACCTTGACCCTAAATTCCTCTATCTTTCAGCTTCCGTTATAGCCTAACCTCTCTCCTTAAGCATGGTGACCCCTCCTCCCCTGCAAATGTTCGCCCAATCTCCCTCCTCCCTTCCCTTGCTAAACTCCAAGAACACCTGTTCCTCTCTCAACTAACCTCCTTCCTCAGTGACTCTTCCTTTCTCACCCTGTTCCAATCTGGTTTTTGGAAGAACCACTACATTACCATTTCCCTACTCAGGCTCACTGACTCCATCCTAACCAGGATGTATAATGACCTCATTACCTTTGCCATCTTCGTCGATCTTGCCAAGACTGTTGACACAGTCTCCCATGCCCTACTTCTTGACTCCCTTACAGCTGCTGGGTTATCTACTTCTGCCCTGAACTGGTTTAGAGCTTACCTCTCATGCAGAACACAATCAGTCACTATCCAGGATACAATCTTTCCCTCCCTCCCTATTTCCACAGGAGCCCCAAACGGCTCAGTGCTTGGAACCATTCTCTTCTTCATCTTCCTAAATTGCTTTCATTTTCTTCCTTCTTATTACTCTGACCAGGTTATAAACCCAGCAACTTATCTGGAATGGATATCATTAACTGCAGGTACTGCAGAACATTTTTCAGAAGGGCAGTTTTATAGGATTTAGGACACTGTCCTATATGCTGGGCCATTGTAGATCTAAGGGCTCAGCTCCAGGCAGTATGGGCAGAGATTGCACATCTCAGATTGCATATTCAAGAGGAAATATATTATAAGAATCACCTGCCATTTCCCCAACATCCAACAGAAGCACCTCGACCACAGAGGGTAGTTGGTCCGGGAGGTTGGCAGGTGGTTAGAAGGGGCAAATCGGTTCCCCCATCACTCGGTGCTCTCCAACATATCACCTCCACAAACCATATAAAAACTACAAACAGGTATCTGCCTCTATCTCTGAAATCAAACAAAGGGTCAGAGGACACTGCAGAGCAGGACACTGCAGCACAGGAGCTAGCACAACAAAACTTGCCCAAAACAGGAACCAAAACAAAAAAAGCAAAAAGGAAATCCAAGAAAACTTCTGATCATAGGAGACTCCTTGATTTGGGGAGTTGATATGTATCTCCAACCAGGGTTAATGGTCAGATGTCTCCCAGGTACATCAGTGTGGAGAGACACTGACCGCATTGCTAAAATTGTTCAGGTAGCAGGAGAAAACATTGACGTCCTGGTACACTTAGGGACTAATGATCTCACCAGACAGTCAGTTGTGGAGACCAAGGAACACCTGACCAGGATGGGTGACAAACTATCATCCATTTCATCTGGCATCTCCTTCTCTGAGATCCTGCCTGTGTGGGAGAGGGGGGAAGATGGATGGATGGTCAGAGAAGGGGAGATAGGGGAGTTAACATGTGGCTTAAGGACTGGTGCCAGGAAAAAGGACACAAATTTGTAGGGAATTGGCAACAATTTTGGGAGTGAAAGTTCTTTAAATTTGATGGACTGCATCTAACTAAGGAGGGAGCCAGTGCATTGGGGCAGAAGTTTGATGTCTTTGCAGAATATTTAAACTAGCAAATGGGGAGGGGGTGCAGCACCCCATACATCGAATGGGAAGAACACCCCTCCCACCTCAGCTACTGGTCAAACAGGAGTACAGCATGTTTGTAGTACAGTTGCATCACAAGGTAAAGAAAAAGGTCAGGCTCGCCATATGATGCACAGGGGAAAAGCAGGACCTCACCCAATAACTGACACACCAAAATCTGACCAATGGAAAATCATGTATACAAATGCCCGCAGTCTGGGAAACAAGATCCCAGACCTGCAGGCAATAATGACAGAGGCTAAACTGGACATAGTAGCAATTAGCAAGACATGGTTTACCAGTAACCACGCTTGGGAGACTTCAGTACCTGGCTATGTACTGTTCAGAAGAGATCGAGGGAAAGGGGAGTTGGAGTGGCCCTTTATGTCAATGAAAATATCAAAGCTGCAGAAATTCGGAATACACATTAGGAGCCAGAAGAACTATGGGTCACCCTGGAAACAGGAAATGGGACAGCCATATGAATGGGCTGCGTACAGGCCTCCAGCCCAGAGAGAGGACATAGACACGTTACTGTTAGAAGATATAGAAAACATTACAGCTAAAGGGGAGGTTCTGATAACGGGAGACTTCAACCTGCCAGATACAGATTGGTCAATGCTAGCAGGGACGTCTGCCAGAACTAGACACATGGTGGATTCCCTGCAGAGGGAGGGCCTCAAACAACTGGTACAACAACCAACAAGAGACAGGGCTATGCTAGATCTAGTACTGACTAACAGGGAAAGGACCACAGATCTCCAGGTAGAAGGTCACTTGGGTGCCAGTAACTATCACATGGTATGGGTCAATTTGTCCACTAGAACAAAATCATACCATTCCAAGGCAAAAATATGGGACGTCAGTGGAGCTGACTTTGATAAGATGGCTAACAGAGTTAAGCTAGCCCTGGCAAAAAGAAATACAGGTGAGGAGGTACAGGCAAAGTGGGCAAGCATTAAAGATGCAATACTTGAAGCAACATCCCATTGTGTTAGTTAGAAAAGAAAGTGCAAAAGAAGAAGGAAACCACTCTGGTTCTCAAACAGAGCAGCGGAAAAGGTCAGAGCCAAAAGGCTGGCCTTCAGGAAATATAAGGGAATGCAGCAGGATGATGATAGGGAGGCATACTAAACTTCCCTAAAGGAAGCAGGGAAGGCAGTGAGGCATGCAAAGGCCCAAACCGAAGAAACATTAGCACAAACAGTAAAAGAAGGTGACAAGACTTTCTATTGATACATTAGTGAAAGGAGAAAGTCCAGCGGGGGTATTGCTAAGATCAAAGGGGTTAAGGGGGTTTGTGAGGAGGAGGAGGACCATGTAAAAGCATCTATCCTAAATAGATACTTCTGCTCAGTATTTACTGAAGAGAAGGTAGGGCAGGGTCCACAGCTCAGCACCATGGACACAGGGGGGAGGGAGGTGTGCACTAGTCCTGTCACAAAAGAAAGGGTCCTACAAGAGCTCAATAAGCTCAGGGTGGACAAGGCAATGGGACCTGATGGTATATATAACAGGGTACTAAAGGAGCTAAGGGTGGAACTAGCAGAGCCATTATCAGAACTGTTTATTGAGTCTCTGAGCACAGGAGAGCTCCCAGAAAACTGGAGAAGGGCTCATGTGATCCCGCTCCACAAGAGTGGTAGCAGGGAGGAGGCAGAGAACTACAGACCAGTCAGTCTTACCTCAGTAGTGGGTAAGATTATGGAGACACTCCTTAAGGAAATGATAGTGCAACACCTGGAATCCATAGGAGCACAGGATCCAAGACAGCATGGGTTTACAAAAGGAAGATCCTGTCAAACTAATCTCATAGATTTCTTTGACTAGGTAACCAGAGTGGTGGACCAAGGGGGAGCAGTTGATGTTGCCTACCTTGACTTCAGCAAAGCTTCTGATACTGTTCCACATAGAATATTGATTAATAAGCTGGGTAGGCTCGGGGTGGGTCAGACGTTGGTCAACTGGGTGGCAAACTGGTTGACGGGCAGAAAACAGAGAGTGGTGGTAAATGGTATACAGTCAGAAAAGATGCAAGTCAGCTGGCCTGGTGGCGCTGAGGGTTGAGGCACTGGACGCCACACCTCGCACCACGCCGGTGACCTGGGTTCGGGAATGGACCCAGGCCGCCGGGGGCTGGCAGGGGGAAGAAAGGATTGAGCGTCCTGCGACAGCTCTCCTTCCTTCGGGGCGGATAAGGGGTACATGCGGCGCTACAGTGACACCCAGCGGAGGCTGGGTGTCTGGCAGTGCGGGCGCATCTGACAGGGGAGAAGCCGCAGAAGTCTGCAGCACGAAGTGCGCAGACGTCATTGCACGTCCGGCTCTCCAGTGGGCCATACTATACAAAAAAAAAAAGAAAAAAAGGGGACCTCCACCTCTATGAAGCCCTTCCCGGGTTTCCTTGTCCTATGCTGCCAATCCCCCAACTAGTTACAAGGACCGTGGGCTGGCATATGGGTGCGCCAACTCCACAGCCCCATCCTCTGGGGGGAAAGCCAAGGGTGACCGGGGGATTACGGTCGGCATGGAGGGGAAGACCGTGGGTCTGTGACCAGGGTGGATACCTGGTGATAGGATTCCCACAAAAAAAAAAAAAAAGATGCAAGTCACAAATGGAGTACCTTAGGGATCAGTCCTGGGGTCAGCCCTCTTCAATATCTTCATCATTGACATTGCAGATGGACTGGAGGGTAAGGTTTGTCTGTTTGCAGATGACACCAAGATCTGCAACAGAGTAGATGATCCAGATGGGGTTGGCCGAATGAGAAGAGATCTGGATGAACTAGCAAAATGGTTGGAAGAGTGGCAACTGGGATTTAACGCAAAGAAGTGCAAGATCATGCACATAGGGAAGAGAAACCTGAAGCCACCTATGGGCTGGAAGGGGAGTTGCTGGCAGTCACAAAGGAAGAAAGAGACTTGGGTGTCATCATCACCGATGACCTGAAATCATCCAAGCAGACCACTAAAGCAGTAAGTAAGGCTAGAGGGATGTTGGGGTGTATTAGTTGGGGTATCACAAGTCGTATGAGGGAAGTAATAATCCCTCTTTACAATACACTGGTTAGGCTCTGTCTGGAGTACTGCGTGCAATACTGGAGGCCACATCTTCACAAGGACATTAACCAAATTGCAGCAGTCCAGAAAAGGGCAACCAAATGGTTCAGGGACTGCATCAGAAAACATGAGGACAGATTAACCAAGCTCAATATGTATACCCTAGAGCAAAGGAGGGAGAAAGGTGATATGATTAAAACATTCAAACACCTTAAGGACATTAACAAGGTGAAAGAGTCTAACATGTTTCAATATAAGAAAAACAGCAGGACAAGAGGACACAGCATGAGATTAGAGGGAGGCCGATTAAGAGGTAATGTGAGGAAGTTCTTTTTCATAGAAAGGGTGGTGGATGCATGGAACGGTAGATATGAATACAGTGCAAGACTTCAAACAGGCTTGGGATAGGCATAAGGGAGCAATACAGATGAGTATGAATAGATAGGCCATTGACAGAGCAAAGGCCAATGGCACATTCATAAGGTGGGAAAATAAATGGGCAGACTGGATGGGCCTTGCAGTCCTTATCTGCTGTCAACTTCTATGTTTCTATGTTTCTATGTTCTTGCCCTCAATATGCTCCCCTTGCTCCTCTCTCTATATGTATGACGACGACACCGTTGTATTCTGCTTTGGCAAATGCCCCTCCAATGTCGCAGCCACTCTTCAGCATGACTTCCACCAGGTTCAGCTATGGTTTGACTCACATCAACTCTTCCTAAATGCCAAAAAGACTGTCTCCATGACCTTTGGTACTAGGCAGAGACTCTCTAGGCTTCACTCTTTACCGTCTTTCCGTACTCTTGATGGGACAATCCTAGAGGACACTTCCTCATTCAGATACTTTGGTTGGACCAACACCTCAACTTCTCTGGCCACACTGACACCATTCTGAAAAACTGCGCCCCAAACTTAGTGCCTTATTCAGGAACCATATTTGCATCCCTTGTATGGCATGGAGTGAACTAGTCCAGAAGATGATTCTCACAATTTTTGACTGCTGTGATGTAGTCTATGGTGCTGCTTTAAAATCCTCCCTAACTAGATTGGACACTCACTTTAACTCCCTCTGTCATTTTGCCCTTGATAGTCCATCACTCGTTCATCACTGTGACCTCTACCATGCCCTGTCTCTTCTCCCACTTGCGAACAGGTGCCTCACTCATTGTGCCAAACTCACTTCTAAATTTTGGTTAGGAGAACTTCCCTCATACCTCTCATGCTCATTGTCTTCCCTCCTCCCCCCGCCACTCCATCAGTTCCTCTGACACTCGCACTTTGTTGGTCCCCTGTCGAACCACTCATCAGTCAGTCAGTCAGGCTTTACCCATTGTTTCCCTCAAATCTGGAACTCCTCCCAAATACAGCACTCCTCCTCCTCCTCCCTTGCCTGTGCCTTACATAACTTCCTCTCATCTAACTGCTCCTGCTTTAACCATCCTTGACCATCATCCTATACCTCTGCTCCTCTCCATGACTCACATCCCCTATTAAACCTTCCTCCCCCCTGATCCTGCTTCTCAGCAGGCTCTCCTCTCCCTTCACCGCTACCCCTCACTCCTTCCACTAACCTTCTTCCTTTACCAACTTGCCCTCTGCTTAGTCTCTGGCTGGGTCTCAGCATCCTGGTGGGTTCAGCACTGGCAAGGCCTCCTCCTTCCCTCCTCCCTCCTCCCCTCCCTTCCCTCCTTTCTGCCCAACTTGTCTTCACCTAAATTTGCCCTCTATCAGGATTCTTAGCACCGTGGCAATGTTTACTCTCAGGTAAGTTTCTTCCCTACCTCTTTTTTATGTTGTCTTGCACACATGCAAGCAACATGTTGTGGCAGTAGGAGATCAGTAGAGGAAATGCAGAAGTGTGTCAGTTTTGGTAAATGCAGGGCACGCTTTAGAAGGTGCATTCCTTATTCACCAATTAGCGAGCATGCTAGCAGTGACACAAGTGTTTTTCAGTGCCACCAACTTGAAACAATTTAGCCGCTGCAGTCAGAACCAGGGTCGTTATGCAGCGGCACTGATGACATGCCTCCCCTACATGCCTTATCTGGTGAAACAGTTTAGTAAACATGGTGGTGGCTCCACCATCCATCTGTCACAATGTCAAGAAAGCCGACTTTGGGGGTGCCCAATCCCCCTGTCGGCATGTGTAATACCCCCTACTGCCTCCACCCACCCCCATTGTGAGCCACACTGGGAGCCCACCCCAGTGTGGCAAACATCATGCCCCCAAAGGTATGGGGCACACTCGGAGCCCACCCCAGTGTCCCCAACATTTGTTTTCATACCTTTAAATAAATAAAGAAAATGGTCCGTGCTGATCTTTTCTTTTTTTAGAAAACCTGAAACAAAGAAAGTAGTCCATCACTGTCAGTGGGGCCTCTATGTCAACCTGCACCCATCCTCTGCACACTCAACCTCCCACACCCCTCTCACCCCATACTTGCCTCCAGAGCCCGGCATGACGATATTCGGTGGAGCAGGAAAATGTCTGCACTCTTCAAAGCCGACAACAAACTGAAGAAATGATGGTAAGCTGTAAAATGGCATCAATGGGGAAGGTTTCAACTTAGGTGGATATCTTGGCCATTTGTTTGACTTTTTGCTCCAAATTTTAAACATGGGGTTCTTGGGACCCCACCTCATGAAATCAGTCACTGTCATTTCATTGTTCAGCCCCGAAAGGAGATTTTGTGGTCACTGCAAGGAATCACCTTTTGGGACAGAGTAACGAAATGACAGTGCCACTGTTCATGAGGCAGGCTCCCAAAAAGCCTATGTTGCAAATTTGGTGAAAAATTCCAAAAAATGACTGTGTTACGAGTTTGCATTGCACAGTTTCCATGCATGCTCGTAACTTCAAGAATTTTTAATATATTCACTCCAGATTTTCTGCATTGCCATTTTTTCACACCTCCTTATGGAACGTATATGGTAGCTGTCATTTTTCACATCCTGCCGGAAATGTATTTTCACACATCTGGCACAGAATGGCATGGACACTGTGAGAAATCAACGTTTGGGACACATTAACAAAATCGCAGTGCCACTGTTCATTAGCGGAGTTCCCAAAATGCCTATGTTGAAAATTTGGTTAAAAATTCCTCAAAATAATTGCAAGCTCGTGACTTCACCAATTTTTCAGATTTTCAATTCAGATTTTCAACATTACAATTTGTTTACACCTCCTCATGAACAGTACAACTGTAATTTTTCACATCCTGCTGAAATGTGGTTTTGCACCTGTGGGCACCAAACGCAACAGTCACTGTGCGAAATCGCCTTTCGGCTAATGAACTGATAGTGCCACTGTTCATGAGGTGGGGCCACAAAAAGCCAATGTTGAAAATTTGGAATGAAAATAACCAACAAATGCTTGTGGTGTTAGGGTTTCAAACTGTGATGCCCCACCCTGTAGAGACTGACAGGCGTTAGAGGTGTGACTTGGAATTTTCAGCTGTAATGCTCATGCCATTCCACCCCTAGCCTGCAGCCACTGACAGGCATCGAGGTGTGCCTTGGACTTTTTGACCCCAAAGTTCACCCCTTTCTCCTTTAGTGCATCCATCTCAGCGTATTTCCTTTTGGAATGGGGTGAGCGTAAGGACTGAAGACTCCAAGGCACACTAAGACACTTGTTGGTGTCTGCAGGGTAGGGTGAGATGGAATGGCATGAGCGTTATGGCCGATGACCCAAAGGCACACCCCAATGCTTGTCAGTCTCTGCATGCTGGGGGAGGGGTTGGTATCAGTTCAATACTTCACTGCTATTCCTATTGTGCATCTCTCTGACTCCTGCACTACTAATGCCAATGCCAGAAAGACAACATCCTGCACTCACAAATGCTTGTTTTTCCTTTCTTCTTTTGTCCCTCCTTTTCCCCCTGCCTAATGTGTCCTCACCTAATTCTATCCCCTGGCAGGTTTTTATGAGGCAGTATAGCGCAGTGGTCTAAGGCTGTGAGCTGCAAATCTGGTGACATCCCGCAGACCAGACCTGGGTTTGAATCCCACAGCTTCCACTTGCATACTGTATGACCCTGAGCAAGTCACTTAACCTCCTTGTGCTCCCAGGTGGCTCCTGTAAAAAAGCTTTCAGCTTAGTGTGCTATACCTGGTTAAACAACTAAATAAATAGGGTTTTCTGCATCCTGGAGGAGCCCAGCACTGGGCAACTACTCTTCCTTCACTTCCCCTTTCCCTTTATCCCTTCTACCCAACTAGTCCTCACTTGATTCTGCGTTCTGGTAGGTTTCTCAGCATCCTGGAGTGGCCTAGCCTAAGGCAAGTTTCTTCTTTTCCTCCTCTTCCCTGCTTTCCCTTTATCCTTTCTTTTCTGTCTTCCCAACTTGTCCTCACCTAGTTCTGCCCCCAGCAGGTTTTCAGCAACCTGGAGGTGTCCAGCACTGGGTAATAACTCTTCTTCCTTCCCTCCCTCCCATTTCCCTTCCATCTTTTCTACCTAACTTATTCTCACGTGAGTCTGCTCTCTAGCAGGGTTCTCAGCATCCTGAAGAGGCCTAGTCTTAGGCAAGTTTCTCCCACCCCAACTCCTCCTTCCTTTTACCATCCCTGCTACTATCTCTACCCAACTTGTCCTTGCCTACTCCTGCCTCTTATTGCAAGTCCTCACCTCATTCTGCTACCGGCAGTGATCTTCACACTCTGAAGGGGCTAGTTCCAGGTATGATTAGTCCTTCCCTACCCTATCTCCTGCCCCCCTCTCTACCCTCCTGCACTTAAACAAAGGAATTACTGTAGTTCACTTAAGCTAATAACTTGCATTTTTTGTTCTGTCTGATGTGCTGCCAGATTGCACTAGCCCTGTGTTCACTTACCCCTCACAACTGATAATTTTTTTTGCTCACTTTGCTCTGGTAATGTTCCCCCATCTTCATCCTCTCTTTCCCCCAGCTGATTTCACCTGTCTACTCCTCTACCTTCCTTAATGTCCACCAACTGCACTTCATTCATTCATTCATTCATTCATTCATTCAATAATTGCTAAATAATCTGCCTGTTATAACCTCCCCCAGATTATGTCATCTCTGGGCCTGTCACAGGAAGTTTCCACTGCAACCCACTAGGATGGCCACATGTTGGACCTGGTGTTCTCACTGGGGCTTGAGGTTAGTAACCTCAAGACTGACAGAATCATTTTGCCCAATCACTGCACAGTGGGGTTCTCACTCAAGGCTCCCCCCGAGTGCTCTCCCCCTGCTGAGATAGTCAGCTATCGCCCTTTGAGGGGTTTGATCTTCGAGGGATTTCTGGCAGTGGCTGGTCTATCTAGTGTGGATAGTGCATGTGTTGGGGGTTTGGGCATGGCAGTTGCCACCAAAAACAGGGTGATGATGGCAGTGCTCGACTCCCTCACACCAGTCTGTGTATGACCAAGATCTTCTCACTTGAGGTCTCCTTGGTTTGATGGGAAGTTCAAGGTGATGAAGATTGTGGGTCAAAGGTTGGAGCACTGCTAGCGGAAGTCTTACCTACAGGTGGATAGACTGGCCCTGCACTCACGTTATTGTGAGTATGAGGGGGCAATCACTCATAAGAAGGCAGAGTTCCTGTCCAGAGAGATTGCTGCTGGGAAGAACCAACTGACTGTGCTCTTTCAGACCGTGGACAGGCTCCTAAACCCAGCCTGTCTCCAGCTGAAAAAGACTTTTTCTGATGCCTTGTGTGAAGAGTTTTCTCAGTTCTTCTCTGACAGGGTGTCCACCATCCAGCAGGGCATGCCACTAGTGAGCCTTAGAGAGGGCTATAGTGAGCATCTGGATTGTCCAGAGAGCACTCCGCCTAGTTGAGGGGAGTTTATACTAGTGGCAGTGTCGGAGGTCATTGAGGTTGCTTCTGTGTTGAAGCACACATATTGTGAACTGGACCCTGTGCTGATGCATTTCTTGATGAGATGTGTCGACACTGTTGATCCGGTGTTTGCCTTTATTAGCCCATATTCTTTGATGGAGGGAATTTTTCCAGATGCCTTGAAGGAGGCACTGGTTCATCCTCCCCTGAAAAAAAAAAACATCATTAGACTTCATCAAGGCAAATTACCATCTGATCTCCAACCTCCCATTCTTGGGAAAAGTTGTTGAGAAGGTTGTGGTGCAACAACTTGAGAAGCCCCTCATGGCCTTCAATCTCTATGAGCCATTCCAGTCTGGTTTCCGTGCAAGGCACAGTAAAGAAACTACATTGATTTGGGCACACAATGACCTCCTCAGAGAGGGGACAATTCTAATCCTTCTCGATCTCTTGTCAGTCTTTGACATGGTAGAGCATTGTGTGTTGCTAGACTGCCTGAGGGAATTTTGTGGGCTGACTGGCCCTGTCATCTGCTGGTTTGAGTCCCTTATGAACAGGAGGCAATGAGTAATAATGGGGATCTTGTCATCCTCCTCCTCCAGCCTACTCTCGTGAGGCATACCTCAGGGTTCGGTCTTGTCACCAATGTTGTTTGCCATGTACATGCATCCCCTGGGTGAGCTCATTAGGAAGTACGGCTTGGGTTTTCCATTGCTATACCAATGAAACTCAGCTGTATCTTTCCTCTGCCCTGGGAACTTCTAGTCCAGTGAAAGTACTAAGCAGCTGCCTTGCAGAGATAAATGACTGGATGTTCTCCAGCTGGTTGTGACTGAACCACAACAAGACAGAGGTACTGGTGGTGGAGACAAACAGAAGATGGAACGGGTTGCTGTCTGACACCAAAACCAGCTTATTCCTGAGATCTGTGCCATTAAGGACTTCCTCGAGGGTCATTTGATTTTCAGGTGTCATCCGTTGTCTGGACAAGCTTTTACCATCTTAGGAATATTGCCAGGGTCAAGACCCTAGTTCCATCTATGGACCTCCCTACATTAGTGCATGCCTTTGTGGCATCCAGACTTGATTACTGTAATGCGCTGTACCTCAAGGTCTAGGGGGTAACCTCCACTGGCTGCAGTTAGTGCAGAACGCGGCCACTATGCTGCTAACTGGGCAGCTGAAATTTTGTCATATCACCCTGGTTTTGCGCGATCTGCACTTGCTGTTAGTAAGGTGGAGGATTCTCTTTAAGGTGGGCTTGCTCACCTTTAAGGCCTTATGTGGGCAGGGTCCTGATTACCTGTCAGACCTTCTGATATCTGCCGTCCTGGTTCACTCCTTCCAGTCCTCCTCTAGGGGCCTCCTGGCTGTTCCCAAAATGAGGCCTAAAACTGCCAGTGACAGAGCATTTAATGTCACCAGCCCTGTCCTGTGGAATTTGCTTCCTCCATCAATTTGGGAGGCCCCTTCAGTTGAGTTTTTTAAGGCCATCTCAAGGTCTTCCTGTTTAATCAGGCCTTCCAGGACCTTAGGTATTAGTCCTCCCTGGGTACCCTGCTTTTCTGTTTGAGTTTCAGTGTCTATAGAGATATTTATTAATTATATTGCTCTATGCTAATATTTTATTGCTTTTATATTGATTTGTATTACTGTACTGATAGTGTGCTTTCATTGTTTGGTGCCCAGAGCCTCCTGGACTGGACGCCAGAAAAATAAAACTTGCCTTGCCTCTTAACCATGATCCATTCCTGCAAGGAGTTGGCTCCAAGGCTGCATTAAATTTCTGTATTTAAATTTCTGTTCCTCAGATATTCCACTTGCAATTAAATGCATGTTCCACAGGTATGATACAGTAACTGGATGTCATATCACAAATGCAATTGGATGATTATTTATGATATTTTTTAACTGTATGTCTTGTTACAAATGTAATAGAATGTTTAATTTCTTGGATAAGTTAAATGTTAAACTGTACGTCTAATTCTTCATCTATGTCTACCCCCACCCTCTGGTCACATCAGGAGGTGAGCAACTTGTTGTTCAATGTGCCTTCCTGGTGAAACGTTTAAATAAATAAATAAATACATAAATAAATATCATTTTCTTGTGCTCTCTCCTAGTCAGTGGGAAGTCAGGTCTTGTGAGGGTGGTGAGGTCCGACTCTATCCCACATGCTGGGAGGATAGAGGCACTAGGAGGGAGGGACTCAGGAGGGACTATTTAAATTTGTGTACTGTAGCCCCAACTTAGGCGAGTGGCATGACATGTACAGTTGAGTCATGTGCTCAGACTTGGCTCTTGCACAGCCAGAATTACAGTGGGGCAGACAGAGCTGGATTGAGTAGCAGTGCAGATGTGTCTTGGCTCTGCATCTCCGTTTGGCAACTTTTGGCATTTTACATTTTACTGTTACTGCTGTAGCATTACTGCACAAAGTGGAGGCAGGCAGACACTGGCAATGGAAGGAATTTTTTCTGTGTGGCAGAGAATAGCAGAAAGGAAAAAGGGGATCAAAAGGAGTGGCCAGGCAGTCACAAGGTGGTTCGTTTGGATGGGAAAAAGGGAGTAGACAAGCAGGGACTGGTGATGGACTGAAATGCCTGAAAGCTTTGGGGGTCTCTGTACAGGTCATCATCCTGCTGTGTACACTCTGCTGCATTGTACCCAGCAGTGTGTGATCATGTGCATTGCAGTGCAGCAGCCAGTTGTGATATTTTTAAATATATGCCAGAAATATTTCCCTGTTGTTTGGAGAGACAAGAAAATCACTTAATCATTACAAAGAAAGAAAATGTGTGTAACTGCATTGTGACTCCATTTTCTACTTGGCATAATGGCCAGTCCATCATCCTGCTGTGTGACCTTTGACTGCACTGTACCCTACCCAGTATGTGTGACCATGTACAGCCAGCACCCAGTTGTGTGGTATCTTTAAATAACATGCCAGAAATAGGGTTTGAGTTCTAAAAAAGATTAGAACCCTAGAATGTTTTCTAAAGTTCTTGACTAGAATTAAAACCCAGACCTTCAGAGAGTTCTGACAACCCTAGCTGGCGCTAGCTACATTTGCACTGGCACTAGCCTTTGAATATCAGAACCTCAACATTTTTCATTTTACCTTGTTTCTTGCTGTTATCTGTTTATTTGACCGCAGTTCAAGAAAATTGAGTTAGAAGGAAAATTAATTTAAATAAACATTATATAAAATAATGCATGGACAACCATACATAACAAGGCTGGTGCTTTCATCTTGGGGTAAGATAACATTCAAGAGACCACCATGCTTCAGTCTTAAGATCAATGATGTTATTTCTCCCCTCAATGGAAACACAGCCTTGTTGTGCATGGCGGCCTTTCCATTGTTCTCTACATTTTACCAAAAGAGTGGCTGAGACATAGAATAGCCTACCAGCAGAGGTGGCTGGTGCAAGAACCATTAATGCGTTCACACATGGCTGTGACTAAGTAAAAGGCTTAAATGTTATACGGGGAAAGCATTAAAGCAATGGCAAGAATGGAAGGTGAGAGCAACAACCATGACTAGACATTAGGTCCTGGGGTAGGATAGGGTAAAACAGAGCAGACTGTATAGACCCAAGGGGACTGATTCTCAAGCCTCGACAGAAGCTATGCCAATGATGACTTGCGGTGAATGCTGGAACACCAGGGACCCTACACACGATTCTATGTCAGATAGGGTCCCAGCTGCAAAGTCTGACAGCTTGCGGCAACTGTGGCCATGTGCCCAACAGACAGCACATCTGAATGGGTTGCTGCAAGCTGTGGGGCAGACATGTGCCACTCTAAGATGTCCCTGGTGTCTGATGTCTAGTAGATCCCCCACCCTACCCCGATCAGCCCGATGAATAAAATATTAATTCCCTGGTGGGTTAGTGGACACCCCACCCTGATCTGCCTGAATATTAAAATATTTGTCCCTGGTGGTCTAGCAGAACGCCCCCACCTAAGTCCCCTTATCATTAACATAAGCAGGTCCCTGGTGGTCTAGTGGACCCCCCCCAGTCTATCCAGTAAATAAAATATTCATTCCCTGGTGGTGTAGCAGAACCTCCTTCCTATCCCTGCTCAGCCCATAGAATATAATTTCATATTTCCCTGGTACTGTAGTGGACCACCCACTCCATCATGCAGTGCCCCACCACCCTGCTCCCCCCATCCCATCACTGACTTGGTGATGGTCACAGCCATCCACTCAACACCATAGCCAGCCACAGACTGAACTGCAAGGAGCATGTACTGTATACAGTATGCACTTCTTGTAGTTCAGTCTGCAGCTGGCTGTGGTGGTGGGCAGAGGGTTGTGCCAGTCACTGACATGGGCATGGGATGGGGTGGAGCAGAATAGTGGGGCACTGCTGGATGGGATGGGGGGGTAGGGATCCAGAAGGCCACTAGATAAATATATGTTTATATTCTACAGGCTGATCGGGGACAGGGAGGGGGGTCCGCTAGACCACAAGGGAATTAATATTTTATTCGTCAGGCAGATCGGGGCAGGGAGGTCCACTAGATCACCAGGGACCTGCTTATAGTAATGATAAAGGAATGGGGTCTGGGGGGGGTCTGCTAGACCACCAGGAAGAGATATTTTAATATTCTGGCAGATCAGTGTGGGGGGGTCAGCTAGACCACTAGGGACTTCAATATTTTACTAAAAGGGTGAATCATGGCTGGGGATGGGGGACGTAGTACATTTGTGCGGTTGCTAAACCCTCCCAGAGGGCAAATTTTGAAGTACTGTTAGACCAGCCCTGGTTGATCTAACGGCACTTAGAATTTTGCTCTCTGGGAGAGTTTTGAGAATCCTGAATTAGAGGATATGGTAGCCCACATCTGCAGCAAGCCCCCCCCAGCACCATGCTACAGTCCATTCTGTGCCACAAGGACAGTGCAAGATGCCTTTGGTGCACACAGCCTGCTGTTGATGCAGGCTGCATTTGAGAATTGCTCCCGGAGCATCTTTTGGCACAAGGGCCCTTTGCACCATTCCTTGTAGCGCAAGCCCCTTGCACCATTCTGGGAGCTTTGAGAATCGGGCACATGGTGCTTTTCCTGCTAACATTTTCTATGTCTCATGTTTCTTGTGATTCAGTGTAATCCAGGGGCAATGACTCCAATCTGTCAAACAGTAAGCTGTTCCATCGCACGAGAAGTACTTGATCCAGTGGGCAGCACTGTACCTGCAGGAATAATGTGGAGGGATTTGGCATTGTAGGACTGCACCTCTGAAGATTGGTATATTCAAAGATGTTAACAAGAAATGGCTAGCACCAACAAGGCTGGTCTTGAGGTGGCACATTTATTGATTAATTTTACAGTTTTACAGTTTTGTTTTGCAAGAGTTGGCTGAAAAAGGCAAATTGAGCTGTCACTCATCCAGGTGTGTTCAGAGAGCACAGAGATGTTAAAGGAGAACTGTGCTGACCATGTAAGTCTTTTCCCCAGTAGTAGTTGTGAAATTCAGTTATTGTTTCCTCTATACAGATCTTTTCGTAACTAAAGTTCATACTTCTAATTTACATTCTGGTGAAAAGTACCATTTAGAACTCTGTGATGTAGTTTATGTCCCTCTCAGCCACCAAGTTCTGTAGCAGAACACTGATGAATTTTGTTAAAGAGCAACTCTGCACTTTAGCACGTGCCTTCATAAATGAGGTTTTTCGGCTGTTACAGTTTACCAGAGAATACATTTTTTTCATTTTCAGTGTTCCTTTCCAAGACTTGCAGCACTTCTATGCAGTCCATCTAAAAAGTCTGCAGAAAACATTTGCCTCTACCCAATTTGCATCACAGTACCTTTGTATATGACATGACAGTGCTCACCAAGACAAGATGCTGATTTCACAAACTTATGTTGTTAGCAGGGGAGAGTCAGATAGATTTTGAAAGACTCAATGAAATAATTGCTGCATTATCTTTGCACTCTGGAGCTAGCAGCATCACATGGCGCACAAAGGTAAGTCAAGGCACCCACAAGCTCCAGCATACAGTGCCGCGCTTTGCGTGGCAAAATTTTATTGTCTTTCCCGAAACCCTGATCGGAAATCAGCCCTGCTTCACTGACAGACCCCCATGCTCAGGCTTGCACCCTTGAAGGGGGGCCGCTGGCTGGGCATCCCCTCCCAACTTACACTGGAGAAGGCAAGACCAGGCTTACTCCCTGGGTCGGGGCCATGGGAGTGGGACCCCCCAGTGGACACTGGTGGACAGCAGGGACAGCGGGCACCATACACAGGGGACAGCATTTTTCCTGATGCTAGAGCCCCAGGGGCAGGGATGTGCACTTATGTCTGGTGTCCACCCTGCTGCCCCCCCCACATGATGGCGCTTGTCACTTTGGAACTCCCAGCCCCTCCATTAGAGGTCCACAGTGCACTGGACACTCAGCCCCCCAGAGAAGACCAGTCCTCCGGACACTCAGTCCTACTCCCCCTTAGCCAGCCCTCTGACTCTCGAGTCTGTTCCTGAACCTGGCATGTCAGCACCGCAGATGAACGTCTTGCCTCTGTGCTGGCTGGCCAGCCCCTGCATGGCACTGTTATTCTCTGCCCATCCAACCCACCCCAACCACCCTCCCACCCGGGGTGGTGCCGCATTTAATGTCATGGCCAGAACCAATCAGCCCACATTTGCACCCCTGCCTGAAAGTGCCTTTAGTCCCTTCCACTTTCCTTCCCCCGCATCCCCTTGCAACTCACTCCTGATTTGTGATTTTGGATCCTCCCACCTACCCCTCACTCTAGCCACCCCACCCCTCAGACACAAAGCATATCTAAATTTATTATTTCCACCACCCCCAGGACAACATTTGTCCATACACAAGTCTCTTTTTTAATTTGGAGATTGCAGGATTCAAACCCAAGTCACAAGGGTCCGGCTCACCCATAGCCCGGTGCTCTATTCATTGGGACATGCTGCCAGCAATTGTTCAAGCGGGGAACATACTGAAAACTCCCATCCATTATCAGTCCTAGAAGTAAAGTGAAACTGTTTTACCTCAACCAATGGCTCCTGGTTACTGTGCCTTCCTTTCCCTTTTACATGAGCCTCCCTCTTACCCTTCTCACTAGCACCATTACCCTTTGTCTCTTTCCTCATTCCAACTATGACCTGCCTCTACTCTCTTGTCCTAGCCACACTCCTTTCTTCCCCAGACACGCCTCTATCCTCTCCCACTCCACCCTTATACTTCCTCTTCCCTCTCAGTCCTGTTCTCCCCCTCCCTCTCATCCTTCCTTGCACCCTCCACCCCTAGCTGCAACCAGGTCCTCACTGTTAAGCCAAGAGCTTTCTCCACCAACAACCTAAGAAGAAGTCATTACCCCAGGTTTCTTGTACCCTGCCTTCTCCTCCTCCTTCTGACTGGGGACGTTGAGCCCAACCTCCATCCCACAGTCCTTGCCGACCCCCCGCATGGTGGCCTCAGCATCTACCATGTGAACACCAGAAGCCTACTGCCCAGAACAGACCATCTTATGACCTGGGTCATGCTAAACTCCGCCGACATTTTATTTGTCTCTGAGACCTGGCTCCTCCAAAATCCCAAACTCTATGGTTGATCTCACTGGGTACTCACTGTATAGACAGGACAGAGGGAAGAGAGGAGGAGTAGGAGGGGTTGCAGCTTATGAACGTAATTCTCTTCACTCCTCCACTGTCCTCCAGCAGCCCCCCCATCCTCACACGAGTTACTGCTCCTTAAATTGCCCTTCCCTGCCATGTCACCAATTTTCATTTGGGCTTGCTATTTCTCCCCAAAGCCCTTCCCTCAACCATTGTACACACCCTAGTGTCTATTACCTTTCTATCCCAATCTGGTAGACTCCTGGGACTGGGCGACTACAATATAAACTGGCTTTTGGCACACTCCCAAACCACCAGCCAACAGATTGAGGCCCTAAGACTTGTCCAGCTGTTATCTGAACCTACAAGACTAAACCCCCACTTTTCAAATCACTCCCTTATCAACTGGGCCTTAACATCCCACCTCTCAAATAACTAACTGCAGATATAGAAACAGAAACATAGACTCTGATGGCAGATAAGGACCGCTTGGCCCACCTAGTCTGCCCATTTCCCTACCTACAGGATAAATTGCAGATCCTAGTTAACCAACAGCCTATTTCTTCTTACTTCCCCACAAGAATTGTCTTATGTCTGTCCTATGTATTCTTGAATTATCCCACAGTTTTAGACCCCACAACCTCCTCAGGAAGGCTGTTCCATGCGTCCACCACCCTCTCTGTGAAAAAAAACTTCCTCACATTGCCCCTGAAGTGCCCCCCCATCTTTAAATTGTGTCCGCTCGTTCTTGCACATCCCTTTTTCTGAAAGATGCTACCCTCTTGGACTTTCTTGATTCCACTGAGGTACTTTAAAGTTTCTATCATGTCCCCCCCTCCCTCCTTTCCTCAAGGGTATACATATTAAACTCCTTTAGTTACTCCTCATATGGCTTCTCTTGCAGACCCTGCACCATTTTAGTTGTCATCCTCTGGACTGACTCTATCCTGACTATGTCCCTGTAGAGATGGGGTCTCCAGAACTGGACTCAGTACTCCAGATGGGGTCTCACCAACTGTCTGTACAGAGGGATAACAACTTCCTGTGGTGATGTCTCTCCCTATACATCTCAGTATACCCCCAGCCCTCCCTCCTGCCTTCTCACATTTCTTGCTAACATTAAGGTCATCTGATATGATTACCCCCAGGTCCCTTTTCATTTTTGTTGTTGTTACCACCCCCCCCCCATTGTGTAATCTTCCCCTGGGTTCTTGTTTCCCAGGTGC
This sequence comes from Neoceratodus forsteri, assembly GCA_016271365.2. Lineage (NCBI taxonomy): Eukaryota > Metazoa > Chordata > Ceratodontiformes > Ceratodontidae > Neoceratodus > Neoceratodus forsteri. Next base: position 119,973,121 of record CM028133.1, read on the forward strand.
ATTATTTTGCACTTCTTTGCATTGAATCCAAGCTGCCATACTTCTGACCATTCCTCCAACCTTGCCAAGTCCCTTCTCATCCTTTCCACACCTCCTTGTGTATCAACCCTGTTGCAGATCTTTGTGTCATCTGCAAAGAGGCATACTTTTCCTTCCAGTCCCTCTGCAATGTCACCTTATAAAGACATTAAAAAGGACTGGACTCAGTACTGAACCCTGCGTATCCCACTAGTAACCCCTCTTTCTTCAGCATGGACTCCATTTACAATTACCTTCTGTGTCCTGTTGCCCAGCCAATGTTTTACCCAGGCTACCACCCTGGGACCCACTCCCAGGCTGATTAATTTGACTATTAATCTTTTATGTGGGACTGTGTCAAATGCCTTGCTAAAGTCTAGGTATGCCATGTCCACAGCCCCTCCCTGGTCTACTACTTTGGACACCCAGTCAACGAAATCGATTAGATTTGTCTAACATGACCTTCCCACTGTGAATCCATGCTGCCTTGGTTCCTGTGCCCCACTGGCCACTAGGTACTCAACAATTCTTTCCTTCAGAAGTGATTCCATCACTTTCCCTACCACAGATGTCAAACTGACAGTTCTATAGTTTCCTGCCTCTGTTCTGCTCCCACTTTTGGGAAGGGGAATCACATCCGCCTTCCTCCAGTCCTCAGGTACCACACCAACCTCCCATGATTTGTTAAAAAGGGTAGTCAGTAGTTTCACTAGTTCTCCCCTTAATTCTTTTAGAATTCTGGGGTGAATTCCATCAGGCCCCATTGCTTTGCCCACTTTCTGTTTTAGGAGTTCTTTCAGAACTCTTTTTTCTGTGAAAGGACTGGTATCGACACCCCTCTTCCAGAGTGCTTCTGTTAATTGGATTAGGCACCTACCCCTCCTCCTCTTTTGTGAATATTGAGAAGAAATATTCATTCAGTGTCCCTGCTTTTTTACTGTCCCTCTCTGCCTACCCATCATTCATTCTGTTCAGCCTCACTAGCCCTCCCTTTGTCTTTCTACACTCCATGATGTACCTATAAAAGGTTTATCCCCCTTCTTAACCGAGTTGGCTATCTTTTCCTCAGTTTGGGCCTTTGCTATTCTGACTTCCCTCCCTGCTTCCTGCTGCCTTAACTGGTACAGCTCTCTGTTCTTCTCCTTCTGTGTTTCCTTATACTTCCTGAATGCCATATTTTTCTCCCTGACTTTCCCCACCACCTCTTTTGAGAACCATAGTGGCTTTTTCTTTCATTTTGCTTTATTTATTTGCTTCACACAAAGGCTTATTGCCTCTGTGATGGCTGTTTTGATGTTTCCCCATTGTTGCTCCACCCCTCCTTCTAGCCTGTTTTCTAGTGCTTTACTAAGGCACTCTCCCATCTTGCCAAAGTCAGCCCTTCTGAAGTCCAATACCCTCACTTTTGTATGGCTTGAATCTGTAGCTGAGTTTATCGTGAACCACACTGTTTGATGGTCACTTGTTCCCAGATGGTGGGAGAGCGTCAATTCGCTCCCGACAATACGCGCCGCGACAACTCGCTCCCGACAATAGGCTCCTGACAACTCACTCCTGATGTCAATTCGCTCCTCATTTTTTCGCTCCCACAAGTGATTATTAACACTAAGCACCAGCAATTAATTTAAACAGCAGAAACAAAAAAATAGTTTGTGCAATTAGAGATTTAGAGCAGGCTAAGAAATACTGGCAAATGTACAGGCTAGGATCTACAGTGAAAATTAAAGTAACCTGGTTAATGGCATTAAATACACGCTGGCGTTTAGAAATGTTTAACTGCAAAAAAAAGTCCGGAGTCATTTCTTAGCTATACAGGCCGTTCCAGAACTTGCGACCACTGAAGAAGCTTCTTGACCTTGCATGTAGCTGGAGAGCTCGGGGGAGGGCTGTTTAACATCTGCCCTCACGACCACTAAGGAAGCTTCCTGATCTTGCGTGGATCCAGGGAGCGCAGGGGAGGGCTCTTCAACATGTGCCCTCGTGACCACTAAGGAAGCTACCTGATCCTGCATGGATCCGGAAGTGCGGAGGAGGGCTCTTCAAAGTCTGCCCTCGCAGCCACCGGAGAAGCTTCTTGACCTTGCGTGTATCCGGAGAGCTCGGGGGAGGACTCTTCAATGTCAGCCCTCGTGGGAGAGAAATGGAATAAGGAGGGAGGCAAGGGGAAGATATAATCCTAACGATGTGCAGCACATAACAGTTATTTATTATAGCCTCATACAGTATATATATATATATATATTATCAGAGGGGCAAAGCTAGGGGACACTCTCACCAGACCGGCATTGTATTAGTTGAACAAGGAAGAACGAGTGGGAAGGGGGGGAGAGGGGATGGCAGAAAATGGGTTTAACATTATATTATGTACAGTGATTTGCTGGGGTTTGTACTGCAAGCGAAATACTAGGAATGGATCTAGTAAAATGTCCCTGTTCTAAAAATATATTCAAGAAGAAAGAAAAATGCCTTCTTAGTACACCACAGTTTACCACAGCACGCTACTAAGTTTATACCGATTTATGAAGCACTGGGAATGAAAATACGCAGAGCGGAAAGTACGGGAGCTAATTGACACGAATATGAATTGTCGGGAGTGAGTTGTCACGGCGCGTATTGTCGGGAGCGAATTGACATTGACCCCCAGATGGCAACCCACTTCTAGATTTGAGATCCTCTTTTTTTTTCTCTGTAAACCTTGTATTTTTGTAATGTTTGTTCAACACTGATGTGGAACCTTTGAAAATGAGTCCTTGACTCAAAGTTATTAATCCCAAACTGAAATAAATAAATAAAATTCTACCTGCCACTTTTAATAATCACTGAATGACTTATTGTATCAGGAAAACTTGGCCCTCAATCACCCCCTACAAGTATCTGTTGTTCCTCCCACTCAAACTGCTTAATGTTCAAACACTCCTCTCAGACCTCTACATAGATACCGCTCTGGCATCTTTCACCAAAACATTGCTCAAAGTCTGCCACTGACATCACCTGACACATTTTGCTAATTGTTTTCTCAAATGTTGATGTGTACAAGCTAGTGTCTCTCTTGAATAGTCAGCCCTTTAAAGAGACAGTACTGTTACTAAAATAAATTGTAGTAATCCAGTAGACTACATGAATAGGGCAGCTGAGCTCACAGAGAGGTTGGAAGATAGATGCTACAATAGTGACATCATCAGAAAGGTCAGGGTGGAGATGGATGACACCACAAGAGAGACTTGTTACAAGAAAGGAGAAAGGTAAGCGAATATGATCCACAGCTAAGTCTAATTACTACCTATAGTCCCCAATCCAAATAGATAGCTTGATAAATAGATGAAAAAAAAAAGCATCTTGTCACTAAGGACCAGCGTCTTAAAGATATAGAGGAGAATGGTCCCAAAATGGTGTACTGCAGGGCAAAAATATTAAGGATGTATTGGTACATTCAGTACGGCCCCTACCAGATAAACTACGAAAGTGGCTCACTGACCTTGGGGGTGAGTGTGCTTACTACCTTCATCATTTTTGTCTGGCACACTCTGATACTGGGAGGCACAAGCCTACTCCATATATTTCTAGCTTGGCCTCAGCTGCTGCACACAGTTGTATCTACCTGCAATACTTACACTCCAAATGGTACATTGTAATTGTCACAAATCTTGGCTCATCGTCTTTGGCTACTTATACTAATAATAGGCTTGCCACTTTTCAGTGAAACCCTTGGCATTCAACAGCCTCTGTATTTTTTACAGACAACTGGGAATGGGGGTGAACCAATCAATGCTTACTGCATTTACTTATGCAGGCCATCACATCTCATCGACTGCCACCAATTCCGAGCACTGTCCTCTGTGGCTCACTTCCTTACCTCATGTATATTGCTTTGACTGTTCCATTGTTTGTCACTTTTTCTTTCTGCGCTGCTGCCCTTGCTCACTGACATATAGCGCTGCTGCCTTCACTCAAGGGAGTGCATGTCCATCCTGCTGGGTTCCTGGTCATGTGAGTCCCCTGAGATGGTCTCCATCATGTTGGTCTGCCCTGACTGGTAGCCACTACCATGCTTTTTCAGCACTGTAACCCATACATCCTCCTCCAGTGCCATTTTCTCTTCCAGTCCTCCATATTTATTATACCAACTCAGTGACCTTCCGCCACTCCTCCGATGCACTCCTTTTGTCCCCTCCTTCCTACATTATTCCTACCAATTATTCAGTTCTCCATATAGGCATCCCCTAATGGATAGTGGACAGGGAATTTCTTGTACCATCAGTTCTGCTTAGATAGGACACTGTTGGCACCTGCATTAAGGTCTTGTTTCTGTGTCTGCTTTTGCTTCCCCTTCTTCTCCCATAGCTGGGGGCTGGTGGTATGCTGCCCATTGAGGGTGAACTCAAGCTTCAGCTCCTGTTCTCCAGGATGTTGCCCGGGAGGGGGGGATATCCCATTTTAACATCCCTGGGCTTGATCCCACTTTGCCGCCCCTGCTATCTATGATCTTAATTGCCTGCCCTCACATCAGTATTCCTCCCTAGTGTGTGTATCTGCTTACTATGGGGTCCTCCTCTGCATTCCATTATATTACTTCCAAAGACAGCCCCTCCTTTCTAATTATCACTCCTGTTTCTGTGCCCACCATTCCATCCTTCCTAAGTTCATCCTACCATACCTTTGTACTGTTCATTCATGCCTGCCTGCACTGCGATGTCCTCATATTCTCTCTTTCTACAGCTACATTCTACGCTTTCTGTCAGCTTATACCAGCAGTACTCCAGTCTCCATCCCTAACTCGCATCTTCTGAGGTGCTGAGTGAAGGTAGGCTTCCCCTGTCTACCGGGGATGGGATTTTGTTACAGTTACTACCTCCTACTACTTACCAGCTGACATCCACCTTCCCTAACTCTGCTTGGCAGCATCAAGTGCAGATTAGCCCACCCCGACTACCAGGGATGAGAGCCATGTCTACAATTTACCGTATCATACCTTGCCTTCTCTGCCTCATACTATTTGCTGCTTCCCTTCAGGAACAGAACTTCTTCACCCCATGTGCCCTCATCATCCTACTTCTGCCTAGCTCTCGCAAGTCAAGATTATCTCGCCTTGACAGTCACCTATGGATGCCTGCATCTCTGTTCCACTGCTTCAGCCTTATGCATTCTCAGCATGTTACCTAGAAGCCTCTTCCTTGCAGGAACAAAACCATGTTGTACTTGTCTCTTCTGTTCTACCTGGTCTACAGCCTCGATTCCTGTTCCATTACTCTGATTTGCATGGCTAGGATCCTGACTCTGCATTTGACTGTTTACACCTTCTGTATCCTATTCCTCATGCAGATTGTTGCTTCCCTTTGGGAACGAAGTCTCTCTACCTTACTGCCTTCTGCCTCCTAACTCCTCCTACCAACTTCATCTGCAGGCTATTTCAAACTGATTTCCTAGTTTCGACGCCTGTTTATATGACTGTACTAGCTCAATACTGTATCTGTCTCATACCCAGATGCTGTGCCTGTCTGAAGCAGGACCTCATTCGCTCAATTGCCTCAATCCTCCTAACTCTGCATGGTGGTATCAGATTCTGGTCATCTCTCCTCATTTCCTGGACTTGTAGCTCGTATCTGCAATCAACTGTTTCAATCTTATACACTCTCTACTGGACCAACACTTACTGCTCCCTCCTGGACCTGAACCATTTACAGATTTTGCCTCCACCATCATACTTTATCTGGTGTATTGAGTCCAGGTCATATCACCTCAACTACCTCAATTAGGGGCCTGTATCTGTACCTGACTGCTCATCCTTCTGCATTTTAAACCTCCTACCAGATTACGGTTTCCCTCCTGAAACCAGACCCCTCTGCTCCGATTGCCTTGCATCCTTCCTTACCAGTTCCTATCCTGCTTTTCCATGGACCGTCCCCCTTTTGGCCTCCTTTTCCTCAGGACTTGGATCTTGCCAGCTCATTCAGTCTCTATCTCAATCCAGTTTTAATGCCTCTTTGACTTCCTTCCTGCAGGTGACCCCTTCTAGCTGCTGTACGAGTTCTCTATCTCCTTCAGATGTAGGAACCTCATCCTTTTTCATTCCAGCACCTTTCATCCTTTCCACTCATTATTTGATGCCTTCATCAGATGAGGGACTCAAGTACCTCAACTCACTTGCTCTTGGTACTTAGCTTTACCCCTTGGCCTTCCATGGATCATCCTCTAGTGAATTGCTTCAGCCTTTCTGCATTCTGCTGCTGTTCACTGAGGAGCTGATCCAGTCCTGTTCCTTCCTGCACTGTGTGTCATCGGCTTCAAATAGGCCATCTCCTTCTCCAGATCATTCCTTCCAAGCAGTACTGAGAAGTCCATAGGATTCCCTTTGGAATTCCCTGCCATTTTGGTTAGCTGTCTTTTCTTCTCTGCCTTCCAGGCTCGGGGCTTAGTCTTGTTTGCTTTGGCTTCTTTGGGAATATTACCCTATCTGCCACTAGTATTCCTACCCTGTCAACTACTCCTCCAGTTTATCCATCTCATACTTCTACTCTAGCCATTCTAACAGTTCCCATCCACTACTCAATGTATCACTTGTTCATTATACCTGAGGAAAACTACTTCTAGCAACATCTCTTGGATAACATGCCTCATAGACTCTTACGTCATCATTGAGTTTCATATACTGCCCAATCAGCTCCTCACGATCATTCCGGGAATCTCATTCAACTGAACAATAGAAATATCATCCATCTCTATTGGATACACCATACGAATCCTGTCTATTCAATCACTGTGACTTCCCTGTCCACCATGTCTCACTGGCTATCCTCCTATATGGAAAGGACTTAAATCCTTCTGTTATGCTTCAACTTCATAACTGTTATTGCTGCTATGGATACTGGGAATTGCAAGATACCTCATACCACTATGGACATCATCTATTTTACCTTCTGCAGCCTCTCCTACCAACACTGACTCTGTTGACCACGTTACTCAACTCCTTCATTTTCAACAGGCATTACTTGTCCTAAGACTTTCACAGCTGCCTTCCTAGAACTTCCATTGTTGGATCTCCCATGCCTAGCTACTTTACTAACATCATGCCATCCAAGCCACTGTTTTCTAGCTCCTGAACATCACCATGCCTCATATACTCATCTTCATTTCTCCATCCTATTACCATCAGTCAAGTAAGCTGCCCATTCTGCAGTCCTTCTAGTCTATCCTTCTCAAATTATCTCCATTAATCCCTCCAGTGAAAACTTTCACAGAGAACAGGCCCCTCTGATTCTCAATCTGGAAATCCACAACTGTTAGTGTGAATTTACTATCCCAGTCTTGCCTCCCACCAAGTCTTAATCAACCATAGCACTAGGATCCTCTGGCATTTCACACTACTTGACTTCACTACCAACCCAGCCTATAGACACTTCCAGATATCTACTTCCAAGCTTCTCTTAAGTATTTAGGCATTGGATTACCTGTAAACCTAACCAGCCATAGCCACCTCAGTACATCCCTTGGGCAATTACACCACAGAAATACCTATATTTACTTCAGCCAGTGGATCAGCAGAACATGTATTGTACAAGTATAGTTACAACATCAATGCCCAAATAAACGATCCAATTCCTTGTACTGAACTTCCAGTCATTCTCTATATATATTCAGTTACCAGCTAGACTGCATATGCCAATCTTCCTGTATTCATCTACAAATCACTTATGGCATTTCTCTTATCAGACACTCAAAGACTCTACTTGATGCCTCCTTCCACTTCATGGATGCTTATTTCTCAACTTATCACTTACTGCTGAAGTCCTTACCTCCAGACTTTACCATGAACTTCAGATCTCCCACCAGTTGGATCATCCACCTATGACTTCGCAGATCGTTGCATTCCCACCATTCACTGTCTGGTAGCATATTGAGCAAATCATGCTCTCCCTACTTTTTACATCCCTGCAATCTCTTGGACAAGCATCCTTCATTGCCTTGGAAATCTGGACTTCATTGTCCCTTCTTCAATTGGATCTACTTCACACTCAGGATACTACTGCTCCTTCATAAAATACCATTCTTCAACCTCAGGATCGTTATCCAAACTACATCATCCATAGATCAAGGATGGACCATCATCTCTCCAAGAAGCTCACTTTCCTCAAACTCTACACCTAACTCAACTTGTCAATACACCTACCAGAATAAACTATAAAATGGGGACAAGCACCACCCTTGACTGGATAATTTCTAATCAACCTGATCACCTTTCTAATGTAACTGTACACCTTGATTCCCTCAGTGACCACTCCCCAATCACCTGCAGCTGGTCAAATAAATTCCATACCCCCTCCCCAAACTATATACTACAGGATACTTAAATGTGGTCACTTGGACCTCCTAAAACAACAACTTCATGCCCAGAACTGGAATCTGCTGGACTCCACTGACAGCATTAATGTAGCTCTGGGGTACTTCATAAGGGTTTTCAACACTGCCTGTGATACACATGACCCTCTCAAAAAGATGAATGTTCATGGCAAAGTGAACCCCTGGATCACTTCTGAGCTCCTTTCCAGTATGAAATTATGGGATCATCTCTGGCACTGCACAAGAGCCACTGGTAAACAGCTGGACCTGCAAGCCTATAAAGCAGCTAGAAACAACTGTACGAGGTCGACTGGCAGGCGAAACACAAATACCACAGGGAGATGCTCACCAACTCCTGGCAAGATAGCTGAAAGTTTTGGTCTAATATAAAAGACATTACTGGCAGAGATCCTAAAGTATTGCCTACAATGCTAAACATTAATGGTACCCCCACCGTTGACCCATTTGAAACTGCAAACTCTTTAACGATGCCTTTACCAATCTGAGCTGTGTCCTCCCACAAAACTTTTTCGATGAGAACACTGTCCACTCTGCAAGTCGCTGCCAAAGAAAGAGCCCTGAACACCCCCTTTCTACTTTAAAAAGGTCACAAACAACCTGGTCAGAAAACTACTAGCTAAGGTGCTAGGAAAAACATAACATAATGGTGACGGACTTGACCTCAAGCTTATCGCCCCAACCCTAGATGAAGTTCTCCTATCCATAATTAAGATAATAAACCTCTCACTTACCCTTTCATAATTCCCAGATGCGTGGAAAACTGCCATGGTTACACCAGTGCATAAATCTGGTGATCGCTCCCTACATGGCAACTATAGGCCTATATCGATTCTCCCTCCTCTTTCCAAGGTGCTCAAGTGAATTGTTGCCAATCAGCTGGTAGTTTACCTCAAAACTTACTCTATCCAATGCCCACAACAACATGGTTTTAGGAAGGGGCATAGCACTACCACAGCATTATTGGAATTCTCAAGTTTTATACGACAATCCATCGACCAAGGCAAACTTGTAGGAGCAGCCTTTATTGATCTAACGAAGGCCTTTGGCACTGTGAATCACACACTTCTTCATGGCCAACTCTCTAAAATTAATTGGTATTTCTTCAAACATGCTGAAATGGTTCATAAGTTACCTCAGTGATAGACTGCAGAGGGTGAGGATATCTAATGTAATCTCTGAACAGAGGGCTGTTCGGTCTGGTGTACCACAAGGCTCAATCCTGGGGCCTCTATTGTTCAGTATTTTCCTGAACAACCTCCCATCTGCTTGTAATCAGCATACTCTTCTCTATGCAGATGATGCTGTCATCTTTACTAACCACCCAGATCCCAACACACTTGAAAGCAATCTTCAGCTAGGTTTCATGGAAGCAGAGAAATGGTTTAATACCCACAAATTAGTGCTAAACTACAAGAAAACAAAAGTCATGTTGTTTTCCTCCTCTTGAAATAAGTAAGAACCATGCAATCACAATTACAAATAACCAAGGGGACTCTCTTGAACAAATTCAGCACTTCAAATATTGTACCTAGGTTTAACCCTGGATAGTAACCTCACCTATGTGCCTCACATAGAAAATGTTGCTAGAAATGTCAATACCATGACTGGACTCCTATATAGGCACAGACAGAGTCTGACACCAGAAGCCCTGAAGATCGCAGTTTACAGCTCGGTTCTCTCGGTCATTGATTATGGATTAGTCATATACAATGCTGCATCAGCCACATCACTCAGAAGACTCACTGTTGCTCTGAACAATGCCTGTAGGTTAATTACAGGTGCTGCTCACTTCACTTACACCTGTGAGCTATCCGCTCAGTCTGGTTGGCTTCAGCTAAGCAACAGGATCAAATACCAAACATGCCTTCTGACCCAAAAGGTACTTCTTGGATTCTTGCCGCCGGGCACTGGTTGCCTGTTAAACAAATCCCACAAGACCTCCTTCTAGTTCCTCACTGTCAGACAGTTCAGTACCAGCAATCCTTTTTGTACAAAGCCCCTCTGTGGTTTAATGAGCTGCGCAATCAATTGACTATGCTTCTTATTCTTATCCAATTCAAGCAAATGCTCTGTCAGCATCTCTTAGCTGAAAGCACCTGTAACTGCAACACCTAATCCAACTATTGCTTAACCCACAGCTCCACCTTGCTCCTCTCCCCTGATCTCTCATCTCTGCACTTACTAGGCCCCCTGGCCACCACTTTCTCCAGTCCTTGCCCCCCCCACTACCCCCTTCTGCCACCTCCTCCCTTACCCTCCCTCCCTCTCTCACCTCCTGCTTTCCCTACTTACAACACTGACAAAGCTCCTGGCTGCTACATTCCTATTCTATCCAGATATAGCACTTCTCCCATCCCTTACCGCACCTTCTAATACTCCCCTTCTCCTTCCCTACTTCCTGACCTCTTCCCCCCTTAGTTGATCACTGTATTCGATCATAGTTTTAAGATTATTCTGTATTTGATGTAACAATTTACTATGTTTGTTCTCCCTTTGTCTGACTGTAAACCCTCCCATTGATGTGGAACCTTTGTAAATGAGCTGCTTGGTGCTCAAAGATACTTTGTAATCTGAGATGGAATAAATAAAAAAATAAATAAAATTAACTATGGTTACTAGAACCTAGGTCCTTCTCCTTTTAGTATGCCCAGACGATGGGAAGACCAATGACCATGGGTTCTCAGAGGTTTCCTCCACCGGGGGGGGTTCTTCTCCTGAGTGCCAGTGGTCATACTCTCCATGAGTTGGAAGAGGTATCTTTTTGGGTCTTCTATTCCCTACAAATTTCTACCTACATACCTACTACTCAATGGTGGGAATAGAGTAAAGCCACAAAAAGTACTACAAGTTACGTAAGCACTAATACCCCATTGCTATTCCCAAACATTGAATGGGACAGCTTAAGCCTATTTTTTAATGTGGGGAATAGCTTATCCCACAACCTCTACTTAACCCCATCACTTACACAGCTCCCTTGATTAGGGAGTGTTATTTGTCCACCACCATCCCCTCCTCCTCCTTCTCCGGTGCTCTTCTCACCCTTGTTCATGGGCCTTCTATTCCCTACAAATTACTACATAAATACCAGGATCACGTGATGAGCTAGCGGTGAGCAGAAGTCTCCGAGACCGCTCCCACGCTTCAGTGAGTTAAATATAATTTTTTACACGCTCCGAGACCCCGCAGTTTAATTCTGTGAAGTGCCTAGAGTCGGTGAGGCATACTACGTTGTAACGGGCGAAAGAAACCGCATCAGGGAAAAAATAAAAAAAAAGAAAAAAGATAAACAGCAGCATCCACAGTGAGGCTTGCCTGGGGAATGGCCGAGATGGATAACGGAAGCCCCGAGCCCTTGGCAGCAAGAACGCCGGCGGTGAAGCGCTCTAAGCCGCATTCCCCTACCCCTGAGGAGTCCGCCGAACTCAGGACAGAAGTACCAGGGGGACTGTCAACCTCGGAGGACATCAGTGAGATTAAACAACTTCTGCAGGGGCTGGTTGCTGATTTTACCCTACTCAAGCCTGCCTTAAATGCTTTATCACAAAGGGTGGGGAATGTTGAGGTGAGAATGGCCTCGCAGGAAAGGAAGACGGAAACCATGGATCATGAGATAATTGGCCTTAAAAGACAAGTTAAAAAATTAGAAGATCACCTGGAGGATCAGGAATCACGCAGCAGGAGAAATAACGTAATTATGGCAGGTCTCCCTGAGAAGTCTGAAGGCCCAGACTGTGTAGCATTCATGCAGGACCTTCTCCAGAAGCTATTTGGTCTGACCCCATTTGGGGAATCATACAATATTGAGTGAGCTCACCGATCACTGAGAGAAACCCCCCCCACCTGGTGCCTGCCCTAGGATTCTCATTATGAGATTTTTGAATTACAAAGAGAAGACCCATGTTCTGAATAAAGCCAGGGCTATTAGAAACCTACAATGGAATGGGGCTTCCATTTGGCTCTTCAGGACTTAATACCTTCAGTGAGAGAGAAACAAAAAGAGTATGCAGAGATCAAGAAAAAGCTGTACCTAGCTGGTCTGAAATTTAGATTGCAGTACCCAGCTACACTGTCGGTGAAATTGCCAAAAGGAGACAAAAGGTATTCCACAGCTCGTGATGCCCTGGAGGGCCTAAGGGTGGAGCTACCTGACCTGTTCAAATCGGTGACCTGAAGGAGTGAAAAGGCCTACGATGGATGCAGATGGAACTGTGCTGAGTGAGACAAATGACATCAGGGAAGTGCCTGGACGGATGGCAGAAACCCACCAGATGCTCAGTTTTTTTTTTTTTTTGGTTTCTTGATAGAGATGAAGTTCTAAAAGACTGTGAAAATGAATGCCCTGTTTTTTGTTTCTGTTGTTCATTTTAATGCTATACTTGTCCAGGGCAGAGCTGATTTGAAAGTATGGACCTTGCTGATGGTGATCCTTTCTTTCCGCTAGATGTTCAGAGTTTACCTGCCTTATGTTGAGCCCTAAGAGATAATTGACAAGCCAAAGCAGATTATATTTGGCAAGCTGAGGCAGACCGCTATTTGGCTTCCATGACCCCTTGTCTATGGGGGCACTTATGTAATGGTAAATGGCAGCCCCCCCTTTTTTTTTTTGTTTCACCAATCTTACAGGTGGTGAGGGTCAGATTCAAAGCTACCCTCGAGGTGGGGATTAGGTTGGGGTTTACTTAGTGGATTACATGCTGAGGCATGGGGGAGGGTCGGAGACATGTCGAGGGCTGACTCATACACATCTCATGAGAACTATGGAGGACGATCAGAGGATCGGGGGTGGGGGGTTAGAGGATTATGGGGGAGAGAGAGAGAGAATCCAAGATATATAAAACAAAGAAAGTGGGACATATGAGAGTGACTATTGGGGTACTGATATAGTAGATGGTTTTAATTAAGTTTCTGTCATGGAATGTGAAAGGCCTCAGGGGGGAGGAAGAAGAGAATAGCTATACTGCAGTACATAAACCAGTTAGGAGTACATATTGCGGCACTCCAAGAAACACATTTACTGAGTGAGGAGTTACACCTACTCAAGAAAAGATGGATAGGCAAGGTCATAGGAGATGGGAAAGCCAAAGTGTCGGGGGGTGTGGCAATATTAATTAGGAAATCATGCCCATTTGTGGTTGAGCGAATCTTGCCAAGGGAGGACGGTAGGGGGATATACGTGTCGGGTTCAGTCTTGGGAAACTCATTTTCTTATGCTTCAATATATGGCCCTACTCCCCTCAAGCCAGAATTCTTTGCTTCCTTGGAAGCGGACATCGCTACACTTCCTCATAACGCTTTGATCATAGCAGGCGACTGGAACCTCTGCCTGGACAATAAGGTGGACAGAAGCCCTGTAAGTAATAGACCTCCTAATGCCTCTCAGATTGCATTGAGTAGATTTATGGGGATTACAGCTTTAGTAGATCCATATAAAGTGTATAAGAAAGGGGACACAGAGATGACTTTTTATTCTGGGGTTCATAGTCGCACTGAGGATTGATTTTTCTGGTCAATAGGGATGTGCTTAGTAGGATTAAAAGTCTAAATACCTTTAGCAGGGTACTATCGGACCACTCCCAATTCAAAATGCTATGGGAATTAGATCATATACCCGAAACCATATCGATGGAGGCTAGACGAAGGATCTTAGTGGAAGATAATATGGTAAATAGGCTAGAGAATTCCCTTAAGGAGATTATTCAAACTCAAGTTCCAACTTTAACAGATAAGAAGCTTGCCTGGCCGGTCTGTAAGGTTCTATATGCGGGAATAGAGCAGGAATACTCTGCTAGGAGGAACAAAATAGATAAAGCCCGGGAGGAATTCTTAATGGGGGCCATAGGGTCATTGTTGCCGGTGGAGGGATCTTCCCCAGAAGTAGATAAGGAGCTAAAGGAATTAAGAGAAGAGTATAGGGAGATATGGAATCTTAGGGTAGACTCTTGGGGAGAGACTAAGTGCTAAATATTTGCTACAAGGGATGTGCATGCTTACAAAGACAGAATTAGGGAGCGGATGCAGAAAGAGTGATTCTGGCTGTAAATTTTGAGGGGAATTATTATGGAACCTCAAAGACTGGCTGATGCCTTCGTGGACTACTATGCTAGTATACACCAAGAGGGGGCATAGCACAGAGGATGAAATTAAGAGCTTTCTTGATAGAATACCACTGCCCAGATTGAGCATGGAGCAGGCCCAAGCACTGTCTGCTCCAATCTCGAAAATGGAGATCAGGGAGACAATTAAAAGCCTGCCTATTGGTAAGGCACCGGGGCCGGATGGCTTGTTGGCCAAATTTTACAAAACACATTTAGAGACAATAGTGCCTTTACTACAAGAATTCTTTTCAAATATTATGGAAGAGGGAGTGCCCCATCCGCCCTTGTTTCAAGCTTATATTACTTTGATACCAAAGCCAGATAAACCTAGAGATTTGTCGGGTAATTATAGACCCATTGCTTTAATAAACCAGGACATCAAAGTACTCACTAAGATCTTGGCTAATAGGGTCCTTAAAGTTGCTCCTTTATTAATTAGCCAGGATCAAGTTGGATTTATGCCAGGTAGAGGGGCACATGATGCGTTAAGGAAACTACACCACATCCTACATAAGGCCTCTAATTCGAAGTCTGCTATGGCCCTGATAGCACTCGACGCTGAGAAGGCATTTGATCGGGTTTCCCATTATTTTTTATTTGTTACAATGGAAAAAATGGGTTTCCCAAAGGGACTTCTCCAAGGTATTAAAAACCTGTATAAAGCCCCCACAGCCAGGGTTTTATGTAATGGCTATTTTTCTAAAGAGTTTTCCCTCCGTAATGGAACTAGACAAGGTTGTCCCCATCACCAATTCTATTTAATATTTACATGGAACCCCTGCTAAGACCACTCTGTATGGAACCCAGGGTTCGAGGGGTCGAGGTTCAAGGGATGGAGCTTAAATTTTTGGTATTTGCTGACGATATCTTGTTGCACTTGAACAATCCAGCTGTCAGCTTCCAACACGCTCTGGAAATTATTGGGGATTTCTCGATGGTTTCAAATTATAAACTAAACTTAAGCAAAACCCAAGTTCTCCCGCTTACGGTACACACCCTTAGATCAGATTTTGAACACCTGCAGATCAATTGGGCCTTGGATAAGATTAAATACTTGGGAATTTGGATTAGAGCCAGGTCTGAAGATGGGGTGGAGGACAATCTGGGTAATTTATTGGCTATAATTAAAAACGATGTCTTAAGGTGGAATAAACTCCCTTTAAACTTTACTGCCAGATTAGGAATGATTAAAATGAATCTGTTGCCCAGATTATTGTACCCCATACACCTTCTACCATACAATATCCCGAAGGGCCGCTTTTTTAGTATCCAAAGGATAATCTCAAGCTTCCTATGGGATTCTAAACCCCCAAGGAGGAAACACACTACCTTGCGCCTTCCTTACCCTAAAGGAGGTATAAAACTCCTTGATCTGTTCCTATATTATGTTGCAGGACAGCTTGGGTTAATGGAGCAATAGGCAAGAACTGGGGAGGTAGGAGGGTATATACCAACTTGGCTGCGAATCGAGCAGAGCATTCTAAAGGATTTAAAACTTTCCCCAGCTGCACTGCTGTATACAGACCCGGTGGCTTTGCCCATTAGGGGGGTGCATACACCAATTGAAAAGTCGATGAAGGCTTGGTGGGAACTGTTAAACCCGGCTCAGAGGAAGGCACAGAGGGGAGCTAAAGACCAACCCATAGTGGGTAATCCTAATTTCCATCTAGGGGGATCAGTAATTAGCCCACAATGGGAACCACATTTGGCTAAGCTAAAACTGATAGATTTTATACTTGATGATAAGGTGAGCCTGCCAGCTCATACTAGGGAGTGGGTCTTTTTTAAAAAGGTACAAATTAAAAATATGGTACAGAAGTTCATACGAGACAATAAAGTAGAAGGACTGACCCCATTCACTTGGGATTATTTGAAGGAGCTAGATCTCCTACAACACCCCTTTCTCAAGGTGTATAAGGTGCTGTTAGAATTTCTGGAGCTCAGAGTTTGAGGCCCAGACAGTCTACTGGGATAAAATTATCTCCCCCCTGAGGCCTGACTGGAAGGAGATTTGGAAAAATGTTAAAATCCTGTCGATTCTGAAGTACAGAACTATGCAATTCTTCATTTGTTCGAATATTTATTATACCCCTGTTAAATTATGTTCTAGAAAACTCAGACAGACAGATCTGTGTTTTAGATGTGAATCAAAACCGGGGGACCTATTTCATGTAATGTGGAACTGTCCTAAAATCCACTTGTTATGGATCCAAATTGGCCAAGAAATGGACCCACTGCTAAACTATACTGAATATATCAAACCGGAGATCTGTCTCCTTGGGGACATGAAACCAATAATGAGGGATTCAGCCAAATACCATGTGTCTCTGATGTCTGCCTTGGCTAAAGCTTTTGTGTAGAGACATTGGAAGAATAGTAATATACACACTTATGAACAATGGGTCAGAGATTTGATGCAGGTCCTGGGCAGACTTAAAAGGCAGATGGCTGTAGAGGGAAAAATGAAGCTATATGCCAGAAGGTGGGGAGCCTTAGATGCAGTTTACTCGATACAACAGAAAGGCCCCCAAACTCGGATCTGTCTGTCTGAAGGGTGTTAACCTACAATATTCATGTAATAGAATGCAATAAGTAGCTAGGATTGTATGGAGATGTATCACCCCTTCGAGGGGATGTCTTTAATGAATGGAGCATAACACTCTCATGGGATTAAGTTTTATAGGGACTGAAGTTTTTATACACATACTTAGGGTCAAGTAAGGTCTTCTTTCTCTCTCAGGGACACAGTTTTCAAAGATTGTCCCTGCACAGCCACTGGTATGACAAAGGTGACAGAATGATATAAATTCTTGAGGGACAAGAACTGGGTTAGACTATCGCCAGCTGTGAAGAAATAGAAATGTTTGTTATTTTGATTTAAGGGGACTCAAGTTTTCATTTTCTTCTTTCTAGCGACTCCATATAACTGTGACTGTAAATAAGTTTGAGGATGTATATAGTTTCCACATCCAGTTTAGGGATGTGGGCCCAGGCTCCTACCCTGGGATGTATGTATGTATGTCTTACTGCTGAAATTATAAAACTCCAATAAAGAAGTTCAAATAAAAAAAATAAAAATTACTACATAAATACCTACTTCTCAAGGGTGAGAATAGAGTAAAGCTACAAAACATACTACAAGTTGCACAAGCACTAATACTCCATCGCTATTCCCCAAACATTGAATCTATTTTCTTTCTGTCTCTATCTTGTAGCTTTGCAATTGGGATCTCCACCCACCAGGGTGAGTCTCCCATCAGTTTCTTTATGGATTCAGTTGCTTAAAGGATCTTATGGGACTGTGCAGTGCCCTTTTAAATTCTATAAAAAATTATGGGAATTTTTTAGTTGGCATGGATTTCTATCTTTTTACCTTTTGCTTTTAAGCATTTTTGATGTTTTTACACTTTTCTTGTATTCAATAGCTGCTATTAGTAGTCACAGATATTTATGTTTTGATACTTTAATTATATGTTTTGAATTTGTTGAGTACTTACACAGTTGTTACATAAAACAGTACTGTCTCTTTAAAGGACTGACTATTTAAGAGAGTCACTAGCTTGTACATGTCAACCTTTGAGAAAGCAATTAGCGAAACACGTCAGGTGATGTGGGTGTGCCCTCGCCTATGCTACAACAAGAAGCCTTCTACCAGCCGTTTACTTGCTCAGCTTGCTTGTTTTTACGTGGACCTTTTCATGGACTTTATGGATTTTATTGAATGTCTGCTACCATTTGATGAAATGTGAGTGCTCAGTATTCCTTTGCATCTAAAGATATTTGTACAAAATACATTTTTGCACTGATTTTGGAGCTACAGCAGTCCTTGTATTCTATTGGAGCTGCATATTAGGGTCCCTTTAAGTAGGTGCTGGTCCTTGCCTTCTCCTGCTTTACACCCTTTGTAGTGTCTTCTGTCACTTTGCTACTAACTCTTCCTCTCACAAATGTCACTGGTCCCTCTACTCCATTCTTTTTATCATACTGCTACCCTTGTGTCATCTTTCCCACTGCTCCTCCATTATTGGTAAATACTGGTTCACATCCCTTCCCTCCTATTTATCCCCTCTTCTTTCCTGCACTGCTCCCTCCTCCTGCCCCTTCATTCTAGAGACTCCTGTTCCTTCTCTGTCCCACAGCCTCACCCTAATGCTGGTATAACTCTCTTCTCCTACCATCTTCCCTCCCTATGAAACAAACTCTTTCCTCTTCTTTGTGTAACCCCCTTGTTACCCGGGGTTACTAGAATCCCAGTAAGACCTAGTGGTAGGCAGGGAAGGCAGCTTGTGAAACTCCAGTTAAATGGGTTTCACTCTGTCTCACTCTGTTCTCAGTCTCAGCTGAGACTGAGGGATGACATCACCAACAGAACTTTCGCAGCTGCATAAGCCACATTGGAATCTGCAACAAAGGGAGTTAGATAGAACATTGAGAGTTTTCAAAGGAGAGTGTTCAGTTTGTCTTCAGTAAGTGAAGAGAGTCTGCAGTTTGGCTTGAAGGAGTGTTGTAGAAGTATGGTGGAGACCACTGTTATTTGGGTTTCAGTGCCTTTCTCCGGGATGAAGATTCCCAGCAGCAGATTCCTGGGCAATCCTCTTAATTCTGCTAAGTGGAAGAAAAGCTGCCTGTTTAGTCCAACATTTATTTTGGAAGATGGAAGATTTGTGAGTCGCCTGTGGGGCACCTGCAACTAAAGGGTGAGTGTCTGCTCTGGCTAAAAGAGCAAATTGTTTTCTTCACCCTGGTACTTGTGTGAAAATCTAGGGATTGAGCTACATATTGGGAAGCCTAGAGAAATGGGTCAAGCAAGTAAAGTAGTGTCAAATCCTAGAGTGTTGTGTGATGCAAATAATATGTAGAGGAGATGTGACAGACGCCTACCCTTTAATCTACATTTAGAAGTTCAGCAAAGGAATGGTTCAGTTTTCCCAGGGAAATGGCCAGGTATGGGCTGTGGGAGCTGGAGGTGGGTGGCCCCCCCATCTTTAGTGACTAGGTCCACCTCGACGGATTTCTTCTGTGGTTTCTACTTTGCCTCAGGCACTTGGCCAGTGATGGAGGAAGTACTCAGATATGAGATTGTAAGGAAAATTCTTTCTAGGAGTCGCAGACTCTAGTGTGGTGTGGGGAGCCATGACAAGGAAAAATTGTCTCTAGGAGTCGCAGACTCTAGTGTGGTGTGCCGAGCCACGACAGAATAATTGGTTCATTCTTCCAATGGACCACGAATGGGATAATTGGTTCATTCTTTCAATGGAACGCGGATCAAGTGGCCGGCAGGGGAGCCGGGCCAGTGGGGAAAACCCAAGTGTGTACAAGTCGGGCTGTGTACCCAAAGCAGTGTGCAAGTCCAGGCTGTGTGCCTGGTGGGTTCAGAGCCTGAGGGCTAGAAATGATGATAAAGTGTTCTGTAGTCTCTAATCTGCATTACCAGGAAATGTAGCCCCATGGGGGTCCATCTATGCTTTGTTTGTTCAGCTAGTATGTGAATAAAAACCACACTGAAGAATCCCATTCCTGGTTCTGGACATTACAGTTATTGCTTCCTGTGTTCGGATTTACTTGGGTGCCCCTGTGCAGAGTAGCCAAACCTAGGTCCCCCTGTGCCGAGTAACCTCATCCTTCCCAAACCCAGTCCCCACTGGGTACTGCTGTCAGCTTCAACAGCATGCCACCTGTCGTTTTGGCAAAAAGGCAGGGGTGAGGGGTTACATTTGTCATGCCACATCCCTACTATCCCTAAAGCAGCTGCTAATGCCACGCCCCCCACTACTTGCTCCTGTGTCTCTCCCCACTAACTCTCTCCCTCCTCTCCCACCTTCCCTCCCCCTGCCACCCTTCCCCACTCCTAATGGCTCTCTCTCCTCTCCCTCCCTCCCCATCTGCCCCTCCCTTCATACATTTGTAAAGCAGTAACTGACACCAATGCACTGTACTGCTGTCTTATTGCAATCATTGTATTCATATCACTATTGTTGCCATCTGTATTGCACTTTATATAAAGGATAATGCCTGATGTACAGGTGATAACCATGGTGCAATCATCTCGAGTGGTTGCTGGGGCATCAGTAAACCTCGAGAGTGCAGCTCAAGAGGTTTACAATTGCCCTAGCAACCACGAGAGATGATTACACCATGGTTATCACCTGTACATCATGCATTGTCACTTATAGTGTATGGGACTCAACATAAGAAGTTCCCCAACACAAGTAATTTAGCCTTACCTTATTAATGATTCTACACTACAGCCACATGATTGTGTAGGAAAACAATTTATTAGGATACACGGACTGAATGGCAGTGGGCCAAAATAGCACCAGAGATAAAATCTCTCTCAGACATAGTTGCTAGACTCAATAACAGTAAACTGAGACAACTGGAATGTTATTTGAATATTATACTGAGGTTAACAATCACATTCTGGGTGTGTAGAATACTGAATTACACTGGCATTCCGTTTTGTAAACCCACTGCTATAATATAGATGAGATAGGTTTATAAGGTTCTGACATCACAACAGTGGGATTACAAGGTTATAATCTGCTTGATTTCAGTGGGTAATAATAGCTACCCATACATTATACTGTTATTCTTGCATTTCAATTGTTTGCAACTGCCA
This sequence comes from Neoceratodus forsteri, assembly GCA_016271365.2. Lineage (NCBI taxonomy): Eukaryota > Metazoa > Chordata > Ceratodontiformes > Ceratodontidae > Neoceratodus > Neoceratodus forsteri. The sequence goes on from CM028133.1 coordinate 119,994,208, forward strand.
CTGGTTTTATTTTCCCCTTCCCCCCTACAACGGGTTACACCTGGAACTGAGCCTTGGCTCAGTGTGCTTTTCCCAGTTACCAACAGTTTAATAAATAAATGAATCAATCAATCAATCAATCAAGCAAGCAATAAGTGCTCACCACCCTGAGCTATTCAACAAAGTTTCCTGCTCAAATACTAGAGGGCACAAACAGAAGCTACTGGGAGGGAACTTTCAAGAGTGAACTCAGGAAACACTATTTCTCAGAAAGGGTTGCTGAACCTTGGAATAGACTGCCCACATAAGTGGTGGGAGCTAAGATGGTGACAGCTTTCAAACTGGGCTGGGATAAAAAGAATTCTTGAATAAAATCCAAGGAATATGGACTGGTTAGGGATCCAAAGGGGGGACAGCACTGGAATCTGAGATTGTCTCGAGAACTACTGGGCAGACTTGATGGACCCTATGAATGGCATAGGCAGGTGTTTTTATGAGAGGGGTTTGAATATGATATTTGTGAAGTGGGACACATGAATGCAGGGGTCTGGGGGAAGCTAGGCTGCCAGAAGCTCTGGTGGGTTTATATGCTGTGTGGTGAGTTTGGGGGCTTTTTTTGAACAAAAAACACACATTTGTTACATGTTCCCTACCTCTGATTTCAGAGAACTTTTGTTCCCCATGGCATAAGAGGGTTTACCTATGCTGAATCAACAACACTGATATTGAAGTTTGGCATGGCAAGATCCCCACTGTTGACAGGTTAAATTGTGCCTGTCTGACATTGGTATGTTTCTCTTGGGGGGCTACACCCCCGGAACCTGTCATGCGAGGGTTTGCTCCTCCTGCACTCCTCTTCTTGAAATGAATAACCCAGAGTTGGAGTTGATTTGAAGGGGGGGTGAAAGACAGAGAAAAGGTGAAATTTTGCCCTCAGGTGCTTCTCAGCGACATTCTTGAAAGCTGTTGAGATTGTCGCTGTGAGTGATTTTGCCATCCGAGTTTCACTGTTCAGTCACCACACCGAATAAGGGGTGTTGGAGTCTCTGGCTGGTATTAGAGTCTGCGGCTGCAATTGTAGTGACTAACTGGCTGACTAACAGTGCCATCAACCACCCACCTCATACACATTTTTGTAATATACTGTGAAAGATTTCTATATTAAGGGCCATGGGTCTGAACGCCACCAGTTCCCCAGAAACTCTGGGGGTTTACATGCTCTGTAGTGAGTTTTGAGACTTTTATTGAACCAAAAACACACTTGTGGCCTGGTGTATTATTTTAAATCACAGTTAGCATGGCACTAACCTGCTAGTTTGGGAGCATAACTCTACTAAAGTTCAGTTGCATATGAAAATCAGCATGGTTTCACAGCAAGCAGATCATGCCAGACAAATCTGCTCGAGTTTTTTGACTATGCTACAAAAATAGTGGATGAAGGTGGGGCAGTAGATGTGGTCTACCTAGATTTAAGTATGGCCTTTGACTCTGTTCCACACAGGAGGCTGGAAAAGAAGCTTGACCACACAAGGGTCGGTCCAGAAGAAGTCAGATGGGTACAAAACTGGTTACAAGGCAGAACCCAAAGAGTACAGGTTAATGGAGTGCAATCGACAGAAGGCAGGAAGACCAGCAGGGTGCCCTAGGGCTCAGTGCTGGGGCCTGTGCTCTTCAATGGTTTTATAGCAGACATCACTGATGGACTGGAAGCGAAATTGTGTCTGCTCGCAGATGACACCAAGATATGTAGCAGGGTAGACACTCCAGAAGGAGTGAGCAAGATAGAAACTGACCTCAAGAAACTAGAAATATGGTCTGCAGTGTGGCAGCTGAGATTTAATGCCAAAAAGTACAAGGTCATGCACACAGAAAAGAAAAATCCAAGGTGAAAGATTGGCAGCCTCAAACCAGGAACGAGATCTGGGAATCATAATCTCAGATGAACTGAAGGTTAGTAAGCAGTATGAGAAGGCATCAATAAAGGCCAGCAGAATGCTGGGCTGCATTGGGAGGGGAATCACGAGCAAGAAGAAAGAGGTGGTACTACCACTGTATAGATCACTTGTCAGGTCTCACCTAGAATATGGAGTCCAATTCTGGAGTCCTCACCTCAGGAAGGACATTGACCGGGTGGAAACAGTACAGAGAAAGGTGACAAAAATGATTCAGGGTCTGCAGTACATGTCCTTAGGGAACTGAATATGTACCCCATGGAGCAGAGAAGAAAGAGCAGGGACATGACTTGAAACATTCAAGTGCATAAAAAGCATTAACAAGGTACAGGCACAGGAACTTTTTCACTTCAAGAAGAGCTCCAGGACCAGGGGACATGACCACAAGCTGCAAGGAGGGAGGGAGGGAGGTTCTCTATCAACAACAAGAAGTTTTTCTTCACAGAAAGAGTGGTGCACACCTGGAACCCAAGAGGTCATGGGGATCAACAACGTGGGGGATTCAAGATTGTATGTGATAGACACAAGGGAGCCCTGACTACAAAGGGCAACCAAAGCATCAAAATAGATCTAAAACAAATTGGCAGACTAGATGGACCTAGCGGTCTCTTTCTGTCATCAACTTCTATGTTTCTATGTTTATATCAACCATTGTTGACTGCATAAATTGCTGCCAGGAATATTTAATTGTTTTAAAAAATGTCAACCAGTTGTCAGTGCAGAGCTAGTTAGTGCTTCTAAAAACAGTAAAAAATACACGCAAAGAGTGCATGGACTGTCCCCCCAATTGTCTCCTGACAGCATGGCTATCTACTGATAACCCCTCTCCCTCACCCATTCCCCCTTACTGTCCTTCCTGTGATCCAGTGGCACCCCCTCAACTGATACTCCCAATGTTTGAAATCCTTGGCATCCAATCAACCTCATACCACCTGATGCCCTCAGTGTTTAAATAACTATCATTCCAGCTGAGGACACCCTGGTACCAGCACTGTCCAGTAGACTCAAAACCCATTGCTGTAGTGTTGTATAAGTACATACATGCCGTTACACCCACACACCCCTAACCATTTCCAGGTTTCTTTGGTGCCCCTTCCCACTCTTAATCTACTACAATTAGAACTGGAGCCTCCTTCAACAAGCTCTAGAACATCAGCTAGCAACAACCCTTTGCATACTATCAGGGATGGATGCTATCTGCTGCTGCATGTACTGTAGCAATCTGTTATGACATACATGTATATAAAATATCATAGAAGATGAATTATATTTCATAGTCATTCCACAAGTACTGTATTGATGTACTTTGTAGTATTGTATTGAATGATGTACTTTATAGCAAATTGCTGCAGTTTCTGCAGGGGCAGAAGGCAGCCAGGCATGGAAGTAAGCAGTGAGGTGTTGTCAGCTGCTGCCCTGGTACTGGATGGGAAAGGGGGCTGCAGGAGGTTAGGGATCTTGGGGCACTGATTTTGGTTGACTGGAAGGGGTGCACCAAGGATGCCAGGGAATGCTTCAGGAGGGAGGGTATGTACATATACAACACTATGGCAATGGGTTGCAGGTATAAAAGGCATGATGGCAATGCTGCAACCAGAAATATTGTGCAGGATGGGGTGGCTCTGGATAGCGGGGATTTAAACACAAAGGGTATTACATGGGTCTGTGCTACTAGATGACAGGATAACAGTAATGGGGATTCAGCTGAGAGAAGGAAGTTGTCAGAGCATGGTGGCCAGAGAATAAGTAGGGTATGTGGTGGTAGACTAGGCAGGGAAAAGGGGGGCGGACTAGGGGGCCAAGGGGTCCTTATCTGCCAGAGAATTTTGCCTCTATATTTCAGTACAGAGAACTGTGCTCTCAGGAGACAATGGGGGTGTTGAGTGAAATTGCCTGTGGAGAGACATTAGATTACCAGTGATAAACCACACATGTTGCAGCAACATATGTGATGTTGCATGGTAAACTCAGGTGCATAATTAGAGGCTATGACTGTTGCTCTGAGTGGTCTGCATTTTGAGTGAGGTCATTATCATATTTGGGGCACTGTGGGTTACTTCTTACGTGCTATGGTGACTGCTTCACTTGAAATACATTCTATAAGGTGATTAGCTTGACACAACAGGGAACCAGAAAAGAAGAAAGATGATGCTGATGGTGTGCTGGCAGGAGGTATATAGGGGACACCTCTTTGTGCCACTCAGTAGATTTGCATGACATTTCCATTTTACAGTACTGTACTGCTTATGTGCCTCATTCACATTAGCACAAGCACACAGAACTGGAAATGCTAGTTGGCATAAGATTCAAATATGGGCCCTTAACCAATGAAGAAAAGCTAGACATCCCCTTTATGGTAGTGGACAGCTTGATAGACTGGGTGGTCGGAATTAGACATGGTGAAGGCTCATCATCATCACTCATTCCTTTTAACCCAGACGAGACCAAAGTTTTCTAAAGGATTAGGAGCCCCCCCCCCACCCGTATCAATCTTTTTTTCGAGACTCGACTCACCCCACCACTTTTCTGCTGAATCCAGTGATGAAGATCCTCCTCATCTGGGCTGTTTGCTTGCCTTGCCAGCAGTCTCTCCCTCCAAGACCACACCAGACCACAGGCCAGGGACAGGGCAGCTTTTTCCTTGACCTCTCCTGACTGTCTCCTCTCCTGAGTCCTGGCCAAACATGCCCATACACCACCAGTCCAAGTCCAACCGATATCTATATCCAGCACAGTTGTCAAGAAGATCACTAAACCCCACAACTAAGAGCACTGCACAGAGTCCAACTGGACTGACCTGACTCTACCACATCAGAACTCGTTCAGTGACTCGACACTCTCCTTCTCCTATGGATGATGATGCAGCAGCACGGCAGCATACTCGCTACTCTCGACAGGCTTCTCCCTCTCTGATGATCTCCCCATATCCCCTAGCCATCACTGATGGTCCCATGCATGCACACTGTGTTGTGGTTAGCTCCAGCAACTAAGGAGACTGGAACAGAGTTTTTGCAGGCAAGAACACCTGAAAATATGGGATAACAGGTGCGTGTGAACCCAAATTTTGGGGGTAATTTTGGGGGGTGTTTGAACACCCTTAACACCCCCCTGCCTATGCCCTGAACCTCGGTCTCCTTCTGCCATCAATTTTTCTATGTTTCTATGTTTATTCCATGGATGTACTTGAATGTCTCTATCATGTCACCCTCTCTTTACTATCTGCCAAAGTGTATATACAATATTGATGTCTCCCAACCTCACCCCATCTTCATACATTGTATCAGCACTTTCTAGTTCCTCATTATGAACAGCCCAATGTCCTTTTCTTCCATTGTTCTTTTGACTACCACCACCCCAAACCTGTATTCTGTTCTTGGATTGCCTGCTACTATCTGCATTACACTGCACTTTGTGGCATTAAAGTTTCAACTGCCATGCCCTTGGCCACCTCTCCAGCCTTTCTAGCTCCTTCCTCATGACCTTTTTGCTGTCCACCCTTCCACAGATGTTAGTATCATCTGCAAAGAGGCATACAGTGAAGCAAGCCAGGATGTCATGAATGATCTTTTGTCACTGCATAGCACAAGAGATGAACTGCCACTGAAACTGCCTTGTTTACGGCAATAACTCTGCTGTAGTGCACTGCAGTTTTGTGTTGCATCCTGGCTGTATCTACTGTATCTTCCTCTGGACCACTCCCCTATGTCACATATAAATATGCTAAGAGGACATATCCCAAATCTGATCCTTGGGACACTTATTTTCATTTTTATTTAAATGAGGGCCTTTAGACAAATACTGCCCATTTTCAAAGATATTTGGGGCCTGATATTCAAAACTGCGCAAAGTGAAGTGCAGATATTTGTGTTGAGCCTTGCCCTTGCCCACTTGACTAAAAATGCTATATTCAGTGGAATAGTGCACCGACACTATTCCACTAAATACAGGGCCATTGCAGCCCAGAGCTAAGCCACATAGTTCTGGGCAAACATGGCTCCTGAAATAGGGCATCATATTGACTTGCGCCATACTAAACATCCTGTATTCAAACAGATTCATGCAAATGAACCCATTGAGCATGCAAGGTGCTAGATGATAATTAGTGTGGCCATTATGTACTCATCTGCCTGGGTAGCCCATGTGATTTAGCGCAGTGTCGCTCTCCACTAGCAAAGTCCCTGAGAGCTTTCCCTGGTGCTAGTGAACTCCAACCCCCTGCCGATTCCTGGCCTGATATAAAATATAGATTTTCCCTGGTGTCCAGTGGTCCCCCACCAATTACCCTCCCAATGTAGAGTATCATAATTCCCTGGTGGCTAGTGGTCCCTCCCCCAGTTGACACCCACTCAGTGTATAACAGTAATGTTCCCTGGGGTCCAGTAGTTCCCCCCATCCCGATCCCTTGTCAATAACAGATATACCATTCCCTAGTGGTCTAGTGGTCCCCCTCCACATACTTGATCTGCCCACAAAATACAATAGATATATTTCCCTGGTTTCTAGTGGACCATACACACCCCCACCTTGGCAGGTAGTGCCCCACCACCCTGCTCTCCCTCATCCCGAACTTGAACCAGTGACCAGCACAGCCCTCCACTCACCACCACAGCTGGCCACTGAGCTGTCAATGAGTACATACTGTATACAGTACACGCTCACTGACAGCTCAGTCGGGTGGCCAGCCGTGGTGATGAGCAGAAGAAAGTGCTGGTCACAGTTCAGATTAGGGATGGGAGAAAGGGTGGGGCAATACCTGCCAGGGTGGAGGGGTCCACTAGACACCAGGAAAAGATATCTATTGTATTTTATGGGCAGATAGGGGATAGAGAGGGGGGACCACTGGACTATCAGAGAATGGTGTATCTGTTATTATCAGGGGATCAGGATTGGGGGGAACCACTGGACCCCAGGGAACATTACTGTGATACATTAGGTGGTTGTAGGGAGGGGGAAGGGACCACTACCCACTAGGGACTTGTGATACTGTAAATCGGGATGGCGATCGGCTAGGGACCATTGGACACCAGGGGGGCCAGCGATCAGTGAGGTGGTACCAGTAGACACCAAGGAATATCTTTATGCTATATCGGGACAGCAACTGGCGAGGGGAAGGACCACTGGACACCAGGGACTACTGTGTCAGGAGTGGGGGGGTATTGCACTTCTTCCACCAACCACTAGGGTTGCATGGGAGTAAGTCGGGCTTTCAGTCAGCTGTATGTGTGCCATGCAAGGATACCAGGCAATGTGGCCTCGCATGGTGCACACAGTCTGAATATTGGACTGTGCAAATATTCAGGTCCCTGGCCCTTAATTTACACTGTGCCACTCTCTGAATCTTTCCAAGGTGCAAACCCTTTTTGCCTGTGCTACCTGAGCTTTTCAATATTGTACATCAGCACAAAACCCAGTTTGTGCAGGCAAACTCAGATTTTCACCCAGACAATCTTTGGAATATCGGCCCCTGGGTTGGTATACAGGCAAGTATTGCATAAAAATGTTTGGTTGTTTGAGGGAGTGTGGTGAACCTTGCTGCTGACTCTAAATAAGCTTGTTATCCTGAACACAGTGGTGTTGTGGATTTTGAGAAACAGAGATTGGGATGCCAAGCCTACAAGACACTATGGCCCAGATATTCAAAAGGGTTGCGCCATGCGCAACAGGGATGCTCCAACGCAAGTCAGAAATTGCGCCATTCTATGATATTCAGCAGGAGGCAGATGTGCCCCCCCAAATCACACTGAGCAATAGTGCAATGATAATGAATGTATGCGCAATTGAAGGGGGAGGAACCATGCATAAATGGCGCAGTGCAATATTCAACAACATGCGCCATGCACAATAGGGGAGCAAGTGGAAGTTGCGCAATAGCGGAAATGAGCCAAAATAAAAAGGAATAAGGGAGAGGCGCAAGAACGCTACAGGGAAGGCACATGAGGCTGAACTCTAGCAACTCAAACTGGGCAGGAGAGACACACAGAGCAGGCCAGGGAAAGGGCACCCTGAACAGAGAGGCACAGGGAAGGTGTGGGGAGCCACATCCAGAGCAAAAGGGGGAAGTGCCACACAACACAGTGGCCACCACAGGAAGGTGTTCCCGGTGCAGGGGAAGTAGCAGCCAGGACAGCGGGGGGAACAGAGAAACAGCTGCCGGGGGTGAACACAAGCCAGGGACATGGCCAGTGCCACCATCCAGATGGAGGCAGTAATGAGGGGGGGTGAGAAGGCAGGCAGCAGGGGGGCATGGCCGTGGAAGGGCCCGTCGGCGGTATGCCCCCAACAGGCAGTACTGAGCCCACACCAGCTTCAAGCTGTACAGCGATACTGAGATCATGGGCTGGTACAGCCTGAATCAGGCACTTCTGAGGCAGTTCTGTGAGCTATGCAGTGATGTGATGCAGGTACCCACACGATGGAGCCATGCTCTATCAGTGGAGACTAAAGTGACAGCTTGCATGTGCTTGCTTGCCACGGGTACCTTCCAGAGACCAACAGGGGACACCACAGGCATAACCCAGTTGGCTGCATCATGCCACCTCACCCAATTCCTCAGCGCACTGCTGCCACATGCTGTGGAGTACATCCATTTCCCCAGCACACCGGCGGAGTGCATAGCAAACATACAGGAGTTCCACAGGGTAGCACGTATGCCAGGCATGCTAGGGGCAATAGACTGCACTGATGTGGCCATCCGCACACCACCTGGTGCCGAGGGGGCCACATATATTAATTGGAAGGGCTCTGCTAGCATCAACTGCCAGGTGGTGTGTGATGCCAGGGGGTGCATAATCACTGTCTGTGCCACGCACCCTGGGGGAGCACATGATGCCTTCATCTGGCACCAGTAGGCACTGTCCCACAGATTCAAGAGTGGGGACATCCCCACTGGCCACTTAGTGGGTGAGTATGCAAACCACATGGACAAACATAGAGCTTGGGAGGGGCATGGTCAGAGGTGACATGGGTAGTGGCCTACATGGCCCGAGGCAGGGCAATACTGATCACCAAACTAACCTACACCCTCTACACACAGGTGGCAGTGGATACCCACTCCGTCCCTGGCTGCTCATACCATACTGGCGGCCCACGACCCCATCGCAGCAATGCTACAATGAGGCACATGCCACCACATGCAATGTCATCGAGCAGGTGTTCAGGATGCTGAAGGCACATTTCCGTTGCCTGGACACCTCCAGCGGTGCCCTACAGTACAGTCCCTCAAAGGCCTGCGAGCTATTCCTGGCCTGTTGCATCCTGCACAACATGGCCAACGAATGTGGGATAGCCGTACAGGTAGAGGATGGGGACAGCGATGGGGATGATGAGGACACCGGTGATGATGGTGATGGGCAGCACCCCCTTGGGTGACGGGACCCCCAACTGCTCCGGCTGGCACAGCTGCACTGGGACACCATCGGGGAGGAGCACTTCAGCCAACCCAGGTAAGTCATGGGGCCATGTGCAACCACCAGTGACAAAGGCACAACCCACAAACATGCATGGACACACACAAGGGGTGCATGCCATCAAGGGAAGTGGCCGGGCAGGGAACCACACACACTGCCAGGGATGGGCGAGGTCTAACATGGCACGCGGTCATACACACACACACACACACACACACACACACACACACACACCTCACCAGACAGGCACAAAGGGTAGGAGGCACGCTGGCCCAGACCACCACCCCTAGCCACACACATGTCCACAGACCACCACGTCCACTGCCTGTCATTATGCGTGTGTCAGATGCTGGGCACCATTGCAGAGTGATGTACAGTGCAATGCAGGCATCATCATGCACACGCAACTGCGGACAGCAGCCGGAAGGGTGTGCAGATGGACTGTGTGTGTGTGTGTGTGCTTGCAGGGCCAGGTACCCACCTGTCCATTGCCCGCTGAATGACATAATGCACACAGGGCAGCATCAGACAGTAGCCACGCTGGGAGACAGGTCAGTCACATGCCACAGTGCCATGGCCACCACAAATGCATGGGTGGCCCCTCTGAGACCCACCAGCAGTGACAGGCTGACCACTTGCCTCATGGGGTGGCACCGACGGTCCCCCAGGGGTTCCACTGCATGAACGCGACCGTGCTCACACAGGGGTCTGCAGCACACTGAACATGCCTGCGCCAGGCGTGCTCAGGATGCCCACAGCTGAACCCGGTGTCGACAAGGATGGTGTCGCACGATGCCGGGAATGGGGGGAGGACATTGCACTGCATGGTGTCTGCGATGCATGGGCAAATAACTGTTTGCCCATTGTGGCCATGACAGCAGTGAATGCCTGTGTCTGCCTGTCAATGGCAGCGGTCACATCCTCCCGCAACCGGTCCATCCCTGCCAGGATCAGAGCGGTGTCTCTGCTGCGACGCTCCTCTGCCTGGCATAGAGCCGCACTCAGTGCATCCACCGCCATCACGAGCTGCATCTGCTGATTGACTGATGCTTGCAGTATGCGGGTGTGCTCATCCAAGAGGTCATCTGACTGATCGGCATGCTATCCCTCAGGGTGTTCATGGCCCTGATGCTCATCACCCCTTGAGGGTGGGCGCTGCACATCAGGTCCAGGCCTGGGCATGTCCACAGGTGGTGCACTGATGCTGCCCCCTGACACTGTACCCCCATGGCCATTGGCTGACTGCTGATGCTGCCCCTCCAGCTGCCACTCCCCTGGGCTCAATAGTGCCACTGCAGTGGCCGCAACAGTCCCACTGTTCTGGACACACACCAGTGCTGCCCCACTGGTGCTGACAGGCATAGGCTGGGACTGTGATGACACACAGGTCTCCACGGCGGCACCACCCACAGCCATGGCAGCGATGTCACCTGTTGTGTGGCCATCCTGTGGCACACACGTGTCACTGCCCATGACGTTAGCTCCATCATCATCGGTGATGGATCCGGCACCAGCCCAAGTCTCAGCATGCTCACATCCATGGACACTGGCATGTTGGGACACGGGCAGGGCCACCTCTGCACCTGCTCCACCAACATCAGTCCGGATGTCCAGGCAGGCCCACTGTCACCCTGACCCCCGTATTCCTGTGGAGGTGGATGGGCCCTCCTCCATCTCCATGTGACTGGCCTCAGTGGAGAAGCCCACCACCGCTGACCCATGCAGACGCTCAGGAGCTGTAAGGGAAAAAAAGTAGCATTACTACATGTGACCTACCCTGTCCCCCCCCAATAGACAGACCATGACCTACCATGTAGTGACGGGCTACCACCCATCTGGAATCCACCACCTAGAACACCCTCAATGATGCAACGCTGCATGCTGCCAGCAACCCGCTCTTCCTGTGGAGTCAGGCATAGCACCTCCGGCTGTCCCCCACCTGTCGCAGACCATGCTGCCCTGATGGCAGCCACCTTCTCTTTAATCCTCCACCTGTCTATGCCCATCTTCTTTTTGCACTCCTGCGCAGAGCACTGGTGGCTGCCATGCAGGTTAACAGCACGTGCCACCTCGACCCATGCAGCAGCATGGGCCTGTGGTGTTCTCTGGTGTCCGCTGAGAAGTGGCTCCTGGTCTAGGTAGGTCTCAAACAAGGCATCTGTCTCAGCCTTAGTGAAATTCGGCCTCCTCTTCCTCCCACGACTCTGTTCCTCTTCCTCCACCACACGCTCGGTCATGATTCATCCTGTGAGAATGACAGGTGTTACCTGTGACTGTGCAGTCCCATGCATGTCCCAAACACCACAGTCCACACTCCCAAACAGTATGCAACTCACCACGATAGACTGCAGTAACTGACTATGGCCAGTGCAGCCCAATGTCGCACTTTTATAGCGCAACCCATGCAAATGAGGTGAGGCGCATCTTTAAGTGGATGCAAATGCAGTGACTGTGCCATTGAATGGTTGATTAGCTGATTTGCATATGCCGGCTGAATATCGCAGTGTTGCACTCCGTGCAATTATGTTGAACATGCTGAGCCAAGGGCGCAGTTCCGTGACATGTGCAGTACACACCTAACAACGCATGCCCGGGATGATGACATAGGTGCCTGCCACGCTGCTGACGTGCTGTGTGTGGCAGGCAATGCAGGGCATGGCCACCATTGTGCCAGTGGTGCTATGGCACTGTTCACCTATATGGCGCTGTGGCACTGTGGCGTCATAGGTGCACTGTGGCAATAGCGCGGTAGGCCACTACAGGACATGGCACACAGGCACCCAATTGCACTACAAGCTTTGGGTTCCACTCATGCTGTGGCCGTGTGCACCAGAGACCCTTGACCCTGTGCCCGACCTTTGCCCCCTAGGCGCCATGCGTCAGGCATGGGTGCACAACTATCGCACTGTTCTGTGACAGCACAATAGGGAATGGCAGCGCTGTACCGCGCAGCATCTGCACGTGGCAGGACCATGCTGCAGAGTGCCATTTTACATGAACTGAGCAGCAGAGATGGCATGGAGGCATACTGTGCAGTGGAGCCAGATCGAGCTGGCAAACCTTGTGGCCATAGTCGAGCCCCATGTTGGGGCTTTGTTTGGGGAGACACCCCTGGACAGGGCCAGGAGTGAAGTATGGCAGGAGGTGGCCGACGCCCTGGAGGAGGCCACCGGTATGGGGTGGACAGCAGAACAGTGCTGCCACCGTTATGGGGACCTGAGGTGCAGGGACCTGGACCTGCTTGCCCACCTGTGGGCACGTGCCAGGAGGGGCACGGTGCCACGGCCAGGTAGGTGCAACATCCATACACTTTTATTGTCCATATGGGTATCACGGTTGCATGTGTCCGGCACATGGGGGGGCTGTCTGGTGTTGGCCGTGGTGGTGGTATCGGGGTGTAGGGTGGTGGGTCTGGCTGTGTGGGATTTGCACACACATGGGGGCGGGGGGGCATTGCTACTGGATTGTACTGATGTTCCTCTCTCCATGTTTGCACCTTAGGGCCAGAAGAATAGAAGGCGCAACCAAGAGGGGAGGCGCTGCATGTTGGAGGAGAGGGACTGGAGGGATGAAGGTGGTCTGCAGTGCATGGACCAGCCTGCTGATGGTGAGTGCCTTACATCCATGGTTACTATTGCATGCTGTATAACTGGGTGGGCAGTTGGGCATGGCCAACATCCAGTAACACCACTGCCATGTATGCAACTTGTTATAGTCAGCACTGTCCAGTGGCACTGCATGTCTGGGAGTGTGTCAATCGTGGTCCATGTGTGCACCGGGTACATGGCTGTGGCACTGCCTTCACACTACATAGCCAAGTCACTGTATGGCCATGGTGGTGCTGTGCAGGACATGGGTGGTGGGTGTGTGCAGTGGTCCACATGGCTGTGGCTGCCTGGGTGGGCAGGTCTTGTGGACACGGTCACTGAGGGTGGTCGCACACCATCACAGGGGCGTGTCATATGGTTGTATGCCATGCACAATGGGTGGGCTGCAGGGGGATGGACAGTCACACCTATTGACTCTGCTCCCTCGTCCTAGGTGGCCGGACTCTCCAGCAGATCCAGCGGGACATCCAGGTGCTGCTGCGGGTTGGGAGGGAGAATTTAGATCTCCTAAGACACATCCACCACCACAGGGTGAGGAGGAGGAGGCGGAGATCCCATCGGTGCCAGGAGGAAGAGGACCGGGGCGGCCAGTGACATCCCCATGCCCCAAATACCACCTTCCCCCTCTTTGACCCACCCTCACACCCCTTCTTCCCTCTCCCATATGTTCACCCCTGCCTCTTACCTGCCCCCACCTGTTATGTGGCCCTTCCCCCGCTATTGTATATAGTTCCGTATATAGCTTTACTGTACATAGTTTTAATATATACATTTTGTTATAACAACTGTGGTGGTCTCTGATTTGCAGTGGGCTACAGGTGCTCAGCTGCAGTGGTGTGCATGGCGTCAGGGGTGGTGCACGCATGGGTGTGTGTGTGTGTGTGTGTGTGTGTGTGTGTGCAGAGGTGAACCACCTATGGTGTGGACAGGGGGATCAGTCACTGTCTGTGGTTTGTGTGTTGTACTCTGTGCACTGCATGCCTGTGTGCAGTGGTCCACAGGAACTGCACTGTGTGCATGGCACCCCTGTCAGACCATCCATGGCCTGTGCAGCTGACACCCTTGCATGTCTGTGATATGCACGGTCTGCTGGCATGTCAGTGGTGGCTGTCCATGCTGGATAACAACTGTACCCGGCACAATGCCATGTTGACTGCCATCACCAGTATGGTGCACGTCTGCCTCCGGTGGCACTGTGGCCTCCGCTGTTGTTGTCCTCCCTCCATGCTGTCGCTTGTGTCTGTTGCAGGGGATGTGCTCCAGTGTCTGTCACTTGTGCTCCGGCAGCATGCTGGTGGCATACAGCTTCATGGTGCATGCGAGGGTAGCTGGCACTTCTGCAATGTGAGGTGCTGGCCATGTGTACACATCAGCCGTGGCCACATGCCAGTGGCTTGGTTGACCCGCTACTGTGTCCTTGTGTTGCTGTGCCCTTGGGTATGGGTGGGTGTTTGTCCATGCACTGTGTTGCATGCTGTGTGGTGCATGCCTCCATGCTACACTGTGTGAGTCTGTGCTGGCTGTTGTGGCCAGTGCTGGGATGGGATGTGTACCTAGGAGGGTGTGCAGGGTGCTGTACTGCTGGAGGTGAGGTCCGGGGCATGCCCTGTCGCATGTGGGTTACCTCGTGTGCTGACGCATGGTCGGTCTCTCAGCTGTACCTTGTGGGAGACATGCAGGGTGGCACTGTGTATGCATCTGTTGCATCACTGTCTGCTGCCGCACACTGCAGGGTGCCCATGGTGGGGCTGCCTTGCATGGCTCCATGGTGCACAGGGTTGCATTGTCACAGTGGGGGTGGTGGCATGCATGGGGTATTCTGCACTATTGGGTGCTACTCCTGGGCAGGGTGTATGGGGATCATGGTGCAGGGCATGCTCTGCATTGGTGGGATGGTGTGGTCCGGGGTGGTCGACCCTCTTTGTGTGCCAGTCACAGCGTGCCACGGGGTGTGATGGGGCACCATGGACCGGCTGTGGGTTGGTTGCTGGTATCCATGGGCTGGTGGTTATTCCAGCTCTCCCCCGGTTGTGCAGTGCATGGGGTGTGGGGGACGATGTCTGTTCTGTTGTGTGTTCCTCTGCCCATCTGTGGCATGGGTGGTGGGGCCCTGCATCCCTGGTTGTGCTGTTGCATTGCTGCCCTGCTACTGGGGGCAGTCCCTGGTTGCACTATGGCACATCTGGACTGCTCAGCTGAACATCCCTTGTTGCGCTATGGTGCATCAGATATGCTCAGCTTCACCTCCCTAGTTGCGCTATGGTGCAGGTGGTGCAAAATTCAGCCGTCGGCCATAGGCGCATCTTGGCCTGCGCAGTTTTTGAATATCGTGCTTCTTGTGCATGGGAGCAGTGGACTTGAGCTTGCTCCTGCTGTTGCGCACTTTTTGGGCACAGTTTGAATATCTGGGCCTATGAGTACTAGCTTTTGCTTTGACTCCAGTCCTAGCTGACTGTGAAGCCACCTTTTTGACTCTTTATACACTTGGAGAATTCATCCCTGGTGGCTAAGGCAGATTTTTGCAACTATCCCATGAAAACCATGAGTGCAGGATCGTACGTGTCAAAATCACGACTGCACGACAGTGAGAGGAAAAGGGTGACCCTCAAAAGCAGCGATCGCCAAAAAGGCAACCTGCAGCTTTCTCCCCCTCCCAAATGTGTTGCCCCCAGAGATGTTTATATATAGAAAGGGGGTGCAGGGCTCAATGCCTCTCCCAGAAACTCAGTCACCATTTTGGCTATTGCTGTTGACGGTCGCTCCTTTTTCCCTCATTCTTTTCTTGTCACTGCTTTGCATTCGCTAATATCACATAGAAACTTTTTTGTGTATAGCAATAAAGTGTGAGCCATAATGGGGAGGCAGGTATTTAGGAGAATCAAATCCAACTCCAAACGGATCCAGGGAATTTCAATGTAACCTTCGAAGTAGCATCTGGGGCCAGATATTCAAATGTTTGCACCAGCATTAATGTGGTTTGCCCCAGGTCAGTGCTACCCAGGTTTATAGCTTGTACTGGGTGTACACATTCAGAGGCCCTGTCAGCATACACTAAACCATTTGCACCCAGGCACTCACATAACACTGTACCCATGCTAATAAGTGTGGGGTCCCCTCTTGCATACAGTCACAATGGCACATTCAAAAGTTTGCAACAGCAGTAAATGGACCCCAAAGCAGTGCTATTTAACACTGCCAAAAAACACAACTTAACCAGGTGCTAAAGCCTGTGCTTCCACCTCACCAATAGCAAGATGGCTGTACTACAGCTGCCTGCCCCATATCACCTGTCAAGACAGCAAGGTTGCCATCCCTGGTGTCTAGTGGCACCCCCATCATCGTAACATCCATCTCATGTAGAGTTCCTCTTCCTCGTGTGTAGTGGCACCCCCCCACCCGCGAACACCCACCCAGTGCATTGTTCCTATTCCTGCTGTCTAGTGGCATCACCCCACCCCTGAATTCCAATATACAGCAATACATATCACTCTGGCATCAGTGGTACCCCAACCCTGAATGCCCATCAACATATGTAGCAGTAAGCATTGGTTGTTCCAGCATCACCCCACCCACCCACCCTTCCTGCTCAAGAGCACCACCCATCCAATCAACCTACACCAGGATAGGCATACCACTAGACACCAAGAATAGGTCCTACACATGGGCCAAGTGTTTGGGGGGTTGGGGGTGCCACTAGACACCGTGGATAAGGCCTATACCTGGGACAGGAGTTTGGGGGTGGGGATGCCACCAGACATCAGGGATAGGACTTACATATGGGATGGGTTTCAGGAGTTGGAGGTGCCATTATATGCCAGAGTTAGGACCTGTACATGGGGGGGGATGCTACTAGATGCCAGGAACAAGATTATACATGGGATAGGTGTTCAGAGGTGGGGGGGGCACTAGACATCAACAATATGTACACATAGCACAAGATGGGTGTTTGGGGGATCCACTAGACTCCATGGATGACATCATGCGCATACAAGAAGGGTGCTAATGAGCTGCTGCACACCATGCAAAAATTATCCCATAATGGGCATGCAAAGTGCCCCTTAGTGCATTGCATGCCCAATGGATTCATTTGCATGCTGTGTCTGAATATAGCCCACAGAGGTCCTGGCACTATCCTTTCCAGGTTGCACTAATTCTTGTGGGAGTCAGTCGGGCTTTAAGTCAGCTGCATATAGCCCAGGCCCATGTCGAGGCAGTGCAGTTTCACTTATCATAGTGTTGACAGGGACCAATGTTCTATCAAATAGTGCCGTCCCTCTATCTGACTGAATGTAGAAAGCTCTGGCTCATTGCAAGCACAGTGTAAGCCTTTGTACAGCACGTTTGCCTCCCGTTAAATATCCAGCCCCTGGTATTTTAATTTAAGGTAAAAAAAAATGATGAACTCATCTTTTTCATGAATTTAAAAGCAGTCTGGCTTCTTGAAGCCAGTTACCTACCTCATTTAGATCAGTTTGCACCTTTTCTTCCAACCAGAGGAGAACCAATGTTATAATGATATGAGTGTCAGTACCATAAAGCATAATGTGAGCTTGAGGGGAAACTAAAGATCCCAGTACTAGTTTAAAATCTCCACAAATAATTAACACAGTTATATTGGACTAATAGTTCTGCAATTTGTTAGAACTGCAGTTGTGATATAAGTTTGAGCTTCCTACCTTTTGAAATCACAAAACCTTTCTCACACGGTCTAAGGTCTCATTTATGAAATACAGAATGTACTGAAGTAACTGAAAATACTGTAAAAGGTATATAATAACATTACCACTAAAAGACAGGCACAAACGTTGACTTCCAATTGATTTAAGTAGGTTTATAATTACAAGGTTATTTCAAAGATTTAAATAAAAAAAAACTTCATATTGCAACTTTGGCATTATCCACACTCCTGTTTAACACCATTTAACTCAGACTCCTACAAAAGGAATTTTAGCTTCAGTTTAGCGACGTACCTGATAGCGATTCTTAAGAGGTCTTGGAAGCCTCTATATATAAGTGTTTGTTCACCTGGTAAAAGTATCATTGTTACCTAACACATTTTGTTTTATCTTTACCAAATTAGAGTACTTCGACGCCACTATATCTGGTCAGTTGGACTGTACTGAGCAACAGTGCAGTTAACCTGAGACAATCATCCAATGAAAAGTTCATTATCAAACCACAGATTTAAAGTGGTTTTAAACACATATTGCAATTACTGTAGCACTGCCTTGTGTGCCTTTTGAGAAATCAATGAATGTCAAGTATGCTGTATGCTGTACATGGCTGTTGACAGGAAGTCAAAGACATCAAAAAGCTCAAAAGTTAACATTCTGTGAAATACTTGTTAAAGACCCTAAAAGAATAGGATGTGGTCAATGGTACACATTTGCAAAGCTTGGGGTCAGTCACCACAGCACAATGGGACCATTGTTGCGTAGCTAATGTAAAGTGCTAAATCAATGTATGCATTTATACATTCCCCATTTCTGCAAAGAAGACCTGCAGAAACCATGAGAAAAGATCAGAAGTGCCTACCACTTTTTAAATGACACATTAGCAAGAAACATTCTTGGAGGGTGAAGAAACCACAATGAAAGATCACCACCACCATCTTCTAAATTACACTTAAGCAGGAAACATTGCTGTAGGGTGGTGGTGAAAAGTAATAAGTGCCTTTAAGACCTAAACTGTTTAAAGTTCTAAAATGGGAAGGGAGAATTTGGAAATATGATTGGCCAAAACCCATCACATGACCATACATTGATTTATTTCCATGCATGATCATCCTGGCACTTCACCTGATCACATATCAATACAACAGGAGACGGTTGTTTTTTTTAAACAGTTCATCAAATATTTGGGCTCTGTGCATCAAAGGCAGTAAGGTACATGCCAAAGGCACATACCCTTCCCACTCAGCTCTGCACCCACAGACAGGTACACACTGATGGTATTCGCTATGGCCAGCCGACTGTCCCTGGTCCTCCCCTTGGTGTGCAGGTGAGCGGAGGGTGGATGGGGACAGAGCAGTGAACCCAGGCAGGCATTTAATCAGATACTCATCCTGGGTCCCATAGTGGATGTTGCCCTATAAATAGACAGTGCACTGCCAGCATCAGTCGGACAGTGGGTGGCCAAGGTGGAATGTATAGTGGGAAGTGTCACTCACCATTCAGTGACTGCTGCACCAACCTGCAGGTATGTGGGATGGAGAGTGATGTCAGTGCTGCAGGAGGGAAGGAGGGATAGAGGGGGTCCACTAACCACCACTGAGTGGGCTGGGGGAGGCATCAATGTATAGTACTGGGGCAGGGGGGACTACCTGCACTGGTCTACTGTGTGACTCTGACATGACACTGAACCACCCCATCAATAGCCATCTGTGACTAGTGGGCCATACCTGGTTACCAACATTAGGAGCCCTTGTCGTGTCACTTCAGTGATTTACAGATTGGAAGCTGCTAGGCTGGAGCTCCAGTTTTTTGGGGGGGACTATCTGTATCTGCAGTATAGGATTAGGCTGGAGCTCTGGATGGGGGGGGCATGCAGTCACCCGAATGGTTGCAACCACCTATCCTCATCTGCCCAGTGGGGTGGGTAGCATGGAGTGGTGACTGTCAGTCCTGTCACAGTCGGTTGCTGCCATCCGTGTAGGCACACACAGGTTAAGGCAGGGTCCACCCAGCTGTACACTGAGCCCTCCTATGCCCCTCTGTGCATTGCACTATGTGCCTTTGTGAATGGCATGTAGTGTGGGCATGCCCCCTGTCAATCTCTCTGGACCACCTTGATGTGTAGCTGCCCGGTGGTCAGGGGATCCGACATGCAATGGGTCCTCCCTGTATCGTGAATGCCACCTGCATGGCTTTCAATTGTTGGATTGCTTACATGCCACACTTGCTCAGTGCATAGGCAACTTTTTGTTTAATGCATAGGGCCTAGTGTTTTCAAAATTGCCTATTACAAAACAGTCAACTGATTGCTGCACATTTCTGCCCCCCCACCACAAAAATCACAGTTCTTTTAAAATAAGCACAGTGCTATACCAGCCTAAGAGTATACTCATCAGGAAAGTAAAGAACAAAAAAAATGTTTATGGTTTCTGTCATCCTTGTTGCACAGTATCATTCACAGCTCTCTCATAAAAAAGCCTCCTAAATCTCAACACCAACAAATGAACTGGCCATGTACCATCTCTGTGACTCCACGTGCCACGTACTTTAGTTATACATTAAAAAAGTGAGGTGGGGAGGCCCTCACTACGGGCCATACAGTGGGATGAAACACAAAACAAAAGAACACTGTAAACTGCAACTACTGAAACTAATTAAGGACATCATTCCTGAAGCAAAATATAACAGTAAGGAAACTGTTTTTAGAAAAAAATACATAAAGTTTTCTATTTCAAAATTTTTAAGCAACTTTGTGTTCATTTTTGCATGCATTAAAATATGTGCCTTTTTTATCAGAACAATAATACACACCAAGATGTAAATTGCACTAGGTGATTAAAGGCATTTAGCTTGTGGCTTCATACCTTACAGTGCAGCTGGGATGTGCAGCAGTCTAGCTTAATGCATACCCTGCTGTTTGTTGTTGCTTGCATAGTTTGAATATTGGGTAACAACTATGCACAAAGGTAGGCAGTTAACATCTGCAGTTATAGTTAAGGGAATACTTTTGTACAGGTTGCAGTTAAAATGTTCCTGGTAAAAAATCTCAAGATCAGAAATTTTTACATTAAGAATTATAGTTAATGTACTCCCCATAGTGGCCTTTTCTTTTTGGCTCACTGTAGTTTTTCACATCAAAGGCACCAGCTGCTGTATTATGGAGCCAACACCACTACAATCCTCAGTAGGGTTGCTCAGATACTCTGTTATGAATATGAATAGTTAACATAATGGGTGATTCTAAGGATATTAGGATTTGGGTTTATTAGCCCTCAAAATGTGATATCTTACAAGTCACCTCAGATATTTAATCAGACTTTAGAATATCAGATTACCTGACATCCGATATCTTAAAATTTGACATTGTTGTCCTCTGACTCCTCCTCCTTATTGTCACTTCATCCTTCTCCCTTCTAAATCATAATCTCATGCAGCACAAGCCACAATGCCCAACTCAGCAGTAAGCTAGAGCCCCCTCACTTGACACATCCACTAGCTGTCCCTTCCTTCCTCCATAGCACCAAAGTACCTTCTTTATTAAAGTTGAGTCCCATAAATTCTGACAGCTGCTGTGTTCACTAATTGCACCCATCCATTGATTCATAGGTCCCTCCCCTAGCATATGCCCCATACCTACAGTACTGTCCTCATTTATTTGAGAACCTCTCCACCCAACACACCCATTAGCCCCATTTCACTCTTCCCAAGCACAAGCCACATGTTCAACATCCTCATTTATTTGAACCCCCAACCCAACATATCCACAAACCCCCAAATTCCTTCTCCCCCAGCACCCAAAATATCTTCTTAATTAAAGTTAGTTCCCATGGGTCCCAACTGCAGTGGTGTTCACTTAGGTAATGTATACCCATGCCACTGAATCATAGATCCCACCCTCCCTCCTCCCTCCAGCACATGCCACATACCCAATGTCACAAATGCACTCAGCGGTCAGGCCCTCTGCTGCCACAGTGCCAACCTCCGAGTACAGT
This sequence comes from Neoceratodus forsteri, assembly GCA_016271365.2. Taxonomy (NCBI): domain Eukaryota; kingdom Metazoa; phylum Chordata; order Ceratodontiformes; family Ceratodontidae; genus Neoceratodus; species Neoceratodus forsteri. The sequence continues at coordinate 120,015,818 of CM028133.1, forward strand.
ATTGTGAACAGGAAACAGACAGAGTAACACTCCTGTCTGTTTGTGGGTCCAAATCACCTTTGGTCTCAAGTTCTGGGTGGGGGGATTCAAACTGTGAACCTTATGCTAGCGCACCCAAATGTATAGGCTCAGATAATCTGGTCTTCGGGGGGATGCCAGATATCTTTTGCCTAAGGACACCTAACCAGGTATCCAAAATGAACCCTTAAAACTCTATAAAAGACCTTAGGTATATTTTTACCTTTTCCCAGTTTAGCAACACCATCAAGCTTCTAAACAGTTTTGTCAGTCTTAACCCTCCGTACTTCACATGCAAAAGAAAGAACTTGGAAGACCCAGGCAGTATCTTTCAAATGAAATGTTTACTTAAAGATGGATAAAAATATGTACAATGTAAACACAGAACACTATATCACAAAGCATACAATCACTTAAAAGAAAACAAAGAAAACTACAGACAAACTCCTACCAACATACAGTTAGACTTTTCTTTTCTATCTAATGTATTACCTCTTTACAGTACTTAAGTTAGATCTTGTTTCTTAAAAGCCCAAAAAGAAATGTGTCTCAGTTGAAACACAGAATACAGTTTAAAACTCTGTGTTTCCACCCCTTCTATGATGTCATCTAGCTCCTCCTTTTAGAATATAAAAATTATACAAACAATGATCTTCCTGTCAGGAGACATTTTAAATACTGTGACTTCAGCAAAAACTAATTTCCCAATATGACTCCTTAATTAACATGTCCTCTTTGATCTCAAGTAGTTCCTTTTCCCAGGACACATCAAAGGATTTTTATAACTTTTCACACCATGGTATGAAAATGTTTTTTCCTCTAAAACATCATAAAAGTTTACGATCCCTATATCCTGGCAGATGGGTCAGTTCTAATTGCAGGAGACCCCTAATTAAGTCTCTCTAGTTTTTTTAATTACCTCCTGGCCTCAGGATAATATATCCTGCAGCTTCTCTGAATCCTGTGGTGGGGGGAGATCCATGGCACAGCTACCTTATGAAGACAATCACACATTGCATTTTCGTATTACAAATGTCATAAAACAATCATAACCAGCTGGCCAAGTGTCACACCCAACATCCTCATTTATTTAAGAACCTTCTCACCCAGTTCACCCACTAGCCCCCACCTCTCTCTTACCCCAAAATACCTTAGGTTTTGATGGTCAGGATTGGGCCAGTCAGGTGTTACTACTATTGTGAGATGTCTTGTCATGCATACAAGGCAAGACAAATATTTTGTTATGCATTTATTTATTAATAACATTGGAATTACTAACCTTTGAGTTACAGACTCTTTTACAAAGGCTCCAAGTCAGGTTTAGACACAATAGACAGAGTTATGATAAACACTGAGACTTGACATTATGTGTAGAAAATTATGCTTAGGTAGTGAAATACAAAGCAGACAAGAAACAGTGCAATTTATATATAAGCAGCATCTGAGAGGGAAAAGGAGGATGGACAGTGGTCCATTGTCGAAGGTGGATGAGGCTGGACAGTAGTCCATTGTCAAAGGTGGACGAGGTCAGGCAATAAGAGACGATCAGGTAGGCAAAAGCTATGGACAATTACCTTTTCACCACTCTCAGCTGTTGCTGTTTCTAAGCTATCTTGCTCACTCTCTGACAAAGCCCCCTGTTGGCTGCTCAAATCCTCTACCTTCTCTACCCTTGGTTCCTGTTACCTCCCTGTTGACTCCGCTAAAACACACTGTATTGATATCCTATGTTTTTCTGATGTCTAGTTATTTCCCTGAACAATGTTAACTTCACCAACCCTGTATGTGGTAAACTGTTGATCTCATTTGTCCTCCTGTATTCTCAAAAAAAAAAAAAAACTGTACACTGTTTCTCTGTACTAAGTTGTTATCACTGTATTGTCTTCTCTGTGACGAGGTACCTTTGTAAACGAGCCTCTGGCTCAAAGGTTGCAAACTGATGCTTAATAAATAAATAAATTACAGCTGCAGGTGGTGTGGAGGTGGCTCTGGAGTGTAGACTTGAAAAGCCCAAGTCTGTTTTTGTTGGAAATGGACACAGGAAGGGAGTTTATCCAGGTTGAGGCCCTATAGACGAAGGACCTCTGGGCCAAGGTAGTCCTGACTCAGGGCACTTAGAGCATAGGTTTAGTGGAGCTACAAGCTACACGCGGGGACAGCAATGAGAGCAGGTTGAATCAACATTGTGAGGCTGGGCGGGACCAGTCCAACCATTATTTTTTTTGTGAGAGGCAGGTCTGGTACAGGAGTTGCTCCTCAAAATTGAGTAGGTTAGATAGCAGTAAAGAGTGCACATGGTGGTGAGCTTGGCACTGCCTGTGAGAAGGTGTCATGCTTTGCTGAGGGAAATTTTTATTCTATGGAGGGATATGTTGTCAGCTGCCCTAGAGACTAAGAACCCATAATCAATGAAAGATAGGACTGAAGAGGTAATAGCAAACCTAAGGGCTTTGGGGGGGAGGCAGTCCCTATGTCAGTAGAGTAGGCCAATATGTGTGTTGACAGTGGAGCAAAGCAGGTGAATATGGTCATGGAAAGATTGCACTGGGTCGAAGGTTATGCCAAGATACTCAAAGCTGAAAACCTGTTTGAGGGGAGGAGTCTATTAGTCAATAAGCGAAGAGGGGAGCCACGGAACCTGCTCTGGTTGTGGGAGAAGAGCATGGTCTTCGTCTTTTTGTGGTTGAGGATGATCCTGTGGTCACTGAACCATGACTCTGTCTGGCTGAAGAATTTCTGAAGGATGACTTACAAGGAGTGGGGCTCAGGCTGGATGGAGAAAAGGACCACGTCATTGGTATAAAGGTGATCTTGCTCAGAGCAGACAGTGGGACAGGTGTTGAGGTAGAGACTAAAAAGCAGAGGACCCAGGATTGAGCCCTGGGGTACACCAGAGTGAACTGGGTGGCAGCCAGAGTTGGTGTCATTTATTATGACACATTGGGAGTGGGAGGAGAGTTGGTAAACCAGGTGTTGACACCCTAGGAGAAGCCTAATTGGGTGAGGGTGGACAGAAGGAGTGGGTGGGTGGGTAACTGTGCTGAATGCTTTACACAGATCTAAGAAGACCACCCCAGCCAGGTGCCCACTGTCAAGAGCAGAGTGTAAGAAGCTGGAGAATTTCAGGAAGGCTGTGGTAGTACTATGGCCTTGGTAGATACCATGCTGCTCCCCACAAAGGAGGTTGTGAGAGGAGAGGTATTCAGAGAGCTGGTCCAAGACTATTTTTACTAAGGCTTTGGGGGGGGGGATAGAGATAGAATGATAGTTTCCAGAGGAGGTAAGGTGACCACTCTTGTGTATGGGGGTATTGACCACTACTTTCCATATGGAGGGGGAACTGGCCAAGACAAAGGGAGCAGTTAAGGAGGTTAGTGAGGTTAGTGAGGGGGGAGGTCCTATCTTTCATTGATTATGGGTTCTTAGTCTCTAGGCAGAGGTGTGGTACTGTGTTCTTTCTTGTAGTTCAAGGTGCTTTTGGAACTGCTGATTTCTATTGGTTTAAACAATTACATTTTCCTTTTCTATTTTAAAAAAAGCTACAACAACTTGGTATGTTGTCACCTGTTTGTTGTTGCTAAGTAGCAGATGTTTTTGCATTGTGCTCTGATTCTGTGATAGAATCTGTATTAGTAGAAGGTAGATTATTGTGATTGTAGTTACCTTTTGATTGTAAGGATAAAGAGCTTAGATAGAAGTGTATGTATTTTCAAATATTATAGAGGAACAGTGGCAGGATTTTTAGGACAGTAAATTAATAAAAAGGGAACTAGGAGAGCTTCAGTAGCAGACAAGTAGTGGAATCGCAGTATAATGTGGGGAGTGGTGCAATGCAGTGGCTGTGGGGCAGCCATATTCAGGCAGACCTTCTGGACATTGAGGTGCTGCCCTATCTGCATGCATCTCTCTGGACTGCGGGATGAGGTAGCCAGACTCAGAGCGGAAGTAAACTGGGTCAGAGTACCATCACCCCTATCCAGGGACCACCCAGTCCAATGCAACTGCCTCAAAGGATGCTGAGAACAAGGAGCACTTGGATGACAGTGGACTCAGGAGGGTTAGAGTGGTCAGGCAGAGGCACATCCCAGATCCTATTCCACTCAAGAACTCATATGCCACACTGGCAAACGAGGACAACCAAATAGAGGTACCCAGAGAAGTGGAAGGAAAGGATGTGGAGGTTAGCCAAGGAGGTGACCTCAGCGGGAAAGCAGTGGACCCCAGAGGAGGAGGAGATCCTGGTGGGGACTCCATCATAAGAGGATCCAGCTAGGAACACAGGAGGGGAGGACAGGGAGGTGAGGTGCCTACCAGGTGCCACGGCATGGAGGATGGAACAGAAGATCCTGGGGATCACTGGGAAGGCAAGATGGGAGGGTGAGCTGGATGTCATTATCCACCTAGGTACTAATGACCTGGCAAATGGGAGCCAAAGGAAGTTCAGGAAGAGTTTAGGAAACTGGGGAGGGGTCTCAAGCAAGTAGCTACTTCTGTCACTTTCTCAAGTACTACCTGTGAGAGGCAAGGGAGGCATGAGGTGCATGCACCAGGAACTTTAACTCATGGTTGAAGAACTGGTGCTGTGAGGAAGGGTTTGATTCATTGGTGACTGGGGACCCACCTGGAGGGTGGAGGTTTGTTCAAGCCTGACGCCTGCATCCATCCTGGAGGGGAATCCAAGCACTCAATGATAAGTTTAAATGCTACATTGACAAACATTTAAACTAGCAAAGGGGGGTGGCAGGCCAGCAAGGAGGGCACCTACTTGCTCACCCCCCCACAGCTAGCAGTGGAACCAGTGAACCAGAGGAGTGACTATCTCTGCAAAGCAGTGTGCAAAAGATGGAGATTAGTGCCCAAGAGGAGGATAAGCAGAAAAGGGGCAAAATTCAGCAGAAGGGCAGACAGCAAGGAGAACCAGGGATAAATGACAACCAAGGAAGGGGCTGGAGTAGAACAGTAAGACAGTCTAGGGAGGTCAAATCATGGAAAGTCATGTGTGCAAATGCCAGGAGCCTTAGCAACAAGATGGAAGATCTGGAGGCTGTCATGGTGCAGTCAGATCTGGACATTGTGGCCATCACTGAAACCTGGTGTAATGATAACCATGACTGGGAGATGGCCATACTTGGCTACAACATATTCAGAAGAGACAGAGCAGGCAGGAAGGGAGGAGGAGTGGCACTCTATGTGAAAAATGACATAAGGGCCACAGAGATCAGGAGGAACAAAATGGTGGAGAGATACCGTGGTTAAGCTGGAAAGGAAAATGGGACAGCCATCCCACAGGTGTGGTCTATAGACCACCAGCCCAGGAGGAAGAAACAGATAGGGGAGCTGATGCTAGCCATCCAAGGATGGCAGACAAAGGTGAGGTAGTACTGGTTGGAGACTTCAATATTCCAGACGTGGACTGGAGCATCCCAGCAGCAGCATCAACTAGGAGCAGATTTATCCTGGACTCCCTTCAGGGTGCCTTCCTCAAGCAAATGGTCATGGAACCAACTCGGCAGAAGGCAATACTGGACCTTGTGCTCACAAACAGGGACAGTGTGATGGGGGTAACAGTGGGGGAGCACCTGGGAAACAGTGACCATCAGTCATTGTGGTTTGAAATCACAGAAAGAGCAGAACTAAACCACACAAAAACACGTATCCTGGATTTTAGGGGGGGCAGACTTTGGGAAAATGGGGAGATACTTGAAAGCGGCATTAAGGGGAATGGGACAGGAATCAGGGTTGAGGAACAGTGGACAGTATTTAAAATGGGGATTACAAGAACAACAGAATTATGTATTAGCAGATTAGCAAGAGGAAAAGGAAGAGAGACCATTATGGTTTTCCAAAGAGGTAGCAAAAGAAAGTGAAAGCCAAAAGATTGCATTCAGGCAATACAAAAGACACAGGCAGAAGGGATAGGAGAATACCAGAGAAGCAAAGGGAGGCAGGGAGGCAGGGAGGTCAGTAAGGAAGCCAAAGCTCAGACAGAAGAACACATTGCAAAATCAGTGGGTAGAAGGACAAAACCTTTTACAGGTACATAAGTGAAAAAGAAAGACAAATGGAGGGATAGTGAGACTGAAGGGGAGGATTGGGGCAGCGTGGAGGATGACAACAGTAAAGCTGACATATTGAACAGGTATTTCTGCTCAGTCTTTACTGAGGAAGAGGAGGGTAATGGGTCTAAAGGGAGTACAAGGGATGAGAATGGTGCAGAAATGGACACAAGTCCTTTTACAAGAGAAAGGGTCCTGAAGGAACTGGAAGTAATAAGAGTTGATAAAGCAATGGGGCCAGATGGGGTGCACCCCAGGGTCCTTAAAGAACTTAGAGAGGTGGTGGCTGAACCTCTGGCTATCCTGTTTAGCCGATCACTGGAAACCGAGGAGGTACCCAAAGACTGGAGGACAGCAGATGTAGTCCCCTTATACAAAAGTGGGAACAAAGAGGAAGCAGGGAACTACAGACCAGTCAGCCTCACCTCGGTAGTGGGGAAGATCATGGAAGCACTACTGAAGGAGAGATTGGTGGAACATCTGGTTGTCAAGTGACTACAGGACCCAAGGCAGCATGGTTTCACCAGGGGGAGGTCATGTCAGACCAACCTCGTTGAATTTTTTGACTGGGTGACTAGGGAGGTGGATCAGGGGAGGGCAGTGGACATGGCCTATCTGGACTTCAGCAAGGTCTTTGACACTGTGCCACATAGAAGACTATTACACAAACTGGGGAATATGGGTGTGGGCAGGACAGTAGTGTGGTGGGTAGGTAACTGGCTGGGTGGCAGGACACATGGTAAATGGCTGTCACTCCACAGAGGGAAGAGTGATCAGTGGGGTACCACAGGGATCAGTGCTGGGACCGGTCCTATTCAACATCTTCATCAGTGACATGGCGCAGGACCTAGAAGGCAGAATTTCACTGTTCGCTGATGACACATAGCTCTGTAACAGAGTAGACACACCAGAGGGTGTAGACAGAATGAGGCGACCTGCAGAAACTTGAAGAATGGTCAGGGTTTGGCAGTTGAAATTCAATGCAAAGAAGTGCAAGATAATGCATATGGGGCACAAAAACCCTGGCACAATATATCAGTTGGCGGGTGAGGATATATGCAGCACCAAGCAGGAAAAGGGATCTTGGGGTTATCATCTCTGATGACCTCAAAGGTGAGGAAACAGTGTGACAAGGCAGCAGGTAAAGCAAATAGGATGCTGGGATGTATAGGCAGGGGCATCACCAGCAGGAAAAGGAGGTCATAATTCCGCTATACAAGACACTAGTGAGGCCCCACCTGGAGTAGAGTGTACAGTTCTGGAGACCATACCTATGTAAGGACATAGACAGGGTAGAGAAGATTCAGAGGAGGGCAACAAAGTGGTGCTTGGATTGCATCACAAGTCCTATGAAGACAGGTTGAAGGAACTGAACATGTACTCCCTGGAGGAGAGGAGGAAGAGAGAGGATATGATAGAGACATACAAGTATCTTACAGGGAGGAACAGGGTGCAGGAAAACACTATTTTTAAGCGAAAAAGATGTTCCAGGACTAGAGGGCATGGGATGAATTTGGAGGGAGGACGATTCAGAAGAAACATGAGAAATAATTTCTTCACAGAACGGGTGGTGGACGAGTGGAACACCCTGCCAGAGGAAGTGGTGGGGGCTGAAACAATCACAGGATTTAAGAATGCATGGGATAGACATAAAGGAATTCTGGAGGTCAGAGGTAAGGTGCAACAAACTTCTAGGAAAACAAACTGAACTTACAAGCTCAAATGGGCAGACTGGGTGGGTCATAGGCCCTTATCTGCCAACACTGTCTATGTATCTATGTATCTAAGTCCAGAACCTGGCAAAGCAGTCTGAGATCAAGCGAGTTGTTACTGTAACTGGGGCCATTTAGGACTTTTAGGAGGTAGGGTTTTGCCTCATGCACTGAGAGTGCATGGAAATAAAAGGGTGGGCAAGTGAGGGAGGTGGGGGATGGAAAAAGGGTCAATGAAGTTAGGGGGGGGGGTACCGAGCTTAGGTCAGAGAAAATAGAATTGAGGGTATCATCAATGCACTGTGGATCAGTGAAGATGGTGCCATTGATGTTGAGTTGGGATGGGGTGGGGATAAGGATTTACCATTGAGTTCCTTGATGCTGTCCCAGAATTTGTGGGCAGAACCCCAAGAGGAGGCCAGGGCAGACTTGTAGTAGTCAGCTTTGGCTTTATGGATGGCCCAGGTACATTTATTATGAGCCTCTCAGTAAATTTGCCTATCAGAGGGTTTGCCAGAGTTGAGGGCTTTGTGCCACAGGTTGTCACAGTAGCACATTTGGTTGGGTAAGGATTGTGTGACCCAGGGGGTGTTTGGGTTTTTTACCACATGTTTGGCGAAGGGAGCAAATAAGTTGCAGGCTGCATTGAAGGAGTGGATGAAGTAGCAGAGGACTGTGTCAATGTCAGGCACTTGATTAACTGGGGTCCAGTCTCAGTGAGTAAAGTAGGCTTTGAGCTGATCCAGCCTACCCGGTTTGAGGCATTGCCATAAGGTGGTTTTGGAGGGTGGCTTGTGTGCCTTGCCAGACCAGGAGATGATTACAGGAGAGTGATCACTAAGAGCATTGGGTAGAACTGTGATGTCAGAAATTTTGTGTGGATGATTGAATAGGACCATGTCCAGGAGTGAGGCAGAGCCATTGGCTGGGTTGATCTGGGTGGAATGGGTGACCAGTTGGGTGAGATCTCGGGTGGTGTTAGAGTCTTTGGACTGGGCAGTAGATTTGGAGAGCCAGTTAATGTTAAGGTCACTCAGTGTGATTTGTTCAGCTTTATAGGGGAGCTGGGAGAGGTGGTTGAGTAAGGATTGAAGTGCTGATTTCTGGTGGCGTGGGGGAATGTAGGTGGCAGTGATAAATAACGGTGCCCTGGAGGAGCCATGAATGACTGAGAGTGAGGGCTTGAGCACCATGGTCAAGTTGATGGATAGGGAGAGCATGCCTCCAGAGAGCATCACCAAGGTAAATGGTGCAACCCCCCCTCCCATTTCCCAACCCTGTCTAACCAAAGCAGGGTATATCTGGGGAGGGTGACAAAGGAGTCAGGGGTAGTGTTAGAGAGCCAGGTCTCAACTTTAGCCAGGACATCAGGTAAATGTTGGGTGATCCAGCCCTGCAGCCCATTAAACTTATTTAGGAGTCTGCCGATGTTCATAGTGGCAATACAATCCTCAGTGAAAGGGCGATGTGGAGGGGGCTGGCAATGAATATTACCTGACATCAGGAGGAGGAGGAGATATATAGTTCTGAGGAGTGCCAAGTGAGGCCTGCGGTGGGGTGGGGCAGAGGCAAAAGGGCATGAATGTTCAGGAGGGCAAACAGGGATGGGAAGAGAGTGAAGGGTGGGAAATGACAGGAAGAGGGGAGAACAGGGGGAATCAGGGAAGAGGGCAAGCAAGATGGGATGAAGCACTGGAGGGTGGTTCAGGGGTGAGGGGGTGTGGTAACTGTGCAGGAAGGGTGCAGGTATAGCTAGGGAACATATAGGAAGTGGTCGGCATGGTCTGAATGCAAGGTCGATGGAGTGGTGGTACCGGGGGGGTTAGGGGGGTACAGCTGATAAGGAGAAGAAGTGCCAGAGATGCAAGGGTGGTGGGATGCTGAGTGGTACAGGAAGGGACATGGCTAGGCATGAGCAGGAGGGGCTATAAGGGGATAATAAAGACCCCTAGTAATGAGGCAGCCAGGGTGGCCCAGCAGTAGGGTCACAGACTGCGGTGGTGAGGATACGAGGTTTGAGTACTATCGGGGGGGAAAATAGAAAAGGGCAGGTAAATGGGGGAAGGGAGGGAGAGCCAGAGAAAGGGTAAAAGACAGGGCAAGGTGGCTGCAGGGGAGGGTAAGAGTGGTGGGGAGCAAGGGGACAGTAGCGATTCCTAGTGGTCAAGGAGAGAAAAAGGTGAGGGGAAGAGGTAAGGGAAGTGTGAGAAGAGAGGAGGTGTATGTAGAAAGGTAGGAGAGTGTCTGCGAGTGCTGAAGGGAAGTGTAGAATGATAGCACTATGCTACCATCCAGTGGTGGATAGGGATAACCTGCAAAGGGAGAAATGAACACTTAGTAAAAATCTGGAAGGGTCACATGACTAGGGGAGGTCCTTAAATTGAGGGCCCCTGGGTGGGAAGGTAACTTGGGTGGGCGGGGCAGTCGACATGCAGCGTCATTGTTCTTTACCACTCAGCAAGCAGGCTGAGAAGGGAGGCAGCTGTGGTTACATTTGGGCTCCTTCAGTCCATGCTCTCCCCTTGTGCTGTCCTGTGCAGGCAGCTGTTGTATGTGCTGGGGATGGGTGTCCCAAGGACCTGAAGTAGTGAAACAAACAAAGGGGTAATCAGTATGATCAGTATGCAGCGGGAAGATAACCTGAATCCAAGTCCAAGGTCAGAGCACCCAGTGCACATGCTCAGACTGGGGGAGCTGAAACTGCATCTGAGGGCTTGGTTGGAAGCAATGGAACCCAGAGATATGCCAGAGAACACCACAACCACGTGGTGGGCCTCAGGCTGATCTCACAGAGGAGTAGGTAACAGAAATTAACAGCAAAACTACCACAAACCCCTACAAAATGAAAAGCCCAGAATTACTAAGCAATAGTCACAAAACTAAGGCTCTCACAAAAATTACACAGTAACAGGTAGGGAAAATATTCACTAAACATACTGCCTAATGTCTAAAACAGAATAACGACAGCTTGTCCTGTAAAGGGCAAGAGAAAACCAAATCTGCAGCAAATACAAGTGACTGAATAGGGAGATGCAAGCAGTTAATATAGAAATCATGTAAGTCCAGGCAGTAGGAGCAGGAATTAAAGTCGCTCCCGGATCCTCCTAAAAACGGGCTAAAATTGTAGGGAGTGTAGCTATGCAGAATCAATCAGTTGAGTTCGGCAGTCAGAAAATGCTGGAACACCCCTCAGCAAGTAGGCTGAGAACAGGAGGCTGCTGCGGTTGCCTTTAGGCTCCTTCGGTCTGTGCTGTCCCCTTGTGCTGTGCAGGCGGCTGTTGTATGTGCTGCGGATGGGGGTCCCGAGGGCCTGAAATAGTGAAACAAACAAAGGGGTAATTAGTATGCAGCAGGAGGGTAACCAGAATCCAAGTCCAAACTCAGAGCGCCCTTTTCGCATGCGCAGGCTGGGGGAGCTGAAACTGCAAGGGAGGGCTTGGTTGGAAGCAATAGAACCCAGAGAGATACCAGAGAATGCCACAACCATGTGGTGGGCCTCAGGCTGATTTCACAGAGAAGAAGGTAAGAGAAATTAACAGCAAAACTACCACAAACCCCTACAAAATGAAAAGCCCAGAATTCCTAAACCAGAGTCACAAAACTCAGGCTCTCACAGAAATTACACAGTAACAGGTAGGGAAAATATTCACTAAACATGCTGCCTAATGTCTAAAACAGAATAACAACAGCCTGTCCTGTAAAGGGCAGGAGAAAACCAAATTTGCAGCTAATACAAGTGACTGAATAGGGAGATGCAAGCAGTTAATATAGAAATCATGTAAGTCCAGGCAGCAGGAGCTGGAATTAAAGTCACTCCAGGATCCTCCTAAGAATGAGCTAAAAATGGAGGGAGTGTAGCTGTGCAGAATCAATCAGTTGAGTTCGGCAGTCAGAAAATGCTGGAACACCCCTCAGCAAGCAGGCTAAGAAGAAGTGGCTGCTGTGGTTACCTTTAGTCTCCTTTGGTCTGTGCTGTCCCCTTGTGCTGTGCAGGCGGCTGTTGTATGTGCTGGGGATGGGGGTCCCAAGGGCCTTTAGGGTCTTCGGTCCGTGCTGTCCCCTTGTGCTGTGCTGTGCAGGAGGCTGTTTTATGAGCTGGGGATGGGGTCCTGAAGGCCTCTAGAGTCCTTCAGTCTGCACTGTCTCCTTGTACTGTGCTGTGCAGGTGGCTGTTGTATATGCTGGGGATGGGGGTCCCAAGGGTCTTTAGGCTCCTTCGGTCTGCGCTGTCACCTTGTGCTGTGCAGGTGGCTGTTGTATGTGCTGGGGATGGGGGTCCCGAGGGCCTTTAGGCTCCTTCGGTCTGCGCTGTCACCTTGTGCTGTGCTGTGCTGTGCAGCTGGCTGTTGTATGTGCTGGGGATGAGGGTCCCGAGGGCCTTTGGGCTCCTTCGGTCCACACAGTCCCTTTGTGCTGTGCTGTGCAGGTGGCTGTTGCATATGCTGGGGATGGGGGGCCCGAGGACCTTTAGGCTCCTTTGGTCTGCGCTGTCCCCTTGTGCTGTGCAGGTGGCTGTTTTATGAGCTGGGGATGGGGGTCCCGAAGGCCTCTAGACTCCTTCGATCTGCACCGTCTCCTTGTGCTGTGCTGTGCAGGCGGCTGTTGCTTGTGCTGGGGATGGGGGGTCCTGAGGGACTTTAGGCTCCTTCGGTCTGCGCTGTCACCTTGTGTTGTGCTGTGCTGTGCAGGCGGCTGTTGTATGTGCTGGGGATGGGGGTCCTGAAGGCCTCTAGACTCCTTCAATCTGCACTGTCTCCTTGTGCTGTGCTGTGCAGGTGGCTGTTGCTTGTGCTGGGGATGGGGGGTCCTGAGGGACTTTACGCTCCTTCAGTCTGCGCTGTCACCTTGTGCTGTGCTGTGCAGGCGGCTGTTGTATGTGCTGGGGATGGGGGTCCCGAAGGCCTTTAGGCTCCTTCGGTCCATGCTGTCTCCTTGTGCTGTTCTGTGCAGGTGGCTGTTGTATTTATTTATAAAGTGCCCTTTCCCAAAGGTCCAGGGTGCTTTACAGTCAATAAAATAAAATACAAATAGCCATAAAGAAAAAAAACATAAAGTAATGCACACAACAATATAATTAAAAAAATATCTGGGAATGCTAGCATAAAAACATGAGTTTTCAAAGAGGGTTTAAAGGAATCCTCCGTGCAGTCAGTGTGGACATTTCTAGGTATGTATTCCAGAGCAATGGAGCTTCCACATCAATGGAGGGGGTGAGTTGGGCAGTAAATATCCAGAATATCTTTTACATAGTCGGGTTCCAAACCTCGTAGGGCTTTGAAAGTGATTAAACATATCTTAAAAGTGATGCACTACCACACAGACAGTCAGTGCAGCACACGCAGGATCAGTGTAATAGGGTGCCTCTGAGAAGTTCCCAGAATCAGCCAGGCTGGAGCATTCTGGACCAGCTGCAGGCATTGCATCAAACCTCCGGATACCCTAAGTAGAGAATGTTGCAATTGTCAAGCCTAGAGGAGACAAAGGCATGAAGCGTCTTCACTAGATCAACTGACACCAGATGATGCTTAATGCTAGCAATGTTATGAAGAAGGTAAAGCTAGATTGGACCACCACTGACATCTGCTGTTCTAGTTAGATACAATTGGAATAAAGACAAGCACAAAGCAGTTGTTCCTTCCTGTAGCACCTTTACTCCTGACCCACCATCACAATCTAAAGTATTCTGGATGCTGGGGAGGAGTGGGAGGTGAAAGGCATTGGGAATATGGGGGGGAGGGTCTCAAATAAATGAGAATGAGAATGATGGTTGTGCAGTTTAAGCTGGGGTAGGGAGGGAGGGATCAATGATTCAGATACAGGAGGAGGCTATGACAACATGAGTGCTGCAGCTGTCAGGATATGTGGGATCTGACTTTAACTAAGGAGGCATTTTAGGTCCTGGGGGAAGAAGGAGTTGTGGGCTAATGGGTGTATTGGCTGGGCGGTTCTCAAATAAATGAGGATGGTGGGTATGTGGCTTGTGCTGGGGGAGGGAGGATTCTATTACTCAGTGGGGGGAATGACTAAGTGAGCACTGCAGCTGCCGGGATCTGTAGAGCCCTACTTTAATTAAGAAAGTATTTTGGAAGCTGGGGGAAGAAAGTGGGGGCTAATGAATGTGTTGGGTGGGGAGGTCTCAAATAAATATGGATGGGGGTATATGGCTTGTGCTGAGAGGTGGGAGGGATCTATGATTCAGTGGAAGGGGATACAGGTAAGTCAGTGCTGCAGCTGTGGGGAGCCATGGGACCACTCTCAACTTTAATAAAGAAGGTAATTTGAGTGCTGTGGAGTGGGAAAGAAGCAGGTGTGGGCTAGCGGGTGTGTTGGTGGGTTCAGATCAGACCTTCTGTCTCAGTGTGACAGTATAGGGAGAGTCATATAGGATGTTAGGATAGTTGGATATTAGGATAATTCAAACCTGACTCTGACATCTAACCCTGGGATCGAATGTTGGATTTGGATACAGATTATCCTGATTTTTGACTATCCTTATACACATTGGATTTTTTGGATATTCAGATAGCAACCTTACTCCCAACTGAATTGGGAATCCCTCAGTTGTTACCCTGATTGAACCTGACAAATAAATGCATTTGTGCAGGACTGCTTTGTGGTGTGATACATTGGGAAACTGCAGAACCATGTTTGAAAAAGAGCGTTGTGAAAAGACTACCTTTGGACTTCAAAATGACAGTAAGGATCACACCCTCCCAAACCAAGCTGGTACGGTGATGGGATCAGAGAACAGCAGGTGACAAATCAGGGTTGGATTTCCTTACACAAGTGCATTAAGGGGCATCTTACTTGCAATGGACCTCATCATACCTCTCAACCTCCTGCTTTGCAAATCAGGGAGAGGGCTTAGAAAAATCAGGGACAGATGACCAAAAATAAGGGACAAATATCAAAAACAAAATCTGGCCAGAGCTGGTTTAGCTGCAGCCAAGTGGGTGGGACATGGCACTGTCTGCCATGTCCAAGATGGTGGCCGGAGTTGAGTGTGCATGCACGATGTCGTGTGCATGCGCACTGAACTCCAGTGGCATGGCAGTACAGTCCGCCATTTCCATGATGGCTACTGGAGCCCACTGCACATGCACAAGTCATCACACATGTGCAGAGAACTATGGTGTCCATTTTAGAAAAGGTGGGCTGTGCCGCCATGCCACAGGAATTCAGTGTGCTTGCACGTGTCATCGCTCATGTGCACTCAACTCCGGCCACCATCTTGGACATGGTGGACAGTGTTGTGTTCCACCAGTACGGATGGACAAAATATTGTGGGATGAACGCAGTGGCTGTATCTACTTCACTAAAACAAGTCAGTTCGGTACCGTAAGTTCCCTTTTCTCTCATGATTCGCAAGACGTCTGCAGGTCTACGTCCACTGCATCCACAAAAATGGTAATTT
Source organism: Neoceratodus forsteri (assembly GCA_016271365.2). Taxonomy (NCBI): domain Eukaryota; kingdom Metazoa; phylum Chordata; order Ceratodontiformes; family Ceratodontidae; genus Neoceratodus; species Neoceratodus forsteri. The sequence goes on from CM028133.1 coordinate 120,031,018, forward strand.
CAAATCAAGAAACCTTCTACAATGTATGGATTAGTGTGAAACACATTTTCTGGTGGAGAAATAGACTTTAACACTAATGTAGGATTATATTTTACGCTTTACATCACTATTTTTCAGTCAGTGACAGACGTACATATTTTAGAAGGAACAAAGTGAATTTCTGAGACAAAATCAGGGATGTCCCTGAAAATCAGGGACAGTTGAGATGTTTGGATCTTATTAATTTGCACATCTGCAGCATGGAATCACCTGTTGAGTGACAGACTGCCAGGTCTGATCACTTTGATTGATACCTACAACAGCCAATAGGGAACTGCTATTCCATAGTGAACAGCAGGGGCTGTTCCAGACCGAGGTAAGCTTGCTGCTAAATGTGAAAGCAGGAGGTGCCTGTGTGCCATTGAGAGAGACAGCTTGTTACTGCTATGTGGCAGAGATAGACTGCAGGTCTCCTTGTGACAGACTGAAAGTGAAAGGCAGAACTCCTACTGCACCCAAAAGGAGGTAATTGTATGATGAGCACAGTACAAACTGAAGCACAAGGTTGCAGCAATTACATAAGCTACTTTTGCTATGCTGCTTCAGGAGAAACTGAGCTATGATGACCACAGCTAGAATGGGAAACCACCCAGCTAGTACAACAGCCCAGTGCTAGTTATCACCACACCCTAGAGACTGGATGTCAGCATATGGTGTGTTGGGAAGATAGGATCAGATTTTTCCACAGGATGAGCTGTCCAGTACATACCCCAGGGATTTTTGAGGAAAGAACTGGATAAGACAATGGGAGAAGCCATCATCACAATGGCAGAAAAGGGGGGGGGGGGTGCTGCTGGTGGGGACTTCAATCAACCAGATGTAGACTGGAGTCTCCCCTCCATGGCCTCAGCTAGAAGCAGGGACATCCTAGACTCTCTGCATGTGGCATTTCTCAGGCTTCTAGTTAGGGAACCCCCTCATAATGGGGCAATACTAGACCTGGTGCTCACAAACAGGAACAGTATCACACACATCATGGTGGAATGTCACCTGGGGACCACTGATCTTTGTACAGTGTGATTTAACATTAGGACATCAGCAGAGGCAACCTGCACGTGGATGAAGGTCCTGGACTTTAGGAGGGTATATTTTAATGTTGCCTCTTTTCCCCATGTCTAGGGGTATGATGATAGAAAGTCCATGGGGAGTGGGGTACTCACAGCAGCAGAAACAGTTTCAGTCACTGGCCTAGTTTTCCCATGCCTCGATGTGCCAAGTGGTGCCCAAAAAGTGCAGAGTGCTGGAAATAAACTTACAGGTTAGATTTTGGTCAAATAGTTTTTAAAAGGAACAAATGTCCACACACTCAATTAAAACAACAGAATCCCAGAATTTATTTAACAAGCATAATCACTCTGTGAAGCATCAGCAGCCAGTGGAGGCAACATTTATTACATTTGGGTCGATGTTGGCCTTGGCAACAACTTCCTGGAACAGGAAGGTCTCACAATCTTGCAGCACTCAAGACTGCTATGGTCACACTTTACAGCCACTCCAGCTTATATACTGTCCCAGTTGAAACAACTCACATTCATTTCCCCAACCTCTTCTACTTCCCAGGGAATAGTTCTTTTCCCAACCTTGCTCTAAATACCAAGTTCCAAGGGCACTCACAATCCAAATGGAGTGCGACTGAAGGGATACCCATTGTGAACCCCACTGGCACTGGCTCCCTCCATGGCAATTGTACCCCCAAAACAGCTGCAGGTTACATATCCCACCTGGTCACCCCCTCAAAACCAAGTCGTACACTTCTTCACAGTAATTTCAGGGGCTCAGCTGATCCTGACCTTCTCAGCAAGTCGTAGGTTTGAAAACAAGCTGGTCCAACACCTCATTGCCGCAATCTCAGCTTTTTCTTAGTGGCGCCACTAACCAAGGCTGCTCACCTCGCCAAGTACAGAATTGGGGACTGCTCCTTCCATGACCCACCACACTGAAAGCCACAGACATGGCCATTACAGACAAGACCTGGCAGTCACCCCCGCCTGGCCCTTGACATCTTCCTCTCCCAACAACTTCTTGGCAGGACTCCCTCTCCTGCAAAACCTTTCCCTTAAATTCCCCTCTGCATCCATGGTGACACACTGACCCATGGGATGTCACAGACCAGGTGACCGATGGGGACTTAACTATTTCTCTGCCAGGCCAAATTAGACCACAAAAGGAAAAGCAGAGGAAGAAACTAAGTAACCTCCTAGAGGGGGGGTATATTCAAAAATGGGTGAATGCCTCAAAGATGACCTAGAAGGTGAGAAGTGGATGGGTGGGGTATAGGAATAGTGGACCAAATTAAGGGATGCATAGTGAAGGCAACATACCTCCACACAAAAGTGAGCAAGAACAGGAGAACAAAGAGGCCACAATAATTCTCAAGGGAAGTGGCTGCAAAGGTTAATGTTTAAAGGGTAGAATTTTGGAGCTACAAAGAGAAGTAGGGGGAAGAGGATAGGGAGGTGTAGCAGGAAAAGGAGAGAGAAGCATGGAAGGTGGTTAGGGTGCAAAGGCACAAACCTAGGAAAGGATATCCAATGGGGTAATTAAGGGGGACAAGACCTCCTTTAGGTACATAAGTGATAAGAGAAACACAAAGGGAGGGACTGACACAAAGGGAGAGACTGGAAGGTTAAGAAGGATAGGGGGACACTGTGCAGAGGGAGATCAGGTAAAAGCAGATTTACTGAACAGATGCTTCTGCTTAGTCTTCCTGGTGGAAGGGGAGATGGGTGGACTACATAAAAAACAGTAGGACACTGGGGATAGGGAAGTGTACATAAGTTATTCACAGAGGAAACAGTCCTAAAAGGACTTATGAATCTGAAGGTGAATAAAGCTATGGTACCAGATAGGGTGCACCCACGGGTGCTGAGGGAGCTCAGGGGGTTACTGGCTGCACCTCTGACAGCCCTATTCAACAACTCACTGGAAACAGGAGTGGCTTCAGAGGACCGGAGGAGAGCAGATTCAGTTCCGCTTCATAAAAGCGGCAGCAGGTAGTAGGCTGGCAACTATAGGTCAGTTAGCCTGATGTCAGTGGTTGGAAAGTTAATGGAGATGCTTTTAAAGGAAAGGCTAGCTGAGTATCTTAAATCAATTGGTTTATAGTACCCAAGGTAGCACAGATTCGTGGGAGGGAGGTCATGTCAGATGAACCTTACTGATTTCTTCAACTGGGTGACCAGAGAAATAGATCAAAACAGACCGACGGACATGGACTGCTTAGACTTCAGAAAGGCCTTTAACATCATATCACATAGCTTGTTCATAGGAAAATGGGAAGCTTGGAGGTAGTTCCTAAGATGGTAATCTGGGTAAACAGTTTGTTGATGGATAGGCCTCAGAGGATGGTGTTAAATGTCACATGACCTAGGGAGGGGAGAGTGACCAACTGGGTACCTCTGAGCTCAGTAGGGGGAACCATTCCTGTTTAATGTCTTTATAAATGACATTGCAGAGGAGCTGGAAGGGAAGGTATGCCTATTTGCAGATGACACCAAAGTCTGCAATAAAGTCTACACTCCAGAGGGGGTGGAAAGAATGTGTAGAGACCTAAGAAAACTAGCAGTGGTCAAGGGTATGGCAGCTGTATTTCAATGTGAACAAGATTGAAATCATGCACTTAGGGTACACAAACCCAGAGGCAGAGTATCAAATGAGTGTAAGGTACCGACGGTCACTAAACAAGAAAGAGACCACAGGGGTAATCATACTGGATGACCTCAAGGTGGTGAGGCACTGCAACAAGGCAGTAGTTAGGACAAGTGGAATTCTGGGATGCAGAAATAGGGGTATCACCAGCTGGAGATAGGTGGTGTTACTACTGTGTAGATCATTAGCGAGACCTCACTGGGAGTGCTGTGTCTGATTCTGGAGACCACATTTCAGGAAGGTCATAGTGTAGAGGCTGTCCAGAGGAGTGTAATTAAAATGGTGCAGGGGCTACATCAAAAGCTCAATGAGGAGAGGCTGAGGGATGTCCATATGTACAAACTGGAAGAGAGGAGGAAGAAGGGGAACATGATACAGATCTATTAATACTTCACAGGGGCAAATAAGGTACAGTAGAGGCATATTTCTCAGTGGAAAAGCTGCACAAGAACAAGAGGGCATGCACTGAGGCTGGAAGGGGGAATTTAGGTGGGATGTGAGGAAGTACTTCTTCACTGAAAGAGTCATGGATGCCTAGAATAGTCATTGTAAGTGTCATTGCAGTGGAGATTCATGGGAAGGTCTGCCTCTTTGTGGATGACACCAACATCTGTAATAGGGTGGACACTACAGGGGATTGGGGGTGGAAAGAATGAGCAGAGACCTGAGAAAACTAGAGGAGTGGTCAAGGGTATGACAGCTGGGTTTTAATAAGAAAAAGTGCAAAATAATACACTTAGGGCACAGAAACCCATGGAAGGAGTACAAAATGAGTGGAATGGTACTGATGACCACCAAGCAGGAAGAGAGACCTGGGAGTAATCACAACAGATGACCTAAAGGTGGTCACACAGTGCGACGTCAGTTGGGAGGACTAGTGAGATGCCGGGGTGCATAGGGAGGTGTATCATCTGTAGAAAGAGGGAGGTGGTGTTGCCTCTGTGTAGAACGCTGGTAGGACCCCACCTAGAGTACTGTATCCAGTGCTGGGGACCACATGTCAGGGCAAATAAAATGGTGCAGGGGCTGCATCAAAATCCATATGAAGACAAACTAAATGACCTCAATATGTACACTCTGGAGCAGAGGTGGAAGAGGGAGGATATAACAGAGATCTTTAAATACCTTATGGGTGTAAATGGATAAATGAGGTAAAGGAGGGAAGTATTTTTCACATTGCTTTTCAAGAACAACGGGACATGCTATGAAGCTGAAGAGTAGTATGTTCAAGAGAGATGTGAGAAAATACTACTTCGCAGAAAGAATGATGGATTCCTTGAATAGCTTTCCAGCAGAGGTGGTGGAGCAAAAACAGTGGTGGGTTTCAAGAATACATGGGATAAGCACAAGGGAATCACAATGGAAATTACAGGAGGCATGAGAAACAGCTGCAGATTGGGTACAGTTTGCAGTAATACAAGTAGGGAGGAATGGACAGACTGGATGGGCCAAGTAGTCCTTATCTGCCATCAAATTCTATATTTTTCAGTTTCTATGCTTCTTAAAGCTATGGAGGTATGGGTAAAAACAGTGGTGGGTTTCAATCTTGCATGGGATAGGCAAAAAGGAATCTTGGTAGGAGTTCAGAGTGGTAGCTGGAGATCAGGTAGGGTCTGCAGTGACAGTATAGGCAGGGAAAAATGAGCAGATTTGGTGGGCCAAGAGGTCCTCATATGCTGACAAATTTTGTGTTTTTCTGCTTGCTGAAAGCTGAGGTCTAAAGAGGCCTGACTTGAACCAGAAAAATAGCCAGTGTCACAGCTTAATTATGGGTAAATGGATGGAAGTCTACTGTCGAAAGCCTTTTTGCTTTATTGGGCAAAATTCACTTTTTCATTAGAAAACTATTTATTTCCTCATGTAATGTTAGGAAAGCATTGCTTTTTTAGTATTCAAATTTGCCAACAATGGTCTATGGATAACGTTTCAAGACTGAGGGGTCACATTCTTAGGGCCTTCAGCGGTCCTAGGAAATACAGCATGTAGGAAAAGGGTATATGGACATAGCTGAGAGCAAGCAAGGAGAAATATGTAATACTAAGGAGAATGAATGCAACACCAAGATGCTCTATAGCTGAGAGAAAGTAAAGAGGAAAATGTTATGCTGTGGAAAAAGAAGGCATTAGGCCATGTTAGAACCTCCCTGTAGCCACCACAACACAGTACCTATATAATAATACATATATACAGTAATATGGTAGAATGTTTTCTTTTTTTTTTTTTTGCAAATAACCAAGCTTTATTGAAATTTATCAAACATAACATATACACCAAATAAGTATATAATACAGAGGCTTCATAAAAAAAAAATAACAAAGCAGAACAGGACCCCTAAAACCCCAACCAAAATAAAAGGGAAAGAAAATACCAATCCCAGCCCCTGCCCACCCCTGGCAGCTATCCCTATGGCAGACTCACATATATAAAGAATGTAGTCATAGGGTAACCTCAGAAAACAAACAAAGTAGGACCCAATTATAAGTAGTTTCATTAGGTCTACAAAAGGAAGTACCATGGAGGAGAGGATTCACCCAAGAGATGTGCCAAACTGGGTCGATATCCTACCAATAATTAGAAGCTAGTATTTTGAGCTTGACATTAATTAATACCAACCTATCTTCAAACATTGAATAGCTTCCCCAACATTGTAGAAATATTGGTGAAGCATTATAGAAAGAAAGAACTGATCTTTCTGCATTCAATGGCTCATAAACTCCTCCCACCACTCCGCTTTATGAAGAGTCCAATCCCTCTCCAGTGGCACAAAATTATCAACTTAGTTACCGCAGCTACCATAGCTAATCGATATTTAGTTAGCTTGTTATGGATTTTATCAAACACACCAAATATACAAGCCTCTGGAGTGAAGAACCTGTCTAGATCATAAAATTGACCAATCTTTGTTTCACCAAATGCCACAAACCCACCGCCTTGGGGCAGGTCCAAAACTTGTGGTAGCTGGTAGACAGAGAATCGTTACACCCAGTGCACCCGCCGTGAAGTGACTACCATCCTTGAAAGCTTAGCTGGTGAGAAGTATAGATTATGAAGTAACTTAAATTGAACTTCTCTTAATCTATCCTGCTTGATCAGTTTATAGATATCGACCCAAGCCTTTTCCCAAGTTTCTGCTGATTTACCCAAGGACAGGTTTAATTCCCAGTGTATCGGGACGGGTGACACTTTCAAAGACACTTTGTCTATTATATACTTATAAATTTTTGATATCGCCTTGCCCGCTTGCATAAACCCTTTCAACTCCACAAACATAGGTCCCAAAATATCTTGCCCCAGCCCCTTAGTAAAATGCGATTTAACGCAGCTTAAAATTTGACTTAGTTTTAGATAGGATTGACATTTACCTCCCAATTTCTCCGCCAGATCCTGAGGTGAAAGAAGCCTGTTATTCTGAAAGAGATCCTTAACCCGCCACTTCATTTCCCCTTCAATTCCCCGTCTAGATATAGGTTGTTTCCCAATGATCAAATTCGGGTTTCCTACTATAGGTTGAAATAAATCATATCGTTGTACGATTTGAAATTTCGCGTAAAACTGTTGCAGGGCTTTAATATCCCATCTTAATGGGGAGTCCCTCACCGTCTTTGGAATTTTAGCCCATGAGACATAAAGTAAAGACTCTAAATCTAGCTTAAAGCCTTTAACAAATAAACGATCTAAATGAAGGCCAGGGAATGTTAAGTCCTCGTCGCATGCCCAGGCAATCACCCTCGCCAAGTAAATCGCAAGGTAATAGGCATAAAAGTCCAGTAATTGGAGCCCTCTGAGTCGCCGCTGCCGAGTAAGTTTGAGGTAACTCCTTCTGGGGGGTCTCCCATTCCATAGGAAAGCCACACATTGTTGGAGTAACGGCTTGAAAAAGGACTTTGGCAAGTAAACATTTAAATTAGATAGAGTATAAAGAGTTTGGGCATAACCATCATTTTTATCATATTGGCTCTTCCCGAAAAGGTCAGCGGGAGCTTTGACCATCTAACCAAATCTTCCTTAATAGTTGTAACTAACGGTTTAAGATTTAAATCAATCAAGTTCTCTAAATTCTTGGATATTTGAATCCCCAAATAGGTTATTGATTTAGTTTGCCAACAAAGTCCCAGAGAGGAGCACCAGCTTTTAAGAAGGAGTGGGGACAAAGCATAGACTGACGTTTTGGCCTTGTTCAGAGTATACCCTGAACACCTACTGAACATATCAATTAAAGCAAGAGCTTTGGGAAGGGAGGAAGTAGTGTCCGAAATGTGTAAAGGTAAGTCATCTGCAAATGCAGATAGTTTAAACTCAGTGCCTCCGATCCTTAGCCCCTTCACCTCTCTATTGGACTTGATGGACCGAATCAACGGTTCAATGTATAAATTAAAAAGGTATGGTGATAAAGGGCAACCCTGCCGAGTACCTCTAGAGAGGGGAAAGGCCTCAGAAATTAAGTTGTTACATTGGATTTTAGCTACCGGGCAAGAATATAAAATACGAACCATATGAATAAATCTATCTGGAAGGCCAAGCTTTGATAGGGTAATGAACATAAAAGCCCATTCCACCCTGTCAAAAGCTTTCTCTGCGTCTAAAGAAACTAATGACGCCTCCAGCACAGGGTCCACAGACTCAGAAACCAGGTAAAACAACTTACGAAAATGATCGGCTGAGGAGCAACCCTCCACAAAACCAGCTTGCTCTGGGCTCAGTGAAGTCCGCCAAACTCATTTTAATCTGTTGGCCAGTATTTTAGCAAAAATTTTCACATCCAGGTTTAGCAATGAAATCGGCCTATAGCTACTCACTTCATCAGTGGGCTTACCTGGTTTAGGCAGCAAAATAATCTTAGCCTCAAATGGTGTCTGATCCCTTGATCACACCAGAAAGAAAATAACTCCTGCAATAAAGGTGCAAGAATATTTTTAAATAGCTGATAAAAGAAAGCTGAAAATCCGTCCGGGCCTGGGGCTTTGTCTGGGCTTAGTGAATCAATAACCTTTACTATTTCTTCCACAGAAATGGGAGCTATCAATTGAGGACCAGCATCTTCTGACAGTTTCGGTAACGGAATGGTTTCTAAAAACTCTTGGGTCTCATCTAATACCTGGGTGGGGGGCTGCTGGCTTGTATAAAGCTTTTGATAAAAGGACTTAAAGATACCTAGTATTTCAGCCGGATCCGTGATCACTTGCCCAGATTCTGGGTGGTTAAGAGCAGACACCCACCTTGCCAAAGATTTCTGTTTTAACTGCCAAGCCAGCAGCCTCCCTGCCCTGCTACCCTGTCCCAGGTATAAAGCCTTGACTCTCGAGGCTAAACTAATGACTTTCTCTCTCTGCAAGTCCGCATACTGATTTCTTAGAAAGATTAGTTTTCTTACTTGTTCTTCCGTTCTTTGATTATCATTTAATTTTTCTAATTCCTTTATCTCTTTTAAATATGTGTCCAGTAGTGTCCTTGACTTCATCTTGTTGATGGTTGCTAAACGTATTAACTCGCCATGCCACACAGACTTAAGAGCCACCCACGTTTGGTCAATAGCATTAATGGAACCCCAGTTACTGGCAATAGAGCCTTCTAAGAACAATTTAAAGCTGGCTAATGTCTTGGATTCTTTTAAAATACTGTTATTTAATGACCATGAGTGTGACCTATTTGGTAGAAGTGGTAGAGAACATATAATCCTTATAGGGGAATGGTCAGAGATTACACGGGGCAAAATAGCGGCGTCCAGGACCCAAGACAAACTAAACTGGCTGACCAAAAAAAGTCTAATCTCGAGTGTGATTTATGCACAACAGAAGAAAATGTATACTCACGGAGGCTAGGTTGAGGGTACGCCAGGATCTATTAGACCTATTGATAACATAGCTCCCGCAAGGCCTTCTGAACTGGAGAGAGGGAAGAGCCTTTACAATGTGATCTATCTAGTTGGTTAGCCTGAACTAAATTCCAGTCCCCACCTATGATTATTGGGATGTTCCCGAAAGAAGCCAAGGTCAATCTTAACTGTGTAAAAAAATCCGGTGAATTTAGGTTAGGCCCGTATACTGAACCCAGGACTAGATTAATCCCTCCAATACTACCCAAAACAAATATAAAACGACCTTGCGGTCAGATATTATTTGAGAATGCGCAATGGAATCCCCGGCAACTAAATAGCCATCTCGCTGTTGGAGGAAAATTCCGCTCCAAAGACCTGATTCACCCACTTTTTCTTGAAATGAGCCAAGCGGTCAGCGAGAATATGAGTTTCTTGCAAAAATACTATTGCTGGTTTTAAGCGGGCAAGGTGATTCAGAATAACAAATTTTTTACAGTTATCCTTTCCTCCTTTGATATTCCAGGAAATTATATTCAACCTATCTACCATTTGTTCTACAAACCATAGAACTCCTGGGATAGCTGCTCCCTTCCCCCCCCCCATACAAGTACCCTCGAAACAAAAATAAATTACCTTTCTGAAATGCCCCTCCAGCCCTAAACAAAATGATAACATACCGTAAATAACTTATAACTCACCTCCTGGCCAACTCCCCGTTCTCCGGTACATGATGCTACATAGAGACAGGTATATCCACCCCTGCCACAATTATTATTATGATTGAGTAAATAATCATGTCAGACTCTATCTACGAGCTGGGCTACTAAAAGAAAAGTAACCTCCCTCTTTAGGCCTATGGTTAAGTCACATAGTGAAACACTAATTGACAAAAAATCCTCCAAAAAAAAAGAGAAATTAAGGGGTATAATGCCTCCATTGAACTATTAAATCATATATTAGGCCATTAAGTACCTCCAACCTTCCCAACACTAGTAAATAAGATTATAAGCCATTCATCAGCACACCAAACATTAGTCCCTATAAAGGGCTCTATCTTGGCCTACAAAACCGAAGGCCGGACAGATTATAACTAGCAGGACTATTAAGTAAACCAGACAAGGCTGTTCGGCCTACCATAAAAACATAACTAGCATTATACCCCTTGACAATTCAGTTCTAACTTGATCCTTATGACTAAATAGGTACCCCAGCTATAAATTGCCATTAAGAAAGCTATTTATATTCGTCAAATACCATTAAAGCAGGTGTCACAAAACAAGGGAACAAAAGTATTCTCCCAGGCGTAAATGCAAACAATGTAGCCTGCCTCCTCATAAGAATATTAACCTTAACTTTATAACTGCAAGGACTGATGAAAGACCCTCCCCGTGCTCTAGTTGCAATCCAGAGTACTATAATACTTCTAGCCAAGGTAAATCAGTAATATAGGTGGTAAGCTCCCTAGCCCAACTTTATAGGAGTTAAGTATCACTCACAACAACAGATATATACCAAACCCCACTTGTCACTGATCTTTGAGCAATCCAGAATTACATATTGCTCTAATACCTTCAATCAAAATCAGATTATGAATATTAATAGCAAACCAACAGTCTTAGTCACCAAACTTGGTAGAAACAAAAAGTTACTGTACGCTGTCCATATAGTCAGACTTATCTCTCATCCCTTGGGAAACAAATCGGGTAACAAAGTTCTCAGGGAGTCGAGTGCTTCTTCCGCCGAGTTGAACCTCTTCGGGCCTTCCTTGAAGGTAACCTCCAGCCTCGCGGGATAAAGAAGACGGTGCCGGATCCCTGCCGCCCAGAGCTTTGACGTAATCGGCCTAAAACTGGCGCGAGCTTGTCTCATCTTCCAGGTTAAGTCGGGCACCAGACGCGGTTTCTTACCTTCCCATTGGAAAACCTCCAGTTTCCTCACTCCATTTAAAATGTACTCCCTGTCCAAATAATTCAAAAGTTTGAAAATAACCGGCCTCGGTGGCTCCGAAGGTGGAGGTTTGGCTCTAAGGGCCCGATGACCCCTCTCTATAATATATTCCTGCCCATTGGGTGAGGGGCCCACCGATTTCTTAATAAGCTTCTGTAGAAACTGAATAGTATTTGGCCCTTCCTCACCTTCTTGGAGGCCCAACAGGACCAGATTATTATGCCTGTTATGTCCCTCCAGGTCATCGAGATGATCCTCTAATTTGACAATATTTCTTTTACACTCCACTATATTGGGGCCTGATTTATCCATAGCTCTCTCCAAAGATGAGATTCTGGCCTCAGCGTCGGTCACCCTTCTGGCTAGCTGTGTCAAGGCTGGTTTTATCTCTGCCACTTCCTCTATGAGTTTGAATAAAGCTTCTTTTATAGTAGAAAGGTCGTTGTAGATCTTCTCGGGTTTTAGCTCTTGTTCCTGGAGCAGAGGCGATGAGCCCCTACGCAGACGTTTGGTCTCCAATTCTGAATCAGTTGTCTGCATCTTCCAAAATGAAAGTTGTCACTGGTTACTCCAAAATCCACTCTTACATGGACCCAAAGATTTCCCAGTATCAAATCAGGTAGCTTTGCAGTGTAAAAGTGTAGGATTTGGGGTGTAGGATAAATTTCTTGCTGATAGGGAGAGAGAGGCCCACAGGCAAAAACTTTGCCACCGGCGTGCAGTTGTCAAATATGGTACTGGCTCCTTTAAGAAACTGGAAACGAGCGTTGTCACCAAATAACACAAAACCAGTGCTGACAGACTTCTTTCAATGTCCCAAAGTCAATTGATGTGTATTGGTGAACAAAATTGGGGTTTGTGCAGGCAGGGAGCAGTAGAAGAGCGCGTTGCTGCTTAACCTCGGTCGGGCATTCACCGACGTTTGGATTGGCTCCCAGATTACCCGAAAACGAGCGATGCCACCAAAAGATACAGAACGCGTTCCTGCAGGGTCAGGCTGACTTCCAAAATGTTGTAAGCCCTGTTAGCCCTTGCAAAAGTTGAGTTTGGAGTGGCAGGGAGCGGAGAACCCTCAGGCTGCTGCCATCACTCCACGAGCGTCACGTGATCTCCCTGGTAGAATGTTTTCTTAAATGGTTTTAAAGATAATCTATTTTATATAAACCAAATTAAGGCTTTCAGCAAGCAACTGAAATTGCCATGACATCATTGTATGCATAGATTTTTATAGATATCACCATTCAGATATGACCACTGAGTCTGGCACAGCTTTGCAAGCCTACCGTACATATTGAGGTGCAATTATGTAATAATGTAACACGGGCACTGTAATATATTAACTTCTTAACTTGTTTGATAGGAATTAAAATCTATAAAATGAATATGTACATTTTTTGTCATTTTGTATGCTTTTGATAACAAGCTTACAGCCTCAACTGCTAGGCATGTTAGCACCAAAAAGTGCATATACTTCTTGTGCGTGCAATTGAACTTTGTACAACTACAACTCTCATCACCAAAATCTCACTGGGAGTAGGAGACAGTATTTCTCTGAATTTGGAAATTAAATTATTCATTTCATTTATCTTCATTTGTAGCAATAGGGTGAATAAAATACTTTATATCTCTTTAAACACAGATTTAGGTAATGGAAGTAGTGTAATAATTTTTGGGGGCAAGATACATGGTAATCATAATCATACAAACATTTGTTGTGTCATATAATGAAAGCAATATCTTTCATTAGACTAAAATATCTTACAAACTGGATATTAGAATTGTTTAAATTAGTGATTGCAATAGGCCAGGCTGTACATTATATGAAATGTAAAATATGATGTATTAATTATGGATATGTTTATTAAACAGGACTACAAAAGGTCCCCCGGAAGTGTCCCTCTCAGCCACGAAATGTTGGCCGTAGAATATTGGTGGCAAATTTGAAAACAAAAAATTTAAAATATTATTTTCCAAACATTACAGGAGTTTTGAGTCTCATTCTACCCCCAGCAATTTTCCTTGAATTCTCAGCATAATACAGGCAAGACTCCACACAACTTACAACATTTGGCCATTAAATAGGCAGGAAAGCATCCAGTGCCCACCCCCATTTGAAACTATCTACCTATCTTACTGCAAGTTTACAGGGAGAGTTAGAACCAACATTACCCTTTTGGGATTCCTTCACTATTCAGAGGGGCAACAGACAGGGCTTCTCTCCATCTCCCTTATTGTTTGCAATAAGCATGGAGCCACTGGAAGCTGCAGTGTGGTAAGCCCCCTCACTGCAGTGTATCATGACAGATGGTATAGATAATAATGCTGTGTGGAATGTGGAATTCCACCAGTGAAATTAGCACAGAATGGCCCTTCTGCCAGTGAAATTTCCACCAGATTTTCACTGGTTCTTTCGCAGAATTCTGCCTGCTGCTGTCTGCAGAATAATATTCTACTAAACAGTACTTTTTCTGTGGAAAATCATTCTACAGCAATTTCCGTGAGAATTATTGAGATCTGCAGAATAATATTCCACAGAACAGAATTATTTCTGTGGAAAATCATTTTGCAACCATTTCAGCAGAAAATATTTAGATATGCAGACTAACATTTTGTGGAAAGTAGCGGAGAACTTCATGCCACATTCTTCTGCCATGGAATTGCTCCATTCTGCTTCTGGTGAAATTTTATGGAATTTTGGCGGAATTTTGAAAATTCCACTAAATTTTGTTATGCTGGAATTTGAAAATTCCACACAGAACTAATAGATAACCATATCTTCTTCAATGCAGATAACACCCTGGTGGTTCTATGTGATAAAGGCGAGTCTGAAAGACCGCCTATCATATAGAGCGATGGTAGCTACAATACTTACCCAAACCAGACAGAAATAATTTTTTATGATAGGTGCTGTGCCCTGCGCTACCCCCTCCATGGGGCAACCTGCTACCCCCAAACTTAAATAATCAACTCCGAGAGGGGTGCGGACCATGGGGCAAGTTATTGGATTTAAAAAAAAAAAAAGGATTCTGCCTATAGCCAGGTCCGAACCCGGGTCTGCTTGTATTGCAGGTGGTGGTGTAGACCACTATTCTATGCAAGCAGTTCAGTGGGAATCAGCCACAAAGGATGCTATATCCTGTAACAGTGAGTACAGCTCCTTGCTATACTCGCTATACAGGATATAGCCACGTATTGCACTGCTCGCTGTCTTGTAGAGCACTAATATTGAGTCGCTTAAAAGCGCAGCGCTCAATAATCAGCGCTCTACATGAGTGCTACCCACCCTGGTATTCATGAGTGATCCACAAACCTCATTATTTCACCTCATACTTAGATTTGATGAACTCTCAGGGTTTAAAATGAATCAAGATAAAACCACACCAGTGATATTTCATGGTAATCTGTCTCCAACCTATCACTATACCCTACCGCTCAAATGGGATAAAGATAAGTTATGTTACTGGGAGGGAGTACAAATTCCGACTGATAGAAGCAAATTATACTCTGTAAACTATGCACTCTTGGAATTGAATATACAGTATATGCAAAACTAAACAGATGACAGGTATTACCTCTTTCTTTCTCTGTTGTTATGTAAGCAGTCAAAATGAATGTCATGCCATACTTCCAATTCTATATTTAGCTATGCCCCGTGACATTCCCCAGAGAGATTGGAAGGAGTTAAATAAGATGTTATCTAGATTCATTAGGGTTGGGAGAAGACCCCAAATTAGATGGGATTTCCTCACAAGGTATAAGGAGGGGGGAGGCATGGGCATCCAGTTTCAAGACAAACTATGAAGCTGGACAGCTAAGGCATCTTTTGTACATCATTGTAAATTATCCAGAAAACAGCTGGACAGGCATGCAGCAGAGGGTGCATGCCTTCACCCTTCTAAGAGATATTCCATGGACAGGCTCCGATGTAACTTCACAGAACTATTATGTGGACCCAACACACTGTCCATATTTGTTGGGTGGTCAGGGTATCATGGGGACATGTAGGCTCTATTTGGCACAAACTTTTGATTAGCTGGGTTCTAACTTTTATACCAGCAAGACTAGATGGGGCTTATGTCAGGTGGGAAGACAGGGACCACTGTCTGATACACAATTTGTAGAGGGCAATGCTGTCATCAAAACCTTTTTCACAACTGTAACAAGAGTATGCTGTACCCTTTTCAGACTTTTTTTCAATACCTTCACTGAAGGGATTTTATCCTTAAAGATCCTGGGATTGTGGGGCTCACCACTCCTGTGCCCACATGGGTCATCTCTCTAGATTTCTGAGCTGAAACAGGCATATACACAACTTTTGTCTCTCAAATGCATAAGCTATTAAAGGAGGGCAAGGGAGAAGCCAAGGTTCTTAGTGTATAGGAGAAGTGTGAACATTAAGTCATTTCCATCTAACCCTGAAACAATGGATGGAAATTTGGAGAAATGTTCATCATACCACAGCCTCAGGCACATGGTGTGAGTTTCAATGGAAAATGGCAGCTCAATTTTTAATTACACAAGAGATCTCATATCACTATGGGATAATCAGAACCAACCTTTGCTGGAGAAATTGTGGGGTAAGGCCACCCACATTTATATATTAAGGGATTGTTCTAAATTATAACCTTTTTGGTCGACTGTTGCACAAGATCTAGACAACCTGTTAGGATTACAAACTGTGCCCACATTGGTAAATCTGGTACTAGGTCTTCCACCTAAAGGAGCACAAAAGTATGACAAGCGGCACTTGCTCCTTATTCTCATAGCAGCAGCAACAAAGGCAATTAAACAACACTGGCTGCAACCCCACCCCCGACAGGTCAAGCACTGACATAACATAATTCAGAAAACCTGCAGTATGGAGGCCATCACAGCTTTATTACATGAAGGTAAAGATACATTGAATTCCAGATGGCTATCATAATTCAGTCATAGAGTAGATACAGAAGGGGTTGCAGTCCTAGAACAAATTTTGTAGTTGTCCTGATTGGCAAAGATGTTTTTGGCTCCAGTGAACTCAATGGATACTATTTATGTTCTATATTTCATCTGTGGGGAAGAATAAACATAAAACATAAATTAAGCATTTAAAAGTATGCATAAAATTGTGCTGTATGTATTCTTTCAGTTATCACTAGAGAACACTATTCCTATTTTTTTTTTTTTACTTTGTATTCCCTTACTCGTTGTTTCCAGTACTCCAGATAGGGTCTCACCAACTGTCTGTACAGAGGGATAACAACTTCTTCTTTTCTGCTGGTGATGCCTCTCCCTACACATCCCAGTACCCCCCCCAGCCCTCCCTACTGCCTTCTCACATTGCTTGCTAACCTTAAGGTCATCTGATATGATTACCCCCAGGCCCCTTTCCATTGCTGTTGTTGTTACTACCTCTCCCCCCATAGTGTAATCTCCCCCTGGGTTTTTGTTTCCCAGGTGCATTATTTTACACTTCTTTGCACTGAATCCCAGCTGCCATACTTCTGACCATTCCTCCAACCTTGCAAAGTCCCTTATCATCCTTTCCACGCCTCCTTGTGTATCAACCCTGTTGCAGATCTTTATATCATCTGCAAAGAGGCATACTTTTCCTTCCAGTCCCTCTGCAATGTCACTTATAAAGATATTAAAAAGGACTGGACCCAGTACTGAACCCTGCAGGACCCCACTAGTAACCCCTCTTTCTTCAGAGTGGACTCAATTTGCAATTACCTTCTGTGTCCTGTTGTCCAGCCAATGTTTTACCCAGGCTACCACCCCAGGACCTACTCCTGGGCTGGTTAATTTGATTATTAATCTTTTGTGTGGTACTGTGTCAAATGCCTTGCTAAAGTCTAGGTAGACCATGTCCACATCCCCTCCCTGGTCTACTACTTTGGTCACCCAGTCAAAGAAATCAATTAGATTTGTCTGACATGACCTTCCTGCTGTGAACCCATGCTGCCTTGTGTCCTGTGCCCCACTTTCCTCTAGGTACTCAACAATTCTTTCCTTCACAAGTGATTCCATCACTTTCCCTGCCACAGAGGTCAAACTGACAGGTCTGTAGTTTCCTGCCTCTGTCTTGCTCCCACTTTTGTGAAGGGGAATCACATCCACCTTCCTCCAGTCTTCGGGTACCACACCATCCTCCCATGATTTGTTAAAAAGGGTAGTCAGTGGTGTCACTACTTCTCCTCTTAATTCTTTTAGAATTCTGGGGTGAATTCCATCAGGCCACATGACTTTGTCCACCTTCAGTTTTAGGAATTCTTTCAGAACCCTTTCTTCTGTGAAAGGACTGGGATCAACCCTCTATCCAGAGTGTTTCTGTTAATTGGATTAGGCACCTCCCCTCCTCCTCTTTTGTGAATACTGAGCAGAAGTATTCATTCAGTATCCCTGTTTTTTTACTGTCCCTCTCTGCCCACCCACCGTCCTTTCTATTCAGCCTCACTATCCCTCCCTTTGTCTTTCTATGCTCCCTGATGTACCTATAAAAGGTTTTATCCTCCTTCTTAACCTAGTTGGCTATCATTTCTTCAGTTCAGGCCTTTGCTCTTATGACTTCCTTCCTTGCTTCCTTCTGCCTTAACTGGTACAGTTAACTGTCCTGCTTCTACTTTGTTTCCTTATACTTCCTAAATGCTATCTTTTCTCCCTAACCTTCCCCGGCACCTGTTTTGAGAACCACAGTGGCCTTTTCTTTCATTTTGATTTTTTTATTTGCTTTACACAAAGGCTTGTTGCCTCTGTGATGGCAGTTTTGATGTTTCCCCATTGTTGCTCCACCCCTCCTTCTAGCCTGTTTGCTAGTGCTTTTCTAAGGCACTTTCCCATCTTGCCAAAGTCAGCCCTCCTGAAGTCCAGTACCTTCACTTTTGTATGGCTTGACTCTGTATCTGATTTTATCGTGAACCACACTGTTTTGTGGTCACTTGTTCCCAGATAGCTACCCACTTCTAGATCTGAGATCCTCTAGCTGTCCCCATTTGAGAGTATGACGTCTAAGATTGCTCCCTCATGATTGGGTTCCAAAACTAGCTGTATGAGGCATGCCACCTGTAGGGCATCAAGAATGGCCCTGCTCTTGGATGTGGCTGCAGCAAAGGTGCTCCAGTTAACATCTGGCATATTCAGGTCCCCCATCAACAGTATCTCCCCTTTCTCTGCCATCCTATATATGCCAATAAACTCCAAGATAAAAACATATTTTGTACAAAATGCACACACATTAGATTCAACAAGAACTTTGATTGCTGATATGATACAAAGGAAATTAACTTAATTGAAAACAAGGAACATATTTGGGCAACAGTTCCTAAAAAAATGTCAGAAACTCCCTTCATTGCCAAAACTCCTTTGATTATTGCTTTGTTCAACAGATTTCAACTTTTACAAAATAAGAAGGCATGAATACCATCTTACAACATAAATTCTGATGTGAAAATCTGTGCACTATTTTGTCATGGAATATCACAGGTCTGGTACCAAAATTACTTATCCTTAATTTAAAAAGTTAATATCTTCATGTGATATGATGGTGTATCAATAAACCTGACTTACTAAAATCCAATTTGGATTGGAAGGATATATGTTTGTAAAGAAAGCATGTAAAGGGTGAAAGGGGTGCAAATCTTCAGGAGGACTCTTGGTGTCATTTAAAATCAAGAGATGTACTAAAGATGTTAAGACACATATGTCTGTAGAGGAATCACCACATTTTTTGTGTGTTTGCTACATACAGTATCTACTGTAGGAAAAGATGTTTGTATTTTCTTTAATGTCTACACACTGCCTGTAAATACTATGGGCCAGATATTCAAAACATTGCACCGGGCACAAATGGGTTGCACCATGATTGTGGCATGTTAGAGCCAGATTGTTATTTTCAAATGGGCCAAATAGTGTCAGCTTGTGCTAAAAGATAATGTATGCATGGTGCAAATTGAGGGGTGGGGGCATGCATACAGGCACAATGGTACAGCAGAGAAGAAAGGGAAAGCAAGAGCACAGCAGCTGAAAGCAGGACTTGCCCAGACTTGCCCACCCACAAAGCCTTTAAATTCTGACAGAGCCAGGAAACTAGGAAGACAGCAGAGAAGCAAGGGAAGCAAGAGTGCAACAGCTGATATTGTTTTTTTTTTTGCAGGGTATATTTTTTGTTAAATATGTTATGCAGGTTGTCTTGTTGAAGGGAAGGAAAGCACTCACTGGGGTGGTGGGTCAGAGCTGTAGCTGATTGTTCCTGGAGAAACAGGATTGGTCCTGCTCACTCTGCCCCTCACCCCACCCTCCCCAAGGATGTCCAAGAAAACCATGCTAGTTGAACAGCGAGGTAGTGGAGGTGGTGCGAGAAAAATGAGAGGTGCACCAGAGGTATAGAAGGACAGGGAAGGAAGAGGACAGGGAGGAGTATGTAAGACAGTCCAGGGAGGTGACCAGAAAAGTGAGAGAAGCCAAGGCCCAGAAGGAGCTGAGATTAGTGCAGGGAATTAATGGGGGGGAGACTTTTTCAGATATATCAGGGAGAAAAGGAAGTGCAAGGAGACAATAATGAGGATAAAAGGGGTGTAGAGTGGACAGAAAAGGGCGAGGAGCAGGCAGAAGCACTGAATGCATAATTTTGCTCAGTGTTCATGGAAGAAAAGGGGGGACTGCTACCACCATGGGCTGGGAGGGTGGGGGCAGGGAGAGGAGGCAACACATGGAAGAATTGAGGCAAGTAGAGTCCTAGAGGGCCTGAGGGCACTAAAGGTAGACAAGGCACCAGGGCCAGATTGTATCCACCCCAGGGTGCTGAGAGAGATGGCAGAGGTGTTAGCAGAGCTGCTGGTGGCTTCTCACTGGAGTTGGGATGTGTGCCACTGGACTGGAGGATGGCACATGTAGTACCATTACACAAGAGTGGACCAAGGGATGAACTGGGTAATTATCACCAGGAAAGTCTCACATCCATAGTGTGCAAACTCATGGAGACAATATTAAAGGAAAGACTGGTGTTGTATCTGGAGGACAATGGCCTCCAGGATGTGAGACACCATGGGTTTGTTTCAGGGAAGTCTTGTCAAACCAACCTGATACAATATTATGACTGGGTGACAGGTGAACTGGATAAGGGTCATGTGGTGGATGTTCTTTATTTGGACTTCAGCAAGGCCTTCAATTCTGTGCCTCAAGGGCAGCTTGGGGGGAAGCTAACTGGTGTAGGTGTAGGGGAAAAAATGATGAACTGGATTACAAGCTGGCTGAGTGGGAGACTGCAACGGGTGGTGGTGAGAGGGAAGCACTCAACTCCAAGGCCAGTGATGAGTGGGGTACCACAGGGCTCTGTGTTGGGGCCAGTATTGTTTGGGCTCTTCATATCAGACATTGCACATAGGGTGGTGAGCAAGATAAGTTTGTTTGCTGATGACGACAAAACTGGAGCAGTGGTGAATGGAGAGGAGGGATGGAAGCAGCTGCAGGTGGACCTAAGCAAGCTAGGGGAGTGGTCAGAGAGGTGGAAGCTGGGGATCAATACAAAGAAGTGTAAGGTTATGCACTTTGGGGTGAAGAACCCAAGGAGAGAATACTGGCTGGGAGGAGTTATGCTGGGGATCACTGAGGAGGAGAAGGACCTAAGGGTAATAATAACAGGGACCATGGACAACACTGCCCAGTGAAGGAGTATGGCTGCAAAAGTGAACAAAATGCTGGGGTGCATAGCGAGGGGGGTTTCGTCCAGGTGAAGAGAGGCGATCTTGCCCCTCTACAGGTTGCTGGTAAGGCCGCACTTAGAGTATTGTGTGCAGTTTTGGAGGCCATACCTAAAGCGTGATATCAGGCTACTGGAAGGGGGGCAGAGGATGGCAACAAAGATGATATGTGGAATGGAAGGGACAGACTATGACAGCAGGCTAAGAGACCTGAATATGTACACCCTGGAGGATAGAAGGGACAGGGGGGACATGATAGAGACATTCAAGTATCTGAAGGAAATAAGGATGGGGCAGATGGGGTCTTTAACTTAAGGAGGGTGAGGGTCACCAGGGGGCATGTGCTAAGAATACAGAGGGAAAGATTTAGGAAGGAAATGAGGAGACAATATTTCACAGTGAGGGTGGTAGCAAAATGGAACACCCTACCAGAATGGGTGGTATCATGTAAATCTGTAAATAGTTTCAAAAGGCCATGGGACAGGGAATAGAGGAGAGTGAGGGTGGGGGTGGCAGTGGGATGACAAATGGGAGGAGGTGGGGCAGCTGCAAACTAGGGGTGCTAGCTGCACACTTGAGCAGACTTAGATAGAACAGGTGGTCTGTTTCTGCTGGCACATTTGTATGTTCATATGTCATTTCCTTTATACCAGAGGTTCTGGCATCACTTCCCCTAAAGGGCAAAGGGCATATACCTGTCATATCCTGAACAGCCCAGCACACTGTGTAGGGGTAAATGCATGCACATGCTTGCACACACCAATAAAAATAAATAAATAAATCTAAACAGGAAGAGAGACAGAGAGACATGTGGGAGTAATGCAATGCACTGGCTGTGGGGCAGCAGTCTTCTAGGAGACATACTGCAGGCTGCAATGCTGCCTTATTTGCAGGCACCTCTCTGGTCTGAGGGAGGAGGTTGTCCATCTGCAGGCCAACCAGGCGAGGATTTGGGAAACATCCTCCCCCACCTAGGAACCACCAGGGCCACTACTGCTGCCTCAAAGGCTGCCAAGATAGAGGAACAGTTCAACCACAGTGGGCTCAGGGAGGATGAGAGTGGTGGAACAAAGGTGCATCCCTCCAGCTCTACCTCTCCACAATTTATATGTGGTTCTGGTAGAACATGGTTCTTCTATGGAGGCACCCACAGTGGAGACCAAGGAGGGTGCTGGGAACTTTCAAAAATGAAATCCACAGGAGTGTGGCATGGGATCCCAAAGGGGAAGGAAAAAATTCCTGGTGATGGACTCAATTTTTAGGGGTATAGGACTGTGGAAGGGAGGGGACAGGGAGGTAAGGTGCCTGCCTGGCACCATGAGTGGGAGGGATAGGAAGTGAATTCTCAGGATTGTGGGAGCAACAGCATGGGAGAGGGAACTGGATGTCATTGTCCACCTAGGGACAAATGACCTGCTGGGAATGGGATCAGGGCAGTGCAGGAGGAGTCTGTGGAGTTTGGGAGGGGCCCTTAGACAAGTAGCACACACGGTAACCTTCTTAGAGGTACTGTCTGTCTATGGCATGGGTGAGACTAGGGTACTCTGCACCATGGGATTCAATGAATGGTTGAAAAGCTGGTGCTGAGCTAAGGGTTTTGCCTTCATTTGGGACTGGGGTTCCACCTGGAGGGATACAGGCCTATACTGGCGCGATGGTCTGCATCTTTCCAGGAGGGGAACCAGGATCCTAGGTGATAGGTTTAAATGCTTCATTGGCAAGCATTTAAACTAGCCAAGGGGGGAGGCACTGAAAAACAGCTGGGAAAATCCTAGGCCCCCCCTCTCAAAAACCAGGGTAGTTATCGAAGGTAAACTCCAAGGCAGAAAAGTTAATAGGGAGCAGGACAGAGGTAAATGGAGAAAAAAGCTAAGGCAGTAAGGCCAGGGAGCGGGCTAAAAGAGGTAAGGCCATCAAAAAATGGAGGGTGATGTGTACCAATGCCCATAGTTAGGATAACACGCTCCCTGAACTAGGAGACTTGATGGAGGAAGGACGCTTAGATACTATGGCAGTCACAGAAACATGATACACAAAGAACCATGGCTGGGATGTCAACATACCAGAGTATAAAATCTATAGGAGGGACAGGGAGGGTAAAAAAGGAGGAGATGTAACTCTCTACATAAGTGAAGGGATCAAAGCAATGGAACTAAAGGATAAAACTGAGAGGAGAGGAGGCACTGTGGGTCACCCAGGAGACAGGAAATGACATCACAATGCACACGGGGGTTGTATACAGACCCCATCTCAGGGGGAGGAACTGGACAAGGAAATGATAGAAAGCATCCTTAGAATTGCAGAAAAAGGGGAGATATTATGAATGGGGACCTGAATATGTCTGATGTTAACTAGAGCACCGTTGCTGCAGCTACTTCCAAAACCAGGGTCATTCTCGATGCCCTACAGGGGGCATGCCTCAGACAGCTAGTGTTGGAACCCACTCAGGAGGGAGCAATCTTGGACCTGGTACTTTCAAATGGGAAGGGAGAGAGTATCTCAGATTTAGAAGTGGGTAGCCATCTGGGAAAAAGCGATCACCAAACAGTGTGGTTCACAATGAACACAGGCATACAGACAAGCCTTACAAAAGCGAAGGTACTGGACTTTAGGAAAGCTGACTGACAAAATGGGAGAGTAGCTCAGAAAAGCATAAGCAAATGGACAAGAACGAGGGGGTGGAGGAACAATGAGGAAAAATTAAAACTGCTATCTAGTATCACAGAGGCAACAAGCCTTTGTGTGAAGCAAATAAACAAAACTAAGCAAAAGAAAAAAAACACTATGGTTCTCAAAAGAGGTAGCAGGGAAGGTTAGGGCTAATTTTGCCCCTGGACTAAGTCTTGAATATTTGACCCCAGATTTTTATGATGAAGACATATGGGCAAAGTTTAAACAATTTCAGGAAGTCTAGAGCAAGATAATTCCATTGCACAGCACTTACAGACCAGGATTTTAACTCTTGACTTGGCAGAGCTGAGCAGCAAACTTACAAGAACCTTTCAGATATCCTAGAGAATCTGAACATCAATTTTATAGTTGTGCATAGAATAATGAAAGATTAAAGTCTAATGTGAAGGGAAAAAGTTTATAACAGCTGATGAATACCTATGCATTTTATTTCCTTAATGGTCATACAAATGGAATATTCCAGCAGAATTCGCATTATTAGGTTTGTATGAACTATCTTGCATTGTCTTATTCTGGATAAATATTTTTACCTTCCTTCATGATGTTCATAAGCAGTCTGTGGTAGTCCGCACAGTAATCATTTGCCAGTAATATTAAATACCTCCATATCTATTAATACTAGAGGAACTGTTACCCTCCATACCACAACGTGCCATCACTAATCAAAAGAAGATGCAATTGGAGTTTATAGATAGAAGTTTAGATACTCAGAGCAGGAGTAGACAAAAACTATTGCTCCTTAGAAATGTAGCACTCCCAGCTCAAAACAAAAATGATATCCATCATGGAATAGAATTTCTTTTTTACTAATCAGAGATAAAATATATGAAATACCTTTATTCAGGAAATCCAGAACAACAGGTTTTATAAAACCTGCCAAGTTAATAAGGAAAAGATTATTAATCTGGTCAGACTAGAAAAAAAAAAACCTTGGAGATTTCAATAAAGCTTTATGAGGAAAGGGTCTTAATAAAAAAAAAAAATTAAAATACCATCACACCCTAGAGGTGGAACTGAGATATGCAGCTTTATGGAAAGATAACTGTTTATTCAGATAGCCATAAAGGTAACTAAAAAATGGGAATCCAGTACTCTAACCCAATTACAGTCTGCAACACGTGTCATTATATACAGATATGTTTTATTCTAAGGAAACTGGTCAGACTTCACTTGAGTTTGTATAATCCTTTATCAGAAATTCTGAATTTCAATTTTCTTCAGCAGAAGTAACTGCTGCCATGTTATCTCAAAAATCATAGAAAGCCCCAGTCAATATTTAAGTCCAGTGGCTGTTAAAAAAACAACAACATCTTTTTGTCTCCCAGTTCACCCCATAGCTTTTATATTATTTTTAAAATGGAGCAAATCACTTTCTCTTGGAAGAGAACTACTTTTGTGACGATTCTTGAAAACAAGGGATCTGTGAGTGATCATTTAATGTATCACCCTCTTTATTTTCTTGATAATCACAACAAAAGATTGTTGAGAGATTTAATCTTAAGAAGGTTAACAATTTGGCTTTGTCAAATGAAGTATTCATCTGTTTCTGGCATTTATTGATCTCTCTCAAGCAGTCAGCACAATCTCATGACAAATATTATGGCGGGAGATTATTAGGACAGTGGTTCTCTCTCATCTCCTAGTAATAATTAGATAACTGTATACTCAGAGGACTCAAGTGAGATACTCTTAACTGGATGCTGTCTCTGAGAATTTTTATTAATAGAGGCATAAAGGAAGATGCTAACATATGTTAACTCGTAATATTTATATTAATCTTCTACTGGAAAGTCTAAGTAAAGAATTTCATAATCTGAAGTCTGGACGTATAATTTGTTCTGTCCTATTATTCACAGACAATGTGGTCCTCATTTCCACTTCCAGAATATGTCTGCAATGAACGTGTTCGTATTTTAACATTTATTGTAATTCACTTAAACTGGTCACTAATAGTAAATTTCGAGTCATAGTAGCTGGAGCAGGTACGGTAAGTTTTAAATAGCACTTAAATGGACAGACATTTACGAAAGTTAAATACATTTGTACTTAGGCTTGAAGATCACAGTCAATGTAAGCTGGAACAGCATATGACTTACTTGCAGAATAAGGAGAATAAAAATATAACACATTCAGTATTTCAGTTACTTTCATGAGGCAAATCTGTTAAAGCTACTTTGGAGGTATCAAATGCAAAAATTGCAATAATTCTATTAGAATTTACAGGACTAAACTCTAGGCTAATACAAATGTGAACTCTCTGGAAATGTGTGCAAGTTTCCAAGTCCACACTGAACTGTGTGGTAAGAGCTACACTCGGACACTTTCCTTTTCAAACATTAGTCATCTTAAGATTTTTAACATACTGGTTTTCTCACCAGTATTTTAGTTAAAATAGTTATTTGTCAGCCACATTTAAAGAAAAATGTAAATGTATTAAGGAGCATCTTCCTTCCTCTTGGCTACAATATTTGATATAAATCCAGAATACCTTGGGTCTAGGCTATGTTTGTTATTTTTTACCTTGAAACCTTTTGGTTTCATATCAACAAAGTTAGATCATTTTTAAACTAGCTAAGCAGAATGGGTTACTGGCAATTAAATCCTAGAAGCCTACATATGGACTGCACAAACAGAGAGTTTAATTGAAATTGAATATTATCACTAGCAGAAGAAGGGATGTCGTTATTGTACTATATACAATGCCGGTGAGGCCTCGTCTGGAGTATGAGATACAGTTTTGGAGGCCACATCTTTGGAAGGACATAGACAGGGTAGAGGTAGTCCAGAGAAGGGTGATTAAGATGGTACAGGGTCTGCACCACAACAAATATGAGGAGAGATGAAAAGACCTCAATATGTATCACTGGAAGAGAGGAGGGAATGGGGGGATATGCTAGAAACCTTCAAGTATCTGAGGTGCATAAACAACATGCAAGTGGGCAACAACTTTCAGTATAAAAGTTGTACATGGATGAGAGGGCACAGTATGAGGTTGGAGGGGCAGTCTAAAGGTGAATGGGAGGAAGTTTTTCTTCACAGAAAGGGTGGTGGATGCATGGAATAGACTGTCCCAGGATGTGGTGGGGGCTAGCAAAGTGAGAGTCTTCAAACATGCATGGGATAGACTTAAGGAAACCCTGGAAGAGGGATGAAGAAGCTAAAGCCACTGGCCAAGTAGGGCCAATGGCAACAAATACAGGCCGGGAATGCAAGCAGACTATTTGGGCCTTGTGGTCAGTATCAGCTGTCAGTTACTATGCATGTTATTATGTAAGTTTTGCATTTAAAGTAATGATTTTGCATATGTCTGTGTAGGAAGTATTTTTGATCATGATGCGTGTTTTGAATTATTTTGTAAACACAACCTTTTAAATTACTAAACAAAAATAGCTGAGTTTTATTTTTAAAAAAAGCAAACATTCTTACAGATGCCCCTAGGCATTTCTGGTGCTCCATCCACCTTTCAAGCCTAATGGAGAATGCAGTTGGAGATGAGAACATACTGGAATGTCTGACCAATCTCAGTGATGTTCAGCAAGATCAGGAAGTACATAAAATATAATTGCTCAATATGCTGGATTGGTTGGAGGAGTTCATGCTTAACTCTCCACTAATAAATACAAATTTTTGCAGAGTTATATAAATCATGTAGGGCATATCATCCCTGGAAGAGAAATCCAAACTAACTACATATAACAATAGAGAAGCCCTGATCAGCTGGCCTAGTCATTAGAAATGAAGGATCTGCAATGGTCTCTTAGATGGGTACTACTGGTGATTAATCAAAGACTGTACTACTGTATGTGTGTGAAGATGTGTTTTTTGTTTAAATCAAGAGCTTCACCATGTGAACCAGGGTTGAAGTTAGTAGACGTTGACCACTATATGTACTGCAAAGGTCTTGGCTTTTCACCGACTTCTGCACAGTAGCAAACTTCACTGCATCTGTAGTCCTTTATATGTTTGGACTTTGGACTTTTCTTTTAGAAATAATGTGGATGTCAAATTCTTAGCAGGGTGAGAGTGTAATCCCCCCATGAGAGCTTTAGCCTAAAGGCTCCCTTTAGATACACCATGAAATACACAAACACAAGACACAAGGGAGGCAGTATAGCACAGTGGTTTAAGGCTCTGAGCTGCAAATCTGGGTGACATTCAGCAGACCAGACCTTGGTTTGAATCCCACAGCTTCCACTTGCATACTGTGTGACCCTGAGCAAGTCACTTAACTTCCCTGTGCACCCAGATCGCTCCTGTAAGAAAGCTTTCAGCTTAGTGTGCTACACCTGGTTAAACAACTAAATAAAAACTTTTTTTTAAAAAAAAGCTACTACCAATAAAGTCACCAGATCAGCACTCCTGACAGGACTGGTAACCCCCTGATCATCACCTCAACCAAAGCAGACATATAAGCAGACTTGTACAGGAC
Source organism: Neoceratodus forsteri (assembly GCA_016271365.2). NCBI lineage: Eukaryota > Metazoa > Chordata > Ceratodontiformes > Ceratodontidae > Neoceratodus > Neoceratodus forsteri. Next base: position 120,059,264 of record CM028133.1, read on the forward strand.
TAATTTGGGATGAAAGATTGGTAGACTACAGAACTATTCATAAATGTGGACATTGTGGTAAGACTGCCATTGGACTACAAAACAGTGGCAGTATTTATCAAGTCTGACCCAAGCTGGCATGGTGATGTAGTCAGCAGGTCATCAGATGGCCAATTAGGGATGGATTGCCTGAGGAGGGAGGCTCTGGACTGGTTGACAGGCCTCTTGGCCTGCTAACTTGCACTGACAGTTCTAATAGCCATTGGGGAGCAGCTATTCCCTTGTGAACAGCCTAGGCTGTTCCAGACCTAGTTTAGGTTTGCTGCTGTATGTGAAATTGAGAGGTGCCTGTTTGCCATTGAAAGACAGCTTGGTGCTTCGGCACTACAGAGACAGACTGTACATCTGCCAGAGTGAGCGTGAGATACAGAACTCCTACGTATTGAAAAGCAGGTAATCAAATGCTCAGTGCAGCATAAATTGAAGCTGAATGTGACATCATTTAAAAGAGTCCCACTGGTCCACCGGGATACTTGGAAATTTCTAGGTAGTTTCCCTTTCTTGAGTACCTGCCGACCTTCTAAACTCTGAGAATATTTCTTTGTTTTTTTTTATCTATTTTTCTTTTAATGAAATTGCGCTATCCAAGTAAACATGTGATGCAATTACAGAGCTAGTGCATCAGATTGAAGTGGAATACTGAAATATGTGTATCACCTTGGGCCCTCGCTTATGGATTCTCCAGGTGGACCCCTGACTAAACTTCCCAGGTGAGCCCCTGTACCCCATTCCAATCCTTTGAATTAGAGACTTTTACATATGGCAGCTGGAGAAGCCACCTCATCGCAGGGGCTCCTGTGTTACTTCAATTACTACTGCTGCTGCTTCAAAGTTCCATTGCTGCTGCTGTCTCAGGGTTTAAGTTTTCACACATACAGTATTGCACCATTTGCACCTAATAAAGGGAAGGAGCAAACGTAACTTGCAACAGGACTCCTTCATTTGTTCAGTGCATCTGCTTGGTTCTGAGTGCTCATTTTTGTTATGTTTGCTGGCACGCATGTGCAAGAAACATAGTGCCATCATCCGAGTTTTCGGAGGTGTGTCACCCCCTCTTCCAATTCAGTCAGTGTGTTGGCAGGCGTGGCCCCTGTCTGCCAATGCATGCTGGAGCTGTCTATGACAAGCTCTAAAATGCAGTGGCATACAGTTGAAAGGGGGAGCTACACTTCACTGAGCAGCGATAAGATATTGCCTGCTCATGCGCAGCTCCCCTATACACACACACACACACACACACACACACACACACACAGAAAGCATGCATACGCGCTGCGTGCTGCTCCACACGTATAGCCTTGGGGTGCCCAATCCCTGTCGGTTGTGCTGTGCCCCCCAAAGTTTTCATATGCCACGCTGGGTGCCCACCGCGGCAACTCATAGAACAGCTGATGGGGGTGCCCAATCCCCATCGGCTCCCTGTCCTCACCCCCGAGTACTGGGTGCCACGCTGGAGCCCACCCAGCGTAGCAACTGATCATATGGCTGTGGGTGCCCCAATCCCCGTTGGCTCCACGGCCCCCAGCTGTCCTTGTGCCATGCTGGGAGCCCACCCAGCGTGGAAAGCGTCCTGCGTCGTCATTTAAAAAAAAACCCTGAAAAGCAAAACTGTCCCTCGGCTCTTCTCCCTGCCCCCACAACCCACACCCACCACCGCGCACTCCAGCTTCCCACACCCTCTCACCTCATACTTACCTCCAGAGCTCGGGCGAACCATCTGCGGGGACCGGGAACACGCCTGCACTCTTCAAAGCCGACCCGCGAACTGAGGAAATGCCAGTAAGCTGTTTAATAGGAGAGAGAGGTTTTTCAACTTTGTTGCATATCTCAGGCATTTTTGGAATTTTTGCAAAATTTTCAACATGGGTTTTTGGGACCCTTCTCATAAATGATGTCACTGTCATGGCGTTATTCAGGCCCGAAGGGTGATTTCGCAGTCACTGTGCGAAATCACCTTTTGGGCTCAATTAATGAAACGACACTGCCAGCATTCATAAGATGGGCTCTCAAGAAGCCTATTTTGAAAATTTGGTTGAAAAATTCCAAAACATGACTGTTTTATGAGTGTGCGTTGCGCAGTTCCTACGCAGGCTCATAAGTTTGCGTATTTTCAATATTTTCACTCTAGATTTTCAGCATTGCCATTTTACCACACCTTCTTATGAGTAGTACAGATGTCAGTTTTCATATCTCACCCAAAACGTGTTTCCGCCCATGTAGCGCACAATGGCGCAGTCGGTGTGCGAAATCAATGTATGGGACACATTAAGAAAACCACAGTGATACTGTTAATGAGCAGAGGTCTTAAAATGGCTATGTTGAAAATTTGGTGAAAAAAATTCCTAAAAATGACTGTTTTACGAGTGTGCGTTGCGCAGTTCCTATGCATGCTCGTAAGTTTGTGGATTTAATATTTTCACTCCAGATTTTCAACATTGCCATTTTATTACACTTCCTTATGAACAGTACAGCTGCCATTTTTCATATGTTGCCCAAAATGTGTTTTCGCACATGTAGCGCACAATGGTGCTGTTGGTATGCGAAAGCAATGTTTAGGACAGATTAAGAAAATCACAGTTACACTGTTCATGAGCAGAGGTCTTAAAATGGCTATGTTGAAAATTTGGTAACAAAAGTCCATAAAATGACTGTGTTACGAGTGAGCATTGTGCAGTTTCCACGCACCCTCGTAAGTTCATGACTTTGTAATATTTTCAGTCCAGATTTTCACCAGTAGCATTTTTCCACACTTCCTTATGAACAGTACAGCTGTCATTTTTCACAACATGGCTGAAGTGTGTTTTCACACTTTCAGCACAGAGATGTGTGGTCGCTGTGGGAAATCATTGTTTGGGACAGATAAAGAAAATCACAGTGACACTGTTCATGATCGGAGGCACCAAAATGCCTGAGTTGGCAATCTGCGGTAAAAAAACCCCAACCTAATTATATTACGGGTGTGCGTTGCACAGTTTCTATGTACGTTCGTGGCTTCACCATTTTTTTAAATATTTTTACTGCAGATTTGCAGCATTGCCATTTTTTACACCTCCCCAAGAACAGTGCAGCTGTCATTTTTTACATTCTGTTCGGAATGTTTTTGCACCTGTGGTGCTAAATGCCGTAGTCGCTGTGCATATAAAACACTAGTGGAGATTCCTACATTTTGGGGTTGTAAGAGGAGTAAGCCACCTCTCCCACCCAGTCCCATTTACAGTAGGTGTTCCACATCTGTTACTGTAGGAAGAATTCCTGTGGATTTCTTACAGAAATGCCATATTGATTTATTTATTTCATTTGAAAATTGATGACTGGGAAAGGCACACTTAGCCGAGGCTTGTTTCCAGGCAGAACCTGGTGGAAGGAAGCAGAGGATTCAAAATACCTTATTTCACCATTTAGAGGTCATGACTTCTACTGCATTTTTCTGTTTTCAGCAGCGGCTTCTAAACTGGGGGCAGCTTTAATTAGTAATCTGATTTACTGTAGCCTGTTCATTCCTTTGTTTCCTGAATAAAGTGCTTCACTGTCTGCTGAATCCTAAATAAAGTGCTACACTAATTGCTGTGTTTATTTCTAGTTTACCAGTACTCAATTCTTTCTCTCCCTCTTGCTGCGTGATACTGCAGAAAGAACTAGGCATTTGATAGACGGTTTCTATGTTTTTTCAAGGTTGCCATACTACCAGGTTACCAGGATACTATGTGGCACGTTATGATCTTTTACACCGCTGCCTTACATCTTAAATAATGTGCTACACTCAGTACTGTATCCTGAATAAAGTGCTACACTGTCTGCTGTGTTTATTTATCAGTTTGCAGTATTTGGTTATCTCTCTCCCTCTCTTGCCATGCGGTACCAAGATTTTTAGTACCTAGTGCAGATGTGCAAAAACAAACATGCCACTCTGCTGTGGCATTTCTTTTTATGTTTGCTTGCACGCCTGTGCAAGAAACATAGTGCCATCATCCGAGTTTTCCAGAGGTGTGTCAGCCTCTTCCAATTCAGTCAGTGTGTTAGCAGGGGAGGTCGAAGTGCGCCAATCACTGCTGCAGCTATCTATGACAGCTGAAAAATGCAGTGGCATACAGTTGAAAGGGAGAGCTCTGCTTCAGTGAGCAGAGCTCCCCCCTCCGCACACACACACGCACTTACGCACGCACAGTGCGTGATCATGTGCCTTCCTCCTCCCCCCCACACTGTACAGCCGAGGGGTGCCCAATCCCGCCGGCTCCCGCCTGCCCAAGCATCCAGATGCCACGCTGGGAGCCCACCCCAGTGTGGCAAAATGATGTTATGGCCGACGGGGGTGCCCAATCCCCCATTGGCTGCACGCCCCCGCCCAAGCATTCAGGTGCCACGCTGGGAGCCCACCCCAGCATGGCAAAATGATGTTATGGCCGATGGGGGTGCCCAATCCCCCGTCAGTTCCTGCCCCCCACCAACATCCTTCCAGCTGCCATGCTGGGAGCCCACCCCAGTGTGGCAAACGTCCTTCGTCGTCTTATGAAATAAAAAAACATAAAAAACCTGTAAATACAAAAACTGTCCCTCGGCTCTTCTCCCTGCCCCCTCCACAACCCGCACCCACCCACTGCGTACCCTGCCTCCCCACCCCTCACCCCATACTTATCTCTGGAGCTCGGTGCGGCGATCTTGCGGACCGGGAACAAGTCTGCACTCTTCAAAGCCGACCGCGAACTGAGGAAATGCCGGTAAGCTGAATAATGGGATAGATAGGGTTTTTTCAACTTTATTGCATATCTCAGGCATTTTTTGGAATATTTGCACCAAATTTTCAACATGGGGTTTTTGGGACCCCTTCTCATGAATGCTGTCATTGTCATGGCATTACTCAGGCCCGAAGGGTGATTTCACAGCCACTGTGTGAAATCACCTTTCCAGAATGATTAACGAAATGACACTGCCAGCGTTCATAAGGTGAGCTCTCAAAAAGCCTATTTTGAAAATTTGGTGGAAGAATTCTAAAATTACTGTTTTATGAGTGTGCTTGCGTAGTTCTTACTGCGTCCGTAAGTTCATGAATTTCAATATTTTCACTCCAGATTTTCAACACTGACATTTTACCACACCTCCTTATGAGCAGTACAGTTGTCATTTTTCACATCTCGCCCACAACGTGTTTCTGCCCATGTAGCACACAATGGCGCAGTCGGTGTGCAAAATCAATGTATGGGACACGTTAAGAAAATCACAGTGACACTGGTCATGAGCAGAGGTGTTAAAATGGCTATGTTGAGAATTTGGTGAAAAAATTCCCCAAAATGACGGTTTTAGGAGCGCACGTTGCGCAGTTCCTACGCACTCTGGCAAGTTTGCGAATTTGTAATATTTGCACACCAGATTTTCAACAGTGCTATTTTACCACACTTCCTTATGAACAGTACAGCTACCATTTTTCACATCTCACCCAAAATGTGTTTCCACACATGTAGCGCACGATGGTACAGTCGGTGTGCGAAAACAATGTTTGGGACATATTAAGAAAATTACAGTGACACTGGTCATGAGCAGAGGTCTTAAAATGGCTATGTTGAAAATTTGGTGACAAAACTCCATAAAATGACTGTGTTAAGAGAGCATTAAGCAGTTTCCACGCACTCTGTAAATTCATGAATTTGTAATATTTTCAGTCCAGATTTTCACCAGTGGCATTTTTCCACACCTCCTTATGAACAGTACAGCTGTCATTTTCCACAATATGGCCAAAATGTGTTTTCACACTTTCAGTGCAGAAATGCGTGGTTGCTGTGGGAAATCATTGTTCGGGACAGATAAAGAAAATCACACTGACACTGTTCATGATTGGAGGTCCCAAAATGCCTGTGTTAACAATCTGCTGTAAAAAAATCCCCAAACTAGTTACATTACGGGTGTGTGTTGCACAGTTTCTATGCACACTCTTGACTTCACCATTTTTTTAAAGATTTTCACAGCAGATTTTCAGCATTGCCATTTTTTACACCTCCCCATGAATAGTACCACTGTCATTTTTGACATCCTGTTCAGAATGTGTTTTTGCACCTGTGATGCCAAATGCCATAGTGGCTGTGCAAAAGCAGTTTTCGGCTACCAAACTGATATTGCCACTGTTCATGAGGTGGGGGTCACAAAAAAACCATGTTGAAAATTTGGAGTAAAAAAAACAATGAATGCCTGAGGCGTTAGGGTTTCCGACCATAACGCCCCACCCTGTAGAGAATGACAGGCATTAGGGGTGTGACTTGGGATTCTTGCCTGTCACGCTCATACCATTCCACTCCCACCCACACCCTGCAGCCAGTGAGAGGCATCAAGGTGTGCCTCAGACTCTTCGGACCCAAACTTCACCCCATTCTCCTATGCCACACCCATGTCGACATATTTATTGATGGAATGGGGTGCACATAAGAGCCAAAGACCCCAAGGCACACTGTGACATTTGTCAGTGTCTGCAGGGTAGGGTGTGGTGAAATAGCATGATCATTATGCCTGATGACCCAAAGGCACACCCCAATGCCTGTCACTCTCTGCAGGGTGGTGGTGGGGTTGGCTTCAGTTCAATAGTTTGCTGCCATTCCTATTATGCAGCTCTGCAACTTCTACACTACCAATGCCAATGCTAGCAAGCAAACATTCAGCATTGACAAATGCTTGTTTTATTTGCTTTGATGACTACGAGTCTGTGCAAGGGAGTCCCTGGCAGCATCTCCTCCTATAGTGAGCATGTAAATATAATCTAAGGTATGTACTGTAATGTAATGTGTAAAATGCAATTGTAAAATATGGAAATATAATGTACTGTATGGAATGTATTCCTGTCTACAAGTCATCTCACCTAGTATCGTATCCTGACACTCGTATAAGTATCTGTGTCCTTGCAAGCTCATGTATACTGAAACAGCGATTCTAAATCACTAACATGAGTTCAGCCAACCAGCATGCAGAGCCACTGCACTGTACCTCTTGTCCTGTGTACAGTGTGCTCTTGTCCAGCAGCACTTGGAGGGAGCCCTCAATTCAATGCAAAGGGGGAGGAAGGCAGAATAAAATAAAAAAGGCTATTGTTTTATAAAATGGGTAGAACATTTTCTAGGTTTTGACTGGCTAAAAGGTACCATTTGCCATGTCCTTATCAGGACATATACTGGTAACTGATACTACTTATGCCAAGCAAAACAAATCACAGTGTGAAATCACTGTCTGCCACAGATCTTCTGCTGCACCTTCTCACTTAACAACTGTTCCACAACAGCTACACTGGCAGACTGTCTCCACCAACAGACAAACAAACCTCACAATATATCCAACATCCCTCCTTCCTGCATGACAAAGTTTGCATATTTTGTATGTCTTATTTAATTTTCTTCACTGCCTGTTTCTCCATAGCAAGTGTAGGGGTTTCGCTCCCACTGTTTCAAACCACGCAGGTTGTCTAATTTGAAATCCAGAGCTTTCATGATGCAGTTCATACCATTGGCAGTACGAACCAAGTGTCATTTCTTTAATACCCTGTGTCCAGTAGCCCCCCTTGATGTGTTGATCTCCACTCCCCCATCCTATTTTTAATGTCCCCTCAAACAACAAGTCCTTTTCTCATCTTGTAGCACAACACAGCTTCAATTTCAAAGATGCGAAGGAGAAAACTGCTCTCTACAGCAGCCACTAAGGCACACACTCGCTCCTGATACAGCAGATGGCAAGCACAAAAACATACAGTGAGCACTCTGGGATTTCACTGCCTAGTAAAAAAGGAAAACAAACTCAACTGAAAAAAGTTTGCATATGTTGGGGGGGGGGGCTGGACTGTAGGGTCATTAGAATTCACCTTCACTAGCAGTCATACGGCCACTCTCTATAATTGCTCCTGGCAAAGACACACAGAAAAAAAATGCAAAAAAACAACAAAAAAAAAAACTGTTGCGGTGTGTGTGTGTGGGAGGGGATGACAGACAGATGTCTGTTCCTTAAAGTATTAAAATGGATTTAAACATGTTCTGTGGCTCTGCAGCAAAAGAGATTACTTTCTTGAAACCTGGTAAAAAATCAAACAAAAAGATTAATAAATAACATTTCACTTTTTAACTTGCAGTAACTTGCTGAGAATCTGTATTGAAAATTATCTACCCATTTTATAAGTGGAATATGACACTCCGAGGTGTGGTTTATTGGCTGATAAGAGCACTTCCAGGTGATAAATTTCATCAAAGTAAGAGTACGGAACAATTCCAACCCCTGGTTCACCTCGGATCTCAAGGCAGCCCTTATAGCTCGGGATAAGCTCTGGGCTAAAGCTAGACATTCCAAAGAATCTTTGGATTGGCAGGCCTTTAGAACAGCCAGGAATAACTGTGTGAAAAAACTTTGCTCTGCTAAAGCTAACTATTATATTTCTACTCTCGAACAAGCTAAAGGTAACCCTCATAAAATATGGAAGACTATTAAAGCTATAGAAGGATGGCCCATGGCCCCTTCTGTCCCAACAGAGGTAGTTGCAAGTGGCAAGATTGTGGAAAACAAGTCCCTAATCCTGGAGGAACTTAACTCCCACTTTGCCACAGCTGGATTAGCTTTTTACTCGTCACCTTATGCTGGTGCTGCGGTGAGCCAGCATACCCCTCCCGCCACATCTAGTCCTGCATCCAGCCCCTTCCAACTGTGAGAGATAACTTATAAAGAAGTAGAAGATTCTCTTCTTAACTTAGACACCAAAAAAAGCGCAGGGGACAATGGCTTGGAACCCTTTTTCCTAAGGTCAGGCTATGCCCATCTCACTGCCCCAATTCTCCACATCTTCAATCTTTCCATTACATCTGCTACTGTGCCGTCCTGCTGGAAATCAGCACATATCCTCCCTCTATTTAAATCTGGTGACCCATGTGATGTAAACAACTATAGGCCTATCTCCATATTGCCTATCCTTGCTAAAGTTCTCGAAAAACTGATCCATATTCAGTTAAAATCTCACTTGGAAACCTTCTCTCTCATTAACCTAGCTCAATCTGGCTTCCAGGCTAATCATAGCACAATCACTGCACTAGCAAAAGTAACCAATGATTGGATCTCTGCTATAGATGCTAAGAAGGTAACTGGTGCAGTCTTTTTGGACCTCAACAAAGCTTTTGATACTGTTGATCACAAACTATTAGTCAATTGCCTTGCAAAGTTGGATGCCACATACCATTCCACCCAGTGGTTCTCTAGCTACCTAACTGGAAGATTCCAAAAAGTAAAGGCGGAAGGCTTTTTTTCTGCTGCCTTGCCAGTTGCAAGAGGAGGAGTCTCCCAAGGATCCATCTTAGGCCCTATCTTGTTTTCTTTGTACATTAATGACTTAGATGCTAACATATCTACATCCAATCTGCACTTTTTTGCAGATGATACTGTGTTGTATACTTCTGGCTCATTATTATCTGAAGTCAAGGGAGTGCTTCAAGCGGACTTCGCACAACTTGAGCATAATCTAATAAAGGCAAAGCTTCTGCTCAATGCTAAGAAGACTAAAGTGATGATATTCTCTCGCAGTGCTGTCACATGCCCCCCCAATACCCTTGCACAAGACTTCATTGTCACCACGCAAAACGAGCCTCTGGAAGTTGTAACCAAATTTAAATATCTGGGTATCTGGATCGACAATAAATTATCTTTCAATGACAACGTCAAAGATGTCTCTAGAAGGTTAAAAGCAAGGTTAGGTTTCTTCTACAGAAAGGCCCTTCTCCATGAAACTCGAAACAAGCTTGTACAGGCCACTTTTCTCCCCCACTGACTATGGCGATGTAATCTATTCCTCCACCACTCTTGCAAATCTAAGTAAACTGACATCCTTTATCACTGTGCGTACGGTTCATTACCAACTCCCTTACCGTTGCACCACTGTGACTTATATGCAGCTGTTGGTTGGACATCTCTTACTACTAGACGCCTGCTCCATGCTGGGCTATGGACTCTTAAACTGCTCCTGCAGAAATTGCCAAACTCTCTTCCCTTATTAGTATCTCACATAGTGCATACTCGTTAAGAAAATCTGACTTTATTATGCTTGACATACCAAGGACGCGGACTTCCTTTGGTAAACGTGCTATTGCATATGCCCTTCCCTCCATTTGGAACCAATTACAAACCGTACTGAAACTAACTAGCACAGTTTCAATAAACTTCTACAAATCGCTAATTTCAGCCAAAATAAAAGACACCTGTAACTGTCATTAAGTCTCTTCCTTCCCCATGTGTATATATTTATCCACTGGTAAGGTATAATTGATTTGTCATATTAACTGCTTTCCTTCCCTCTACTCCTGGCTTTATCTATGCTTACGCTCCACTGCTACTCTATCAAACCACTCCTCCCCATATCAGTTGTAGTCTGTTGTTTGTTCTAGCTGCCAAAATATATGTATTGCACACACCAGTCATCATGTTTCATTTATCAGTATGCAACCTGTAAGTCGCTTCCCTGTTTCATATCAATGTTTACCACCTGCGGTCACCCTATGTGGTACCCTTGTATGTATATCCAGCCTGTATCATGTACCGTGCATTTCATGTATATACTGTTATTACCTATCTGTGTTTGTACTTTAAGTGTTTATGTCACAGGACCTCCTTGTGAATGAGCTTGCTCAATGGAGTTTTCCTGCAATAAACTTGAACTTGAACTTGAAACTTGAATAAATGCACTCAACACAAACGCCTTGTGCCTAATTATACCCCCAGGGCATGCTGTTATCAGCCAATAAACTACACCTCATCGTGTCTTATTCTGTACATAAATCACTCAAGCTAAACTTGAATAATTTATAATAAGTTAATAGGGTATCTGGAGAGTGTCTCTTATGGTATAAGAGACTCCCCTTGTAATATTTGGGCAGTCAGGACTATCCAGCTTTGCTTTGCAGTTTTCTCACCCACACCTCACACTCAGAGACTATTATACCCTAATAGATACCCCATGGAGGCCCTATTAACTTATTGTAATGTTCTGTCTCTAGCTCTGTTAGAGCTATCTGCAATATTTTCAACATTATCTTTTCCTAGACAGGGCTGAAAACAGTAAATGTTTCCCTGTCATCTGTTACCGGTCATAAATGTAAGTGATTACAGCTGACAGGGTATGCGATTATAAAGGAATAGTGCTCACCTCATGTGGTTGTTTAGCACAAGACAATGCTGGATGCCACAACCAATTGAGAAGAGCATTATTCCCCTATGACCACACACCTTGGAATTTGCTATTCCACTTATAACAAGAATTTCACTTTTTAACTTGCAGTAACTTGCTGAGAATCTGTATTGAAAATTATCTACCCATTTTATAAGTGGAATATGACACTCCGAGGCGTGGTTTATTGGCTGATAAGAGCACTTCCAGGTGATAAATGCACTCAACACAAATGCCTTGTGCCTAATTATACCCCCAGGGCATGCTGTTATCAGCCAATAAACTACACCTCATCGTGTCTTATTCTGTACATAAATCACTCAAGCTAAACTTGAATAATTTATAATAAGTTAATAGGGTATCTGGAGAGTGTCTCTTATGGTATAAGAGACTCCTCTTGTAATATTTGGACAGTCAGGACTATCCAGCTTTGCTTTGCAGTTTTCTCACCCACACCTCACACTCAGAGACTATTATACCCTAATAGATACCCCACGGAGGCCCTATTAACTTATTGTAATGTTCTGTCTCTAGCTCTGTTAGAGCTATCTGCAATATTTTCAACATTATCTTTTCCTAGACAGGGCTGAAAACAGGAAATGTTTCCCTGTCATCTGTTACCGGTCATAAATGTAAGTGATTACAGCTGACAGGGTATGCGATTATCAGGGAATAGTGCTCACCTCATGTGGTTGTTTAGCACAAGACAATGCTGGAAGCCACAACAATTTGAGAAGAGCATTATTCCCCTATGACCACACACCTTGGAATGTGCTATTCCACTTATAACAAGAATTACTGCACAGCCACTATGGCTGCAAATGCATTGGCTAGATAAGGGTGTTTAATCAGCTTAAACATAAACACAAATTGCATTTAGTAAGGCCTACGATACCATTCCATGCATGACTTGTGAACAAGCTAGCCAGCCTAAGGGTGGGTCACAAGGTAGTAAATTGGGTCAGGAACTGGTTAAATGATAGAAAATAGTGTCATGGTAAATGGTGCTCAATGTAAGGATAGGAGTAAGACCAGCAGGGAGCCACAGGAATCAGTCCTGGGCCCAGTCCTGTTTAATGTCTTCATAAATGAAATTGCAGAGGGGCTGGAGGGGAAGTGTACCTCTTTGCGAATGACACTAAGATCTGCAACAGGGTGGACACTCTGGGAATGGTGGAAAAAATGAGGAGGGACCTAGGAAACAGGAGGAATGGTCCAAAGTGTGGCAGCTGAGATTTAATGCAAAAAGTACAAAATCATGCATTTGGGTTGCAGGAAACCAGAGGCGGATTACAGGAGAGAGGGGGGAGAAATTGATGGTCACCAAACTAGAAAGGGATTTAGTGGTAATCATACAGGATGACCTAAAGGTAGCTAAACAATGTACCAAGGCTGTGGGGAGAACCAGTGAGATGCTGGGGTGCATAGGGAGAGGTGTCACCAGCAGAACAAAGGCAGTGGTGATGCCACTGTGCAGATCACTGGAGAGGCCTCATTTGGAATAAGGTTTTCAGTCCTGGAGGCAGCATCTCCATAAGGATGTAGACAGAGTGGAGGCAGTAAAGAAGGGCAACAAAGATGGTGCAGGGCCTGCACTAAAAGTCATATGAGGAGAGACTGGGAGACCTCAATATATATATACCCTGGAGAAGAGAAGAGACATGGGTGATATGATAGAAACCTTCAAATATCTAAAAGGCATAAATAGGGTGCTGGAGGGTAGCATCTTAAAGAAAAGGAGATGTCCAGGAACGAGGCAGCATGACATGAGGTTGGAAGTGGGTAGACTAAGGGATACTGTGAGGAAGCATTTCTTCACAGATAGGGTGGTGGAACCTCTAGAGACTTCACAAGTCAGTTTCATTATGAAAGAGAAAAAAACACAATTAACACATTTCACATAATACTACTATCCACTGTAAAAAAAAAATATATAGGATGAGCAACTTTATGCATAACTAATGTGTTCTGTCACCTCAGGGTTCTGATTCCCATAGACCTCTTGAGCTTTGCTCTCTTGGTCAGAGGGAATCAGAACCCCTCTGTGGCAGAAGACACTGGTTGTGCATAGTTGCCCAGCCAGTACTCTCTATATATTTAGTGCTGCCTTTAGGATTTCTAAGTATTAAACCAGTATCATACAATTGCTTTAAATTAGACCAAGATTCTGGTCTATTCAATTCAAATTTGTTAAGATGAGGAGAAAAGTTTTTGGAAGGAACCAAAGGAATAACAAGCCTATAAGTCAAGGGGGTAATGTCTTATAAATTATTTTCTATGTAGGTGTGAAAGGCTACTCAGCCGTCCACTCTACAGCAATATCAATTTTGACATCTCTGCAACAAAGCAATAAAGAAAGGCAGAAGACATTTCACAAAACCTTGAGACAGAAACTGATGTCAGAGTCTAGCTAGCTATATACTGCACAGCACTTCTTTATCAATTGCAGAATCAGTTTCAGTCTCATGGTTCTATGAAATGGCTACTGCCTTCCTTGATTTTAAGATAAGACTGATTTAGACGGGGATATGCCTTGACAGCTGAAATCTAAAGGTAAGCTCAGTGTCTCATCCTCTTTGCACCTATGCTTCACTCTAGAAATTGAGTATTTTAATAACTTTTTTTTGTAATTCATTACTTCCTACCAGTTGTACAATCACAGTAATCCACTGCACAGAGTGGAGTGCATGGGTACTTACGCATGCCTGGAGTTGTTGGTCACTTGCCAGGTGTGGGTAAATCCCAGCCTAACCCACACCTTGTTGTGGATTATTAAAGGAAAACTGCATGTTAAAACCAGGAAAATATATGTATTATTACCTTTTTTATGTTCTTACTTTGTCCCAGTGTTTTTTTTTCCTGCTCAGGCTATGAGATGAGTTTTTTTTTCAAACTTTCCTTGGCTGTGTTATGGCCCTTGGGGACTGCCATTCAGGTTTCTTTTATTGCATCTTGTCCCAGAGAGTTTTCCCAGAGTGCCCTTTGCTCTGATGTCTAATAGCCCTTGCAGGAGGCCAGTGTCTTGTTACAGGGTTTTATTACAGCTCAGCCACAGCAGAGAGAACACAGTAGCCAGGAGTCACACTGCTAGTCTTTGGGTAAGTGTCATAAGTTTCCTAATTATTGATACCTTGTCCAGATGCGTTCTGCTTAGGGTATTGTGTGTGTGTGTGTGTGTTTAAGCATGTCACTGTTAAAAGTAGTTTTGTCTGCACTGACCAGCAGAAGAAAGAAGGTGGTGATGCCACTGTGCAGATCACTGGTGAGGCCTCTTGCATAGAAGACAGTGCTTGTAGACAACTGTAATAATTTTGCAGCTGTGGTCATCCAATGGCTAAGCAGGCTATGGGATAGTTTGTGTTTATGTGATCTACTCCAGGAGCCCTCTGCAAGATTTCTTCAGGTTTTTTGTTAAAAACAGCTAGTATCATATTAACTGGAACTTTAAAATATTTAAAGAGCTGCTTGCTAATGTCATATTCTTCCCATTTTTGCAAGTGCTGCAAGATGCTGTATGGTTTCTGCTTATGTTGGTGTGTGGTGGGGAAGGGGGGAGTAAGGTGGCTGGATCATCTACTCAGCAGTTACTACTGCATGCAATCTGTATATAAACTGTGTCACTTTACCCAGAATCCTGCTCCACTCGTTTTGATCAGCATATTATGTACTTTTGATTCAGTTGCTTGTGTCTTGCATAGAAGACAGTGCATGTAGACAAATGTAATCATTTTGCAGCTGTGGTCATCCAATGGCTAAGCAGGCTTCAGGATTGTTTGTGTTTATGTGATCTACTCCAGGAGCCCTCTGCAAGATTTATTTTGGTTTTATTGTTAAAACCAGCTAGTATCATATTAACTGGAACTTTAAAATATTTAAAGAGCTGCTTGCTAATGGCTTATTCTTCCGATTTGTATTAGTGCTGCTAGATGCTATGTGGTTTCTACTTGTGTTGGTGTGTTGTTGGGGAGGGGGAGAGCTGAGGTGGTTGGATCAGCTGCTCAAAACATGAGGCTTTCATACTGTGGGAGAACCAAGCAAGTAAAATCAACCAGCATGGTTAGGAAAAAAACAAATTCACACCTCTGGATGAGTGGGGAAGGGGATACCAGCAAAGAAGTTTTTCAGTTTGCAAGAGGTAGTTAATTAAGCACTGAAACTTAATGAACAAAGAAAAGGCCCATACAACACTTTGGAGGGGTTTCAACTTGCAAAAATGGCAGTACTGGGGAGGGCTCAGTTAACTTCTTAAGCCAGAGGAAAAATAGTGCTCTCAAACTCCCATACACATACAGGCAGTGTAGTAATGAGGCTTCAGCAGAGGACAATATTTTTAACACTCTATCATGTTGTTTGGAAGGTAATTTATGCAGGGGGTCCTTTTCTCCAAGCAAAACATCTGCAGAGCTATGCCCACTGCAGCCATAAAAATGACTTTTATTTGCAGGGTTAGACTGGGTAGCAAGGGGCCCACCTAGTAAACTGGGTTGTGGGGGCTCCGTTAATAACTTGCTGACAGCAATATGCTCTAGTGTTCAAACTGTAGCTTCTTACATATTACTGAAAACAGCATTTATTCAATTTGAAATAAACTTACTCTTGTACTGATATTAGAGTTTTGATATATAACTTTTTCTGGAGGCTTTAGTCCTACTGAATAAAAACAAAATCAAAGGTTAAGCTCAGTGTCCTGCCAAGGCACCTAAGGAGGCTGAGTTCTATGCTTTTCCTATTCACTTTGTCTTTTCTTAGATAATTCTTTTGTAATTCCAGGATGCAAATGGAGAAATTGATTCATTCCTTCCATGAAATTGTTTGGAGGAACAACTCATTGTGTAGTATTTGCTATGCCATGATTTCTCCAAAAAGGCTGCATGTGGCCATCTGCAAAATGCAGTTACTGTGCTCTTTGGAGTACCATATAAAAAAATAGGGCATGCAACTAGCTATTTTTGCTTGTTAGCATGGCTTAGTTAATAGCACATCTGCCTCTGGACCAGAAGGTCATGGGTTCTTGTCCCACACCAGGATTGGTTTTGCACATAAAATGCTGACACTCAAGTGCTGTACTGGGGGGGATTCTGTACTGCTGGGGTATGCCATCCTTTGGATGAGACGTTACACTGAGGTCCCTTCTAGCTGTCCTGGTGGGTGTCCTGTGCAAATAAAAGAACCCAAGGCATTCTTCACAAAAATTAGAAGACATTCCCCTTCTTATAAAACCAGTTCATGCAATTGTCCAGGCGATGTGTGGATGTTGATGTGCAAGATGACTGCCACTTCACATTCAGTCACTTCATTACCAGTCTGGCATTGCTTGTAAAGCACTTTGGGATACACTGTGTATGAAAAGCATGATATAAATGCTGATTCGTCTTCTTCTTCTTCTTAAAAGACAGGAATGGTTGATTTCATATGAAGACTTTTGGATGATTGCTTATTGTATACTGTGCAAAAATACCTTTTATTAGTGGGGTGGGCTGAGACACATATGAGTAAGTTGACTGGTGAGTTCTAGTGGCTGCATTTTGAGCCTGCAAGGATCTGTTGCCAGAGAACCAGTGTGCTATGCTTTGTTTATGATGTACCCTTCAAATTTTCCCTATGCACTTTTCTATCTCTAAAAAGAACTTGCATTTTAACATTTCTATACGAATAATTATTTCATCTGTCAATTGCCATTAAATAATAAAGCTATCAAATTTGTTTCTTCCTGTTGAAATTTTCTTTGTAATTAAAGTGTGTGTATATGGGTGGGGGGGTCATGGGTTTGAGTGGTGAGGGAGTGGGGGACGAAGATAACAGACCACCAGTACAGTAGATCAGAGGGGTGAACTAATATGGTATGGTGAGATGCAATGGACCTTCGATTGCCTTCTGTCATCAAATTGTATGTTTCTGTGTTTCTAGGAGTAAAGTATCCTGAATCCAATAGGCTACAAGACCACAGGCAGCATGGATTCACAGGGGGTAGAGGAATTTATCCCAGACAAATATGTCTGATTTCATTTACTAGGTGACCAGGGAAAAAGATAAGGTGAGGCATTGCACATGTTCGGTCTGGACTTTAGCAAGGCCTTTGGCACTGTGCCAGACAGAAGACTGATAAAGAAATGGAGCTTCATGGAGGTGGGATCCAAAGTGGTGAACTGGGTTAGAAACTGGTTAATGGATTGGCAACAGAAGGTGGTGGTTAACAGCACTCACTCTAATGATGGGAAGTGACCAGTGGAGTACTACAGGACTCAGTACTGGGACCAGTCATCTTTAATGTGCCCATAAATGGCACTGCAGAAGAACTTTAAGGGAGGAAATGCCTTTTTGCAGATGATATCAAAATCTGTAATAGGGTGGACCCTCAAGAGGGATGGAGAGAATGTGTGGGGATTGCAGCAAACTTGAGAAGTGGTTAAGAGCATGGAAGTTGGGGTTCAATGCAAAATATTGCAAAATCATGTACTGATAGCATAGGAACCCAGGAGATGAGTATAAAACGTGGGGAGGCACTGACAGTGACTAAGCAGGAAATAGACCTTGGGGTTATCATAACTAATAACCTCAAAGTGGCAGAGTAGATGATTAGGTGTCTAGGGAGTGGTATCTTCAGCAGCAGGATGGAGGTAGTGTTACCTCTGTAATGCTTGCTGGTGGAACCCCACCTACAGTACTATGTTTACAGTAGTTTTGTTGGTAACACCTCTGAAAGGATATAGACAGCATGGAGGCATTTCTGTGGAGGGCAGCAGCAAGGGTTGCATGAGAAACCCTATGAGAAGAGACTGAGGGATCTCAACATGTACATCCTGGAAGACAGGAAAGAAAAAGGGGACATGAAGGAGACCTACAAATACCTAACTGGAGTGAACAGGATGCTGGAGGCCAGTCTTTTTCAAATGACCATGACAATGGGACATGAAATGAAGCTGGAGAGGGGACATTTAAGTGGGATAAGAGGAAGTAATACTTCACTGAAAGGGTGGTACACACATAGAACAGACAGCCAAAGGAAGCGGTGAAGGAGAAAAAAGTGGAAGACTTCAAGGATGCATGGGTTAGACATTGGGAAATAATAGTAAATAGACAGGAAGGATGGAGTGATACTGCAGACCAGTTAATGTCTGCAGAAACAGATTGGGAAGGTGACATCTGGGCAGACTGGATGGACCAGGCAGTCTTTTTCTGTCAACATGTTCTATGTTTCTGTGTTTCTATGACTTTATTGCCTCTTAGGATATCTCTATCAGGTAAAGTTAGTGGTGGTCTGCATGTTAAAATCTATAAAATCTAGTGTTTTTCATATAGCACATTCATGGTAAACAATAAAAATGCTGCTATAACACTGCTAAAATATCAATTTTGAAATAGATACAATCTTCCAAGCAAGGAAAAATTAAGTATCCATATGATATTGCAGATATCAACAATAGCAATCTGGCTTTTAGTTCATGTGTGGATAT
Source organism: Neoceratodus forsteri (assembly GCA_016271365.2). NCBI lineage: Eukaryota > Metazoa > Chordata > Ceratodontiformes > Ceratodontidae > Neoceratodus > Neoceratodus forsteri. The sequence goes on from CM028133.1 coordinate 120,077,918, forward strand.
AATGGAGGCTGCTTCTATTGCTAAATAATTAGCAGCTGGTACCTCGGCAGCTCCTTAGAAAAGCCCCCTCCCCCTCATCATATGCCACATACACACCAGAAACAAGATTTTAGCTGGAGAAGTATGCAAGTTGAATGGGGTGCTGGCTGCAGTTTGGTACCACCAATGCAAGACTGGTGTAAAAATGATTAAAAGCACAGTGAGAAAATTCAACTAGATTATCTCAATGAGCTCTGTGAAATTTCTATCCGAATCGACTGTCGCCTGTCCTCCCTAAGAAATCTTACGGATGTCCAACAATACTGATGAAAGAGCTAGAGAAAAACTCGGAAAGGTTGTTCAATATCTCCATGCAGAGGGTCCGTTGTAAGTGCCCATGTTGTTCATGGAGTGGCACCTGGCATAGTTAATGTCATTTCCCCTTACTTGCTAGTGGAGAATGGTGGTCACCTGAACCTAGTTGTTTTTTAACCAGGTATAGCACACTAAGCTGAAAGCTTTTTTACAGGAGCGACCTGGGAGCACAAGGAGGTTAAGTGACTTGCTCAGGGTCACACAGTATGCAAGTGGAAGCTGTGAGATTCAAACCCAGGTCTGGTCTTCTAGATGTCACCAGATTTGCAGCTCAGAGCCTTAGACCACTGCGTTATACTGCCTCCTAATGAACCTCACCTGCAAGTAGGCCTTTTTTTTTTTGCATAGAATGGGGGTTTGTAAGTGCAAAGGCACTAAGGCAGGCAGGAAAAAACCCTAGTAACTTTCGTAAGTTAAAGGAAATGTATCTGTTTCAAATTGTGAAAGCATGCTCCCAAAAATTGTTACCCCCGAACTTGTACTAAATATGCATAAGACTAGTGTCAATATGCTGGCCTGTTCTGAGTCGACAATTGCCTCCACAGATTCAAAACAGGTGACCATCACAGGACTTGGAGACAAACATCACGTTTCAAACATACTAGTCTACACCATGGCAGGGGGCGTGTTACCGCTGCAAGTGATATACAAAGGGAAAACCAATGCTTGCCATCCCATTCACACATTTCCAGCTGACTGGCACATAATCCACTCCATTAATCACAGGGCTAAGCAAGACACAATGTTACAGCTCACTGACAAAATTCTGGTGCCCTACTGTAACTTTACAAAACAAAATCTTGGATTACCACCCTGAGTAGAAAATTCTCTGCATTCTGGACATGTTCAGACCACACACCACTAGACCTGTCATTAAAAAAAAATTCAAAGGCAGCAGCTTAATCCCAATCTATGTGCCAGCATCATGAACAGATGCGTTATAGCCCCTGGACATTTCCATTGATGAAATGTTCAAGGATTTTCTAAAATAAAACTTCATGGTACAATATGCTAGACTGGAATCAGAAAAGATTGCTGCTGGGGCCACTGAACTGGACCTTAATGTAAAGTTGTAAGCCTCAAGAGAAACCGTACTGAAAGGCTTGATGTGAGCTTTGTCAACATGCCCAGCCACTGAGAAAGGGTGATATGAGGCTTGCGGACACAAATCATTCTGAGAGCTCAACAACACTGTCTCAGCTTAGTGAGAATGTTGTACTTACTGTACTGCCATTCTTATTTTCTAGTTTCCAGTTAAATATTGTCTGATTGGATTTACAGGATTAAGGTGAGACAGCATAAAGATGTACGTCTGCAATGGAAGATCTCACTGGAAAGCATGGCCATGTGTGCACTGACATCATGAAAGTATGAACGGCATGGATAGTAAGCACACTGCATCAAAGTCTGGATGCTGCGCGTAATCTTTTTTGTTTTGCTACTTTCCCTTTCTTCACTTTAAGAAACCCTGATGGAATAAAGGTTACTATCCCCACAGAACATGTGTTTCAACTTTTTTCCCCGGCTGTGATGTTAACATAATACTGGTGTAATAGCAGGAACCAACAGGATATACTCATGATCCATTTATTTTCGCTGAGAAGTATGAATAGCAAACATGGTGAAAATTGACAGATCATGAGTGTAACCTGCTATACAGTATATGATGAATCGATGTTATGTATCTCGTAATGCACATGCACATCAACCAGTAGTCAGAAAGTGCATGGTGTACTACTAAAAGGAGCAGTCAAAATGTTATCATATATCTTTAAGCAAAACTCTTTTTCTTATATCCATAGCCTCATCCTCAGTGTATTTTTAAAACAGCTTTTATAGATCAATTTGTAATTAAGGACCCACATTATTAAAGATGGTCACCACTCAGTTTTTAAAAATCTCTTTGCTGACGTTATCTGTTGAATGTACATACTAGATTCCTAATGAGGATACATTTCAATGGTGCTACCACGTGTTTATTTATTTCAAACGTTTTACCAGGAATGACTTAATGAGCTGATTTCCATATAAATCCTGGGGAGTGGGGTGGAGTGGGGGAGAATGCAATACAAAAAGTGAGAGAGAAAATTAAATACAGTAAGGTGCAACAGTAATAAAAATATAATACATTATACAATTGGCTGTTCTAATGGTGAACTCTGATTGGCTGACTGGCAATGGTAAAAAATCTGTCAGCCGTGGCAAATCCTTGCATTGCTCATGGCAAAGGTGCTAGTCAGTCGCATCATGCCACACTAAAGAAGTCACTCCAATGTCTCCAACTGACAGCACCTGCCACCACAGTGTGAAAGGCAAGAATACCACTTCAGACTACCTGACCCCAAATCCCCGAAAATATTACAGAAATCAATGCATCATCCCCTTCAACTAAAAAAAAATATTTAACAATTTGATCAGTGCTGAACAGTGGAAAATATTTGAATTAAAAAAGTGGTAAGCGTTATGAAATCATGAATGAAAAGGTGGTATGATACCGGGCACAGCAACTCATGCATATGCAAAGGTGCATGCCCAGTATCACTACTGTTTTTTTGGCTGTGATTTTTATAACTTCTAATGATTGTTTTTAATTCAGAAACACTTTCCCCACAAATAAAAAAGAATTAACTGGCACAACCTTCTGCTCTAAGGGCAGAGGCACTATAAAAAGTAAGCTGGAGGAGGGGAGCAATGAACTTCAGTTTCGCTAGAGTGGCTATTTTTAAAACAGTAACAAGAAAGCAGCTGAACAGTGCTAGTACAACTGCTTGTTTTCATAAACCCATAACTATCAACACTGATACATTATTAAGTGAAAGTGATGAGTGAGAGATCAGAAAAAGAGTAGGCAGAAAACAAGCAAAAAAGAATCCTCCTTGTATAGCAACCTACCAGCCGTACTACTAGCCATATAGATCTCACTTGTAGTGGTAGCAGCCGAGCATGGCTTCCTCCCTCCCACCACCACATTATCCCAGTTGCTGGTTGCTCTCCTTCCTTATCTTACTGCTTTTAGTGTATCTCCAGGCCGGAGGCAGACAGCAATCAGAAGCACGACAGACACGGTTCAAGATAGGCAGGGGGTTAATGGTAGCGCTGGAGGAAGGGGAAAACAACAGAGAGTGTGTGTGGAGGGGGCAGTGGGCTGAGCAAGGGGCAGCAGAAACTCATTCAGAGACTTTACTTGGGGTACACTACATTTAAAGCAATAGAGGTCTAGAACTATTTTTTTCTGCGGAGGAATATCTATGGTGTTTTTTTCAATATTTCAACAAAAATAAAACATTGCCCACCAAAGTCTTTGCATTTTACTTAGGGGGATCATTGTATAATCACAATAAACCACTACAGGCTGTGGGTGATGCTGGGATTTACCTACGCCTGGCGAGATTTGGTCACTTGGCCGTGGCCTTGTGACTGAACCACACCGGGCATGGGTAAACCCAGCATCAACCACACCCTGTTGTGGTACACTTGAACAGACATGTAGTTCATGCAGATAGACCAGTGCAACCAAAAATTAAAAGGTGCAAGACAGTGCAATAAGGTACAAGGACAATTCAATACCAGGTGAAAACAGCAGACTAGGAGTAGATTAATACCACCCAGACTGTACAAAGGACTGAGAGTAATCAATGTAAGTATTGTGAATGGGCATATGTAATCATAGAAACATAAGAAAGAGAGACAATGATGGAAGAAAAAAAATCTACTGGTCTAATTAGTCTGCCCATAATCCCCAACTAACCTGGGACCTATTGTCCATAGAGGGTCTTAACCCACACTATCCACCCCAAAGTTCCCCAGTCTACCACTATTACCCAGAGCAATCATTAAGCCCTTCACTCTGTCCTAGCTTTGTTTTTACCATTGATAGCTTTGGCCTCCGCCACATTAACTGGCAGATCGTTCTATGGCTCTACCACCCTTTCTAACCAATGCAAGTACAGTGCAGTGATCTACAGGTGTAGTACATTACTAGATATGAAACACTTGTTAGGAGCAGATAAAAGCCACACATACTTGGGGCCTAGGGGGGAAGACAAATTACTCAGAACTGGGGGGGGGGCACCCAACAAAGAGAGAGGGGAAAGTGGGATACTAATGTCTAGGTCAGGTAAGGTTGCAGTAGGGGTAAAGTAATGAAGAAGGGACTTGAGGAAGTGGAAGGAAAAGGCTGAGTGGATAGACAGGGGAAGACATGACCAGAGCTTGGGGAAACAATACGAGAGGAAAACTTGGCCAGCAATAGTTTTCCTGGAAGGGGAGGGAAAGTGAATGGAATGCAGTGTTCAGGAGATGGTGAGGGGACTGAAGGGGAGAGAGGAAGGCAGAACAGTAGTGAGGGAGAGATCCAAGCAAATGCAAAGCTAGCTCTGGGACCAAGTAGAGCTCTGGCAACGGCAACGCTTCAGAACAAAGTTCAAAACGTCAGGCTGCACACACATACCAATAAGAGGTATCCTGACATGGAATCAGCATTCTAGTGCCAAAATGCTAATTTTTTTATTATAGCAGTAAAAAACACCAGGCAGCAGCAGTAAAGCTGAGTGTTTCGCACTGTACATGACCTTTATCAAGAGCTGTACTGCCACCTAGTGAACATCTATTTATAGTGAAAAACCTGTATCAATGAGACAGGTGAAAACAATTACAGTCATTGATCACAGGAGACAAAAACAACAAATAATGAAGCCATTCCCTTTTACCAGTCACAGCACCATATTAATATATACAATTACAAAAGAAGAAATTATTTCACATTATCTGATCATAGGCATTCTAGAGTGAGTCATCTTTAAATAACTGATTTGATTTAAGGTTAATATTTGCCTTGCAAACATTTCAGTATCAAACTCATTATTCCTTTTTTGCTACGGCAAAATGTGTAACCTATAATTGGAAATCACTACATGAAGACTCATAAAACTGACCATTCATTCTAGAAATATCATTGTGGCTGTAAGCTTTTGAACATTTGTGCTTTTATGTACGAATCCTGGAAAATACACAGAAAAAAAACCTTAAAAAAAACTGAAATGCAAAAGCCGGGGCACAAGGCAAGACGATCTGTGACAGAGGGGCATATCTGAAGCAACATGAGCTGCAGCATGGTTCCTGAGCATGAGTTAAAACACAGAAAAAAGAATACCCCAGTTATTTAAGAAATACAGTAGTTCCAGACTGCATTCATCATTCAGACACTTACCCTGTCGGGCCCCTTTTTGGTGTATCCAAAAAATCTCCTGTTTCAAAATTTAATTATCCAAATCTCCACCTATTGTTCCCAATCTCACCTTTCAGTTCCCACCAGATTGAAACTGCGCCCCTGCCCATATTGTTTAACATGATGAGCTAGGGCATTTGTACAATCCCCTCCAAAATGCAACGCAGGTGCTCGTTCCCAATGCATGTTTGAATTCCATTTGAGTTCTACTTACAGAAACACTGTTGCACTTATAAAAATTCTGCTCATAGAGTCCATCTTTTTAAAACAGACAAATCTTGATTCTCCCTCCTCTTGCCACTCCTGGCTCCTGTCAGCAGGGGGAAACTCACTCGGCCTCCATGCCCATTTCCGTTTCTCCCTCTCCTTTTCCCCTCTTGTAGCTCTGACTCTGTCTTTTTATAACAATCAAAGAATGAATCTCCGGTCTCCTTCCTTTTGCCAGTCCAGGATCTTGCTGATGGGGGGGGGGGGAGCTCACTGTTTTCATTTTGCTCTCTCTTCTTTTTCTCTCTATCCCAGCCGTGAATCTGTCTTTTAAAACAAATTAAAAAAAAACAACATTGGTTCTGCTGTACTACCCCCTGCTGGTTCTGGCTCCTGCTGACAAGGAGGGAACTCACATGGGTTCTGTGCCTGTTTCTAATTCTCCCTCTCGCGTTCTTTTTTTCCCTGTTCCACTCCTGACTTCATTGTTTTAAAACAAGCAAAAAATCAATCTCGGGCCTCCCTTCCCTTGCCAGTCCTAGATCCTATTGATGAAGGAGGAACTTACTTGAGTTCTATCCCACTTCCATTTCAATCATTTCAGCAGCTGTTTCTGTTGCATATGATTAAAACCCAACTAAGAAGTTGTCCACCATCATGAACAGCTGTACAATTCAACCATGGTTCAACCAAAATAAACTCCTGATGTAATAATGTACCAAGCAGACAAGTTGCAATACATTTTATACCACCGGTCCTCATGCCATCAGCAAGGCCCACAGTGCTGGGGTCACCGTCCCACCCTCTCCTGCTTGCAAGGGCAGACGTTCCTTGAGTTCCAAGAGCAGCCAGTGGCTGAAGAGGGTGGGCAAGTGCACTAAGATCACTGAGGCATACGCAGGCATTTTTTTACCCACCCCGAGGACATTGGCATGCATAGGTGGTTCAGTTGGAGGCACATTGTGTGCCTCATACAGATTCTGACCAATCTCCTCCTGCCCACATGCCCTGCTGACTGCACTACCAAAGTTGGCCACCTAGATGGCAGCAAAGCAGTGACAGATGCAGCCCTGTTTCCCTGGAGGAAGACAATGCCATCTGTGACCCTCAGTCTTCCTCCCTCCAGCCAACCCTCAATGGCTTGAGCTGGTTCCCATGCTCCAGTCACCAGTATGTTGGGTTTGGAGTTACCATCGCTGGCAGAGGACAGGTAATAAACTACAAACTCCTCAGGGTTAAGGGTAATGTTCTAAAATACAATCACTGACTTAGTCTGTTGTTAAAATACACTCTGCTCTGCTGAACTGCTTGCCAAAACAAATAAATGGCAATTAACAGCATCTGTTTGCCAAACAGTTACATTTGCTTTCAAACAGCAGGCTCCGTAGTACCACAGTATCATGAGATCCTATCTGATCACTGCTGCCTGATGTTTTTTTTTCCCTTTTTGGGGAGGGAGTTGTACATTACCCTGTCTGTTCTCTTCTACAAACTGCTCCCCATCTTACCTTCATTGTCATCATTGCACAGAACACAACATGAACACCAATCTTTGCCAAGGGCTGGATGAGCTTCCCCTACATCCTACTTCTTCACTTATCAAAGTGATAGGGATTTTAATGTGATTAGATAATGCCCATCAGATGGTTCAAGAGCCCATTGTTACCCACAAGAAAGCTCCAGTTGTGTTGCCTCAGTCTACGACTCTGTTTGCCAAACAACAGGTGACAGCTGTTGTCCTAATTCAGTGTTAAACTAGAACTATGTGGCACAACTATGCACGGAATTTGGCTTGTCCAGACACAACGTATTCTGATACATGCAGAGCAGACACTACATTTCTTCCTCAGAGTCTGTGGTAGCTGCTCCGAAGGGAGGACAATTCAACTGGCATTGTATTATATATGATATCCCGTTAAGATAGTGACTCAATTATAGTGAGTTATTTGGGGCGAGGTAAGAATAGCAATGTTGAAATGAGCTATGTTGGTTTAAAAATAGTGTCGGTGGCTCAGTAGGTAGCATACTCGCCTCTGAGACCAGAAGATCAGAGGGCTGTGGGTTCAGTTCCCACATCTGCCACTTGGGTTAATATCCTAGTACTGACACTGTAGTGCAGCATGAGAGGGATGCTTCACTTCTGAGGTGCTGTCTTTCGGATGAGACATTAAATTGAGGTCCCATCTGCCTGGATTTGTGGTAGTTCAGGTGGATGTTAAAGATCCCATGGCACTTATCAAAAAGAGTAGGGGAATTTTTATTGAAATAACATCATGAAATAAAGTTACAAATACAGAAATCAAGAGGAAAAAAAAACAGCGTTAACATCACACAATTTTGTTGAAACGAAATCAAAAATTACAGTCAACTCAAATGAAAATAAACAAAATTAGCCATTTTTTTTTAATTTAAGTCGAAATCAAATTCAGGTATAAGACCTTTGATTATTATTTATATTTAATAAACCAAGAAAAGCCCTTTCGGGGTACTAGTAAATAATAAACTTTCCTCATCTTCCCATTGCATCAAAATAGCTAATCAAGCCAATGCTCTTCTTCATAGGATAAATAGTACATTTGTTTCTAAGTCAGAACAGTGTATTATGACCCTGTATAGATCTCATGTCAGACCTTACATGGATTATGGCTCCTCCTTTTGGAGTCCTTATCTAGTATCAGACATTAATAGAACTGAACAAATTAAAAGCAGGGCCACAAAAATTATTCCATATTATGCTCTTTTGGATTATGACACTAGATTACAGAAGACTGGCTTGTATTCACTCAAACAGAGATGAATAAGAGGTGATCTTTTACAGTTGTTTAAAATTATGAAATCTCCTATTCTAATGGAGCAATGTGGCTTAACATTATCCAACAGAAAAATTGTTGCCAGGTTACATAATAAACAAATTGACATCAAAAAATGCAATACAAATAAAAGACAAAACTTTTTTACTATTAGAACTCCTACGATATGGAATACTTTGCCACAAGATATTGTTGATTCATCTACTATTATGATTTTCAAAAACAAAATAGACAAATGGTTATTAGAATAGTACCGCATACAATGATCCACAAATGTGGAAGACAATCTCGATGGGCTATGAACTTCTTTTGTCCAATGAACCAAGTTACCAAGTTACCAATTTGTGACTTTTTATGTTGGTGCACTTGCGAAGCCAACATCGTAGGACAGTGCAGCTTTGGAGGTGCGTTCGCTGTTAGGCGAATGCAGGGCATGCACCAGTAGGTGCATCCTGCATTCCCCAATCAGCCTGCATACCAGTGCCATACCATGCATACATAATGTGGCGAGCACATCTAAGAAAAGGTCTGCTGCAATCCAAGCAAAGCTCGTCAGATGCAGCTATACTTTTCTTGCTATGCTCGCCGCCATTATGTTCTTGGCCGAACTTCCGACGAGGTGCCCAATCCTTGTCAGCTGCCCTGTGAAATGTGCCAATGGGGAGCCCACTCTGTCAGCATAAAGCACCCCCATTTGTGATATGCCAAGGGGGTGCCCAATCCCCTGGATCTTACCCACCCTCCCTTTCCCTTGTGTGCTGACAGAAGCCCTCCCCATCAGCAGAAATAACCCCCAATTGTTTAATGCCAAGGGGTGCCCAATCACAGCTCTGCACCCCAAGCCTTCTTTGTGTGCCAGAGGTGCCCAATCCCCATCAGCATAAATCCCCCGTGTTGTTTGCTGGCCAGCGTGCCCCAATCTCCGTCGGCTAGACACCCACAACAGTTAAGTGGCACACAGGAGCCCACCCAGGTGCAAATGCCCTAAAAAAAAAACTGTCCCACATGTTTTTCTATTTTAACAACAAATCGAAAACGGTCCCTCGTAGTCTCCAAGGCCCTCCCCACCTGCACCCACCCTCTGTGCACCCTGCCTCCCCACACCCCCATCACCCCATACTTACCTCCAGAATCTGGTGCGATGATCTCCGGTGGACTGGAAACATGTCTGCACTCTTCAAAGCGGACCACGAACTGAGGAAATGCTGGTAAGCTGTATAATGGAATAAATAGGGGTTTTTTTCAACTTTAATGCATATCTTAGCCATTTTTGTGAATTTTGGCCCCAAATTTTCAACATGGGGTTTTTGGGACCCCTTCCCATTAATTCTTGCACTGTCATGGTGTTATTCGGTCCTGAAAGGTGATTTCACAGTCACTGTGTGGAATCACCTTTCAGGATATAATGACAGTGCCACTGTTCATGAGGGGCTCTCAAAAACCCTATGTTGCAAATTTGGTGGGAAAAATCCAAAAGATGACTGTTTTTCGAGCATGCGTAGCAACTGCGCAATGCACGCTCGTAAGTCAGTGGATTCACAATATTTTTATGCCAGATTCTCAACATTGGCATTTTACCACACCTTCTTATGAACCGTATAGCTGTCATTTTTCACATTCTGGCCAAAATGTGTTTTCGCACTTCTTGCACAGAATAGTACACTTGCTGTGCAAAATCAGTGTTCTGGACACATTATGAAAATGACAGTGACATTGTTCATGAGCAGAGGTCCTAAAATGCCTGTGTTGAAAATTTGGTGACAATACTCCATAAAATGACTGTGTTATGAGCGTGCGTTGCGCAGTTTGCACGCACACTCATAAGTTCGCAAACTTCTAATATTCTCACTCCAGATTTTCTGCAGTGCCATTGTTCTGCACCTCCTAATGAACGGTACAGCTGTCATTTTTCACACCCTGACCGAAATCTGTTTTTGCAGTTCCGGTGCAGAATAGCATGATCGCTGTGGAAAGTCCATGTTGGAGACACATGATGAAAATGACAGTGATACCATTTATTAGCAGATGCCCTAAAATGCCTATGTTGAAAATTTGGGAACGAAAGTCAATAACATGAGTGTTTTATGAGCATGCATTGCACAGTTTGCATGCATGCTCATGACTTTGTGAATGTATAATACTTTCACTCCAGCTGTTCATCATTGTCATTTTTCCATATCTCCTTATGAACACTGCAGCTGCCTGAAATGTATTTTTGCACGTCCGGCACAGAATTGCATGCCCGCTGTGCGAAATCAGCTTTTGGGACAGTTTGAGGAAATGTCGGTGACACTATTCATGAGCAGAGGTCCTAAAATGCCTATGTTGAAAATTTGGCACCGAAACTCCATACAATGACTGTGTTGCAAGCGTGCATTGAGCAGATTCCACGCACTCTTGTAACTTCTTCAATCTGCAATATTTTCATGCCACATTTTCGTCACTGGCATTTGTGCACATCTCCTTATTAACAGTCCAGCTGCCATTTTTCACAGCCTGCTCAAAATGTGTTTCCGCAGCTGTGGTATACAATGGCATGCTCGCTGTGCAAAATCACCTTTTGAGACACATTCACAAAATCACAGCACTATGCATCTCTAGCTCCGCCACTCCCACTGCCAATGCCAGCGCGACAACATTTGGCATTGACAAATGCTTGTTTAGATGTAGAAGTTATTAAATCTGAGCTATGTACTTTCCCATAGCTACCTGCAATAAATTTCCCACCATATCATAAGGCATCCATCTCTGAGAAAGGACGCATTGGCATCTAGCTTGCCAAAGATAATATGTTAAAAGACAACAAAAAACTACTAATGTATGCATGGAATAGGAAGTTCCTAAATTATGAAAGTGTCCCAAAACTAGGTTATCATAATTCATATTTTTTAACCATGCCATTTTCCACTTTGCAGCAAGGTAACTCCAAAGGGATTGAGCATATGAACAATGAAATAAAAAATGTTCAATGGTCTCTTCCTTATTGACACAAGCCGCATACGGATAGTTTCTTTCTGATTTTGCCTTATATTTGGCATTGCCTCTTACATTAATTCTGCCATAAACCATCAACCACAGAAATTCCCACATGTAGGATGGTATTCTGGGGTTATTTAGCTGTTTCAGAACTTTATGATTTTGAGAGGATGGACAATTTTTAAAACAGGGTGCCGTAGGATGCAGTAAAGACATAACTATGGTATATAACTGAGGCCCTGTATTGGTAAAGATTATCTGTGGTGTTACCCCCCATTTATATAATCATTTTGCAGCAGGGATAAACCAGGATGGAATAGACTTGGTACCAATTAATTTAGGCGGGACGTTATGCCATTTGGTAATATACCCTGCTAAATTTAGCTTACTTTAATAAGAGTATAGTGCCTCTACTGATATTAAGCTATATTTAACAGAATGAGTGAAAAATAAAGTAGAAACAATTATTACTGGATCTATCATACCTAGCCCCCCTTTTTCTTTGTTGAGAGATGTATAATGGCGTTTAACTGGATTTAATCTATTTCCCCATAGCATTTGAAAAAAATATACTATATAATCTTGCCTCCAAATTCTGTGGTGGTGGAAAAATCATGGCAACATATAAAACCATAAGAATAAGAATCTGCTTCATAATCTGAATTTGCTTACGTTTGGTTATTCTCCAATGTCTCCATTTTTGTACTTTAGCATCAACATTAGCTAATGCTAGATCCCAATTAAAAGAGGGAAGATTTTGTGCACCAAAATAGATACCTAAAATTTTAAGAGGTTCTGATGAGATCAAAATCTCTTGTAGGCAGACTGGATTTGGTCAATTAGTGCCAATAAATAGCCCTTTACATTTTGAGATATTTAATTTAGAATTAGAAAAAGTGGAATAAGTAACCATAATATTCAAAAAATAGGAATGTGGGTGTAGTTTGAAAAAAAATACACAAATATCATCTGCATATGCAGTCATATGAAAAACCTTACTCCTATCTGGACCTACAATACCTGTCCATTGAGGGGTATCAGTTAAAAGACACAGCAAAGGGTCCAAAGTAAAGATATATAGGAGAGGGCTAAGAGGATAGCCCTGTCTTACACCTGATTGTAGTGGGATTCCCGCCATAATGTGGTATCTAATTATAGGATAGACCTCTGCTCCATAATATAAAGACTTGAGCCACTGCAATAATTGTGGTGGAATGCCATATGCTTCCAGAGTCAGAAAAAGAAAAGGGATGAGAGACCTTATCAAATGCCTTATATTGGTCTACCGAGAGAAGACATCCCTGACTATTGTGCAGTTCAACATAATCAATTAAATGTCTAATAATCATTAGGGCCTGTTGAATTGTACGGTCAGGTAGACCACAGAATTGCCAAGGAGATAACACTTTTTAGCATGGATTTTTATTCTATTATTTAGAATGATAGCAAAAATTTTATAAACTGTGTTTAAGAGTGTAATTGGTCTCCAATTATCAATTAAAAGTTTGTCTCCAGATTTAAACAAACAAATCAATAAACCTTCTGTGAACCATGAAGGTATAGTATGAGTAATGAAACAAGCATTTGTCAATGCCGAATGTTTGCTTGCTGGCATTGGCACTGGTAGTGTCGGAGTTACAGAGCTGCATAATAGGAATGGCAGTGAAGTATTGAACTGAAGCCAACCCCACCACCACTCTACAGATACTGACAGGCATTGGGGTGTGCCTTTGGGTCATCAGGCATAACGGCTATGGCATTTCACCACACCCTACCCTGCAGACACTGACAGGTGTCACTGTGTGCCTTGGGGTCTTTGGCCCTTATGTTGACCCCATTCTATTAGGAAACATGGTGAGATGGGTGCAGTATAGGAGAATGGGGTGAACTTTGAGACCAAAGAGTCCAAGGCACAACTCGATGCCTCTCACTAGCTGCAGGGTGTGGGTGGGGGTGGAATGGTATGAGCATTACAGGCGACAATCCCAAGTCACATCCCTGAGGCCTGTCAGTCTCTACAGGTAACGCCTCAGACGTTCATTGGTATTTTCGCTCAAAATTTTCAACATTGTGTTTTTGTGACCCCCACCTTATGAACAGTGGCAATATCAGTTTGTTAGCTGAAAGCTGATTTTGCACAGTGACTACGCCATTTGGTGCCACAGTTTTGAAAACACATTTCGAACAGGATGTGAAAAATGACAGCTGTACAGTTCATGGGGAGGTGTAAAAAATGGCAATATTGAAAATCTGGAGTGAAAATATCAGAAAAACTGGTGAAGTCATGCGTGAGCATAGAAACTGCACAACGCACACCTGTAATGTAATTAGTTTGGGAATTTTTTACAGCAGATTGTTAACACAGGCATTTTGGGCCTCCACTCATGAACAGTGTCATGGTGATTTTCTTAATCTGTCCCAAACAGTGATTTCCCACAGTGACCATGCATTTCTTCGCTGGAAGTGCGAAAACACATTTTGCCCATGGTGTGAAAAATGACAGCTGTACTGTTCATAAGGGAATGTGGAAAATGCCAGTGGTGGAAATCTGGACTGAAAATATTACAAATTCATGAACTTATGAGGTGCGTGGAAACTGCACAATGCTCACTTCATGTCTGGTCATTTTATGAACTTTTGTCACCAAATTTTTAACATAGCCATTTTAAGACCTCTGCTCATGAACAGTGTCACTGTGATTTTCTTAATCTGTCCCAAATATTGATTTCAGACACCAACTGCGCCATTAGTGTGCTACATGTGCGGAAACACATTTTGGGCAAGATATGAAAAATGACAACTAAAATAGTCTCTGTTCATTTGTGTACTGTGGAGGAGCTGCCAACCATTGAATTATGTAGAGCAGACACTTGGTAAAAAGGTATGAGCTAATTATTGTGAAACTATTTACAGGATATTTTAAAAAAAATCCCCCTTTTAAAACAGCAATTAAAAGCAGGTGAATTCAGGTAGCTGCTGTACTGTTGCTGTCTTTTGACATGACAACAATGCCTTCACATGTGCGCGCTGATTTCATTTATATATCTTGCATTATCCTAAGTTATTTAATTGCTGTTTTTTTCAAGTTCAGTGGCATAGTTGAAACCATTGTCACACAGGCTAGAACATCCCTTGTAAGTTTACTCATGTAAGCTTCAGAAGAAAACCTTGTTGGGCCAAACACTTAGACACTTTGTTCTTTTTCTAACATCCATGTATGTTGGTTCAGTAAAAGGCAACAAACCATTTGCTTCAGTATATTTTTTTTGAATGCACTGCATTAAAATAAGAATTATATTGTAAGACCTGGCAGACTACATACAGCAGGGCTCCCAGATCTATAGGAGTCATTTACAGGAAATTGTTCCCATTGACTTGCATTGGTTACAGGGGCATCAGACATAAGCCCTTTACTCAAGATTTATGACAAGTTGAATTCCTTTGGGGAACAATTGCAGTGACCAAAGTGAATATAGGTTCACTAGGAGAGAGTGTGTGAGTGTGTGTGTGTGTGTGTGTGCGCGCGCATGTGTGTGTGTGTCTGTGAGAGAGGAGAGGGAGAGAGAGAGAGAGAAGGGAAAAAATGGGCGGGGAGAGAGAGCGAGACAACATCTCCTTAAAGCTATGTATCTCCCCCACCCACATTATGGTGATGTGGGGTGGGTTAGGGTGTATTGTTTGTATGAAGAGGAGGAGAGAAATTACATTTTTATCTCTTTTTCAGATTCCTTAGACACTTGTGGTACATCAAGTCGTTACATTCTCAGTGTATATTGACATCAGTACATATCAGGCTATGTGGTCTTAATTCCTTGAGGTTCCTCGACTAGAGTTTTTTGTTTGACACTAATATTATCAATTTATATTTAAATTATCATTTATATGGTCCTGAGGTTTTTGAAATTTCTTGGGCCTTGTATCTAGCTGGAGAGTACAGCTGGGTGACAGGTCTAGATAGGTTTTACACATCACACAGTGTGCACTGATGTTTTTAAGACAACTTTACTGGTAAATTCTTGTCTATAATGCAGACATTGAAACTTCATGAGCCCTATAATAATCTTAGTTTGTCTTTAATCTGGGTGGGGGTTGCCTTTCAGTAATCACATCCTTATACTAACTGTGACACTCACAGCTTGATTTAGGAGTTATCTGCTTCAGCAGTGTTATCTTATGTCAATTAAATTTATGTGCAGTAGGATTCTTTGTATGTGTGTTCCACCAAGCACGTTTAACCCAAGGTTGCTTCTGGCTGAAGGCAGTATAGTACTGTTAAACTTCTCCGACATCATCTTCTGTTTTTTTTTTTTTTAAATGAGTATTTTAAACCAATGGGGATTTTTTTCTGTTTTTCTCTGCATTATCTAGCTGTTATAAGTATTGTGTTTTCTAAACAACTGCCATGAGCTTCTGAAGAAGGACTGGTTGGTCTGAAAGCTAGAGCACTTTGTTCTTGTTGTTATATCTATGTTGGTCCATTAAAGGGTAAATAATCATTTGCTTCAGGGGCATCAGAGCAATTCTGCTTCATGTGAAATAATGAAATGTACGGGGGGGAGGAAAATTTGCATTAGAGTTACAGGAAAATGCAAAATCAATGTGATAGCACTGCTACTGTGTCCTCTAAAGTCCATCATTTGTTTTTTGTTTTTACGTCCGCTTGCGTGCATGCACAAGGAATGTCTTGGGAGAATGGGACACTTTGGAGGTGTGCCTGCCCTGTGCAATCCCCTGCTCTGTTGAGCAGGCGTGGCGTCCTGCACCAATCGCTGCGGTGCTGTGTATGACAGCAGTGGTCTTCTCTTCAAAGAAAACCACCGCTGTGTGCTTGCAGAACGTCACGCCCCAAATCTTTGCTGCCACTCTGGGAGCCCACCCCAGCGTGGCAAACGCCTGCGTCGTCTGCCAACGGGGGTGCCCAATCCGCCGTCGGCTCCACCTCCCCCCAAACAGCTTTCTCTGCTGCTACGCTGGGAGCCCACCCCAGCATGGAAAATGTCCCGCGTCATCTGCCAACGGGGTGCCCAATCCCCCATCAGCTCCACGGCCCCCAGCCATCTCTGCCACGCTGGAAGCTCACCCCAGCGAGGCAAACATCCCGTCACAATTATAGAAAAGAAAACCTGTAAATTAAAATGGTCCCACGCAGTCTCCGCCCTCCTCCCACAACCCTCACCCACCCACTGTGCAGCCTGCCTCCCCACCCCTCACCCCATACTTGACCTCCAGAGCTTGGCGCGATGATCATCGCTGGACCGGGAACACGTCTGCACTCTTCAAAGCCGACCAGGAACTGAGGAAATGCCGGTAAGCTGTATAATGGGCTAGATGGGTTTTTTTCAACTTTGTCGCATATCTTAGGCATTTTTTGGAATTTTTGCACCAAATTTTCAACATGGGGTTTTTGGGACCCCTTCTCATGAATTCTGTCACTGTCATGGCGTTATTCGGGCCTGAAGGGAGATTTCACAGTCACTGCATGAAATCACCTTTTGGGCCTGAGTAACGAAACAACAGTACCAGCGTTCATAAGGTGGGCTCTCAAAAAGCCTATTTTGAAAATTTGGTGGAAAAATTCATAAAAATGACCATTTTACGAGCGTGCATTGCGCAGTTCCTACGCAGGCTTGTAAGTTCATGAATTTTCAATATTTTCACTCCAGATTTTCAACATTGCCATTTTATTATACCTCCTTATTAGTAGTACAGCTGTCATTTTTCACATCTCACCCAAAATGTGTTTCCGCCCATGTAGCGCACAATGGTGCAGTCGGTGTGCAAAATCAATGTATGGGACATATTAAGAAAATCACAGTGACACTCTTCATTAGCAGAGGTCTTAAAATGGCTATGTTGAAAATTTGGTGAAAAAATTCCTAAAAATGACTGTTTTACAAGTGTGCATTGTACAGTTCCTACGCACGCTCATAAGTTTGCAAATTTTCAATATTTGCACTCCAATGACTTCCAGATACCTAAACAGCACATAGAAGCAAGCAACATTCAGCATTGACAAATGCTTGTACTTCTTTGTCACTGATTTTTTTAAGCCATGTCCAAGTGCCAAATACCACTGCAAATACCTGCTAGTGAACATTCGGCATTGACAAATGCTAGTTTTCATAGCGTAATAGACCAACAACATGCCTTTCCCTAATTTGAAAGGAAGTGTGAATTATTAAGTATCTGAATGTGCTAGTGTGAACTAGCATTCATGCTTAGCCCAAGAGAAGTGGGGGTGGAGAGTTGAAACAAAGAGAGTGGATGAGGCAATGTGCAGTGTATCTGGCACAATTTCTGAAATCCATGTAACTCTTCTTAATTCAGTAAACACCAGTGGCTTTGTTTGAGAGGTGTAAGGGGGATGAGTGTGGGAATGCAGACACATGGCTGACATACAGCATCTTGTTTCTGCAGTCACATAAAAATGCCAGCTCATGGCAATTCAGAGAAAAAAAAATTTGAAGCTGCATTACCAGACTAAGTGTGCAGGTTAGTGAATTACCACACAGGGGTGTGTATATGACAGCACTAAAAGGTGCATTAAAGTGCTTCAGTCATGAAAACCTCCCCCACTGGCTGCTGCTGAAATGCATAGCAGTATGTTCTCCTTTGTGCATTCTGGCTGTTCTTTGCTTCAGCTGCAGGTAGTACAGTACGATCAAGTTCATTTGCATAGGTTTTAGCAGCGGGGAGTTCACATTGACAGAGTCTAGTAAGAGAAAACGTTTGGAATTACACATACAACGAAGTCTGAGTTTTCACATCAAATGCTGAGGTATTTTTTTTCTGGAGGATTAGAACCCATGGAGTCCATGAAGGTGTGCTTTGGAGAGCTAGTGTGTGTAAGGACTGTTAGGCACCCACACATTTTGGTGGTCCTGCTGTGGCAGGGAACAGTTTATTAAAGTAATGATGTGTGGCTTGTCTCTCTAAGCTAGACAAGACTACAGCAATCTATCAGGTAACCAACACAGTTGATCTGTGTTTGTGTGTGTGTGGGGGGGGAGCTGCTCACTGAAGCGTAGCTCCCTCTTTCAACTGTATGCCACTGCAGTTTCAACTACTGTCATAGACAGCTCCAGCAGTGATTGGAGAACTGTGACCATGCCTGCAAACACACTGACTGAATTGGAAGATGCTGACACACCTCTGAAAAACTCAAATGATGGCACTATGTTTCTTGCACATGCGTGCAAGCAAACATAAAAATTAAACACTATTACTAAACACTGTGCTAAAAGACCTGAAAAAGATTTATAAAATTCATTGGTCAAACCATCTGACCCAGACGATGTGCCATTTTTTTAAAGTCCTAATGGCCTGAATTTGCAAAATCGTAATTGGTTATATTAGTTGTTTTGTAACATTTGGAGCTGCAGGGATTACTGTTGAAGCCAAAAAATTGTTTGATATTAGCTTCTGAAGGGGCTTGTGGAGGGACATGGGATAGCATACAATCTTTAATGATAGCATGCATCCCTGTTAATGAGGACACAGCGTCACATGATTTATTTCTTAAAGATTCTAAAACAATGGAATTTTTACAAGTTCGGAAAGCTTCAAATGGGTCATCATGGGGAGTTTTTAATGCTCCATATTGTAATACATTTTTCATAGTCTGGGCCCTATTATACTGGTACTTGAT
Source organism: Neoceratodus forsteri (assembly GCA_016271365.2). Classification (NCBI taxonomy): domain Eukaryota; kingdom Metazoa; phylum Chordata; order Ceratodontiformes; family Ceratodontidae; genus Neoceratodus; species Neoceratodus forsteri. The sequence goes on from CM028133.1 coordinate 120,097,140, forward strand.
CAGGTCTTCCTTAAGTAATTTGATCTGAACTGAATAATCAAATCAAGAAGTATTGGCTAAAGAATATAAATTTTGGAGCTGCTGTCTGATTTGTAAATATTTTAGAAATGTTATATTTTCCCTGGTTTTCACTAGTTTCGAAAAATGTTTACAATCCAATTATGAGTCTGCCCACCACTCATCTGCCTTGTCATACAAAAAGCAGACAGATAATCTAGCCATTAAAATATTGGCTATGTGCAGTTTCACTTCCTGATCTTTCAGGAGAAGAGAATTCAATTTCCATCTGGGCCTGACATTAATGGGCATGCACTAAGAGTAAAGGAACCTAATAATAGTTGATGATCTGAAAAAGTTGTGACTTCAGTCAGAAAATGTACTTTGGGGAGAGATTTGGAAGTAAATATATAATCAATGGTGGAAGTATATTTATTCCTTTTTAAAAGTAAATTTAGACCCAGAAGTTTGAAGGGAATTGCAGTTCAAGAGGTCTGTAGTATCAATCAATTTCTGTAAAGCGTTGGAGTCACAGTATATTTTTTTTCCTTGTGAGACTGCTGTGGTAGATGAAGATTGTAAAGTGCAATTAAAATTTCCACAAAGAAGGAACTTATAGGTAGTAAGCAAATATGGTTTCAAGCTGTTAAAAAGGGCTACTCATTCAGATTTAACTTGTGAACCATAGATGTTAATAAATCGACAATGTAATTGTTTCCACATACCATCCAAAATTAAAGCCTTCCCAGGGACTAAATCAATAAGTTTGAGAAATGTAAAATTAAATGAGCAAAATAGAAAACCCACACCATCTGCAGAGGTAGTGCCAAATGACCAAAAAGAAGGCCCCCAAACCCATTCTTTTTGAAAGAACCGTGCTTGATCACTGGTATACATCCATGTCTCTTGCAAAAAACAGATGTCAAGATTATGATCATGAATATACTGATAAACTATCATCCTTTTTTTATAATTTAATAGACTATGTACATTTAATGTACCAACACAAAAAGAAGTCATACAGAAATTTCATCGGTGAATTCAAGACTTTTTTTTTCTTTTCTTCTTTTATTTCCCTTTATAATCAGATCTGTTCAATGACATGGTGCTAGCTTCTGTTTTAATTGATTGAGAGTCTGAGTCTCCCAAATCCATTTCAGTATCTCCCATTGGGAAGGCAAAATAGAAAGAGGGTTTTCATCTCTAGATCCACCAGAGGTTGGACCTGTCCCCCTTTCAAATTCCTTGACGATCTACGTACTGGAACAGTAATGAAAGGCGTTGAGTGAGTAGTACTAGCTACACCATCTACTGTATCAGTATAACATACAGGAAGAGAGGTATCTGGTGGCATAACTACAGAAAGGGGGTGGGGAGGAGTTCCACTACTACATGTACAGGAGGGTCTGGGGGTAGAGAGGACAAAGGAGGGGGACATTCCTTAGGTGGAGGCTTGATTAGAGCCTCCGGTTCTAATGGTTTGGCAGGTTTAGAGGAAATGGAATTCTGGGCATTCTGAACTAGAAGATCTGGGCTCAAAAGACATGACCTGTTTCCTCACAGAGGTCGCATCTAGTGAGGTTCGTATACTGGAAGGCTATATGCCCCATCTCCCCACAGTTGTCACACCTGGGCCTATCACAAGAGCAGGAGAGATGTGTTTTAGAGCCACATTTATAGCAGGCCCGAGATTGACCTGCAGAAAAACAAACTCCTCTATCCCTGCCTAGCAAAAAGTAATTTGGAATATGTTCCACTCCAGCTTCAGTTTGTCTGAGCTTGATTTTATAACACCAACCTCCTGTCCAGAACAGCTCAGTGTCCAAAACAGCCTCAGGGGGATTCAGTACATCACATTTTTGACTAAGCCAATAAGTTATGTCTTCTACACGGACCCCTCATTCCTGAACATCACAGTAACGTATTTTATTAATGGCTTAGTCAAAGGAATGACTAAAAAGGGAGTCCATGTAGGAAAAAACTTGACCTGGTTGTATCATTCCCAAAACATGTCCAAACCATAAGCAGTTCTGAAGCTGATGTCAAAATTATCTTCTCCAGAAATATTGGTGAAGACAAAGACATCTTTGGGGGAGAACTTCAAGGAGTCTTTTAACAATAATTTGCCAACATAATGCCTATCAGGGCGAACTTCTAAACCCCCTTTATATCGTATGTGAACTTTACGACATGGAGCGGCTTCTTTCTTGATTTTGGAAAAAAGATCAGAAGGAAGGGGTTTAGTTGGTTCTGCAGAGGCCAGAGGATCATCAGGAACTGGCATGGATGCCTCAGTATTTGAAATATCTGGTAATGGATGGTCTGCAGAGTTTTTAACTTGTAACGGAACAACAGGGGGAGAAAACACTGCATCAGGTGTTATAGTTCCTGCTGGTAGTCCCACTGGTAAAGTAGAATCAGAAACCTTAGGGCGCCATTCAGGGGAATTTTGCGTGAAGTTGAGGGTGGGATCCCAATCTGGGGTAGAAACCCAGATACCTTTAACAGTTCTTGTCCAACCCACCTCACTTAAGGCTTTTTTGGGAGACCAGTTGTCATCTGAGTTTTTAGTAGACTGTATGGCTTCAAATTCTCATATCGCAGACCCAGGGGAAGTCTCAGTAAGTAGAGGAATAATCCTAGGTTTATCTAGTAGAGGAGAGGTGGAGGAAATCAGCTTTGCTTCAGGTAAAGTGGAAGCAGTGTGCTAGTTCACATAGCCTACTCGGGACCCAGGCTGTGGGTCTGATTTTTGAAAGGAAAAGATGGTCAGTCCATCCTGCTTCATAGAAGAAGTCTGGTAAATAATGCCAGTGTTTTGTGCAAGTGAGGGCTCTGCAGGTAGCATAGCTCTAAACACAAATCCTGCAGTTCGAGAGAGAGTAGGGCGGGAGAGCTCTTCTAGATCCACCTGACCGTCAGGCAGTACAGGCATTGCTGAGCGAGCAGTAATTACAGTACCCTCAGGGACAGAAGTCTCTACTTGCACAGAAATATTGTGAGGCAAAACAGTAGGTTTCTCCAGCTTTTGGCACGAGTGATCGACAACTTCTTTACTGCCAGCTGGAGAAACTACAGTCTCAGAATTTATAGAAGCAGTTCCAGAAAAAGATTTGTCAGTCTTACCTTGCTCTGCAAGGTGTGCTTCAGCTGCCACGTCACTCCGGAATGCAGGCTGAGCAGTAATCGAGCCCAGCGTCTTGACAGCAAGCTCAGGTGTTTGAAAGCGGGTTAGTTTTGCAACCAAACACTCAGTTTAGTATAGATGTCTCTCCTTTTCTGCATTTAACAGTTCTTGTGGGGTTTTCTCATCCAGTTCATCATCAGGCTTGTTCTGTGCACAAGGTGTTGCTGCAGGGCGGTGCACATTTAAATCACTTTCTCCGGGTAACGATGCTACGTCTCCAACTTGCTGAAAGTCAGACATTACAGCCATAAATACCTCTGAATCCTCCAAAACTATTTCTTCAGAAGAAAATCTCTCCCCTCCATTCGGGACGTCCTGCTCTCCCGACATTCCACTCAAAGTGGCCATGGCTCACAGACAGCAAGTCCCGCTACTGCCAGCAATGCAGTAGGGGAATTTCCCCAGTGTCCTGGCCAAATTTTCCTCATTCACTAAAAATGCCACCAACAGCTTAATCTGGTTCAAGGTCAGTTGGCATTCATCTGTATCCCCCTCCCCCGGGTCGTGCCTGAAAATAGGCAGCATTTGTCTAGTGCACTTACCCAGTCAACAAAAACTAAATAAATAAATGATGTTGAAATGAGCTATGTAGATTTAATAGCACATGGTAACTTCAGCACTTTTGTTGTGGTAGGGAGTCATAGGTGTTGTTGCTGTATAAAGTATATGGGGAGTTGTTCGTCAGTTGAATTCTGTGTTGCCTGTGTGGTGTAGTGTTTAGAGACACCACATGTGTGGCTAGTAGACCCTGGAGCAGGACTGGTTGTAAAGAAAGTTTTTATTGTTTTTTTTTTTTTTGTTGTTGTTTAATTTTTTTTTTGTATGACTTTTTCTTGTTCCTTAATATCCACTCCCCCCAGAGATAGTTATATTAATAATGACGGGTGCAGGGGGCTAAGCCCCCCCCCAAAAGTTAATGTAGCAGTACTGATTTTGTAGCATGGTATAGTGCTGTGCATTGTTTTCCTTGGGGCTCTTCTTGGCCAGTTGTTTTTTTGTTGGCGCCATTTTGTTATTGCTATTTTGATGTGGAGCCTTATATACCATGAGCTGCCAAAAGCAAAATGAAAAGCTTATCTCCAGCTTCTACATATCCCTCAGGAAACTAGAACCTGACCCCACAGAGAGTATTAAAACTAAATGGAAGGAGAAGGCACTCCTAGAGTATGTGGCGGAAGAATGGCTTGAAGTGTGGCAGCAAGTACATACAACCACTTCCTCTCAAAACTAGAGGGAGTTTGGATGGCAAATTGCCATCAGGTGCTTTAAAACCCCAGTCATATCATAACATTATGGCACTCATAGCCACTGTTGGAATTACACCAGGGTCAGCCAGGTCTCAGCCCTGGTACCTCTCCGAGGAGACCCGGCAGGTATAAGAAATGTATTTATGCTGCTGGACCAGGGCGTTAGCTCCGGTACCTATTTTTTTAACAGGGCTTTAGCCCTTATAGTTCAGGGTAGTCTCCTCGGCCATGCATCTTTGAAACTGGAGCATGAAACAAACTTTTAACATGCTTGGCATACCAGCTGTATGCCATACATTGAAATCCAGCAGTTAATTGGTGCCAGCCGTGACAGTTGGGTTTGGCTCGAGTGAGTCGAGAGTGATAGCCACAGATTTACAGTCCATTTATACCATTACTGATTGGTCCAGCAGTCCACCTTTCATGTGTGTATCTCATGCACACAGTGTGGATAGTGGAGCTGGACCAATCAATAATGGATTCTGCCCTGGGAATGTGGTTTTAACATTCCCACCACCAGCATGCTGTACCAGTCAGTCCTAAGGTGGAGGTATAATATAGACTTGGCTCAGGGTGAGCTGTTATAGCTTTTGAAAAGTTTATTTTTTTGTTTGCTTGCTACATGCTGCACAGTGCTGCTGCTGCCTCTTTGAGTCTTTTCTGTCCTGCCTGCTGCTGCTGTCAAAAACAGAGATTGAAGCTTGCAGGTTAGTTGCCATTGCCCCTTTGCAAGTGCCTCTGTCCGATCATTTGTTTTTGTCTCCTGCTGCTGATTGAGCTTCCCCAATCCATTGCAAGCAAAGTCCTGAAGTCCACTACATCCTCTGTCCTCTGGTTCGATTCCAGTACTCGTGCACTTTGCTGCCCTTCATGTCTTTCAAGTACTATACCCCCCCTCGTGTCCCATAACCAAGCTTCCCTGATCCTGGCTGCTGCGAGCTATGAGAGCACTTCCTCATCCTCAGGTTCCATCAGCACACCTTTTCATCAGGTTAGTGTACACTATCACACAGTTGTTTTATCAGCAGAACAATAAGTGTAGCTATTTATGTGTGTGAGTGTGTGCATCACACAATGACTAGCCTGACACTGGAATCCCAACAGGATTGTAAGCCGCACAAATAAAGGAATGACTGATGGTTAAAGGTGAAATGTTACATGTATTTTATTGATTCTCTCCCCTATAGTTGTGTGTGGTTTTTCTGGTTGATGAGAAATATGCCTAAAAGCTTCACAACAGTTAGTATTTCTCTAGCCTGAAATTAGTATGAAGTGTGTTCTGTGCCCTGTCGAAATTGCGGTTGTTTTTGGAGCCAAGTCAACCCCTGTAAGCAGCAAACTGAAGTGAGAGAAATGTGCAGCATTACAGCATACCAGAGACATGCAGCCTGTCATTGGTTCACTGGTGGTATTGAATTTGTGAGGTAAAATGTCCTGCCATGGTTTTCTGTGCACTCATTATAAATTTCATTTTACTTCTGAAGAAATAACAAGTTAGAGTATTCATTGCTGTAGCTATTACCACATATTTTACACTATTGTACTTTTGTATACTAAATCAAGTGGTCTGACAATGTTCAGTACTGTATTTGGCTTTGCTATTTATTCTATTTCCCCTGCAATCTGTAAGGCACAAGCTGTCTGCTGCATAAAAAAGCCTGTGTGTATACGATTCTTATTGTTGCCTGTTGTAGCTAAGTTACAGTAGATGTCAATCAAGCTTGATTGAATATCTGTGCATAATTCATCTACAAATGTTGTTTGAATGATTTGTTTGGTAACCTTATTTGTGTACTTCACATGTGCGGCTATGGCATGGAGTACTGTTTTATGTAAGATGCACTTTTTGGTTGCAATTTTTGACAGAGAAAGGTACAGTGTGCCAAATTGTTTTGCCAGATGCATCCTGGGAGCACAAAAAAAAACAATGCTGCTTTACGTCCCTCATTCACTGGCAGCTGCTGGCTGCACAAGCAGCATTAGGGACAAAGCCAGTTAGTGAGTGAGAAGTTGAACAGGTTAAAATGTTGCAAAGGGTAAAGCAGAGGAACACAGGCTGTAATTAAGTGCTGGGCAGAATAACTAGTTTGGAGTCTTCAGCTGCCGCAATAAAATAACTGCGTTACACACAGAAAAATAGGATAGATAAGGAAGAAAAATATGGTCAAAACTGCACAAGACAAAAGAGCTCAACCAGGACTTCAACCGATGATCACTTAATTTTGGCATAAAGTTGCAACTTTCAATACTGAATTCGTTTTAGCAGGAATTTTCCTAACGAGTTCTGTATTACACATTACAAACTTCTCCCCCCATGAAGTTTCATTAATTTATGCGGAGTACGCCACACCACATAACTTAATGAATAAAACTCCATGTTGGAGAAGTTTGTAATGTTTAATAAAGAATTTGTTAGGGAAATTCCTGCCAAAACAAAATCTGTATTAAATGTTACAACTTTGTGTCAAAAATGAAGAATGATCACCAGTTGAAGTCCCCTTTGTCTTGCACTACATAGCCTCCCCACCCAAAAAAAACCCAGACTGCATAATATCTTGATCCCTTGAACAATATGCAGATACTTTGGCAAGAATTGGCACATACCAGGTAGATGTTCAGAACTCTGGCCTGAGAACAGAAGGACCGTGTCTGTATGGTCTGCAGTGTTCATGATCCCACATATGGAAACAAAGATTGCAGCAGCTAATCCACTTACTTACATTCTTCATTCATCACATTGGGACCCCCTATGACCACTAGCTATTTCCAACTTTTAAAATCTACTGTGTGGAAAGATGATGCAATAGCAAATTTGTCCCAGTTTTATGCCAAACCCAGTTGACCAAGCAGCCCCCAAAGCTTTGCTGATGCTGTTCAAAAGTTGCCAGGATGCTAAGAAGTATAAAGAGACAAGAAGACTGTTAATTCTGAAAGAAAAGTAAATTCATCTACCTGAAGCACCCATGTTTTAGTACACAAGTGCATGGTGCTTGAAAGAAAGATGATTCAATTAAAAAATGGCATGCAGGTCTAGAATTCATTTTAATATTAAGCACCTGCTTTCATCCAACTACCCTGTTGACCATGTGTGCTGCATTAGTTAAGATACAGTATGACTTTTCAAGAGTGTTATACAAAGCAGTGTCTGACTAAATGACATGATCTTGCCAAACCTCTGTGTACCTCCATTAAAGTATAATTTAGTCTGTTCTTTTTGACTTGGATCCCTGCTGTTTTCCTCTCCCAGATCACATCTAGAAATTAGCTTGGGCTCAGTGTGCCTTTCCCAGTTACGCTATGCACAAATATAAAGTTTTTAGAAAGCCCCTTGACACTTATTTGTTTACAGTGACAAGTCAAGAGGGACATCAGAAAGTATTACTTTTCAGAGAGAGTGGTGGGACCTTGGAATAGAGTACCTCCCAAGGTGGTGGTTGCAAAATCAGTATCAAGCTTTAAGCATGGGTGGGACAAGTACTAAGAACAAATACATGGCAACTGACAAGGGCTAGGCTGGGTGTCTAGGAGGACAGAACACCAGTGCTCAGTAGGTCCCAAGATACCTTGCTTGGGCAGATTCGATGGACCACAGGTCCCCTTCTGCCATCATCTTCTATGTTTCTATGTGACCCACCTCTGGACCCTTATTTACAGGCAGGAAGCTGTATCCCACTTTATAGTATGACCCGTGACAATGATTAATATCCTTTTTTTAAAATAAATTTACTGTACTCTAGCTTAGTTAATGCTGTTGTTCTTGTTTGTTCTTTTTCTTTTTATATAAATAACTAGCCCTCGACTCACACAATTGTAATTTAGATAGGTACCACAATAATGTACACGAAGTAGAAATGCTTGTTGTGGTATAGTTTTTGCCTATACCCGTGTCAAATTTCTGTAAAAAAATCAATGCATATTTGTTTAAAAAAAAAAAAACTATGTACTAATGGTCACAGATTGATATGTGTTCTCCTTACTCCATCTCCAATTGCAACTTACTGCAAATTTTTATGATTTGCACCTAACCAGAGATGCAAATTTGTCATGCATAAACAATGTACAGTTTTTGACAAATTTGCCCTGATGAGTAGTAACCCCACCCCATCCCATAGTACAGATTATATTACAGTGAGAACCCTTTCATTAGCTGACTCTGCTCTGGCTCAGAAAGACTACAACTGGCTTTAAAAAAACAGTAAAAACAAATGAACAGAAAAAGTCCAGTGCTGTCTTTTCAAATCTGTATAGAAATAAAACATAGAAGTCATTTTTCAAATAACCCCCAAATGTCTTTTTAAAGTCATTCACAGTTGGTCCACAAAATCTCATTTGACAAACCATAGATCTTTTATAGCAACAGCACGCAATCAAACATTGTCAGCACTAACCAATGTTTGTTTGATGCAGGAACCTGTGTTAGTTTTACAATGGTGCTTAGTCTTGGTGGAAGCCACTGCATATGTGTTGGACTGGTGATCAGGCCACAGTATTACAGTTCTGTGGACATATGAGTAGAGCTGGTGGGACCCACCCCCTGATGAAGATCTTGTTTGGGTTGAAGTGCCAGGGCATAGGGTGTTAGATTGTTCTCCATGGTGCCAAAATAAATACTTGTTCAAAACCTTTTTTTGCTTACAGTGTTGTGGCTCCACGAGTTCAGAACTTTTTATAAATTGTTTGCTGTACAACCTAGCCACCTCGTTCTGAACAGAAACATAGAAGGCTGATGGCAGAGGGAGACACAAAGTTCATCTAGTCTGCCCAGAGATTCCTAATACCATTATTGATCCATGGACCCAACCCCCCCCATGCAATTGTGAACCTTCCCCATGGCTTCCAATCCAGTGTATCATTTGTCCCAGCCCAATCTGAACACTGTTACTGACTTTGCCCCAGCGAAATCCACTGGCAGCCTATTTCAATGTTCCACCACCCTTTCAGTGAAGTAGTGTTTCCTGAGATCTTTTTTTAAGCTTGCCCCCTCAGCTTCCATTTGTGCCCCTAGCGCTGAACCAGGATGCCCTACTGAACAGTTCAGGGTATGGAACCCTGTTTATTCCTTTCAGGAACTTAAAGGTTTCTATCATGTTAGGTTAAGTGGTTCAGCTCTTACCTCTGCAGCAGAACACAGTCAGTCTCAGTAGGAAACTCTGTCTCACCTGACACATAGTATAAAGAAAGAAGAATTCAACTCGGTTTATTCATTTCAGAATACAGAAGGCTATGAGGAGACCTGTCTATGGCATATGCTACATTCAAAAATAAAGATCTGTAGAAATGCATGGGACTGGTAAAGAGACAACTAAGAACACTAGAGCACACCCATTACAGTTAAAAGGGGAGCCTTTTAGGACTAACAAATGAGAATCATGGTTTAACCAGAGGGTTATAACACTATGGAATACATTACCAGCTGATATAGTAAATAGTGATAGCATTAATGCATTTAAATGTAAACTGGATAATCATATGGGGGGACAAAGGAGCTAATTTACACCCAAGTCTATTATTGGTGAAAGCTATGGACTCCTAGACTTACTTATGATACCTCCCCTCCCCATCCTCTCTGGGGTACCCCAAGGATCTCTTCTTGGTCCAATTCTTTTTTCTTTATTTATTAATAACCTTCCAAAAGTCTCCCAACACTCTAGTATCCACCTCAATGCTGACAACACCATCATTTACACATCTGGTCCCACCCCCTCAACTCCAGCAACCCTAACCTCCAATTTGACTTCAACCGTGTCCTCCACTGGTTTCAAGACAAATGTCTAAAGGTCAACACCAAGAAAATAGTCTCCATGGTTTTTGGGACCCATCACAAGCTAGCTAGGCTGCACCTCTACCCCTCCTCCTCCACCTTGGATGGTCCCACCCTTGACTCTGTAACCTCCTAAAAATACCTGGGCCTCTGGCTTGATCAGCACCTCAATTACTCCATGCACGTCAACTCCATATGTGCAAAACTTCACCTCAAACTTGGAGTGCTCTATTATATTAAGCACGCCACCCCTCCCACTTTTGTCACATCCTACTGTCCAAGACCATCTTCCCCCTTTTTGACTACGGCAATGTTATCTATGCTTTGGGCCCCACCACCACCTTTTCCTGTCTAGATACCCTCCTCTAGTCCTTCTGCTGCTTTGCCACAAACTTCCAACCTTGGACTCATCATTGCTCTCTCATCTCTTTCTTAGACCTCCCCTTCCAAACTGAAAACACATCCACTCCTTAACCTTCATTACCAAGTATTGGTTCTGCCTCCTTCCCTCTTACCTCACCTCACCTCTTCCCAAACACCTGCCACAGAACCTTCCTACTCACTATGTTCCTATCAGCCCCACACCTTCATACCCAGTCCTCATCAGGTCTCTCTGCCTTCTCATCCTGTCTTCCTCACCTCTGGAATCAGCTACCCCCCAGCCTCAGAGACTCCCCCTCATTTGCATCCCTGAAGCAGCAATTATAACTCATCACCTACACCCTGTACCCTCTTCCACCCTCCCCCTTGAACATAAGTTCTATGCTATTTCTGGCCAGTTCGAGCTAGTATGTACATATATGTGTAGTTCTATAGCACAATTGTATAGCTGTATAGCTTCATTCACACCTATATCCTTTATTGAATGCAGGATAAACATAGTGTATCAAATATTGATCTAGTCCTTGCTGCTTCTATCTTGTATAGGATTGCCTCTATTGTTTCCAATTGATTATTCATCATGCTTGCTTATTTATCGTCTCCTACTGCATATCTGTGTGACCCTGGTGCCATTATACCAAGGGCCACTACCCCTGCCTGTATCTCTAATAACAGGTTGAGGGGCCTGGGTTCATAACTACCTAGTATGGGGGGGCCCTTCCAGTAGTAGTGCTAATATTATGGTAAAATTAAAAACAAGGCGCTGCATTAGCATGTAGTCTAAAAACAAAACAAAATGGTTATATTAAATGCATGCTGAAAATAGAAAATAGAGTTAAGGGGGAATGGGTCACGTGATGCAGTGCAGCTAGAGGCAGCGTTCTCGCGGAGCTCCCGTTACCCAAACATCTTTAAACTATTTTCAGCCTACAAACTCGACATTTAAAGTTCTGTTCTACACTTGGAGTATAGATAACACTCGTTGGTACTTAGCAGCATCTTGCTTTGTGCATATTAATGCATTTGAAGGTAGATTGAGATGGAAGCGGAGATGAGGCCTGCTGGCATGAAGCACACTCCACCATCCACGCCAGAGAAATCTTCAAAAAAATCTAAAAACCAGAATTCGGGGCCCGCAGCAAAATCACCCCCTTCCAATACTTCTCCAACTCCTCTTACCAAGGACTGTTTCTTACAAGAGCTAATACCTTTTAAGGAAACATTGGATGATATCTCTGCTGAGCTGAAATCACTAAGGGGAGATCTCGGCACCCTAACCACCAGAATGGGAGATTCAGAAGCCAGAACTTCCTCTTTGGAGAACCGGAAGGAAAAGATAGTCCCAGAGATCATTCACCTCAGACAACAGCTCAGTAAACTGCAACTCAAAATGGAGGACTTAGAAGGAAGGAGCCGAAGGAACAACTTGGTGATCCTGGGCCTCCCCGAGTCTGAGGAGGGCCCTGACATTAATCTCTTTCTCCAGAAGTTTCTAAACAAAGTTGTTGGGCCTTCCCCTCTCAGTCCACAATACCATATTGAATGTGCTCATCGCTCTTTTAGACCAAAACCTGCCATTGGAGCCACGCCAAGACCTATCATTATTAAATTTCTAAGCTTTTTGGAAAAACAGCATGTATTATCAAAGGCAAGAGAATTCCAAGCAATTCTATGGAGTGGTTCCAAGCTGCGTATTACTCAGGATCTTCCCTACAAGACAAGGCAAAAGCGCTCAGCATTCCATTCTACAGTCTGCAAGCTGATCGCAGTGGGCATTCACTACAAAATGAACTACCCTGCCAAGCTACAAGTTGCCATTGATGGTTCTTGGTACTCCTATGAATCCCCAGACAAAGCAGCATCAGACCTCTCAATCAAGTTACCTAATCTGTTTAAACCGGGCTGAATCGCTGAAGCAGTGCCAAGAAGTTACCTCTTGCAACATACTGCATTTTTGGACTCTCACCTTTTGTTTTTGATTTCTCTCTTCTCTCTCATCTGGACTCTCTGGTGCAGATCTCTCAATCAAGTTACCTAACCTGTTTAAACCGGGCTGAATTGCTGAGGCAGTGCCAAGAAGTTACCTCTCGCAACATGCTGCATTTTTGGACTCTCACCTTTTGTTTTTGATTTCTCTCTTCTCTCTCTTGTCTGGATTCTTTGGTGGCGGGGGGGAATGGCTTTGGAGTGGACTGTTGGGGTGGTTGAGTGGGCTCGGTCTGTGCGGTGGTTCGTGGGGCCTGCTCACTGGGGGGGGACTTGGGGAGTGGAGGCGGTTTCCACATGATGTAGGACCGGTGGGACCTTCTGGTCCTCCCAGTACCTATTGCTCCCCCGGTTCTTCCCGTGCTTCCCCAGCTCAGGTAATTAGGTTCGCATAACTTTACAGCAAGTTGGACAGAAGCGGTCACTAGGAAATCCTTAGGTATTTGTCAGGTGTAGAGGATGGGTTGGGGAGGCCTTTTGAGAAGAGGGATGAGCTAGGCCGATATTAGGCAATGAGGACTGTGGTCGTTATTGTGAGCATTTTGGATGGGGGTTAGCAAGATGTCAGTATGACTCTGCCTGTGGCATAACACACTCCTACATTTGGGAACATAATTTTTACCGCTAGCGGTTTTTGATGGTAATGGCCTGAAGTGGCCCCTGGTGAGGGCTGACTCGACTCTTAGCACTGCTATTGGGGTCTCAGGGTTCTTATTCCCCACCCTATTCAGTTTGAAACCTTTGCGGTAACGAGTTCGCCATCTTTCTTGAGGGGTTAAGGGGTTCAGATGGCAGTCGGGAGGTTGAGGCAGGTGATGAACCAGTCGGTCAGCAATTTGGTCAGGGGCTATTCTCTCATGGCAAAGACTGGAATCCAGTTGGCCCTGGTGGGCTATCACTTTCTAGTGAGGTCTGGTTGCACCGAACCCAGATTAATGGTGCTATCTCCGAATAGATTTATTGAGTACACTCCACATGTATTATTACACTCCTTCTCAAGTTATGAGAATATAGCATGGCCAAGGTTTAGATAATCTCGAGATTCTGGTCAGGTTCTCAACTCTCTCAGGTCTTTTTGTAGGATTTATTCAGACTTCTCTGGGGGGGGAGGCTCCGTGGGAGAGTCGGCCCTGGTGGGACTGCTAAGCGCACCAAGGAGGGGGAGAGCTGCCCAGATGGGGGATACTTTAGTCAGGAAGTTCTCAGCACTTACGATGGGATTACTCTCTACTTACTAGCCGACACTTGCTCAGGGTACCGGTTCATGATTACTTCCTGGTACACCCATCTGGTGGTAGCTTTTGGGGCTTTGTTCCCCGACCCAAGTAAAATCACTTTCAGTTTTTCTCAGTAGGCAGTCGGGAGAGCAGTTGTATATAGTTTGAGGGATGAGGAGGGGGAAAGGGGGGGAGGGGTCTCTCTTTCTTAGTTCACGACCTGGTAAAGGCTGTAATACCATGTCTGAAATTTACACTGCTTCAGTTTCTCTTTACTGATTTTGGGGGTGGAGGCGGGACTTGGTCGGTGGTTGGTCTTTGGGGGGGGGAGGGCAGAATGTGCCTTCTAGGGTGGTCTACCTTTTCATGTTTTCATATTCCATTGCTGCATTACATATTTGACAATGAGTGTTACAGCACTTAAAATCGCTACGTGGAATGTAAGAGGTGTCAGAGACTTAAAGGGACACTGTCAACCCCTTTAGGTCTCAAAGTGTCCCCAGTTTAATAAACATATTTTATGACTGCCAACATTCAGTAAAGTTTGCTTATGTACCTGGTAGTTTAATTCTGACTCTTATGTTCTTTAATAAAGTGAAAAACAGACTGCCCAATATACTGGTGTTATTACACCAAAACAGGTTTGTTTACATCCCTTAAACAGCCCCCAACACATCTTTCCTGGACTTGGGAACATCCACAAAACAGTTTAGACCCTCATGATGCAATGGGATAATTTAGGAGGCTTCTTTCTTATGAGTGACTGCACTGTTTGGGTGTGTTTCTAATGCTCAGAAAGTATGCAGTAAGAACAGAACCAGGATTGTAAACAAAACAAGGTTGTTTATAAATATACATTGCCATGCATTTCAGTTCTACTAAACAAGAAGACAGACAAAACAAACAGCAACATCAATGAATTTCAGAGAAGGTAAGCAATCATAAAATGTGGGGTTTCAACTAAAAATAATATGATAAAAAACAGGTTGACAGTGTCCCTTAACTAAAAGGTACCAGGTTTTCAAAAACTGTGCTTTACTGAATGTCGATATTCTCTTGATGCAAGAAACCCATTTGCTCCCATCAGAAGTCAATGGGCTTAGCCGACAGGGTTATGCTCAGGATTTTTCCTCAGAGGGGTCGTCCTCTAGTAGGGGGGTGGCCATTCTGGTTAAGAAGCACATTCCCTTTCTGGCATATGAAGGTAGATTCATTATTGTGAAAGGTTCACTCTATAATGCAAAGATAACACTAGGGGCGATTTATGCCCCAGTGGGGGGGAGGACCCAGATTTTCTCATGACCTTGGCTGAAAAGCTGAGTGGACTTTTACCCTCAATGTTAATAATCTGGGGGGACTGGAATATCGCTCCCTCACAAGATTTGGATAAATCTTATAGACCCCTGAAACCACTCTCTTCTTCACAGCTAGCCTTGAGGAACTTTATGGACCTACTAGGCCTGTGTGACCCTTGGTGCCTACTTAATCCCACAAGACAACTCTTCTCTTATTATTCCCAAGTACACAAGGCATGGTCCAGAACTGACCTTATACTAGTCAACAACAACCTTTTGTCGGGAGTATTCCACCCTGGTATTGAGCCCATAGTTGTGTCAGACCACTCGGTGGCATGGATTCTGGTCTCCCCGAACCTGCAGGTGCAAAGAGACAGCGCCTGGAAACTAAACACCCAGCTTCTAAAGGACATGGGCATAGTCTCCCATATTAGATCCTTAATCACCTAATTTGAAGGAGACCAACACAGGTTCAATCGAGAGGGAGGATCTGCTTTGGTGCTCCCTTAAATGCTTCATCAGGGGTGAATTTATTAAACTCGCATCTAGGAGGAAAAAACAGAGGGAGGCCAAGATCATGTTATTGTCGAGCCAGATTAGGTTGGCAGAGAATAAGTTATCCTCCTCATCTTCCCAAGCTGATCTAGAAACCCTAATGAAACTTAGAAATGAGTACTCAGACTGGATAAGAGATAAGGCAGAGTATGCTCTCCTTAAAACAAAGGCTCTCTATCTCGATCAAGGGGAGAAATTGGGTAAAATGCTGCTCTACGTTTGAGGGAAGTAGAGGGATCAAGATGGATTCCCTCATTATTATCTTCGGATGGTTCCCTTAAAACTTCTCCAAGGGATATCTCACAAATTTTTGAGTCATTTTATAAGGAACTTTATGGCAGTGGTTCCTTCCACTTCTCTCATTCCCTTGTGGACCAGTTTCTGGAGGGCCTTCCCCTTCCTACCCTCCAAACTCACCTAGGAGAAGCACTGATTACTCCTATCACGGTAACGGAAGTGGAGGAGGTGATCAAGGAATTTGCTCCGGACAAAGCTCCGGGACCTGACGGCTTCCCCTCCAATTTCTATAAAACTTTTGGGAAGGAACTTGCCCCTCTCCTCACGAAATTATTTGAGTACATGTTTAATGCTAACGCTCTGGACCCTTCCCTGCTGGAAGCCACTATTGTTTTGATACTGAAACCAGACAAATCCCCGACGGATCTGGCTAGTTACCACCCAATCTCACTTCTTAATTACAACATTAAAATCCTAATGAAAATCCTATCCCTAAGACTCAAACGGGTCTGGCTTAACTTGCTGAGTCCTGAACAAGTAGGGTTTGTGCAGGGCAGGTCCTCAATAGACCACCTGCGTACTCTCTCATATATTTTTCAGGCCGCCCAGGACTTTTAAGTCTCTATGGCTCTGATATCATTAGATGCAGAGAAAGCCTTTGATAGAGTCCACTGGGAATTTCTCGGGATTATATTGGAGAGAATGGGCTTCCCGGAGGTCTTTATTCAATGGATCAAATCAGTCTACCAATCCCCTACTGCCAGAATTTATTGTAATGGGGTTTTTTCTTCTCGTTTCTCGCTATTTACAGGCACCCCTGTCACCTTTCCTGTTTAATCTATATCTGGAGCCTCTCCTTCTCAGTATCAAAAACTCTCCACTGGTCATGGGTTGTTTCATTCAGCAACAGTCTCTGGTTCTCTCGGCCTATGCTGACGATATTCTTTTACACTTGACTAACCCTGAAGGGTCTCTAACACATATACTACACATTATTGCCAGTTTGGCCAAGTGGCTAATTACAAGCTGAATTTAGCTAAATCAATCATATTCCCACTGAACGTAAACACGCTTCAGGTCAACTTCTCCCAGTTTGGTATGAAATGGGCCCCCTTCTCTCTCAAATATTTAGGCATTTTCCTTACGAAAGACCTTGAACTCTTCAGGAAGCTTAACCTAGATAATCTATTGATTAAAATTTAACAAGACCTTCAGAGATGGTCTGCCCTCCCTTTACAGCTGTGGGGTCGTATTAATGTTGTTAAGATGAATGTGTTGCCTCGGGTCTTCTACCCACTTAGCCTAATGAACATTTACCTGCCGATGTCCTAGTTTCATCACTTTCACAGGTCTATCTCCAAGTTCATTTGGCAGGGTAAACAGCACAGGAAAGCCTTTTTAAAACTTGATTTACCCAAAGAGAAGGGGGGGGGGCGCCGTCTTCCCAACTTTATGCTCTATTACTGGGCAAGTCACATGGCGAAAATTGTGAGGTGGTATGACCAGAGGGCAGACGAGTATCTACCAATTTGGGTACAACTTGAGAAAAAGATTCTAACTGAGTTTGGCCTTCCTCCATCCAGACTCCTCTATTTTAGCCTATCTACTTTGCCTCCACTTTTACAGGGGAGTGTCATTGGTACTTCTATTAAGGTGCTAAATCAATGCTGGCATTTTTTCAATCTCTCTCCCAGGAAAGACACTTCCCAACCTCTTACCCTTAATTTAAATATTAGGATCGGTGGTCTCCCGCTTTCTCTAGACTGGCTTCCTCAGCTGAGAGACTGCTGTGTGGATGACCTATTCCTGAATAACTCTCTTCTACCCTCTGGGGAGGTTCTGACCAAATACAATATTCCTCAGAAGCGCATTTTTAAAGTTTTTTAGTTACGACACATAGCGGCTTCCAGCTTCAGCTCCAATCCCATACCTTCTCAAATTAAACCAGATACAGGAGCAGACATGCAAGGCCCATAGTATTTCTAAGCTTTATTCTTTCCTACTGGACACTAAATCCCTGACTGGCTCCAAATGCTGGTCCTCTCTTCTGCCAGACACCCTCCTAGATTGGGAACAGATTTGGGCAGACACATATCGGTATCTCTCTCAAGACAGACATAGACTCACCCAATACCATATATTGAACAACATGCATTACACCCCAGTTAAACTGGTTAAATTAAATAGATTATCTTCAACTCTATGCACAAGGTATGGTACAGTGGAAGGGAATCTGGTACACATCTTCTGGTATTGTGAGAAGGCGGCTCCGTTATGGTAGTCCATCCAATCTAACCTTGACCCTCTTTTGGGCCTAGGTGATTTATTTACTATAGAAGTTTGTATCTTAGGGATGTTTTCCAATATACAGGTGATGGAGCGTAGATTCCACATGGCTTTAATCTCGATGGTTGTTAAAAGATTGGTGCTTAGGCACTGGATGGACCAATTGGTTATCTCATATGCAGAACTGATCAGTGGAATTTCTCTCTGCTTTTGGACTGAAAGGTTAATAGCAAGTTCTCGGAATTGTTTGGTTTCATTTGAGCAGAAATGGGGCAAATTATATGCTCTTTATTTGAATTAATGTCCTGTTGGGTACACCTTTAGCTACCTTGGCAGCTGATACACCTTTATGCATCTCATATGTATCAGGATCAGCTCCCTTTCTTCTTTTTCCTTCTCCTTTTTTTTTTTTCATTTATAGAAGGCACATCCTGGGGAGGATGGGGGTCAAGGGATTTGGGTGAGGGGGTAGGGGGATTTTCATTGTTTTCCAGATTCAGGGATCTCTGCAAAATGTTGTATATTGTCACACTGCAGCTGCCATACAGTTTATGTCATTGGTCGTGAGTAATCCCTGTACTATTCTCTTAGGTATATTACCTTTATATAAAATAATAAAGAAATATAATAAAAAAAATAAAAAGAAAATAGAGTTAAAAATCTACGTTTCGACCTTAGGTCTTCTTCAGGAAATATCTAAAAGAGAAAAAAAACAAAGTTAGTGCATGGTGCCTCTACCAACAGAAATTACATGGGTAACTATCACAGTAGGTACAGCCCTCTGGGAAGCTAATACCACCCTCACTCCTGCCTAGTGACCTTTTGTGAAAACCTGGACAGTTGCAGTGTTCAACAATTAACATACCAAACACAGTCTGACCATTAATAATATGCTCACATTTGGCCCACATACCAGAAGGGTCTGGATCTCTAGCTTGTGCCCAGCAAACCCTGTAAGAGAGTTTCAACAATACAAGCATGCACTTTCCATATATCTTGAGGTACATTCACTGACTCTAGACCAGGTAATATGTTTAAAATACTAGTTGCACTGATCTTAGATAATATGATACCAAGAGTTGTCCTAGAATCATTTATTTATGCAACTTGGCATACATGTCATGGCAACAATAACACAACCAAACCACAGGTTGTGCTATTTTGCTGTGACCTTGTGTGCCAAGTTTGCTTAAATAAATTCTTCTACTTGGAATTGGCTCTTGGTATCAGTATTTTCTTCAAAGGTCCAAGTGCAGTGGCCACTTGTGTGTTTTTGTCATTATACTTGGGGCTGGCCGCTCTTTGATCATAGCACCGGTTAAGACAAGGGGTTTACTGATCACAGGACCAACTTTTTGGTTTAATAATATGCTCACCAGCCAGGTTAACATCAAACAGTAAATCTGGTTTATTAAGGGGGATGTGAACAAGGGAGGGGCTAAAATTTAGGTAAACGATTACTGTATTTAAAAACAAGCTAGATTACTTTCCATTTACTTCAGTCCCTGAGGTTATCAGTCTAGCAACTACTGTGTACCCAGAGTGGAATACAGGCAGGCCTCAGGTGTTGCCTGGAGGAGGCAGGCATTGCAGCTAATATTGGGGCCCTTGGTGGAGAGGAAGGCAGTTAACCATGCAGACAGCCCAATTATTTGTAATCCCAAGCCAGAGGGTTCAGCCCACTGCAACACACAGAAATTAAGCAAATCAGATGATACCACAGATGATTTTAAACACTTGTTACAGGGAGCTACCCTGATTGTACTCACTACCAAGAATTTTCTTCAAGTCAGGTGATATGTAGACCTCACGGTGATGATCCATGGGGGGAGGGAAGCAGGGTCGACATTATGCACCTCCAGATGGTCGCAACTTGCGCGATGTTGTTGTGCAGGAGGCCGGATCCTCGAGTTGGTCTTTCGTGAAATGGTCTCTGGTGCAGGAGTAGTGACCTAGGCCAAGATGGCAAGGCCCAGGTATGGTGAACAGTTTGGGCAAAGTGCATGATATTCTATGGTGAAGCCTGTAGCTTGTGTAACAGGTTTTCTCATGGGGAACCAAATCTCCACCCATGAAGCACATTCTGGTCTGATGGCAGGCAGCTCCAATGTCCGATCCCCTTTTATACTGGAGGATTCTTCACAAGGCCATCCCTGTTAAAAGGCAGCACAGAGCCACACAGGCTCCCTTTTCCTAGATGTCTCAAGCTGAAGAACAACTGACACAATTTTAAACTGTCCCTCTCAAGCAAAGGGCAGAATCCCAGAAATCCGGTTGACTGAGCAAGCTGTCAATTACAGTCTGAACACTTTAACAGAATCCTTGGTGCCAGTGATTTGTCCCTGTTTTTTCCCCACAAATCACTGGTCTTGTCCCATGAGCCCCTTGCTGAAATCCTGGCTTGTGATTGGGTGCTGCACTACCAAAATGGTGGCTGCTGAAAAATATACTGTCTGTCTCCACATTGCAGTCCCACACGTTCCTCAGCCTGGTGCCACCAGGATAAACATTATTTTATTACACTTTCCACACAAGTGTGTAGACCCAGCAGTGCCCTTTCAAATGAGCCCACATTCACATTTTCCCCCCTTCTAATTTTAGTCACTGCTGCTGTAACATAGACCCCACAGATAGCAGCAAAAGCGTCAAGAATATTCATGCCTGGCTCATGCATGTTAATGAGCCCCACTAGTAGCCTTCACTCAGACTTTTTATTTTTTTCTTTAGGTGGCTTTTAAGCCATATTCTTCTGGTCACCAGACCTTGTTTAGCTTAGGAGAGGTGCCGGGACCACAAGAGCACTTTTCTGCCAAAGGCAAAATCACCAGTTGGCAGATCAAAGGCACCGCTAGCACTTGCATGACCCCCACTCACACTGAGGTGCACTTTCAAGTGGGAGAACGCGGTTTAAAGTTTAAACCTGAACTGGGCTAAATTAAATGAATGGCTGCATTGGGGAGGGGCTTTAGAGACTAAGGGGCACCAGGGAACTTGGGCTGATGGCAGGGAATACACAACAGGATGCCAGCTGGAGTGAGAGAAGAAACAGGAGAACAAAAGGACCTTGGGGCAAATAAAGCAAGCCCCCAAGGGGGGGGGTTACATTTGTAATGTTTGTTACTTACTCCCTTTACCCCATTCCCTGAGTCATATCTGGAAATGAGCCCTGGCTCAGTGTGCCTTTCCTGGTTATCAACTTTTAAATAAAATAAATAAAAATGTCCCCCCCAGTCACCAGTGAAAACATGTTCAGCTCATATAAGCGCTCCTCATATGGAAGATCATGGAAGCCCTGGATCATCTTAGTTGCTCTCCGCTGACCCATCTCTGGCCTGTTTCTCTCATTCTTTAGCTGGGGGTTCCAAAACTGGACACACTACTCCAGGGGTGGCCTCACCAGGGATTTGTATAGTGGCAGAATTACTTACTTGTTCCTGCTGTCAACCCCTCTCCCAATACATCCTAACATTCTGCTGGCCTTACTGTAAGCTGTGGAGCATTGTCTGGACTGCTTAAGAGTGTCACAGACTATGACTCACAGGCCCCTTTCCCCTTGAGAGTCACTGACTCTGATCCCATTTAACCAATAAGCCATTCTAGGGTTCTTTTACCCAGGTGCATCACTTACACTTCTTGGCATTAAAGCTTAGCTGCCAGATGATAGCCCATTTTTCCACCCTCTGAAACTACCTCCTACTTTACACTGGAGTACACCACTTCTTTGTGCACTTTAAAAACTTAAGAACTAGGAGAGCAATAACACTAGCCCCCAGCTGGATAAGAGTTCAGACATATTGCAGTCCCTGATCAGTGGTGGGGAACAGAAACCTGTGCTCTCCCTGTCATCTGGAGAAGTAATCGTCTTGAGCCCATGCTGGTTAGGCATAGTTGGAGATCCAAAGATGAATATCGACCTAGGGATTGGACAGGGAACCTTTCTTTCCATGACCCCTGGACCTACACCCTGCAATTTACTCTTCCCAGGGGCTTCATTTGAATTTTTCTAAGCCACAGACCTGTCAGGCTTTCCTCCTTCAGTTTTAGTCCAGGCGAACCTGAGCAGCACAAAGACTGGGGTAGACACTATGGCCCTGTCCACACCAGCAGTGGTAGTGAGGTAATGTTTTCAGAAAATGTACCGGACTTATCATGCTAGTGTGTCCATACTGGCATATTTCTGCATGTTCCCTGCTTGAAGTCTGGAGTAAACCATGTTCGTATCTCCTCAGTCGTCCTGTAGAAACACGCTACAGATTCCCACCCACATCATTGAGGTAAGTGTGTTTCACACAGATCCATGTTACAAACCATGCTAAAACCCTGATCATATCAGGGTTTGAACATGGTTTGGAAACTGGCTTCTGTAATATTTTATGTGGGGACGTGCACTGTGTTTGGGAGCTCCTGGAATGTTTTCACCTGCTTATAATGTTACAGGACTCCTAGAGTGGACAGGGCCTATGGTTTTGTAATTGCCCACTCTCAAAAGACTCCAGATGGAATGGCCTGAATTTAGGTTGTGGGAACATGGCATGCCTCTTCCCCTGCAGAGTGATAACTAGTCCACTTTATTGAATATAACTAATGCATCCCTTTTCTCCAACTAATTTGCTTGCAACCTGGCTCGAGTGTTATGGAATGCTCCCCCCCACCACATTTCAAATCAGCAGGACCCAGCAGTGCCAACCAGTTACTGTGGCCATCTTCCCATTTACAGACAGTGTCCCTCTGCATTCTCATCCCTTGGCACCAAGGAGCACTGAAAATTGCTGCTCCCACAAATTCACTCCCCTCCTTTACCTTCCCTGTGTACCATCAGAACTCCAGGGACAGAATTTATTATAAAATGGTGATGCCTGTATGGTCTTCATCATGCTATTATCCAGAGAATGAGCCTCCCAATCTTTGATTACAGAGATGTGGTCTACAGTGCTGCCCCTATTACTTCCCTTGCCAGATCTGACACTCTCTTCCACTCTTTCTGTCGCTTTGTGCTTGAATGTCTCCCTTACACTCACCACTGTTCTCTTTACCAGTCTCTTATCTTTCCCCTCTCTTGAAGACAGATGCCTCGCCCACTATGTCAACATTGTTAGCAAGTTCTGGTTCATTTCCATCCCCATCTACCACGCCGCCTCCCTTTCCCCACCTGCTCCATCCTCCCACACCTTCAGGAGCTCCAGTGTTTGGACCCTGGCTGTTCCCTCCACTTTGACAGCCATCAGCCAAGCTGCTTTCAGCCACCGCTTCCCTAAGGTGTGGAATTTCCTCCTTTTTTTGCCATCTGGAATGCCCCCTCATCCTGAGTCCTCTCCTGCCTCCTCTGTGGCCTCACCTCCCCCACCAGCAACTGTTTCTGATTTTCTTCCCCCCTTTCCACCAGTGCCTTCCCTACCTCTCCCCCCACCTCAATACCTCCCTCCCTTGAATTCACATGCTGAGTTCAGTGTATTTCACCTAGTAGCTAGGCACTTTTGTACTCAGTAATGCACACAATGACTTTGTTATATTGTTTTGCTATATTGTTATATTGTATTTGTCTCTGATGATGCCTGTGCTTTCATGCCTTGCATTGTATTGTATCCACTACCCCCTCCCCCCAGGAAGCATCTGGAAACAAGCAATTTGCTTAGTATGCCTTTCCTAGTAACATTTTAAATTAAAAAATTTGGGTCGGGGTAGTTAAATGTTTTTCTAGACTTAGTTTAAATACCGTTAGTGCATAAAAGGCTTTAGATCTGCTGTGTATTGGTACTGCTATCTGGCAGCAGTATGACTGCTGTGGTGCATACAGGTAAATCACTGAAGTCAACAGTATGGCATGCAGTGCAGGGGACAAAGGGACTGCTGGAGTAGCTAAACCTCAGTCTATCTTCCCCCTCCTTAATATAGCTCCATTGCTTTGAATTTTCCTGTTTCTATTACGTCATTGGAACATGATTCCAAGTTTCATTTCTAAGCCACAGGGTGGCAGTGTTGTGTTCCTAAAGTGCTCATCTCTGTATAGTAATTTCCAAGTACTAACTAATCTACAGATTATTTTGCCTTCAGTACATAAGTCTCTCAGTACTATTCCTTTCCACATTTCTGTTCTCCATCCAGACTTCCCGGACTAGCTCATCAGGATACCTGGAAATTTCTAGGTGCCCCCACCCTGTTTGGTACCTGGCCAGCACCCCCTGTTTGTACCTGGCCAGCTTTTAAACTCTGAAAATCTTTACATTCATCATCTATTTTATAATTAAATGTGGTACTGTAGTTTGGGCACTGCAAGTAAATGTAACATGAAAACACAAAGATATTATATCATAGTTAAGTGGAATACTGATATGAGTGTGTCACCTGGGACCCTCCTCTATTGATTTTCCTGGTGGGCCCACGTACCCCAGGTTGACCCTGCCACTTTCTGGCACTTCTTGAACCCATCTCCCTCTATGTGGTAAGATCTGCATTTTGTCTCCCCTTTTGGCTCTCCACTCACGTATGGTTGGTCTTTATTTTATAATGCTGGGGATAGTCTCACCTTTACTGTACAATGGCAGACATAAATGTATGACATGGAATGTACAAATGATAAATCGACTCATAATGGAAAAAAAATCCATTCACAATTAAAGTCCGCTAGATGTAACAGCACTGCTACAGAAAATCTGATTGCTTGAGTTTAAAGTCAATTAATAAGCTTGAAAATAGGTCAAAGCAGTGTACTCCAGCAACTGTACCACAAAGGAAAAGGGGATGTATAGTACACTTAACCCTGGTGCTATTATTCCAAGGGCTACTACCCCTGCCTGCTTCCCTGGCTGCAGGTTGAGGGTCCTTGGTTCAGAAATGAGGATTACTGAAGGGTGCCTACCAACACTAGAACTATAGATATGGTGCCTCCACCCAGAGTAGTGCTTAAGTGGGTTCCTGGCAGAACTGGTACAGCCCTCTGGGAAGCAATAGCCAACCACAATCCTATCTAGTAACCCCTTGAATTTAACAAAAGAGTTGCAATGCTTAACCAGTGGAATACAAACAGTTTGACCATTAATGATCTGCTTATGCAGCCTCCACTTACCAGCAGGGTTCGGTCTCCTGGCATTCACCCTGCAGCCCCCTGCAAAAGGCAGTTTTAATAGCATACACATACACTTTCAGAATTCTTTGCACCGTAGACACAGTAATGATATGCTCATAAGCCAGGTTAACAGCAAACAGTGAATCAAGTTTATTGAGGGGGACTTTAACATGGAAGGGGCGTGAATCTGAACAAATTATTACTTTATTATAATTAAAACAATATACATTACTTTTAATCACTTTGGTCCCTGAATTTATCAGTCTAGCAACTACTAGGTACCCAGGATGTAAACAGGTATGCCTGAGGTGGTGCCGCGGGTTGGCTGGCATTACAGCTCATGTTGGGGCCCTTGGTGGAAAGAAAGGGTGATTAATTGGTAGCAACACTTCGGTAAATCATGAATTATTTGTATCTGTTGCCGGATGGCCCAGTCACTTGCAAACACATTAAATAAGCTACAAGATCAGATGATACGATTAAAAATTGCTGAATGGTTGCAGGGAGCTACCCAGATTTTTACTCACTGTACCCCCTGGGATGACAGAAGGCTCTGGTGACATTAAGACCGACTGCTGGATAAAGCTGTAGATAGGGACCTGGGGCTGACATGACTCACCTTCGCTTCATGGCCTTTCCCTGTAGGTGGCCACAACCTGTGATTGATTTCTGCATAGGGGCTGAATCCCCGAGGCTGGTCTCTTGCCAGGATACTGAAGATGGCGCAGAAATGGTCGGGATGGGTCAGATTTAACATAGCCCCAGATGAGGAAAATGTCTCTGTTAAGTTAAAGTTTCTTCTGCATGCTGTTGAACTCTCCAGTGGGGCTTTGGCAATGAAACTCCTTGCTAAACTAGACTGGCTCCTGATTTTGCTCCAGGATTCCCAGGTTCCAAAGCTCCACACACATGGCAGGTCGCAACTTGTGTCTGAAGAAAACAAGAAATTTTTCTACTTTCAGCTTTCTTACTGGTTCCCCCCAGTTGCTTCTGGTTTAACCTCTCCAAGTCTGCTTCATTGCAACTTCAGACCAGTCAGTCCCAGTTTGGACTGAGCAAAGGGTTGCATGAGACAAATACAGGCCTCCTTTCCCATAGTTTCACTCAGCCAAACTGCAGGCTGTGTTCTCCTTGGTGACTCAAGCTGAACTCAATCTCTATTCAAAAGGTCCCACAGTCAGTTTACAATCTCTGTGATCCGGCTGGCTAACCTGACTGTCCATCACAATCAGAGTGCTCCAAGTGGTCCATTTAGGCGCCAGCAAGAAAGCTCACAGTTTCACACATAACCCATTGTAATTAGGACCCCACGAGGACCCCTTGGTTCTGATTGGTCCAAACCAGGACAGGATCAAACATGGCACTCCCATTGGAATAAACTGATACTGGCATTACTGGCAGTTGAGCCAAGTCAGTTTATTTAAACAACAGCAATGATTTAGTGATAAATATTTACAGACCCTAGAAGGGCTCCCTCACCACTATAATCAACTGCAGAGTAGAGGTAGCCAGGTTGATGCCTGGCTGGTCACAAGCCTTGATTTACTTGGGCTCAACCCAGGCTATTATACATTAGAAACAGGCTGGAGCTCTTAAAGAAACAGTGCGGCGGCATAGATGTGCACACACAGAGTAACAGCAGGACACCATCAATCATGGATTTGCCCTCTATGCTGGACATCTGCCAGGCAGTGGACATCAGTGGAGCCCAGGGAGATAGTCAAGATAAGCCCCCTGATATTGGGGGGGTTACATACACTTGTAATCATGCAGAGCCCCTTTGTGGGGAACATGTTTTTCAGTGATGCAGAAGGCAGTTGGGTAATGATGAGTGGAAGTTTACCCATCCATCTTATAGCCACGGTAAATGTTTATGTTCCTGATAACTCTGGGTTAATTCTGTTTATCATCCATGCCATTTCTGATTTCCTTTCATTTTTGTCATTTCTCTTCCTGGATGTGGATTTTAAACTAGTGTGGGACCCCATAGTAAATAAAGCATCAGTGTGGCAGGGTGAGTCCTTTCATAAGAAGTCTAGGAAGAATCTCTGCTAGCACTGCCAAAAGTTCACCTTCACTGACCTCTGAGTGGTGATGCACCCAATGGATCATGAGTACACATTCTGCTCTGCCAAGCATGGCACATAGAGTCAGCTGGAATACTTCTTGATTTGCTTTAAATACCTGTGTGAAGTTACAGATGTCCTCATTGACTGCATCAGTCTGTTTAGCCAAGCCCACGTGGCCAATTACTATTACCATTTTCCAGAGCATAACTAAATTTCCTCACTGGAGAATAAGGGAAAAGGGAAATTGTTTCCCCAGGAAAGGCACACTAAGCCAAAGCTTGTTTACAGGTGTGATCTGGGAGTTAAATGACTTATGTAGGGTCACACAGTATGCAAGTGGGGGCTGTGGGATGCAAACCTAGGTCTGTAGGACTGCAGCTCAGCGCTCTTAACCACTATACTATACTGCCTTCCCTTCCTTTTGCAATCCAAGGCATTCTGGTCCTTGATTGATAAAAAAATCCTACCCTATTTTCAGCATAACTTAAATGTAGAATCCCCAATGCATGTTATCTGGGATGCCTTAAAAGCTTTTATAAGGAGGCCAATCATTACCTATGTCATGTGTAAGAACAAAATCCTCATACAACTTCTAAAGACCCTGCAAGCTGAATGATTAAATTCCAAAGAAGTCTACTATTCTAACCCAGATAACACTCAAGCAGAGTTGCATCACAACATTAGCCTAAAATACTGTATCACTACAATATTACATCACCAGGATGATAGGGTCCTGTTGTTCACCAACCACATACAGTATATTGGAAATCAGGGGAGAGAGCTAATAAGCTTCTGGTGTGCGGTCTCCAAAAGAAGAGAGCAGAATCAGTAATATCTCAGATTAGAAAATAGGCTTAAGAATATAAAGCATCTGACTGGCTGGCAGAGGGTACATTAACTTACAATGAGAGCCCTGTAAGTTAAAAGTACCAGCCATGCCAACCTTGCAAGTCTCATGTGGTATCCTAGTGCCCAACCTCTTTCATCATTGGCTGAAGCACTGGACAAAAATTTTTCAACTGCCGCCATTTTTTTTCTCTGTCTCTTAGTGAGAGATACAGCTGCAAATCAACGCTATGAGTTATACTACTGACTAGTACAGCCTGACCGGGGGTGGGGGGTTGTGTGTGTGGAGCTGAAACCACAAACCATTTTTGTCGTCTTAAGACTGCTCGTCTCTCAACACCCATTACAAACATACAAGAAAAAAATAGGCATTTGTTTTCGTACCTTAGCACTGGATGGACACTCGCGCTAAAATTGAAAATGAGCAACAGCTCCTTAACGTCCTTTCCTTTTGCAATCATGCTCGCAATCCATGTAGTGTGCCAGTAACTCTGGGGTAGGGAGAGAGTAGAGAACTGATAGCTAAGTTAATTCAAGGACCACAAGCCCTAAAACACAGTGCTCACTTTCCACTCATTACTGTGTGTGTGTGTGTGGGGAGCCAGAGGTCCTTTCCATTAAAAAACTAGGAAACAAGAAAACTGTGGAAACAATTTGCCAAATGTAAACAACAGCAGCACCTTCTGCTGGCACTACTACAGGAACTACTTTACAGCAAAAGTGACTTCATTGCTTTTTTATTTATTCTTTTTTTTAATATTTTGTATAAATTTAACCCCTGCCTCATTTTCTAAGCGCAATAATACCCTCAAGAGTGGGCGGTATGGGCAATACTGGACCTTCCAGGGGCTATAAGGCTCTCTGCCTGTGGCGTCAGGCCTCATTACACTCCTGGGCAGTCCGGTATTGCCCAATACCACCCACCCTGTCAGGGTATTATTGCTTGCTTATGAAAAGGAATGGAGCCCTCACTTCCCAGCCAATAGAAATGAATACAGTCTTTAAAGTCTTCTATGTAACTTATACTCCTCCAAGACATACTGGGTCAAAATATCACAGGGAATACTGTGCAGGCAAAACAGTGAACTGAAAACAGCTAAAGGCAAAATAGCTACAGGGATGCTATAGTGAATTGTCAAAACAGCTGTCCCTGTAGCTATATTGCTTTCAGACACAAGTTAAGGTATGTGCTTGGCAGTGTGTTGCTGAGCACCTTGCACAGCTCATAGGGTAGAGCAACAGGCAAAAAGAGCAGTAGAATACTGATGTGCCAGGGTTTGATTTCCCGTTATGGGACATTTCACATATTTAATTTATTAATTTGTCTCCCCAGGGCATCTTCTTTTTCCCGTTACCCTCCTCAAAAAATCACTCCCTCCACAAGATTTCTCCCTGTCCCTGAGTAGCCCCCCCAGAGTTAGTTATAATAAAGTGGGGGGTACGAAGGGTGCAGGGGGATCCACCCATGCAAAAACAAAGTGTATTTGTTGAATTCAACAAAATAGCTCTCCACTGTTTTGTTGAGCGCTATCTTTGCTGTCAGAAATTTGGCTTTGCGGTTTTCGACCGCACTGTTATTGCCTGTGACATTATTATCCCATGCCCTCCAAGAGGGATGACACTATTGATCTGCTAGAAAAAATTCTTGAGGGCACTCATGTCCCACAGATTCCCATAGACATTGCCATCATACTAGGCCTCCTTCTCACTTTAAAGGAGGTCACAAATGCTTTCCACTTACTGGCTAAAGGAAAAAATGCTGCCTGGCCTATGTAGACTCTGTGCTGACTTCTATCAAGTGTTTCAGCCAAATAGCCCCACACATACTGTCAGGCTTTCAGAATGCCCACTCTGAGGGGAAGCTGACATTCTCAATGCAGGAGATGTGATAACTGTGCTACTTAAACATTAAAATGGTGCTGGCCCACCAGCACAGAAGCAAGGTGTCTGCTTGTGATGCTGATGCCTCAGGTTTGGGAATGAACCTTGGGCATCAGAGGGCCAGCTGGTGAGAGGAGAATGGAGCATCCGAGGGACAGATCTCCTCCTCTGGGTGGAGGATTGGCACAGTACCTGGCACAAGATCATCCCCATTGCAGAGGCTCTGGGCTTGACCAGTTCCTGGGTGCATTGTACTGGGGGGACGTGCCGACATCATGTTCTGATGTCATTGCACTCCACATCCCCTGGAGCTATAGCAGGACAAAAATTGTTTTCTGCTGCCATGCATGATACCTTGAATTGCCAGCCCCATACTGCCCACTGTACATCCTGACCAGTGACACAGTCAATTCAGACCATCAGTTCAGCTCACTCCATGGCCCTGCCTTGGGGGGTAAGCCAAGTAGCTCTCTTGATGGTTAGTTTCCACCGATACCATGAATGTGCTCCACAGAACCTCCCTGTCTGATGGCTGCATCCGGAGTGGGAAAGCCTAGATCGATCTCTGCATTGGGTGGGGGCTAGGGTGAACGGCAGTCTAGGTGGGTTGGGGGCTGAACCTCAGGCATAGGAAACAATAAAAAAAAAACTTAAAATGATCACACCAGTAGAGCCAACTACAAGATTATCTCTTCTGAATGTGGACGTGAAGATTTTAGCCAAAGTCCTTACTTATCGACCCAAATTAGTCTTATCTCATGTTATCCAGCTCTCCCAGGCAGGGATTATGAAAGACTGTCGGGGAACTGATATTATTAGTGCAGTCTTAAACTTAATAGAAATGGCTCAGCTATTGGCAGCCTTAATGGTCTTAGTTACAGTAGATGCGAAAAAGACTTTGATTCATATGAATGGGAAATTTCTGATTATACTCTAGAGCCAGTAGGCATAGGTCTAAATTTTATCCAGAGTTAAAACATTATATGACAAGTGCATGTTTTTATTGCAAAAGTATGCTGGTGCAAACAGTCTGCTGAATTTGCAGTAACAGCCTTCCATTGGGTCAGCTGCCCTGGCACTTCTCTAAATAAAGCTTCAATACCCCATCAAAGTTCTATTGAGAGAAACACTGGGGCGCGGGTGGCCCAATGGAAGGCTGTTCTTGTAAATTCAACAGTCTGATTGCACCAGCATACTTTTTGCAATAAAATCATGTGCATGGCTAGTCTCTTCTACTTCTGGAGGGAGTGCACTCTGGTTCTTTTTTCTTTTTTTTGTTTGTTTGCTGTCCTGTTTTATGTTTCCGTTGTTATGTTGTTAGACTGTTGTAGTTAGGGCTTGTCTAGTCCACTCTGTACTGCACCCAGGACTCAGTACCACAACTGTCATTCAGTGTTAAACTGCTACAAAGGAACTGTGCACTCCTGGCCAAAATGCCCCTATTTCCATATGTGCAACTCAAACTGGTCCGCAAATAAATCTGAATACAAAATATTTCTAATTACAGATCCATAACCTCCCCCTCTGCTTCCTACAGAGCTACCCTTTTATTTGCCTAGCAATCTATAAGTATGTGATGGTAGTATTTCTCTAATCCTTTCAGTCAAGTAAGGAAAGTTAATAAGATTTATCCAAGTGGTGCCCTCAGAAGGCTGGATTATAATTACTTGAAGTAGCACTTTAAAAAGAAAGAACAAGTATTTGTCAATGCCAAATGTTGTCTTGCTGGTATTGGCATTGGTAGAGTAGGAGTTAAAGAGGTGCATAATAAAAATTGCAGTGAAATATTGAACTGACGCCAACTCCACCCCCACCCTTCAGAGACTGAGAGGCATTGGGGGTGTGCCTTTGGGTCATAGGCCATAACGCTCATGCCTTTTCACCTCACCTTACCCTGCAGACACTGACAGATGTCACAGTGTACCTTGGGGTCTTTGGCCCTTATGCAGACCCCATTCCATAAGGAAATGTGCTGAGATGGGTGCAGTATAGGAGAATGGGGTGAACATTGGGCTGAAGTCCCCAAGGTACACCTTGATGCTTATCATTGGCTGCAGGTTGGGGGTGAGGGTGGAATGACAGGAGCATTACAGTTGAGGATCCCAAGTCACACCCCCTACACCTGTCAGTCTGTATAGAGTAGTGCACTATGGTTGGAAGCCCTAACACCTCAGGCATTTGTTGGTATTTTTCACTCCATATTTTCAACATGGGATTTTTGTGAACCCACCTCATGAACAGTGGCACTATCATTTTGTTATTCAATCCCAAAAGGTGATTTTGCACAGCGACTGTGCCCTTTGTTGTTAAAGATTTTATTAGTTTGAAGGAATAAACACCACAAGCACATAGGAATACATAGAGGATCTAATACCATACCGCAACATTTAGTATGTCCAGATCACGAGATAGGAGCATTGACACAGGGTACAATAGCATTGTATGTAAAAACCAAGCACATTGGTTATAAAGCAGATACCATGTCAGGACATACATGAGGGTACCAAATTATGACATAATTGGGTCCCTGAATATGAAATCAAGTAAAGAAACCATGACGTATTATGCTAGGACATTACTAAGTGCACAGGAGAGAACTGAAGCATGTCATCCCAAGTTAGGATCTGATGTGGTGCAACCTGATAATTGTCTATGTATTAATAAGAACTACATACAAAAAAAAAGGTAATCCGATCTAAGGGAAGGGGAATCAGTCATATACCAAATCTATATCATCGAGGAGGGACAGAATTTAATGATGAACGACTGTGCCCTTTGGTGCCACAGGTACCAAAACACATTTCAGGCAGGATGTAAAAAATAACAGCTGTACTGTTCATGAGTTGGTGTGAAAAAATGGCAATGATGAAAATCTGGAGTGAAAATATAAAAAACTGGTGAAGTTACGAGCATGCGTATAAACTGTGCAATGCACGCCTGTAACGCAATCATTTTTTCTAATTATTTCATCAAATTTTCAACATGGGCATTTTTGGACCTCTCCTGAAGAACAGTGGCACTGTGATATTATTAATCTGTCCAGAAAGTTGATTTCCCACAGCAACTGCACCATTCTGCGCCACAAGTTTGAAAACATGTTTCAGGTAGGATGCAAAAAATGGCAGCTGTACTATTCAAAAAGAGGTGTTAAAAAATGGCAATGTTGAAAATCTGCAGTGAAAACATTAAAAATTGGTGAAGTTACAAGCATGTGTGGAAAGTGCACAATGCACTCTCGTAAAGCAGTAATTTTTCTCAATTTTATTCACCAAATTTGCAACATGGGTTTTTTGTGACCCCACCTCACATACAGTGGCACTGTTGATTCATTACTCAATCCCAAAAAGTGATTCCATGCAGCAAACTCTAAATCACCTTTCAGGACCTAGTAACAAAATGACTGTGACAGTGTTCATGAGGTGGGGTCTCAAGAATCCTATGTTGAAAATTTGGAGCCAGAATTCCTAAAATTGGCTGAGATATCAACTTCAGCTGACCCCAACCCCCATTGACTCCCATTATTCGTCTTACCTTGAAATCTTCAGTTTGCTGGTTGCCTTTGAAGAGTGCAAATGTGTCCCACTCTGCAGAAGATTGCTACTCCTGACCTATGGAGGTAAGTATGGGGAGAAAGGTGCGGGGAGGTGGGTACTCAGTGGGAGGGTGGAGATGGGGAGAGGGAACTGGGGAGACTACAGTGGATCATTTTCTTTTTTACAGGTAAAAAAAGGAAAAAAAGACTTTGGGGGACCATTTTCTTTATTTTACAGGTAAAAAAATACATTTAGGCACACTGGGGTGGGCTCCCAGTGTGCCACAATAGTGTATGTGGGGGGGGCATGTTGACATGGAGATTGGGTACCCCAATGTGGCGAAAAAATAAAATACATTTAGGCACACTGTGGTGGACTCCCAGTGTGCCACAATAGTGTGTGTGTGTGTTGGGGGGGGCCATGCTGACACAAGGATTGGGCACTCTGATGTCGGCAAACATTACAAATTGATTTTGGGGGAAGGGACACATCTGACACTGGGAGTGGGAGTGGGCATCCCGATGTCAGGAAAACATAAACAATTACTTTGGCACACTGGGGTAGGCTCCCAGTGTGCCACATTAATGTGGGGAAGGGGGGATACATGCCGAAACGGGGATTGGGCACCTCGATGTTGGCTTTCTGGGGATTGTGTGGTGGGTGGTAGGAGTCACAACCTGCTCATTTATTTATTGAAATGTTTACCAGTAAAGGCACACTGAGCAAACAAGTTGCTTAGGAGGAAGGCCCAGGGACAGAGTGGTCAGTGGCAGGAGCCAACCTGGTTTCGAGGGGGGGGCGGTCCCACTGACGAGCCTGTCCATGATTGGAGTGGCAGTTTTTTTCAAGTGCGGGTCTCTCTTTGAAGCTTTCTTGAAACCACTGCTGTCATAGGCAACTTCCCCATTGACTGGTGGCTGTGACATGCGCCCAGTAGAGTGTCCGCTACATTGGCCACAACACTGACACACTTCTGAAATTTGGTACTACCACAATGTTTCTTGCACTGCGGACAAGCAAACATAAACCAGCATCTGTCAATGCCGAATGTTTGCCTGCTGGTATTGGCATTGGTAGTGCAGAAGTTAGATACATAAAGGAATGACAGTGAAATACTGAAGTAACACCAACCCCCATCCCCACTCTGCAGAGTCTGACAGGCATTGGGAGTGTGCCTTTGGGTCATCAGCCATAACACTCACGCAATTCCACCTCACCCCACTCCACCCTGTAGACACCTACAGGTGTTGCAGTGTGCCTTGAGGTCTTCTGCCCTTATGCTCACCCAATTTCATAAGGAAATACGTTGACATGGGTGCAGTATATAAGAATGGGGTAAACATTGGGGTCAAGGACCCCAAGGCACACATTGATGCCTGTAAGTTGCTGCAGGGTGGGGGTGGAATGTGGTGAGCATTTTGGCTGATGACCCCAAGTCACACCCTCAACACCTGTCAGTCTGTACAGGGTGGGTGTTATGGTTGGAAAACCTAATGATCTAGGTGTGTGTTGGTATTTTTGCAAAAAAATTTTCAACATGGGCTTTTTGGGACCCCACCTCATGAACAGTGGCAGTATCACTTCGTTACTCAATGCCAAAAGGTAATTTTGCACAGAGAGTGTGCCATTCAGCGCCACAGGTGCAAAAACACATTTTGGGCAAGATGTGAAAAAATGACAACTATACTGTTCATGAGGAGGTGTGAAGAAATGGTAATGCTGAAAATCTGGAGTGAAAATGTGAAAAAGTGGTGATGTTATGAGAGTACATAGAAAGTGTGCAATACACACCAGCAACGCAGTCATTTTTTTGAATGTTTTCACCACATTTTTCAACATGGCCTTTTTTGGACCTCCTCTTATGAACAGTGGCACTGGGATTTCATTAATCTGTCCCAAAAGTTGATTTCACATAATGACACGCCATTCTGCACCACAAGTGCAAAAACAAATTTTGGGAAGGATGCAAAAAAGGACAGCTGTACAGTTCATAAGTGGGGTGTGAAAAAAATGGCAATGTTGGAAATCTGGAGTGGAAATATAAAAAAATTGATGAAGTTACAAGCTTGCGTAGAAGCTGTGCAATGGATGCTCGTAACTCAGTCATTTTTAGGAGTTTTTTCACCAAATTTGCAACAAGGGATCTTTGTGACTCAGCCTCATGAACATTTACACTATCATTTCGTTAATGGGTACCAAAAAGTTATTCTGCCCAGCAACCTCAAAATCACCTTTCAGGACCAAGAAATGAAATTACAGTGTTCACAAGGTGGCGTCCCAAGAACCCCATGTTGAAAATTTGGGACCAAAACTCCCAATATTGGCTGAGATATCAATCCAAATTGAAGATCCCCACTGACTGCCATTATAGGGCTTACCGTCATTTCTTCAGTTCCCGGTTGGTCTTTAAAGAGTGCAGACATGTTTCTGGTCCACAGAAGATCTCTGCTCCCAACCTTTGGAGGTAAATATGAGTGAGGGGTGCGGGGAGGTGGGGTGGGCAGAGGAAGGGTGTGGTTTGGGGAAGGGGGCTGACAGGAATGAGGAGGGACCATTTTCTCTTTTATCAGGTTTAAAAAAAAAATATGTTGTGGGACTGTTTCCATTTTACAGGTGAAATATTGAAAAATGGATTTCAGCACTGTCCCAGCATGTGGGAATAAATATCAGATGAGGCAAATTTACAGATTTAAAACACACCGTGGTATGATATTTATTCTTCAAAAGTTCGAAAAATAATAAATGAAAACCAAACAATTGCAAAGAAAATCACTACTTGACATCAGTAGTTTCTCACATAATACAGTCCTGGATCTTAGCGCTCCTAAGACTCTTCTCATCTGCATTCAACAGCTTGTCTACAGTAGCAGTAGAACTTCTCTTCTCGACTTCCAGTGATGTCACCAACTGCATGGCTGTTTAGTTTCGGGAGCCCTGGAGAACACTGCTACAGAAAATCTAAGAAAAGGTACTAACTTGGCCATCTGATGTGTCAAACCATTAAATTTACAAATTATACGATGGCTACAGCGAAAATTAAAGGCAAAAACCCGCAAGCTGCTAAAATAAAAGCGATGATGGACATTGATAAAAAACAAGGCATACTGCTGAAATCCTCCCCCATCTTTCTTGCAGCTTGTATTGCAGATTCAGAGGAAGGCATAGACTCTCTGGATCCACAGGCAATAATGACTAGGCTTGACGGTATTATTAAGATGCTCCATCTGGTGGAATCCTTGGTAGCCAAAGTATGAGCAGACCTCTGTAGTATCGACAAAAGAACAACAGCATTGGAGCAGGCAATCAGATCCCTGGCAGACTCAACCAGCCAACCTAACCATGCCATCCTCTACTTATTAACAAGAGAAAGAGAGCTGCAGTCAAAATTGGATGACCAGGAGAATAGAGCTAGACGCAATAATTTTCGAATTTATGGAGTGCCTGAGGGGATGGAGGATTTTTTCCCCACAATGGAGAACTTCATTCAACATATCCTGGGATCGGTACTACAACTAACCCCTGATGCTCCCTTGAATGTGGAGAGACCACATACATCGATAATCCAGAAACCCAACGAGCAAAACACAAAACCATGCTCCATTATAATAAAAATGCTAAACTACAGAGACAGGAAGATTTTACAAACAGCATGGAAACAAAGGGAGATCCAAACAGACAGGCAGAGGTTATGCTTTGATCAAGATTGTTCCAACTATTTGAATACTAAGAGGAAACAAATAAGGGAAGTGATCCGAGCAGCCAAGGAGAAAAACATCAAGATTCAACTGCAATATCCTGATCGTTTAAGCATTTTTACTGAGAAAGGCCCCCAGCTCTTTGATTCACTCTATGAGGCAGCTTCAACCCTGCACAGCATGGGAATACATGTTCCGGACCTTGATTCAGTTGCTTTGGAATGAGAGCTCTCTAAAGTTGCATGACGTAGGGCAGGGCGACCTCGACACGCTCAACCAGCAGCAGTCTCGTGGTCCTCTCACTTGAGTGCAGACCTACAAGACATCCTCGCCAGAGAAAATGCCAGACCACCATCAGAACCAAATGAACTGGAACAGGCAGCAGACTCCTTTACTTGAATGCACAGCAAGGTATTTTTGCTTGATCTAGGCAATTGTTTTTTGAGTGAATGTCTCCCCTTTGAGCTGTATAACTGAAATACATTAAGGGAGCAACTAATCATTATATTTGGACAGAGCTCTGGGGTAATACTTGAAGAGCTTAACACAGAGACATGATAGACTTCAGAGCTTATTGAATTGGGGAAGAGGTAGCAACAATATAAGATATGCCCTTTTGTAATTACCATAATCAGTAGCTACAACATATGATTTTACAAAAGATTTCCTTTGACTAATGTTTTCCAAGGGTAATGAAAGTACCAGCAGTTTAATGAGATTAAGCTCCAGATAGAAAGCCAAGCATATAAATGCAATGGAGGCGGCATTTCCAGATGCCTGATTTCAGCCACAGGCACATCAAAGGGCCTAAACTTCCCATGTTCTACATGGAAGATTAGGGTGACGTCTTTTGCTCGTTGACTCTTAGTAGTCAGGCCTGTTTTCATGCTAACAGGCAAACTAGTGACGGCTAGGCATTTTCCGTGGATTCACAGAAATTACCTTGGAAATGCACAGTGATTAAAATTAATTTTGGTTACCCTTCTTTTACAAAAGGGAAAGTGGTCTGTTTTAGTTTTTTTAAGCCAAATGAGGCATGTTAACTGTTTCCTAATGTTGTTTCTAGTGCCTGTTGTGCCAGTTAATTTTCTCAATTGGCTGGAATTTATTAAGAATATTGCAGGTTGTGAATAGATAGAAATTAGAACATTGGGTTGTCTCTCTCCCACAAAGAAACAATGCTATAAGAATTACAAGGAAGTAAGAGATTTGCCCCCCCCCCCCATAGATTAAAATGGGTATTCTTAGGTTAACATCCTTCAATGTGCAGGGAATTAGCTCCCATATTAAGCAAACTAAGATCCTCCACTATTTTAAGAAATTCAAAACTGACATATGTTTTGTGCAGGAGATGTGGCTATCTCAGGTGAAGCATCAGAAACTAAATTGCACATGGGTTGGTAGGGTAGTGATCTCATCACACCCCACGGTTAAAAAAAAATGGAGTGGTTATTTTAATTAGGAAAAATATCTCATTAGAGATAGAAGCTGAAGATCACATGATAGATGGTAGATGTGTGTCTATTACAGGATAAATATTCTCACAAAGAATACATTTAGTTAATATTTATGGTCCAAATATGGATGAGCCATCCTTTTACAAACAGATTTTTCAGAAAATAGCAGGGCTAGGACAGGAGACGCTGTTGATAGGGGAGGATTGTTACTGTGTAATTTCCCCAACTTTAGACCACTCATCACATATTTCAACCACTAATAAAGGAATGAGCAGAGCAGTAAAAGCAGGAATACAGGAACTGGCCCTTATTGATCTGTGATGAAAGTTCAATCCCACAAGGAGGGACTACACTTTTTATTCAAACCCCAATAAGTCATACTCTCACATAGAATACTTTCTGTGTAGTAGGGCAGACATATACAAGGCTGTGGACTGCACTATACAACCAAATTAGTATCCGATAACTCAGCACTATCTTTGAATCTCAAGCTGAGAGGTTGGGATAAAAGTACCATATGAAGATAGAATACCTCACTTTTGGATAAAGAAGTGTAAACCACCCCTACCAGCCCCCCTTGTTTAACTAGCAGGGCTGCTCCTCTCACCACATGGCATCATTGAAAGGGATGGGAGTTGTCACTACAGTTTACTTTACTAGTAAATCTGAGCCTGCCATCCTCAGACAAGCAACTCAAATGTGGCAACTACCTGGCTCACCCCAGTGGGGACCATTTACCATGGCCATAAACCTGGGTCCCTGGGAGAAAACATTTGTTCACAATTATGCTAGTTTTGTACTTCTGGTCAGGGACACCCAAGTAAATCCAGACACAGTGGAAGCTATAACAGTACTGTCCAAATCAGGTTGGGATTCTAGAGTGTGGCTTTTATTCACATACACAGAGAATAATCACAAAGTGAAGATGGACCCCCACAGGGCTACTCTCACTGGTAATGCAGATTGTTGAGGTACAGACTTCCTGAATTCCCATTTAGCATAGGCATACTGAACACACACAGTGAACTCTCTGATTCTGAATTACACAGTGAACTCTGTCTGGTTCTGAATGGAGATTAGCACACACGGCCAGAACTGGTACACTTCCCTCGACTAGGCATCCTCAGCCAGTACTAGGAGATTTTCCCATGTTTCATGAGGAATTACTGGTGGCACCCTCGACCTCCAAAGAGCCCGTACAGGCTCACAGAAAATCCAACCCACATCTGGGTAAACTATTTTCTTTAGGCACTGGCCAAATGCGCTGAGAGAAAACACAGGTGCCCTAATTGAACCCGGAGAGGTAAACAAGGTTACTCCAGATGGGGGGGGGGGGCTCCCACCTTTTCCTTCCAAATTTATACCAGCCATTCATTTGGTTAATAACACCCTTCACAGAAAACTTGTATATGCTACCTTGAAATGTCTTTCACATTTAACAAACTACATTACACATTTCTGAGGTGTCATGAAGTTTAAAGTTCTGTAATTGGCAATGTCTTTTCACTAGACCCCCACTTTAGCAGACACTTTTACATCACACACGAACTAAAAGTTCTATACTTGGCAAGTCTCTCTCTGGACACCATAGTAGGCAGACACTTTTAAACAGAAAACAGTCTTGGTGACAGGGTCCCTTTGTCAGAGAAAAACTCAACAGAGGAATGCAAGTGCCCCAGGGCTTTTTCACACAAAAGTCTCAGGTACTCACAGAGCAGATGAATCTATGCAGCTTCAACACAGTCCAGGCATGGACCAGGGGATTGGCTCTGATTCCTGGAATTCCCCCCATCCCTCCCAAGATGGGGCACTGGAAAACCCTCTTGGAACAGTTTCTACCACTTCACTCTCTGTCTTCCATGTTCTTCTTCTAGGGTGACAACAAACTACCCAAACCACAGAGGTAGCTCTCTGTCAGAGCTAAAAACTGAGGAGCTGCCTAGGCAGCCTCCTCCTGGCATGCCTCTCTACAGACTACTGAACTTTAGCTCAACATTCTATCATTCTTTCCCCAGCTAGCATTCCAATGTGGCTTATGCTGCTGTGACAGTTCTAAAGTGACATCATCACTCCAGCTCAGCTGAGACTGAAAACAGAGTGTGACGCTATGAAACCCATTTAACTTGCATTTCACTAGCTGCCTCTCCCTGCCTGCCACTGACTGTAAGTGGGATTCAAGTAACCCCTGGGAACAAGGAGGTTACAGAAGATTTTAAAACAATGGTGAAGTCAGTTATACAAGAATATCAGTCACACAATAACATACAAGATACAGGGATTAAATGGTAGTGGGATGGGCTTAAGGCAGTGCTTTGGGGGGAGAATATCACTTATTCTTCACAACTAAATGCAAGGAGAAGCAATTAAAATTAGGAGGAAGAATTAAGTCAACTAGAAGCATAACATAAAAAGCAAGGGACACAAGTAGTTTTAAAACAAATGGAACAGACCAAAATGAAAATACAGGAGCTGTTAGATTTCTAAATAGAGGGCAGACTCAGATACCTGAATCAAGTCTACTATGAATATGGAAATAAAGCGGGTAGGTTACTTGCTTTCAGGTTACATAGAACATGGATAGATATGTCAAACATATTCAGACCAAAGAGAATAACTGAGTAACTGGTTACTACACCCCTAAGCAAATAGCAGAAGCCTTTGGGGCATACTATGCCACTCTGCATATGCCAGAAGGGGAAGGAGTGGCTATATTAAACCAAAGTAAAGAACTTCTGAAAAGAAAAAATACATCTCCCAAAACCAAGGGAAGAAAACAGATTACTTTTAGAATCCACTATTATGTCACAAGAAATCAACCAGACAATAAAAAACATAAAAAATGGTAAATCCCCTGGCCTGGATGGCTTTAATTTGGAATTTTAGCAGATTTTCACAGAATCATTGAACCCCATTTTGGTAGATCTTTTTAACTCCTGTGAAGAAACAGACAGCCTTCCACATTCATGGAGAGACACATGTATTGCTGTAATTCCAAAGGAGGGTAAACCCCCCGAGCAGTGTTCCTCTTATCGACCAATATCTTTGTTAAATGTAGACTCGAAGATTTTTACTAAAATATTGGCCACCAGGCTCAATAGATACCTGCCAGATCTGATATGTGCCAGACCAGGCAGGGTTTGTTCTCTATAGACACAGCCAGGACAATATAAGACTCTGCCTGAACATTATGCAAGCAGGGAAAAATATGAAAAAAAAATTGCAATTTCCATTGACACAGAGAAACTGTTTGATCAGTTACGATGGGATTACTTAGAAGCAACTTTAGACAAATTTGGATTTGGGGCCCAGTTCCTCATGTGGATTCAGGCAATATATTGTAAATCACAGGCAAAAGTAAATTGCACAATATCTGCATCACTTCTCATTCAAAGAGGAACAAGGCAGGGTGGCCCCGTTCACCCCTTTTTTTTGCACTAAGTATTGAACCCCTGGCAGAGTTAATACATTCACACCCAGATTTAGAAGGAATAAAAGTGTGTGGGAGGGGGGAGGGGGGAGGGGGGAGAAAACAGGATATCCCTGTATGTGGACAACACCATGATCTACTTAGGTAACCCAGGACAGTCTTTTCCAATTGTGACACAAATTTTAACCACATACAGTACAGTCAGATTTCAGGTTTTAAAATTAACTCAGATAAGACAGAAGTCTTGCCTGTCAGTGGCATAATTGCACCTACCTTAACCCAAATGAACCCTTTCAAATGGGTAACAACAAGTATTAGATACTTAGGTATTCATATTCCCTCCCGTTTAGACGAACTGTACCACCTCAACTATGGAAAACTTTTAAAGGAAATATTCACAGACCAAA
Source organism: Neoceratodus forsteri (assembly GCA_016271365.2). Classification (NCBI taxonomy): domain Eukaryota; kingdom Metazoa; phylum Chordata; order Ceratodontiformes; family Ceratodontidae; genus Neoceratodus; species Neoceratodus forsteri. Next base: position 120,139,667 of record CM028133.1, read on the forward strand.
AGAGATGGGAAGTTTTACCTTTGAATTTAATGGGGAGGGTTGAAACTGTACGTATGAATGCGCTACCCTGTCTCTTGTTTCTGTTCAGCTCCCTCCCGTTACAGATCCCAACAGTGGAGTGGGAAAAGATTAATGCAGCTCTGCACCATTTTATATGGGGAAATCCAAAAGACAGAATAGCTTGGAATATTCTGATGCAGCTTAGGACACAAGGGGTATTAGGTTTGCCCAACTTGAAAAGTTATTATCTAATGGCAGAGTTAACACCCTGGGTGGTATACTGCTCAAGGGACACACAGCAGGTTTGGAGAGAGAGAGAAATAAGAAATGGTCCAAGGACTAACCCTTTACTAGATTTCAATGATTCTACAGCCAACTTATTGAAATAGAAATCAAACAACCCATGGCAGGAACAATCATGTAGGGTCTGGGGAAGGGTTAGGGAAAGTTTACGTCTGTCCCACTCATTTTCTAGTAGATCAGAAATTCTATCATGCACTTCCTTTGCCCCTCCAAGACTGGACAGTTCATTTGTTAGATGGAAACATCATGGTCTGATTTACTTTAAACAATTTGTGATACAGAACAAGATACAACTTTAAAAGAGATACAAAATGAATATAAATTACCATCCACTCATTTCTTCAGATGTTTACAAGTAGTCTCTTTCTTAACCCAAAGTAAAAACTTATGAGAAAATGCAAAAAAAAAAAAAAACAATCCCATGGTGGAAATGATACTACAAGCAGCAGATAACCCTGCAGAGACAAACTTGATATCTAATCTAATTAAAATCTACCAACAATTCACAATTGCAGACACCCTGAAATGCCACGCAGACTGGGAACATGAAGCAGGGACACAGCCAAACCAAAAGAACTGGCAGTTGATCTGACAAGCGGTCTTTAAGACTTTGGCTTTGACTATGTCGAGGGAACTATAAGCAGATATTTCATTACCCCGACCAGAACCAAGCATTATGGTGCCATACACTCAGATTTGTGATGGAGAGATTGTGGGATGGTGGGTACACACCATCATATATTTTGGGAATTCCCCAAATCGTCCTCTTTTTGGACTGAGGTCACAACTAGATTTGAAATTATGACAGGGAGTGATATTCTACCCACCTTTGAACTCATGATTTTGGGGTTACCTCTTAAGAAAAAAGGGTCAAATAGACAGAAAAGCTTTCTGGGCATATTGTTAGCAACTGTCTTTAAAGCAATCACTAGAAAATGGCTATATCCTTCCCCTTCTACTCTGAAAGAGTGGATAGAATTGTTAAAGAAATAGAGCAGGTAGAGAGAGCCAAGACAGAATTATGCCTACAAAATGACACATTCAGTGGGGTATGGTTACCATTTATGCACCTGGACGAAGAAAGGGATGGAACCTCGATACTCACCCAGCAAGCCTCTATGAACTAACGGTTAAAACCTGCACATACACTCAAAATGTCATTAATACATGATTTATCATACATTATCAGCCAACAACTTATGTTAAGGTTCATGTTTCATGGTTCTTTGTGATAATGGCGACCACCAAAGGGCAACCGCCGTTATTGCAAAGTCAGAGCACTGAAAATCAATTTTGGCGCCCTGACTCCCCAGCGCACAACACAATGGTGCCAGAGACCAGTATTTTTTGCATTTCAAAGGGGGGCTGTGCCCCCCACATCTCCCTATTTAAGGATTCTCAACTCCAGGAAGGTGCATGTTGGGGGGGGGGGTGGCAAAAACACAAAATAAAACTCAATTCAGGCCAGCCAGAAAAAACAAACCTGCACCCAGAACCGAACCTAGCACCCTAGACAAAGAGGCCATAAGCCGACCCGCTACACCATGGGGCCAGCTTGGCAACCTACAGCAGTGTCACCCCTCGCATCCCCTCCAACCCTGTTGCCATGCGTGCTCGCTCCCACTCCTCCACAGGTATGTACATGTAGTGACTGCTTGTCACTATGGTCACCCACCCTCTCCATCCAGTTGCTCCAAACTGGAGGTAACCCCTGTGATGGGCGTCACAACTGAGTCGCCCTTTCGGGGGTTGCTCAGTTGCAGTTGCCCACATCATGGGCCACCGTTTTATTAACTTAAACAGTTTTATTGTTTTTAGTACTTGATATGTATATTTGAACAGCACAGAATCATCTTTGTAGATGGCCCACCAAGATGTATACAAGGATTTAACATAGAGACTGAGACAAGAATAGCTTGCCACATTCTTAGACATTGACCTACTATACCGAACTTTTGGGACACCTAAAAAGAAAACAGAAAGGAGAATTAGTACATCCAGGAAATTAATGTAATATTATAAAATTGTACTTTGTAACCTAATTGTGAACAGTGTTTGCTAAAGAATGTGAATGAATCTGTGCAATATGACAATAAACACGAGTTTTAAAAAAAAGAACATCTCTCCTCTCTCTCTCTCTGGGCTGAGCCACACTGGACTGAACTGAAGTGAACTTAGTGAAGAGGTTTTAATATCTTTTGGTGGAGTCACCAGACTGAGCCCTTTCCATTTACATGTCTGGACATGTTGCTTCAAAAACAAGGTCTTTTTTTGTTTCTGGGGACTTCCTGGCTCAGTTAAAGGTACAGTGTATATCTCCACTGATATTGACTCTCTATATCTCTGATCCATAGTGGCTAAGCACTTTTATAAAGCATACCACATAGAACCTTATACAGTAACAGGTTTATACTGTGAACTTATAAAAATAGCTTAAGGATTTCTTACAACTGTACTAATCATGAAATTATTATTCTTTTATATGGCTTCTGAATCCTTTTATTTAATAGCCTTCATGTATTTTGTACACAAAATGCACTTATGCACTTTACAAAACAACTCTCCAAGTGTTTGACATCATTCCAGGGACAGGATGGATGGAAATGGAAAAAGAATGGAAAGAGAGAACTAGTAGGAAGTTTAGCAGAGATAGTAAAGAGCTAAGCTAGGTGGCCAACCTACGGTATGAGGAAACAAAGAAGAAAAGCATTAACTGTTGTGCAACAGAGGTTTTGGTAGCTAGGAAATAAGAAACATAGAAACATAGAATTTGATGGCAGATAAGGACCGCTTGGCCCACCCAGTCTGCCCATTTCCCTACCTAATGGATAAGCTGCAGATTCTAGTTAACCAGCAGCCTACTTCTTTCTACCCCCAAACCCTAGAATTGTCTTATGACTGTCCCATGCATGCTTGAATTCAACCACTGTTTTCGACTCCACATCTTCCTCTGGAAGTCCGTTCCATGCATCCACAACCCTCTCTGTGAAAAAATACTTCCTTACATTACCTCTGAGCCACCTCCCCTCTATCTTCAAATTGTGCCCCCTTGTTCTTGCACATCTCTTTTTTTGAAAGATGCTACCCTCTTGGACTTTGTTGATTCCCTTGAGGTACTTGAAAGTTTCTATCATGTCCCGCTCTCCCTCCTTTCCTCGAGGTTATACATATTAAGCTCCTTTAGTCTCTCTTCATATGTCTTCTGGTGCAGACCCTGCACCATTTTAGTTGCCCTCCTCTGGACAGCTTCCATCTTTTCTATGTCCTTATGGAGACTGGGTCTCCAGAACTGCACACAGTACTCCAGATGGGGTCTCACCAGCTATCTGTAAAGAGGGATAACAACTTCCTGTTTTCTACTGGTAATGCCTCTCCTTATGCATCCCAGTATCCCCCCAGCCCTCCTTACTGCCCTCTCACATTCCTTGCCCACCTTTAAGTCATCTGATATGACTACCCTCAGGTCCCTTTCCATTCTTGTTGTTGTTAGTATCTCACCGCCCATTGTGTACTCTTCCCCTGAGTTTTTGTTTCCCAGGTGCATTACCTTGCATTTCTTAGCATTGAATCTAAGCTGCCATACATTTGACCATTCCTCTAACCTTGCCAAGTCCGTTCTCATCCTTTCCACCCCACCTTGTGCATTAACTCTGTTGCAGATCTTTGTGTCATCTGCAAAGAGACATACTTTTCCTTCCAGTCCCTCTGCAATGTTGCTAATAAAAACATTAAAGAGAACTGGTCCTAATACTGAACCCTGCGGTAACCCACTAGTAACCCCGCTTTCTTCAGAGTGGACTCCATTTACTACTACCCTCTGTGTCCTGTTCTAAAGCCAATTCTTTACCCAGGCTATCATCTTGGGACCCACTTCCAGGCTGGCTAACTTGTATATTAATCTTTTGTGAGGGACTGAGTCAAATGCCTTGCTAAAGTCTAGGTAGGCCATGTCCACAGCCCCTCACTGATCTACTACTTTGGTCACTCAGTCAAAGAAATCTATTAGATTCATCTGGCATGACCTTCCCACTGCGAATCCATGCTGCCTTGGGTCCTGTGCCCCTCTGGCCTCTAGGTACTCAACAATTATTTCCTTCAGAAGTGATTCCATCATTTTCCCTATCACTGAGGTTAAACTAACAGGTCTGTAGTTTCCTGCTTCTGCCATGCTCCCACTTTTGTGAAGGGGAATCACATCTGCCCTCCTCCAGTCCTCAGGTACCACCCTATCCTCCCATGATTTGTTAAAGAGTGTAGTCAGTGGTGTCACTAGTTCTAACCTTAGTTCTCTTAGAATTCTGGGATGAATCCCATCAGGCCCCATTGCTTTGTCCACCTTCAGTTTTAAGAGTTCTTTCAGAACCCTTTCTTCTGTAAATGAGCTGGTATCAACTTCTGTATCCAGAGTGTTTCTATTGTTTGTTTTAGGTACCTCCCCCTCTTCATTTGTAAATACTGAGCAAAAATATTTGTTTAATACAGTATCTCTGCCTTTTCACCATCACTCTCTGCCTTCCCCTCCCCTTTATTAAGCCTCACTATACCTTTCTTAGTCTTCGTTCGCTCCCTGATGTTGGGATTCTAGAGTGTGACTTTTATTCACATACACAGAGAATAATCACAAAGCGAAGATGGACCACCACAGGGCCACTCTCACTGGTAATGCAGATTGTTGAGGTACAGACTTCCTGAATTCCCATTTAGCATAGGCATACTGAACACACACAGTGAACTCTCTGATTCTGAATTACACAGTGAACTCTGACTGGTTCTGAATGGAGATTAGCACACACGGCCAGAACTGGTACACTTCCCTCGACTAGGCATCCTCGGCCAGTACTAGAAGATTTTCCCATATTTCATGAGGAATTACTGGTGGCACCCTCGACCACCAAAGAGCCCATACAGGCTCTCAGAAAATCCAACCCACATCTGGGTAAACTATTTTCTTTAGGCACTGGCCAAATGCACTGAGAGTAAACACAGGTGCCCTAATTGAACCCGGAGAGGTAAACATGGTTACTCCAGATGGGGGGGGGGCTCCCACCTTTTCCTTCCAAATTTATACCAGCCATTCATCTGGTTAATAACACCCTTCACAGAAAACTTGTATATGCTACCTTGAAATGTCTTTCACATTTAACATACTACCCTACACACCTCTGAGGTGTCATGAAGTTTAAAGTTCTATAATTGGCAATGTCTTTTCACTAGACCCCCACTTTAGCAGACACTTTTACATCATACATGAACTAAAAGTTCTATACTTGGCAAGTCTCTCTCTGGACACCATAGTAGGCAGACACTTTTAAACAGAAAACAGTCTTGGTGACAGGGTCCCTTTGTCAGAGAAAAACTCTACAGAGGAATGCAAGTGCCCCAGGGCTTTTTCACACAAAAGTCTCAGGTACTCACAGAGCAGATGAATCTAGGCAGCTTCAACACAGTCCAGGCATGGACCAGGGGATTGGCTCTGAATCCTGGAATTCCCCCCATCCATCCCAGGATGGGGCTCTGGTAGACCCTCTTGGAACAGTTTCTACCACTTCACTCTCTGTCTTCCATGTTCTTCTTCTAGGGTGACAACAAACTACCCAAACCACAGAGGTAGCTCTCTGTCAGAGCTAAAAACTGAGGAGCTGCCTAGGCAGCCTCCTCCTGGCACGCCTCTCTACAGACTACTGAACTTTAGCTCACCATTCTATCATTCTTTCCCCAGCTAGCATTCCAATGTGGCTTATGCTGCTGTGACAGTTCTAAAGTGACATCATCACTCCAGCTCAGCTGAGACTGAAAACAGAGTGTGACACTATGAAACCCATTTAACTTGCATTTCACTAGCTGCCTCCCTGCCTGCCACTGACTGTAGGGGATTCAAGTAACCCCTGGGAACAAGGGGGTTACAGAAGATTTTAAAACAATGGTGAAGTCAGTTATACAAGAATATCAGTCACACAATAACATACAAGATACAGGGATTAAATGGTAGTGGGATGGGCTTAAGGCAGTGCTTTGGGGGGAGAATATCACGTATTCTTCACAACTAAATGCAGGGAGAAGCAATTAAAATTAGGAGGAAGAATTAAGTCAACTAGAAGCAGAAAATAAAAAGAAAGGGACACAAGTAGTTTTAAAACAAATGGAACAGACCAAAATGAAAATACAGGAGCTGTTAGATTTCCAAATAGAGGGCAGACTCAGATACCTGAATCAAGTCTACTATGAGTATAGAAATAAAGCGGGTAGGTTACTTGCTTTCAGGTTACATAAAACATGAATAGATATGTCAAACGTATTCAGACCAAAGAGAATAACTGAGTAACTGGTTACTACACCCCTAAGCAAATAGCAGAAGCCTTTAGGGCATACTATGCCACGCTGCATACACCAGAAAGGGAAGGAGTGGCTATATTAAACCAAAGTAAAGAACTTCTGAAAAGAAAAAATACATCTCCCAAAACCAAGGGAAGAAAACAGATTACTTTTAGAATCCACTATTATTTCACAAGAAATCAACCAGACAATAAAAAACGTAAAAAATGGTAAATCCCCTGGTCTGGATGGCTTTAATTTGGAATTTTAGCAGATTTTCACAGAATCATTGAACCCCATTTTGGTAGATCTTTTTAACTCCTGTGAAGAAACAGACAGCCTTCCACATTCATGGAGAGACACCCGTATTGCTGTAATTCCAAAGGAGGGTAAACCCCCCGAGCAGTGTTCCTCTTATCGACCAATATCTTTGCTAAATGTAGACTCGAAGATTTTTACTAAAATATTGGCCACCAGGCTCAAAAGATACCTGCCAGATCTGATATGTGCCAGACCAGACAGGGTTCGTTCTCTATAGACACAGGCAGGACAATATAAGACGCTGCCTGAACATTATGCAAGCAGGGAAGAATATGAAAAAAAAAAAGCAGTTTCCATTGACACAGAGAAACTGTTTGATCAGTTACGATGGGATTACTTAGAAGCAACTTTAGACAAATTTGGATTTGGGGCCAAGTTCCTCATGTGGATTCAGGCAATATATTGTAAATCACAGGCAAGAGTAAATTGCACAATATCTGCATCACTTCTCATTCAAAGAGGAACAAGGCAGGGATGCCCCGTTCACCCCCTTTTTTTGCACTAAGTATTGAACCACTGGCAGAGTTAATACATTCACACCCAGATTTAGAAGGAATAAAAGTGTCTGTGGGAGGGGGTTTTCAACTCCACATCTTCGTCTGGAAGTCCGTTCCATGCATCCACAACCCTCTCTGTGAAAAAATGCTTCCTTACATTACCTCTGAGCCACCTCCCCTCTATCTTCAAATTGTGCCCCCTTGTTCTTGCACATCTCTTTTCTTGAAAGATGCTACCCTCTTGGACTTTGTTGATTCCCTTGAGGTACTTGAAAGTTTCTATCATGTCCCCCCTCTCCCTCCTTTCCTTGAGGCTATACATATTAAGCTCCTTTAGTCTCTCTTCATATTTCTTCTGGTGCAGATTTGCACCATTTTAGTTGCCCTCCTCTGGACAGTTTCCATCTTGTCTATGTCCTTACGGAGATTGGGTCTCCAGAACTGCACACAGTACTCCAGATGGGGTCTCACCAGCTATCTGTAAAGAGGGATAACAACTTCCTGTTTTCTACCGGTGATGTCTCTCCCTAATCATCCCAGTATCCCCCCAGCCCTCCTTACTGCCCTCTCACATTGCTTGCCCACCTTTAGGTCATCTGATATGACTACCCCCAGGTCCCTTTCCATTTTTGTTGTTGTTAGTATCTCACCGCCCATTGTGTACTCTTCCCCTGAGTTTTTGTTTCCCAGGTGCATTACCTTGCACTTCTTAGCATTCAATCAAAGCTGCCATACATTTGACCATTCCTCTAACCTTGCCAAGTCCCTTCTCATCCTTTCCACCCCACCTTGTGCATTAACTCTGTTGCAGATCGTTGTGTCATCTGCAAAGGGACATACTTTTCCTTCCAGTCCCTCTGCAATGTTGCTTATAAAGACATTGAAGAGAACCGGTCCTAATACTGAACCCTGCGGTACCCCACTAGTAACCCCCCTTTCTTCAGAGTGGACTCCATTTACTACTACCCTATGTGTCCTGTTCTCCAGACAATTCTTTACCCAGGCTATCATCTTGGGACCCACTTCCAGGCTGGCTAACTTGTATATTAATCTTTTGTGTGGGACTGAGTCAAATGCCTTGCTAAAGTCTAGGTAGGCCATGTCCACAGCCCCTCCCTGATCTACTACTTTGGTCACTCAGTCAAAGAAATCTATTAGATTCATCTGGCGTGACCTTTCCACTGTGAATCCATGCTGCCTTGGGTCCTGTGCCCCTCTAGCCTCTAGGTACTCAACAATTCTTTCCTTCAGAAGTGATTCCATCATTTTCCCTATCACTGAGGTTAAACTAACTGGTCTGTAGTTTCCTGCTTCTGCCCTGCTCCCACTTTTGTGAAGGAGAATCACATCTACCCTCCTCCAGTCCTCAGGTACCACCCTATCCTCCCATGATTTGTTAAAGAGTGTAGTCAGTGGTGTCACTAGTTCTAACCCTAGTTCTTTTAGAATTCTGGGATGAATCCCATCAGGCCCCATTGCTTTGTCCACCTTCAGTTTTAAGAGTTCTTTCAGAACCCTTTCTTCTGTAAATGGGCTGGTATCAACTTCTGTATCCAGAGTGTTTCTATTGTTTGTTTTAGGTACCTCCCCCTCTTCATTTGTAAATACTGAGCAAAAATATTTGTTTAGTACAGTATCTCTGCCTTTTCACCATCACCCTCTGCCTTCCCCTCCTCTTTATTAAGCCTCACTATCCCTCCCTTAGTCTTCGTTCGCTCCTTGATGTACCTAAAAAAGGTTTTATCCCCCTTCTTAACTGAGTTGGCTATCTTTTCCTCGGTTCCGGCCTTTGCTGTTCTGTCTGTCTTCCCAGCTTTCTTTTGCTTTAACTGATACAGTTCTCTGTCCTGCTCCTTCTGTGATTCCTTGTTCTTTCTGAATGCTTTCTTTTTTTCTTGAACCTTCACTGCCACCTCCTTTGAGAACCATAGTGGTTTCTTACATCATTTTGTTTTGTTTATTTGCTTCACACAAAGGCTTGTTACCTCTGTGATGGCAGTTTTTATTATATCCCATTGTTCTTCCACCCCTCCTTCCTGCCCATTTGCTAGTGCATTCCTTAGGCACTCACCCATTTTGGCAAAGTCAGCCCTCCTGAAGTCCAATACTTTTGCCTTTGTATGGCTTGACTCTATTGCTGTGTTTAATGTGAAGCATACTGTTCGATGGTCGCTAGTTAACAGATGGCTACCCAGTTCTACATTTGTGATTTTCTCTCCATCTCCATTTGAGAGAACCAGGTCTAAGATTGCTCCCTCTCGAGTGGGTTACAGTGCTAGTTGTCTAAGGCAAGACAGAAAAGTGGTCCATCAGTCACAACTGACGGTGTTGCCTTACTCCGCCACAAGCACACTGAGGTGGTCTCCCAGTGTATCAGAGTAATGGATGGGGGGATCAGTGCCAACCCAGTGACTGGCCACCCCAAGGTCGGGTGAAAATATAAGGGTATGGGGGGGCGTGCATCCGACACTGGGAGAAGGCATCCTGGTTTTAGAAACATCAAAGAAGCATTTTATAGTACACTAGGGTGGGCTTCCAGTGTGCCACATTAATGGGGGGAGGGGAGATACATGCTGACATGGGGATTGAGCACCCCAATGTCGGCAGGGGACAGAAAATGGAGGGTGCAGGGTAGGCAGCAGCAGTGGAAGGGAGCTAAGTTGTTGTCCTTCTGTGTGACTGGTTGGGAGGGAGGGGGGACTGCCGCTTCAATGATGAAAACTGCCCTTTATTGCAGTGGCAGATTTCACAGAGGGTACAGGGTGGGCAGCAGCAGTAGGAGGGAGCTAATTTGTTGTTCTGCTGTGTGACTGGTTGGGATGGAGGGTGACTTCCACTGTAATGACAAAACTGCCCCGATTGCAGTGGTAGATTTCTTTCAAGTGCGATGCTCGCTCTGAAACTGCCGTCATCGGCAGCTGCAGCATTAATTGGTGGCCAATGGAGGTGTCCATTAAAGTGTTCTCTGGACTGGCCAAAACACAGCCACACATCTGCAATGCTCTACCACTCAATATGTTTCTTGTGCGCTGTGCGCGCAAGCAAACAGAAACAGGGATTTTTCACAAACTTAATTTATTAAATTATTAGGGTGAAATGCATTTACAGTTTGCACATTAATGCAATATATACATACTGTATGTACCAAGGATATACTAATACTATTTGTGATGATAAATGCAGAATTTACAAAATACCCTGGGTCTATGACATATGAGGGAGTTCTCACCCTTGGAAATCACTCCCTTCCCCCCACCCCTACACTGCAGGGATGTTTGTTTGTGATCTGGCACAGTCATCAAGATTATAAAAAGTGGAGTAAAGACATAAAATCCAGGGCTGTACAATGCCAGTTCGACAACAATGTCATCGACTGGCATCACAACAACAGAATTTATGTTGACCGCAAGTTGTAGATGACATAAATCCATATGAGAATCTGGTCCACATGTGCTTCCCTCCAGTCCCTGGGCACGAACCCCGAAACCCCATGTGGGGGGGGGACTCTACCACTGACACACTCCATACTACATACTGTATATTCAACTCAGAGTTGGAGCTGATTCAGGGAGGGGTGCAGGACCGGGAGACAGTGTACCCGGGTCTCTGGTGCATCATTATAGTGAACTGTCAATATTGTCGGCATCGACATCATTCGCTGTAATGGTGTCGCTGTCTGAGAGGTATACAAAAATGGAGTTAGAAAGATATCTTATAATCCCCTGTTATGGAGGAGGGAGGAAAAATAAATATAAACTTAAATAGGAGGTAAGAACAACTGACGTTTCTGAGAGAAAGTTTTTAACTTGTATTGTGATTTTAAATGTATGTTCCCAGTTGTTCATTCTCAATGTGGAATTGAAACACTTACACTATTGAAACTAACTAGAATCACTTAGATGTATACAGCTGTATTTTAACACATTCATATCTGAACTGTGTAGTACAGTACGGGCTGCACGCCCATTGGCTCACGCTGTGGACCAATGGGTGTACAGCCCTACTGTACGGTGTCAGTTGACAGGCAGCGGGGTGGCAAGCTGGTGGGTAGCTGCCACCCGCCGCTGACTGGAGTGGAGTGGGGCGGTGGGGCTCAGTGGGCTGGTGGGGAGGGGGTACCGCTAGACCACCAGGATTGGATTGGTGTTGTATTATTCTTTACTGATGCCCGCGATCGGGATGCGAGTGGTGCACTGGACCACCAGGGAAATTGGACATTTCTATTACTACATATGTCCGTGATTGGGCTGCAGGTCTCCAGGGGTATAGGATGATTCTAATATTCTACATATGCCCGCGAGCGGGCAATGGGGCACTTTGCCACGATGTACAGGGGGGCGTCAGTCCCCGATGGCTGCAGCCTGGCAGGTCGCCAGGAGCAAGTCACCGGGGATCAGCACACCTGCATATAAATGGAACCATAATGACATGCAAATGGCCCCATTTGCATCTTGCATGCATTATGGCCCCATTTACATGTGCACTTCTGAATATCATGGTTGTTGCGTCTAGCGCAATGGAACTTGCACTAACGCATCCCCCTGCTCTACTCTGGTCACTTGCACTGGCGTAGTGCCACTGCGCCATGCGCACTGTGAGTGGCCTGGGTGCACTATTCAATGATGGTGTGCCATGGTGCAGCTCTGTTGAATATCACCCTGTCAACGCACCTGCGCAGCCAAGTTGTGCTGCGCCCAGGCTTGCACCACAGCCTGGTGCAGTCTGAATATCTGGCCCTAAATGTTGAAAATCTGGACTGAAAATAATAAAAACTGGCAAAGTTACAAATTTGCATAGAAGCTGCCAAATGCACATTCGTAACACAGAGATTTTTTGGAATTTTTGCACCAAATTTTCAACATGGGCTTTTTAGGACCTCCCCTCATGAATATTGGCACTGTCATTTTGTTAATCAGTCCAGAAAGGTGATTCTATGTAGGGACCTCAAAATCACATTTTGGGACTGAATAATGAAATGACTGTGACAGTGTTCATGATGTGGGGACCCAAGAACCCCATTTTGAAAATGTGGGGTAAAGATTCCTAAAAATGGCTGAGATATCCACTTAAACTGAAAACCCCATTGAGAGCCATATACAAGCCTACCTTGATTCCTCAGTTTGCGGTTGGGCTTTGAAGAGTGCAGATGTGTCCGGTCCAGAGAAGATTGCTGCTCCAAACTTCCAGAGGTAAGTGTGGGTGTGGGGGGTGCGGGGAGGGTGCTCAGTGGGAAGATGGGGGTGGAAAAGGGGACTGGGGAAAAGATGGGGACCATTTTCTGTGTTACAAGTTTGAAAAAAAAACATTGTGGATGGTTTTCTTTATTTACAGGAACTCCAAATTAAATGTGGTCACACTGGAGTGGGCTCCCACTGTGCCACATAAGTTTGAGGGTGGGATACATAATGCCGACAGCGGGGTTGGGCACCCATGTTGACAATGGAAATGGGCTTGGGGAGACATCTGACATTGGGAGTCAGTATCCTGGTATCGGAAAAATATTAATTAAATGATTTCAGCACACTGAGGGTGGGCTCCCCAGTGTGCCACAGTAGTGGAGGGGACTGAATGCCAACTCAGGGATTGGGCATCCCAACATCAGTGAAAATAAACACTGTGATGCAGGATTCTGCATAGAAAATGGCAGGATGCAGGATTCTGCATCAAAGATAAAAATTACATCGGGGACTATTTTCTGTTTTTAAGGGGAACAAAACAGATTTGGGGACACTGAGAGTGGGCTCCCCAGTGTCCCACAGTTGTTTTTGGGGAGGGGGTGCTGACCTGCACCTATACCCTTCAGCATACAACCCTATGCCAGACAACTGCTCTGACATAGACTCGTATGCCCATTGCTGAACTTCGGCATAAAATTCTAAGTCAGAGCGCTGCTCCAACTTAGAATCCTATGTCGATAGGGACATCTATTTTTTGCCCATAGGAAATAATGGGAAAAACAAAGATTAATAACTTTTGAATGGATTCATATATTTTCACCAAACCTTCAAAAGGCACATCCGTGAGACCGAATTTTACTACTCTAAAAATGTCATGCCTATAACTACAGCTGATTGTGAGATACTGTATAGGTTGACAAAAAAAAGACAGCTAAAAGTAAAACATAAAAATCTCTTATTTTTGAACACTCTGTATCTCACAAACAACACATGGGATTCAAACCAGATCTGAAGCATCAATAGACCTACTGTATCACTGCCCATGATGCATGCGGAATTTCAAATAGATCTGTTGAACCTGGCCAAAGTTGTTTTCCCTGCAAAAATTGGCCTTTAACTTTACATGCTCGCACTAACCCTAACTATAACAGAGGATCATGTATGAACAGTCATACACAACAAGGCTGTTTTTTAATATAGAGGTCTCATTACAACGGAAACCTCAAGATTGAAAAACAGCCTTGTGTATGTATGGTTGCTCATACACAGTTTTGTACAGTGTATGGGCAACAATTATAACAGTCTTGTGTCAGGCACATATACAGAAGGTCCTCCACATGATCCGGTAATGCCTTACTGTATTGCAGGTTGTAGTGGTTCTTTCCAGCACTGCTCACTTTCTGGACCAGCTCTCACCACTGCAGCCAGTTCATTAAGTGCAGTGGTTCTACAATGCTCCTGTGCAAAGACATTCTATCTTGTTGAGCTACAGTAGCAACGTTGCAAGTGCAACACAGGGTAGTAATCAAATTCCAACAAAAGTAAGTCTCTCCCAAACATAAACATGTGTACCAAATATTATGTTACAAGCTTTAATAGGCAGCCAAAAATGTTGCCAACATTAAACATTCAGTTATTTAAATATTATTTTAAAAGCACTCATCTAAATGTTACAAAACTGGCCAGTTATATAAGCACTTACCATGTGTATATGTGTTCCATGCTTCAGGTCCCTAGATTTAGAGGGAACTGAGTTATCAGCAATAGTACAGTTGTTAAGAGCACTGAGCTGCAGTCCTACAGACCAAGGTTTGAATCCCACAACCCCCACTTGCATACTGTGTGACCCTACGCAAGTCATTTAACTCCCAGATCACACCGGTAAACATGCTTTGGCTTAGTGTGCCTTTCCTGGGGAAACAATTTCCCTTTTCCCTTATTCTGCAGTGAGGAAATTTAGTTATGCTCTGGAAAATGGTAATAGTAATTGGCCACGTGGGCTTGTCTAAAGAGACTGATGCAGTCAATGAGGACATCTGTAACTTCACACAGGGATTTAAGGCAAATCAAGAAGTATTCCAGCTGACTCTATGTGCCATGCTTGGTGGAGCAGAATGTGTACTCATGATCCATTGGGTGCATCACCACTCAGAGGTCAGTGAAGGTGAACTTTTGGCAGAGCTAGCAGAGATTCTTCCTAGACTTCTCATGAAAGGACTCACCCTGCCACACTAGTGCTTTATTTACTATGGGGTCCCACACTAGTTTAAAATCCACATCCAGGAAGAGAAATTACCAAAATGAAAGGAAATCAGAAATGGCATGGATGATAAACAGAATTAACCCCGAGTTATCAGGAACAAAAACATTTACCGTGGCTATAAGATGGACGTGTAAACTTCCACTCACCATTACCCACCTGCCTGCAGCATCACTGAAAAACTTGTTCCCCACAAATGGGCTCTGCATGATTACAAGTGTATGTAACCACCCCCCCAATATCGGGGGGCTAATCTTGACTATCTCCCTGGGCTCCACTGATGTCCACTGCCTGGCAGATGTCCAGCATAGAGGATAACTCCATGATTGATGGTGTCCTGCTGTTACTCTGCATGTGCACATCTGTGCTGCTGCACTGTCTCTTTAAGAGCTACAGCCTGTTTCTAATGTATAATAGCCTGGGTTGAGTCTGAGTAAATCAAGGCTTGTGACCAGCCAGGCATCACCCTGGCTACCTCTACTCTGCAGTAGATTATAGTGGTTATGGAGCCCTTCTAGGGGCTGTAAATGTTTATCACCAAATCATTACTGTTGTTTAAATAAACTAACTTGGCTGGACTGCCAGTAACGCCAGTATCAGTTTATTCCAATGGGAGTGCCGTGTTTGATCCTGCCTTGGTTTGGACCAATCAGAACCAAGGGGTCCTTGTGGGGTCCTAATATCAATGGGTTATGTGTGAGTCGGCGCCTAAATGGACCTCAAGGAACACTCTGATTGTGATGGACAGCTAGGTTAGCCAACTAGATCACAGAGATTGTAAACTGACTGTGGAACCTTTTGAATAGAGATTGAGTTCAGCTTGAGCCACTGAGGAGAACACAGCCTGCAGTTTGGCTGAGAGAAACTACAGGAAAGGAGGCCTGTATTTGTCTCATGCAACCCTTTGCTTAGTCCAAACTGGGATTGAGTGGTCTGAAGCTGCAATGGAGCAGACTTGGAGAGGTTAAACCAGAAGCAACTGGGGGGAACCAGTAAGAAAGCTGAAAGTGGAAAAGGTTCTTGTTTTCTTCAGTCACAAGTTGCGGCCTACCATGTGTGTGGAGCTTTGGAACCTGTGAATCCTGGAGCAAAATCAGGAGCCACTCCAGTGTAGCAAGGAGTTTCATTGCCAAAGCCCCACTGGAGAGTTCAACAGCATGCAGAAGAAACTTTAACTTAACAGAGACATTTTCCTCATCTGTGGCTATGTTAAATCTGGCCCATCCAGACTGTTCCTGTGCCATCTTCAGTATCCTGGCAAGAGACCAGCCTTGGGGATTCAGCCCCCATGCAGAAATCAATCACAGGTTGTGGCCACCTACAGGGAAAGGCCATGAAGCGAAGATGAGTCATGTCAGCCCCAGGTCCCTATCTACAGCTTTATCCAGCAGTTGGTCTTAATGTCACCAGAGCCTTCTGTCATCCCGGGGGTACAGTGAGTAAAAATCAGGGTAGCTCCCTGCAACCAATCAGCAATTTTTAATCGTATCATCTGATCTTGTTGCTTATTTAATGTGTTTGCAAGTGACTGGGCCACCCAGCAACAGATACAAATAATTCATGATTTACCGAAGTGTTGCTACCAATTAATCACCCTTTCTTTCCACCAAGGGCCCCAACATGAGCTGTAATGCCAGCCAACCCGCGGCACCACCTCAGGCATGCCTGTTTACATCCTGGGTACATAGTAGTTGCTAGACTGATAAATTCAGGGACCAAAGTGATTAAAAGTAATGTCCATTGTTTTAATTAAAATAAAGTAATAATTTGCTCAGATTCACGCCCCTCCCATGTTAACGTCCCCCTCAATAAACTTGATTCACTGTTTACAGTTAACCTGGCTTATGAGCATATCATTACTTTGTCTAATGTGCAAAGAATTGTGAAAGTGCATGTGTATGCTATTAAAACTGCCTTTTGCAGGGGGCTACAGGGTGAATGCCAGGAGACCAAACCCTGCTGGTAAGTGGAGGCTGCATAAGCAGATCATTAATGGTCAAACTGTTTGTATTCCACTGGTTAAGCATTGCAACTCTTTTGTTAAATTCAAGAGGCTACTAGATAGGACTGTGGGTGGCTATTGTTTCCCAGAGGGCTGTACCAGTTCTGCCAGGAACCCACTTAAGCACTACTCTGGGTGAAGGCACCATATCTATAGTTTTAGTGTTGGTAGGCACCCTTCAGTATTCCTCATTTCCAAACCAAGGACCCTCAGCCTGCAGCCAGGGAAGCAGGCAGGGGTAGTAGCCCTTGGAATAATAGCACCAGGGTTACATGTATTATACATCCCCTTTTCCTTTGTGGTACATGTAACCCCCTTGTTACCCGGGGTTACTAGGATCCCAGTAAGACCTAATGGTAGGCAGGGAAGGCAGCTTGTGAAACTCCAGTTAAATGGGTTTCACACTGTCTCACTCTGTTCTCAGTCTCAGCTGAGACTGAAGGATGACATCACCAATAGAACTTTCGCAGCTCCATAAGCCACATTGGAATCTGCAGCAGGGGCAGTTAGATAGAATGTTGGGAGTTTTCAAAGGGTAGTGTTCAGTGTCCAGTTTGTCTTCAGTAAGTGAAGGAGTGAAGTTGTACTCAAGTGGTGGAGACCGCTGTTCGGTTCTCAGTGCCCCCTCATTCCGGGGGGGGGGAGTAAAGAATCCCTAGCAGATTCCTGGGGCTATCCCCTTAATTCTGCCAAGTGGAAGAAAAGCTGCCTGTTTAGTTCAGCATTTATTTTGAAAGATGGAAGATTTGTGAGTCGCCTGTGGGGCACCTGCAACTAAAGGGTGAGTGTCTGCTCTGACTAAGAGGGTAAAATGTTTTCTTCACCCTGGGACATGTGTGAAAATCTAGGGATTGCGCTACATTTTGGGATGCCTAGAGAAATGGGCCAAACAAGTAAAGTAGTGTCAAATGCTAGAGTGTTGTGTGATTCAAGTAATATTTGGAGGAGATGCACTAGATCATCTACCCTGTAATCTACCTTTAGAAGTTCAGCAAAGGAATGGTTCAGTTTTCCCAGGGAAATGGCCGGGTATGTGCTGTGGGAGCTGGAGGTGGGCGAACCTCCAATCTTTAGTAACCAAGTCCACCTCTACGGATTTCTGCTGTGGTTGCTACTTTGCCTCATGCACTTGGCCAGTGATGGGGGAAGTACCCAGACATGGGGTTGCAAGTAAGGAAAAATTCTCTCTAGGAGTCGCAGACTCTAAGTGGTGTGGGGAGCCACAACAAGTAAGGAAAAATTCTCTCTAGGAATCACCGACTCTGAGTGGTGTGGGGAGCTACGACAGGATAAATGGTTCATTCTTCCAATGGACCGCGGATCAAGTGGCCGCAGGGGAGCCTGGCCTTTGGGGAAAACCCAAGTGTGTACAAGTCGGGCTGTGTACCCAAAGCTGCATGCAAGTCCGGGCTGTATTCTTGATGGGTTCAGAGCCTGAGGGCTGAAAATGGAGAATAAGTGTTCTGTAGTGTCTAATCTGCATTACCAGGAAATGTAGCCCCATGGGGGTCTGTCTATGCTTTGTTTTGTTAAGCTAGTATGTGAATAAAAGCCACACTGAAGAATCCCATTCCTGGTTCTGGACATTACAGTTATTGCTTCCTGTGTTCGGATTTACTTGGGTACCCCTGTCCAGAGTAGCCAAACCTAGGTCCCCCTGTGTCGATTAACCTCATCCTCCCTAAACCCAGTCCCCACCAGGTATTGCTGTCAGCTTCAACAGCATGCCACCTGTCATTTTGGCAAAAAGGAAGGGGCGAGGGGTTACAAAAATGGAGGCACCGCTTTGGATTTTGTTCTGGGAGGAAGGTGCTCGGGCAAGTGGGCTAGTGTTTTGGCTATCTGGCAGTGGGTAGCCCAAAAAGCTGAAGCAATTTCCCTAGTGTGTTGCGGTGTGCTGTGGATCTTGTGCTGCTGTTTAAAAATGCCAACTGTTTACCAAGGAGCTGTAAAGCCAAAGAGTGTGCCCTTGTCCTGCATAAAATAGTTTACAGCATTTTTGCCTGGTTTTAAAATGAACTGTTGTGAAGAAAAGTGTGGAAGACTAGAGGTAGCAACAGGAAGATTGTGCCCTGGACGTTTGAAATGCTTTTAAAATGAATTGTTGTGAAGAAAAGTGTGGAAGACTAGGGGTAGTAACAGAAAAATTGTGCCCTGGACGTTGGAAATGCTTTTTGAAATGTCTGAGAGACTGCAGAGTAAATGGCTATGTTAAATGGCTGAAATGGGCTCCCGACGTGGAGTCAGTTGTTAAAGAAAAAAAGTTGCATTCTGCAGTTTAAATTTGCCTGCTCGACGATCGCCGCGAAGAGAAGAGCCCTCACGAGGAAGAAGAGGCTCATTTGCATAGCGTCCTGTGGTTGGTCAGGCTGCAATCAGTCCGGCCCCTCAGTCAGCTCTACAGAGACTGTCCCAGCATTCAAGAGGGAGTGAGAGTGAAGTGCGTGTACTGGCAGTGGAGGTGCATCGTGGAGTGTTCAAAGCATTGTAAACAGTTTAAAAATAGACTATCTCATTTAAAATCGGGCTCAACCCCCTAATCGATCGTCCAAACTGCAAGTTTGGTGTTTAAAAAGACGATCGCTAGGACTACCTGCCCGTTTGTGTACCGAGGCCTTCAAGAACTGGCTGCAGGCTGTTTTTCCCCATCGCAGCAAATTGCTACTGATAATAGTAAGTAACCATCCTTAAAACAGTGATTTTCAGCCTATGCCATATAAAATGTGTGTGCAGCAGTGTAGTCCCTTTGCAAGTAACGACTGTGTTAAGTCCTGCCAGCAAGTGCAAGTCTGTTAAGCCATTGACTGTGTGCATAGTAATGAATTTAGCCTCAGATTAAAGTTTGCTGCTAGAGAGAGACTGTGGGTTGTAGCAAAGTGCAGCACTAGAAATACAGGCAATCCTGTGCTAAACACCTGAAGCTTTAAGGGACTGTAATAAAATAAATGTTTCCACCTTGTGAAAAGTCCATGGAAAATCCTGTAAATGTATTTCAAGCAAGAACAGAGCAAGTTGTGCAGTTTGAGCAAAAGTTATCAGTAGCTTGTGTAAATCGGGTGCGCAGTGGCTTGACCCAGATTCTAAATGTTGATGCACAGGAGTGCTGCTGCCGCCATTACAGGGTGGGGTAGTAAAGTAAACACAGCAGCAGAGGAGCCATTCTACAGCTAAAGAATGTGTTCAATAAAGTGGGACTTTCAGTTACAGTGAATTTTGTTTATTTTTCTGCAGTTATGGCCTCAGGACCAGCTCGTTACCTGGATCATGCCCGGGTTGCAGTAACAGCAGCAGTAAATAGACTGAGAGATATTGAAAAGTGGTGCTATGGAGGGCAACTGCCTCCTCAGGTGGCGATTCCTAATTATCCAGTGCATGTATGTCAAATATGCTTGGGAGCTGGAAGGGACATCTTCATGATTCCTCACTGTGCTGGATGCCTAGAAAAATATGGCTTGTATAAAGCACCTCCAATTCATTTGGCCCCCACATGGACAAAAATTCAAGAATCTGCAGTTGGCAGCACACAGCACCAGGCAGAGCCTGTGGAGGAAGGCCCCTCGGGGAAGTGTGGCACAAAGTTAGAGGGTGCAGAGTTAGAGACAGAACCAGAAGTTGAAGTTTCGGATGCTGGATCCCAGAAGAAAAGTTCGGATAAAGCATCAATAGACCCTTGGAGGGGCGGCCTAGACCAAGTCTCTTAAGTGAAGATGAGATGTGGGAGGCCTTTGAGTGGGAGGTGTTGACCTCCGCGCCTAGTGATGAGTGGATAGTCTCTGGTGTGAGAACGACTGCTCACTCCTGGGCTCAGATCCTCAGTGAAGAGGAAGATGAGGGGGAACCTATGTGGCCTTGTGGAAAAGGAACGGGTACACAGCCTCAAGATCTTGCCTCGGAGGAATGTATGGAAGAAAGTGGTGATGCCACTGCCCTGGCTTCGCAAGAGGAAGAAGTCAGGGATCCCTTTCTAATTTCTTTAAGGATGCGAAGCTGGCAGAACCAGGACTGGCCAGGCCAACGGTCTCAGATTGACCAAAGCAAGTAAAGAGGAGAGACTGGTTCATAGAAAGGCAAATGAGATCTATGGTATGACCTTTCCTACCTTTCCTCAGAAAGTCTGGGAGGAGATTGAGAACTGCAGGAAATCCTGGATCTGGGATGAAGCAATGAAAAGTGTGCATCCTGGGGCCAACAAGCATGTAAAGAATAGACTGTTCACAAAAGTATCCCGGTGGAAGAGAGGCAGGACACTGTTTATAGACAGAGTGAGAATAGTTGGCGGAGAGGGACGTGAAATCTCCCACTGTGTGAATTATGTGAGCCCAGACGGGGTAATAATTCAAGCTCCTGACCCCCGGTACTATTGGCCTTAGTGCAAGGACCTCCCAGCAAATAAGCCCGTGCCTACAAAATGGAGAGCCGAGCAGTGGTAGTCAGTACTTCCACACCAGACTGTGAAGTGTCTTTATTGATCCGCCAATATGAATATCCAGGACTCAGGTGCCCCACATTCATCAGTCTACAGTGTACTGTCCTGTCCAGCAACCATCAACTAGCCCACCAGATGACTTCAAATCCAGAGAGGATACCATCCCAGCTGTATCCTGTTCATCGCCTGGTAATCAGATGACGTCGGACCAGCCGTTTTCTTTTTGTTCCTGTTCTAAGGTTCTGTCTCCAGAGATGACATCAGCCCAGCTGTTCCCAGATGTGCTCTCCTGTGGTTCCCGGAAGATGACCACCCAGCTGTATCGGAAGAAATGCTGCCAGGGAGAGTCTTTGGCTGAGGTGCAGGTTGGTGCTGAATCTCTTACTACAAGTGGCTGGTAAGTCCGAACTTTTCTATCTTTATGACATTGCAGTACACACCCTATACTAACAGACTTCAAAATGTGTGAACTGTCCTCAAAGACTCTCCCCTTCGGGACTTTGGCCTGTTAGAACTGTGCTTCACCGGGCTCTGGCCCAGGAGAGACTCTTTATTGGACTAGCCTTCGGGCCTTGTGGTCATTAGTTGGGACTTTTAGGGCACTCCATCCCCCCAAATATGTATTGTAAATAATGTCGTTGTTTTCTAATGTAAATACTGTTTTTCTACCTTTTTTCTAAAAAAAAAAATATATATATATATTTTTGGGATTCTGCAGTGTTTAGATGGTAGGGGTTTAGGTAGACTGTGTATGCAGATTAGGAGTGCGTTTTGTCTTTCTTTTTCTTACAGGTGTTCCTGGGAAGACAGAGGAGAAGACAAGAAGAGGAGGAGGGGTTCATCGGAGTTCCTCATCAGTGCTTTATTGTGTAGAAATTTAAAGTACTGTGGTGTTATTGTTTTGGTTACTGTATTAACCTTTTCCTTTCTCAGGTGTGGTTGTGGGGGTAGGGAGGAGACAGTAATGTGGTATTTTAATGGTGTGGTTGCAGGTCGCCCAAGGTCGGGGAGGTCCCCGGGTTATTTTTGTTTTGGGGTATTAGGTTAAAGGCAGATAGGATTTCCCTAGAGGGTTAGGGGGGATAGACAGGCTGTGGCCCTGACCTGCAGCAGGGACCGCAGTGCTGATCTATCAGGGATATGCTCTCGGTAGTTCTACCAGAGCCACTAGGTGTCCATAGTAAGTGGATAGTGTAGAGGCTGATATGTCAGCTAAAGGCCTCTAGGCCCTTAGTGTTGCCTGCCTGTGCTTGCACATGGTAGGAGGGGGCCTGATCACCCCCCTCCGCAAATAGCACATAGGGTGGGATGGCCTAAAGCCGGGTAAATAATGACTGCGGACAGTCATTTTCCTGGTCAAGGGTGAGTGTAACCCCCTTGTTACCCGGGGTTACTAGGATCCCAGTAAGACCTAGTGGTAGGCAGGGAAGGCAGCTTGTGAGAACTCTAGTTAAATGGGTTTCACACTGTCTCACTCTGTTCTCAGTCTCAACTGAGACTGAGGGATGACATCACCAATAGAACTTTCATGCTGCATAAGCCACATTGGAATCTGCAGCAGGGGAGTTAGATAGAGCGTTGAGGAGTTTCAAGGTAGTGTTCAGTGTCCAGTTTGTCTTCAGTAAGTGAAGGAGTGAAGTTGTACTCAAGTGGTGGAGACTGCTGTTCGGGTCTCAGTGCCCCCGGGATGTAAAGATCCCTAGCAGATTCCTGGGGCAATCCCATTAATTCTGCCAAGTGGAAGAAAAGCTGCCTGTTTAGTTCAACATTTATTTTGAAAGATGGAAGATTTGTGAGTCGCCTGTGGGGCACCTGCAACTAAAGCGTGAGTGTCTGCTCTGACTAAGAGGGCAAAATGTTTTCTCCACCCTGGGACATGTGTGAAAATCTAGGGATTGTGCTACATTTTGGGAAGCCTAGAGAAATGGGCCAAACAAGTAAAGTAGTGTCAAATGCTAGAGTGTTGTGTGATTCAAGTAATATGTGGAGAGATGCACCAGATCATCTACCCTTTAATCTACATTAGAAGTTCAGCAAAGGAATGGTTCAGTTTTCCGGGAAATGGCGGGTATGGGCTGTGGGAGCTGGAGTGGGCGAACCCCATCTTTAGTAACCAGGTCCATCTCTCACAGTTTCTGCTGTGGTTGCTACTTTGCCTCATGCACTTGGCCAGATGAGGAAGTACCCAGACGCAATAAGCAAGTGAAAAATTCTCTCTAGGAGTCGAGACTCTAAGTGGTGGGGAGCCAAACAAGTAAGGAAAATTCTCTCAGGAATTGCCGACTCTGAGTGGTGTGGGGAGCCACGACAGGATAATTGGTTCATTCTTCCAATGGACCGCGGATCAAGTGGCCGGCAGGGGGGCCTGGCCCGTGGGGAAAACCCAAGTGTGTACAAGTCGGGCTGTGTACCCAAAGCTGCGTGCAAGTCCGGGCTGTGTGCTTGATGGGTTCAGAGCCTGAGGGCTGAAAATGGAGAATAAGTGTTCTGTAGTCTCTAATCTGCATTACCAGGAAATGTAGCCCCATGGGGGTCCGTCTATGCTTTGTTTTGTTCAGCTAGTATGTGACTAAAAGCCACACTGAAGAATCCCATTCCTGGTTCTGGACATTACAGTTATTGCTTCCTGTGTTCAGATTTACTTGGGTACCCCTGTCCAGAGTAGCCAAACCTAGGTCCCCCTGTGCCGAGTAACCTCATCCTCCCTGAATCCAGTCCCCACCAGGTATTGCTGTCAGCTTCGACAGCATGCCACCTGTCATTTTGGCAAAAAGGCTGGGGTGAGGGGTTACATACAGTTGCTGGAGTACACTGCTTTGACCCATTTCCAAGCTAATTAATTGACTTTCAACTCATGCAATCAGATTTGCTATAACAGTGCTGTTACATCTAGCGGACTTTAATTGTGATGGGATTTTTTTCCATTATGAGTCGATTCATCATTTGTATATTCCATGTCATACATTTATGTCTGCTGTTGTACAGTAAAGGTGAGACTATCCCCAGCATTATAAAATAAAAACCAACCATACGTGAGTGGAGAGCCTAAAGGGGAGACAAAATGCAGATCTTACCACATAGAGGGAGATGGGTTCGAGAAGTGCCAGAAAGTGGCAGGGTCAATCTGGGGAACAGGGGGCCCACCAAGAAAATCAATAGAGGAGGGTCCCAGGTGACACACATATATCAGTATCCCACTTAACTATGATATACTATCTTTGTGTTTTCACGTTACATTTACTTGCAGTGCCCAAACTACAGTACCACATTTCATTATAAAATGGATGATGAATGTAAAGATTTTCAGAGTTTAAAAGCTGGCCAGGTACCAAACGGGGGCTGCTGGCCAGGTACCAAATGTGGGGGCACCTAGAATTTTCTAGGTATCCTGATGAGCTAGTCCGACTCTGGATAGAGAACAGAAATGTAGAAAGGAGTAGTACTGTGAGACTTAGGTACTGGAGACAAAAGAATCTGTAGATTAGTTAGTACTTGGAAATTACTATACAGAGATGAGCACTTAAGGAACACAACACTGCCACCCTGTGGCTTAGAAATAAAACTTGGAATCAAGTTCCGATGACGTAATAGAGACAGAAACATTCAGAGCAATGGAGCTGTATTAAGGGGGAAGATAGACTGAGGTTTAACTACTTCAGCAGTCCCTTTGTCCCCTGCACCGAATGCCATACTGTTGACGTCAGTGATTTACCTGTATGCACCACAGCAGTCAAACTGCTGCCAGATAGCAGTACCAATACACAGCGGATCTAAAGCATTTTATGCACTAAGGGTATTTAAACTAAGTCTACAAAACATTTAACTACCTTGACCCACATTGTTTTATTTATTTATTTAAAAATTTCACTAGGCAACCCGGGTTCGGGAACGAGCTCGGGTAGCTGGAGGGCCGGCCGGAGGGAGGCAGCTTGAGCGTCAGGGACCTCCAGTGCCTTCCCGGCACCTCCTGTTCCCCAGCAGCATCTCCGGGCCTAGAAAGTGTGCGCTGGGGGTTATACCCCTCCCGGTGCCTTCCCCCTCAGAGGAGAGGGACCAGCCCAGTAAAGGGATATACCGGGATATCCCAGGGGTCGGCTGCGATCTGGGGATCCAAGGAGGGCCAGGAAAGGTCAGAAGGGGTCAGAGGGAGCTTGACAGGGCCCGAAGGAGTGAAGAACCAGCGAGCACGGGGGGCGGAAAAACAAATTAAAAGAAGAATTTATTTAAGCAAACTTGGCACACAAGGTCACAGCAAAAATAACACAACCTGTGGTTTGGTTGTGTTATTTTTGCCATGACCTTGTATACCAAGTTTGCATAAATAAATTATTCTACGTTGAATTGGCTCTTGGTATCAGTATTTTCTTCAAAGGTGCAAGTGCAGTGGCCACTAGTATGTTTTTGAGCATATTATTACCCGGTCTAGAGTCAGTGAATGTACCTCAAGATATACGGAAAGTGCATGCTTGTATTGTTGAAACTGTCTTACAGGGGTTTGCTGGGCACAAGCTAGGGATCCAGACCCTGCTGGTACGTGGGCCGAATGTGAGCATATTATTAATAGTCAGACTGTTTGGTATGTTAATTGTTGAACACTGCAACTGTCCAGATTTTCACAAAAGGTCACTAGGCAGGACTGAGGGTGGTATTAGCTTCCCAGAGGGCTGTACCTACTGTGATAGTTACCCATGTAATTTCTGTGGGTAGAGGCACCATGCACTAACTTTGCTTTTTTTCTCTTTTAGATATTTCCTGAAGAAGACCTAAGGTCGAAACATAGATTTTTAACTCTATTTGCTATTTTTAGCGTGCATTTAAAGGCCAGGCTGCTTTTAAGTACCGGATACCCCAGACCTGGAATGCCCTACCTGCCCCCATTAGACACGCCCCAAACCCTACCCTCTGCAACCAATTACTCAGAGCACACTTTACCTCCAGCTGTTCCTGTTTTAACTAGGATTATTTTAATCTAAGTATTGTCCTCTCAAATGTCATGCTCTTATTAATATAAATACTCAGCTAAATGTCATTACACTGTATGTATTTTTCTACCCAAGTCTGCATTGTACTCCCAGATTTCCCTTAAATTGCTAATTGTACAAACCTATGTTCATGTCTGTACAGTCTAAGTATGTCAAATTGTATGTGGGCCTCGGCCCCCAGGTCACATCTGGAATCGAGCATGTTGCTCAGTACGTTCTCCTGGTAAAACTCGTAAATAAATAAATAAATAAATACTATAACCATTTTGTTTTGTTTTTAGACCACATGCTGATGCAGCACCTTGTTTTTATTTTTACCATAATATTAGCACTACTACTGGAAGGGCCCCCCCATACTAGGTAGTTATGAACCCAGGCCCCTCAACCTGTGATTAGGGATACAGGCAGGGGTAGTAGCCCTTGGTATAATGGCACCAGGGTCACACAGATATGCAGCAGGAAACAATAAATAAGCAAGAATGACAAATAATCAATTGGAAACAATAGAGGCAATGCTATACAAGATAGAAGCAGCAAGGACTAGATCAAGATTTGATACACTATGTTTATCCTGCATTCAATAAAGGATATAGGTGTGAGTGAAGCTATACAGCTATACAATTGTGTTATAGAACTATACATTTATGTACATACTAGCTTGAACTGGCCAGAAATAGCTCTGAACTTATGTTCAGGGGGGAGGGTGGAAGAGGGTACAGGGTGTAGGTGATGAGTTTTAATTGCTGCTTGAGGGATGCGAATGAGGGGGAGTCTCCGAGGCTAGTGGGTAGCTGATTCCAGAGGTGGAGAAGACAGGATTAGAAGGCAGAGAAGCCTGATGAGGACTGGGTATGAAGGTGTGGGGCCGATAGGAATGTAGTGAGTAGGAAGGTTCTGTGGCAGGTGTTTGGGAAGAGGTGAGATAAGAGGGAAAGAGGCAGAACCAGTACTTGGCAATGAAGGTTAAGGAGTGGATGTGTTTTCAGTGTGAGAGGGGGGAAGGTCTAAGAAAGAGATGAGAGAGCAATGATGAGTCCAAGGTTGGAAGTTTGTGGCAAAGCAGCAGAAGGATTAGAGGAGGGTATCTAGACAAAGGTGAAGGTGGTGGTGGGACCCAAAGCATAGATAACATTGCCGTAGTTGAAAAGGGGGAGATGGTCTTGGGCAGTAGGATGTGACAGAAGTGGGGGGGGTGCCCTTAATATAATAGAGCTCTCCAAGTTTGGGGTGAAGTTTTGCACACATGGAGTTGACATGCATGGAGTAATTGAGGTGCTGATCAAGCCAGAGGACCAGGTATTTTTAGGAGGTTACAGAGTCAAAGGTGGGACCATCCAAGGTGAAGGAGGAGGAGGGGTGGGGGTGCAGCCTAGCTAGCTTGTGATGGGTCCCAAAAACCATGGAGACTGTTTTCTTGGTGTTGACCTTTAGAGATTTGTCCTGAAACCAGTGGAGGACACAGCTGAAGTGAAATTGGAGGTTAGGGTTGCTGGAGTTGAGGGGTGGGACCAGATGTGTAAATGATGGTGTTGTCAGTGTTGAGGTGGATACTAGAGTGTTGGGAGACATTTGGAAGGTCATTAATAAATAAAGAAAAAAGAATTGGACCAAGAAGAGATCCTTGGGGTACCCCAGAGAGGATGGGGAGGAGAGGTATCATAAGTAAGTCTAGGAGTCCATAGCTTTCACCAATAATAGACCTGGGTGTAAATTAGATCCTTAGGCCCCCCATATGATTATCCAGTTTACATTTAAATGTATTAATGCTATCACTATTTACTATATCAGCTGGTAATGTATTCCATAGTGTTATAACCCTCTGGTTAAAACATGATCCTCATTTGTTAGTCCTAAAAAGCTCCCCCTTTAACTGTAATGGGTGTGCTCTAGTGTTTTTAGTTGTCTCTTTGTTTACCAGTCCCATGCATATCCACATATGTTTATTTTTGAATGTAGCATATGCCATAGACAGGTCTCCTCATAGCTTTCTATATTCTAAACTGAATAAACCTAGCTGATTTCTTCTTTCTTTATACTATGTGTCAGGTGAGACAAAGTTTCCTACTGAGATTGACTGTGTTCTGATGCAGAGGTAAGAGCTGAACCATTTAACCTAACATGATAGAAACCTTTAAGTTCCTGAAAGGAATAAACAGGTTCCATACCCTGAACTGTTCAGTAGGGCATCCTGGTTCAGTGCTAGGGGCACGAATGGAAGCTGAGGGGAAGCTGAGGGGGCAAGCTTGAAAAAAGATCTCAGGAAACACTACTTCACTGAAAGGGTGGTGGAACCTTGAAATAGGCTGCCAGTGGATTTCATGGGGGCAAAGTCATTAACAATGTTCAGATTGGGCTGGGACAAATGGTATACTGGATTGAAAGCAATGGGGAAGGTTTGCTATTGCATGGGGGGGTTGGGTCCATGGATCAATAATGGTATTAGGAATCTCTGGGTAGACTAGATGGACTTTGTGTCTCCCTCTGCCATCAACTTTCTATGTTTCTGTTCAGTACAAGGTGGCTAGGTTGTACAGCAAACAATTTACAAAAAGTTCTGAACGCATGGAGTCACAACACTGTAAGCAAAAAAAGGTTTTGAACAAGTATTTATTTTGGCACCATGGAGAACCATCTAACACCCTATGCCCCAGCACTTCAACCCAAATAGGCTCTTCATCAGGGGGTGGGTCCCACCAGCTCTACTCATATGTCCACAGAACTGTAATACTGTGGCCTGATCACCAGTCCAACACATATGCAGTGGCTTCCACCAAGACTAAGCACCATGGTAAAACTAACAACAGGTTCCTGCATCAAACAAACATTGGCCAATACTGAAAATGTTTGATTGCATGCTGTTGCTATAAAAGATCTATGGTTTGTCAAATTAGATTTTGCGGACCAACTGTGAATGACTTTAAAAAGACATTTGGGGGTTATTTGAAAAATGACTTCAATGTTTTATTTCTATACAAATTTGAAAAGAAAGCACTGGACTTTTTTTGGTTGTTTGTTTTTAAAGCCAATTGTAGTTTTTCTGAGACAGAGCAGAGCCAGCTAATGAAAGGGTTCTCACTGTAATATAATCTGTACTATGGGATGGGGTGGGGTTACTACTCATCAGGGCAAATTTGTCAAAAACTGTACATTGTTTATGCATGAGAAATTTGCATCTCTGGTTAGGTGCAAATCATAGAAAGTTACAGTAAGTCGCAATTGGAGATGGAGTAAAGAGAACACATATCAATCTGTGACCATTAGTACATAATTTTTTTTTTAATAAATATGTATTGATTTTTTTACAGAAACTTGACATGGGTATAGGCAAAATCTATACCACAACAAGCATTGCTACTTTGTGTACATTATTGTGGTACCTATCTAAATTACAATCTTGTGAGTCGAGTGCTAGTTATATATAGAAAAAGGAAAAGAACAAACAAGAACAACAGCATTAACTAAGCTAGAGTACAGTAAATTTATTTTAAAAAAAGGATATTAATCATTGTCACGGGTCATACTATAAAGTGGGATACAGCTTCCTGCTTGTAAATAAGGGTCCAGAGGTGGGTCACATAGAAACATAAAAACAGAAACATAGAAGATGATGGCAGAATGGGACCTGTGGTCCATCGAATCTGCCCAAGCAAGGTATCTTGGGACCTTCTGTGCACTGGTGTTCTGTCCTCCTAGACACCCAGCCTATCCTTTGTCAGTGCCACGTATTTGTTCTCAGTACTTGTCCCACCCATGCTTAAATCTTGATACTGATTTTGCAGCCACCACCTCAGGAGGTCATCTATTCCAAGGTCCCACCACTGTCTCTGAAAAGTAATACTTTCTGATGTCCCACTTGACTTGTCACTCTAAACAAAAAAGTGTCAAGGGGCTTTCTAAAAACTTTATATGTGTGCATAGCGTAACTGGGAAAGGCACACTGAGCCCAAGCTAATGTCTAGATGCGATCTGGGAGAGGAAAACAGCAGGGTTCCAAGTCAAAAAGAACAGACTAAATTATACTTTAATGGAGTTACATAGAGGTTTGGCAAGATCATGTCATTTAGTCAGACACTGCTTTGTATAACACTCTTGAAAAGTCATACTGTATCTTAACTAATGCAGCACACATGGCGAACAGGGAAGTTGGATGAAAGCAGGTGCTTAATATTAAAATGAATTCTAGACCTGCATGCCATTTTTAGTTGAATCATCTTTCTTTCAAGCACCATGCACTTGTGTACTAACACATGAATGCTTCAGGTAGATGAATTTACTTTTCTTTCAGAATTAACATTCTTCTTCTCTGTTTATACTCCTTAGCATCCTGGCAACTTTTGAACAGCATCAGCAAAGCTTTGGGGGCTGCTTGGTCAACTGGGTTTGGGGTAAAACTGGGACAAATCTGCTATTGCATCATCTTTCCACACAGTAGATTTTAAAAGTTGGAAATAGTTAGTGGTCATAGGGGTCCTGATGTGGTGAATGAAAAATGTAAGTAAGTGGATTAGCTTCTGCAATCTTTGTTTCCATATGTGGGATCATGAACACTGCAGACCATGTGGATAGGGCCCTTCTGTTCCCAGGCCAGAGTTCTGAACATCTACCTAGTAAATGCCAATTCTTGCCAAAGTATCTGCATGATGTTCAAGGGATCAAGATATTATGCAGTCTGTTTTTTTTTTTTTGGGTGGGGAGACTATGTAGTGCAAGACAAAGGGGACTTCAACTGGTGATCATTCTTCATTTTTGACACAGAGTTGTAACTTTTAATACAGAATTCGTTTTGGCAGGAATTTCCCTAACAAATTCTTTATTAAACATTACAAACTTCTCCAACATGGAGTTTTATGGGGGGCATGGCCAAGCCAGCATCCAGAATGGCTGCTAAGTCCTGGAGCTCTGAGCCTAAACTGTCAGGAATCTCCCTTTCCCCTGCTACCCCGGGACGTACTGAGACAAAAAAAGTGGGACTTTGTAGAAAAAAACAGTTATGCCATTGAAGATGTTGAAAAAACAGGGGCAACTTCCATTTAAAAGTGCCAACAATGGGCTTAAGGATCTGGGCCTGGAGGCTCTGCCACCACGAGAAGAAAATGCTGGTAATGGGGCTGCAACAACTTCAACAGGAACTGTGGAAGACAACGTGTATAGCCCTCAGTTCTTGGTACTGGAAAAGTTATTTAATGATTTAAAATAAGATCTGATGAGCAAAATGAATGCTGGGTTTGAAAATGTATCTGCTCAACTGGCCTTCTTGCAAACAACAGTAAATAATTTGGGGGAGACAGTGGAACAACATTCGGCTCGATTAACGGAGGTGGAAGAAAGGGTTAATACGCAAGAAGATCGATATAATCAGTGGAGCCCCCAACTGCAAGCAGCAATGACTGAAATAGAGAAGTTAAAAACAATATTAGATGATTATGAAAATAGGGAGAGGCGAACAAATGTAAGAATAGTAGGCATGGCTGAAGGAGTGGAAGGCAGAGACTGTGTAACTTTTTGCCAGACATGGTTAAAGTCAAACCTATATCTGCCAGCGGAGTGCTCCTTGGAGATACAGCGGGCACATAGAACTCCCAGTCGCCGACCACCCCCAAATGAAAGGCCTCGTCATATAATTGTCATATTTTTGAGATACTAGGACAGAATGACGGTATTGAATGCAGCAGGCGGGCTCCATTAGAGAAGGCTCTCAAACTGTCAGTAAATTCCAAGACTTTTCACGGTCGGTACAAACAGATCGGAATGCATTTATGCCTGTGAAGAGGAGGTTACATCAAATTAAGTGGCCTTTTGCACTTGTCTACCCTGCTCGATTGATTATAAGGAGAAAAGGCGCTACACCGAAGGTGTTTACAAACCCGGATGCGGCAATGCAGTATATCGAGCATGAATCGAAGCAGCAAGAAAACACAGATGAGTGAACTTTATTTTGGACTTGGGCTATATAAATAAGTATTTTTATACTCGCAGACCAGCATTACAAAGGATGAGGATATAGGGAGTGGGGTGGGGGGGGAGTGGAGCTTGTCTTGGTCTGCTACGAAACTCTCAGGAGGCCTTCCCCGTTTTCCCCCTTGCACTAGCTCCTGGCAGGACTGTTTGATCTTCCTTTTTGGAGGTGATTCCAGATTGACATTACAGAGATCTAGCTGATGCCAATTGACTTTATATTATGTGCTGTGACCAATCCTGAGTTTATTTATTTGTATAACACTGTCTTATATCAGTGGCCTGATCAGCAAAAAGAGATCACCTGGGAGCTGGAAAACTGTTTTGTTTTTTTCTGCACATAAATTGCGTAGTGGATGAGCCTATGTACTGGCAGAGCAGCTTAAGCGGTGGGGGTTTGGGTGGAAGAGGAGCATTGCTCGGTCTGTTCCAAAACTCTTATGAGGCCTATAATGGCTGGAGCGGGCGGCCTTCCCCACTTCCCCTGGCACTAGCCCCTGGGCCTAGTGCAGTTATACAGTGCACCACCTGCAGCTACTGAAGTTCGCTTTGGCTTTTATATTTGGGTTCCAGAGGCTGTTTTACTTTTATTTACAATAGAATGCAGAGTCAAATGCATGTTCAATCAAACTAATAGGGAGATATAGATTTATCCTCTCGCCTCTCCATTGTTTGCAGGGGGGAGGATGAGGGGTGGTACTGTGTGCTTGATTTTAACTAGTGAAATGTTTTCCTTGAATATATGGATACAATATATGTCCCGGGGGGAAGGGGATTCAGTTGTTTTTATTTTTGTTCCAGGTGGGGCGGGCGCGGGCCAGCGCAGGAGACCAGTAGTAAGGCTAGTCACTCCCTCCTATTGAACCAGGGTGTCATTTTCGCATGACCCATGGATGAAAAGGGGAAGGGAACACTTGGAGAATGAAAGGACGTATGAACAATAAAAAGACTGTATGTTAAATTATGAGTGGGCGCCTGCCCACCCCTGTTGGCCTCCTCATTCCGGAGGTTCCCTGGGAGAGGATGGGCCCCTTAGTGTTCTCGATTAGCCCAGCCTTATACTCACTTACTCTATTTGGACAGTGGGGTCATGGGAAATTACTACTTATGTTTGGTAGTTCGGGGGGGAGTCCTGGGTGGGGCCCTCTTGTACCGCCGCACCTGGCTCTATGGAGAGATAATGACAGTTTGGCCAGCAGGCTATTCCACGATAGTAAAGGGGGTTCTAACTAGAGGTATACTTGGGGGGGGGAAGGGGGGAGCTAGGTGGTGAGAAAAAGTCAGAAACCACCTTGCTAGATTCCTGACACAAGGGGCTTAGTTTTCTATCAGATTAGATAAGCGCTGTTGCGCAGGTCGTTATCTTTCTCTTTTTCTTTTCTTTTCTTTTCAATTCTTCTTCTTTTCTGGGTCTTTTTTGGTTTCTCTTTGAAATGTTACAGATGAGTGGGGGAGGGAGAAGGGGTTGTCTGTTAATTGGGAGAAAAGATAAAAAAGGTCAAGAGTCGGGTGATGCGAGGGGGCTTGAGGTAGATGTAAGGCAATGTGCTTGGGAGATCCTAGATCTAGGAATATTTATGATGCCACCGGATGGCTAGTTTAAAATTGTTATCCTGGAATGTAAATGGCTTAAAAACTACAGTGAAACAAAAACGTGTATGGGCATATATTAAGAAAAAGAAGGCAGATGTTGTGATGATACAAGAGTTACATTTAACATGTGAAGAGATTGCGTGAGTAGAAAAAATATGGGGGGATACAATGGTAGCATCTCACTTCATGTCCAAGGCCAGAGGAACATGTGCGTGGTTTAGACCGGGGATCAGGGTACAAATTCATACAACCCAAAGAGACAGTCAGGGGAGATATGTTATAGTGAAGGCTACGGTGGAGGAGGAACTGCTAGTCCTGGTGTCTTTGTATGGGCCTACATTTGATTGCCCAGAATTTTTTGAGCATCTAGCTATTATGCTAGCAGTATTCCCAGACAAAATGATTATAGGGGACGATTATAACACCTATTGGGATCCCCTTCTTGACCACTCTAAACCCAGATTCAGACGTTCCCCCAAAAGTGTGGGGGCCCTCCAGAGACTGGCGGAGCAAAGGGCCTTGCAGGAACTGTGGAGATTTAAACACCCAGATACAGAGGAATTTTCTTTTTACTCCTGTGTCCATAAGGTCTATACAAGACTAGACTATTTTCTGGCTTCTCCTACTTTTCTGGGGTGAATAAGGAAGATAAAATTTGGCCCTATTATAGTATCAGATCATGCTCCACTACATTTAGAGGTGGAGAAAGAGACAGAAAGGGGGGTACAGCAATGGAGAATGGATCCTACACTATTGTTACATCCCCAATACATACAACAAATGTCCGAGGAACTCCTTGAAAACAATAAAGTGGAAGACACCTTAGCAAGAACTACGTGGGAGGCTCTGAAAGCTTTTGTAAGGGGGGAGTATCTCATATGCAGCCTTTAAAGGCAAAAAGGAAAAACGTAGGGAGAATGAACTAGAAGCCAATATAATGAGGCTAGAAAAGCAGATTATGGGCAGTCAGTCACCTGGGGATCGGGTGAAACTGAAGAGTATGAAGGGAGACAACAACCAACTGTGCTGTAAGCGTATTGAGAAGGATATCCTAATGTCAAAAGTGGGACAGTACTTCGAGGAGGACAAGTCGGGGAGATGGATGGCCTGGCTAATTAAGAAGCAAAGAGCAGAGAGAACAATCCTAACAATAGAAAATGAGAACAGGAAGTGTACCTCCTCTGCCCGAGAGATAAATATTATTTTCAAATCCTTCAATGAAAAGCTATATACATCAGAATTCCCACAAAGAACAAACCTGGATAGTTTTCTAGAAAATATACCCCTTGCTGTGATACCTGCTCAGATAAATGAGAAGCTGGGACAGGAACTCACTGTACAGGAAATTAAGGAGGCAATCTGGGCCTCTAGGTCGGGGAGATCTCCGGGGGCCAGATGGCCTGCCCATGGAATTTTACAAAACGTTCTGGGATGATTTGGGCCAGCTTTTCCAGTATATGGTAAGAGAGGTACTGGTGGAAGGGGGGCTGACACCATCTCAACAGATAGCTATTATAACAATTTTACTCAAACCAGACAAGGACCCCAAAAAATGTGTCTCTTATAATCCAATCTCTTTGCTAAACGCTGACTATAAGATAATAGTGAAAATATTGGCACGGAGGCTGGAGGGGGTCCTACCACAGATCATTCATCATGATCAGGGGGGCTTTGTTAAGGTAAGGCAAGCAAGATATAATTTAAGATGGGTAATGAATATTATCTGGCAAGGGTCAAGAGGAAGAAAAGCATATGGTGGCCTTCTTGCATTAGATGCAGAAAAGGCCTTCAACAGGGTCGAATGGCCATTTATGTTTGCAGTATTAAAAAAGTTTGGTCTGCACCTGGTCTTTAGGCAGTGGTTGGAGTGGTTATATCAATCCCCGTGGGCCCAAATTCTTACAAACAATACTTTATCACCCCCCTTTCAGCTCTGTAGAGGGACGAGACAGGGGTGCCCCCTTTCGCCGTTGATTTATGTGTTGCCCATTGAGGTTTTGTCTACAGCCATTAGACATCATAGGGAAATAGAAGGCTATAGGGTGAATGGAGAGGAGCACGTTATCTCTTTTTTTGTGAATGATGTGCTTCTATTCCTGGCTGATCCAGTAAAAGCAATGCCTGCCCTGACCTTCCTTTTCAAGGAATATGGTCCTATCTCAGGGCATAAGATCAACTGGAACAAGAGCGAGTGGCTTCCTCTGGTGGATGGAGGAGAGTCCATACATATAAGTGGCATAGATATTCCTCCTAGAACAGCAATTAAATATCTGGGAATACTACTTCCACATAGAATAGTGGATGTGGGGCCTATAAATTACAGCCCATTTGCAACAAAAATTAAAGAGCAATGTAGTAGATGGAAGTCGCTCCCCTTATCTTTGCAGGGAAGAGTAAATTTAGTAAAAATGCAAATTCTACCTCAGTGCCTCTACCTTTTTCAGACCCTTCCTGTCATGCCCCCACCGGGTCACCTTAAGTCCCTCTAGGGTTCTATTACTTCTCTAATTTGGGCCAATCGAAGGCCTAGGATCAGGAAGGAGGTGTTGTGGCAACCACTTCACAGAGGGGGCCTGACACTCCCCAATTTGAAGCTATATGCTTTAGTGGCCCAACTAACATATATTATGGATTGCCAGGAAATAGGAGGAAGAACGAGAGCTTGGGTCACTATGGAGTCACAGTCTAGGGTGTGTCCTCCCTATGCCTTATGCCTCCTCCCATTAAGTTCGAGGAAGGGAGATGGTGAGAAACCTAAGAATCCATTCACCAAATGTATGCTTAAAGCCTGGAGGAGGGCTTCACTGATGATTGGAGATAAGGGGGGTATGTCACCAGAGGGGTGCATCTTGCTTAGCTTGTGGAGGGATGGAAGAGCTCCCCCCTCGGTAGAACATGCTCTGGGACAGTGGGAGGGGAAAGGTGTCTTTCTCCTGTCTCACTTATTCAACAATGGGTCCTTTTCTAGCTTTTCTGAATTGAGACAACTATTCGACATTCACCCCTCAGACTACCTTATCTATGTGGTAATAAGGTCCAGGCTGCTTAAATTAACTGGGATGGGGGGAGTCTTCCTTGAGTAGAACATCTCTGGAGGAGATTTTTCAACACTAAAAAACATGTGGGTGTGAGACCACTGTCAGTACTATACAAAGCCTTACTGGGAGCACATCCAGATAAGCTGCAAAAGTTAAAAGATAGCTGGGAAAAGGACTTAGGGGTAAACATGTTAACAGGAGGGGACTGGAATTTGGCCCTGCAGAGTAGCAAAGCTGTCTCAGTAAATAACAGGTTACAAATAATTAACTTTAACGTTGTGCATAGAATTTATCATACCCCAGTTTTGGCACACAAGATTAATCCCTAAATTTTAGACCAATGTCCTAAATGCTATTCTCAGGGATGTACATTTTACGACAAGGTTTGGGCATGTCCAAAAGCGGGAATATACTGGAATGAGAAAACCAAATCTTAAATAAGGTTTTGGAAAGTGAGATTCAGTTAGACCCTGTGGATATCTTACTGGGGGGTACCAAGAAATGGAGGGGGCCAGTCAGTGGCTTCACATCCTTTGAGAAGACTGGCACTAGTTGTGGGTAAGCAGATTTTAGCTCAAAATTGGATGGCCCAGGCCATGCCTACCATCACCAAGTGGGCAAAAGCCCTCCTAAACAATATGAAGCTAGAACACATTCAATATAAAGTCCTGGAATGATTAGACAAATATGATAAGATCTGGTCCTCCCTGGAGAGGGTACTGGGGAAATAATGGTTTCCGCTCTTTTAGGTAACCACATGCACTGAGGGCGCTGATTTCTGTTTTGAGAGAGGAGTTCCTCTGGCGCTGGATTGGGCAGGGGTTTATAATAAAGTGAAGGGGTGCATTAGTACCCAACTGGCAAAATGGGGGAACTCCAGGTAAAGAATGTACTGGTAAAACCAAAATGAGTTACAGATGATAAGTTTCACTGTATAAAATGGCATTTTAGATGGATCATGGATTATACCCAAGCTGATGTGTACATGTACTATGACGTAACTGAACAAGATGTCATTGATTTTTTGATTATGCAGAGCTCTTCTCGACCCGATGGCTCTTCAATAAATAAAGTTTAAAAAAAAAACATGGAGTTTTATTCATTAAGTTATGTGGCATGGCGTACTCTACATAAATTAATGAAATTTCATGGGGGAGAAGTTTGTAATGTGTAATACAGAACTTGTTAAAATTCCTGCTAAAATGAATTCAGTATTGAAAGTTGCAACTTTATGCCAAAATGAAGAGTGATCATCGGCTGAAGTCCTGGTTGAGCTCTTTTGTCTTGTGCAGTTTTGACCATTTTTTTCTTCCTTATCTATCCTATTTTTCTGTGTGTAATGCAGTTATTTGATTGTGGCAGCTGAAGACTCCAAACCAGTTATTCTGCCCAGCTCTTAATTACAGCCTGTGTTCCTCTGCTTTACCCTTTGCAACATTTTAACCTGTTCAACTTCTCACTCACTAACTGGCTTTGTCTCTAATAACACTTGTGCAGTCAGCAGCTGCCAGTGAATGAGTGACGTAAAGCAGCATTGTTGTTCAGTGCTCCCAGGATGCATCTGGCAAAATGATTTGGCTCACTGTACCTTTCTCTGTCAAAAATTGCAACCAAAAAGTGTATCTTACATAAAACAGTACTCATTGCCAAAGCCACACATGTGAAGTACACAAATAAGGTTACCAAACAAATCATTCAAACAACATTTATAGATGAATTATGCACAGATATTCAGTCAAGCTTGATTGACAGCTACTCTAACTTAACTACAACAGGCAACAACAAGAACCGTATACGCACAGGGTTTTTTATGCAGCAGACAGCTTGTACCCTACAGATTGCAGGGGGAATAGAAAGAATAGCAAAGCCAAATACAGTACTGAAAGTTGTCAGACCACTTCATTTAGTACACAAAAGTACAATAGTGTAAAATATGTGGTAATAGCCACAGCAATAAATACTATAACCTGTTATTTCTTCATAAGTAAAATGAAATTTATAATGAGTGCACAGAAAACCGTGGCAGGACATTTCACCTCACAAATTCAATACCACCAGTGAACCAATGACAGGCTACACATCTCTGGTATGCTGTAATGCTGCACATTTCTCTCACTTCAGTTTGCTGCTTACAGGGGTTGACTTGGCTCCAAAAACAACCGCAATTTCGACGGGGCACAGAACACACTTCATACTAATTTCAGGTTAGAGAAATACTAACTGTTGTGGAGCTTTTTTAGGTATATTTCTCATCAACTAGAAAAAACACACACAACTATAGGGGACAGAATCAATAAAATACATGTAACATTTCACCTTTAACTGTCAGTCATTCCTTTATTTGTGGGGCTTACAATCCTGTTGGGATTCCTGTGTCAGGCTAGTCATTGCGTGATGCACACACTCACACGCATAAATAGCTACACTTATTGTTCTGCAGCTTCTGCTGATGCAACAACTGTGTGATATTGTACACTAACCTAATGAAAAGGTGTGCTGATGGAGCCTGAGGATGAGGAAGTGCTCTCACAGCTTGCAGCAGCCAGGATCAGGGAAGCTCGGTTACGGGACACGAGGGGGGGGGGGTATAGTACTTGAAAGACAAGGAAGGCAGCACAGTGCACGAGTACTGGAATCAAACCAGAGGACAGAGGATGTAGTGGACCATGGAACTTTGCTTGCAATGGATCGGGGAAGCTCAATCTGCAGCAGGAGACAAAAACAAATGATTGGACAGAGGCACTTGCAAAGGGGCAATGGCAACTAACCTGCAAGCTTCATTCTCTGTTTTTGACAGCAGAAGCAGGCAGGACAGAAAAGACTCAAAGAGGCAGCAGCAGCACCATGCAGCATGTAGCAAGCAAACAAAAAAATAAACTTTTCAAAAGATATGACAGCTCACCCTGACCCAAGTCCATATTATACGCCCACCTTAGGACTGACTGGTACAGCATGCTGGTGGTGGTGGGAATGTTAAAACCACATTCCCAGGGCAGAATCCATTATTGATTGGTCCAGCTCCACTATCCACACTGTGTGCATGAGATACACACATGAAAGGTGGATTGCTGGACCAATCAGTAATAGTATAAATGGACTGTAAATCTGTGGCTATCACTCTCGACTCACTCGAGCCAAACCCAACTGCCATGGCTGGCACCAATTAACTGCTGGATTTCAATGTATGGCATACAGCTGGTATGCCAAGCATGTTAAAAGTTTGTTTCATGCTCCAGCTTCAAAGTTGCATGGCCGAGGAGACTACCCTGAACTACCAGGGCTAAAGCCCTGTTAAAAAAATGGGTACCAGAGCTAACACCCTGGTCGAGCAGCATAAATACATTTCTTATACCTGCCGGGTCTCCTCAGAGAGGTACCAGGGCTGTGCCTCTGCTGACCCTGGTGTAATTCCAAAGGTGGCTGTAAGTGCCATAATGTTATGATATGACTAGGGTTTTAAAGCACCTGAGGGCAATTTGCTATCCAAACTCCCTCTAGTTTTGAGAGGAAGTGGTTGTATGTACTTGCTGCCACACTTCAAGCCATTCTTCGTCCATATAGTCTAGAAGTGCCTTCTCATTCCATTTAGTTTTAATACTTTCTGTGGGGTCAGGTTCTAGTTTCCTGAGGGTTATGTAGAAGCTGGAGATAAGCTTTTCATTTTGCTTTTGGCAGCTCATGGTATATAAGGCTCCACATCAAAATAGCAACAACAAAATGGTGCCAACAAAAAAACAACTGGCCCAAAAGAGCCCCAAGGAAAACATGCACAGAACTATACCATGCTACAAAATCAGTACTGCTACATTAGCTTTTTGGGGGGACTTGGCCCCCTGCACTCACCATTATTAATATAACTATCTCCGGGGGGAGTGGATATTAAGGAAGAAGGAAAAGTCATACAAAAAAAATTAAACAACAACAACAAAAAAAAAAACAATAAAAACTTTCCTAACAGCTAGTCCTGGTCAAGGGTCCACCAGCCACACATGCGGTGTCTCTAAACACTACACCACACAGCCAGCTCAGAATTCAACTGACGAACAACTCTCCATATACTTTATACAGCAACAACACCTATGACTCCCTACCACAACAAAACTGCTGAAGTTACCATGCACTGTTAAACCTACATAGCTCATTTCAACATCATTATTCATTTATTTAGTTTTTGTTGACAGAGTAAGTGCACTAGACAAATTCTGCCTATTTTCAGGCATGACCGAGGCGGGGGGGGGAATACAGATGAATGCCAACTGACCTTGAACCAGATTAAGCTGTTGGTGGTATTTTTAGTGAATGAGGGAAATTTGTCCAGGACACTTGGGAAATTCCCCTACTCTTGGCCAGTAGGGGGACCCTGTCATTGTGAGAGGCAGGCAGTCAGTCTGTTCCTCACTATGGAGGAGGAAGGAGCTGTGCACGGGGCTGCATTGGCCCAGAGCATGTCTGAGTTTGAGAAGCCTATTGCCATTGAAACCGCTGAAACGGCGGCTGGGATGCCACCATGAGGCCAACATACCGCCGGTGCTGGCGATCCTTTAGATTTTCGGATGGAACTTGCCTTAGTCATGAGGAGAAACAATGCTGTCTGGAGGAGGAACTATCGAGAGTGAGCAACCTGCTAACACAGGAACGTCGGAACCTAGTAGTTGAGGAAGACAGGAAATGGAAGAGATCGG
Organism: Neoceratodus forsteri; assembly: GCA_016271365.2. NCBI lineage: Eukaryota > Metazoa > Chordata > Ceratodontiformes > Ceratodontidae > Neoceratodus > Neoceratodus forsteri. The sequence goes on from CM028133.1 coordinate 120,181,215, forward strand.
CCAGTTCACAGAGTGCTTCGGAGGCTGCAGGACCCAGTAAACTTCATTCGGCCACTGAGAGGCCTGAAGGGAAAGTGAATGTGACTTCCCAGGATTGGGGGGACTTGGATGAAGAATCTTGGTCACCAGAGCAAGTGCTGCGTGGGGCAGGCTGGATTCCGATTTCAGGCGTTGCGTGGAAACCAGAGAGCGATGCACAGGCTCCCGGGGAGGCTATTCAGATAAATACTGTGGATATTGCAAACTCTTCAGGTGTTGACTTGGGGGCTGAAACTGCTATTTCCCCTACACCTCAGTCTGTTACTGACTTTGATTTGTCTTTGGGGACTCAAGTAGTAGTGGGAGCAGGGGATGTGGCTACTCCCCCTGTCAACCAAGAGCCTAGTCTGGAGCCTGTGGGCAAACCTTCCTATGCTAGTCATTTTAGGCAGCCTCTTGAGTTGGCCAAACAGTGAAATGCCGTACGTTTGCGTTATGTGGGTTCTAGGGATAATCCCCCTGACAGGTTTTTTTTTGGGAAGACGTTGTTAAAACAAAGTATGGGCTTTTTTCCTTCTGAAGTCTACACCTTAATACATGTTCTGGGGAAGTTTAGGTTCGATATCAGTTTTCGTACCCCTGCTCTGATGGAGCTGTTTTGGAGTCATTATTTAAACTTAAAAATGAATCCCTTATGGTCTGATTTTATTGTGTTACCTTTGTCGAAGCAGGCCTATAGAGTCATTACAATATTGTTTAGGAACGAAGGGGTTAATATTGTTGATGATATAAAACGGTTATCTAAATCATGCGACATTCAGGGGAATCCAGTCCCTATCCTGGATGCCGAAGGGTTTTGGAATAGGGTTGGAAATTTAGGGTTAAACTCCATTCCACTGATTCTGAGTTGTTACATCTGCCCAATTGTTTCTTTCTGGGAAGGGATAAGGGTTTCTTTTTACCCTGGGCAGCCTAGGTTTGCTTTAAATGTGGGTCTCGAACTCACATAAGCACCTCATGTAATGTGCTTAAATGCTCTTATTGTGGGGAGACTGGCCATCCAAGTGCCCGTTGTTTTCAGACCTCAAAATGTAATCTCTGTGATGTGGTGGGTCACATGTTTAAAAATTGCCCCTCAGCTGCTAAAAACACTGCTGAAGCTGATTACAAGGTACAGGATCATTATATACATAAGGCGATTAGACTTGGTCATCCTACTAGGGAAGGGAGGGGACCCAGTGCCATTGGGGATGCTCCCCCCTTGGCTAAACCGAGTTTGTCTGAGGACTCTGATCTGATTTTGGGTAACACAGCTGCACCTGGAGTTGGGGTTGAAGAGGTATCTGGGATGGGACAGGGTGAGGTCACGGGCCTTGCTCCCTTATTAAATGATTTGGAACCTGCGGATGATGGGTTTGTGGTGGTTAATAGTAAAAAGGGGAAATCTGCTAAAGGGAAGGAAGTTGGGAAGAAATCAGCCATACCTGCTCCTGCCGTTTCCATTGCTGACCGAATATATTTTCAGTTTGGTGGAAGTCCAGTGGAAGTCCCAGATGGAGGCTGGGCCTCCTGCACCCTTGTCAGTGTTAGAGTCTACTGCACCTGCTGCAGACCTGGTAGGCCCTAGGCCACCAGATGGTAAATGTGGTAGGATTACGAGGGCATCCAGTAAGGTAAAGTGAATTTAGCTCCTCTATGCTTCATGGTTCCCTTTTACTTTCGGGTGGCAACCTTACATGCAAATAGTATTAAAACTCCTGCAAAACGTCGGAATACTTATTCACATTTTGTATATGAAAAATCTGGATTGTGTTTTCCTGCAGGATGTACGATTGCATTCTCTTGAGGAGATAGAGGCTGCCACTGCTGGTTGGATATGAGGGGATTGTTTTTGGTCCTTAGGGAATGACTTGTGTAGTGGGGTTGGGATTTGTTTTTTTCATTTTCACATTACTGTGATACACCAGATAGAACTTCTAGCTGGTAGGGCCTTGGTTTTGGATATCAAATGGGGTTCACAACTCTTGCGATTGATAAATGTGTATGCCCCTCAATCTAAGTTTGAACGGGTGTCCCTCTTTAACTCATTATATCCCTTTTTATGCACCGCTTATTACGTAATTCTTGGGGGGGACTTTAATTGTTCTTTGCCTTCCAAAATGACTTCTGGGAAAGGAAAAAGGTGTATAGCAGCAGGGCTAGTTTATTGAAACTTCTTACAGATACTGGTTTAGTGGATGCTTTGGGCCCTCCACTAGAGGGTTTGGGACACTTATTTCTGTGGACCCAGAGCTTCCAGAATCGATTATTTTTTCTCACACCTGAGGTTGTTGTGCAATCTCAATCCCTGCAGGAAGTAGCTGATCAGATCACAGATTACTGAGACTGGCCTTAAGCGATGTTCCTAAAGCTCGGAGAGGGCCAGGTATTTGGAAATTGAACCCTGCCTTATTAGATATCCCCTGTGTGGAAGGTGGGTTACGCTCTCTTTTTTGGCAAGGCAGTCAGTCTCATTTTTATATGATAATTTAAATCTTTGGTGGGAGGACACTAAAAGTGAAGTTCGGATCTATTTTAAGGTTGTGGGTCGTTTAAATGGGCGGTTATCGCATGCTGGGTTGAGGCATCTTAGGGACAGGCTTCATTTTTTGTCCATAGACAGTTTCTTGGATCAGACTGTTTAGAAAAAATTAAAGGGTTAAAACTGGAATTGGCTAAGGCACAGTCTCAGGTACTGCATGATATTGAAGTGAAGCATAAATTTAAGATTTGTGGCAGGAAAAAAGACACTTTACCCTTTGAGTATTTGAAATTTATTAAACATTCACGGGGTATGATGTATTTAAACACTCCAGGGGGAGGGCAGGTTACTACAAATGTTGATATTTTAGACACTATACATGAACATATTTCTGCCTCATTTCAGAGCAGAGCACTCTCTGCTGATTCTATTTGTGATTGGTTTGCTAGTAGGTCAGTCCAGCCTTGTCTTTGGCTGACTGGATTGATTTGGTACGACCCATTACAGTGGAGGAACTAAAGTCTGCGGTCTGGTCTTTAAGATCAGGTATTACTCCTGGATCTGATGGGCAGCCTCATGAGATTTATAAGGTCCTATGGGAGATTTTAGGTGCTGATCTATGCCAGGTTTTGAATGATGGGTTGCAGTCTGGGGTTCTTTCTCATAGTATGTTGCAGGGTGTGTTGCTTCTCTTGTATAAAGACAAAGGAGATCATGGGGATTTAAGTAATTGGAGGCCTTTGTCGCTCTTAAACACGGATTACAAGATTCTGACGAAAATCTTATGTATGCGGTTGAGGGGGGTTATGGGCTCCCTATTACATCCAACACAGTTCAGTGGTGTATCTCATAGAAGGGTTCAGGATGCACTGATTCTACTTAGGGAACTGGTCTCTAAGGGAAAGTCTGGGGAAATGTTTGGGCATCTAGTTTGCCTAGACCAGTCCAAGGCATTTGATCAGGTTGAATATGTTTATCTTTGGGAGAGTCTAAAGAGGTATGGATTTCCTTCACAATTTATAGGATGGCTGCAAACATGTTATAGAGGCATTACTCTGGTTCCCAGCATAAATGGTTGGATGGGTAGGTAGATTGGGGTGCATAGGGGAGTGCGGCAAGGGTGTCCATTAAGTTCCCTGCTCTATGTGCTTTCCTTGGATCCCCTTTTACATGCCTTAAATGGTTCAGATGACATTGTTGGTTTATCAGTTGGGTGTATGGACCCTCAGATAGTGACTTTGGCATATGCGGAGATTTCATTTTAGTTTTGTCAGATAAGGATTCTGCTATTGCGGCAAGGGCGTTATTGAACGCATTTTCTGTTATGTCTGGGTCCTCTATAAATTGGCTCAAGAGTGGGATACTGCCTTTGGGGTATGATGCGGCTGATGTGTCATTAATTTGGGATATGCCTATAGAATCTGAATATAGGAAGATACTAGGTGTTTACTTTGGGGGTCTGGATGACCAACGGTATAAATGGGAAAAGCAATTATTGGAAGCTCGCAACAGGGTACAGCTTTGGAATAAGGAGGCATGTCTAAAGCTAAACATATTTATTTGATTAAAACCTTTCTGTTACCGTATTTTTTGTTTATTTCTGTGTTTTTTTCCCCCTCCCATTTCTCTGGAGACATCTCTTTATGTTGTATTTTTTCTTTGTTTATGGGGCAGCAGATTGAACCCATTAAAGAGGGGTGTTACATATTTACCTATTAGTGAAGGAGGTTTGGGGATGGTGAATCCGGTAGTGTTTTTACGTAGTATTTTTATTTTTTATAATTTAGTACCCTTGCTGAAAGGGATGGATAAGATTTGGTCCCCGTGGGTGGCAGATGGTTTTGATCCACTTCTAACGCAATGGGACCAGGAGACCTTTCTGGCTCGTCAAGTTTGGATAGGTGTTTTAGCTAGTCATTTTTGTACAATGTTTCAAAAATTGAAAGCATGGCGTGTTGTTAAAAAATCTGTTCTTTTACAGATGCATCAACAATTCTATCATGCCACATTGCAAGATTTCTTTTTTGTCGATCCCTGGTTCCATGATAGGCCTCATTCTGAACAGCATGCAAAGTTACAATTATTGGTGAGTAAGAGGGTGCCTAAACCTATGTGGGATTTTTTTATGGCTTTGCCTTCATAAAAAATTAGGGGTGAAAGGTAATATGAGGCATAAGGAAATATCAGAAAGATTTTGTCCTAGGGAAGAGACCTGTATTGGGGTGGTTGAAATGATGGAACACTGTTTTGTGGAGTGTCCTTTTGTTGTATCATTTTGATCACATTTTCATGATGAATGGCATTTAGGGTTCTTACAACAGCAATTTGGGTGGAGGGGGTTCTACCAAGCTCCTGGATTATTTAAGATGCGATTACACTGCGCCTATTAATAGGTCATGTTGGTTTTTAGTTATGGCAAGCTAGATGCAATCTCACACTTAGGCAGAAATTGCTCTCTGAATCTCAGATTATTCACAACATTCACAAACATGTCTTTAGTTGGAGATTGCAGGAATGAGAAAAGGTGCACCCTGAACTGTTTAGATTGTGGTGGAGAAAAATGACCTGGCTCGATACAGGGTAGAGTCTTTGTGTACGCCTTGGTCCTTATTTTGGGTAAAAGGGTTTCCCTTATAGGGAGGACAAGATCTCCTTTGTGTACGCTGGTATACATCATTATTGCTTTTTATGTGCATACGGATGTTCCACTGTTGATATACACTATCAGTATTGGCTCTGATTATTTCCTGCATGTCTATTGCTTTTATTTTCGATACAGATTAAGGTGGTTTTGTGTTTCTTTACTGGAGTGTTATATTTTTATCTAAGAGGGAAAGGTGGCATTTGGGGGTCGTTGTATTTCTTTACTTTTGTTTCTTGTTTATTCATTTGTGTACTGTATCTATTTGATGTTTTTTTTTTCTTAGCTATGCTTTGTTGGTGGTTTTTTGTATTTCTTTATGTTTGGACGATTTGATTTTCAGTCATAATAAAGGATTCCCTTACTGCATTGCTAGCAGTAGGGGGACTTGCTGTCTGTGAGCCATGTCCACTTCGAGTGGAACTCCGGGAGACCAGGACATCCCGAATGGAGGGGAGAGATTTTCTTCTGAAGAAATTGTTTTGGAGGATTCCGAGGTATTTATGGATGTAATGTCTGACTTTCAGCAAGTTGGAGACATAGCATCGTTACCCGCAAAAAATGATTTAAATGTGCACCACCCTGCAGCAACACCTTTTGCACAGAACAAGCCTGATGCTGAACTGGATGAGAAAACCCTACAAGAACTGTTAAATGCAGAAAAGGAGAGACATCTATATGAAACCGAGCGTTTGGTTGCAAACCTAACCCACTTTCAAACACCTGAACTTGCTGTCAAGACGCCGGGCTCGATTACTGCTGAGCCTGCATTCCGGAGTGACGTGGCAGCTGAAGTACATCTTGCAGAGCAAGGGAAGACTGACAAATCTTTTTTCTGGAACTGTTTCTATAAATCCTGAGACTGTAGTTTCTCCAGCTGGCAGTAAAGAAGTTGTTGATCACTCGTGCCAAAAGCTGGAGAAACCCACTGTTTTGCCTCACAATATTTCTGTGCAAGTATAGACTTCTGTCCCTGAGGGTACTGTAATTACCGCTCACTCAGCAATGCCTGTGCTGCCTGACAGTCAGGTGGATCTAGGAGAGCTCTCCCGCCCTACTCTCTCTCGAACTGCAGGATTTGGATTTAGAGCTATGCTACCTGCAGAGCCTTCACTTGCACAAAACACTGGCATTATTTACCAGATGTCTCCTATGAAGCAGGATGGACTGACCGTCTTTTCCTTTCAAAAATCAGACCCACAGCCTGGGTCCTGAGTAGACTATGTGAACGAGCACACTGCTTCCACTTTACCTGAAACAAAGATGATTTCCTCCACCGCTCCTGTACTAGATAAACCTAGGATTATTCCTCTACTTACTGAGACTTCCCCTGGTTCTGCGATATGGGAATTTGAAGCCACACAGTCTACTAAAAACTCAGATGACAACTGGTCTCCCCAAAAAGCCTTAAGTGAGGCGGGTTGGACAAGAACTGTTAAAGGTATCTGGGTTTCTACCCCAGATTAGGATCCCACCCTCAACTTCACGCAAAATCCCCCTGAATGGCGCCCTAAAGTTTCTGATTCTACTTTATCAGTGGGACTACCAGCAGGAACTATAACACCTGCTGCAGTGTTTTCGCCCCTTGTTGTTCCTTTACAAGTTAAAAACTCTGCAGACCAGCGGTTGCCAGATATTTCAAATACTGAGGCATCCATACCAGTTTATGACGATCCTCTGGCCTCTGCAGAACCAACTAAACCCCTTCCTTCTGATCTTTTTTCAAAAACAAAGAAGCCACTTCACGTCGTAATGCTGTTCACATACGATATAAAGGGGGTTTAGAAGTTCACCCTGATAGGCATTATGTTGGCAAATTATTGTTAAAAGACTCCTTGAAGTTCTCCCCCAAAGATGTCTTTGTCTTCATCAATATTTCTGGAGAAAATAATTTTGACATCAGCTTCAGAACTGCTTATGGTTTGGACATGTTTTGGGAATAGTGCAACCAGGTCAAGTTTTCTCCTACACGGACCCCCTTTTTAGTCATTCATTTGACTAAACCATTAATAAAATACTTTACTGTGATGTTCAGGAATGAGGGGGTCCATGTAGAAGACATAACTTACTGGCTTAGTCAGAAATGTGATGCACTGAGTCCTCCTGAGGCTATTTTGAACACTGAGCTGTTCTGGACAGGAGGTTGGCGTTATAAAATTAAGCTCAGACAAACTGAAGCTGGAGTGGAACATATTCCGAATTCCTTTTTGCTAGGCAGGGACAGAGGAGTTTGTTTTTATGCAGGTCAACCTAAGACCTGCTATAAATGTGGCTCTAAAACACATCTCTTCAGCTCTTGTGATAGGCCCAGGTGTGACAACTGCAGGGAGATTGGGCATATAGCCTTCCAGTGTGCGAACCTCACTAGATGTGACCTCTGTGAGGAAACAGGTCATGTCTTTGTGGAATGTCCTTGGGTTGCTAAAAATAAAGCCTCTTGCTTGAGCCCAGATCTTCTAATTCAGAATGCCCAGAATTCTGTTTCCTCTAAACCTGCCAAACCATTAGAAGCGAAGGCTCTGATCAAGCCTCCATCTAAGGAATGTCCCCCTCCTTTGTCCTCTCTACCCCCAGACCCTCCTGTACAGGTAGTAGTGGAACCCCCTTCCCCTACACACCTTTCTGTAGTTATGCCACCAGATACCTCTCTTCCTGTATGTTATACTGATACAGTAGATGGTGTAGCTGGTACTACTCACTCATCGCCTTTCATTACTGTTCCGGTACGTAGATCGGCTAGGAATTTGAAAGGGGGACAGGTCCAACCTCTGGTGGATATAGAGCTGAAAAAGTCCTCTTCTATTTTGCCTTCCCAATGGGGAGATACTAAAATGGATTTGGGAGACTCAGACTCTCAATCAACTAAAACAGAAGCTAGCACCACGTCATCGAACAGATCTGATTATAAAGGGAAAAAAAAGAAGAAAAGAAAAAATTTCATGAATTCACTGATGAAATTTCTGTATGACTTCTTTTTGTGTTGGTACATTAAATGTACATAGCCTATTGAATTATAAAAAAGGATGATAGTTTATAAGTATATTCATGATCATAATCTTGACATCTGTTTTTTGCAAGAGACATGGATGTATACCAGTGATCAAGCACGGTTCTTTCAAAAAGAATGGATTTGGGGGCCTTCTTTTTGGTCCTTTGGCACTGCCTCTGCAGTTGGTGTGGGTTTTCTGTTTTGCTCATTTAATTTTATATTAATCAAACTTATTGATTTAGTCCCTGGGAGGGCTTTAATTTTGGATGGTATGTGGAAACAATTACATTGTCCATTTATTAACATCTATGGTTCACAAGTTAAATCTGAATGAGTAGCCTTTTTTAACAGCTTGAAACCATATTTGCTTACTACCTATAAGGTCTTTCTTTGTGGAGATTTTAATTGCACTTTACAATCTTCATCTACCACAATAGTCCCACAAGGAAAAAAAATATTCTGTGACTCAAATGCTTTACAGAAATTGACTGATACTATAGACTTCTTGAACTGTAATTCACTTCAAACTTCCGGGCCTACGTTTACTTTTAAAAGGAATAAATATACTTCCACCATTGATTACATATTTACTTCCAAATCTCTCCCCAAAGTACATTTTCAGACTGAAGTCACAACTTCTTCAGATCATCTACTATTATTAGGTTCCATTATTCTTAGTGCATGCCCATTTAATGTCAGGCCCAGATGGACATTGAATTCTTCTCTCCTGAAAGATCAGGAAGTGAAACTGCACATAGCCAATATTTTAATGGCTAGATTATCTGTCTGCTTTTTGTATGACAAGGCAGATGAGTTGTGTGCAGACTAGAAATTGGATTTCAAACATTATTTTTCGAAACTAGGGAAACCCAGGGGAAATGTAAAATTTCTAAAATATTTACAAATCAGACAGCAGCTCCAAAATTTATATTCTTTAGCCAATACTTCTTGATTTGATTATTCAGATCAGAACAAATTACTTAAGGAGAACCTGCTAAAGTACCAGTGTAATAGGGCCCAGACTATGAACAATGTATTACAATATGGAGCATTAAAAACTCCCCATGATGACCCATTTGAAGCTTTCCGAACTTGTAAAAATTCCATTTTTTTAGAATCTTTAAGAAATAAATCAGTTGATGTTGTGTCCTCATTAACAGGGATGCATGCTATAATTAAAGATTATATGCTATTCCATGTCCCTACACAAGCCCCTTCAGAATCTAATATCAAACAATTTTTGGCTTCAACAGTAACCCCTGCAGCTCCAAATGTTACAAAACAACTAATATAACCAATTATGATTTAGGAAATTCAGCAGGCCATTAGGACTTTAAAAAATGGCACATCGCCTGAGTCAGATGGTTTGACCAATGAATTTTATAAATCTTTTTCATGTCTTTTAGCACAGTGTTTAGTAATAGTGTTTATTTTTTTCATTACTCATACTATACCTTCATGGTTCACAGAAGGTTTACTGATTTCGCTGTTTAAATCTGGAGACAAACTTTTAATTGATAATTGGAGACCAATTATACTCTTAAATACAGATTATAAAATTTTTGCTATAATTCTAAATAATAGAATAAAAACCCAGGCTAAAAAAGTGTTATCTCCTTGGCAATTCTGTGGTCTGCTTGACCGTACAATTTAACAGGCCCTATTGATTATTAGACATTTAATTGATTATGTTGAATTGCACAATAGTCAGGGATGTCTTCTCTCAGTAGACCAATATAAGGCCTTTGATAGGGTCTCTCATCCCTTTCTTTTTCTGACTCTGGAAACATATGGCATTCCACCACAATTATTGCAGTGGCTCAAGTCTTTATATTATGGAGCAGAGGTCAATCCTATAATTAGACACCACATTATGGCAGGAATCCCACTACAAACAGATGTAAGACAGGGCTGTCCTCTTAGCCCTCTCCTATATATCTTTACTTTGGACCCTTCGCTGCGTCTTTTAACTGATACGCCTCAATGAACAGGTATTGTAGGTCCAGATAGGAGTAAGGTTTTTCATTTGACTGCATATGCAGATGATGTTTGTGTATTTTGTTCAGACTACACCTAAATTCCTATTTTTTTGAATATTATGGTTACTCATTCCACTTTTTCTAATTCTAAATTAAATATCTCAAAATGTAAAGGGCTATTTATTGGCACTAGTTGCCCGAATCCAGTCTGTCTACAAGAGATTTTGATCTCATCTGAACCTCTTAAAATTTTCGGTATCTATTTTGGTAAACAAAATCTTCCCTCTTGTAATTGGGATCTAGCATTAGCTAATTTTTATGCTAAAGTACAAAAATGGAGACATTGGAGAATAGCCAAACTTAAGTGAATTCAGATTATGAAGCAATTTCTTATTCCTATGGTTTTATATGTTGCCATGATCTTTCCATCATCACAGAATTTGGAGACAAGATTATATAGTATATTTTTTCAAATGCTGTGGGGAAATAGATTAAATCCAGTTAAATGCCATTATACGTATCTCAACAAAGAAAAAGGTGGGCTAGGTATGATTGATCCGGTAATATTTTCATCTACTTTATTTTTCACTCATTCTGTTAAATATAGCTTAATATCAGTAAAGGCACTATACCCTTATTGGAGTAAGCTAAATTTAGCAGGGTATATTACCAACTGGCATAACATCCCACCTAAATTAATTGGTACCATGTCTATTCCATCCTGGTTTATCCCTGCTGCAAAACGATTATATAAATGGGAGGGGGGGGTAACACCACAGATGATCACTAACAATACAGGGCCTCAGTTATATACCATAGTTATGTCTTTAGTGCATCCTACGGCACCCTGTTTTAAAAATGGCCTATCCTCTCAAAATCATAAAGTTCTGAAACAGCTAAATAACCCCAGAATGCCATCCTACATGTGAGAATTTCTGTGGTTGATGGTTTATGGCAGAAATAATGTAAGAGACAATGCCAAATATAAGGCAAAATCTGAAAGAAACTGTCCGTATGAGGCTTGTATCAATAAGGAAGAGACCATAGAACATTTTTTACTTCATTGTTCATATGCTCAATCCCTTTGGAGTTACCTTGCTGCAAAGTGGAAAACGGCATGGTTAAAACATATGAATTATGATAACCTAGTTTTGGGACACTTTCATAATTTAGGAACATCCTATTCCACAGATACAGTAGTAGTTTTTTGTTGTGTTTTAAAATATTATCTTTGGCAAGCAAGATGCCAATGGGTCCTTTCTCAGAGATGGGTGCCTTATGAAACGGTGGGAAATTTAATACAGGTAGCTATGGGAAAAGTACATAGGTCAGATTTAATAACTTCTACATCTAAAAAAGTCACCAATCGGTGGAAGGGTTTTTCTTGGTTTATTAAATATAAATAATAATCAGAGGTCTTTTACCTGAATTTGATTTCGTCTTGTTAAGTAAAAAAAAAATGACTCTTTTTGTTTATTTTTGTTTTAGTTGACTGTAATTTTTGATTTTGTTTCAACATAGTTGTGTGATATTAACACTGTTTTTTTCCCTTGATTTCTGTATTTGTAACTCTATTTCTTGATGTTGTTTCAATAAAAATTCCCCTACTCTTTTCGATAAGTGCCATGGGATCTTTAACATCCACCTGAATTAACACCAATCCAGGCAGATGGGCCCTTGGTTAAACATCCCATCCAAAAGACAGCACCTCAGAAGTGCAGCACCCCTCTCATGCTGCACTACAGTGTCAGTACTGGGATATTAACCCAAGTGCCAGATGTGGGAACTGAATCCACAGTCCTCTGATCTCCCGGCCTAAGAGGCGAGTGTGCTACTTACTGAACCACTGACACTATTATTAAATCCACATAGCTCACTTAAACATTGCTATTCTTACCTCACCCCAAATAACTCGTTATAATTGAGCCACTATCTTAATGGGATACCATATATAATACAATGCCAGTTGAATTGTCCTTCCTTCGGAGCAGCTACCACAGACTCTGAGGAAGAAATGTAGTGTCTGCTCTGCATGTATCAGAATAGGTTGTGTCTGGACAAGCCAAATTCCATGCATAGTTGTGCCACATAGTTCTAGTTTAACACTGAATTAGGACAACAGCTGTCACCTGTTGTTTGGCAAACAGAGTCGCAGACTGGGACAACACAACTGGAGCTTTCTTGAGAGTAACAATGGGCTCTTGAACCATCTGATGGGCATTATCTAATCACATTAAAATTCCTATCACTTTGATAAGTGAAGAAGTAGGATGTAGGGGAAGCTCATCCAGCCCTTGGCAAAGATTGGTGTTCATGTTGTGTTCTGTGCAATGATGACAATGAAGGTAAGATGGGGAGCTGTTGGTAGAAGAGAACAGACAGGGCAATGTACAACTCCCTCCCCAAAAAGGAAAAAGAAAACATCAGGCAGCAGTGATCAGATAGGATCTCATGATACTGTGGTACTATTGAGCCTGCTGTTTGAAAGAAAATGTAACTGCTTAGCAAACAGATGCTGTTAATTGCCATTTATTTGTTTTGGCAAGAAGTTCAGCAGAGCAGAGTATATTCCTCAAACTCAACATACTGGTGACTGGAGCATGGGAACCAGCTCAAGCCATTGAGGGTTGGCTGGAGGGAGGAAGACTGAAGGTCACAGACAGCATTGTCTTCCTCCAGGGAAACAGGGCTGCATCTGTCACTGTTTTGCTGCCATCCAGGTGGCCAACTTTGATAGTGCAGTCAGCAGGGCATGTGGGCAGGAGGAGATTGGTCAGAATCTGTATGAGGCACACAATGTACCTCCAACTGAACCACCTACGCATGCCAATGTCCTGGGGGTGGAGTCCAAAAAAAAATGCCTGCGTATGCCACAATGATCTTAGTGCACTTGCCCACCCTCTTCAGCCACTGGCTGCTCTTGGAACTCAAGGAACGTCTGCCCTTGCAAGCAGGAGAGGGTGGGAAGGTGACCCCAGCACTGTGGGCCTTGCTGATGGCATGAGGACCGGTGGTATAAAATGTATTGCAACTTGTCTGCTTGGTACATTATTATTACATCAAGAGTTTATTTTGGTTGAACCATGGTTGAATTGTACAGCTATTCATGATGGTGGACAAATTCTTATTTGGGTTTTAATCATATGCAACAGAAACAGCAGCTGAAATGATTGAAATGGAAGTGGGATGGAACTCAAGTGAGTTCCTTCTTCATCAATAGGATCTAGGACTGGCAAGGGAAGGGAGGCCCGAGATTGATTTTTTGCTTGTTTTAAAACAATACAGTCAGGAATGGAAGAGGGAAAAAAAGAGCGAGAGAGGGAGAATTGGAAACAGGCACAGAAACCACATGAGTTCCCTCCTTGTCAGCAGGAGCCAGAACCAGCAAGGGGTAGTACAGCAGAACACATATTTTTTGTTAATTTGTTTTAAAAGACAGACTCAGGGCTGGGATAGAGAGAAAAAGGAGAGAGAGCAAAATGCAAACAGTGAGCTCGCCCCATCAGCAAGATCCTGGACTGGCAAAAGGAAGGAGACCGAGATTCATTCTTTGATTGTTATAAAAGACAGAGTCAGAGCTACAAGAGGGGAAAAGGAGAGGGAGAAACGGAAATGGGCATGGAGGCCGAGTGAGTTTCCCCCTGCTGACAGGAGCCAGGAGTGGCAAAAGGAGGGAGAATCAAGATTTGTCTGTTTTAAAAAGATGGACTCTATGGGCAGGATTTTTATAAGTGCAACAGTGTTTCTGTAAGTAGAACTGAAATGGAATTCAAACATGCATTGGGAACGAGCACCTGCGTTGCATTTTGGAGGTGATTGGAAAAATGCCCTAGCTCATCATGTTAAACAATATGGGCAGGGGCGCAGTTTCAATCTGGTGAGAACTGAAAGGTGAGATTGGGACCAATAGGTGGAGATTTGGATATTAACATTTTGAAACAGGAGATTTTGTGGATGCACCAAAAAGGGGCCCGGCAGGGTAAGTGTCTGAATGATAAATGCAGTCTGGAACTACTGTATTTCTTAAATAACTGATGTATTCTTTTTTCTTTGTTTTAACTCATGCTCAGGAACCATGCTGCAGCTCATGAGGCAGTATAGCGCAGTGGTTTAAGGCTCTGAGCTGCAAATCTGGAGAGGTGGGTTTGAGTCCCACAGCCCCCTCTTGCATACTGTGTGACCCTGAGCAAGTTACTTAAATTCTCTGTGCTCCCAGATTGCACCTGTTAACAAGCTTTCAGCTTAGTGTGTCTCACCTGGTTAAACAATTGGAAAAAAACAAAAATATGTTGCTTCAGATATGTCCCTCTGTCACAGATAGTTTTGCCTTTTGCCCCATCTTCTGCATTTCAGCTTTTTTTAAGATTTTTTTTTTCTGTGTATTTTCCAGGATTCGTACATAAAAGCACAAATGTTCAAAAGCTTACAGCCACAATGATATTTCTAGAATGAATGGTCAGTTTTGTGAGTCTGCATGTAGTGATTTCCATTTATAGGTTACACATTTTGCCGTAGCAAAAAAGGAATAATGAGTTTGATACTGAAATGTTTAAAAGGCGAAAATTAACCTTGAATCAAATCAGTTATTTAATGATGAATCACTCTAGAATGCCTATGATCAGATAATGTGAAATCATTTCTTCTTTTGTAATTGTATATATTAATATGGTGCTGTGACTGTTTGGTAAAAGGGAATGGCTTCATTATTTGTTCTTTTTTGTCTCCAGTGATCAATGACTGTAATTGTTTTCACCTGTCTCATTGACACAGTTTTTCACTATAAATAGGTGTTCACTAGGTGGCAGTACAGCTCTTGAAAAAGTTAATGTACAGTGCGAAACACTCAGCTTTACTGCTGCTGCCTGGTGTTTTTACTGCTATAATAAAAAAAATAAGCATTTTGGCAGTAAAATGCTGATTCCGTGTCAGGATGCCACTTATTGGTGTGTGTGTGTGCAGCCTGAAGTTTTGAACTTTGTTCTGGAGTGTTGCCATTGCCAGGGCTCTACTTGGTCTCAGAGCTAACTTTGCATTTGCTTAGATCTCTCTCTCTCACTACTGTTCTGCCTTCCTCTCTCTCCCCATCAGTCCCCTCACCCTCTCCTGAACACTGCATCCCATTCACTTTCCTTCCCTTCCAGGAAAACTATTGATGGCCAAGTTCTCCTCTCATATTGTTTCCCCAAGCTCTGGTCATGTCTTCCACTGTCTATCCACTCAGCCTTTTCCTTCCACTTCCTCAAGGCCCTTCTTCATTACTTTACCCCTACTGCAACCTTACCTGACCTAGACATTAGTATCCCACTTTCCCCTCTCTCTTTGTTGGGTGCCCCCCAGCTCTCAGCAATCTTTCTTCCCACCCTAGGCCCCAAGTATGTGTGGCTTTTATCTGCTCCTAGTAAGTGTTTCGCATCTAGTAATGTACTACACCTGTAGATCACTGCACTGTACTTGCATTGGTTAGAAAGGGTGGTGGAGCCATAGAACGATTTGCCAGCTAATGTGCCGGGGGCCAAAACTATCAATGGTAAAAACAAAGCTGGGACAGAGTGAGGGGCTTAGTGATTGCTCAGAGTAATAGCGCTAGACTGGGGAACTTTGCAGTGGATAGTGTGGGTTAGGACCCTCTATGGACAATAGGTCCCAGGTTAGTTAGGGATTATGGGCAGACTAATTAGACCAGTAGTTTTTTTTTCTGCCATCATTGTCTCTCTTTCAGTGTTTCTATGATTACATATGCCCATTCACAATACTTACATTGATTACTCTCAGTCCTTTGTACAGTCTGGGTGGTATTAATCTACTCCTAGTCTGCTGTTTTCACCTGGTATTGAATTGTCCTTGTACCTTATTGCACTGTCTTGCACCTTTTAATTTTTGGTTGCACTGGTCTAGCTGCATGAACTACATGTCTGTTCAAGTGTACTTAAGCAATAAACCACAAAAGGGTGTGGTTGATGCTGGGTTTACCCATGCCTGGTGTGGTTTGGTCACAAGGCCACAGACCAAGTGACCAAATCTCGCCAGGCGTAGGTAAATCCCAGCATCACCCACAGCCTGAAGTGGTTTATTGCGATTATACAATGATCCCCATAAGTAAAATGCAAAGACTTTGGTGGGAAATGTTTTATTTTTGTTGAAATATTGAAAAAACACAGTAGATATTTCTCCACAGAAAAAAATAGTTCTAGACCTCTATTGCTTTAAATGCAGTGTACCCCAAGTAAAGTCTCTGAATGAGTTTCTGCTGCCCCTTGCTCAGCCCACTGCCCCCTCCACACACACACTCTCTGTTGTTTTCCCCTCCCTCCAGCGCTACCATTAACCCCCTGCCTATCTTGAACCGTTGTCTGTCGTGCTTCTGATTGCTGTCTGCCTCCGGACTGGAGATACACTAAAAGCAGTAAGATAAGAAGGGAGAGCAACCAGCAACTGGGATAATGTGGCGGTGGGAGGGAGGAAGCCATGCTCGGCTGCTACCACTACAAGTGAGATCTATATGGCTACTAGTATGGCTGGTAGGTCGCTACACAAGGAGGATTTTTTTTGCTTGTTTTCTGCCTACTCTTTTTCTGATCTCTCTCACTCACCACTTTTCACTTAATGTACCAGTGTTGATAGTTATGGGTTTATGAAAACAAGCAGTTGTACTAGTACTATTCAGCCGCTTCCTTGTTACTGTTTTAAAAATAGCCACTCTAGCGAAACTGAAGTTCATTGCTCCCCTCCTCCAGGAATTAAAAACAATCATTAGAAGTTATGAAAATCATGGCCAAAAACCAGTAGTGATACAGGGTATGCACCTTTGCATATGCATGAGCGCGTGCCCGGTATCATGGCTCCACTTTTCATCCATGATTTCCATAACGTCTACCACTTTTTTAAATTCAAAAATACTTTCCACTGTTCAGCACTGATCAAATCGTTAAAATATTTTTTTTAGCTGAAGGGGATGAGGCATTGATTTCTGTAATATTTTCGGGGATTTGGGGTCAGGTAGTCTGAAGTGGTATTCTTGCCTTTCATGCTGTGGTGACAGGCGCTGTCAGTTAGAGACATTGGAGTGACTTCTTCAGTGTGGCATGATGAGACTGACTAGCACCTTTGCCATGAGCAATGTAAGGATTTTCCACGGCTGTCAGGTTTTTTACCATTGCCAGTCAGCCAATCAGAGTTCACCATTAGAACAGCGCATTGTATGATGTATTATATTTTTATTACTTTTGCACCTTTCTGTGTTTAATTTTCTCTCTCACTTTTTGTTTTGCATTCTCCCCCACTCCACCCCACCCCCCAGGATACATATGGAAATCAGCTGTTACCAGCTGATTATGTTGTTCCTGGTAAAACGTTTGAAATAAATAAACACGTGGTAGCACCATTGAAATTTATCCTCCTTATGAATCTAGTATATACATTCAACAGATAACCTCAGCAAAGAGATTTTTAAAATTGTGAGTGGTGACCAACTTTAAAAATGTGAGTCCTTAATTACAAAATGATCTATAAAAGCTGTTTTAAAAATAAACTGAGGATGAGGCTATGGATATAAGAAATACAGTTTTGCTTAAAAATATATGATAACATTTTGACTGCTCCTTTTAGTAGTACACCATGCACTTTCTGACTACTGGTTCATGTGCATGTGCATTACGAGATACATAACATCGATTCATCATATACTGTATAGCAGGTTACACTCATGATCTGTTAATTTTCACCATGTTTGCTATTCATACTTCTCAGCGAAAATAAATGGATCATGAATATATCCTGTTGGTTCCTGCTATTACACCAGTATTATGTTAACATCACAGCCGGGGAAAAAATTTGAAACAGATGTTCTGTGGGGATAGTAACCTTTATTCCATCAGAGTTTCTTAAAGTGAAGAAAGGGAAAGTAGCAAAACAAAAAAGATTAAGCGCAGCATCCAGACTTTGATGCAGTGTGCTTACTATCCATGCCATTCATACTTTCATGATGTCAGTGCACACATGGCCATGCTTTCCAGTGAGATCTTCCATTGCAGACATACATCTTTATGCTGTCTCACCTTAATCCTGTAAATCCAATCAGACAATATTAAACTGGAAACTAGAAAATAAGAATGGCAGTACAGTAAGTACAACATTCTCACCAAGCTGAGACAGTGCTGTTGAGCCTCGTAAATGACAGTGTCCGGCAAGCCCCATATCACCCCTTCTCAGTGGCTGGGCATGCTGACAAAGCTCACATCAAGCCTTTTAGTATGGTTTCTCTTGAGGCTTACAACTTTACATTAAGGTCCAGTTCAGTGGCCCCAGCAGCAATCTTTTCTGATTCCAGTCTAGCGTATTATACCATGAAGTTTTATTTTAGAAAATCCTTGAACATTTCATCAATGGAAATGTCCAGGGGCTATAACGCATCTGTTCATGATGCTGGCACATAGATTGGGATTAAGCTGCTGCCTTTGAATTTTTTTTTTTTAATGACAGGTTCAGTGGTGTGTGGTCTGAACATGTCCAGAATGCAGAGAATTTTCTGCTCAGGGTGGTAATCCAAGATTTTGTTTTGTAAAGTTATAGTAGAGCACCAGAATTTTGTCAGTGAGCTGTAACATTGTGTCTTGCTTAGCCCTGTGATTAATGGAGTGGATTATGTGCCAGTCAGCTGGAAATGTGTGGATGGGATGGCAAGCATTGGTTTTCCCTTTGTATATCACTTGCAGAGGTAACACGCCCCCTGCCATGGTGTAGACTAGTATGATTGAAACGTGATGTTTGTCTCCAAGTCCTGCGATGGCCACCTGTTTTGAATCTGTGGAGGCAATAGTCGACTCAGAACAGGCCAGCATATTGACACTAGTCTTATGCATATTTACTACAAGTTCAGGGGGTATCAATTTTTGGGCACATGCTTTCACAATTTGAAAGAGATACATTTCCTTTAACTTACAAAAGTTACTAGGGCTTTTTCCTGCCTGCCTTAGTGCCTTTGTACTTACAAACCCCCATTCTATGCAAAAAAACAGGCCTACTTACGGTGAGGTTCAAGTGACCACCATTCTCCACTAGCAAGCAAGGGGAATTGACGTTGACTACGCTAGGTGCCACTCCATGAACAACATTGGTACTTACAACGGCCCCCTCTGCATGGAGATATTTAACAACCTTTCTAGTTTTTCTCTAGCTGTTTGATCAGCATTGTTGGACATCCACAAGATTTCTTAGGGAGGACAGGCGACAGTAGATTCGGCTGGAAATTTCACAGAGCTCAGTGAGATAATCTAGTTTTAATTTTCTTACTGTGCTTTTAATCATTTTTACTAAAGTCTTGCATTGGTGGTACCAAACTGCAGCCAGCACCCCATTCAACTTGCATACTTCTCCAGCTAAAATCTTGTTTCTGGTGTGCATGTGTCTTATGATGGGGGCTTTTCTAAGGAGCTGCCGAGGTGCTAGTGCTAATTATTTAGCAATAGAAGCAGCCTTCATTATATCCAAACATGAACTAGAAGCCAGATTGCTATTGTTGATATCTGCAATATCATATGGATACTTAATTTTTACTTGCTTGGAAAATTGTATCTGTTTAAATATCGACATTTTAGCAGTGTTATAGCAGCATTTTTATTGTTAACCATGAATGTGCTATATGAAAAACACTAGATTTTATAGTTTTTAACATCCAGACCACCACTAACTTTACCTGATCGAGACATCCTAAGAGGCATTAAAGTCCTAAAAACACAGAAACATAGAACGTGTTGACAAAAAAAGACTGCCTGGTCCATCCAGTCTGCGCAGATGTCAATTTCCAATCTGTTTCTGCAGACATTAACTGGTCTGCAGTGACACCCCATCCTCCCTGTCTATTTACTAATATTTCCCAATGTCTAACCCATGCATCCTTGAAGTTTTCAACTTTTTTCTCCTTCACCACTTCCTTTGGCAGTATGTTCTATGTGCGTACCACCCTTTCGGTGAAGTATTACTTCCTCACATCCCTCTTAAATGTCCCCTCTCCAGCTTCATTTCATGTCCCATTGTCATGGTCATTTGAAAAAGACTGGCCTCCAGCATCCTGTTCACTCCAGTGAGGTATTTGTAGGTCTCCTTCATGTCCCCTTTTGCTTTCCTGTCTTCCAGGCAGTACATGTTGAGATCCCTCAGTCTCTCCTCATAGGGTTTCTCATGCAACCCTTGCTGCTGCCCTCCACAGGACTGCCTCCATCCTGTCTATATCCTTTCAGAGGTGTTACCTACAAAACTACTGTAAACACAGTAGTGTAGGTGGGGTTCCACCAGCAAGCATTACAGAGGCAACACTACCTCCATCCTGCAGCTGAAGATACCACTCCCTAGACACCTAATCATCTACTCTGCCACTTTGAGGTTATTAGTTATGATAACCCCAAGGTCCATGTCCTGCTTAGTCACTGTCAGTGCCTCCCCGCGTTTTATACTCATCTCCTGGGTTCCTATGCTATCAGTACATGATTTTGCAATTTTTTGCATTAACCTCAACTTCCATGCTCTTAACCACTCCTCAAGTTTGCTGCAATCCCCACACATTCTCTCCATCCCTCTTGAGTGTCCACCCTATTACAGATTTTGATATCATCTGCAAAAAGGCATATCCTCCCTTAAAGTTCTCTGCAGTGCCATTTATGGGCACATTAAAGATGACTGGTCCCAGTACTGAGCCCTGTAGAACTCCACTGGTCACTTTCCTATCTTTAGAGTGAGTGCTGTTACCCACCACCCTCTGTTGCCAATCCATTAACCAGTTTCTAACCCAGTTCACCACTTTAGATCCCACCTCCATGAAGCTCAATTTCTTTATCAGTCTCCTGTGTAGCACAGTGCCAAAGGCCTTGCTAAAGTCCAGACTGAGCATGTGCAATGCCTCACCTTATCTTTTTTTCTGGTCAACTAGTAAATGAAATCAGTCATATTTGTCTGGGATAAATTCCACTACCCCCTGTGAATCCATCCTGCCTGTGGTTTTGCAGCCCATTGGATTCAGGATACTTTACTCCTAGAAACACAGAAACATACAATTTGATGACAGAAGGCAATCGAAGGTCCATTGCATTTCACCATACCATATTAGTTCACCCCTCTGTTCTACTGTACTGATGGTCAGTTATCTTCATCTCCCACTCCCTCACCACTCAAACCCATGACCCCCCGCCCATATACACACACTTTAATTACAAAGAAAATTTCAACAGGAAGAAACAAATTAGATAGCTTTATTGTTTAATGGTGATTAACACATGAAATAAGTATTCTTACAGAAATGTTAAAATGCAAGTTCTTTTTAGAGAAAGGGAAGTGCATAGGGAAAATTTGAAGGGTACATCATAAACAAAGAATAGCACACTGGCTCCCTGGCAACAGATCCCTGCAGGTTCAAAATGCAGCCACTAGAACTCACCAGTCAACTTACTCTTATGTGTCTCAGCCCACCCCACTAATAAAATGTATTTTTACACAGTATACAATAAGCAGTCATCCCAAAGTCTTCATGTGAAATCAACCATTCCTGTCTTTTAAGAGGAAGAAAAAGAATCAGCATTTATATAGCGCTGTTCATACACAGTGTATCCCAAAGTGCTTTACAAGCAATGCAAGACTGGTAGTGAAGTGACTGAATGTGAAGTGGCAGTAATCTTGCACATCAACATCCACACATCACCTGGGCAATTGCATGAACTTGTTTTATAAGAAGGGGAATGTCCTTTAATTTTTGTGAAGAATGCCTTGGGTTCTTTTATTTCCACCTGAACACCCACCAGGACAGCACCAGGATGGTTAAAAGGGACCTCGGTGTAACATCTCATCCAAAGGATGGCATACCCCAGCAGTACAGAACCCCCCAATATTGCACTTGAGTGTCAGCATTTTAGGTACAAAACCAATCCCGGTGTGGAACAAGAACCCATGACCTTCTGGTCCAGAGGCAGATGTGCTATCAACTAAGCCATGCTAACAATGCAAAAATAGCTAGTTGCATGCCCTATTTTTTATATGGTGCTCCAAAGAGCACTGTAACTACATTTTGCAGATGGCCACATGCAGCCTTTTTTGAGAAATCATGGCATAGCAGATACTACACAATGAGCTGTTCCTCCAAACAGTTTCATGGAAAGAATGAATCAATTTCTCCATTTGCGTCCTGTAATTACAAAAGAATTATCTAAGGTAAGGCAAAGTGAATAGGAAAAGCATAGAACTCGGCCTCCTTAGGTGCCTTGGCAGGACACTGAGCTTAACCTTTGATTTTGTTTTTATTCAATAGGACTAAAGCCTCCAGAAAAAGTTATATATCAAAACTCTAATATCAGTACAAGCGTAAGTTTATTTCAAAATGAATAAATGCTGTTTTCAGTGATATGTAAGAAGCTACAGTTTGAACACTAGAACATATTGCTGTCGGCAAGTTATTACCAGAGCCCCCACAACCCAGTTTACTAGGTGGGCCCTTTGCTACCCAGTCTAACCCTGCAAATAAAAGTAATTTTTATGGCTGCAGTGGGCATAGCTCTGCAGATGTTTTGCTTTGAGAAAAGGACTCCCTTCATAAATTACCTTCCAAACAACATGATAAAGTGTTAAAAATAGTGTCCTCTGCTGAAGCCTCATTACTACTCTGCCTGTATGTGTATGGGAGCTTGAGAGCACTATTTTTCCTCTGGCTTAAGAAGTTCACTGAGCCCTCCCCAGTACTGCCTTTTTTGCAAGTTGAAACCTCCTCCAACAATCAAACCCTCTCCAGTACTGCCTTTTTTGCAAGTTGAACCCCCTCCAAAGTGTTGTATGAGCCTTTTCTTTGTTTGTTAAGTTTCAGTGCTTAATTTACTACCTCTTGCAAACTGAAAAACTCCTGCTTTGCTGGTATCCCTTCCCCCACTCATCCAGAGGTGTGAATTTGTTTTTTTCCTAACCATGCTGATTGATTTTACTTGCTTGGTTCTCCCACAAAATGAAAGCCTCATGTTTTGAGCAGATGATCCAACCATCTCAGTTCTTCCCTTCCCCAACAACACACCAACACAAGTAGAAACCACATAGCATCTGGCAGCACTAATACAAATGGGAAGTATATGCAATTAGCAAACAGCTCTTTAAATATTTTAAAGTTCCAGTTAATATGATACTAGCTGGTTTTAACGATAAAACCAAAATAAATCATGCAGAGGGCTCCTGGAGTAGATCACATAAACACAAACAATCCTGAAGCCTGCTTAGCCATTGGATGACCACAGCTGCAAAATGATTACATTTGTCTACAAGCACTGTCTTCTATGCAAGACACAAGCAACTGAATCAAAAGTACGTAATATGCTGATCAAAACGAGTGGAGCAGGATTCTGGGTAAAGTGACACAGTTTATATACAGATTGCATGCAGCAGTAACTGCTGAGTAGATGAGCCAGCCACCTCAGTCCACCATCCCCCACACACACCAACACAAGTAGAAACCAAATAGCATTTGGCAGCACTTGCAAAAATGGGAAGAATATACCATTAGCAAGCAGCTCTTTAAATATTTTAAAGTTCCAGTTAATATGATACTAGCTGGTTTTAACAAAAAAACCTGAAGAAATCTTGCAGAGGGCTCCTGGAGTAGATCACATAAACACAAACTATCCCAAAGCCTGCTTAGCCATTGGATGACCACAGCTGCAAAATGATTACAGTTGTCTACAAGCACTGTCTTCTATGCAAGAGGCCTCACCAGTGATCTGTACAGTGTCATCACCGCCTTCTTTTTTCTGCTGGTGAGTGCAGACAAAACTACTTTAAACAGTGATATGCTTAAACACACACACACACACACACACACACACACTACCCTAAGCAGAACACAGCTGGACAAGGTATCAATATTTAGGAAACTTATCACACCTACCCAAAGACTAGCAGTGTGACTCCTGGCTGCTGTGTTCTCTTTGCTGTGGCTGAGCTGTACTAAAACCCTGTAACAAGACACTGGCCTCCTGCAGGGGCTATTAAACATCAGAGCAAAGGGCACTTTGGGAAGACTCCCTGGGACAAGATGCAATAAAAGAAACCTGAATGGCAGTCCCCAGGGGCCATAAACAGCCAAGGAAAGTTTGAAAAAAACTCGTCTCATAGCCTGAGCAGGAAAAAAACACTGGGATGAATTAAAAACATGAAAAAGGTAATAATACATATATTTTCCTGATTTTAACATGCAGTTTTCCTTTAATAATCTGCAACAAGGTGTGGGTTGGGCTGGGATTTACCCACACCTGGCAAGTGACCAACAACTCCAGGCATGCATAAGTACCCATGCACTCCACACTGTGCAGTGGATTATTGTCATTGTACAACTGGTAGGAAGTAATGAATTATAAAAAAAGTTACTAAAATACTCAATTTCTAGAGTGAAGCATAGGTGCAAAGAGGATGGGACATTGAGCTTACATTTAGATGTCAGCTGTCCAGGCATATCCCTGTCTAAATCAGTCTTATCTTAAATCAAGGAAGGCAGTAGCCATTTCATAGAACCATGAGACTGAAACTGATTCTGCAATTGATAAAGCTGTGCTGGGCAGTATATAGCTACCTGGACTCTGGCATCAATTTCTGTCTCAAGGTTTTGTGAAATGTCTTCTGCCTTTCATTATTGCTTTGTTACAGGGATGTCAAAATTGATATTGCTGGACAGCTGACAACTGGGTAGCCTTTCACACCTACATAGAAAAGAATTTATAAGACATTACCCCCTTGACTTATAGGCTTGTTATTCCTTTGGTTCCTTCCAAAAACTTTTCTCTTCATCTTAACAAATTTGAATTGAATACACCAGAATCTTGGTCTAATTTAAGACAATTGTATGACACTGGTTTATTACAAAGAAATCCTCAAGGCAGCGCTAAATATAGAGAATACTGACTGGACAACTATGCACAACCAGTGTCTTCTGCCACAGATGGGTTCTGATTCCCTCTGACCAAGAGAGCAAAGCTCGAGAGGTCTATGGGAATCAGAACCCCGAGGTGACAGAACACATTAGTTATGCATAAAGTTGCTCATCCTATATTTTTTACAGTGGATAGTAGTATTATGTGAAAAGTGTCAATTGTGCTTTTTTTCTCTTTCATAATGAAACTGACTTATGAAGACTCTAGAGGTTCCAGCCACCCTTTCTGTGAAGAAATACTTCCTTGTGGTATCCCTTAGCCTACCCACTTCCAACCTCATGTCATGCCCCCTCGTTCCTGGACATCTCCTTTTCTGAAAGATGCTACCCTCCAGCAGCCTGTTTATGCCTTTTAGATATTTGAAGGTTTCTATCATATCACCCATGTATCTTCTCTTCTCCAGGGTATATATATATATATATATATATATATATTGAGGTTGCCCAGTCTCTCCTAATATGACTTTTAGTGCAGGCCCTGCACCATCTTTATTGCCCTTCTTTACTGCCTCCACTCTGTCTACATCCTTATAGAGATGCTGCCTCCAGGGCTGAACACCGTATTCCAAATGAGGCCTCGCCATTGATCTGCACAGTGGCATCACCACCGCCTTCGTTCTGCTGGTGACACCTCTCTCTATGCACCCCAGCATCTCACTGGTTCTCCCCACAGCCTTGGTACATTGTTTAGCCACCTTTAGGTCATCCAGTATGATTATCTCCAAATCCCTTTCCTGTTTGGTGACCATCAATTTCTCCCCCCTCTCTCCTGTAATCCACCTCTGGTTTCCTGCAACCCAAATGCATGATTTTTCACTTTTTTGCATTAAATCTCAGCTGCCACACTTCAGACCATTCCTCCAGTTTCCTAGGTCCCTCCTCATTTTTTCCACCATTTCCAGAGTGTCCACCCTGTTGCAGATCTTAGTGTCATTCGCAAAGAGGTACACTTCTCCTCCAGCCCCTCTGCAGTTTCACTTATGAAGACATTAAACAGGACTGGGCCCAGAACTGATCCCTGTGGCTCCCTGCTGGTCACACTCTTTTCCTTAGATTGAGCACCATTTACCATGACTTTCTATCTTCTATCATCTAACCAGTTCCTAACCCAGTTTACCACATTGTGACCCACCCTTAGGCTGCCCAGCTTGTTCACGAGTCATTCATGGAATGGTATTGTAGGCCTTACTAAATGCAATTTGTGTTTATGTTTAAGCCCATGAAACACCCTTATCTAGTTAATGCATTTGCAGCTGTAGTGATTATGCCCTAATTCTTGTTATAAGTGGAACAGCACATTTCAAGGTGTGTGGTCATAGGGGAATAATGCTCTTCCCAAATGGTTGTGGCATCCAGCATTGCCTTGTGTTAAACAATCACATGAGGTGAGCACTATTCACTTATAATCACATACCCTACCAGGTGTAATCACCTATATTTACGACTGGTAACAGATGACAGGGAAACATTTCCTGTGTTCAGCCCTGTCTATGAAAAGATAAAGTTGAAAACACTGCAGATAGCTGTAGCAGAGCTAGAGACAGAACATTACAATAAGTTAATAGGGCCTCCAAGGGGTATCTATTAGGGTATAATAGTCTCTGAATGTGAGGTTTGGGTGAGAAAACTGCAAAGCAAAGCTGGACAGTCCTGACTGCCCAAATATTACAAGAGGAGTCTCTTATACTATAAGAGACACTCTCCAGAGACCCTATTAACTTATTATAAATTACTCAAGTTTAGCTTGAGTGATTTATGTGCAGAATAAGACACGATGAGGTATAGTTTATTGGCTGATAACAGCATGCCCCGGGGGTATAATTAGGCACAAGGTGTTTGTGCTGAGTGCATTTAGCATCTGGAAGTGCTCTTATCAGCCAATAAACCACACCTCGGAGTGTCTTATCCCACTTATAAAATGGGTAGATAATTTTCAATACAGATTCTCAGTAAGTTACTGCAAGTTAAAATGTGAAATGTTATTTATTAATCTTTTTGTTTGATTTTTTTTCAGGTTTCAAGAAAGTAATCTCTTTTGCTGCAGAGCCACAGAATATGTTTAAATCCATTTTAATACTTCAGGGAACAGATGTCTGTCTGTCAACCCCCCCCCCCCACATACACACACACACATATATCAACAGATTGTTTTTTTGTTTTGTTTTTTTTGCATTTTTTTCTGTGTGTCTTTGCCAGGGAGCAATTATAGAGAGTGGCCAGTATGACTGCTAGTGAGAGTGAATGCTAATGATCCTATAGTCCAGCCCCCCCCACATGTGCACACTTTTTTCAGTTGAGTTTGTTTTCCTTTTTCACTAGGCAGTGAAATCCCAGAGTGCTCACTGTATGTTTCTGTGCTTGCCATCTGCTGTATCAGGAGTGAGTGTGTCCCTTAGTGGCTGCTGTAGAGAGCAGGTTTCTCCTTTGCATCTTTGAAACTGAAGCTGTGTTGTGCTACAAGATGAGAAAAGGACTTGTTGTTTGAGGGGACATTAAAAATAGGATGGGGGAGTGGAGATCGACACATCGAGGGGGACTACTGGACACAGGGTGTTGAAGAAATGACACTTGGTTCGTACTGCCAATGGTATGAACTGCATCATGAAAGCTCTGGATTTCAAATCAGACAACTGGTATGGTTTGAAACAGTGGGAGCGAGACCCATACACTTGCTACGGACAAACGGGCAGTGAAGAAAACTAAATAAGAGATACAAAATATGCAAACTTTGTCATGCAGGAAGGGGGGATGTTGAATATATTGTGAGGTTTGTTTGTCTGTTGGTGGAGCCAGTCTGCCAGTGTAGCTGTTGTGGAGCAGTTGTTAAGTGAGAAGGTGCAGCAGAAGATCTGTGGCAGACAGTGATTTCACACTGTGATTTGTTTTGCTTGGCATAAGTAGTATCAGTTACCAGTATATGTCCTGATAAGGACATGGCAAATGGTACCTTTTAGCCAGTCAAAACCTAGAAAATGTTCTACCCATTTTATAAAATAATAGCCTTTTTTATTTTATTGTGCCTTCCTCCCCCTTTGCATTGAATTGAGGGCTCCCTCCAAGTGCTGCTGGACAAGAGCACACTGTACACAGGACAAGAGGTACAGTGCAGTGGCTCTGCATGCTGGTTGGCTGAACTCTTGTCAGTGATTTAGAATCGCTGTTTCAGTATACAGGAGCTTGCAAGGACACAGATACTTATCCGAGTGTCAGGGTACGATACTAGGTGAAATGACTTGTAGATAGGAATACATTCCATACAGTACACTATATTTCCATATTTTACAATTGCATTTTACACATTACATTACAGTACATACCTTAGATTATATTTACATGCACACTAAAGGAGGAGATGCCACCAGGGACTCCCTTGCACAGACTCACAGTCATCAAAGAAAATAAAACAAAAATCAGCACTTAGAACCAAGCAGATGCACTGAACAAATGAAGGAGTCCTGTTGCAAGTTACATTTGCTCCTTCGCTTTATTAGGTGCAAATGGTGCAATACTATATGTGTGAAAACTTAAACCCTGAGGCAGCAGCTGCAATGGAACTTTGAAGCAGCAGCAGTAGTAACTGAAGTAACACAGGAGCCCCTGCGATGAGGTGGCTCCAGCTGCCGTATGCAAAAGTCTCTAATTCAAAGGATTGGAATGGGGTACAGGGGGCTCACCTGGGAAGTTTAGTCAGGGGTCCACCTGGAAAATCCATAGGTGAGGGCCCAAGGTGACACACGAATTTCAGTATTCCACTACAATCTGATACACTAGCTCTGTAACTGCATCACATGTTTACTTGGATAGCGCAAAATACCCAATTTAATTAAAAGAAAAATAGATGAAAAAAACAAACAAATATTCTCAGAGTTTAGAAGGTTGGCAGGTACTCAGGAGAGGGAACCTACCTAGAAATTTCCAAGTATCCTGGTGGGCCAGTGGGACTCTTTTAATTGATGTAACCTTCAGCTTCAATTTATGCTGCACTAAACATTTGATTATCTGCTTTTCAATACAGTAGGAGTTCTGTATCTCATGCTCACTCTGGCCGATATACAGTCTGCCTCTGTAGTGCTGAAGCACCAAGCTGTCTTTCAATGGCAAACAGGCACCTCTCAATTTCACATACAGCAGCAAACCTAAGCTAGATCTGGAACAGCCTAGGCTGTTCACAAGGGAATAGCTGCTCCCCAATGTCTATTAGAACTGTCAGTCCAAGTTAGCAGGCCACGAGGCCTGTCAACCAGTCCAGAGGCTCCCTCCTCAGGCAATCCATCCCTGATTGGCCACCTGATGACCTGCTGACAACATCACCATGCCAGCTTGGGTCAGACTCGATAAAGACTGCCACTGTTTTGTAGTCCAATGGCAGTCTTACCACAATGTCCACATTTATGAATAGTTCTGTAGTCTACCATCTTTCATACCAAATTAGTCCTGTACAAGTCTGCCTATATGTCTACTTTGGTCGAGGTGATGATCAAGGGATTCCCAGTCCTGTCAATAGTGCTGTTGTGGTGACTTTGTTGGCAGTAGCTTTTTTTTATTTTTTTTTTAATTTAGTTGTTTTACCAGGAGTAGCACACTAAGCTGAAAGCTTTTTTACAGGAGTGACCTGGGAGTACAGGGAAGTTAATTGACTTGCTCAGGATCACACAGTATGCAAGTGGAAGCTGTGGGATTCAAATCCAGGTCTGTTCTGCTGGATGTCACCAGATTTGCAGCTCAGAGCCTTAAACCACTGTGCTATACTGCCTCCCTTGTGTCTTGTGCTTGTGTCTTTCATGGCGTATCTAAAGGGAGCCTTTAGGCTAAAGCCCTCATGGTTGGGTTTCACTCTCACCCTGCTAAGAATTTGACATCCACATTATTTCTAAAAGAAAAGTCCAAAGTCCAAATATATAAAGGGCTACAGAAGCAGTGACATTTGCTACTGTGCAGAAGTCAGTGAAAAGCCAAGACCTTTGTAGTACATATAGTGGTCAACGTTTACTAACTTCAACCCTGGATCACATGGTGAAGCTCTTGATTTAAACAAAAAACACACCTTCACACACATAAGGTAGTATAGTCTTTGATAAATCACCAGTAGTACCCATCTAAGGGACCATTGCAGATACTTCAGTTCTAACGACTAGGCCAGGTGATCAGGGCTTCTCCATTGCTGTATGTGGTTAGTTTGGATATCTCTTCTAGGGATGATATGTCCTACATGATTTATATTACTCTGCAAACATTTGTATTTCTTAGTGGAGAGTTAAGCCTGAACTCCTCCGACCAATCCAGCATATTGAGCAATTATATTTTATGTACTTCCTGATCATGCTGAATATCACTGAGATTGGTCAGACATTCCAGTATGTTCTCATCTCCAACTGCATTCTCCATTAGGCTTGAAATGTGGATGTAGCACCAGAAATATCTAGGGGCATCTGTAAGAATGTTTGCTTTTTTAAAAAATAAAATTAAACTATTTTTGTTCAGTAATTTAAAAGGTTGTCTTTACAAAATAATTTAAAAAACACATCATGATCAAAAATACTTCCTACACAGACATATGCAAAATCATTATTTTAAATGCAAAACATACATAATAACATACATAGTAACTGACAGCAGATAAGGACCACAAGGCCCAACTAGTGTGCTTGTATTCCTGGCCTGTATTTGTTGGCATTGGCCCTACTTGGCCAGTGGCTTTAGCTTCTCCATCCCTCTTCCAGGGTTTCCTTAAGTCTATCCCATGCATGTTTGAAGACTCTCACTTTGCTTGCCTCCACCACATCCTGAGACAGTCTATTCCATGCATCCACCACCCTTTCTGTGAAGAAAAACTTCCTCCCATTCCCCTTCAGACTGCCCCTCCAACCTCATACTGTGCCCTCTCATCCATGTACAACTTTAATACTGAAAGTTGTTGCCCACTTGCACATTGTTTAGGCCCCTCAGATACTTGAAGGTTTCTAGCATATCCCCCCATTCCCTCCTCTCTTCCAGTGATACATATTGAGGTCTTTTAATCTCTCCTCATATTTGTTGTGGTGCAGACCCTGTGCCATCTTAATTGCCCTTTTCTGGACTACCTCTACCCTGTCTATGTCCTTCCAAAGATGTGGCCTCCAAAACTGTACCTCATACTCCAGACGAGGCCTCACCGGCATTGTATATAGTACAATAACCACATCCCTTCCTCTGCTAGTGATAATATTCAATTTCAATTAAACTCTCTGTTTGTGCAGTCCATATGCAGGCCTTCTAGGATTTAATTGCCAGTAATCCATTCTGCTTAGCTAGTTTAAAAATGATCTAACTTTGTTGATATGAAACCAAAAGGTTCCAAGGCAAAAAATAACAAAGGTAGCTTAGACCTAAGGTATTCAGCATTTATATCAAATATTGTAGCCAAGAGGAAGGAAGATGCTCCTTAATACATTTACAATTTTCTTCAAATGTAGCTGACAAATAACTATTTTAATTAGAATACTGGTGAGAAAACCAGTATGTTAAAATATTAAGATGACTAATGTTTGAAAAGGAAAGTGTCCTAGTGCAGCTCTTACCACACAATTCAGTGTGAACTTGGAAACTTGCACACATTTCCAGAGAGTTCACATTTGTATTAGCCTAGAGTTTGGTCCTGTAAAGTATAATAGAATTATTGCAATTTTTGCATTTGATACCTCCAAATTAGCTTTTTATTCTCCTTATTCTGCAAGTAACTCATATGCTGTTTCAGCTTACATTGATTGTGAACTTCATGCCTAAGTACAAATGTATTTAACTTTGGTAAACATTTGTCCATTTAAGTGCTATTTAAAACTTACCTTATCTGCTCAGCTACTAGGACTTGAAATTTACTATTAGTGACCAGTTTAAGTGAATTACAATAAATGTTAAAATATGAACACATTCATTGCAGACATATTCTGGAAGTGGAAATGAGGACCACATTGTCTGTGAATGATAGGACAGAACAAATTATACGTCCAGACTTCAGATTATGAAATTCTTTACTAAGACTTTCCAGTAGAAGATTAATATAAATAGTACAATTACTTAACATATGCAAGCATCTTCCATTATGCCTCTATTAATAAAAATTCTCAGACAGCATCCAGTTAACAGCATCTCACTTGAGTCCTCTGAGTATACAGTTATCTAATTATTAATAGAAGATGAGAGAGAACCACAGTCCTAATAATCTCCTGCCATAATATTTGTCTTGAGATTGTGCTGAGTGCTTGAGAGAGATCAATAAATGCCAGAAACAGATGAGTACTTCATTTGACAAAGCCAAATTGTTAACCTTCTTAAGAGTAAATCTCTCAAAAATCTTTTGTTGTGATTGTAAAGAAAATAAAGAGGGTGATACATTAAATGGTCACTCACAGATCCCATGTTTTCAAAAATAGTCACAGAAGTAATTCCCTTCCAAGAGAAAGTGATTTGTTCTGTTTTAAAAATAATGTAAAAACTATGAGGTGAACTGGGAGCCAAAAAGATGTTTTTTCAACAGCCACTGGACTTAAATATTGACTGGGGCTTTCTATGATTTTTGAGATAACATGGCAGCAGTTACTTCTGCTGAAGAAAATTGAAATTCAGAATTTCTGATACTGAATTATACAAACTCAAGTGAAGTCTGACCAGCTTCCTTAGAATAAAACATATCTGTATATAATGACACATGTTGCAGGCTGTAATTGTGTTTGAGTATTGGATTCCCACGTTTTAGTTACCTTTATGGCTATATGAATAAACAACAGTTATCTTTCCATAAAGCTGCATATTTCAGTTCCACCTCTAAGGCTTGATGGTATTTTACTTTTTATTTTTTTTTATTATGACCCTTTCCTCATAAAGTTTTATTGAAATCTCCAAGGGCTTTGTTTCTAGTCTGACCAGATTAATAATCTTTTCCTTATTAAGTTGGCAGGTTTTATAAAACCTGTTGTTCTGGATTTCCTGATTAAAGACATTTCATATATTTTATCTCTGATTAGTAAAAAATAAATTCTATTCCATGATGGATATCATTTGTGTTTTGAGCTGGGAGTGCTACATTTCTAAGGAGCAATAGTTTTTGTCTATTCCTGCTCTGAGTATCTAAACTTCTATCTATAAACTCCAACTGCATCTTCTTTTGATTAGTGATGGCACGTTGTGGTATGGAGGGTAACAGTTCCTCTAGTATTAATAGATATGGAGGTATTTAATATTACTGGCAAATGATTACTGTGCGGACTACCACAGACTGCTTATGAACATCATGAAGGAAGGTAAAAATATTTATCCAGAACAGGTCAATGCAAGATAGTTCATACAAACCTAATAATGTGAATTCTGCTGGAATATTCCATTTGTATGACCATTAAGGAAATAAAATGCATAGGTATTCATCAGCTGTTATAAACTCTTTCCCTTTGCACTAGACCTTAATCTTTCCTTATTCTATGCACAACTATAAAACTGATATTCAAATTCTCTGTGAGATCTGAAAGGTTCTTGTAAGTTTGCCGCTCAGCTCTGCCAAGTCAAGAGTTAAACTCCTGTTTTGGAAGTGCTTTGCAATGGGATTATCTTGCTCTAGACTTCCTGAATTTTTTTAAACTTTGCCCATATGTCTTCCTTATAAAAATCTGGGGTCAAATATTCAAAACTTAGCCCCGGGGCAAAATTAATCCTAACCTTCCCCGCCACCTCTTTTGAGAACCACAGAGTTTTTTCTTTTGCTTAGTTTTGTTTATTTGCTTCACACAAAGGCTTGTTGCCTCTGTGATAGCAGTTTTGATTTTTCCTCATTGTTCCTCCACCCCCTCCTTCTTGTCCATTTGCTTGTGCTTTTCTGAGGTACTCTCCCATTTTGCCAAAGTCAGCTCTCTTAAAGCCCAGTACCCTCGACTTTGTAAGGCTTGACCATATGCCTGTGTTCATTGTGAATCACACTGTTTGGTGATCGCTTTTTCCCAGATGGCTACCCACTTCTAAATCTGAGATCCTCTCTCCATTCCCATTTGAAAGTACCAGGTCCAAGATTGCTCCCTCCCAAGTGGGTTCCAACACTAGCTGTCTAAGGCATGCCCCCTGTAGGGCATCGAGAATGACCCTGCTTTTGGATGTGGCAGCAGCAATGGTGCTCTAGTTCACATCAGACATATTCAGGTCCCCATTAATAATATCTCCCCTTTTTCTACAATTCTAAGGATGCTTTCTATCATTTCCTTGTCCAGTTCCTCCCTCTGAGATGGGGGTCTGTATACAATCCCCATGTGCATTGTGATGTCATTTCCTGTCTCCTGGGTGACTCACAGTGCCCCCTCTACTCCCTGTTTATCCTTTAGTTCCATTGCGTTCATCCCTTCACTTATGTAGAGAGCTATATCTCTTACTTTTTTACCCTCCCTGTCCCTGCTATAGATTTTGTACTCTGGTATGTTGACATCCCAGTCATTGTTCTCTGTGTACCATGTTTCTGTGACTGCCATGGTATCTAAGTGTCCTTCCTCTATCAAGGCTACTAGATCAGGGAGCTTGTTATCCTGACTATGGGCATTGGTATTCATCACCCTCCATTTTTTGATGGCCATGCCTCTTTTAGCCCACTCCCTGTCCTTACTGCTGTTGCTTTTTTCTCCATTTACCTCTGTCCTGCTCCCTATTAACCTCTCTGCCTTAGAGTTTACCTTCAATAACTACCCTGGTTTTTGAGGAGGGGGCTAGGATTTCCCTGCTCTTTTTCAGTGCCTCCTCCCTTGGCTAGCTTAAATGCTTGCCAATGACGCATTTAAACTTAACACCTAGGATCCTGGTTCTCCTCCTGGACAGATTCAGACCATCGTACCAGTATAGGCCTGTATCCCTCCAGGTGGGACCCTAATCCCAAATGAAGCCAAAACCCTTAGCTCAGCACCAGCTTTTCAACCATTCATTGAATCCCATGGTGCAGAGTACCCTAGCCTCACCCATGCCATAGACAGACAGTACTTCTAAGAAGATCACCGTGTGTGCTACTTGTCTAAGGGTTCCTCCCAAATTCCACAGACTCCTCCTGCACTGCCCTGATCCCATTCCCAGCCAGGTCATTTGTCCCTAGGTGGACAGTGAGATCCAGTTCCCTCTCCCATGCTGTTGCTCCCACAATCCTGAGAATTCACTTCCTATCCCTCCCAGCCATTGTGCCAGGCAGGCACCTTACCTCCCTCTCCCCTCCCTTCCACAGTCCTAACCCCATAAGAATTGAGTCCAACACCAGGAATGTCTTCCTTCTGCTGTAGGGTCCCATGCCACACTCCTGTGGATTTCATTTTTGGAAGTTCCCAGCATCCTCCTAGGTCTCCACTGTGGGTGCCTCCATAGAAGAACCATGCTCTACCAGAACCAGCATATAAATTGTGGAGAGGTACAGCTGGAGGGATGCGTCTTAGTTCCACCACTCTCATCCTCCCTGAGCCCACTGTGGTTGAACTGTTCCTCTGTCTTGGCAACCTTTGAGGCAGCGGTAGTGGCCCTGGTGGTCCCTAGGTGGGGGAAGATGTTTCCCAAATCCTTGCCTGGTCGGTCTGCAGATGGACAGCCTCCTCCCTCAGACCAGAGAGGTGCCTGCAAAGAAGGCAGCATTGCAGCCTCCATAATGTTTCCCAGAAGACAGCTGCCCCACAGTCAGTGCATTGCACCACTCCCCACATGTCTCTCTGTCTCTCTTCCTGTTTAGATTTATTTATTTATTTTTATTAGTGTGTGCAAGCGTGTGCATGTATTTACCCCTACACAATGTGCTGGGCTGTTCAGGATATGACAGCTATATGCCCTTTCCCTTTAGGGGAAGTGATGCCAGAACCCCTGATATAAAGGAAATGACATATGAACATACGAATGTGCCAACAGAAACAGACCACCGGGTCTTTCTAAGTCTGCTCGAGTGTGCAGCTAGCACCCCTAGTTTGCAGTTGCCCCACCTCCTCCCATTTGTCATCCCACTGCCACCCCACCTCCCACCCTCACTCTCCCCTATTCCCTGTCCCATGGCCTTTTGAAACTGTTCATAGATTTACATGATAACACCCATTCTGGTAGGGTGTTCCATTTTGCTACCACCCTCTCTGTGAAATAGTGTCTCCTCATTTCCTTCCTAAATCTTTCCCCCTTCTATTCTTAGCGCATGCCCCCTGGTGACCCCCTCCTTAACTTAAAGACCCCACCTGCCCCATCCTTATTGATTTCCTTCAGATACTTGAATGTCTCTATCATGTCTCCCTTGTCCCTTCTATCCTCCAGGGTGTACATATTCAGGTCTCTTAGACTGCTGTCATAGTCTGTCCCTTCCATTCCGCAATTTATCTTTGTTGCCCTCCTCTGCACCTCCTCCAGTAGCCTGATATCATGCTTTAGGTATGGCCTCCAAAACTGCACACAATACTCTAAGTGTGGCCTTACCAGCGACCTGTAGAGGGGCAAGATCACCTCTCTTCACCTGGATGAAAAACTCCTCACTATGCACCCCAGCATTTTGTTCACTTTTGTAGCCATGCTCCTTCACTGGGCAGTGTTGTCCATGGTCCCTGTTATCATTACCCTTAGGTCTTTCTCCTCCTCCTCAGTGATCCCCAGCATAATCCCTCCCAGCCAGTATTCTCTCCTTGGGTTCTTCACCACAAAATGCATAACCTTACACTTCTTTGTATTGAACTCCAGCTGCCACCTCTCTGACCACTCCTCTAGCATGCTTAGGTCCTCCTGCAGTTGCTTCCATCCCTCCTCTCCATTCACCACTGCTCCGATTTTGGTGTCGTCAGCAAACAAATTTATCTTGCTCGCCAATCCATGTGCAATGTCTGATATGAGGAGCCCGAACAATACTGGCACCAACACAGAGCCCTGTGGTACAACACTCATCACTGGCCTTGGAGTTGAGAGCTCCCCCCTTACCACCACCCGTTGCAGTCTCTCACTCAGCCAGCTTGTAATCCAGTTCATAATTTTTGCCCCTACCCATACACCAGTTAGCTTCCCCCCAAGCTGCCCATGAGGCACAGAATTGAAGGCTTTGCTGAAGTCCAAATAAAGAACATCCATTACATCACCCTTACCCAGTTCACCTGACACCCAGTCATAATAATGTATCAGGTTGGTTTGACAAGACTTCCCTGAAACAAACCCATGCTGCCTCACATCCTGGAGGCTCATTCAGTGATTCTGCCTGCTCCTCACACTTTTCCGTCCACTCCCCACCACTTTTTATCCTCACTATTGTCTCCTTGCACTTCCTTTTCTCCCTGAGTTATCTAAAAAAGTCTCCCCCCCCCCCGTTAAGTCCCTGCGCTAATCTCAACTCCCTCTGGGACTTGGCTTCTCTCACTTTTCTGGTCACCTTCCTGGACTGTCTTACATACTCCTCCCTGTCCTCTTCCTTCCCTGTCCTTCTTTACCTCTGGCGCACCTCTCATTTTTCTCGCACCACCTCCACTACCTCGCTGTTCAACTAGCATGGTTTTCTTGGACATCCTTGGAGTGGGTGGGGTGAGGGGCATGGTGGGCAGTGCCAATCCTGTTTCCTCCAGGAACAATCAGCTACAGCTCTGACCCACCACCCCAGTGAGTGCTTTCCTTCCCTTGAACAAGACAACCTGCACAACATATTTAACAACAAATGTACCCTGCAAAAAACAATATCAGCTGTTGCACTCTTGCTTCCCTTGCTTCTTTGACATCTACCTAGTTTGCTGGCTCTGTCAGAATTTAAAGGCTTTGTGTGTGGGCAAGTCTGGGCAAGTCCTGCTTTCAGCTGCTGTGCTCTTGCTTTCCCTTTCTTCTCTGCTGTACCATTGTGCCTGTATGCATGTCCCCACCCCTCACTTTGCACCATGCATGCATTATCTTTTAGCACCAGCTGACACTATTTGGCCCATTTGAAAATAGCAATCTGGCTCTAATGTGCCACAATCATGGTGCAACCCATTTACGCTGGTGCAATGTTTTGAATATCTGACCCCTAGTATTTACAGGCAGTGTGTAGACATTAAAGAAAATACAAACATCTTTTCCTACAATAGATACTGTACGTAGCAAACACACAAAAAATTTGGTGATTCCTCTACAGACATATGTGTCTTAACATCTTTAGTACATCTCTTATTTTTAAATGACACCAAGAGTCCTCCTGAAGATCTGCATCCCTTTCACCCTTTACATGCTTTCTTTACAAACATATATCCTTCCAATTCAAACTGGATTTTAGTAAGTCAGATTTATTGATACACCATCATATCACATGAAGATATTAACTTTTTAAATTAAGGATCAGTAATTTTGGTACCAGACCTGTGATATTCCATGACAAAATAGTGCACCGATTTTCACATCAGAATTTATGTTGTAAGATGGTACTCATGCCTTCTTATTTTTTAAAAGTTGAAATCGGTTGAACAAAGCAATTATCAAAGGAGTTTTAGCAATGAAGGGAGGTTCTGACTTTTTTGAGGAACTGCTGACCAAATATGTTCCTTGTTTTCAATTAAGTTAATTTCCTTTTTATCATATCAATAATCAAAGTTCCTGTTGAATCTAATGTGTGTGCATTTTTTACAATATATGGTTTTATCTTGGAGTTTATTGATGTATGTAGGATGGCAGAGAAAGGGGAGATACTGTTGATGGGGGAACTGAATATGCCAGATGTTAACTGGAGCACCTTTGCTGCAGCCACATCCAAGAGCAGGGCCATTCTTGATGCCCTACAGGTGGCATGCCTCATACAGCTAGTTTTGGAACCCAATAATGAGGGAGCAATCTTAGACATCATACTCTCAAATGGGGACAGCGAGAGGATCTCAGAGCTAGAAGTGAGTAGCCATCTGGGAACAAGAAACCAAACCAAGAACCAAACAGTGTGGTTCATGATAAACTCAGCTACAGAGTCAAGCCTTACAAAAGTGAGGGTACTGGAATTCAGGAGGGCTGACTTTGGCAAGATGGGAGAGTGCCTTAGAAAAGCACTAGCAAACAGGCTAGAAGGAGGGGTGGCGCAACAATGGGGAAATATCAAAACTGCCATCACAGAGGCAACAAGCTTTTGTGTGATGCAAATAAACAAATCAAAATGAAATAAAAGGCCACTGTGGTTCTCAAAACAGGTGGTGGCAAGCTTAGGGAGAAAAGATAGCATTTAGGAAGTATAAGGAAACACAGTAGGAGCAGGACAGAGAACTGTATCAGTTAAGGCAGAAGGAAGCAAGGAGGGAAATCAGAATAGCAAAGGCCTGAACTGAAGAAAAGATAGCCAACTTGGTTAAGAAGGGGGATAAAACCTTTTATAGGTACATCAGGGAGCGTAGAAAGACAAAGGGAGGGATAGTGAGCCTGAATAGAAAGGACATTGGGTGGGCAGAGAGGGACAGTGAAAAAACAGGGATACTGAATGAATACTTCTGCTCAGTATTCACAAAAGAAGAGGAGGGGAGGTGCCTAATTCAATTAACAGAAGCACTCTGGATAGAGGGTCGATCCCAGTCCTTTCACAGATGTAAGGGTTCTGAAAGAATTCCTAAAACTGAAGGTGAACAAAGCAATGGGGCCTGATGGAATTCACCCCAGAATTCCAAAAGAATTAAGGGGAGAACTAGTGACACCACTAACTACCCTTTTTAAAAAATTGTGGGAGGATGATGTGGTACCTGATGACTAGAGGAAGGCGGATGTGATTCCCCTTCACAAAAGTGGGAGCAAGACAGAGGCAGGAAACTACAGACCTATCAGTTTGACCTCTGTGGTAGGGAAAGTGATGGAATCACTTCTGAAGAAAAGAATTGTTGAGTACCTAGAGGAAAGTAGGGCACAGGACCCAAGGCAGCATGGGTTTACAGCAGAAAGGTCACATCAGACAAATCTAATTGATTTCTTTGACTGAGTGACCAAAGTAGTAGACCAGGGAGGGGCTGTGGACATGGCCTACCTAAACTTTAGCAAGGCATTTGACACAGTCCCACACAAAAGATTAATAATCAAATTAACCAGCCCGGGAGAGGATCCCAGGCTGGTAGCCTGGGTAAAACATTGGCTGGACAACAGGACACAGAAGGTAATTGTAAATTGAGTCCACTCTGAAAAAAGAGGGGTTACTAGTGGGGTACCACAGGGTTCAGTACTGGGTCCAGTCCTTTTTAATGTCTTTATAAGGGACATTGCAGAGGGTCTGGAAGGAAAAGTATGCCTCTTTGCTGATGATATCAAGATCTGAAACAAGGTTGATACACAAGGAGGCGTGGAAAGGATAAGAAGGGCCGTGGCAAGGTTGGAGGAATGGTCAGAAGTATGGCAGCTGGGATTCAATGCAAAGCAGTGCAAAATAATGCACCTGGGAAACAAAAACCCCGGGGAAGATTACACAATAGGGGGAGAGGTAGTATCAACAGCAACAATGGAAAGGGGCCTTGAGGTAATCATATCAAGTGACCTTAAGGTTTGCAAGCAATGTGAGAAGGCAGTAGGGAGGGCTGTGGGGATACTGGGATGTATAGGAAGAGGCATCACCAGCAGAAAACATGAAGTTGTTATCCCTCTGTACAGACAGTCGGTGAGACCCCATCTGGAGTACTGCATCCAGGTCTGGAGACCCCATCTCTGCAAGGACATAGACAGGATGGAGGCATTCCGGAGGAAGGCAACTAAAATGGTGTAGTGTCTGCAAGAGAAGCCATATGAGGAGAGACTAAAGGAGCTTAATATGTATACCCTTGTGGAAAGAAGGGAGAGGGTGGACATGATAGAAACTTTTAAGTACCACAAAAAAAGTTCCCTTTTAAGATCGCTCTAATACTTTCTGATTTTTTGTCTTCTTTTATTTGCCCTATGGCAAATAAAAGAAGACTGAAAATCAAGAAGTATTAGAGCATTCTTGAAAAGGAACTTTTTTTGTGTTCCCAATACTATAGATATTGATGGATTATATTGCACCTCTGGGGATATGGTACTAGCAACACATGCAGCATTTCCTATGGACTTTTCTTCTGAACATCATTGTTCTTTCCCCTTATAATCAGATTATAGCTAAAATGTCCTGACCTAGTGTCCTAGTCCAGTGTATCAGCTGTTGCAGTGGACAATACTTTTTGGGGCTCTTTGCCTTTCAAAAATTCTTTTCAGAGTTGATATGTTTGCAAAGTACCAGGCCCTTAATGTGATATATATGCCCAGAGAAAACAGGAAGTTGTTATCCCTCTGCACAGACAGTTGGTGAGACCCCATCTGGAGTACTGGAAACAACGAGTAAGGGAATACAAAGTAAAAAAAGAAAAATAGGAACAGTGTACTCTAGTGATAACTGAAACAATACATAGAGAGCAATTTTATGCATACTTTTAAATGCTTAATTTATGTTTTATGTTTATTCTTCCCCACAGATGAAATATAGAACATAAATAGTATCCATTGAGTTCACTGGAGCCAAAAACATCTTTGCCAATCAGGACAACTACAAAATTTGT
This sequence comes from Neoceratodus forsteri, assembly GCA_016271365.2. Taxonomy (NCBI): domain Eukaryota; kingdom Metazoa; phylum Chordata; order Ceratodontiformes; family Ceratodontidae; genus Neoceratodus; species Neoceratodus forsteri. The sequence goes on from CM028133.1 coordinate 120,222,740, forward strand.
TCTAGGACTGCAACCCCTTCTGTATCTCCTCTATGACTGAAGTATGATAGCCATCTGGAATTCAATGTATCTTTACCTTCATGTAATAAAGCTGTGATGGCCTCCATACTGCAGGTTTTCTGAATTATGTTATGTCAGTGCTTGACCTGTCGGGGTTGGGGTTGCAGCCAGTGTTGCTTAATTGCCTTTGTTGCTGCTGCTACGAGAATAAGGAGCAAGTGCCGCTTGTCATACTTTTGTGCTCCTTTAGGTGGAAGACCTAGTACCAGATTTACCAATGTGGGCACAGTTTGTAATCCTAACAGGTTGTCTATATCTTGTGCAACAGTAGACCAAAAAGGTTATAATTTAGAACAATCCCTTAATATATAAATGTGGGTGACCTTACCCCACAATTTCTCCAGCAAAGGTTGGTTCTGATTATCCCATAGTGATATGAGATCTCTTGTGTAATTAAAAATTGAGCTGCCATTTTCCATTGAAACTTATACCATGTGCCTGATGCTGTGGTATGATGAACATTTGTTCAGATTTCCATCCATTGTTTCAGGGTTAGATGGAAATGACTTCATTTTCACTCTTCTCCTATACACTAAGAACCTTGGCTTCTCCCTTGCCCTCCTTTAATAGTTTACACATTTGAGAGATAAAAGTTGTGTATGTGCCTGTTTCAGCTCAGAAATCTAGAGAGATGACCCAAGTGGGCACAGGAGTGGTGAGCCCCACAATCCCAGGATCTTTAAAGATAACATTCCTACAGTGAAGGTATTGAAAAAAAGTCTGAAAAGGGTACAGCATATTCTTGTTGCAGTTGTGAAAAAGATTTTGATGACAGCATTGCCATCTACAAATTATGTGTCAGACAGTGGTCCCTGTCTTCCCACCTGACATAAGCCCCATCTAGTCTTGCTGGTATAAAAGTTAGAACCCAGCTAATCAAAAGTTTGTGCCAAATAGAGCCTACATGTCCCCATCATACCCTGACCACCCAACAAATATGAACAGTGTGTTGAGTCCACATAATAGTTCTGTGAAGTTACATCAGAGCCTGTCCATGGAATATCTGTTAGAAGGATGAAGGCATGTGCCCTCTGCTGCTTGCCTGTCCAGCTAATTGCTGGATAATTTACAATGATGTACAAAAGATGCCTTAGCTGTGCAGCTTCATAGTTTGTCTTGAAACGGGATGCCCATGCCTTCCCCCTCCTTAGACCTTGTGAGGAAACCCATCTAATTCAGGGTCTTCTCCCACCCCTAATGAATTTAGATAACATCTTATTTAACTCCTTCCAATCTCTCTGGGGAATGTCACAGGGCATAGCTAAATATAAAATTGGAAGCATGGCATGACATTCATTTTGACTACTTTTACTGTATAACAACAGAAAAAGAAAGAGGTAGTACCTGTCACCTGTTCAAAAAAAAGATGTGTGCAAGAACAAGAGGGCACAATTTGAAGATAGAGGGGGGGGTGGCTCAGAGGTAATTTAAGGAAGTATTTTTTCACAGAGAGGGTTGTGGATGCATGGAACGGCCTTCCGGAGGAGGTTGTGGAGTCAAAAACAGTGGTGGAATTCAAGCATGCATGGGACAGTCATAAGGCAATTCTAGGGGGTAGGAAGAAATAGGCTGCTGGTTAACTAGGATCTGCAGCTTATCCATTAGGTAGGGAAATGCGAGACTGGGTGGGCCAAGTGGTCCTTATCTGCCGTCAAATTCTATGTTTCTATGTTTCTGTTTAGTTTTGCATATACTGTGCACTCAATTCCAAGAGAGCATAGTTTACAGAGTATAATTTGCTTCAATCAGTTGGAATTTGCACTCCCTTCCAGTAACATAACTTATCTTTAACCCACTTGAGCGGTAGGTTAGAGTGATAGGTTGGAGACAGATTACCATGAAATATCACTTGTGTGGTTTTATCTTGATTCATTTTAAGACCTGAGAGTTCATCAAATCTAAGTATGAGGTGAAATAATGAGGTTTGTAGATCACTCATGAATACCAAGGTGGGTAGCACTCATGTAGAGTGCTGATTATTGAGCGCTGCGCTTTTAAGCGACTCAATATTAGTGCTCTACAAGACAGCGAGCAGTGCAATACGTGGCTATATCCTGTATAGCGAGTATAGCAAGGAGCTGTACTCACTGTTACAGGATATAGCATCCTTTGTGGCTGATTCCCACCGAGCTACTTGCATAGCATAGTGGTGTACACCACCATTTGCAATGCAAGCAAACCCGGGTTTGGGTCCAGCTATAGGCAGAATCCTTTTTAAAAAAAAATCCAATACATTGCCCCATGGTTCACACCCCCCTCGGAGTTGATTATTTAAGTTTGGGGGGAGCAGGTTGCTTGCCCCCCCCATGGAGGGGGGGCACTCGGGGCACAGCCCCCTCATAAAAAAATTATTTCTGTGTGGTTTGGGTAAGTATTATAGTGACTGTCGCTCTATATGATAGGCAGCCTTTCAGACTCATCTTTATCACATATAACAACCAGGGTATTATCTGCATTAAAGAAGATATGGTTATCTACTAGTTCTGTGTGGAATTTTCAAATTCCAGCATAACAAAATTTAGTGGAATTTTCAAAATTCCACCAAAATTCCATAAAATTTAACCAAAAGCAGAATGGAGCAATTCCATGGCAGAAAAATGTGGCATGAAGTTCTCCGCTACATTCCACAAAATTTTAGTCTGCATATCTAAATATGGTTGCAAAATAATTTTCCACAGAAATAATTCTGTTCTGTGGAATATTATTCTGCAGATCTCAATAATTCTTACAGAAATTGCTGTAGAATGATTTTCCACAGAAAAAATACTGTTTAGTGGAATATTATTCTGCGGACAGCAGCAGGCAGAATTCTGCGAAAGAACCAGCGAAAGTCTGGTGGAAATTTCACTGGCAGAAGGGCCATTCTGTGCTAATTTCACTGGTGGAATTCCGCATTCCACACAGCATTATTATCTATACCATCTGTCATGATACACCGTAGTGAGGGGGCTTACCACACTGCAGCTTCCAGCTGCTCCATGCTTATTGCAAACAATAAGGGTGATGGAGAGAAGCCCTGTCTGTTGCCCCTCTGAACAGTAAAGGAATCCAAAAGGGTAATTTTGGTTCTAACTCTCCCTGTAAGCTTGCAGTAAGATAGGTAGATAGTTTCAAATGGGGGTGGGCACTGGATGCTTTCCTGCCTATTTAATGGCCAAATGTTCAAAGTTGTGTGGAGTCTTGTCTGTATTACGCTGAGAATTCAAGGAAAATTGCTGTGGGTAGAGTGAGACTCAAAACTCCTGTAATGTTTGGAAAGTAATATTTTTAATTTTTTGTTTTCAAATTTGCCACCAATAGTCTAAGGCCAACATTTCGTGGCTGAGAGGGACACTTCCTTGGGGCCTTTTGTAGTCCTGTTTAATAAACATATCCATAATTAATACATCATATTTTACATTTTATATAATGTACAGCCTAGCCTATTGCAGTCACTAATTAAAACAATTCTAATATCCAGTTTGCAAGATATTTTAGTCTAATGAAAGATATTGCTTTCATTATATGACACACAAAATGTATATATGATCATGATTTCCATGTATCTTGCCTCCAAAAATGATTACACAACTTCCATTACCTAAATCTGTGCTTATAGAGATATAAAGTATTTTATTCACCCTATTGCTACAAATGAAGATAAATGAAATGAATAATTTAATTTCCAAATTCAAAGAAATACTGTCCCCTACTCCCAGTGAGATTTTGGTGATAAGAGTTGTAGTTGTACAAAGTTCAAAAGCACTTACAAGAAGTATATGCACTTTTTGGTGCTAACATGCCTAGCAGTTGAGGCTGTAAGCTTGTTATCAAAAGCATACAAAATGACAAAAACGTACATATTCATTTTATAGATTTTAATTCCTATCAAACAAGTTAACCAGTTAATATATTACAGTGCCCATGTTACATTATTACATAATTGCACCTCAATATGTACGGTAGGCTTGCCAAGCGGTGCCAGACTCAGTGGCCATATTTGAATGGTGGTATCTATAAAAATCTATTCATACAATGATGTCATGGCAATTTCAGTTTCTTGCTGAAAGCCTTAATTTGGTTTATATAAGATAGATTATCTTTAAAACATTTAAGAAAACATTCTTCCATATTACTGTATATACAGTAGGTATTATTATATAGGTACTGTGTTGTGGTGGCTACAGGGAGGTTCTAACATGGCCTAATGCCTTCTTTTTCCACAGTATAACATTTTCCTCTTTACTTGCTCTCAGCTATAGAGCATCTTGGTGTTGCATTCATTCTCCTTAGTATTACATATTTCTCCTTGCTTGCTCTCAGCTATGTCCATATACCCTTTTCCTACATGCTGTATTTCCTAGGATCGCTGAAGGTCCTGAGAAGGTGACCCCTCAGCCTTGAAACGTTATCCGTAGACTATTGTTGGCAAATTTGAATACTAGAAAAACAATGCTTTCATAATATTACATGAGGAAATAAATAGTTTTCTAATGAAAAAGTGAATTTAGCCCAATAAAGCAAAAAAGCTTTCAACAGTAGACATCCATCCATTTACCCATAATTAAGCCCTGACACTGGCTATTCCTCTGGTTCAAGTCAGGCCTCTTTAGACCTCAGCTTTCAGCAATCAGAGAAACACAGAATTTGTCAGCATATGAGGACCACTTGGCCCACCAAATCTGCTCATTTTTCCCTGCCTATACTGTCACTGTAGACCCTACCTGATCTCCAGCTACCCCTCTGAACTCCTACCAAGATTCCTTTTTGTCTGTCCCATGCATGATTGAAGCCCACCACTGTTTTTACCCCCACCACCTTAGCTGAAAGAAACATAGAAACTGAAAAATATAGAATCTGATGGCATATAAGGATTACTTGGCCCATCCAGTCTGTCCATTCCTCCTTACTTATATTATAACTGAAAACTGTACCCAATCTACAGCTGTTTCTCGTGCCTCCTTTAATTTCCATTGTGATTCCCTTGTGCTTATCCCATGTATTCTTGAAACCCACCACTGTTTTAGCCCCACCACCTCTGCTAGAAAGCTATTCAAGGAATCCACCATTCTTTCAGTAAAGAAGTATTTTCTCACATCTCTCTTGAACATACTACTCTTCAGCTTCATAGCATGTCCCGTTGTTCTTGAAAAGCAAAGTGAAAAATACTTCCCTCCTTTACCTCATTTATCCATTTACACCCATAAGGTATTTAAAGATCTCTGTTATATCCTCCCTCTTCCACCTCTGCTCCAGAATGTACATATTGAGGTCCTTTAGTTTGTTCTCTTATGGATTTTGATGCAGCCCCTGCACCATTTTATCTGCTCCCCCTCTAAACAGCTTCTACAATGTTTATGTCCTTCCTGACATGTGGTCTCCAGCACTGGACACAGTACTCTAGGCGGGTTCCTATCAGCGATCTACACAGAGGCAACAGCACCTCCCTCTTTCTACCGATGATACACCTCCCTATGCACCCCATCATCTCACTAGTCCTCCCAACTGACTTGTCGCACTGTGTGGCCACCTTTAGGTCATCTGATGTGATTACTCCCAGATATTTCTTCCTGCTTGGTGGTCGTCAGTACCATTCCACTCATGTTGTACTCCTTCCCTGGGTTTCTGTGCTCTAAGTATATTATTTTGCACTTTTTCTTATTAAAACCCAGCTGCTATACCCTTAACCACTCCTCTAGTTTTCTCAGGTCTCTGCTCATCCTTTCCACACCCAATCCCCTGTAGTGTCCACCCTATTACAGATGTTGGTGTTATCCACAAAGAGGCAGACCTTCCTATCTGTCTCCTCTGCAATGCCATTTACAATGATTATTCTAGGCATCCATGACTCTTTCGGTAAAGGAGTACTTCCTCACATCCCACCTAAATCCCCCCTTCCAGCCTCAGTGCATGCCCTCTTGTTCTTGTGCAGCTTTTCCACTTAGAAATACGCCTCTCCTGTACCTTATTTGCCGCTGTGAGGTATTAATATATCTGTATCATGTTCCCCTTCTTCCTCCTCTCTTCCAGTGTGTACATATTGACATCCCTCATCCTCTCCTCATAGAGCTTTTGATGAAGCCCCTGCATCATTTTAATTACCTTCCTCTGGACAGCCTCTACACTATGTCCTTCCTGAAATGTGGTCTCCAGAATCAGACACAGCACTCCCAGTGAGGTCTCACTAATGATCTACACAGTGGTAACACCACCTATCTCCTTCTGCTGGTGATACCCCTATTTATGCATCCCAGAATTCCACCGGCCCTAACTATTGCCTTGTTGCAGTACCTCACCAGCTTGAGGTCATCCAGTATGATTACCCCTGTGGTCTCTTTCTTGTTTAGTGGCCGTCAGTACCTTACCCCCATTTGATACTCTGCCTCTAGATTTCTGTGCCCTAAGTGCATGATTTCAATCTTGTTCACACTGAAACACAGCTGCCATACCCTTGACCACTGCTAGAGTTTTCTTAGGTCTCTACACATTCTCTCCACCCCCTCTGGAGTGTAGACCTTATTGCAGATTTTGGTGTCATCTGCAAATAGGCATACCTTCCCTTCCAGCTCCCCTGCAATGTCATTTATAAAGACATTAAACAGGAATAGCCCCCACTACTGAGCTCAGAGGTACCCCATTGGTCACTATCTCCTCCCCAGGTCATGTGGCACTTAACACCATCCTCTGAGGCCTATCCATCAACAAACTGTATACCCAGATTACCATCTTAGGAACTACATCCAAACTTCCCATTTTCCTATGAGCAAGCTATGTGGTATGGTATTAAAGGCCGAAGCCTAAGCAGTCCATGTCCATCAGTCTGCTTTGATCTATTTCTCTAGTTACCCAGTTGAAGAACTCAGTAAGGTTCATCTGACATGACCTCCCTCCTATGAATCTGTGCTGCCTTGGGTACTGTAAACCAATTGATTTAAGATACTCAGCTAGTCTTTCTTTTAAAAGCATCTTCATTAACTTTCCAACCACTGACATCAGGCTGACTGACCTATAGTTGCCAGCCTACTACCTGCTGCCGCTTTTATGAAGCGGAACTGAATCTGCTCACCTCCGGTCCTCTGAAGCCACTCCTGTTTCCAGTGAGTTGTTGAATAGGGCTGTCAGAGGTGCAGCCAGTAACCCCCTGAGCTCCTTCAGCACCAGTGGGTACACCCTATCTGGTCCCATAGCTTTATTCACTTTGAGATTCATAAGTCCTTTTAGGACTTTTTCCTCTGTGAATAACTTATGTACACTTCCCTATCCCCAGTATCCTACTGTTTTTTACGTAGTCCACCCATCTCCCCTTCCACCAGGAAGACTAAGCAGAAGCATCTGTTCAGTAAATCTGCTTTTACCTGATCTCCTTCTGCACAGTGTCCCCTCATCCTTCTTAACCTTCCAGTCCCTCCCTTTGTGTTTATCTTATCACTTATGTACCTAAAGGAGGTCTTGTCCCCCTTAATTACCCCATTGGATATCCTTTCCTAGGTTTGTGCCTTTGCACTCTAACCACCTTCTATGCTTCTCTCTCCTTTTCCTGCTACACCTCCCTATACTATTCCCCCTACTTCTCTATGTAGCTCCAAAATTCTACCCTTTAAACATTAACCTTTGCAGCCACTTCCCTTGTGGCTTCTTTGTTCTCCTGTTCTTGCTCACTTTTGTGTGGAGGTATGTTGCCTTCACTATGCCATCCCTTAATTTGGTCCACTATTCCTGTACCCCACCGATCCACTTCTCACCTTCTGGTCATCTTTGAGGCATTCACCCATTTTTGAATATAACCCCCCCTCTAGGAGGTTACTTAGTTTCTTCCGCTGCATTTCCTTTTGTGGTCTAATTTGGCCTGGAAGGGAAATAGTTAAGTCCCCATTGGTGACCTGGTCTGTGACATCCCATGGGTCAGAGTGTCACCGTGGATGCACAGGGGAATTTAAGGGAAAGGTTTTGCAGGAGAGGGAGCCCTGCCAAGAAGTTGTTGGGAAAGGAAGATGTCTAGGGTCAGGCGGGGGGGACTGCCAGGTCTTGTCTGTAATGGCCTTGTCTGTGGCTTTCAGGGTGGTGGGTCATGGAAGGAGCAGTCCAATTCTGTACTTGGTGAGTTGAGCAGCCTTGGTTAGTGGCACCACTAGGAAAAAGCTGAGATTGTGGCAAGGAGGTGTTGGACCAGCCTGTTTTCAAACCTATGACTTGCTGAGAAGGTCAGGATCAGCTGAGCCCGTGAAATTACGGTGAAGAAGTGTCTGACTTGGTTTTGAGGGGGTGATCAGGTGGGATATGTACCCTGCAGCTGTTTTGGGGGTACAGTCACCATGGAGGGAGCCAGTGCCAATGGGGTTCACAATGAATATCCCTTCAGTCGCACTCCATTTGGATTGTGAGTGCCCTTGGAACCTGGTATTTTGAGCAAGGTTGGGAGAAGAGCTAGTCCCTGGGAAGTTAAAGAGGTTGGGGAAAGGAATGGGAACTGTTTCAACTGGGACAGTATATAAGCTGGAGTGGCTGTAAAGTGTGACCATAGCAGTCCTGAGTGCTGCAAGATTGTGAGACCTTCCTGTTCCAAGAAGCAACATTGTTGCCAAGGCCAACATGGCCCCAAATGTAATAAATGTTGCCTCCACCGTCTGCTGATGCTTCACAGGGTGATTATGCTTGTTAAATAAATTCTGGGATCCTGTTGTTTTAATTGAGTGTGTGGACATTCGTTCCTTTTAGAAATTGTTTGACCAAAATCTAACCTGCGAGTTTATTTCCAGCACTCTGCACTTTTTGGGCACCCCTTGGCACATCGAGGCACGGGAAAACTAGGCCAGTGACTGGAAGTGTTTCTGCTGCTGTGAGTACCCCCTCTCCCCATGGACTTTCTATCATCATACCCCTAGACATGGGGAGAAGAGGCTACATTAAAATATACCCTCCTAAAGTCCAGGACCTTCATCCATGTGCAGGTTGCCTCTGCTGATGTCCTTATGTTAAATCACACTGTACAAAGATCAGTGATCCCCAGGTAACATCCCACCATGATGTGTGTGATACTGTTCCTGTTTGTGAGTACCAGGTCTAGTATTGCCCCATTATGAGTGGGTTCCCTAACTAGTGGCCTGAGAAATGCTGCATTCAGAGAGTCTAGAATGTCCCTGCTTCTAGCTGAGGCCATGGAGGGGAGACTCCAGTCTAGATCTGGTTGATTGAAGTCCCCCACCAGCAGCACCTCCCCATTTTCTGCCACTGTGATGATGGCTTCTCCCATTGTCTTATCCAGTTCTTTCCTCAAAAATCCCTGGGGTATGCACTGGACAGCTCATCCTGTGGAAAAACCTGATCCTATCTTCCCAACACACCATATGCTGACATCCAGTCCCTAGGGTGTGGTGATAACTAGCACTGGGCTGTTGTACTAGCTGGGTGGTTTCCCATTCTAGCTGTGGTCATCACAACTCAGTTTCTCCTGAAGCAGCGTAGCAAAAGTAGCTCATGCAATTGCTGCAACCTTGTGTTCTAGTTTGTACTGTGCTCATCATACAATTACCTCCTTTTGGGTGCAGTAGGAGTTCTGCCTTTCACTTTCAGTCTGTCACAAGGAGACCAGCAGTCTATCTCTGCCACATAGCAGTAACAAGCTGTCTCTCTCAATGGCACACAGGCATCTCCTGCTTTCACATTTAGCAGCAAAACTTACCTCGGCCTGGAACAGCCCCTTCTGTTCACTACAGAATAGCAGCTCCTTATTGGCTGTTATAGGTATCAAAGTGAGCAGACCTGGCAGTCTGTCACTCAACAGGTGATTCCATGCTGCAGATGTGCCTGAATTAATGAGATTCATACATCTCAACTGTCCCTGATTTTCAGGGACATCCCTGATTTTGCCTCAGAAATTCATGTTGTCCCTCCTTAAACATGTATGTCTGTCACTGACTGAAAAGTAGTGATGTAAAGCATAAAATATCATCCTACATTAGTGTTAAAGACTATTTCTCCACAAGAAAATGTGTTTCACATTAAACCACACATTGTAGAAGGTTTTTAGATTTGAAATTACCATTTTTATGGATGCAGTGGACGTAGCCCTGCAGACATCTTGCGAATACATGAGAGAAAAGGGAACTTACCGGGTACCGAACTGACTTGTTTTAGTGAAGTGAATGACAGCCACTGCACGTTCATCCCACAATATTTTGTCCATCCGTACTGGTGGAACACAACACTGTCCACCATGTCCAAGATGGCGGCCGGAGTTGAGTGCGCATGAGCGATGACACGTGCATGCACACTGAACTCCAGTGGCATGGTGGCACAGTCCACCGTTTCCAAAATGGACACCATAGTTCTCTGCACATGTGTGATGATTTGTTCATGTGCAGTGGGCTCCAGCAGCCATCATGGAAATGGCGTACTGTACAGCCATGCCACTGGAGTTCAGTGCGCATGCACAAGTCATCGTGCATGCATACTCAACTCCGGCGGCCATCTTGGACATGGCAGACAGTGTCATGTTCCACCCACTTGGCTGCAGCCATACCAGCTCTGGCCAGATTTTATTTTTGATATTTGTCCCTTATTTTTGGTCATCTGTCCCTGATTTTTCTAAGCCCTCTTCCTGATTTGAAAAGAAGGACGTTGAGAGGTATGATGAGGTCCATTGCAAGTAAGATGCCCCTTAATGCACTTGTGTAAGGAAATCCAACCCTGATTTGTCACCTGCTGTTCTCTGATCCCATCACCGTACCAGCTTGGTTTGGGAGGGTGTGATCCTTACTGTCATTTTGAAGTCCAAAGGTAGTCTTTTCACAATGCTCTTTTTCAAACATGGTTCTGCAGTTTCCCAATGTATCACACCACAAAGCAGTCCTGCACAAATGCATTTATTTGCCAGGTTCAATCAGGGTAACAATTGAGGGATTCCCAGTTCAGTTGGGAGTAAGGTTGCTACATGAATATCCAAAAAATCCAATCTGTGTAAGGATAGTCAAAAATTAGGATAATCTGTATTCAAATCCAACATTTGATCCCAGGGTTAGATGTCAGAGTCAGGTTTGAATTATCCTATTATCCAACTATCCTAACATCCTATATGACTATCTCTATACTGTCACACTGAGACAGAAGGTCTAATCTGAACCCACCAACACACCCACTAGCCCACACCTGCTTCTTTCCCACCCACAGCACTCAAATTACCTTCTTTATTAAAGTTGGGAGAGGTCCCATTGCTCCCCACAGCTGCAGCACTGACTTACCTGTATCCCCTTCCACTGAATCATAGATCCCTCCCACCTCAAGCCATATACCCCCATCCATATTTATTTGAGACCTCTCCACCCAACACATTCATTAGCCCCCACTTTCTTCCCCCAGCTTCCAAAATACTTTTTTAATTAAAGTAGGGCTCTACAGATCCCGGCAGCTGCAGTGCTCACTTAGTCATTCCCCCCACTGAGTAATAGAATCCTCCTTCCCCCAGCACAAGCCACATACCCACCATCCTCATTTATTTGAGAACCGCCCAGCCAATACACCCATTAGCCCACAACTCCTTCTTCCCCCAGGACCTAAAATACCTTCTTAGTTAAAGTCAGATCACACATATCCCGACAGCTGCAGCACTCAGGTTGTTATAGCCTCCTCCTGTATCTGAATCACTGATCCTCCTCCCTCCCTACCCCAGCTTAAACTGCACAACCATCATTCTCATTCTCATTTATCTGAGACCCCCCCCCCATACTCCCACTGCCTTTCACCTCCCTCTCCTCCCCAGCATCCAGAATACTTTAGATTGTGATGGTTGGGTCAGGGTGAAGGTGCTACAGAGGAACAACTGCTTTGTGCTTGTCTTTATTCCAATTGTATCTAACTAGAACAGCAGATGTCAGTGGTGGTCCAATCTAGCTTTTACCTTCTTCATAACATTGCTTGCATTAAGCATCATCTGGTGTCAGTTGATCTAGTGAAGACGCTTCATGCCTTTGTCTCCTCTAGGCTTGACAACTGCAACATTCTCTACTTAGGGTATCTGGAGGTTTGATGTAATGCCTGCAGCTGGTCCAGAATGCTCTAGCTTGGCTGATTCTGGGAACTTCTCAGAGGCACCCTATTACACTGATTCTGCGTGCGCTGCACTGACTGCCTATGTGGTAGTGCATCACTTTCAAGATATGTTTAATCACTTTCAAAGCCCTACGAGGTTTGGGACCTGACTATGTAAAAGATATTCTGGATATTTACTGCCCAACTCACCCCCTCCGTTGATGTGGAAGCTCCATTGCTCTGGAATGCATACCTAGAAATGTCCATACTGACCGCACAGAGGATTCCTTTAAACCCTCTTTGAAAACTAATGCTTTTATGCTGGCATTCCCAGATATTTTTTTAAATATATTGTGTGTATTATTTTATGTTTCTTTATGTTTTTTTTCTTTATGGCTATGTGTATTTTATTTTATTGACTGTAGAGCACCCTGGACCTTTGGGAAAGGGCACTTTATAAATAAATACAACAGCTGCCTGCACAGAACAGCACAAGGAGACAGCATGGACCGAAGGAGCCTAAAGGCCCTCGGGACCCCCCCATCCCCAGCACAAGCAACAGCCACCTGCACAGCACAGCACAAGGGAACAGCGCAGACCGAAGAAGCCTAAAGGCCCTCGGGACCCCCCATCCCCAGCACAAGCAACAGCCACCTGCACAGCACTGCACAAGGAGACAGTGCAGACCAAAGGAGTTTAGACGCCTTCGGGACCCCCATCCCCAGCTCATAAAACAGCCACCTGCACAGCACAGCACAAGGGGACAGCACGGACCGAAGTAGCCTAAAGGCCCTTGGAACCCCCATCCTCAGCACATGCAACAGCCGCCTGCACAACACTGCACAAGCAGATGGCACAAACCTAAGGAGCCTAAAGGCCCTTCGGACCCCCATCCCCAGCATATACAATAGCCGCCTGCACAGCACAAGGGGACAGCAAGGACCGAAGTAGCCTAAAGGCCCTTCGGGAACCCCATCCCCAGCACATACAACAGCCGCCTTCACAGCACAGCACAAGGAGACGGTGCAGACCAAAGGAGCCTAAAGGCCCTCGGGACCCCCATCCCCAGCATATACAGCAGCCGCCTGCACAGTACAAGGGGACAGTGCAGACCGAAGGAGCCTAAAGATAACCACAGCAGCCACCCCTTCTCAGCCTGCTTGCTGAGATGTGTTCCAGCATTTTCTTATTGCCAAACTCAACTGATTGATTCTGCACAGCTACTCTCTCTCCAATTTTAGCCCATTCTTAGGAGGATTCTGTAGTGACTTTAATTCCTGCTCCTGCTGCCTGGACTTACATTATTTCTATAATAACTGCTTGTATCTCCCTATTTAGTCGCTTGTATTAGCTGCAGATTTGGTTTTCTCTTGCCCTTTACAGGACTGGCTGTCATTATTCTGTTTTAGACATTAGGCAGTATGTTTAGTGAATATGTTCCCTACCTGTTACTGTGTAATTTCTGTGAGAGCCTGAGTTTTGTGACTCTGGTTTAGGAATTCTGGGCTCTTCATTTTGTAGGGGTTTGCGGTAGTTTTGCTGTTAATTTCTCTTACCTTCTCCTCTGTGAAATCAGCCTGAGGCCCACCACGTGGTTGTGGCATTCTCTGGTATTTCTCTGGGTTCCATTGCTTCCAACCAAGCCCTCCCCTGCAGTTTCAGCTCCCCCAGCCTGTGCATGCACAAAGGGCGCTCTGAGCTTCGACTTGGATTCGGGTTACCCTTCTGCTGCATACTAATTACCCTATTGCTTGTTTCACTACTTCAGGTCCTCAGGACCCCAATCCTGAGCACATACAACAGCCGTCTACTCAGCACAGCAGAGCACAAGGCGACAGCGCAGACCGAAGGAGCCTAAAGGCCCTTCGGACCCCCATCCCCAGCACATACAACAGCCGCCTGCACAGCACAAGGGGACAGCACAGACCGAAAGAGCCTAAAGGCAATCGCAGCAGCCTCCCCTTTTCAGCCTGCTTGCTGAGGGGTGTTCCAGAATTTTCTGACTTCCGAACTCAACTGATTGATTCTGCACAGCTACAGTCCCTGCAATGTTAGCCCGTTTTTAGGAGGATCCTGGAGCAACTTTAATTCCTGCTCCTACTGCCTGGACTTACATGATTTACAGGACAGGCTATTGTTATTCTGTTTTAGACATTGGGCAGTATTTTTAGTGAATATTTTCCCTACCTGTTACTGTGTAATTTTTGAGAGAGCCTGAGTTTTGTGACTATTGCTTAGTAATTCTGGGCTTTTCATTTTGTAGGGGTTTGTGGTAGTTTTGCTGTTAATTTCTGTTACCTACTCCTCTGTGAGATCAGCCTGAGGCCCACCACGTGGTTGTGGTGTTCTCTGGCATATCTCTGGGTTCCATTGCTTCCAACCAAGCCCTCAGATGCAGTTTCAGCTCCCCCAGTCTGAGCATGTGCACTGGGTGCTCTGACCTTGGACTTGGATTCAGGTTATCTTCCCACTGCATACTGATCATACTGATTACCCCTTCATTTGTTTCACTACTTCAGGTCCTTGGGACCCCCATCCCCAGCACATACAACAGCCACCTGCACAGGACAGCACAAGGGGAGAGCATGGACTGAAGGAGCCCAAATGTAACCACAGCTGCCTCCCCTTCTCAGCCTGCTTGCTGAGTGGTGTTAGCCCAATGACGCTGCATGTCGACTGCCCCACCCACCCAAGCCACCCTCCCACCCAGGGGTGTCCCTTAATTTAAGGACCTCCCCTAGTCATGTGACCCTTCCAGATTTTTACTAAGTGTTCATTTCTCCCTTTGCAGGTTATCCCCATCCACCACTAGATGGTAGCATAGTGCTTTCATTCTGCACTTCCCTTCAGCACTCGCAGACACTCTCCTACCTCTCTACACTCACCTCCTCTCTTCTCACCCTCCTCCTACCTCTTCCCCTCACCTTTTTCTCTCCTTGACCACTAGGAGTTGCTTCTGTCCCCTTGCTCCACCACCTCTCTTACCCTCCCCTGTAGCCACCTTGCTCTGTCTTTTACCCTTTCTCTGTCTCTCACTCCTTCCCCCCATTTACCTGCCCTTTTCTATTTTCCTCCCTGATAGTACTCGAACCTCGTACCCTCACCACCGCAGTCCATGACCCTGCTGGTGGGCCACCCTGGCTACCTCATTACTAGGGGTCTTTATTATCCCCTTATAGCCCCTCCTGCTCATGCCTAGGCACCCTTGTCATGTCCCTTCCCTGTACCACTCAGCACCCCACCACCCTTGCCTCTCTGGCACTTCTCCTTATCAGCTGTACCCCCCTAACCCCCCAGTACCACCACTCCATTGACCTTGCACTCTGACCATGCTGACCACTTCCTATATGTTCCCTAGCTATACCTGCACACTTCCCCCACAGTCACCACACCCTCACCCCTGAACCACCCTCCAGTGCTTTCTCCCATCTTACTTGCCCTCTTCCCTGTTTCCCCCTGGTCTCCCCTCTTCCTGTCATTTCCCACCTTTCACTCTCTTCCCATCCCCGTTTGCCCTCCTGAACATTCATGCACTTTTGCCTCTGCCCCACCCCGCTGCAGGCCTCACTTGGCACTCCTCAGAACTATGTATCTCCTCCTCCTCCTGATGTCAGGTAATATTCATTGCCTTCCCCCTCCACATCCCCCTTTCACTGAGGATTCATATTGCCACTATGAACATCGGCAGACTCCTAAATAAATTTAATGGGCTGCAGGGCTGGATCACCCAACATCAACCTGATGTCCTGGCTAAAGTTGATACCTGGCTCTCTAACACTACCCCTGACTCCTTTGTCACCCTCCCCAGGTTTACCCTGTTTCGGGAAGACAGGGTTGGGAAATGGGGGGGGTTGTGCCATTTACCTTGGTGATGCTCTCTGGGGGAATGCCCCCCTATCCATCAACTTGACCATGGTGCTCAAGCCCTCACTCTCAATGTCATTCCTGGGTCCTCCAGGGCACCGTTATTTATCACTGCCACCTACATTCCCCCACGCCACCAGAAATCAGCACTCCAATCCTTACTCGACCACCTCTCCCAGCTCCCGTCTAAAGCTGAACAAATCAGACTGAGTGACCTTAACATTAACTGGCTCTCCACATCTACTGCCCAGTCCAAAGACTCTAACACCACCCTAGATCTCACCCGACTGGTCACCCATCCCACCCAGATCAATCCAGCCAATGGCTCTGCCTCACTCCTGGACATGGTCCTATCCAATCATCCACACAACATTTCTGACACCACAGTTCTACCCAATGCTCTTAGTGATCACTTCCCTGTAATCATCTCCTGGTCTGGCAAGGCTCACAAGCCTCCCTCCAAAACCACCTTTTGGCAATGCCTCAAACCGGGTAGGCTGGATCAGCTAAAAGCCTACCTTACTCACTGGGTCTCAGCTACTTCATCTGCTCCTTCAATGCAGCCTGCAACTTATTTGCTCCCTTCTCCAAACATGTGGTCAAAAACCCAAACACCCTCTGGGTCACACAATCCTTACTCAACCAAGTGTGCGACTGGGACAACTTCTGGCACAAAGCCCTCAACTCTGGCAAACCCTCTGATAGGCAAATTTACTGAGAGGCTCATAATAAATGCACCTGGGCCATCCGTAAAGCCAAAGCTGACTACTACAAGTCTGCCCTGGCCTCCTCTTGGGGCTATGCCCACAAATTCTGGGACAGCATCAAGGAACTCGATGGTAAATCCCTATCCCTAACCCATGCCAACTCAACATCAATGGCACCATCTCCACTGATCCACAGTGCATTGCTGAGACCCTCAATTCTATTTTCTATGACCTAAGCTCGGTACTCCCCCCTAACTCCTTTGACCCTGTTCCCACCCCCCACCTCCCTCACTCTCCCACCCTTCTATTTCTGTGCACTCTCAGTGCATGAGGCAAAACCCTACCTCCTAAAAGTCCTAAATGGCCCCAGTAACAGTAATGACTCACTTGATCTCAGACTGCTTTGTCAGGTTCTGTACTTGTTGCTCTCCCCCCTCACTAACCTCCTTAACTGCACCCTCTGTCTTGGCCAGTTCCCCCTCCATATGGAAAGTAGCAGTCAATACCCCCATACACAAGAGCGGTGACCGTACCTCCTCTGGGAACTATCATCCTATCTCTATCCTCTTCCCCAATGCCTTAATAAAAATAGTCTTGGACCAGCTCTCTAAATACCTCACCTTTCACAACCTCCTTTGTGGGGAGCAGCATGGTATCTGCCAAGGACATAGTACTACCACAGCCCTCCTGGAATTTTCCAGCTTCTTACACTCTGCTCTTGACAGTGGGCACCTGGCTGGGGTGGTCTTCTTAGATCTGTCTAAAGCATTCAACACAGTTACCCACCCACTCCTCCTCCTGTCCACCTTCATCCAACTAGGCTTCTCCTAGGGTGTCAACACATGGTTTACCAACTATCTCTCCTCCCACTCCCAATGTGTCAAAATAAATGACACCATCTCTGGCTGCCACCCAGTTCACTCTGGTGTACCCCAGGGCTCAATCCTGGGTCCTCTGCTTTTTAGTCTCTACCTCAACACCCTTCCCACTGTCTGCTTTGTGCGAGATCTCCTTTATGCCAATGGTGTAGTCCTTTTCTCCACCCAGCCTGAGCCCCACTCCCTGCAAGCCATCCTTCAGAAATCCTTCAGCCAGGCAGAGTCATGGTTCACTGACCACAGGCTCATCCTCAACCACAAAAAGATGAAGACCATGCTCTTCTCCCACAACCAGAGCAGATTCCATGGCTCTCCTCTTCGCTTACTGACTAATAGACTCCTCCCCTCGAACAGGTTTTCAGCTTTGAGTATCTTGGCATAACCTTCAACCCAGTGCAATCTTTCCATGACCATAGTCACCTGCTTTGCTCCACTGTCAACACACATATCGGCCTACTCTACCGACGTAGGGACTGCCTCCCCCCCGAAGCCCTTAGGCTTACTATTACATCTTCAGTTCTATCTTTCATTGATTATGGGTTCTTAGTCTACAAGGCAGCTGACAACATATCCCTCCGTAGAATCAAAATTTCCCTCAACAAAGCATGCCACCTTCTCACAGGCAGTGCCAAGTTCACCACCATGTGCACTCTTTACTGTGAGCTTACCTACTCAATTTTGAGGAGCAACTCCTGTACCAGACCTGCCTCTCACAAAAAAAAATAATGGTTGGACAGGTCCCGCCCAGCCTCACAATGTTGATTCAACCTGCTCTCATTGCTGTCCCCACCTGTAGCTCCACTAAACCTATGCTCCATGTGCCCAGAGTCAGGACTACCTTAGCCCAGAGGTCCTTCATCTATAGGGCCCCAACCTGGATTAACTACCTCCCTGTGTCCATTTCCAACAAAAACAGACTTGGGCTTTTCAAGTCCAAACTCCAGAGCCACCTCCACACCACCTGCAGCTGTAATTGCCCATAGCTTTTGCCTACCTGAGCATCTCTTACTGCCTGACCTTGTTCATCTTCAACAATGGACCACTGTCCAGCCTCATCCACCTTTGACAATGGACCACTGTCCATCCTCCTTTTACCTCTCAGACCCTGCTTGTATATAAATTGCACTGTTTCTTGTCTGCTTTATATTTCACTACCTAAGCATTATTTTCTACACATAATGTCAAGTCTCAGTGTTTATCGTAACTCTGTCTATTGTGTCTAAACCTGATGTGGAGCCTTTGTAAAAGAGTATGTAACTTAAAGGTTAGTAATTCCAATGCTATTAATAAATAAATGCATAGCAAAATGTTTGCCTTGCCTTGTATGCATGACAAGACATCTCACAATAGCAGTAACACCTGACTGTCCCAATCCTGACTATCAAAACCTAAGGTATTTTGGGGTAAGACAGAGGTGGAGGCTAGTGGATGAACTGGGTGAGAAGGTTCTAAAATAAATGAGGATGTTGGGTGTGACACTTGGCCAGCTGGTTATGATTGTTCTATGATATTTGTAATATAAAAATGTAGTGTGTGATTGTCTTCATAAGGCAGCTGTGCCATGGGTCTCCCCCCCAGGTTTCAGAGAAGTTGCAGGATATATTATCCTGAGGCCATGAGGTAATTAAAAGACTAGGGAGACTTAATTAGGGGTCTCCTGCAATTAGAATTGACCCAGCTGCCAGGATATAGGGACTGTAAACTTGTATGGTGTTTTAGAGGAAAAAACATTTTTATACCATGGTGTGAAAAGTCATAAAAATCCTTTGCTGTGCCCTGGGAAGAGGAACTGCTTGAGATCAAAGAGGGGATGTTAATTAAGGAGTCATATTGGGAAATTAGTTTTTGCTGAAGTCACAGTATTTAAAATATCTCCTGACAGGAAGATCATTATTTGTATAATTTTTATATTCTAAAAGGAGAAGCTAGATGACATCATAGAAGGGGTGGAAACACAGAGTTTTAAACTGTATTCTATGTTTCAACTGAGACACATTTCTTTTTGGGCTTTTAAGAAAGAAGATCTAACTTAAGCACTGTAAAGAGGTAATACATTAGATAGAAAAGAAAAAGTCTAACTGTATGTTGGTAGGAGTTTGTCTGTAGTTTTCTTTGTTTTCTTTTAAGTGATTGTATGCTTTGTGATATAGTGTTCTGTGTTTACATTCTATATATTTTTATCCATTTTTAAGTAAACCTTTCATTTGAAAGATACTGCCTGGGTCTTCCAAGTTCTTTCTTTTGCATGTGACGTATGGAGGGTTAAGACTGACAAAACTGTTTAGAAGCTTGATGGTATTACTAAACTGGGAAAAGTTAAGAATATACATAAGGTCTTTTATAGAGTTTTAAGGGTTTATTTTGGATACCTGGTTAGGTGCCCTTAGGCAAAAGATATCTGGCATCCCCCTGAAGAGCAGATTATCTGAACCTGTACATTTGGGTATGCTAGCATAAGGTTCATAGTTTGAATCCCCCAGAACTTGAGACCGAAGGTGATTTGGACCCACAAGCAGACAGGAGGGTTACCCTGTCTGCTACCTGTTCACAATACTGCGCTTGGAGGTTGGCACTGTGGGAACAGAGGGCCTGACCTGCTGAGTGCGGTTGTGACAGATTGGTTGGCAGCAGTGTGATAAAATTGGTAACACAGGCTTTAACTATTCAGTGTGTCAACTTAATACTGTACAGCTCACTTGCAAAAAAAGGGCAGTGATTTATTTTTTTAAAAGGAAACTGAGCTAAATCACAGTCGAGTTCCTACCTGTTTTATTTATTTTTTTTATAAAGTGCAAGTTAGAGTAGCCGTAGTTAGGGAGGAAGATGGCTTCCAACTACAGTGGGCACACTGTAGACTACTTGAAGCAGTTGTGCCAGGACAGAGGAGTTCTGTATGAGGGGACAGCCACCAAGCAGAACCTCATGGATGCCCTTATGGCAGCAGATGCCCAGAGCATCAAGTCACAGACTGTGACTGTAAAGACCAAACCTTGAGCATGGAGGGGCTAGCAGCCAGTGCAGTGTCCAGATCCGATGAGGATGACAGCAGGATCAGTGCCAGGGAAGGGCCACAGTAGCAGGAGAAGGTCACCAGCATTCTGGAGCCAGAAGCACTCAGGCTGCAGATTGAGTTGTGCAGAATGGAGCTGGAGTTCCAGAAAGATGCTGAGCAAGAGAAATGAGCTGTGGAGGAGAAGAGGGAGTGATAACAGAGAGAAGCAGATTGAGAGGGATGAGCCGCAGAGGAGAAGATTGAGCGAGGACAGTGAGAAGTAGACTGTGAGGAGTGTGAGCGCCAGAGGTGACATGAACTGGAGAAGTTATGACTCCAACCACCAGCACCAGAGCAGATAAGTAGCTTGGGTTTAACTGGAACTACAGGACTGGGTTACAAATTGAATTCCAAATTGATAGCTAAATTTAAAGAGGGGGAGGACATGGATGCCTTTTTAAATTCCTTTGAAAAAGTTTGTATTCAGGCTAAAATTCCTAGAGTGTCCTGGAGCTTCCAGCTATCCCTGCTACTTACTGGGAAAGCTCAGGATGCATTGGGTCAAATGAACAATGAGGACAGTAATGATTACAGCAAACTTAAAGCTGCACTTTAAAAAAAAGTTTGATTTAACTGCAGAAGCATACAGAGCTAAATTCTGTAAACTCAGGAGAAGCCCTGATATGAGCTATGAGGAGCTAGCCATGAAACAACGTCAGTTTTTAAAATGTTGGTGTGAAGGAATTCAAGCAAACTCTGTAGATAAAATTGAAAATGCTATTTTGTTACAACAGTTTTTTGGGGCATGCCCAGCAGAGCTGAAAACCTGGCTGGAGGACCGAGATCCCAAAACAGTGCAGGAGGCTGCTGAACTCTCGGACCACTATGCCAAGAGCAGACCTGCTCTGAGAGTGAATGAGGTGGGCGTGGCAGTGCAGAAAGGTAAAAGCGCACCTTCAGTGCAGCTAAAACCCTCACTGCCTCCACCAAAACCAGTTAGCCCCAGGTTTCAGAAAAAAGATTTCTCTGAGAAAAGAAACAAATGTTGGGCCTGTAAAGAAACTGGGCATATTGCCAGACAGTGTCCCAAAAGGACAAGCAATACACAACATGGGGCTAGGAAAGAAGTGAGTTGTTTGTGTGTCCCTGGAAGCATGCATGTGAACATGAGGGAACACATGCACCCAGTCATGGTGAATGGTGTACAGACACAAGAGTTAAGAGACACAGGGGCATCCCTGACATTGGTAAAAAGGGATCTGGTAGAGCCTGGTCAGCTTATACCCAATAAATATGTCACTGTTCAAGACTTTACTGGTGAGGAGAAAACATTGCCCTTTGCTAGTGTTCTCCTAGACTGGGGTGGAACAGGGGGATCTGTGCAACAGGTGGCTGTAGTCAAAGCATTAGCAGTTGATGTCTTCCTTGGCAACAATCTCAAACAGGGGATGGTGTGTGCAGTGACTCGTAGCCGAGCGGCAAAGGAAAATTGTAGTTCCCTGAACCCCACAGAAGCCATTGTGGAAACCACTGGGAGGCTGGTTCCCCAGCCTGTGTCTCCTGATGTGGAGCCTAAGGAAAAGGGAGTAGAAATTTCCCCAGTAGCAGTTAACCACTCAGCTATGGAGACTTACTCCAAAGAAGGAAGTATGACCCATTGTTAGAGGGTTAGGGATGACAGTGATCCTGAGTGCCCTGATGCTAGTGCTAGGAACCCTAGTATAGAGACTGAAGGGGATCTGTTCCATGTCTTGGGAATGTGTAAGGAGTTTGCAGCTGCTCAGAAAAGTGACCCTAGTCTAGAGAAGCTGAGGGCTTGGGCAGACTCTGATGGAGCACAGGGAGGTGATGGTAAACATAAGGTTTATTGGGAAAATGGACTGATATGTACTCAGGCTGTGAAGACAGAGGGGGAGGAGATAGGCAGGCAGCTTGTCATTCCCCAGGGTTATCGTGAGCAGTTGCTCAAGACTGCACACAATATTCCCTTGTCTGGTCATCTGGGAATCATGCTCACTATGCAGCAATTGGCCCAGAATTTCTATTCGTCCAGCTTCACCCAGCAGGTGAAGGAATATTACAGATCTTGTCACCAGTGTCAAGAAATAGGGATGGCAGGTAAGAAAACCCAAGCTGCTCTAATTCCTTTGTCCATAGTGGAGGAACCATTCCAGAGGTTGGGAATGGATATTGTGGGGCCTTTAAAGGATACCTCAACAACATTTTGACATCAAACTATTCAAAAATCTGACTCCGTAGGTGACTAAAGGAAATGCTGATATATTAAATAATGCTAAAACTACATTTACATAATTTAACTAAATGTGGTTCCAGAGCATTTGAAAATTGCAAAATCAGCCTTCCAATTTCAAAAAAAATGTCTTATCTGCTTCCTAAAATGGCCGCCAAATCTGTTATGTGATGACATAATTGGAGTCAAAGTCAGAGAGATATATGGCTCTCTAGAGTGCTAACTAGTTCTCATTTCTCTTTGTATAGAATTGTGTCACCCAAATGGTCAAAACCATGTGCATTATTTTATATAATACACATGTTAGGCTATGGTTCTGTTCATTTTGTTTACTTTAACATGCTGGAAATGTGTTTTAATCCAACTGACTTTCTCTGTGGCAAACCACAGTACAGTACAAATTTTGAATAACCTGGTGGTCTAGTGGTTATGTGGATCCAGGATGTTACAATGGGGGCTCTGGGGTGGTGTGCATGCTTAATATGCACTTTTTAACATTTTTATTAAATCTTTACATTTTCTGCTATTATTCTTTTCTAGTACGTTTTTGACAGAACCTACAGATGTAATCCATAGTTTGAATGTAAACATTTGTACAATCAATAAATCAGACTTCTTCAACAAAGTGAAATACAGCAGCAGCAAGCAAGTATATTTCTATTGAAGGGGGGGTTGCAGCCACACCCTTCACCACCCCCTAGAACCACCACCACTTTTTTGTAGCAAAGTTCTTGTGCTGTCCAATGTTAGAGTTCATAGTTTCTTGAAACTCAAATATATGCTTATCTCATCTTCATTTCCCATGGCAAATAATAATAATAAGAAGAAGAATCAGCATTTATATAGTAGTTTTCATACACGCTGCATCCCAAAGTGCTTTACTAGCAATAGTAGACTGGTAGTGAAGTGACTGAACGTGTAGTGGCAGCCATTTCATACATTAATATCCACACTCAGCCTTGGACAATTGCATGAACTGGTTTTATAGAAAGGGGAATGTTGGCCAGGACAATGGGGTCAGGTAGTGATCAAGGTGCTGGCAGCCCCACATCTCATTTCTCACAGTAATCTGCTCATATTTCTCTCCTTCTTCCTTCCTTCCTCCTTCCCTGAATATAGCAGTGCCTTGCAAGAATGGCATTCTCAGTCCCCCTCTGGTATTCATTCTTCACTATTACTCCTTACACTAAAAACTGGTGAACTCATCACCCTTCTGCATCATGAATCCAAGTAGTAGAGTCCCCGTTTTATTTTGACATATCAAATATAAACATATCTTTCTAGTAAGTCAGGCTCATAGCAGCAGGGAACAAGGGGAATGATTGGCTTTCCTAGCCTTAAAAGATCTAGGCTACCTTTGATTAGGCACTATTAAATGATGGGTGTGCACATCATTATGCACGTCATTTAATAGTGCCTAATCATAGGTGGCTTAGATCTTATATGGCTAGAAAAGCCTATTTTCCACTTGCTGTCATGCTGCTATCAGCCTGGCTTACCAGAAGATCATGTTTATTATTAATATATAAATATAACACTGGAGACTGTACTAAACACATTCATGATGCAGAAGGGTAGTGAACTCACCAGTTTTTGGTGTGGGGAACAGGTGAGAAGAATGAATGCCTGAGAGGGACTGAAGAGGCCATTCCAGCAGGGTATAGCTATATTCAGGTTAGTTGATGACATGAAGGAGGACGCTGAGCAGATCACTGGGAGATCTGAAATGTGGGGCTGTCAGCATCATGATCACTTCCTGACTGTGGATGAGAGTAGCCAGTGACGACAAATACTCAGAGTGGCAGGGCTGCACCTAAACTGTTCCTTGAATACAGTGTAGGGAGATTACCCTTGAGTGGGGGGATGTTGATGTTTGTTAGGACAGTATTGAAGGAGTTGTGTATAGCTCATTCAAGATTTGGAAGGATGGTAGCCAGCCAACTCGCATTGTGGAGTAGAGCACAGAAGAGTACTGGAGAATAATTGCTGGGTACTTTCTTGTAGGGTTCTACAGATCCCAGGTAAAGGAGTAGACTGACACTGAAAGTCAGGTGGATTCACTCAAGGTATTAGTATTCCTCTCCTGCTAATAACATTGTTATCCATTGTAAGTGCAGCCCTTATGAGGGCATGAATAGCAGTTTTTCTGGTAGGTCATGATGATTATTGCTTGCCCCTCCAGGAAGACCTAGTTGTTGGTTAATGAGGTGGGAAAAAAACACAACAGGGAACTGTACATACTACCTTCACTGTGCAGAAGGGTGGTGATCCACTCTCTTTACTGTGGGAGCAGATGTCAAATACTGAGAATGTGGACTGGAGAGTGATTTGGGAGGCATTTTTAACAGTACCAGCTGATGATGCGTATTAGTATAGGTGAGCAAAACTCTCTGAGGTACAAGATTGCAATCTGAGGTGTGATAATTCTCTTCATGAGACTGCAAGCTCATATGCGGCCCCAGGCAGTAATAAGGACAGGGTATGGATGGTGGGGTGTGCAACAGAAGACAGGCTAGGTGCAGTGGGTTCACATGGAAAAAGAAAGCCTTATTTGTGGATTAACAAGAGAGCATGAGCTCTGGAACTGAACAAGACAGGTATTTTGCTGTGTGACCCTGAGCAAGTCACTAAAACTTTCTTGTGCTCCCAGGCCACACCTGTAAACAAGCTTTCAGCTTAGTGCATCTCTTCTGGTTAACAAAAAACAAAATTCAGTGCATCATATAACTATTAAATCATCAGGTATTTGAAGTGTTGTACTGTAATGCAGTTTGCCAAAGAAAAAGTCAGCTGGATTGCAAAACATTTTCCGCAAGTTAAAATAAACAAAATGAACAAAAACATAGAATAATGTATACTGATCAAAATAATCCACAAATTAATACATGGTGTTTATCATTCTGGTACAACAAATCAAAATAAAGAGGGAAAGAATAACTAGTTAGCACTAAAGAAATATATGTGGATCTCTGTCTCTGGCTCCTATGATGTCATCATGACTCATCACTTAACACACTTGGCAGACATTTTAGGGAGAAACCAAGGCTGTTTTTTGAAAGTGAAAGGCTGATGTTTACAATTTTCAAAAGCTATGAAACTGCATTTATGTTATTTACATAATTGCAATTTTAGCGTGAATGTGAACATCAGCCTTTACTTTACCTCGATATAAAGCCAGATTTTGGAATTTGCAGTTTTAAAAAACTGCTTGTTTGAGTACCCTTTAAATACCTCCAGCTCCTCCAGGAAGAGGTTCATCCTGACTGTGGTGGATTATGCCACCTGGTACCCAGAGACAGTCGCCCTATCCTCACTGAGGACAGACAAAGTGGCAGATGCCTTACTTGGGATTTTCTCCCATGTTGGGTTTCCGCAGGAGGTTATCACTGATCGAAGGGGTTCCTTCATGTCAGACCTGATGAAATGTTTGTGGGAGAAGTGTGGGGTGGTGCAGAGACACACGACACCTTATCACCCGCAAGCCAATGGGATTGTGGAAAGATTTAATGGTACCCTGAAGTCAATACTCCAAGTGTTTGCTGAACAGCATGGGAGGGACTGGGAGAAATACCTTCCCCACCTGCTTGCATACAGGGAGGTGCCCAAAGAGTTGACAGGTTTTCCCCCTTCGAGCTCTTATATGGACGCTGTGTACGTGGGCCCCTAGACTTGATCTGGGAGGACTGGAAAGGCAAGCATGCCACCCAGGGAACTCCCATAGTGGATTATGTCTTCAGGTTTAGCGAACGACTGAAGGAGCTTATGGGGACAGCCCAGAGCAACTTGACAGCTGCCCAACAGAAATAAAAAGTGTGGTATGACTGCAGAGTCAGAGCTCGCTCGTACATGGTGTGTCAGGAAGTCATGATCCTTATTCCGGTCTGGAAAGTCAAGCTGCAGGCTGAGTGGGCAGGACTGTACAAAGTAGTTATGAATGTAAATGACGTTGAACTATATCATAGAGTTACCTGACAGAAGACAGGCATAAAGTATGTACCATGTCAACATGATGAAGCCATATGCTAATAGGGCTGACATGGTGTTTGTAGTATGTAGTCCTGGGGAGGGGATAGGTGAAGGAGACCCACTTCTGGACTTGCTTGAAGAAAGCAAGTGGTAGTCCTCTGTGGAGGCAGTTAAAATGTCTCCCCAGTTGTCCCCGGAGAAGATCCAGGAAGTAAGGGAAGTTTTAGCAGACTTTGCCCCCCTGTTTAGCACCAAGCCTGGACTAACCCCCTTAGCGACGCACGATGTGGAGACAGGGACACAGACGCCCACACGGCAGACAGCATATCAGGAGTCAGAGGCTGTCCAAAAGGACATTAGGAGGGAGGTGGAGGAAATGCTGGATTTAGGGATAATCCAGAGATCCCACAGGCCCTGGGCATCACCTGTAGTCCTTGTGCCCAAGCCAGATGGCTCTACTCATTTCTGTGTGGACTATCATGGACTGAATGCAGTCATGAAGTCAGACGCCCACCTGGTGCCCTGGATGGATGAACTCCTGGACAAGTTGGGAGGGGCAACATACCTTACAACTATTGACCCGATAAAGGGGTATTAGCAGGTTGAGTTAACTGACAGAGCTAGGGAGAGGTCAGCCTTCATCACTCCGATAGGCTTATTTGAATTTAAAGTAATGCCTTTCGGAATGAAGAATGCCCTGGTCACTTTCAAAAGGTTGGTAAACCAGGTGTTAAATGGTGCTGAGGTGTACGCCATGGCATACCTGGATGACATTGCCATCTTTAGTGCCAGCTGGGAGGAACACCTGTCCCACCTTAGAGAAGTGCTGGACAGGATACAGAGGGCCGGGCTCACTGTCAAAGCTGAGAAGTGCCAGGTGGTCATGGCTGAAGTCACATACCTTGGGCATGTTGTATGCTGGGGACAGCTCCATTCTAACCAAGCAAAAATAGAGGTGATCAAGGCATGGCCCAGAGCAGAAATACAGAAGCAGGTCAGGAGTTTTCTAGGGACAGCATGGTACTATAGGAAATTTGTACACAATTACAGTGCCCTGGCTGCTCCACTATCTGACCTGGTAAAAAATAGGATGCCTAAGAAAATTACCTGGGAACCAGCCTGTGAAAAGACCTTTATCAGACTGAAGTAGGCACTGTGCAGTGCTCCTGTATTGACAAGCCCTGACTATAGCAAACCCTTTTTAGTTCAGACTGACGCCTCAGACGTGAGTATTGGGGCAGTACTGAGTCAGACATCCAACCAAGGGAAAGATCACCCTGTAGTGTACCTGAGTAAAACGTTACTTCCCAGGGAGCGGGCAAACTCTATTGTGGAAAAAGAGTGTCTTGCCATAGTGTGGGCCCTAAAGAACTTAGAGCCATACTTATATGGGCAGCATTTTGAGGTACACACTGACCACAACCCCCCGGTTTGACTGATGCAAATGGGAAAAACTAATGATAGACTATTAAGATGGAGTCTTGCCTTGCAAGGGTATGACATGATGATCTTACATAGGGCTGGAGTGGCCAATCAGAATGCCGATGGCCTGTCGCGTGTATATGAGGAATAAACTGATCTGGAAAGCTCATCCCATGCAGGGGATAGAACCCCAAAATTCAGTCTAGGTGGGGAGGATTGTGGTGCTTGGCCAGCTGGTTAAGATTGTTCTATGATATTTGTAATATAAAAATGTAGTGTGTGATTGTCTCCATAAGGCAGCTGTGCCATGGGCCCCCCCCCCAGGTTTCAGAGAAGCTGCAGGATATATTAACCTGAGGCCAGGAGGTAATTAAAAGACTAGAGAGACTTAATTAAGGGTCTCCTGCAATTAGAGCTGACCTAGCTGCCAGGATATAGGGATTGTAAACTTTTATGACATTTTAGAGGAAAAAAACATTTTTATACCATGGTGTGAAAAGTCATAAAAATCCTTTGCTGTGCCCTGGGAAGAGGAACTGCTTGAGATCAAAGACGGGATGTTAATTAAGGAGTCATATTGGGAAATTAGTTTTTGCTTAAGTCACAGTATTTAAAATATCTCCTGACAGGAAGATCATTGTTTTTATAATTTTTGTATTCTAAAAGGAGTAGCTAGATGACATCATAGAAGGGGTGGAAACACAGAGTTTTAAACTGTATTCTGTGTTTCAATTGAGACACATTTTTTGGGGACTATTAAGAAACAAGCTCTAACTTAAGCACTGTAAAGAGGTAATACATTAGATAGAAAAGGTCTAACTGTATGTTGGTAGGAGTTTGTCTATAGTTTCTTTGTTTTCTTTTAAGCGATTATAAGCTTTGTGATATAGTGTTCTGTGTTCACATTTTATATATTTTTATCCATTTTAAGTAAACCTTTCATTTGAAAGATACTGCCTAGCTCTTCCAAGTTCTCTCTTTTGCATGTGACGTATGGAGGGTTAAGACTGACAAAACTGTTTAGAAGCTTAATGGTGTTACTAAACTGGGAAAAGGTAAAAATATACCTAAGGTCTTTTAAAGAGTTTTAAGGGTTCATTTTGGATACCTGGTTAGGTGTTCTTAGGCGAAAGATATTTGGCATCCCCCCGAAGAGCAGATTATTTGAGCCTGTACATTTGGGTACACTAGCACATGGTTCACAGTTTGAATCCCCCAGAACTTGAGACCAAAGGTGATTTGGACCCACAAGCAGACAGGAGTGTTACCCTGTCTGTTACCTGTTCACAATACTGCGCTTGGAGGTTGACACTGTGGGAACAGAGGGCCTGATCTGCCGAGTGCATTTGTGACTTTGGATATCTGGCATGTGCTGGAGGGAGGGTGGGATCTATGATTCAGTGGCAGGGGTATACATTACCTAAGTGCACACCACAGCAATTGGGACCCATGGGAACTAACTTTAATTAAGAAGATATTTTGGCTGCTGGGGAAGAGGGAATGTGGGGGTTTGTGGATATGTTGGGTTGGGGGGTTCAAATAAATGAGGATGTTGAACAAGTGGCTTGTGCTTGGGAAGAGTGAAATGGGGGCTAATGGGTGTGTTGGGTGGAGAGGTTCTCAAATAAATGAGAACAGTACTGTACGTATGAGGCTTATACTAGGGAAGGGACCTATGAATCAAAGGATGAGTACAATTAAGTGAGCACAGCAGCTGTCAGGATTTATGGGACTCAACTTTAATAAAGAAGGTACTTTGGTGCTACGGAGGAAGGAGGGAAGAGCTAGTGGGTGTGTCGAGTGAGGAGGCTCTAGCTTACAGCTGAGGTGGGCATTGTGGCTTGTGCTGCATGAGATTATGATTTAGAAGGGAGAGGGATGAAGTGGCAATAAGGAGGAGGAGTCAGAGGACAACAATGTCAAATTTTAAGATATCGGATGTCAGGTAATCCGATATTCTAAAGTCTGATTTAATATCTGAGGCGACTTGTAAGATATCACATTTTGAGGGCTCATAAACCCAAATCCTAATATCCTTAGAATCACCCATTATGCTAACTATTCATATTTATAACAGAGTATCTGAGCAACCCTATTGGAGATTGCAGTGGTGTTGACTCCATAATACAGCAGCTGGTGCCTTTGATGTGAAAAACTACAGTGAGCCAAAAAGAAAAGGCCACCATGGGGAGTACATTAACTATAATTCTTAATGTAAAAAACTCTGATCTTGAGATTTTTTACCAGCAACATTTTAACTGCAGCCTGTACAAAAGCATTCCCTTAACTATAACTGCAGAAGTTAATTGCCTACCTTTGTGCATCGTTGTTACCCAGTATTCAAACTATGCAAGCAACAACAAACAGTAGGGTATGCATTAAGCTAGACTGCTGCACATCCCAGTTGAATAGTTATGAAGCCACAAGCTAAATTCCTTTAATCACCTAGTGCCATTTACAGCTTAGTGTGTGTTATTGTTCTGATAAAAAAGGCATATATTTTAATGCATGCAAGAATGAACACAGAGTTGCTTAAAAATTTTGAAATAGAAAACTTTATGTAATTTTTTTTTCTAAAAGCAGTTTCCTTACTGTTATATTTTGCTTCAGGAATGATGACCTTAATTAGTTTCAGTAGTTGCAGTTTACAGTGGTCTTTGGTTTTGTTCTCCATCCCACTGTATGACCTGTAGTGAGAGCCTCCCCATCTCACTTTTTTAATGTATAACTAAAGTAAGTGGCACGTGGAGTCACAGAGATGGTACATGGCCAGTTCATTTGTGGGTGGTGAGATTTAGGGGGCTGTTTTATGAAAGAGCAGCGAATGATACTGTGCAACAAGAGTGACAGAAACCATAAAGAACATTTTTTTTTTGTTTTTTACTTTCCTGATGAGTATACACTGAGGCTGGTATAGCACTGTGCTTATTTTAAAAAAAACGGTGATTTTTGTGGCGGGGGGACAGAAATGTGCAGCAATCAGTTGACTGGTTTGTAATAGGCAACTTTAAAAACACTAGGCCCTATGCATTAAACAAAACGTTGCCTAAGCACTGAGCAAGTGTGGCATGTAGGCAATCCAACAATTGAAAGCCATGCAGGTAGCATTCACGATACAGGGGTGACCCATTGCATGTCGGATCCCCTGACCACTGGGCAGCTACAGACCAAGGTGGTCCAGAGGGATTGACGGGGGGCATGCCCACACTACATGCCATTCACAAAGGCACATAGTGCAATGCACAGAGGGGCATAGGAGGGCTCATTGTACAGCTGGGTGGACCCTGCTTTAACCTGTGTGTGCCCGCATGGATGACAGCAACCGACTGTGACAGGACTGACAGTCACCCCTCCATGCTGCCCACCCCACTGGGCAGATGAGGATAGGTGGTTGCAACCATTCAGGTGACTGCATGCCCCCCCCCATCCAGAGCTCCAGCCTAATCCTGTACTGCAGATAAAGATATCCCCCCCCCAAACTGGAGCTCCAGCCTAGCGGCCCCCAATCTGTAAGTCACTGAAGTGACATGACAAGGGCTCCTAATGTAGGTAACCAGGTATGGCCCACTAGGCACAGGTAACTATTGATGGGATGGTTCAGTGTCATGTCAGAGTCACACAGTAGACCAGTGCAGGTAGTCCCCCCTGCCCCAGTACCATACATTGATGCCTCCCCCAGCCCACTCAGTGGTAGTTAGTGGATCCTTCTCTCCCTCCTTCCCTGCTGCAGCACTGACATCACTCTCCATGCCACATACCTGTAGATTGGTGCCACAGTCACTGAATGGTGAGTGACACTTCCCACCACACATTCCACCTTGGCCACCCACTATCCGACTGATGCTGGGAGTGCACTGTCTATTTATAGGGCAACATCCACTCTGGGACCCAGGATGAGCATCTGATTAAATGCCTGCCTGGGTCCACTGCTCTGTCCCCATCCACTCTCCGCTCACCTGCACACCAGGGGCAGACCAGGGACAGTCGGCTGGCCATAGTGAATATCATCAGTATGTACCTGTCTGTGGGTGTAGAGCTGAGTGGGAAGGGTATGTGCCTTTGGCACGTACCTTACTGTCTTTGATGCACAGAACCCAAATGTTTGCTGAACTGTTTAAAAAAAGAAACTGTCTGCTATTGTACTGGTATGTGATCAGGTGAAGTGCCAGGATGATCATGCATGGAAATAAATCAATGTATGATCATGTGATGGGTTTTGGGCAATCATATTTCCAAATTCTCCCTTCCCATTTTAGAACTTTAAACAGTTCAGGTCTTAGAGGCACTTATTACTTTTCACCACCACCCTACAACAATGTTTCCTGCTTAAGTGTAATTTATTTTTGTATAATATTTTTATTTGCTTTTTCAACAAACTTCAACATACAATCAAATACACAACTTATGCATTCTACTATCATCATCATACATTACAGAAATCAATCGTTTCACTTCATTCCAAACTTTGTTTCACTTAAATTCTACTAAATTAAATTACATTAAATTAAATTAGATTAAAGTAAGGTAACATAAAGTAAAAGTGCAACCAGTATACTCATGTTTTATACATCCAATCCTGTTCTCATTCCTATATTTTCCCAAACTTTTCCATCATTGATTATTATCTTCCCTTTTAGCCCTCCTCAAATGTATCCACTTCCCCCTTCTTTCCTACTTCAACCTTTCTACTTTCTATGTACCCCCTCTCTTCATCCATCTCTTTCTCAGCCTACTGTACCTTCCCATAACATCCAGCTCTCTTCCTCCAACAAGGAGACTAAAAAGGGGGCCCAATGTCTTTCAAGTCCTTCTCTTCCCCCCATCACATATGTTAGCCTTTCAAGCCCCAGTGTTTGTAACACCATCCTCCACCACCCTTGTTCTGTCGGTGCAACTTGAGAGACCCAGGTATTCTGGATCCCATGGCGAGCCAGAATGTATAGTACCCTGATCCACCTAGTAATAATGTTCCTCCTCCTCCTCCGCATTTTCCATCCCAAATAAACATCCTAGAGGGTCCGTTAACAACTCCTGCCCAGCAATCTTTCCCACTGTAAGCACCATCTCCTTCCAGTATTTCTTCAGTATTGGGCATTTCCAAAAACAGTGCACATATGTTCCCCTTTCAGAACCACACCTTCCACATAAGGTTGACACTTCAGGGTGTGCCTTATGCACAATCACCGGTGGGAGATATACTCTGTGAATAAATTTAAAGTATGCCTCCTTATATTTGTTGCACACCATAATTCTGGAGTGCATCTGGAGCAGTAATTTCCAATTTTGGTCCGATATGTCCCTACCGAGGTCCCTTTCCCACAATTGCTTAGTTCTTACCATCCTATCATGGAGTATAGCCTTTCCTTTCTTAACCGTCCGACCTATAAATCCTTTTTCTTGCTTTTGAGCAGTATAGATCATCACCTCTACCTGGTCCACCTCATACAACCCTTTGTTTTCCTTTCCCAGGCTTCCCATATATGCCCTGGTCTGAAAATACCTGAATCTGTCCCTCTTACCCCCTCCTACCACTTCCTGTAACTCCTTTAATGAGCATAACCACCCTCCCACTAATAGGTGTCCCAGACTTCTTATCCCTTTTTGCTCCCAATTCCCATAGCCTGTATCTTCCAACCCTGGCAAGAAATAGGGATTTCCCACCACCGGCATTAAAAATGTCTCTTTTGCTTGTGTCCATCCTTTCCTCCTTAGTGCCTTCCAGGCCAACAATTCCTGAACTACTAGGGGATTAACTTCTTTTCCCATCCTATACATCCTTAACCCTCTACTATGGAGATATGCTGTTAGTTTACCCTGTGCCATTCCCTGTTCCAATTCAACCCACCTGGCAACTTCAGGCTTATGTACCCAGTCCGCCACGTATCTTTGTTGTATAGCCAAAAAATAGTTTTCCAAGTCCGGGAAATTTAAGCCCCCTTTTTCCTTATCTGCCGTTAGCCTCCCCAGACTAACCCTCGGGCACTTTTCTTTCCAAATAAAGACAGTAAAGGCCTTCTCCAACCTGTGTACATCCTTCTTGGACAAACCCAGGTGTAACATTTGTAAAAGATACACGATCCTAGGCACACATTCATTTTTATTATATTAATTCTGCCCAGCCATGACACTGGTAGTTGCATCCATCTTCTTAGGTCCGCCTCTATAGTTTTTATCAGTTTAATGTAATTTAAATTATATAGCGACCCCAAGGATCTACCATCCTGGACCCCTAAATATGTCATACTCATCCCCACCACTTTGCGTCCCCATTGCCTAATCTCTTCTCCCGCCCACCACATTACTTCTGACTTTCCCAGATTAATTTTGTAACCCGAAAATTTCCTGAACTCCTCTATTAGTGACAGAAGTGGGGGAACCGATCGTCTAGGATCCTTCATAAACAGCAGCATATCATCTGCGTAGAGTGCCAGTTTCTGTTGTGATCTACCTTCCCCCACACTCCCTGTATGTCCCTACATTCTCTAATTGCAACCGCCAGAGGGTCTATTGCAAGCGCAAATAATAAGGGGGAGCGCGGGCAGCCCTGCCTCGTGCCTCTCTCCAAACTCTTTTTGGAAACTCTCCGACCTACCCCCATTTACTACTACCTGCACCCTGGGCCTTATATACATCGCCTTTATCTATCACAGGAACGGTTCACCCAGACCAAACCTCCCCAATATTTCAAACAGATAATTCCATTCCACTCTGTCAAATGCTTTTTCCGCATCTGTGGAGAGGATCCCTATATCTTTCTTTCCCCTATTCGCTCTCCAAAGTATATTAAGCAGCCGCCTCATATTATGATACGACTGCCTCCCTTTAATGATCCCTGTTTGGTCCGGGTGAACCATCCCTGGGAGAATCTCCTCCAATCTGCTGGCCAAAACTTTAGCCATTATCTTCAAATCACAATTTAACAGTGATATCGGCAGATATGAGGCACATAGGTGCGGATCCTTTCCCTCCTTTGGTATGAGGCATATAACAGCATCATAGCACGTATCCAGTAAGCTAACCTCCTCCATCCCCTCCCTCTGCTGGAACACTCTACACAGCACCCTTGGAACTCGAACCCCCATCAATTTATGGTACTTCACTGGGTACCCATCCGGACCACTAGCTTTCCCCTTCTGCAACTTTTGGATGGCTTTCATCACTTCTCCCTCCATTATTGGTTTCCCCAACTTTTCCCTCTTCATCTGTGTGGCTTTCAGGACTTTTATTTTGTCTAGAAATTTAAACATCCTTTCTTTTGTTCCCACATCCCCTGCCTGGTATAATTTTTGAAAAAAGGTCTGAAAGGCTTTCTGCAGCTCCTTATCTTTAGTCTGCAGGATACTCTTTTCATCTCTCACTACCAAAATTCTATTCATCCTCCTGTGTCCCTTCGTAAGATTAACCACCATTGGTCCTGGTTTATTTCGCCATTCAAATATGTATCTTCTGTTAAACAGGTTAACTCTCCCCGCTTCTAATCTAAGATGCGCATTTAGAGCCTCCCGTACCATATCCAGTGCTCGGACGGCCTCCCCTTTTCACCTTGAGCCACTCTCCTTTCTAGCTCCTTTAATTTATTTTTCAGCTCCCTTCTCTGTGTGCATCATTTTTTCTTTATACGGGATGCATATTCAATAATTGCTCCCCTCATAAACACCTTGCCCATTTCCCATAGTGTATTATCTGAGGTTCCTTCTTTATCATTTGTTGCCATAAACAAATCCCAACTATCCTCCAGATGCTTTCTAAATTCCTCATTCTGAGCCACGTAAGTGGGAAATTTCCATATGGGTAGGTTTCCTGTCTCTCTCTCCCTTGTATTTTCATTACCACCATTGCATGATCTGATATGTGTATTGGACTGTGCCGTATCTCCCACATCTGCTCATACCATTCCCTCGTGGCATAAATATAATCTATCCACATCCATGTTTTGCGGGGGTTCAAAAAAAAGTGTACTCCCTCACTCCTGGGTTTGCTGTTCATCAGACATCCACCAGTTCCAGCTCTGCCATCCCCTCTTGCTATTGTTGCATCGCTCCTGAGCTTCTCCCTTTCCCCTCGGAGTGGTCCATTTTCGAGTCCATGGCCCAGTTCAGGTCCCCCCATTATTAATCCTGGAAATTGTTCCCATACCAGTAGATCCAGCAAAGAGGCATAGAATTGGTAGTCATATACTGCTGGGGCATACACCGATCCTAAAGTAATCTGCTCCCCATACAGGGTTCCCAAAATAAAAATAAATCTCCCCTCCTTAGTGTCCCTAATTACTCTCTGCACCTCCAAATTCAATTCTTTATGTATTAATATAGCTACTCCTCTTTTGCACACTGAGGCCGAAGCCGCATAACACCTCCCCACCCATCCTCGAGCCAATTTAGCATGCTCTACTTCTGTTAGGTGCATTTCTTGTAATAGAGCTATATGGGATCCCCCTCTTTTAAGAGCTATCAGCAGCATATACCTCTTTTACTGGATTCATAATATCTCAAACATTCCAGATAATTACATTAACACTTTTGCTAATTGACATTCACATATATTAATTCTTTCCTTTTCATTGTCACCTTTCCACCAATAGCATGATAGTTTCATATACCTAGTTTCATTGGTTGCACTTTGTTCATAAAAAAAAAAAACATCAATAACAGAACATACAAACTCAGCAACAATTCAAACACATAACTTTGTACATATATCCCCCTACTTCTCTTTCCTCCCTGGTTCATGTACCCTCCCTACCATACCTCCCCTTCACCTTCTTCCTGCTGAATCCATTCTTCTATCTCCAATCTGACCCACTCCTCCTTCCACCCCTGCAGCTCCCTTTGTTCCTTAGTTTCCTTCTTTCCTTCCCGCCCCCCTCCTTTCTCCCTTTAGAATCCCCCATCCAACTCGACCTTTCCTTCCCCCTTCCCTTGTACACTTCCCCTGTCCTTAGACACTATCAGTCTCCTGACTCAAGTGTCTGCTTCATCCCCAGATACTGAAACAGGTGTTCCCATGCTCTCCCCACAGCCATTTTAACTTTGTGTCCCTTGTTCTACACCTCTACCCATTTTAACTATCCCCCTTCCTTGCCAGCACTTCCAGTGTTTCCTTTCCCCTCACTCCTCACCAGCCCCCCAACTGCTTGTCTCCTTGTAGCCCCCATCATATCCATCTTAAAGCCCTTCCCCTTCTTTTATCCCTCTCCCTTCATTGTCCCTCCCCTTTTTTTGCACCATGAGGAATTCTCCAAAAACAAATAGGTTGGGGGTATCAGTAAGGACAAGCAGGGAGAATAGGCCACGCCTAAAAACCTATGAACTGAGCCCCTCTCCCCGCCAGCCCTCCTACCTGCACCCGGACATTTTTCCAGTCAGCTTCTCTCTTCACAAGCTTTTCGGGCCTTCTTCTTCACATCCGGGCATCTCTGCCACTTAGTGCTGACTCTCATCCCGCAGTGGCATTTCAGACAGTCTCAATCCATGTCTCCTTCATTTCTCTCCACCATCCTCTGGACACTCCGGCATTCTTATCTGGTTCCAGTACCCCCAACCATGTCCACACATGGCAGAAAATTCAGTGTCAGCCTTTCCAATTCTCACTCTTTCTCCTCCAGCATGAACTTGAACACCAAAAACTTCAGAACAAAATACAAACGAGCAATTGTCTGTAATTACTTCTCTCCTCCTCCTTTACTTAAGTCCCAAGGCAGCACTCTCAGCTCCATTTCTCAGTTCTTGAATTAATCCTCAGCGCAGCTTTTGCCTTAAATTTCTCGCAAACTCTTCTGATTTTTCCACTTCCCAAAAGGAGTATGTAGCTCCCTTGTGCTTTATTTTTAAAGTGGCTGGATATACCAAAAAATTTTCGACTTTCAGGTCACGCAGTTGCTGCATGGTATTATACTAACATACTAATTGCCAGCAGATTAGGCCTACAGTCTATCGAGTCTGCTTGAACCTCAGATCCCTAGTTGGGTGCCGAGGCCCCCCCCTTGTGTTCCAGAAACCCCTTTCATCCATCCCCACCCTCCTGGGCCAGGTCATCATCTGATACATCCACTTTCTGTGTCTGTCCCACCCTCTCTTGAAGCCCTCCACTGTGGATCTCTGAACCAGCTCACCAGGCAGTGCATTAAAAGGGTCCATCACCCTCTCAGTGAAAAACCTCTTCCTGTTCCGCCCCCCCTCACCCTTCCACCTTCCAACTTCAAACCATGCCCTCTGGTGATACCTCCCTGCTTTAGTTTAAAGATCCCCTCCATGTTTACCCTATTTATTCCCTTGAGGTACTTGAAGACCTCAATCATGTCCCCCCGTCTCTCCTCTCCTCCAATGAAAACAGGCAGAGCTTCTGAAGTCTGTCCTCATATGTCAAATCCCCTAGTCCTCATATCATCTTGGTTGCCCTCCTCTGTACCCTCTCCAGGAGCTGTATGTCCCTCTTCAAGTGTGGTCTCCAGTACTGTACACAGTACTCAAGGTGTGGTCTAACCAGTCCATTGTACTGCGGCAGAATCACTTCCCTGCTCCTAGAGGTGATCCCCCTTATGATGCATCCCAACATCCCATTTGCCTTGCTAGCTGCTCTCCTGCACTGCTCAGAGTTATTCAGACATGCATCCACCATGACCCCTAGGTCTTTTTCCCCTATTGAGGTCTTCAGCACCTCCCCTCCCAGGGTGTACCTGTGTTTAGGGTTTCCCCGCCCAAGATGTAACACCTTTCACTTGGTGATATTGAAGTTTAATTTCCATGTGTGAGCCCAGCTTTCCAGGGTGTCCAGGTCCCCTTGCAAGGCCAACCTCCCCTCTTCCCCCTCAACTACTGTTCCCATCTTCGAGTCATCAGCGAAGAGACTCATTTCACACCCTATACCCTCCCTGATGTCTGGTATGTATGCATTTAACAGGATCGGACCCAGGACCGAGCCCTGCGGTACCCCACTACCGACCTCTCTAGGATTCAAGAGCTCCCCACCGACCACTACTCTCTGGGTGTGTCCAGCTAGCCAGTTTTCAATCCATCTGACCATCAAAGGGCCTATTCCCAACCCCATTAGTTTCTACACCAGACCATTGTGGGGAACAGAGTCAAACGCCTTGCTGAAGTTCAAGAATAATACATCCACAGGCTTTCCCCTGTCCAGTTCTGATGTTATCCATTCATAGAACTACACAAGAGTGGTTTGACATGGTCTACCTGGCACAAACCCATGTTGCCGACTATCCAGACCTCCCACCTCCTCCAAGTACACCCCCAATCGTTCCTTTAGTATTCTCTCCATTAAATTTCCCACCACCTAGTTCAAACTGATGGATCTATAGTTACCTGGTACTTCCCTTGAACCCTCTTTATGGATTGGCACCACATGTGCCTCTCACCAATCCCTAGGTACCTTCCCTGTCTCAAGCGACCTGTTGAAGAGCTCCGCCAGGGGTGCAGCCAGTATGTCCACCAATTCCCATAGTACTCTCAGATGAATGCCATCCAGCCCAGGAGATTTATCTTTCTTTAGGGCCTTGAGGGCTATCCACACCCTTTTGGTGGAGATAGCATCATCCATCCCCTCCACCTAACTGGCCTTTTTATCCTTATCCTGATGTGACACCCTTGGGGTACCTCTCCCTCCCTCTTGCTCCATTTCTGTTGCTCTCCTGATCCCACTCACTGCTGCTTCTATCCCCATCGTGCCTTGCTTTGTAGATATCCCATCCCCCTCCCTAGTGAACACAGAGGCAAAGTACTCGTTTAATACCTTGCCTGGTCCCTTGCCTCTTCCACCCACCCTCCTTCTAATCTCAATCTGCTGAGATGGCCTTTAGTTTTTCTCTGCTCCCCAATGTACCGGAAGAACCCCTTTTCCACTCCATGTATCCCCTGTGTCAGCCGCTGCTCTTTACTGGACTTTGCCCCCCTCACCATCCAGGTGACTTTTGTAGATGCAAGATGGTACATTTCTTTATCCCTATCCCCTCTTGTTGTTTTATATTTTTTGTAGGCCGCCTTCTTTTCTCTGACCACTACCTGAACCTCACTGGGCCACCAGCATGGTTTATGTGACCTTGCTCCCTTATGTTTCACCTTAGTGCAGGTCCTGACTGCCTCATGAAGTCCCGGTTTTATGACCTCCCATCTCATTTCCACATTTGTCATTGATGTAATCCCCTTTAAGTGATCCTTGAGAATATTTCCCATGCCCACAAAGTCTGCACCCCTGAAGTCCACTGCCAGTGTCCTAGATCTCCTCCCTCCCCCCATGCTTATTTGAAACCAGACAGTATTGTGGTCTCTCCCAGTCAGGGGATCCTCTACATCCAGGTCCCTTACCAGATCCCCATCTGCCAGAACCACGTCCAGGACATGCCCCTCCCTTGTGGGCTCCATCACATGCTGTGTTAAGAACACATCCTGGAAGCCGTCCAGCAGCCTCTGCTTCTTGGCCACCTTAGAGGACATGGTTCCCCAGTTTGTACCTGGCATATTAAGGTCCCCCATCAACACCACTCCTTCCCCTTTTGGTCCACACTGGGCAATGATGTTGTCCAGAAAATCATCCTCCAGAACATCACCCATCCCGGGGGGCCTATATACTACACCCAGCTTGACCTTACCTCCTGCTGGGGTTCGTAAGGTGACCCATAAGGCCTCCACGTTTCCCTCTGCCTCTTCTACCCTAGCAATTTCTATGTCATCTTTAATGAACATAGCCACTCCATCCCATCTGCGCTCCTTTCTATCCTTCCTAAGCATAGTGTACCCCCGCATGTTTAGGTCCCAGTCATGGTTTTTGTTGGCCCACGTTTCTGTGACCACCGCCACATCCACCCCCCACCCCAAACAGCATGGCCTGAAACTCTGACAACTTGTTTCCCATGCTCCTGGCATTTACTAACACCACCCCCCACCACTTATCCCTGATCCCCTCTGTCGAACCCCACCCAGGTTCCTTATACTTCCATCCTCCTCTGCTCCTCCTGGAAACCTCCACCTCCAGTCTGTTTCCTCCCTTGGGTTGAAGGCTACTCCCTCATCCGGAGGAGAGGGCTTCTGTCAGCCCCCTCCCTTATCCCTCCCCTTCACAAGTTTAAACCCCACCTTTCTTGAATGTAGTCAGCCATCCCCTGTTTAAGGACTTCCTTCCCTAACGGGGCAAGATGAAGCCTGTCCTTGGTATACAGTCCCTTATCCTCCCAAACTCCTTTCCAGTTCACTAACACCCTCAACCCACTCTCTTCACCCCACTTCCTGAGCCAGTCATTAACCTCTGTGATCTTCATTTTTTTCTCTACTGAGACCTTTGGTACTGGCAATATCTCCGAAAAGGAAATGTTGCATCCATTATCCCGACAGACTCTGGCAAGTTCTTGGAATCTTGCTTGGATTCCCAAAATGCTATTTCCCTCTAGAT
Organism: Neoceratodus forsteri; assembly: GCA_016271365.2. Taxonomy (NCBI): domain Eukaryota; kingdom Metazoa; phylum Chordata; order Ceratodontiformes; family Ceratodontidae; genus Neoceratodus; species Neoceratodus forsteri. Next base: position 120,264,281 of record CM028133.1, read on the forward strand.
CGTTAGTTTTCAAATGCACCAGGAAATCCGGTTTCCCTCCACAATCTCTAACCAGTTCGTACACCATGAATTTTGATCTGTGCACTGTCAGCCCAGAGATACACACTATCTTCACCTGGCTGTGGCATCCACCCCCCTGTCCCTCCCACTGGATACCCCTAATCATCGAGTCTCCCAATAACAGAACCTTAACACCGCCATCATGCTTATGGTTACCTCCACTATGCACTCTCAACCCCCATCCCCCCCTTTATTCATGATCTCAATTCAATGGGAGTCTTCCGCCTTATTAGAGACCCCTTGTCACCCTCCCTTTCTGCCTCCCTTGTTATTTTGCCCACTTAACTCAGACCCCCCTGCATAGGAGTCCTCTTTAACCCTCTCTTATCTGAACCATTTATCCTGGCCCTGATGGTTTCCCCTTCCCCACACCGCCATCCTCCCCCCTTGTAATAGTACCCCTACCTCCAGAGGCACTCTGTGGGTCCCCTTTATCTAGAGCCCCATCCTTCGTACAGACCCCCCTGCCTCCTTGTCTCCCAGTTTCTCTCCAGTCGTGCTCTCCTCCCTCATGTCTGCAATATGTTGCATCACCCTCATCTGCTTAACATTTATGTTTCCTCTTCTCCCTCTGGGACTATTTCTATCCTTTCCATTGACGGTCTGTGATGCCTATGGGTATCCGACTCTCTCCCCCCGGCCACTGTATCAGTTTCCTCATTTCCACCAACCCCTTCCTCCCCCTCTAAGTTGCTTAGTAGCTCAAATTTATTGTAACACTCTATGCCAGCCTCTATAAAGTTACCTGAGTTTCCCCCGACTGCCCCTCTAAACTGCCCCTCTTCCTCCCCTCTTGCTCTGTTCTCCTTAGGAGCTCCTTTCCCACAGTCTGCTGTTTTAGGCTTCCCCACAACAGCCCCTCCCTTCTCAATGTCTGCTCTTCTAGGCTTCCCCACAACAGCCCCTTCTGACTCTTCCCCCTCCACGCTCTTTATATTTGGAATGTTTACCTCGTACGCTTTCCCCTTAGCATTAACATCCCTATCTAAGGGTCCTCTGTCCCTAAAATCCCCCCTCCTGCTTGCTGTAACATAACATACTGAAATTTCTTAGCATTGCCCCAGCCTCCCCTCAGCCCCAACCTTCTGCTGCCCATATCCACACCCCTTATCCTTGGACGACCCCCCCCAACTCCCCCAGCTTACTCCTTAACCAATATACTTCACTTCTTATACAAGATAGCTGTCTACAGAGTGGGCAGCCTCCCTGTCTCCAGGCCCAATTGAGAATTATTGCCATCCCACAGACTGCGCAGCCTACAACCCTTCCGAAGATGCCTGCCATGGTGGAAAATGGCCACCCTGTTTGTCCCTCTCTGTTTATAATGGCACACACCCCTTTTCTCAGTCCCTTCCCCCGGAATACAGTTTCTCTCTATACTGACTGAAGTTATTTACAAACCCAATTTGAACCCCACCAATAAAGTTCCCAAGTCTCACAAACACATACAGTCCAGTGTGTGTCCAGTCCCACTAACAGTGTGTGTATGCAGACATCAGGTGCTGTATGATGTCACAGGCCCACCAGTTCCTATTGCTTCAAATTTCAGTCACAAACAGAAATGCACAGCCCTTCAATCCCAACTCCCAGTGGCTTTTCAGTATTTAAGAAAGCTTACAAAACAGGGTGGGTGGGAAGGCTATACCAACACCAGGCAAACATCACTTTTAAATTTCACTCTAAGTATCACTGCCAAACAAGTGTTCCCAAGCCCCAATAGTTACAATATCACAGCCCAAGTAACAGTTCTAACTCAAAGTAGTAATTTTTAACACACAGAACTAATTTCAAGTACAAAACTATTCAAATGTTACAGTTAAAACAGAAGATAAAACCAAACATCTGTCCTGAAAAGTCTCCTGCTACTTTTCCCAATTGAACAATGAAAGACAAGATGATTCTTGTAATTTCCCCTCCCCCTAACACCAGGCAAACATCACATTTAAATTTCACTCTAATTATCACTGCCAAACAAGTGTTCCCAAGCCCCATTAGTTACAATATCACAGCCCAGGTAACAGTTCTAACTCAAAGTAGTACTTTTTTAACACACAGAACTAATTTCAAGTACAAAACTATTCAAATATTACAGTTAAAACAGAAGATAAAACCAAACCTCTGTCCTGAAAAGCCTCCTGCTACTGTTAAATGATTTCCTTCTCTCTAGGAGCCTGGCCGAATAATCCTGCGACATATAAAGACGGTGGCCTTCGTATTCCACCCTTCCCTTCTCTCTGAATGCATTCAGCACTAGCTCTCTGTCCTGGAAATGGTGGAACCTAAACATTATTTGCCTCAGTGGCTGATCTTTCGGGGGCTTAGGCATCACCACCCTATGGGCCCTCTCGAGCTTGAATTTTCCCTTTGCCAGCTGAAGGTCCAGCAAGCCAGGCAGCACTCTTGTGTAGAAATCCAGCACACTTTCCCCTTCCAAACCCTCTGGCAACCCTCTCAGCCTTAGATTCAGTCATCTGTGGTAGTTTTCCTGATAATCGAAGGCTTCTTTCAGTTCGTTCAGCTCTTTTTGGAGGGGCCACCACATGCCCAGGAGTCGCCAGCAGTTTGTCTTCCATATGTGAGATTCTCTCCTCCATCTTTGACATTCTGCCCGCCTGCACCACCTGCTGCTGTTGTATCTCCTGTAATTTTAAATCTAGCTTTCCTTCGAGTTTAATTAACCAGTGCTCCAGTGCTGCAATGACCTGCCCCGTAACCTCTCTCCCCAAGGCCGCCACCTCCGCTGCCGACAGGGAAACTAGGCCACATCACCCCTTTTCTTTGCATTTTTTGCTGCTGTCCTCTAGCTCTTTGAGGCTCCCGACGTTAAATATTCATCCAGCACAAGTTCATGCAACATAGGATGTACGTTTTCTGTACTTTCAGGCACTTTTAACTTTTATTTTATGTTTTTAAAGCAGTGGAGAGGGAGCAGCGTGGAGATTCACGTCCGTTCAGCTAGTTGCTCATTAGCGCCCCCCTAAGTGTAATTTAGAAGATGGTGGTGGTGATCTTTCATTCTGGTTTCTTCACCTTCCAAGAATGTTTCTTGTTAATGTGTAATTTAAAAGGTGGTAGGTACTTCTGATCTTTTCTCATGGTTTCTGCAGGTCTTCTTTGCAGAAATGGGGATTGTATAAATGCATACATTGATTTAGCACTTTACATTAGCTGCTCAACAATAGTCCCATCATGCTGTGATGACTGACCCCAAGCTTTACAAAAGTGTACTGTTGACCACATCCTATTCTTTCAGGGTCTTTAACAAGTATTTCACAGAATGTTAACTTTTGAGCTTTTTGATGTCTTTGACTTCCTGTCAAAAGCCGTGTACAGCATACAGCATACTTGACATTCATTGATTTCTCAAAAGGCACACAAGGCAGTGCTACAGTAATCGCAATATGTGTTTAAAACCACTTTAAATCTGTGGTTTGATAATGAACTTTTCGTTGGATGATTGTTTCAGGTTAACTGCTGTGTTGCTCGGTGCAGTCCAACTGACCAGATATGGTGGCGTAGAAGTACTCTAATTTGGTAGAGATAAAAAAAAAAATGTGTTAGGTAACAATGATACTTTTACCAGGCGAACGAACACTTATATATAGAGGCTTCCAAGACCTCTTAAGAATCGCTATCAGGTATGTCGCTAAACTGAAGATAAAATTCCTTTTGTAGGAGTCTGAGTTAAACGGTGCTACACAGGAGTGTGGATAATGCCAAAGTTGCAATATGAAGTTTTTTTTTTATTTAAATCTTTGAAATAACCTTGTAATTATAAACCTACTGAAATCAATTGGTAGTCAACGTTTGTGCCTGTCTTTTAGTGGTAATGTTATTATGTACCTTTTACGGTATTTTCATTTACTTCAGTACATTCTGTATTTCATAAATGAGACCTTAGACCGTGTGAGAAAGGTTTTGTGATTTCAAAAGGTAGGAAGATCAAACTTATGTCACAACTGCAGTTCTAACAAATTGCAGAACTATTAGTCCAATATAATTGTGTTAATGATTTGTGGAGATTTTAAACTAGTAGTGTGATCTTTAGTTGGTTTCCCCTCAAGCTCACATTATGCTTTATGGTAATGACACTCATATCATTATAACATCAATTCTCCTGTGGTTGGAAGAAAAGGTGCAAACTGATCTAAATGAGGTAGGTAAGAGGCTTCAAGAAGCCAGACTGCTTTTAAATTCATGAAAAAGATGAGTTCATCATTTTTTTACCTTAAATTAAAATACCAAGGGCTGGATATTTAATGGGAGGCAAACGCTCTGTTCAAAGGCTTACACTGTGCTTGCATGTGACCCAGAGCTTTCTACATTCAGTCAAATAGAGGGACGGTACTATTTGATAGAATATTGGTCCCTGTCAACACTATGATAAGTGAAACTGCACTGCCTCGACATGGGCCTGGGCTATATACAGCTGACTGAAAGCCTGACTTACTCCCACAGGAATTAGTGCTACCTGGAAAGGATAGTACCAGGACCTCTGTGGGCTATATTCAGACACAGCATGCAAATGAATCCATTGGGCATGCAATGCACTAAGGGGTACTTTGCATGCCCATTATGGGCTCATTTTGCATGGTGTGCAGCAGCTCATTAGCACCCATCCTGTATGTGCATGATGTCATCCATGGAGTCTAGTGGCACCCCCCAAACACCCATCCTGTGTTATGTGTACATATTGTTGATGTCTAGTGGCTCCCCCCACCTCTGAACACCTATCCCATGTATTATCTTGTCCCTGGTGTCTAGTAGCATCCCCCCAACCCCCTGAACAACCGTCCCATGTACAGGTCCTACCTCTGGCATCTAATGGCACCTCCAACCCCTGAAACCCACCCCATTTGTAAGTCCTATCCCTGATGTCTGGTGGTATCCCCACCCCCAAACTCCCACCCCAGGTATAGGCCTTATCCCTGGTGTCTAGTGGCACCCCCACCCCCCAAACACTTGGCCCATGTGTAGTACCTATTCTTGGTGTCTAGTGGTATGCCCTACCCTGGTATAGGGTGATTGGTTGGGTGGTGCTCTTGAGCAGGAAGGGTGGGTATGGGGACACTGGACCACCAATGCTTACTGCTACATATGTAGATGGGCATTCAGGGAGCTGGGTACCACTTGATACCAGAGTGATCTGTATTGCTGTGCATTGGAATTCAGGGGTGGGGTGATGCCACTAGACATCAGGAAAAGGAACAATACACTGGGTGGGTGTTCGCGGGTGGGGGGTGCCACTACACACAAGGAAGAGGAACTCTATCTACATGGGATGGATGTTACGGTGATGGGGGTGCCACTAGACACCAGGGGTGACAACCTTGCTGTCCTGACAGGTGATCAGGGGCAGGCAACTGTAGTACAGCCATCTTGCTATTGGTGAGGTGGAAGCACAGGCTTTAGCACCTGGTTAAGTTGTGTTTTTTGGCAGTGGTAAATAGCATTGCTTTGGGGTCCATTTACTGCTGTTGCAAACTTTCGAATGTGCCATTGTGCCTGTATGCAAGAGGGAAGCCCCCCTTATTAGCATGGGTACAGTGTTATGTGAGTGCCTGGGTGCAAATGGGTTTAGGGTATGCTGACAGGGCCTCTGAATATGGACCCCCAGTACAAGCTATAAACCTGGGTAGCACTGACCTGGGGCAAACCACATTAGTGCTGGTGCAAACATTTGAATATCTGGCCCCAGATGCTACTTCGAAGGTCACATTAAAATTCTCTGGATCCGTTTGGAGTTGGATTTGATTCTCCTAAATACCTGCCTCCCCACTATGGCTCACACTTTATTGCTATACACAAAAATGTTTCTGTGTGATATTAGCGAATGCAAAGCAGTGACAAGAAAAGAATGAGGGGAAAAGGAGCGACCGTCAACAGCAATAGCCAAAGTGGTGACTGAGTTTCTGGGAGGGTCATTGTGCCCTGCACCCCCTTTCTATATATAAACATCTCTGGGGGCAACATATTTGGGAGGGGGAGAAAACTGCAGGCTGCCTTTTTGGTGATTGCTGCTTTTGAGGGTCACTCTTTTCCCCTCACTGTCGTGCAGTCGTGATTTTGACACGTACGATCCTGCACTCATGGTTTTCATGGGATACTTGCAAAAATCTGCCTTAGCCACCAGGGATGAATTCTCCAAGTGTATAAAGAGTCAAAAAGGAGGCTTCACAGTCAGCTAGGACTGGAGTCAAAGCAAAAGCTAGTACTCATAGTGTCTTGTAGTCTCGGCATCCCAATCTCTGTTTCACAAAATCCACAACACCACTGTGTTCAGGATAACAAGCTTATTTAGAGTCAGCAGTAAGGTTCACCACACTCCCTCAAACAGCCACACATTTTTATGCAACACTTGCCTGTATACCAACCAAGGGGCCAATATTCCAAAGATTGTCTGGGCGCAAATCTGAGTTTGCCTGCACAAACTGGGTTTTGTGCCAGTGTACAATATTGAAAAGCTCAGTTAGCACAGGCAAACAGGGTTTGCGCCTTGGAAAGATTCGGAGAGGGGCGCAATGTAAATTAAGGGGCAGGGACCTGAATATTGGCACAGCCCAATATTCAGACTGTGTGCACCATGCAAGGCCACTTTGCCTGGTATCCTTGCACAGCACACATACAGCTGACTGAAAGCCTGACTTACTCCCATGCAACCCTAGTGGTTGGTGGAAGAAGTGCAATAGTCCCCCCCAACTCCCAACACAGTAGTCCCTGGTGTCCAGTGGTCCTTCCCCTCACCAATTGCTGTCCCAATATAGCATAAAGATATTCCTTAGTGTCTACTGGTACCCCCTCACTGATCGCTAGCCCCCCTGGTGTCCAATGGTCCCCAGCCGATCGCCACCCCAATTTACAGTATCACAAGTCCCTGGTAGGTAGTGGTCCCTTCCCCCACCCAACAACCACCCAATGTATCATTGTAATGTTCCCTGGGGTCCAATGGTCCCCCCCCATCCTGATCCCCTGATAATAACGGATACCCCATTCTCTGATAGTATAGCAGTCCCCCCTCCCTATCTCCTATCTGCCCATAAAATACAATAGATATCTTTTCCTGGTGTCTAGTGGACCCCTCCACCCTGGCAGCTATTTCCTCACCACCCTTCTTCCCCCATTCCTAACCTGAACTGTGACCAGCACTGCCCTCTGCTCACCACCATGGCTGGCCACCGACTGAGCTGTCAGTGAGTTTGTACTGTAAACAGTATGCACTCATTGACAGCTCAGTGGCCAGCTGTGGAGGTGAGTGGAGGGCTGTGCTGGTCACTGATTCAAGTTCAGGATGAGGGAGAGAAGGGTGGTGGGGCACTACCTGTCAAGGTGGGGGTGTGTATGGTCCACTAGAAACCAGGGAAATATATCTATTGTATTTTGTGGGCAGATCAAATATGGGGAGAGGGACTGCTAGACCACTAGGGAATGGTATATCTGTTATTGACAGGGGATCAGGATGGGGAGATCTACTGGACCCCAGGGAACATTACTGTTATACACTGAGTGGGTGTCAAGTGCGGGGAGAGACCACTAGCCACCAGGGAATTATGATACTCTGCATCAGGAGAGTGATTGGCAGGGGCAGAACCACTAACCACCAGGGACTTATGATACGCTACATTGGGAGAGTAATTGGTTGGGATGGGGGACCACTGGACACCAGGGAAAATCTCTATTTTATATCTGGTCATGAATCGGCATGGGGTGGGAGTCCACTAGCACCAGAGAAAGCTCTCTGGGACTTTGCTAGTGGAGGGTGGCACTGCGATAAATCACATGGGCTACCCAGGCAGATGAGTACATAATGGGCACGCTAATTACCATCTAGCACCTTGCATGCTCAATGGGCTCATTTGCATGAATCTGTTTGAATACAGGATATTTAGTATGGTGCAAGTCAATATGATGCCCTATTTCAGGAGCCATGTTTGCCCAGCGCTATGTGGCATAGCTCTGGGCTGCAATGGGCTTGTATTCAGTAGAATAGCATTGGTGCACTATTCCACTGAATATAGCATTTTCGGTCACCTGGGCAAGGGCAAGGCTCAACACAAATATCTGTACTTCACTTTGCACAGTTTTGAATATCAGGCCCCAAATGTCTTTGAAAATGGGCAGTATTTGTCCAAAGACGCTCATTTAAATAAAAATGAAAATATGTGTCCCAAGGATCAGTTTTGGGATATGTCCTCTTAGCATATTTATATGTGACATAGGGGAGTGGTCCAGAGGAAGATACAGTGGATACAGCCAGGATGCAACATAAAACTGCAGCCTACTACAGCAGAGTTATTGCCGTAAACAAGGCTGTTTCAATGGCAGTTCATCCCTTGTGCCATACAGTGACAAAAGATAATTCATGACATCCTGGCTGGCTTCACTGTATGCCTCTTCGCAGATGATACTAACATCTGTGGAAGGGTGGACAGCAAAAAAAAGGCCATAAGTGTCATGAGGGAGGCGCTAGAAAGGCTGGAGAGGTGGCCAAGGGCATGGCAGTTGAAACTTTAATGCCACAAAGTGCAGTGTAATGCAGATAGTAGCAGGCAATCCAAGAGCAGACTACAGGCTGGGGGTGGTGGTAGTCAAAAGAACAATGGAAGAAAAGGTCCTTGGGCTGTTCATAATGAGGAACTAGAAAGTGCTGATACAACGTATGAAGATGGGGTGAGGCTGGGAGACATCAACATTGTATATACACTTTAGCAGATAGTAAAGAGAGGGTGATATGCAAGAGACATTCAAGTACATCCATGGAATAAACATAGAAACATAGAAAAATTGATGGCAGAAGGAGACCAAGGTTCAGGGCATAGGCAGGGAGTTGTTAAGGGTGTTCAAACACCCCCCAAAATTACCCCTGAAATTTGGGTTCACATGCACCTGATATCCCATATTTTCAGGTGTTCTTGCCTGCAAAAACTCTGTGTTCCAGTCTCCCCAGTGGCTGGAGCTAACCACAACACAGTGTGCATGCACAGGACCATCAGTGATGGCTAGGAGATATGGGGAGATCATCAGAGGGGGAGAAGCCTGTCGAGAGTAGCAAGTATGCTGCCGTGCTGCTGTTTCATCATCCATATGAGAAGGAGAGTGCTGAGTCGCTGAGTGAGTTGTGGTGTGGTAGAGTTGGGTCAGTCTGGTTGGACTCTGTGCAGTGCTCTTAGTTGTGGGGTTTAGTGATCTTCTTGACAACTGTGCTAGATATAGATATCGGTTGGACTTGGACTGGTGGTGTATGGACATGTTTGGCTGGGATTCGGAAGAGGAGACAGTCAGGAGAGGTCAAGGAAAAAGCTGCCCTACCCCTGCCCTGTGGTCTGATGTGGTCTTGGAGGGAGTGACTGCTGGCAAGGCAAGCAAACAGCCTGGATGAGGAAGATCTTCATCACTGGATTCAGCTGAAAAGTGATGGGGTGAGTCGAGTCTCGAAAAAAGATTGATACGGGGGGGGGCTCCTAATCCTTTCCAAAACTTTGGTCTCGTCTGGGTTAAAAGGAATGGGTGATGATGATGAGCCTCCACCATGTCTAATTCCAACCACCCTGTCTATTAAGCTGTCCACTACCATAAAGGGGCTGTCTAGCTTTTCTTCATTGGTTAAGGGCCCATATTTGAATCTTATGCCAACTAGCATATAAAGTTCTGTGTTCTTGTGCTAATGTGAATGAGGCACATAAGCAGTACAGTACTGTAAAATGGAAATGTCATGCAAATCTACTGAGTGGCACAAAGAGGTATCCTCTATATACTTCCTGCCAGCACACCGTCAGCATCATCTTTCTTCTTTCCTGGTTCTCTGTTGTGTCAAGCTAATCACCTTATAGAATGCATTTCAAGTGAAGCAGTTACCATAGCACATAAGAAGTAACCCACAGTGCCCCAAACAAATATGATAATGACCTCACTCAAAATGCAGACCACTCAGAGCAACAGTCATAGCCTCTAATTATGCACCTGAGTTTACCATGCAACATCACATATGTTGCTGCAACGTATGTGGTTTATCACTGGTAATCTAATGTCTCTCCACCGGCAATTTCACTCAACACCTCCCCCTCCATTGTCTCCTGAGAGCACAGTTCTCTGTACTGAAATATAGAAGCAAAATTTGCTGGCAGATAAGGACCCCTTGGCCCATCTAGTCTGCCCCCTTTTCCCTGCCTAGTCTACCACCACATACCCTACCTCTTCTCTGGCCACCATGCTCTGACAACTTCCTTCTGTCAGCTGAATCCCCCATTACTGTTCTCCCTGTCATCTAGTAGCACAACCCATGTAATACCCTTTGTGTTTAAATCCCTGATATCCAGAGCCATCCCCATCCTGCACAATGTTCTGGTTGCAGCACTGCCATCATGCCTTGTATACCTGCAACCCATTGCCATAGTGTTGCATATGTACATACCCTCCATCCTGAAGCATTCCCTGGCATCCTTGGTGTACCCCTTTCAGTCAACCAATATCAGTGCCCCAAACACCCTCACCTCCTGCAGCCCCCTTTCCCATCCAGTACCAGGACAGCAGCTGACAACACCTCACTGCTTACTTCCATTCCTGGCTGCCTTCTGCCCCTGCAGAAACTGCAGCAATTTGCTATAAAGTACATCATTCAGTACAATACTACAAAGTACATCAATACAGTACTTGTGGAATGACTATGAAATATCATTCATCTTCTATGACATTTTATATACATGTAGGTCATAGCAGATTGCTACAGTACTTGCAGCAGCAAATAGCATCCATCCCTGATGGTATGCAAAGGGTTGTTGTTAGCTGATGTTCTAGAGCTTGTCGAAGGGGTCTTAGGGGTGTAAGGGGGCTCCAGTTCTAATTGTAGTAGATTGAGAGTGGAAGGGGGCACCAAAGAAACCTGGAAATGGTTAGGAGTGTGTGGATGTGAGGGCATGTATGTACTTATACAACACTGCAGCAATGGGTTTTAAGTCTACTGGACAGCGCTGGTACCAGGGTGTCCTCAACTGGAATGATAGTTATTTAAACACTGAGGGCATCAGGAGGGATGAGGTTGATTGGATACCAAGGATTTCAAACATTGGGAGTATCAGTTGAGGGGGTGCCACTGGATCACAGGAAGGACAGTAAGGGGGAATGGGTGAGGGAGAGGGGTTATCAGTAGATAGCCATGCTGTCAGGAGACAACTGGGGGGACAGTCCATGCATTCTTTGCATGTATTTTTGTACTGTTTTTAGAAGCACTAACTAGTGCTGCACTGACAGCAGATTAACATTATTTTAAAACCATTAAATATTCCTGGCAGCAATTTATGCAGTCAACAATGGTTGATATAAACATAGAAACATAGAAGTTGATGACAGAAAGAGACTGCTAGGTCCATCTAGTCTGCCCATTTGTTTTAGACCTATTTTGATACTCTGGTTGCCCTTAGTAGTCAGGGCTCCCTTGTGTCTATCACATGCATTCTTGAATCCCCCACAGTGTTGATCCCCACAACCTCTTGGGTTCCAGCTGTGCACCACTCTTTCTGTGAGGAAAAACTTCTTGTTGTTGATAGAGAACCTCCCTCCCTCCTTGCAGCTTGTGGTCATGTCCCCTGGTCCTGGAGCTCTTCTTGAAGTGAAAAAGTTCCTGTGCCTGAACCTTGTTAATGCCTTTTATGTACTTGAATGTTTCAATCATGTCCCCACTCTTTCTTCTCTGCTCCATGGAGTACATATTCAGTTCCCTAAGGACATGTACTGCAGACCTGAATCATTTTTGTCACACCTTTCTCTGTACTGTTTCCACCCGGTCAATGTCCTTCCTGAGGTGAGGACTCCAGAACTGGACTCCATATTCTAGGTGAGACCTGACCAGTGATCTATACAGTGGTAGTACCACCTCTATCTTCTTACTCATGATTCTCCTCCCAATGCAGCCCAGCATTCTGCTGGCCTTCATTGATGCCTTCTCATACTGCTTACTAACCTTCAGTTCATCTGAGATTAGGATTCCCAGATCTCGTTCCTGGTTTGAGGCTGCCAATCTTTCACCTTGGATTTTTCTTTCCTGTGTGCATGACCTTGCACTTTTTGGCATTAAATCTCAGCTGCTATACTCCAGACCATTCTTCTAGTTTCTTGAGGTCAGCTTCCATCTTGCTCACTCCTTCTGGGGTGTCTACCCTGCTACATATCTTGGTGTCATCTGCGAACAGACACAATTTCACTTCTAGTCCATCAGTGATGTCTGCTATAAAAACATTGAAGAGCACAGGCCCCAGCACTGAGCCCTAGGGCACCCTGCTGGTCTTCCTGCCTTCTGTTGGTTGCACTCCATTAACCTGTACCCTCTGGGTTCTGCCTTGTAACCAGTTTTGTACCCATCTGACTTCTTCTGGATTGACCCTTGTGTGGTCAAGCTTCTTTGCCAGTCTCCTGTTTGGAACCGAGTCAAAGGCCTTACTTAAATCTAGGTAGACCACATCTACTGCCCCACCTTCATCCACTATTTTTGTAGCATAGTCAAAAAACTCAAGCAGATTTGTCTGGCATGACCTACTTGCTGTGAAACCATGCTGATTTTCATATGCAACTGAACTCCCATAGAGCTATGCTCCCAAGCTAGTAGGTTAGTGCCATGCTAACTGTGATTTTAAATAATACACCAGGTCACAAGTGTGTTTTTAGTTCAATAAAAGTCCCAAAACTCACTACAGAGCATGTAAACCCCCAGAGTTTCTGGGGAACTGGTGGCTTCCAGACCCGTGGCCCTTAATATAGAAATCTTTCACGGTATACTACAAAAATGTGCATGCGGTGGGTGGTTGATGGCACTGTTAGTCAGCCAGTTATCCACTACAATTGCAGCCGCAGACTCTAATACCAGCCAGAGACTCCAACACCCCTTATTCAGTGTGGTGACTGAACAGTGAAACTCAGATGGCGAAATCACTCACAGCGACAATCTCAACAGCTTTCGAGAATGTCGCTATGAGGGATCCGAGGGCAAAATTTCACCTTTTCACCGTCTTTCACCCCCCCTTCAAATCAACTCCAACTCTGAGTTATTTATTTCAAGAAGAGGGGTGCAGGAGGAGCTAACCTTCGCATGACAGATTCGGGGGGTGTACCCCCCCAAGAGAAACATACCAATGTCAGACAGGCACAATTTCACCTGTCAACAGTGGGGATCTTGCCATGACAAACTTCAACAACAGTGTTGTTGATTCAGCATAGGTAAACCCCCTTATGCCATGGGGGAAAAAATTCCTCTGAAATCAGAGTTAGGGAACATGTAACAAAAGTGTGTGTTTTGTTCAAGAAAAGCCCCCAAACTCACCACAGAGCTTATAAACCCACCAGAGCTTCCCCAGACCCCAGTATTCATGCATCCCACTTCACAAATATGATATTCAAACCCCCCCCAAAAAACACCTAATTATGCCATTCGTAGGATCCATCAAGTCTGCCCAGTAGTTCTCGAGACAATCTCAGATTCCAATGCTCTCCCCCTTCTGATCCTTACCCAGTCCATATTCCTTGGATTTTATTCAAGAATTCTTTTTATCCCAGCCCAGTTTGAAAGTTGTCACCATCTTAGCTCCCACCACTTCGGTGGGCAGTCTATTCCAAGGTTCAACAACCCTTTCTGAGAAACAGTGTTTCCTGAGTTCACTCTTGAAAATTCCCTCCCTGTAGCTTCTGTTTGTGCCCTCTAGTATTTGAGCAGGAAACTTTGTTTAATAGCTCAGGGTAGTGAGCATGTATTTATTGATTGATTGATTAGTTTATTTATTTATTTATTGATTGATTGATTATTTCATTCATTTATTTATTGAAATGTTGGTAACTGAGAAAGGCACACTGAGCCAAGGCTCATTTCCAGGTCTACCCCTTGGAGGGGGGAAGGGGAAAACAAAACCAGTGGCAGTTGCAAACAATTGAAATGCAAGAATAACAGTATAATGTATGGGTAGCCCTTATTACCCACTGAAATCAAGCAGATTATAACCTTGTAATCCCATTGTTGTGACATCAGAACCTTATAAACCTATCTAATCAATGTCATAGCAGTGGGTTTACAAAAAGGAATGCCAGTGTAATTCAGTATTCTACACACCCAGAATGTGATTGTTAGCCTCAGTACAATATTCAAATAACATGTAGAATAGTGGATGGGCACCCATCCACAACAAGGCTGTGTTTCCATCGAGGGTGTTGATGACATCAGAGAGACCTCGAGAGCGAAGCTCAAAAGGTCTCCGTGATGTCATCAACTCCTGAGATGTGAAACACTGCCGAAGTTGTGGATGGGTGACCATCTACTATTTTATATAGTATGTGGTTTCCCGCAATGTGTTTGTACCTTGTTAACACTTGTACACTGATCCTGGCTAGATTCCCGTTCTCTCCACTTCAGTCCCCAATAATTCCAGTACTCGTCACTGAATTCCTGTCCCTGAAGATATAGGTCCTTTGTGCAGCAGTCACACTCTGCTCCGACAACTGTGCCAGTAATTTAAAAAAAAAATGCAAAGTAACAGTTTGGATACAGGGAACTGACTTTAGTAGTCCGTGCCTAAACTGTGTCTATGAAGTACTCACCCGACCGCACCACGCGTTAAGTACAGGCCCTATTTTTGAGTGAATTTTTTTCAAAACAGCACTGTTGCAACCAATCAGATGGCAGGTTAAGGATAAAAAGTTGTTGTACTATTGATGTGACGTCAGAACGATAGTACAACTTTTTTTGACCTTTGAACTGCCCTACAGCAAGATTTGGAAAACCTTTGTTTTCCATACACAATAAGCCCTAACCATATATTATATTCCAGTTGTCTCAGTTTACTGTTATTGAGTCTAGCAACTATGATAGAGATTTTAACTCTGGTGCTATTTTGGCCCACTGCCATTCAGTCCATGAATCCTAATAAAGTTTTTTCCTACACAATCATGTGACTGTAGTGAAGAATCATTAATAAGGTAAGGCTAAATAACTTGTATTCGGTGGGGGGTAACTTCTCATGTTGAGTCCCATACACTATAAATGACAATGCATGATGTACAGGTGATAACCATGGTGTAATCATCTCTCGTGGTTGCTAGGGCAATTGTAAACCTCTTGAGCTGCACTCTCGAGGTTTACTGATGCCCCAGTAACCACTTGAGATGATTACACCATGGTTATCACCTATACATCAGGCATTATCCTCTATATAAAGTGCAATACAGATGGCAACAATAGTGATATGAATACAATGATTGCAATAAGATAGCAGTACAGGGCATTGGTGTCAGTTACTGCTTTACAAATGTATGATGGGAGGGGGTGGTCAGATGGGGAGGAAGGGGGAGAGATAGCCATTAGGAGTGGGGAAGGTTGGCAGGGGAGGGAAGGTGGGAGAGGAGGGAGAGAGTTAGTGGGGAGAGACACAGGAGCAAGTAGTGGGGGGGTGACGTTAGCAGCTGCTTTAGGAATAGTAGGAATGTGGCATGACAAAGAAGAGGAAAGAGTTTGTTTCATAGGGAGGGAAGATGGCGGGAGAAGAGAGTTATACCAGCACTAGAGTGAGGCTGTGGGACAGAGAAGGAACAGGATTCTCTAGAATGAAAGGTCAGGAGGAAGAAGCAGTGGAGGAAAAAAGAGGGGATAGATAGGAGGGAAGGGATGTGAACCAGTATTTACCAATAAGGGAGGAGCAGGGGGAAAAATGACACAAGGGTAGCAGTGTGATAAAAAGAATGGAGTAGATGGAACAGTGATGCTTGTGAGAGGAAGAGTTAGTAGCAAAGTGACAGAAGTCACTACAAAGGGTGTAAAGTAGGAGAAGGCAAGGACCAGCACCTACTTAAAAGGACACTAATATGCAGGTCCAATAGAATACAAGGACTACTGTAGCTCCAAAATCAGTGCAAAAATGTATTTTGTACAAATATCTTTAGATGCAAAGGAATACTAAGCACTCACATTTCATCAAATGGTAGCAGACATTCAGTAAAATCCATAAAGTCCATGAAAAGGTCCACGTAAAAACAAACAAGTTGAGCAGGCAAATGGCTGGTAGAAGGCTTCTTGCTGTAGCATAGGCGAGGGCACACCCACATCACCTGACGTGTTTCGCTAATTGCTTTCTCAAAAGTTGACATGTACAAGATAGTGTCTCTCTTAAATAGTCAGTCCTTTAAAGAGACAGTACTGCTTTATGTAACAACTGTGTAAGTACTCAACAAATTCAAAACATATAATCAAAGTATCAAAACATAAACAAATATATGTGACCATTATTAGCAGCTATTGAATATAAGAAAAGTGTAAAAATGCAAAAAATGCTTAAAAACAAAAAGGAAAAAGATAGAAATCCATGCCAACTAAAAAATTCCCATAATTTTTTAGAGAATTTAAAAGGGCACTGCACAGTCCCATAAGATCCTTTAAGCAACTGAATCCGTAAAGAAACTGATGGGAGACTCACCCTAGTAGGTGGAGATCCCACTTGCAAAGCTACAAGATAGAGACAGAAAGAAAATAGATTCAATGTTTGAGGAATAGCAATGGAGTATTAGTGTTTGTGCAACTTGTAGTACTTTTTGTGGCTTTACTCTATTCCCACCCTTGAGAAGTAGGTATGTATGTAGTAATTTGTAGGGAATAGAAGGCCCATGAACAAAGGTGAGAAGAGCACTGGAGAAGGAGGAGGGGATGGTGGTGGACAAAAAACACTCCCTAATCAAAGGAGATATGTTAGTAATGGGGTTAAGTAGAGGTTGTGGGATGAGCTATTCCCCACATTAAAAAACACGCTTAAGCTGTCCCATTCAATGTTTGGGAATAGCAATGGGATATTAGTGCTTACGTAACTTGTAGTACTTTTTGTGGCTTTGCTCTATTCCCACCATTGAGTAGTAGGTATGTAGGTAGGAATTTGTAGGGAATAGAAGGCCCAAAAAGATATCTCTTCCAACTCATGGAGAGTATGACCGCTGGCACTCAGGAGAAGAACCCCACCACCGGTGGAGGAAACCTCTGAGAACCCATGGTCATTGGTCTTCCCATCCTCTGGGCATACTAAAAGGAGAAGGACCTAGGTTCTAGTAACCATAGCTAATTTTATTTTATTTATTTTTTTATGTATTCCATCTCAGATTACAAAGTACCTTTGAGCGCCAAGCAGCTCATTTACAAAGGTTCCACATCAATGGGAGGGTTTACAATCAGACAAAGGGAGAACAAACATAGTAAATTGTTACATCAGACACAGTATTATCTTAAAACAATGAGTGAATACAGTAATCAACTAAGGGAGAAGAGATCAGGAAGTAGGGAGGGAGAAGGGGAGTATTAGAAGGTACAGTAAGGGATAAGAGAAGTGCTATATCTGGATAGAATGGGAATGTAGCAGCCAGGGGCTTTGTCAGTGTTGTAAGTAGGGGAAGCAGGAGGTGAGAGAAGGAGGGTAAGGGAGGAGATGGCAGAAGGGGGTAGTGGGGGGGGGCAAGGACTGGAGAAAGTGGTAGCCAGGGGCCTAGTAAGTGCAGAGATGAGAGATCAGGGGAGACGAGCGAGGTGGAGGTGTAGGTTAAGCAATAGTTGGATTAGGTGTTGCAGTTACAGGTGCTTTCAGCTAAGAGATGCTGACAGAGCATTTGCTTGAATTGGGTAAGCTTAAGAAGCATAGTCAATTGATTGCTCAGGTCATTAAACCACAGAGGGGCTCTGTACAAAAAGGATTGCTGGTACTGAGCTGTCTGACAGTGAGGAACTAGAAGGAGGTCTTGTGGGATTTGTTTAACAGGCAACCAGTGCCCGGCAGCAAGAATCCAAGAAGCGCCTTTTGGGTCAGAAGGAATGTTTGGTATTTGATCCTGCTGCTTAGCTGAAGTCAACCAGACTGAGCGTATAGCTCACAGGTGTGAGTGAGGTGAGCACCACCCGTAATTAATCTACAGGCATTGTTCAGAGCAACAGTGAGTCTTTTGAGTGATGTGGTTGATGCAGCATTGTATATGACTAATCCATAATCAATGTCCAAGAGAATCGAACTGTAAACTACGATCTTCAGGGCTTCTGGTGCCAGACTCCGTCTGTGCCTATATAGGAGCCCAGTCATGGTATTGACATTTCTAGCAACATTTTCTATGTGAGGCACATAGGTGAGGTGACTATCCAGGATTAAACCGAGGTGCAATATTTGAAGTGCTGAATTTGTTCAAGAGAGTCTCCTTGGTTATTTGTAATTGTGATTGCATGGGCCTTACTTATTTTGAGAGGAGGAAAACAACATAACTTTTGTTTTCTTGTAGTTTAGCACTTATTTGTGGGTATTAAACCATTTCTCTGCTTCCATGAAACCGAGTTGAAGATTGCTTTCAAGTGTGTTGGGATCTGGGTGGTTAGTAAAGCTGACAGCATCATCCGCATAGAGGAGAGTACGCTGATTATAAGCAGATGGGAGGTTGTTCAGGAAAATACTGAACAATAGAGACCCCAGGATTGAGCCTTGTGGTACACCAGACCAAACAGCCCTCTGTTCAGAGACTGCATTAGATATCATCACCCTCTGCAGTCTATCACTGAGGTAACTTACGAACCATTTCAGCATGTTTGGAGAAATACCAATTAATTTTAGAGTGCTGGCCAAGAAAAAGTGTATGATTCACAGTGTCAAAGGCCTTTGTTAGATCAATAAAGGCTGCTCCTATAAGTTTGCCTTGGTCGATGGATTGTTGTATAAAACTTGAGAATTCCAATAATGCTGTGGTAGTGCTATGCCCCTTCCTAAAACTATGTTGTTGTGGGCACTGGATAGAGTACGTTTTGAGGTAAGCTACTAGCTGGTTGGCAACAATTCATTTGAGCACCTTGGAAAGAGGAGGGAGAATAGATATAGGCCTATAGATGCCATGTAGGGAGCGAGCACCAGATTTATGCACTGGTGTAACCATGGCAGCTTTCCACGCATCTGGGAATTGTGACAGGGTAAGTGAGAGGTTTAGTATTTTAGATGTGGGTAGGAGAACTTCATCTCGGGTTGGAGCGATAAGCTTGAGGTCATGTCCATCACCACTATGTTATGTTTTTCCTAGCACCTTAGCTGTTAGTTTTCTGACCAGGTTGTTTGTGACCTTTTAAAGTAGAAGGGGGTTCAGGGCTCTTTCCTTGACAGTAACTTGCAGAGTGCACAGTGTTCTCATCGAAAAAGTTTTGCGGGAGGACACAGCTCAAATTGGTAAAGGCATTGTTAAAGAGTTTTCAGATTCAAACAGGTCAACGGCGGGGGTACCATTAATGTTTAGCATTGTAAGCAATACTTTAGGATCTTTGCCAGTAATGTCTTTTATATTAGACCAAAACTTTCAGCTATCTCCCCAGGAGTTGGTGAGGATCTCCCTGTGGTATTTGTGTTTTGCCTGGCCAGTCAACCTCGTACAGTTGTTTCTAGCTGCTTTATAGGCTTGTAGGTCCAGCTGTTTACCAGTGGCTCTTGTGCAGTGCCAGAGATGGTCCCATAGTTTCATACTGGAAAGGAGCTCAAAAGTGATCCAGGGGTTCACTGTACCATGAACCTTCATCATTTTGAGAGGGGCATGTGTATCACAGGCAGTGCTGAAAACCCTTATGAAGTACCCCAGAGCTACATTATTGTCGTCAGTGGAGTCCAGCAGATTCCAGTCCTGGGCACGGAGTTGTTGTTTTAGGAGGTCCAAGTGACCATGTTTAAGTATCCTGTAGTATATGGTTTGGGGAGGGGGTATGCAATTTATTTGACCAGCTGCAGGTGACTGGAAAGTGGTCACTGAGGGAATCAAGGTGTACAGTTACATTAGAAAGGTGATCAGGTTGATTAGAAATTATCCAGTCAAGGGTGGTGCTTGTCACCATTTTATAGTTTATTCTGGTAGGTGTATTGACAAGTTGAGTTAGGTGTAGAGTTTGAGGAAGGTGAGCTTCTTGGAGAGATGATGGTCCATTCTTGATCCATGGATAATGTAGTTTGGATAACGATCCTGAGGTTGAAGAATGGTCTTTTATGAAGGAGCGGTAGTATCCTGAGAGTGAAGTAGATCCAATCGAACAAGGGCGAATTAAGTCCAGATTTCCAAGGTAATGAAGGATGCTTGTCCAAGAGATTGCAGGGATGTAATGAGTAGGGAGAGCATGATTTGCTTGATATGCTACCAGACAGTGAACGGTGGGAATACAATGATCTGTGAAGTCACAGGTGGATGATCCAACTGGTGGGAGATTTGAAATTCATGGTAAAGTCTGGAGGTAAGGACTTCAGCAGTAAGTGATAAGTTGAGAAATAAGCATCCATGAAGTGGAAGGATGTACCGAGTAGAGTCTTTGAGTGCCTGATAAGAGAAACACCATAAGTGATTTGTAGATTAATACAGGAAGATTGGCATATGCAGTCTAGCTGGTAACTGAATATATATAGAGAATGACTGGAAGTTAAGTACAAGGAATTGGATAGTTTATTTGGGCATTGATGTTGTAACTATACTTGTACAATACGTGTTCTGCTGGTCCACTGACTGAAGAAAATAAAGGTATTTCTGTGGTGTAATTGCCCAAGGGATGTACTGAGGCGGCTATGGCTGGTTAGGTTTACAGGTAATCCAGTGCCTAAATACTTAAGAGAAGCTTGGAAGTGGATATCTGGAAGTGTCTATAGGCTGGGTTGTTAATGAAGTCAAGTAGTGTGAAATGCCAGATGATCCTAGTGCTATGGTTGATTAAGACTTGGTGGGAGGCAAGACTGGGATAGTAAATTCGCACTAACAGTTGTGGATTTCCAGACTGAGAATCATAGGAGCCTGTTCTCAGTGAAAGTTTTCACTGTAGGGATTAATGGAGATAATTTGAAGGATAGACTAGAAGGACTACAGAATGGGCAGCTTACTTGACTGATGGTAATAGGATGGAGTGTATAAGATTGAAACAGCTAATTGCAGATATGAGCCACAAGTCCAGGAAACGAGGAGAGATGACCAGAATCTGATATCACCATGCAGAGGTAGGAGAATGGAGGCAATTGAGCGGATGAGGTCCTGCTTCAGACAGGCACAGCATCTAGGTATGAGACAGAGATGGTATTCAACTAGTACAGTCATATAAACAGGCATCGAAACTAGGAAATCAGTGTGAAATAGCCTGCAGATGAAGTTGGTAGGAGGAGTTAGGAGGTGAAAGGCAGTAAGGTAGAGAGACTTTGTTCCCAAAGGGAAGCAGCAATCTGCATGAGGAATAGGATACAGAAGGTGCAAACAGTCAGATGCAGAGTCAGGCTCCTAGCCATGCAAGTCAGAGTAATGGAACAGGAATTGAGGCTGTAGACCAGGTAGAACAGAGGAGGCAAGTAGGACGTGGTTTTGTTCCTGCAAGGAAGTGGCTTCCAGGTAACATGCTGAGAATGCATAAGGTTGAAGTAGTGGAACAGAGATGCTGGCATCCCTAGGTGACTGTCAAGGCGAGATGATCTTGACTTACGAGAGCTAGGCAGAAGTAGGATTACGAGGGCATATGTGGTGAAGAAGTCCTGTTCCCAAACGGAAGCAGCAAATGGTATGAGGCAGAGAAGGCATGGTATGATATGGTAAATTGTATATGTGACTCCCATCCCTGGTAGTTGAGGTGGGCTAATCTGCACTTGATGCTGCCAAGCAGAGTTAGGGATGGAGGATGTCAGCTGGTAAATAGTAGGAGGTAGTAACTGTAACAGATTCCCATCCCCGGTAGACAGGGGAAGCCTACCTTCGCTCAGCACCTCAGAAGATGCGAGTTAGGGATGGAGACTGGAGTACTGATGGTATGAGCCGATGAAAAGTGTAGAATGCAACTGTAGAAAGAAAGAATATGAGGAAATCGCAGTCCTGGCAGGCATGAATGAACAGTACAAAGGTATGGTAGTATGAACTTAAGAAGGAAGGAATGGTGGGCACACAAACAGGAGTGATAAGTAGAAAGGAGGGTCTGTCTTTGGAAGTAATATAATGGAATGCAGAGGAGGACCCCATAGTAAACAGATGCACACACTAGGGAGGAATACTGATGTGAGGGCAGGCAATTAAGATCATAGACAGCAGGGGCGGCAAAGTGGGATCAAGCCCAGGGATGCTAAAATGGGAGATCCCCCCCCCCGGGCAACATCCTGGAGAACAGGAGCAGAAGCATGAGTTCACCCTCAAAGGGCAGCGTACCACCAGTCCCCAGCTATGGGAGAAGAAGGGGAAGCAAATGCAGACACAGAAACAAGACCTTAATGCAGGTGCCGACAGTGTCCTACCTAAGCAGAACTGATGGTACAGGGAATTTCCTGTCCACCATCCATTAGGGGATGCCTATACGCAGAACTGAATAATTGGTAGGGACTATGTAGGAAGGAAGGGACAAAAGGAGTGCATCGGAGGAGTGGCGGGAGGTCACTGAGTTAGTAAAATAAATATGGAGGACTGCAGGAGAAAATGGCACTGGAGGAGGATGTATGGGTTACAATGCAGAAAAAGCATGGTAGTGGCTACCAGGCAGGGCAGACCGGCATGATGGAGACCATCTCAGAGGGCTCACATGACCAGGAATCCAGCAGTATGGATCTGCACTCCCTTGAGTGAAGGCAGTAGCACAATATGTCAGTGAGTTAGGGCAGCAGTGCAGAAAGAAAAAGTGACCAACAATGGAACAGTAAAAGCAATATACATGAGATAAGGAAGTGAGCCACAGAGGACAGTGCTTAGAACTGGTGGTAGTCGATGGGATGTGATGGCCTGCATAAGTAAATGCAGTAAGCCTTGATTGGTTTGCCCCCATTCCCAGTTGTCTGTAAAAAATATCGAGGCTGTTGAATGCCAAGGGTTTCAATGAAAAGTGACAAGCCTATTATTAGTATAAGTAGCCAAAGACGATGAGCCAAGCTTGGCAACGATTACAATGTACCATTTGGAGTGTAAGTATTGCAGGTAGATAGAACTGTGTGCAGCAGCTGAGGCCCAGCTAAAGATATATGGAGTAGGCTTGTGCCTCCCAGTATCAGAGTGTGCCAGACAAAAATGATGAAGGTAGTAAGCACACTCACCCCAACCATATCCCAGGTCCTGGAAGCAGAAAGAGAGGCACCTGGTGAGAAACTGCATGTGCTGTCTGCCTCATTGGCAGTTCAGTGCTTACCAGCACCGAAGGGGAATGGAGATGGGGATGGCAGCGGCCTGCATGGGATGGACAGGAAGTGGGCGTGCAGCCAGAATGGAATGGGAGGAAGTCCTGGGGAATTGAACAGGACAGCACTTGAGGATGCAGGGAAGGCACTGGAAAAGGAGAGTCATTGAAGCTGGGGAGAGAAGTCCAAAAAGGCAAACAAAGAGGGAGACCTAAACACAAGTGCAAAACGGAGGCAAGTGGGGAAAAGGAGTGGGGAGGCAGAATGAGAGGGTCGGGGAGCAGAGGACAAACCAGGAAATGGGTGGAAAAGAGGTAAGCTACACAAACAAAAGAGAACAGAGACAAGAAAGAGGAAGGAAGGGGAGACCACAGGGAAGGGGAGGAAGGGACTAGACAGCAGAGCAGGAGGGAGAAGGAGAGAAAGGCACAGCCGCACAAGCCACGCAGGGAGCTCAGGAAAAAACACTCCCTAAGCAAGGGAGGTATGTTAGTGATGGGATTAAGTAGAGGCTGTGGGAGGCACTATTCCCCACAGTGAACCACAGGCTTAAGCCCTCCCAAAACAGTTAAACACCAGCAACATAAACATCTAATATATATGGTTATTTGCAACCTATAGTACAGTACCACACCTGCTAATAAATTAAAAACAGTTCATCGCTTTTTAAGAAAGGGCTTTCAGTCTATTTTTTCATTTAATCCTGGATGGTATATAGCTTTTGTAGAAAAGATCTAATATTGTTCCCTTCTGAGGAGCAAGTTGTCATAATCACCTCCTCTTTTTGTTAGCATGGGCTTTTCTATGGCAGTAACCATAAAGTGTGCTCAGATCTATTACTGGGACTTCACAACATGTACAGCCAGTGCATTTGTTGTGTTATCATTCAGAATTGCTCTGGCATGTTCACCTGTTCTTGTTTTGAACATTCTCTTTGTTTTTCCCACATAAAACCATCCACATTTACATTCTGCTAAGTATATTACCCCAGATGTAATGCATGTGATTGAGCCCCTGACCAAAGTATTACTCCCTATAGCTGGATTTTTAAAACATTTAGTGATTTTAACATTGGGGCAAAACTTAAAATTTCCACATTTATTACATCCCCCATGGTCAGTGAGCCAGTTTCGTTGTCTATCTGGTAGGGGCCTTACTGAATGTACCAATACATCCTTAATATTTTTGCCCCTGCAGTACACCATTTTGGAACTCTTCTCCTCTGTATCTTTAAGACGCTGGTCCCTAGTGGCAAGGTGCCTTTTTTTTTCATCTATCTATCAAGCTATCTGTTTGAATTGGGGGCTAAAGGTAGTGACTAGACTTAGCTGTGGATCACATTCACTTACCTTTCTCCTTTCTTGCAACAAAGTCTCTCTTGTGGTGTCATCTATCTCCACCCTGACTTTTCTGATGATGTCACTATTGTAGCATCTATCTTCCAACCTCTCTGTGAGCTCAGCTGCCCTATTCATGTAGTCTACTGGATTACTACAATTTCTTTTAGTAACAGTACTGTCTCTTTAAAGGACTGACTATTCAGTAGAGACACTAGCTTGTACACATCAACATTTGAGAAAACAATTAGCAAAATGCGTCAGGTGATGTCAGTGGCAGGCTTTGAGCAAAGTTTGGTGAAAGATGCCAGAGCGGTGTCTATGTCTGGTGCTATGAAGACCCCAGACCAGTCAGTGATGTAGAGGTCCAAGAGGAGTGTTTGAACATTAAGCAGTTTGAGTGGGAGGAACAACAGATACTTGTAGGCAGTGATTGGGGGCCAAGTTTTCCTGATACAATAAGTCATTCAGTGATCATTAAAAGTGTCAGGTAGGACTTTTATTTATTTATTTCATTTTGGGATTAATACCTTTGAGTCAAAGACTCATTTTCAAAGGTTCCACATCAGTGTTGAACAAACATTAAAAAAATACAAAGTTTACAGAGAAAAAAAAAGAGAATCTCAGCTCTAGAAATGGGTTGCCATCTGGGAACAAGTGACCATCAAACAGTGTGGTTCACGATAAAATCAGCTACAGAGTCAAGCCATACAAAAGTGAAGGTACTGGACTTCAGGAGGGCTGACTTTGGCAAGATGAGAGAGTGCCTTAGAAAAGCACTAGCCAACAGGCTAGAAGGAGGGGAGGAGCAACAATGGGAAACATCAAAACAGCCATCACAGAGGCAATAAGCCTTTGTGTGAAGCAAATAAACAAATCAAAATGAAAGAAAAAGCCTCTATGGTTCTCAAAAGAGGTGGGGGGGAAAGTCAGGGAGAAAAAGATGGCATTCAGGAAGTAAAGGAAACACAGAAGGAGCAGGACAGAGAGCTGTACCAGTTAAGGCAGAAGGAAGCAGGGAGGGAAGTCAGAATAGCAAAGGCCAAAACTAAGGAAAAGATAGCCAACTCAGTTAAGAAGGGGGATAAAACCTTTTATATGTACATCAGGGAATGTAGAAAGACAAAGGGAGGGATAGTGAGGCAGAATAGAATGGATGATGGGAGGGCAGAAAGGGACAGTGAAAAAGCAGGGATACTGAACGCATATTTCTGCTCAGTATTCACAAACGAGAAGGAGGGGGAGGTGCCTAATCCAATTATCAGAAGCACTCTTGATAGGGGGATCGATCCCAGTCCTTTCACAGAAGAAAGAGTTCAGAAAGAACTCCTAAAACTGAAAGTGTACAAAGCAATAGAGCCTTATGGAATTCACCCCAGAATTTTAAAAGAATTTAGGGGAGAACTAGTGAAACCACTGACTACCCTTTTTAACAAATCATGGGAGGATGGTGTGGTACTTGAGGACTGGAGGAAGGCAGGTGTGATTCCCCTTCACAAAAGTGGGAGCAGGACAGAGGCAGAAAACTACAGACCTGTCAGTTTGGCCTCTGTGGTAGGGAAAGTGATGGAATCACTTCTGAAGGTAAGAATTGTTGAGTACCTTGAGGCCAGTGGGGCACAGGAACTAAGGCAGCATGGGTTCACAGCGGGAAGGTCATGTCAGATGAATCTAATTGATTTTGTTGACTGGGTGACCAAAGTAGTAGACCAGGGAGGGGCTGTGGACATGGCCTACCTAGACTTTAGCAAGGCATTTGACACAGTCCCACACAAAAGATTAATAGTCAAATTAATCAGCGTGGGAGTGGGTCCTAGGGTGGTAGCCTGGGTAAAACATTGGCTGGGCAACAGGACACAGAAGGTAATTGTAATTAGTGTCCACTCTAAAGAAAGAGGGATTACTAATGGGGTACCGCAGGGTTCAGTACTGGGTCCAGTCCTTTTTAATGTCTTTATAAGTGACATTGCAGAGGGACTGGAAGGAAAAGTATGCCTCTTTGAAGATGACACAAAGATCTGCAACAGGGTTGATACACAAGGAGGGGTGGAAAGGATTAGAAAGGACTGGCAAGTTTGGAGGAATGGTCAGAAGTATGGCAGCTTGGATTCAATGCAAAGAAGTGCAAAATAATGCACCTGGGAAACAAAAACCAAGGAGAAGATTACACAATTGGGGGGAGGTGGTAACAACAACAAAAATGGAAAGGGACCTGGGGGTAATCGTGTCAGATGACCTTAAGGTTAGCAAGCAATGTGAGAAGGCAGTAGGGAGGGCTGGGGGTATACTGAGATGTATAGTGAGAGGCATCGCCAGCAGAAAACAGGAAGTTGTTATCCCTCTGTACAGACAGTTGGTGAGACCTCATCTGGAGTACTGTGTCCAGTTCTGGAGACCCCATCTCCACAAGGATATAGACAGGATAGAGGCAGTCTGGAGGATGGCAACTAAAATGGTGCAGGGTCTGCAAGAGAAGCCATATGAGGAGAGACTATAGGAGCTTAATATGTATACCCTTGAGGAAAGGAGGGAGAGGGGGGACATGATAGAAACTTTCAAGTACCTCAGTGGAATCAATAAAGTCCAAGAGGGTAGCATCTTTCAGAAAAAGAGATGTGCAAGAACAAGGGGACACAATTTAAAGATGGGGGCAGTTTAGGGGCAATGTGAGGAAGTATTTTTTCACAAAGAGGGTGGTGGATGTATGGAACAGCCTTCCTGTGGAGGTTGTGGGGTTTAAAACTGCGGGATAATTCAAAAATACATGGGACAGACATAAGGCAATTCTTGTTTGGGGGTAAGTAGAAATAGGCTGTTGGTTAACTAGGATCTGCAACTTATCCTGTAGGTAGGGAAATGGGCAGACTAGGTGGGCCAAGTGGTCCTTATCTGCTGTCAAACTCTATATTTCTTTGTTTCTATATCTGCAATTAGTTATTTGAGAGGCGGGATGTTAAGGCCCAGTTGATAAGGGGAGTGATTTGGAAAGTGGGGGTTTAGTCTTGTAGGTTCAGATAACAGCTGGACAAGTTTTAGGGCCTCAATCTGTTGGCTGATGGTTTGGGAGTGTGCCAAAAGCCAGTTTATGTTGTAGTCGCCCAGTCGCAGGAGTCTACCAGATTGGGTGAGCAAGGTAATAGACACTAGGGTGTGTACAATGGTAGAGGGAAGGGCTTTGGGGGAGAAATAACAAGCCCAAATGAAAACTGGTGACATGGCAGGGAAGGTCAATTTAAGGAGCAGTAGCTCATGTGAGGATGGGGGGGCTGTTGGAGGACAGTGGAGGAGGGGAGAGAATCACGTACATAAGCTGCAACCCCTCCTACTCCTCCTCTCTTCCCCTCTGTCCTGTCTATACAGTGAGTACCCAGTGAGATCTACCATTGAGTATGGGATTTTGGAGGAGCCAGGTCTCAGAGACAAACAAAATGTCGGGGGAGTTTTGCAAGACCCAGGTCATAAGATGGTCTGTTTTGGGCAGTAGGCTTCTGTTGTTCACATAGTAGATGCTGAGGCCACCATGTGGGGGGGGTCGGCAAGGACAGTAGGATGGAGGTTGGGCTCAACGTCCCCAATCAGAAGGAGGAGGAGGAGGCGAAGGCAGGGTACAAAAACCTGGGGTAATGCCTTCTTCTTAGGTTGTTGGTTGCGAAGATTCTTGGTTTGACAGTGAGGACCTGGTTGCAGCTAGGGGTGGAGGGTGCAAGGAAGGATGAGAGGGAGGGGGGAGAACCAGGACTGAGATGGAAGAGGAAGTATAAGGGTAGAGTGGAAAAGGACAGAGGAGTGTCTGAGGAAGAAAGGAGTGTGGCTAGGAGGAAACAGTAGAGGCAGGTCATAGTTGGGACGAGGAAAGAGACAAAGGAGAATGGTACTAGTGAGGAGGATAAGAGGGAAACTCATGTAAAAGGGAAAGGGAGGCATACTAACCAGGAGCCATTGGTTGAGGTAAAACAGTTTCATTTTACTTCTAGGACTGATAATGGATGGGGGTTATCAGTATGTTCCCCGCTTGAACAGTTGTTGGCAGTATGTCCTAATGAATAGAGCACCGGGCTATGGATGAGCCGGACCCTTGTGACTTGGGTTTGAATCCTGCAATCTCCAAATTAATAAAGAGACTTGTGTATGGACAAATGTTGTCCTGGGGGTGGTGGAAATAATAAATTTAGATATGCTTTGTGTCTGAGGGGTGGGGTGGCGAGAGTGAGGGGTAGGTGGGAGGATCCAAAATCACAAATCAGGAGTGAGTTGCAAGGGGATGGGGGAGGAAGGAAAGTGGAAGGGACACTTTCAGGCAGGGGTGCAAATTTGGGCTGATTGGTTCTGGCCATGACATTAAATGCGGCACCACCCCTGGGTGGGAGGGTGGTTGGGGTGGGTTGGATGGGCAGAGAATAACAGTGCCATGCAGGGCCTGGCCAGCCAGTACAGAGGCAAGACGTTCGTCTGCAGTGCTGATATGGCAGGTTCAGGAACAGACTCAAGAGTCAGAGGGCTGGCTGAGGGGGAGAAGGACTGAGTGTCCGGAGGACTGGTCTCCTTCTCTGGGAGGCTGAGTGTCCAGTGCATTGTGGACCCTCAATGGAGGCCAGGAGTTCCAAAGCAACAAGTGTCATCATGCGGGGGGCAGGGTGGGCACCGGACATCAGTGCATATCTCTGCCCCTGGAGTTCTAGCATCAAGAAAAATGCTGTCCCCTGTGTATGGTGCCCGCTGTCCCTGTTGCCCACCAGTGTCTGCTGGGGGGGGTCCCACTCCCATGTCCCGGACCCAGGGGGTAAGCTTGGTCTTGCCTACTCCAGTGTAAGTTGGGAGGGGGTTCCCAGCCAGAGGCCCCCCTCTCAAGGGTGCAAGCCTGAGCATGGGGGTCTGTCAGTGAAGCAGGGCTGAGCTCTGATCAGGGGTTTGTAACAGAAAATAAAAATGTGCCATGCAAGCGTGGCACTGTATGCTGGCGCTTGAGGGTGCCTTGAATTACCTTTGAGCCCCATGTGATGCTGCCAGCTCCAGAATGCAAAGATAATGCAGCAATTATTTCATTAAGTCTTTCAAACGCT
This sequence comes from Neoceratodus forsteri, assembly GCA_016271365.2. Lineage (NCBI taxonomy): Eukaryota > Metazoa > Chordata > Ceratodontiformes > Ceratodontidae > Neoceratodus > Neoceratodus forsteri. The sequence goes on from CM028133.1 coordinate 120,293,858, forward strand.
ATCTGACTCTCCCCTGCTAACCACATAATTGCTGTTTGTGAAATCAGCATCTTGTCTTGGTGAGCACTGTCATGTCATAAACAAAGGTACTGTGAAGTAAATTGGGTAGAGGCAAATATTTTCTACAGACTTTTTAGATGGACTACATAGATGTGCTGCAAATCTTGGAAAGGAACATTGAAAATAAAAAAAATGTATTCTCTGGTAAATTGTAACAGCTGAAAAATCTTATTTATGAAAGCACATGCTAAAGTGCAGAGTTGCTCTTTAACAAAATTCATCAGTGTTCTGCTACTAAACTTGGTGGCTGAGAGGGACATAAACTGCATCACATAGTTCTAAATGGTACTTTTCACCAGAATGTAAATTAGAAGTATGCACTTTAGTTACTAAAAGGCCTGTATAGAGGAAACAATAACAGAATTTCACAGCTACTGCTGGGGAAAAGGCTTACATGATCAGCGCAGTTCTCCTTTAACATCTCTGTGCTCTCTGAACACACCTGGATGAGTGTCAGCTCAATTTGACTTTTTCGGCCAACTCTTGCAAAAAAAAACTGTAAAATTGTAAAATTAATCAATAAATGTGCCACCTCAAGACCAGCCTTGTTGGTGCTAGCCATTTCTTGTTTACGTCTTTGAATATACCAATCTTCAGAGGTGCAGTCCTACCATGCCAAATCCCTCCACATTATTCCTGCTGGTACAGTGTTGCCCACTGGATCAAGTACTTCTCGTGCGATGGAACAGCTTACTGTTTGACAGATTGGAGTCATTGCCCCTGGATTACACTGAATCACAAGAAACATGAGACATAGAAAATGTTAGCAGGAAAAGCACCATGTGCCCGATTCTCAAAGCTCCCAGAATAGTGCAAGGGGCTTGTGCTACAAGGAATGGTGCAAAGGGCCCTTGTGCCAAAAGATGTTCTGGGAGAAATTCTCAAATGCAGCCTGCATCAACAGCAGGCTGTGTGCACCAAAGGCGGCTTGCACTGTCCTTGTGGCACAAAATGGACTGCAGCATGGTGCTAGGGGGGCTTGCCACAGATGTGGGCTGCCATATCCTCTAATTCAGGATTCTCAAAACTCTCCAAGAGGGCAACATTCTAAGCGCCATTAGATCAACCAGGGCTGGTCCATCATTACTTAAAAATGTGCCCTCTGGGAGGGTTTAGCAACCCGCACAAATGTACTGCATCCCCCATCCCCAGCCATTACTCACTCTTTTAGTAAACTATTCAAGTCCCTGGTGGTCTAGCGGACCCCCCACACTGATCTACCAAAATATTAAAATATCTTTTCCTGGTGGTCTAGCAGACCCCCCCCCAGACCCCATTCCTTTATCATTAATATAAGCAGGTCCCTGGTGGTCTAGTGGACCTCCCTGCCCCAATCTGCCTGACGAATAAAATACTTCCTGGTGGTTCAGCTGACCCTCCTTGTCCTCCTCGATCAGCCTGTAGAATATAAATATATATTTACCTGGTGGCCTTCTGATCCCTACTCTCATCTCATCCAGCAGTTCCTCACTTCCTGCTCCACCCCATCCCATGCCCATGTCAGGACTGGCACAGCCCTCTGCCCACCACCACAGTCAGCTGCAGACTGAACTACAAGGAGTGCATACTGTGTACAGTACATGCTTCTTGCAGTTCAGTCTGTGGCTGGCCATAGTGTTGAGTGGATGGCTGTGACCGTCACCAACTCAGTGATTGGGGGGGGAGCAGGGTGGTGGGGCACTGCATGATGGAGTGGGTGGTCCACTACAGTACCAGGGAAATATGAAATTATATTCTATGGGCTGATCAGGGATAGGAAGGAGGTTCTGCTAAACCACCAGGGAATGAATATTTTATTCACTGGGTAGACTGAGGCGGGGGGCCGCTAGACCACCAGGGACCTGCTTATGTTAATGATAACGGGACTGAGGTGGGGGCATTCTGCTAGACCACCAGGGACAAATATTTTAATATTCAGGCAGATCAGGGTGGGGTGTCCACTAACCCACCAGAGAATTAATATTTTATTCATCGGGCTGATCAGGGTGGGGTGGGGTGGGGGATCTACTAGACATCAGACACTGGGGACATCTTAGAGTGGCACACGTCTGCCCCACAGCTTGCAGCAACCCATTCTGATGTGCTGTCTGTTGGGCACATGGCCACAGTTGCTGTAAGCTGCCAGACTTTGCAGCTGGGACCCTACGTGACAGAGAATCGTGTGTAGAGTCCCTGGTGTTCCAGCATTCACCGCAAGTCATCATTGGCATAGCTTCTGTCGAGGCTTGAGAATCAGGTTCCATGGGTCTATCCAGTCTGCCCTGTTTTACCCTATCCCCAGGACCTAATGTCTATTCATGGTTGTTGCTCTCACCTTCCATTCTTGCCACTGCTTTAATGCTTTCCCCCATATAACTTTTAAGCCTTTTACTTAGTCACAGTCACGTGTGAACGCATTAATGGTTCTTGCACCAACCACCTCTGCTGGTAGGCTATTCCATGGATCAGCCACTCTTTCGATAAAATGTAGAGAACAATGCAAAGGCCGCCATACACAACAAGGCTATGTTTCCATTGAGGGGAGAAATAACATCATAGATCTTAAGACTGAAGCTTGGTGGTCTCTTTAATGTCATCTTACCCCAAGATGAAAGCACCAGCCTTGTTATGTATGGTTCTCCATGCATTATTTTATATGTTTATTTTAATTAATTTGCCTTCTAACTCAATTTTCTCGAACTGTGGTCAAATAAACAGATAACAGCAAGAAACAAGGTAAAATGAAAATCGTTGAGGTTCTGATATTCAAAGGCTAGTGCCAGTGCAAATGTGGTTAGCGCCAGCTAGGGTTGTCAGAACTCTCTGAAGTTCTGGGTTTTAATTCTAGTCAAGATTTTTGGAAAAAGTTCTAGGGTTCTAATCGTTTTTAGAATTCAAACCCTATTTCTGGCATGTATTTAAAGATACCACACAGCTTGGTGTTGGGCTGCACATGATCACACACTGGGTAGGGTACTGTGTAGTCAAAGGGCACACTGCAGGATGATGGGCTGGCCAGTACGCCACGTAGGAGATGGAGTCACACAACGGTGCCACACTTATTTTTTTTGTACTGTGAGTAAGGGATTTTTCTGTCTCTCCTCCCAACAGGGAAATATTTCTGTCATGTATTTAAAGATGCCACACAACTGGGTGCTTGCTGTACATGGTCACACATTCTCGGTAGGGTATAGTGCAGTCAAAGGTCACACAGCAGGATGATGGATTGGCCATTAAGCCATGTAGAAAATGGAGTCACAATGCAGTTACACATATTTTTTTTCTTTGTAATGAGTAAGTGATTTTCTTGTCTCTCCAAACAACAGGGAAATATTTCTGGCATATATTTAAAAATATCACAACTGACTGCTGCGCTGCAGTGCACATGACCACACACTGCTTGGTACAGTGCAGCAGAGTGTACACAGCAGGTTGATGACCTGTACAGAGTCCCCCAAAGCTCCCACACATTTGAGTCCACCACCAGTCCCTGCTTGCCTACTCCCAACAAACCACCTTGTGACTGCCTAGCCACTCCTTTTGATCCCCTTTTTCCTTTGTGTTATTCTCTGCCACACAGAAAAAAAATTCCTTCCATTGCCAGTGTCTGCCTGCCTCCACTTTGTGCCGTAATGTTACAGCAGTAACAGTAAAATGTAAAATTCCAAAAGTTGCCAAACGGAGATGCAGAGCCAAGACACATCTGCTCTGCTACTCAATTCAGCTCTGTCTGCCCCACTGTAATTCTGGCTGCGCAGGAGCCAAGTTTGAGCACATGACTCAACTGTACATGTCATGCCACTCGCCTGTGTTGGGGCTACAGTACACAAATTTAAATAGTCCCTCCTGAGTCCTTCGCTCCTGGTGCCTCTATCCTCTCAGCATGTGGGCTAGAGTCGGACCTCACCAGTGCCCTCTAATTTTTAGTCTCTGTGGGTGGGCAACTGATATGTATGTGCGGCACTTTGTGCAAGAAAATTGATTCATGTGTGCAAATTTGGTGGCCCAAACAGGTGATATATTTTATTGCCAGTAAACAGTAGAAAATATAACCAAATACTCCATGCAAAGTATAAATATACATTCTGACACAGTCTGAAGCTTGGATGTGCATTGTGCACCATAACAGTAAGAACTGGAAACATGTGTAAACTATGCACATTTTAAAGAGTCTTGCATGCATCTAAAAGGGGTGCTGCTGATGATGCATTGCTAAGAAATCAACATTTACTGTTTTTCTCTCCTGTCTTCCCCATTCTTCCAGTGGACTTATATTTTATTAAGATCCATTTTTCCACCAGATGTTAAAAACAATTTTGTTTGCATCAGCATATCTAAATGGCTTTCTTCTAAGCGGTTTATTTGTTTGCTCTTAATGCAGTTCATGAGGTTGAAGCCTCTTTCACAGTCAGCACTAGAAGCTTGGAATGTAGTAGGAGTAGTACAATTTATTGTTCAGCATAAAGCAGTTACAATACACTAAAATCAGGACAAAATACATAGTAAATATAAATAGACAACAAATAAATCAACAAGGAACTTAAATATCTCTGCAGTGCAATTCAATTTAACAGTGTCCCTTGAGTACCTTTGCACATAAAAAACCTCCACAGGACTTCTAGTCCCTCTAATAAACTTTACAAATGAGTTGAGATTAAAAATCTTGCAAAGATCTCTTCCATGTTCTCTTTCATAGTAAACAAAAATTCCAAAAGATTCTCCAGGGGGAGGCCAAGATCCCCCCAGCAGTTTTTTCCTAGTTGATTCATACCTATGACACAAGAGTACCACATGTTTGAGATCATCTATAGTCCCCACTCCACATTTACAATATGGAAAATGTACCCTCTCTCTTTTGTCTGAAATGATAGCATTGAACATTATAGTTTTCGGTTCCGAATCTTGTATAGATTCTTCTTTGTTTAGGACAGGTTAAAAAAGATAGACGTGGCTCATATCCCCATTAAATGTTTACTTTTTTTTATAAAATCCATATAGCTTAAGCTTGGAGAGTTGAACATAGAAAGAATTTATGTCATAAGTCAATAAGCCTCAATTTGACATCCTGCCTAATCTCCCCAAATGGTCTCATGCAAATTTTATATAGGAAGTGGCCCAATCCGGCCGGCATTATTGTTTCCTTAATAAGTTGAATAAAGGGATGTACATATCCCATACTGGCCAATTTGATGGCTTCCACTACGCACATTCTGGGATATCTTTGTTGGGGCAAAATAAAGAGTTTCAAAAGAAAGAGATTCTGTTGTTCACGGATGAGAGAATTCAAGGAACGTTGTCCTTCCTCCAAGGCAAGAATACAGCCTGGAGTTCCATTTAAAAATATTAAGATGTATCTATAGAGTTTATTCAGAATTGTTTCTAATTCTCTAACCTTAGTATAACCCCAGATTTCAGAGGCATATGACATGCTCGTTCTTATTTTGGCATTAAAAACTCTTAATGCCCCGCTCACTGATGATTTACCCATCTTGCTGTTAAATATTTTTAGGGCATTTACAGAAGATCCCATTTTAAATTGGATAGCCTCCAAATGTTTGGTCCAAGATAGGCTATAGGCAAAATGGGCACCTAAATAGTCATAACACTTAACAGTGCCTATATGGTTACCGTTTAGCCTAAAGCCTACCGTATTCTTGGTTTGAGAGCCAAAAACTACAGTGTTGGTCTTGCCGAGATTAACCTTTTAGTTTCCTTTGAGAACAGAGAGATTCATAGCGAGCCAGTTTTCTTTTAAGACCTAGGATTGAAGTAGAGAGCAAGACTAAACTCGTCTGCATATGCTAAACATTCAATCCTTTGATCATTAATTTCTGGAGTATAAAAATCTGGGTTACCTAGCTGATCCAAGACTGTATTAATGTAGATGTTCAATAGAGTGGGGGCCAAAATACACCCCTGTCTGCCCCCCACATTTGTCTCAAATCTATCAGTTAGATGACCATATTGATTATACTGGACCCTTGCCCACATATTTTCATAGAGTCTATTAATAACATCAAGAAGTGAGGCCTTCAACTTCAGATCCCTTAATGTAGCACAAAGGATTTTTCTACTAATGCTGTTGAAGGCCAAGGAGAAGTCCACAAAACAGCAATATAATCTGTTTTTTCTCACTTTAGTATGCTTCTGGATCAGGTGCTGAAGCACATAATAGTGTTGTACTGTAGAACAATCATTCCGGAAACCTGTCGGTGCCTCATTCAATAATGAGTTCTCCTTGACCCATGATAGCAATCTGCCCAAATTTATCCTAGAGAAAATCTTCTGTGAAACATCTATCAAACTAATAGTCCTATACATCCTTGGGTCATTCAGATCCTCTTTTATAAAAATTGGGAATATAACACTACCTGCTCAACTGGCAGGGTAAGAGTATCCCTGAACCAGGCCATTAAATAGCAAAAGAAGAAAAGGAATCCATCAGTTGGTAAAAACCTTATAGAGATCACCTAGGACCCCATCTGGCCCTGGTGCTTGATTTGCCTTAAGGCCAATCAGTGCCATCTGGATTTCATCCTCTATGATCAAGATAGGTCTTGGAAAAATTTCATCCTCCTGTATTTTGAAAGAATCAGGTGTCTCCTGCTCTTCATGAGAATAATAGAGCTTGGAGAAATGAGATGCCCAAACTTCAGATGTAATATAGGCTTCAATCCTATTGGCATATCTATTATATCCCTGGGCAACAGTATTCCAAAATTGCCTTCCAACCCTATCCAAAACAGCCTGCCTCAGTTTTTCCCAAAGTCCCTGAGTATGCTTATGTCTCTCCCATTCAAGAATTTTCCTATATTTTTCTCTTTCAGTCTTTAGCAATTTAAAATCTGCTGCAGACTTATTTCTTTTCTTCTTATGCTGTCTTAGTTTTCCTCCAAATTCTCTTTGCCTGTAGACATACCAAATTAAACTAAGACTTTTTATAAAGGGACTTAGGTTGGTACATTGTTTTACATCTAGGTCCAAGTAAAGAATGAATAGTTTCCCAATTCTCCAAAATATTAAAGGCCTTACTTTTGTTCAGGACCAACTCGTGAATATCACCTAAGACTCCTCTACTACGAATTTCTTTGACACTAGCTTGATGAATCGGCTCCCATCCAATCCTTCTCTTGTTTAAGACTTCCAGACTGTCTTCCTGTTGTGCCTCACTCCCTAAAGTTCCAAAAGGGCATTTGATGTTAATTACAATAGCACAGTGTGCTGATTCCAATCTATCCATGACTCTAACTTTTGGATCAGCTTTACTGCTTCCAAATTGGTCCAAAACTGATCAGGGGTTGAAGATCCAGTAGGTCCTCGACACGTTAAGAATCCGACTAGATCGACCTGAGTTCTACCATTTAAAATACAGAAATTTCTACTGGCCAAACCCACTAGCAATTCCCTACCTCTGAGGTTAGATTTTAGATCCTGAGCAGTCCTAGTATATGAGATATTTGGATTAATTATAGATATTGTATGTATCATATCTGAATATACATCTTCCAAGAAATGAGAAGGAATTCTGGCATTAAAGTCTCCCAAAATAATTATAGGACAAGGTATACTCTTATCTGACAATTCAAGTGCCATTTTCAGATCCTGTATGAAAAGGTCAGCGGGATCAGTGGCTCTATTGCAAGGGGGAAAGTATATATTGCAGAGAATGACCTTCTCTTGTCCCTTGCTAATCATTAGAGCCAAAATACCCTCTGACTTAGTAGAAATGTTAGTGATCTGAAAATTTAGCAAAGTTTTGATAAAAATGGAAACACCCCCTTTAAACCATCTAAACTTTTTATCTTTAGTTGCTGGCAGAGTAAAGACAGAATATCCAGCCAGTTTGGGAGTTACATTTTATGTACACCATGTTTCTTGCAGTCCAATAATATCAAAATTATCCAGAAATCTCACTACTTCATGGTCAATTATTTTAAGATGGATGCCCTCAATATTCCATGAAAGTATAGAAAGGGCATCCACATCTCAATCCCCAGCTCTCTTATCCAAATCCAGCTGGCATTCAAAGTTCATTTGTTTGATGTTATCTACAGGATGCATTTGTCAGTCCTAATCAATAACTGCCAGTGGCGAGTAGGTATTAGGGTCAATTAGGTTTCCAAAGTCAATCAGGGGGTTATCTGCCTCTAAGATTGATTCTGGACTATCCTTAGTCTGTTTAAACATTGAAAAGACTTCACCCAAGTCTAACATGTTAACTAAATGTATTCCCAAACAATCCAGCTTGCTGGCCAGAGAAAGCAAGCTGCTAGTTGTATGAGGATTTTTAAATGTAATATCAGTCTGTGTTATGGGCTCAGGATCTCCATGTAACTTTATGGACTCCACCATGTTTCTGGAGAAATAAAATCCTAATGCTCTCTCCAAGAGCAGCAACAAATCTTCCCTAACTTTCCTATGAGAATCCTTGAGTGAAACCTTCCACCCAAAGATAGTTATGGTCCTACTCAGCCATACTTCTCTCTGCTTCAGTATGTGATCCTCTATCACTCCCAAGATTTTTCTCTGTGCTATTGTAGCCTTCTCACTTTGCACCTCCCTATGGAGAATCACTTCTTGGGAAGGATAAGACTGTGTAGGAACCTTTATACATGATAGCTTTATGTTTAGCCTGGAATGTAGCACATACTTCAATAAGTTTAGCCACCATGCTGTACTGCACGTTAGTCAAGGCAAAGTGGAGCATGTCAGTAAAGGATTTTAATGATCCTCCTTTATTTTTTCATCTACTATAAATCTGAAGTCATTGTACTGGCTAACAATTTCTGCCTGGTCCACTGATGAAAATAAATAGTCCTGATATTTGCTGTACAGTCTCTCAATATTTGATAAGCCAAACTCAAAGCTGCAATATGGCACTGCTGCAAAATCAAAGGCAGATCAGTCAGAAAGTTCACCTGCAGGAAATCAGCTGTCCAGATGGTCACATAACAGGCCAATGAATTGCAAAATTGCTGTTGTGTTGTGCTTACTTCAGCTGTGCAATTAGCCAAAAGCAGTTTCACTGGTTGGCTCCAGTAGACAGTTTCACCCAGGTACTAGTTTCTGATCTTTTTTTATTTTTGCCCTAGCAATCTATACAGCTTCAACTGTTAGACCACTTTCTGAAATATCTTAGACAACTCTGCCAACTCCAAAAGTACATAATTTAATACTGTTATGGCAATGTAGTATTCACGGCTGGACAGCTTCTTAAAGCAGTACTTAGCAATGGGATCTTTGATGGATGCATGCATAATTGTATGTGATGTCATTCACCCTAGGTATGGTTTCCAAAGACTATGCTGGGTATTGTCAAGCTCAGTGGGGGTTTTAAAATATATTTTTGCAATGCAGTGAGTGAGTCAGTGTGATGTGAGAGAGGAGATACATTTAGGAGACTGTATTTCTCTTCCATTCCGAATCCATACTAAGTGCAGTCTGAATTTATGAAATTAAATGAAAAGGAAATTTTTTGTGCTGTTATATCTTGTTATCCATTTTAGAATTACTATCCCCATATAGCCAACATGGGCAACCTTTTACAAGCACTGATTCATTGAATCTCAAATGTGTATATAATTTGATACCCTGTTTTAAAGAGAAGCACAATCTCATCTCTCTAGACATATTTACAGTTAGTGTCTCAGCCTACTAATTGAGAAGGTTATACCCATCCCAGTCCCCAACAAATACATAAAAAAATGACACAGAAACAGACAGTAGGTTGCTTTGATGCTTTTATTGTAAACAAAAACTATAGTTTTCCCATTTTCTTGTCCTGAAAAAAAATGAACACACTTTCAACGGTGAGGCTTTAAATCCATTATAAACACATTTTGTATGTGAGACGCGGCTTGTGGAGGACACAGATTACACTGAAGTTGTGCAACTTTAAAACTGAAATAATATAATATGCATCCTATGTCAGAATCTCTCACATTGCTTTGTTGGGGAGAATCTACTAAACAAATAAAACATGCCGTTTCTGTGAACAGCAGGGGGATACTGTTCATTATCAAGTACTGTCTTACTGAAAAGAGGTGTCAAGCTGAAAACATTGCAGTAACTGCAAAGCCGATTGGTTGGAATTTTGCAGATCGGTTCCATTGTTCAATAAGTGGAGCAAGAGTGAGATGTCTGGCTTGTTAAAGTTAATGGGTTGTGGCCTCGGGGTGGGCATAGAATGTTTCTTTCCCATTCGCTTTCATGTCCTGCTGTCTGAGTCTTAAATCTGAGTGACTATAGTCACTACTTCATGAACATGAGGATCCCTGTCAGCTGCATTGTGCACTACTAATGAAGCTGTGTGTGGGTTATTTCTGACTGCTGTGTGGGCGTACGTGAGCGCACGTTAGGGGGAACATAGCTCACCACCCTCACAAGACCAGACTTCCAACTGACTAGGATCAAGCACAAGAACATGTATTTATTTTATTTATTTATTGAAATGTTTCACCAGGAAGACAGACTGAACAACAAGTTGCTCACCTCCCGATGTGACTGGGGGAAACATGGATGAAGAATTAGACATACAGTTTAACATTTAACATATCCAAGAAATTAAACATTCTATTACATTTGTAACAAGACATACAGTTAAAAAATATCATAAATAATCATACAATTGCATTTGTGACATGACATCCAATTACTATATCATACCGGTGGAACATGCATTTAATTACAAGTGGAATATCTGAGGAACAGAAATACAAATACAGAAATGTAATGTAGCCTTGGAACCAACTCCTTGCAGGAATGGATCATGGTTAAGAGGCAAGGCAAATTTTAATTTTCTGGCGTCCAATCCCGGAAGCTCTGGGCACCAAACAATGAAAGCACACTATCAGTACAGTAATACAAATCAATATAAAAACAATAAAATATTAGCATAGATCAATATAATTTATAAATATCTCTATAGACATTGAAACTCAAACAGAAAAGCGGGGTACCCAGGGAGGACTAATACCTAAGGTCTGGGAAGGCCTGATTAAACAGGAAGACCTTGAGGTGGGCCTTAAAAACTTCAACTGAAGGGGCCTCCCAAATTGATGGAGGAAGCAAATTCCACAGGACAGGGCTGGTGACACTAAATGCTGTGTCATCGGCAGTTTTAGGCCTCGTTCTGGGAATAGCCAGGTGGCCCCTAGAGGAGGACCAGAGGGAGTGGACTGGGATGGCAGGTGTCAGAAGGTCTGACAGGTAATCAGGAAACTGTCCACATAAGGCCTTAAAGGTGAGCAAGCCCACCTGAAAGACAATCCTCCACCTTACTAGCAGCAAGTGCAGATAGCACAAAACTGGGGTGATATGACAAAATTTCAGCTGCCCAGTTTGCAGCATAGTGGCCACGTTCTGCACTAGCTGCAGCCAGTGGAGGATACCCACAGACCCTGAGGTAGAGCGCATTACAGTAATCAAGTCTGGATGCCACGAAGGCATGCACCAATGTAGGGAGGTCCATAGACGGAACTAGGGTCTTGACCCTGGCGATATTCCTAAGATAGTAAAAGCTTGTCCGGACAACGGATGACACCTGAAAATCAAATGACCCTCGAGGAAGTCCTCAATGGAACAGATCTCAGGAATAAGCTAGTTTTGGTGTCAGACAGCAACCCGTTCTGTCTTCGGTTTGTCTCCACCACCAGTACCTCTGTCTTGTTGCGGTTCAGTCACAACCAGCTGGAGAACATCCAGTCATCTTTCACTGCAAGGCAGCTGCTTAGTACTTCCACTGGACTAGAAGTTCCAGGGGCAAAGGAAAGACACAGCTGGGTTTCATCAGCATAGCAATGAAAATCCAAGCCATACTTCCTAATGAGCTCACCCAGGGAAAGCATGTACATGGCAAATAACATTGGTAACAAGACCGAACCCTGAGGTATGCCACATGACAGTAGGCTGGAGGAGGAGGCAGAGAAGATCCCCATCACTACTCATTGCCTCCTGTTCATAATGGACTCAAACCAGCAGATGACAGAGCCAGTCAGACCACAAAATTCCCTCAAGCACTCTAGCAACACACAATGGTCTACCATGTCAAAGACTGACAAGAGATCGAGAAGGATTAGAATTGTCCCCTCTCTGAGGAGATCATTGTGTGCCCAAAGCAATGTGGTTTCTTTACTGTGCCTTGCATGGAAACCAGACTGGAATGGCTCATAGAGATTTAAGGCCATGAGGAGCTTCTCAAGTTGTTGCACCACAACCTTCTCAACAACTTTTCTCAAGAATGGGAGGTTGGAGATCAGATAGTAATTTGCCTTGATAAGGTCTAATGATGTTTTTTTTTTTCAGAGAGGATGAACCAGCACCTCCTTAAAGCATCTGGAAAAATCCACTCCATCAAAGAATATGGGATTATCAAGGCAAACACCGGGTCAACAGTGTTGGCACATCTCATCAGGAAATGCATCAGCACAGGTTTCAGTTCACAATATGTGTGCTTCAATCCAGAAGCAACCTCAATGTCCTCCCTTCAACTAGGCGGAGTGCTCTCTTGACAATCCAGACGATCACTGTAGCCCACTCTGAGGCTCACTGGTGGCATGCCCTGCTGGATGGTGGACACCCTGTCTGAGAAGAACTGAGCACAAGGCATTAGAAAAAGTCTTTTTCAGCTGGAGACAGGCTGGGTTTAGGAGCTTGTCCACAGTCTGAAAGAGCACAGTTGGTTGGTTCTTCCCAGCAGCAATCTCTCTGGACAGGAACTCTGCCTTTTTATGAGTGATTGCCCCCTGATACTCACAATAATGTAAGTGCAGGGCCAGTCTATCCACCTCCAGGCAAGACTTCCGCCAACAGTGCTCCAACATTTGACCCACAATCTTCATCACCATGAGCTCCTCATCAAACCAAGGAGACCTCAAGCAAGAAGATCTTGGTCAAACACGGACTAGTGTGAGGGAGTCGAGCACTGCCATCATCACCCTATTATTGGTGGCAACTGCCATGCCCAAGCCCTCAACACATGCACTATCCACACTAGATAGACCAGCCACTGCCAGAAATCCCTCCAGGGTCAAACCCCTCAAAGGGCTATAACTGATCATCTCAGCAGGGGGAGAGCACTCGGGGGAGCCCTGAGCAAGAACCCAACTGTGCATTGATTGGGCCATATGATCCTGTCAGACTTGAGGTTACTAACCTCAAGCCCCAGTGAGAACACCAGGTCCAACATGTGGCCATCCAGGTGGATTGCATGGAAACTGTGCAATGCATGCTTGTAACACAGTAAATTTTTGAAATTTGTTCACCAAATTTGCAACATAGGCTTTTTGGGAGCCCACCTCATGAAAAGTGGCACTGTCATTTTGTTACTCTGTCCCAAAAGGTGATTCCTTGCAGTGACCACAAAATCACCTTTCGGGGCCGAATAATGAAATGACAGTGACTGATTTCATGAGGTGGGGCCCCAAGAACCCCATGTTTAAAATTTGGAGTCAAAAGTCAAAAAAATGGCCAAGATATCCACCTAAGTTGGAAACTCCCCCATTGATGCCATTATACAGTTTACCATCATTTCTTCAGTTCGCAGTCAGCTTTGAAGAGTGCAGACATGTTCTTGCTCCACTGAAGATCATTGTGCCAGGCTCCTGAGGTAAGTGTGGAGTGAGGGGGGTGTGGGGAGGTTGAGTGTGCAGAGGATGGGTGCAGGTTGACATAGGGGGCCCCACTGACAGCGATGGACTGCTTTCTTTGTTTCAGGTTTTCTAAAAAAGAAAAGATCAGCATGGACCATTTTCTTTCTTTACAGGTATGAAAACAAATGTTGGGGACACTGGGGTGGGCTCTGAGTGTGCCTAATGCCTTTGGGGGCATGATGTTGGCCACACTGGGTTGGGCTGCCAGTGTGGCTCACAATGAGGGTGGGTGGAGGCAGGAGTGGGTATTACACATGCCAACAGGGGGATTGGGCACCCCCAAAGTCAGCTTTCTTGGCATTGTGACAGATGGATGGTGGAGCCACCACCATGTTTACTAAACTGTTTCACCAGACAAGGCATGTAGGGGAGGCATGTCATCAGTGCCGCTGCATAACGATCCTGGTTCTGATTGCAGTGGCTAAATTGTTTCAAGTTGGTGGCACTGAAAAACACTTGCATCACCGCTATCATGCTTGCTAATTGGTGAATAAGGGATGCACCTTATAAAGCGTGCCCTGCATTCACCAAAACTGACACACTTCTGTATTTCCCCTTCTGATCTCCTACTGCCACAACATGTTGCTTGCACATGTGCAAGACAACATAAAAAGGAGATAGGAAGAAACTTACCTAAGAGTAAACATTGCCAGGGTGCTAAGAATCCTGACAGAGGGCAGATTTAGGTGAAGACAAGTTGGGCAGAAAGGAAGGAGGGGAGGGAAGGGGAAGTAGGAGGCTTGCCCAGTGCTAGACCCCTCCAGGATGCTATGAACCCAACCAGAGGTTAAAACTAAGCAGGGGCAAGCTGGTAAAGGAAGAAGGTTAGGGGTAGAAGTGAGGGGGTAACCGGTGAAGGGAGAGAAGAGCCTGCTGAGAAGCAGGGTTGGGGGGTGGAAGGTTTAATAGGGGATGTGAGTCATGGAGAGGAGCAGAGGTATAGGATGATGGTCAAGGAGAGTTAAAGCAGAAGCAGTTAGAGGAGAGGAAGTTGTGTAAGGCACAGGCAAGGGAGGAGGAGGAGGAGGAGTGCCGTATTTGGGGGGAGTTCCAGATTTGAGCCAAACAATGGGTAAAGCCTGACTGACTGATAAGAGTGGTTTGACAGAGGACCAACAAAGTGCGAGTGTCAGAGGATCTGATGGAGTGGCAGGGGAAGGGGGGAAGACAGAAAACATGAGAGGTATGATGGAAGTTCTCCTAATCAAAATTTAGAAGTGAGTTTGGCACAATGAATGAGGCACCTGTTGGCAAGTGGTAGAAGAGACAAGGCATGGTAGAGGTCACAGTGATGAGTGCATGATGGACCATCAAGGGCAAAATGACAGAAGGAGTTAAAGTGAGTGTCCAGTCTAGTTAGGGAGGATTTGGGAGCAGCACTATAGATTACATCACAGCAGTCAAAAATTGTGAGGATCATCTTCTGGACTGGTTCATGCCATGCCATAGAAGGGATGCAAATATGGTTCCTGAATAAGGCACCAAGTTTGGGGCGCAGTTTTTCAGAATGGTGTCAGTGTGGCCAGAGAAGTTGAGGTGTTGGTCCAACCAAGGTATCTGAATGAGGAAGTGTCCTCTAGGATTGTCCTATCAAGGGTATGGAAAGACGGTAAAGAGTGAAGCCTAGAGAGTCTCGGCCTAGTACCAAAGGTCATGGAGACAGTCTTTTGGGCATTTAGGAAGAGTTGATGTGAGTCAAACCACAGCTGAACCTGGAGGAAGTCATGCTGAAGAGTGGCTGCTACATCGGTGGGGCATTTGCCAAAGCATAATACGATGGTGTCATTGGCATACATATAGAGAGAGGAGGAAGAGGAGCATATTGAGGGCAAGAACATAGAAACATAGAAACATAGAAGTTGACGGCAGATTGGACCGCAAGGCCCATCCAGTCTGCCTGTTTCTTTTTCTACCTTATGAATGTGCCATTGGCCTTTGCTCTGTCAATGGCCTATCTATTCATACTCATCTGTATTTCTCCCTTATGCCTATCCCATGCCTGTTTGAAGCCCTGCACTGTATTCATATCTACCACTTCCTGAGGTAGGCCGTTCCATGCATCCACCATCCTTTCTGTGAAAAAGAACTTCCTCACATTCCCCCTTAATCGGCCTCCCTCTAATCTCATGCTGTGTCCTCTTGTCCTACTGTTTTTCTTATATTGAAACATGTTAGACTCTTTCATCTTGTTAAAGCCCTCAAGGTGTTTGAATGTTTCAATCATATCACTTCCCTCTCTCCTTTGCTCTAGGGTATACATATTGAGCTTGGCTAACCTGTCCTCATGTTTTCTGATGCAGTCCCTGCACAATTTTGGTTGCCCTTCTCTGGACTGCCTCAATTTGGTTAATGTCCTTGTGAAGGTGTGTCCTCCAGTACTGCACACAGTACTCCAGATGGGGCCTAACCAGTGTATTGTAAAGAGGGATTATTACTTCCCTCATACGACTTGTGATACCCCTACTAATACACCCCAACATCCCTCTAGCCTTACCTACTGCTTTAGTGGTCTGCTTGGATGATTTCAGGTCATCGGTGATGATGACGCCCAAGTCTCTTTCTTCCCTTGTGACTGCCAGCAACTCCCCTCCCAGCCTATAGGTGGCTTCAGGGTTTCTTTTCCCTATGTGCAGGATCTTGCACTTCTTTGCGTTAAACCCCAGTTGCCACTCTTCCAACCATTTTGCTAGTTTATCCAGATATCTTCTCATTCAGCCCACCCCATCTGGATCATCTACTCTGTTGCAGATCTTGGTGTCACCTGCAAACAGACAAACCTTACCCTCCAGTCCATCTACAATGTCAGTGATGAAGATATTGAAGAGGACTGGCCCCAGGACTGATCCCTGAGGTACCCCACTTGTGACTTGAATCTCTTTTGACTGTATACCATTTACCACTACTTTCTGTTTTCTGCCTGTCAACCAGTTTACCACCCAGTTAACCAACGTCTGACCCACCCCGAGCCTACCCAGCTTATTAATCAATCTTCTATGTGGAACAGCATTGAAAGCTTTGCTGAAGTCAAGGTAGGCAACATCAACTGTTCCCCCTTGCTCCACCACTCTGGTTACCCAGTCAAAGAAATCTATGAGATTAGTTTGACAGGACCTTCCTTTTGTAAACCCATGCTGTCTTGGATCCTGTGCTCCTATGGATTCCAGGTGTTGCACTATCCTTTCCTTAAGGAGTGTCTCCATAATCTTATCCACTAATGAGGTAAGACTGACTGGTATGTAGTTCCCTGCCTCCTCCCTGCTACCACTCTTGTGGAGCGGGATCACATGAGCCCTTCTCCAGTTTTCTGGGACCTCTCCTGTGCTCAGAGACTCAGTAAACAGTTCTGATAATGCTCTGCTAGTTCCACCCTTAGCTCCTTTAGTACCCTGGGATATATGCCATCAGGTCTAATTGCCTTGTCCACCCTGAGCTTATTGAGCTCTTGTAGGACCCTTTATTTTTTGACAGGACGAGTACGCACCTCCTTCCCCCTGTGTCCATGGTGCTGAGTTGTGGGCCCTACCTTCTCTTCAGTAAATACTGAGCAGAAGTATCTATTTAGGATAGATGCTTTTACATGGTCCTCCTCCTCACAAACCCCCTTATCCCCTTTGATCTTAGCAATACCCCTTCGGGACTTTCTTCTTTCACTAATGTATCTGTAGAAAGTCTTGTCACCTTTTACTGTCCGTGCTAGTGTTTCCTCGGTTTGGGCCTTTGCATGCCTTACTGCCTTCCCTGCTTTCCTTAGGGAAGTTTAGTATGCCTCCTTATCATCATCCTGCTGCGTTCCCTTATATTTCCTGAAGGCCAGCCTTTTGGCTCTGACCTTTTCTACTACTGTGTTTGAGAACCAAAGTGGTTTCCTTCTTCTTTTGCACTTCCTTTTCTCACTAACACAATGGGATGTTGCTTCAAGTATTGCATCTTTAATGCTTGTCCACTTTGCCTGTACCTCCTCACCTGTATTTTTTTTTGCCAGGGCTAGCTTAACTCTGTTTGTCATCTTATCAAAGTCAGATCCTCTGAAGTCCCATATTTTTGCCTTGGAATGGGATGATTTTGTTCTAGTGGCCAAATTGAACCATATCATGTGATGGTCACTGGCACCCAGGTGACCTTCTACCTGGAGATCTGTGATCCTTTCCCTGTTAGTCAGTACTAGATCTAGGATAGCCCTGTCTCTTGTTGGTTGTTGTACCAGTTGTTTGAGGCCCTCCCTCTGCAGGGAATCCACCATGTGTCTAGTTATGGCAGATGTCCCTGCTGGTATTGACCAATCTGTGTCTGGCATGTTGAAGTCTCTCATTATCAGAACCTCCCCTTTAGCTGTCATGTTTTCTATATCTTCTAACAGTAACGTGTCTATGTCTTCCCCCCTGGTCTGGAGGCTTGCACACAACCCATTCATATGGCTGTCCCATTTCCTGTTTCCAGGGTGACCCACAGTTCTTCTGGCTCCTAATGTGTATTCTGAATTGCAGTAGCTTTGATATTTTCATTGTCATAAAGAGCCACTGCACCCCCTCTTTTTGCACCTCGGTCTCTTCTGAACAGTACATATAGCCAGGTACTGAAGTCTCCCAAGTGTGGTTACTGGTAAACCATGTCTCATTAATGGCTACTATGTCCAGTTTAGCCTCTGTCATTATTGCCTGCAGGTCTAGGATCTTGTTTCCCAGACTGCGAGCATTTGTGTACTTGATTTTCCATTGGCCAGATTTTGGTGTGTTAGTTGTTGGGTGAGGTCCTGCTTTTCCACTGTGCATTACATGGGGTGCCAGACCTTTTTCTTTACCTGGTGATGCAAATGAACTACAAACATGCTGAACTCCTGTTTGACCAGTAGCTGAGGAGGGAGGGGTGTTCTTCCCATTCGATGTATGGGGTGTTGCACCGCTCTACCCATTTGCTACTTTAAATATTCTGCAAAGATGTCAAACTTCTGCCCCAATGCACTGACTCCTTCCTTAGTCAGATGCAGTCCATCAAATTTAAAGAACTTTTACTCCAAAAACTGTTGCCAGTTCCCTACAAATTTGTGTCCTTTTTCCTGGCACTAGTCCTTGAGCCACATGTTTAGCTCCCCTATCTCCCCTTCTCTGACCTTCCATCCATCTGCCCCCCCTCTCCCAGACTGGCAGGATCTCAGAGAAGGAGATGCCAGATGAAATAGATGATAGTTTGTCATCCAGCCTGGTCAGGTGTTCCTTGGTCTCCATAACTAACTGGCAGGCAAGATTGTTAGTCCCTAAGTGTACCAGAACGTCAATGTTTTCTCCTGCTTCCTGAACAATTTTAGCAATATGGTCAGTGTCTCTCCACAGTGATGTACCTGGGAGACATCTGACCATTACCCCTGGCTGGAGATACATATCAGCTCCCTGAATCATGGAGTCTCCTATGATCAGAAGGTTTTTTTGATTTCCTTTTTGCTTTTTTTGTTTTGGTTCCTGTTTTGGGTGAGTTTTGTTCTACTAGCTCCTGTGCTGCAGTG
This sequence comes from Neoceratodus forsteri, assembly GCA_016271365.2. Taxonomy (NCBI): domain Eukaryota; kingdom Metazoa; phylum Chordata; order Ceratodontiformes; family Ceratodontidae; genus Neoceratodus; species Neoceratodus forsteri. The sequence goes on from CM028133.1 coordinate 120,313,043, forward strand.
TCCTGCTCTGCAGGGTCCTCTGACTCTTTGTTTGAGTTCAGAGATAGAGGCAGATACCTGTTTGTAGTTTTTATATGGTTTGTGGAGATGATATGTTGGAGAGCACCGAGTGAAGGGGCACCTGATTTGCCCCTCCTAGCCACCTGCCAACTTCCCAGACCAACTACCCTCTGTGGTCAAGGTGCTTCTGTTCGATGTTGGGGAAACAGCGGGCAGTTCTTATAATATATTTCCTCTTGAATATGCAATCTGAGGTGCACAATCTCTGCCCATGCCGCCTGGAGCTGAGCCCTTAGATCTACAATGGCTCAGCATGTAGGACAGTGTCCTAAATCCTGTAAAACTGCCTTCTGAAAAGTGTTCCATAGTACCTGCAGTTAATGGTATCCATTCCAGATAGGCTGCTGGGTTTATAACCTGGTCAGAGAAATTAGAAGGAAGAAAATTAAAGCAATTTAGGCAGACAGAGAAGAGAATGGTTCCAGGCACCAAGCCCTTTGGGACTCCTGTGGAAATAGGGAGGGAGGGAGAGATTGTATCCTGGATAGTGACTGATAGTGTTCTGCCTGAGAGGTAAGCTCTAAACCAGTTCAGGGCAGAAATAGATAACCCAGCAGTCGTAAGGGAGTCAAGAAGTAGGGCATGGGAGACTGTGTCAACAGTCTTGGCAACGTCGAAAAAGATGGTGGGGTAATGAGGTCATCCTCCTGGTTAGGATGGAGTCAGTGAGCCTGAGTAGGGAAATGGTAATGTAGTGGTTCTTCCAAAAACCAGATTGGAACAGGGTGAGAAAGGAAGAGTCACTGAGGAAGGAGGTCAGTTGAGAGAGGAAAAGGTGTTCTTGGAGTTTAGCAAGGGAAGGGAGGAGGGAGACTGGGCGAATATTTGCATGGGAGGAGGGGTCACCATGCTTAAGGAGAGAGGTTAGGCTATAATGGAAGCTGAAAGAGGATTTTAGGGTCAAGGTCATCCAGTAATGAGCCTTTGGAAGGATTGAGAGAGAGAGAGAGAGAGAGAGAGAGAGAGAAGGTCTGTAAGTGTTTCCTCTGGGGAGATAGCAGAAAAGGAGAAGGAAGGGTGGGTGCAGAGGGGTTGAGTGTTGGATGTGGGAGAATGAGGAGGGGGAGGTTAGAAGGGAGGGACAGGGCTTTCGAAGTGCTGTGGTGTAGAAGATATAACAGGAGTTAAACTCTTGAGCCACTGCACACAGTTCAGAGACCAATGAGTTGTTTATTTTAAGCACAGGGGGAGGTGGATGTGAAGGGGGGGAATAGAGTGTGGACAACTTTCCAGAATTTGGAGGGGAATTGTTTTTGAGAAAAGTAGATTTAAAATATTCAGACTTAGAAAGTCTGGTAGCTTTAGTGCAGGCATTTCTTAACATGTGATACCTGGCATAGTCTGTGGGAGGCTGGGAAGCCTTATGTTTCCTCCAAGCTTTGTCTCGCTCCCTGAGACAGGTCAGTAACTCAGGGGAGACCCACAGATGATGGTTGCCATGAACTCTAGTGCATTTGAATGGAGCGTAAGAGTTCCATGTAGTTAGAAATTTATCTTTAAAATAAGCAATGGCTTGGTCAATGGAAGGTGCAAAGGCAATAGGGGACTAATCGGAGGTGGCCAGTTCATTAAGAAGAGGATTAAGGTTTAAGGAGCTGAAGGTGTGGAGTTGCAGAATTTTGTGTGGTGGTTGTGGTCTATGAACTTTCCTGACCATGATGATTGGGTGATAGAGGTACAAAGGCAAGGGGTATGAAGGCAAGGAACCCTAGGGGAGGGTTCCACCCCTTGAGGTGATGATCACTGAGGGCATCCTGGAGGATGCCTGATTTAATGACTCATTGGGGATGAGAGGTGTGAGCCCAGTCTATCAGGGAATGGTTAAGGGTTTTATGATTTAGTTGGGTGGGTTCCAGAATGAGTTGGGAGAGATTGAGGGTCGCAATGTCATTATGTGTCTTGGCAGTTGTTGGTGATAGCCAGTTTAGGTCTGCATCACCCAGGAGGAATAGCTCACCTTTATGTGAGAGGGAGGTTATGAAGATAATGAGATTCAAAGTATCAGATGCCTTGGAACCAGGTCGACAGTAGATGCCAGCTACGAAGATAGGGGAGAAAAAAGGCAAGATACTGTTTAGTACAAGTGCTTCATAGGCTGAAGGTAAGGAGGATGATAGAATGATTGTGAACTGAAGTGAGGACAAGCTATACATGGCTACTCTACCACCCCTGCCAGTCCTATTCTGCCTGATTATGGAATAACCTGGGATAATAATGGTGAGATCAGGTATTTTAGCATTTAACCAAATTTCTGTTAAAATTAGAATAGCAGGTGTGAGAGATAGATTACCATAGGATGTAAAAGATCAGTTTTTGAGATGAGACTGCAGATGTTTAAGTGGAGGATTTTCAGGCCCTTGAGGAGGGCAGAAGGGTTGGGGGAAGTTGGTACGTTAGTGGAAGGATTTCAATTGGCAGAGGTGGGTGTAGTGGGGTCAGGATTGGGATGAACATTTCCTGATGCAAGTAAGAGGAGTGCTATTATGAGAGAGTGGAGTTTAGGGCATTTGTGACGAGCTGAAGATTTGGGAAGTATTTGGGGGGCAGGCTAGATGAGGTGAAGATGAGGCAAAGGAAAGCTAGGAAGCTAGGTGCTGAGAACAGAGTAGCAGGAGAGAGGTGAGGTAAGTGAGAAAATAGTATGTAAGGGGGTGTAGGAGTTATAGCTAGGATAAAGGTAGGTGCTAGGAGAGTGGAAGGGAAAGGTGATTAAGGTTTATTGGACTAAGGAGAGTACAGAGCTGAGGTATCTAAAATTGATAGAAGAATTAGAAGGAGGGAAAGTGGTGAATGAAGGGTGGGCATATTGTATGGATCGGGAGAGAAAGAATAGATCAGGGTATACTAATGAGCAGTAGGGAGTAGATCAGTGGCACTGGCAGAAGTAAAGTGACTGTGAGTAGCGGTGGACTGTAACAGTTGCCAACAGCAGAGTTGTTGCCCTCTAGTGGCTTTGCAGTATAATTTGCAAATGGGAAAGTAGACACTTGAAAACGGCAGGCAGTGGAATGGTGGCGCCATATTAGCCAAGTAGATGTACCTGCGGGAAAAAAACAAAACAATTCAAACTATTTTACAAACACTCTAGTCTTCCATTTCTAAATTAGAACTCAAACACCAGGGTTTGATGAGGGTTCGAATCTTTGCCAGACTAGTTCTGACAACCCTAGTGCCATCACTAACCCGGGTTTGTGCTCATGGTCTGGACCATATTCAGAGGCCTCGCACAGCACCCCCCAAAGCTGGCAGTGCCAAGGTGCTAAATATACTTTTTCACATATGCAAATGAGGTGGTGCCCTCATGCATACCAGAGCTGTAGCATATTCAAACTTTGGCAGTGGCAGCAAACAGTTCCCCGGTGGTGCTGTTTACCACCATTAAAAACACAACTTAACTGGGCACTAAGCCTGCATGTCCACACCTCCCGAAGGCAGGATGGATGTATTGCAGCCACCTGCCCCTGTGCGAAGCTGCCCATCACACTCCAGTCACCTGGTAGATATGCATTTTAAGAGTCCTTGGTGGTCTAGTGATTCCCTCACCCCCAGTCACCTGGTGGACATTTATTTTAAAAGTTCCTGGTGGGACGGGGTTCCCCCCACCCCCAACCACTCAATAGATATGCATTTTTAAAGTCCATGGTGGTCTATTGGTTCCCTCCACCCCCAATGGTACACACACAGCCCACCCTCTCATCCCCCGAAGACCCCTGCTTTGCAACCTCTAACTCTGAGTTCCAGTTATATGAAAGTGACAGCTAGCACAGCCCTCTTCTCACCTCTTCGGCAGGCCACTGTCTGACAGTCATGGAGCCAGAGCACATCTTCATTTTACCAGAGCTGTGCAAGCACAAGCACAGGCTAAATGGCTGTGTCGCAGTGGTGTGAAGCCTTGAATATCAGGGCCAGAATGTGATTTAAGCAATAGCTAGCTTCTTGACCCATCAACATTTTTATTATTTCATCTGTTAACAAAACAGTTCACATGGGGTGTTTTTAGCATTGCTAATGTCTTCAGTATGAGATATCTGCAGTGTAGGTAAGCATGAGGAATCAGATTCCATGCTGTTGTATCAAGGTAGTGACATGGTTACTGTTGTACATCAGCATTCTGACATCACTGTGGTGGTACAGCAGCATCTGGCAGTGCATGGATTGTCATACTCAGCAACACTAACTTGGTATATAGTCAGCAAAACTGACTGTATACCATGTAGAGAATACTGGATGGGTAACTATGCATGACTAGTGTGTTCTGCCACAGAGGGGTTCTGATTTCTTCTGACCTCGAGAGCAAAGCATGAGAGGTCCATGGAAATCAGAACCCTGAGGTGGTAGAACACACTGGTTATACATAAAGTTGCTCATCCTGTATTTTTATAGTGCATAATAGTATGTGAAATGTGTACATTGTGTTTTTTTTACTCTTTCACAAAGAAACTGACTTTTGCAGTCTCTAGAGGTTCTAGAATGCTGTTCTACCACAGAAGGGTACAATCAAATTCCTTGACCTTTGAACTCTACTACAACAGCATTTTGAAAAGGATGAATTTCTATATATAACAATACTCTATTATACACTATAAAGCTTTCTCATATTCCTTCTGAGTCTCCCTATTACAAGTTTCTACACATTTCCAGATATAGAAATAGAGAAAATGGTCCCTGTTGCATCCTGCAAAATAACACAGCAGAAATTAGGATAAGAGCACTTGATCCTGCATTGTACAAAACCTCTGTAGTATATTCAAGATGTACAGTTATTCTTTGCACTGTAAAACTGAACAGGAAGACCTACTGATAGAAACACAGACTTTGACGGCGCAGATAAGGACCGCTTGGCCCACTTAGTCTGCCCATTTCCCTACCTAGAGGGTAAGCTGCAGATCCTATTTAACCAACAGCTTATTTCTTGCTACCCCCCACAAAAATTGCCTTATGTCTGTCCCGTGCATTCTTGAATTCTCCCACAGTTTTAGACCCCACAACCTCCTCAGGAAGGATGTTCCATGCGTCCACCACTCTCTCTGTGAAAAAATACTTCCTCACATTGCCTGTGAGCTGTCCCCCCCCTCTATCTTCAGATTGTGTCCCCTTGTTCTTGCACATCTCTTTTTCTGAAAGATGCTACCCTCTTGGACTTTGTTGATTCCACTGTGGTACTTAAACATTTCTATCGTGTCCCCCCCTCTCCCTCTTTTCCTCAAGGGTATACATATTAAGCTCCTTTAGTCTCTCCTCGTATGGCTTCTCTTGCAGACCCTGCACCATTTTAGTTGCCCTCCTCTGAACTTCCTCCATCCTGTCTATGTCCTTGCGGAGATGGGGTCTCCAGAACTGGATGCAGTACTCCAGATGGGGTCTCACCAACTGTCTGTACAGGAGGATAACAACTTCCTGTTTTCTGCTGGTGATACCTCTCCCCTATACATCCCAGTATCCCCCCAGCCCTCCCTACCACCTTCTCACATTGCTTGCCAACCTTAAGGTCATCTGATATGATTACCCCCCAGGATAAGTATCACAGTGTGCTATGTACAGCAATCATTTGCAAATGTGTCATACTATCCTGCACTGCAAGTTTTCATTCCTGCCTACATATGGAAATTTGTTTCTTCCCTCCAGCTGTCCAGACCAAAAATAGTCTTTCTCATTGCTGTAGGGAATGGTTACGTGAATACGGTAGACTCCACCCACACACCACTACAAGTCAGTCTCTCAAAATTTTGTGAAGAAACATAGGAAAACTCTACATGTCCTAAAATAGATGACTTAGTCTGCCTCTCAACCACCTGCCTCCCAGATCAGTGGCCTATGAAAGTCAGGGACAAATGACCAAAATCAGGAACACATCTCTGATATTTGTAATATGAGCTCAAGCAGATATGTAAAATATGCTGCTTTTGTATAAATATAAATAGCATTGCCTCAGTGAGAACTACACTGTAACGTTATTGGCTGGAATTATTTTTTGATTCAATTACATTCTCTTCAGTGGCAAAAGTGCCAAATTAAGTAGAGATGGAGGCAATTTCTGAGGCAAGGTCAGGGACGTGGCTGAACATCTAGGACAGTTGAGAGGTATGGATATGAAGATAGTAACTTGTAAAGCAGACTACATTAGTAATATGGAAATGACTGAACTGGGATTTCAGTATGCTGTGCTCTGAGACATCAAAAACATTATCATAAAGAGCAGCTGATACCTTAAGATCAACAGCAGCTACATTACAAGCATAAACTGTACTCCTTTTCCCTAACATAATGGCAACCAGGCCTTATTTACTACATATGAAATCAAGAAATTGCCATTTGTCATGTACAGGCACTATTTTAATGATCTCTTATTTGATGGTTTTACAGAAAATACCTCAGATATTTTTATGGCTGTGGGGTGGAGTCTATAGCCATTTTGGGATCAGTCCATTGCTCCTAAAATTGCTGACCATGGAACCTTCCATTGGACTTTTGGAAGTATCCTTCCGAAAGTCCAGTGGAGCTTGTAACACTCCGCCATGATCGGCTGCTACAGAGTAACAACTGCACTATTTTTGCTGTTACTTCTGTATTCTGGTACAAAAACTACACATGTGTGCCTCATGCGCATGCGCAGTTCTCCTGGCACCACCATCTTGTGAATGGCAGAAAACCATTCACCGCAACTAGGCATGTGTGAATGCTGCACATGCGTGGTTGCTTTGCCTCTGCCATCTTGTGGATGGCACTCCTCCCTCACCCTCCCACTGCTCCCTTCCTCCCCGCTCCCTCCCTGCCCTCCCAGTACCAGCAGGTAATAAAAGCCTCCTATTCCCTCCCACTGCTGCTGTCATCCCCTCTCCCTCCATTTCCCACCCACACGCCAACATTGGGGTGCCCAATCCTGTCAGCATCATGTAACTCCCCCAACTGATGTGGCACACTGGGAGCCCACCCCAGTGTGCCAGAAGGTGTGTTTTAAATTTTTTTCTCCAGCGCGGACATCGGGGTGCCCAATTCCCATGTCGGCATCATGTACCCCCCCTACAAACTCATGTGGTACACTGGGAGCCCACCCCAGTGTGCCTAGCTGTATTGTTTTCATTTTTTTCCCACCTTGTCGACATTGGGGTGCCCAATACCAGTGTCGGCATCATGTCTCCCAACTCATGCAGCACTCTGGGAGCCCACCCAGTGTGCCCAAACTTATGTTTTATCCTGTAAAAAGAAAACCATCCCCAATGTTTTTTACCTGTAAAAAGAAAACAGTCCCTCATCATCACACCAGTCCCCTCCCCGTCCCCACCATCCCACTCAGCGCCCACCTCCCCACACCCCTCTAACCCCATACTTACCTCTGGAGATTGACACTGTCATCTTCACTGGACTAGGACACATCAGCAATTTTCAAAGCCAAACTGCAAACTGAACAATCAAAAGTAAGCACCGTATGATGGCTGTAATGGGGGTTTCAACTTAGGTTGATATCTCAGCCATTTTTAGGAATTTTGACCCAAAGTTTTCAACATGGGATTCCTGGGACCCCACCTCATGAACACTGTCATGGGCATTTCGTTACTCAGTCTCAAAAGGTGATTTCACTGTTGCTGTGTAGAATCACTTTTTGGGACAGATTAATGAAATGACAGTGTCACTGTTCATAAGGTGGGGTTCCAAAAAGCTGATGTTACAAATTTGGTGAAAACATTTTGAAAAGTGACTGTGTTACAAGCGTGCGTTGCATAGTTTTTACACATGCTCCTAACTTTCTCCAATTTTTAATATTTTCACTGCAGATTTCCAACATTGCCATTTTTGCGCACCTCCTTATTAACAGTACAGCTATCATTTTTCACATCCTGCTCAAAACACATTTTCACACCTGTACCACAGAATGTCACAGTTGCTCTGTGAAATCACATTTTGGGAAAAGTAAACAAAATGGCAGTGGCACTTTTCATGAGGTAGGGTCCCAAAAAGGCCATGTTGAAAATTTGGTGAAACAACTCCCAAACATGGCCAAGTTACACCGGTAGTTCAAAATTTTCTATGCATACGTGTAACTTTGGTCATTTGGCATCTCGCCACAATGTATCAGCTCTGGCTAGAGCTTGTTAAGCTAGCTGTTGGAATCTTGGGTGCGTATTTATTCCATTCAGGCAACAGTGACATAATTTTCCTCAAGGTCCTGGCAGCACAGCACAGCACAGCACACACACACACACACACACACACACACACACACATCTACACTAATGTCCATCAGACTGCAAAATGGCAACAACTCCTGTTTACTTTCAGTTGTCTGAGAATCTTTGCCTACTGAATACAGCATTACAGATAAATATTTAGTTACTGTACTTTCACAGATTAATCAGAAATTTTTAGGGGACAATACTTTAAAATAAGGAATAAGTTGTTGGGACATCATTCGGGGCAGGAAGAGAATAAAGGAAACAAAAATATTCATGTTAAGAGCCTGTCATATTGTTGATGTATTTTTTTGGGGGGGAGTTATACTGAGCACCAAGTGTTGATCATCTTAAGGAAAATGACAGATATTTACTCATGGGCCCAGATATTAAAACTGTGCCACAAAGTAGCACAATAGCAGAAGCAGGCACAAGTGCAGTGCGCCTATGCACAACACGCGCGATATTAAAACACAGCGCAGGCAAGATGCGCTTTCGCAACACAACTGAATATCGTGCCAACTGTGCCATGGCACAACCAGGGTTGTGCAGTGGTGCAGATCTGATGTGCAGTAGCACAACCAGGGATGTGCAGTGGAGCAGGGTAGTAGCGCATCAGCACAACCAGGGATGCGCAGGGACAGGATACATGGGTTCACCACTCATGGAAGACATAGGCATAGGAGCACATAGCAGACCAGACAGCACCCCCCACACCCCATGAACCGTACAACCTGAGGTGAGCTGGAAGAACCACCAGCCCACCAGCAACAATACCACAGTCGGGGTATGGTGCCCCAGCACACCCCCTGGCAAGCTGTGACCGGAACACAAGGAGGTCTGGCCACACTGTGCTACACCATCCCACCAATGCAGAGCACACCCTGCACAGTGATCCCCAGACACCCTGCCAGGAGCAGCGCCCAACAGTGCATGTCACCCTATGCATGCCACCACCCCCACTGTGACATTGCAACCCTGTGCACCATGGAGCCATGCAAGGCAGCCCCACCATAAGCACCCTGCAGCAGGTGGCAGCAGCCATTGACACAACAACTGCCGACACAGTGCCACCCTGCATGGCCCCTCCGAGGCACAGCTGAGAGATCGACCCTGCGTCGGCACCCGAGGTATCCCCCATGTGACAGGTCCTGCCCCGGACCCCACCACCAGCAGTACAGCACCCTGCACACCCAGTCAAGCACACACCCTGTCCTAGCACTGGTCCCAACAGCCAGCACAGATGCCCACAGTGGTGCACGGAAGTATGCACCACACAGGATGCAACACAGGGCACGGACAAACACCCACCCATGCCCAAGAGCACCCCAACACAGGGACAAAATAGTAGGGCAACAGACCCACTGGCGTGCGGCCACAGCAGCTGTGTACCCATGGCCAGCACCCCTCCAGGGCACAGGTGTACCAGCCACCCTGCGCATGCACCATGAGTCCGTCCGCCACCAGCATGCGGCTGGAGCACAAGTGACAGACATTGGAGCACATTCCCTGCCACAGACACAAGTGACAGCATGGAGGGAGGACAACAACAGTAGAGGCCACAGTGCCACCTGAGGCAGACGTGCACCATATTGGTGACAGGAGGCAATCCGGCATTGTGCTGGGTACAGGGGAGGTGGCCAGCATGGACAGCCACCACTGACATGCGAGCAGACCATGCATAGCACAGACTTGCAAGGGTGTCAGCTGTACTGGCCATGGACAGTCTGACAGGGGCACCATAGGCACAGTGTATGCACCGTGGACCACTGCACACAGGTGTACAATGCACAGAGAACAACATACATACCACAGACAGTGACTGTCTCCCACCCACACCATAGGTGGGTCTCTGCCGGACACACACATACACCCATGCCTGCACCACCCCCGACACCATGCACACCGCTGCAGCCAAGCACCTGCAGCCCGCTGCAAATCAGAGACCACCACAGTTGTCATAACAAAATGTATGTATTAAACATTATAAACAATCAAACATATATATAAATAAATACAAGGGTAGGGGGGGAAGGGCCACAAACCAGGTGGGGGCGAGCATGGGGCAGAGGTGAACAAATGCGAGAGGGAAGAATGGGTGTGAGGGTGGGTTCATGGGGGGTAAGTCAATTAGGGGACATGGAGGGCCAATTGCCTGCCCCACTCTCCACTCCTGTGCCACCTCCGTCCACTGCAGTGCCGGACCCCGTCTCACTCCATCCTCTGTAGTATCTCAAGGGATGCTCATGCAAGCTGCAGCAGCTCCTGCACTCCATGCTCTATTGCTGTCCAGTGATGTCCACCTAGGACAAGGAAGCAGATTCAATACGCATGACTGTTCATCCCCCTGCACCCCACCCATTGTGCATGGCATACAGCCATGGGCCACGCCCCTGGGATGGTGTGCGACCACCCTCAGTGACCGCATCTGCAAGACCTGCCTACCCAGGTACCCACAGCCATGTGGACCGCTGCACACACTTACCACCCATGTCCCACACTGCACCACCATAGCTGTATAGTGACATGGCTATGTGGTGTGAAGGTAGTGGCACAGCCATGTACCCAGTGCACACACGGACCACCAGCGATGCCCACCCACACATGCAGTACCACAGGACAGTGCTGAGTGTACCGTGTGGCATGCACGGTGGTGGGGCCAAGTGCCACCGCCAACCCTGCAATACAGCATGCACAGATGTGATGGGAAAAAAGGCACTCACCTGCATCCATACCAGCTGGGTGCTGCTGTCCCATGGCCCCTTTGCCACATCCCTGCTGCGGCGCACCAGCCCTCTCACGCTCAGCTCTGGCCTCTCTGTTTCACAGCACTCTTCTGGGCTATGAAGCAAACATGGAGAGGGGAACATCAGAACAAACTAGTATCAATGCCCCCCTACCAGTGTGTGCAATCCCACATAGCCCAGCCATGCCACAACCCCACCACCACCGCCCACACTGGACAGCCCCCAACTCCCTGTGAGGTGGACACTTGCACACCGTGATACTCGGATGGACGGACGCTACCAGTGTATGAATGGATCACCTACCTGGCCGTGGCACGGGGCCTCACCTGGCATGTGCCTGTAGTCACCCCAGCTTATTTGGGTCCCTCTGCCAGAGGTTCCCATACTGGTGGTGACACTGCTTACTGCTACAGGCAATTCCTGTGGCCTCCTCCATGGCCTCTGCTACCTCCTCCCACACGGTGCTACATGGCCTATTTAGTGAGTCCTGTCCAAACAAGGCCCCCAACAATGGACTCAACAATAGCCACAAGGTTGACCAGCTCAAGCGTGCTCCACTGTTGGGCTCTCCTGCGTGCCATCACTCATGCAGTCCAGATAACAAAATGGCACTCTGTAGCACATGTCCCCCATGTGCAGATGCTGCATGGCACAGCGCTGCCATTCCCCGTCAAGCTGTCACCAAACAGCATGATAGGGGTGCACCCATGCAGACACATGGCACCTAGGGGGCAAAGGTCGACCGCAGGGTCAAGGGTCTGTCTCACACAGACCGCCGCAGCACTATTGGGACTCCCTGTGAGCAGCACAGTAGGGTGCCTGTGTGTGATGCCCTGCAGTGGCCTACTGTGCTGTGGCACCATGGCGCCTATGGCGCTCCAGGGCACGAGCACCTGACGCGAGAACAGCACACTAGTGCAACTGGCACAGTGGTGGCTGTGTCCTGTACTGTCTCCCATGCTCAGCATGTCATCAATGTGGCAGGTGTTTGCATCAGCACCCTAGGCATGCGCCATGCGGTGCCTACTGTGCACATCACAAAGCTGCGCCATTGCCTGAGCATGCTCAACAACATTGCGCAAGGCACAGCAGTGCGATATTCAGCCAGCATATGCAAATCAGCTCATCAGCAATTCCATGGCACAGTCACTGCATTAGCATCCACTTAAAGTTGCGTCTCACCTCATTTGCTTGCCTTGGGCTATATAAATGTGCCATGGGGCTGCAGCAGACATAGTTTGGTATTGCAGTCTACTGTGGTGGGTTGCATGGTGTTTGGATGTGTGGACTGTGGTGTGTGAGTGATGCATGGGACTGCACATTCAAAGGTAACACCTGTCATTCCCACAGGCTCTATAATGACCGAACAAGAGGAAGAGGAGGAACAGGGACATGGGAGAAGGAGGAGGCCCAACTTCACCCGAGCGGAATCAGATGCCCTGTTTGAGGCCTATCTCGACAGGGAACCTCTGCTCAGCTGACAGTGTGGAATGCCACAGGCCCATGCTGTGGCATGGGGTGAGGTCGCGCATGCCGTGAACCAGCATGGCAGCCACCAGCAGTCCATGCAGGAGTGTTAAAAGAAGGTCAGCACGGACAGGAGGAGGATAAAGGACAAGGTGGCTGCCATCAGGGCAGCATGTGCTGCAACCGGTAGTGGACAGTTGGAGGTGCCACGCCTGACACCACAGGAGGAGCGGGTGGCCGGCAGCATGCAGCGTTGTGCCATAGAGGGCGTTTTGGTGGTGGCTTCCAGATGGGTGGCAGCCCATCACTGCACGGTAGGTCCTGTGCTGTCACTGTGTGGGTGGTGGGGGGAATGCCACAGGATAGGGCGGAGACTATAACGCTACTGTGTTCTCTTACAGCTCCTGAGCGTCTACATGGGTCAGCGGTGGTGGGAGTGTCCACCGAGGGTGATGCCTGAACACGGAGGAGCATCCACCCACCTCCGCAGGTGTCTGAGTGACAGGACCACTGCATTCCTGCCTGTCTGTCTGGACTGTAGATGGTGGTGCTGGTGCAGACGAGGCCCTGCCTGTGTCCCAGTGTGACAGCTCCCATGGACTCCAGCATGCTGGGACATGGACTGGTGCCGGAACCGGCACCGATGATGATGGATCACATGTCCTGGACTGTGATATGTGTTGGATGCAGGATGGTCCCACAGTGGGAAATGGCACGGGCATAGCCGTGGCTGGTGCTGCCATGGAGGCCTGCATGACATCACAGTCCCAGCCTGTGCCTGTATGCCCCAGTGGGGCAGCACTGGTGTGCATCCAGGCTGGTGGGGCTGTTGTGGCCATTGCAGCAGCACCGGTGAGCCCTGACGATTGGCGGCCGGAGGGGCAGTGCCAGCAGTCAGCCAGTGGCAATGGGGGGACAGTATCGGGGGGCAGTAGCAGTGCACCATGTGTGGATGTGCCCCGGCATGACTCTGGTGTACAGTGCCCATCCTCAAGGGGTGCTGCCCAGCAGGACTAGGAACACCATGAGGGATAGCATGCCGAACTGGTGGATGACCTCTTTGATGAGCACAGCCGCCTACTCCAGGCTTCAGTGGATCAACAGTTGTGGCTTGTGACTGCGGTGGATGCACTCAGTGCGGTTCTGCACCAGGCAGAGGAGTGGTGCAGCAGAGACCATGGTCTGCTCCTGGCAGAGATGGCCCAGCAGTGGGAGGATGTGACCGCTGCCATTGAAAGGCAGACACATGCATTCACAGCTGTTATGGCCACATTGGGCACCCAGTTTGCTGCCCATGCACTGCAGACACTGCACAGTGTCATGTCCACCCGCCATTCCAGGCATCGTGCGACACCTTCCATGTTGACACCGGGTTCGGCTGTGGGCATACCGAGCATACCTGGCATGGGCATGTTCGGTGAGCTGCAGACCCCTGAGTGAACATGGTCACATTCCCACAGTGTCACCCCTGGGAGATCATCAGTGCCACCCCATGAGAACAATGGTCAGCCTGGCATGGTTGGCAGGTCTCGGGGGGGGGGCTACCCTCACATCCGTGGTGGCTGTGACACTGTGCTGTGTGACTGATCTGTCTCCCACCATAGCCACTGTCTGCCACTGCCCGTTGAGCAGTGTGTTGTGTATAGTGTGACACATGGGTGGGGTACCCAGCCCTGCACACACACAGTCCCTGTGAACACCCTCCCAGCTGCTGGCCACTGTGGCGTGTGCATGATGATGCCTGCGTTGCAATGTCCGCCAGTGTGCAATGGTTCCCAGCATCTGAGGCATGCACAGTGATGGCCATTGGGCACGGTCATGTGTGGATCTGTGTGTAGCTAGGGGTTGCATTCAGGGTTGGCGTGGCTTCTACCCCCTGTGCATGTCTTGTGGTGTGTGTGTGTGTGTGTGTGTGTGTGTGAGCACTTGTCATGTTTGGCCCTGCCCATCCCTGATGGCATGTGCAGCTCCACACTCAGACCCATTCCCTTAACACCATCCACCCATCCACCCCTGGGGTTCATCCATGCCTGTCTGTGGGCTGTGCCCTTGCCATTGGTGGTTGCACATGGCCCCATGACATACCTGTGTTGGCCGAAGTGCTGTTCTGTGATGGTGTCCCAGTGCAGCTGTGACATCCGGATCAGGCAGGGGTCCCTTCACCCAGGGGATGGCTGCCCATCACCATCTGGACTGGTATCCTCATCGTCCCCACTGCTGTCCCCCTCTTCAACCTCTACGGCTATCCCACAGTCATTGGCCATGTTGTGCAGGATGCAGCAGGCCAGGAATAGCCCACAGGCCTTTGAGGGGCTGTACTGTAGGGCACCGCTAGTTGTGTCCAGGCACTGGAAACATGCCTTCAGCATCCCGAGCACACACTCAATGACATTCCGTGTTGTGGCGTGTGCCTCATTGTACCTTAGCTGTGATGGGGCCGTAGGGGCACCAGTATGGTGTGAGCAGCCAGGGATGGAGTGGGTAGCCACTGTCACCTGTGTAGAGGGTGGACATTAGTATGGTGGTCTGTGTCACTGTGCCATGGGCTGTCAAGGCACCTCTGACTATGCACCCCACCACGTCTGCTCATGCCGTCCTGCGTGATGTGCATACCCACCCACTAGGTGGCCAGTGGGGATGTCCCCACTCTCAAATCTGTGGCACAGTGTGGACTGGTGCCAGATGAAGGCATCATGTGCTTCCCTAGGGTGCGTGGCACAGACATTGGTTATTCGCCCCCTGGCATTGCACACCACCTGGCAGTTGATGCTGGCATACCCCTTCCGGTTTACGTAAGACACACCGTCCAGGCCAGGTGGTGTGCGGATGGCCACATGGGTGCAGTCACTGGCCCCGAGCATGCCAGACATACGTGCTACCCTGTGGAACTCTTGCATGTGTGCTGTGTGCTCCACCTGTGTGCTGGAGAAATGGATATAATCCGCAGCGTGTGGCAGCAGTGCACTGAGGAATTGTGTGAGTAGGCGTGACGTGGTCGACTGGGTTATGCCTCTTGTGTCCCCTGTCGGTCTCTGGAAGGTGCCTGTGGTGAGCAGGTACGTGACAACTGTCATCTTTGTCTCCACTGACAGAGCATGGCTCTGTCGTGTGGGTGCCTGCATCTCATCACTGCACAGCTCACAGAGCCACCTCAGGATCACCCAGTTCAGGTGGTACTGGCCCACAATCTCTGTGTCAGAGTAGTGTTCGGAAGGTGGTGCGGGCTCAGTACCACCTGTTCGGGGCATACTTCCGATGGGCCCTTCCACAGACACATCCCCCTACTGCCTGCCTTCTCACACCCCTCATTACCGCCTCCATCTGGAAAGTGGCACTGGCCATGTCCCTGGCTGGTGTTCCCCCATGGCAGCTGTTATCCTGTTCCCCCCGCTGTCCATTTGTGATGCTCCCCCTGCACCGGGTACACCTCTCCGGCC
The DNA here is from genome assembly GCA_016271365.2 of Neoceratodus forsteri. Taxonomy (NCBI): domain Eukaryota; kingdom Metazoa; phylum Chordata; order Ceratodontiformes; family Ceratodontidae; genus Neoceratodus; species Neoceratodus forsteri. The sequence goes on from CM028133.1 coordinate 120,328,922, forward strand.
TTTGGTTATCCTGCCTACTGCCACTGCCCTCAGTCCACTGTGGCACTTCCTTATCACTCCTGCACAGTGGCACAGGCTCCCCACTCCTTTACTGTTTTACTGGTTGATTCCAGGTGTGCTCTGTCCTGCTCCTGCCCAGTCCTGCTCACTGCTACCCTCTGCCTTGTTCCTGTCACCTCGCTCCCACCTCTGGCTTCCCTGTAGTGTTCTTGCACCTCTCTCTTGTTCCTTTTTATTTTGGATCATTTCTGCTGTTGTGCAACTTCCATTAGCTCCCCTATTGTGCATGGAGTATGCTGTTGAATATCGTACTGCACATGTTATTCATGGTTCCTCCCCCTACAGTTGCGCATGCAATCATTACTATTGTGCTCTTGCGCATTGCAACTTGCACGGTGCAGCTGTCTCCCGCTGAATATCGTACAATGGCACATTTCCGTACTTTTGCTGGTGCATCCCTTTTGAATATCTGGGCCATGGTATTTTACTGGAATAATATAATTAATAAAAACCACCACCAGAAAACGGGAAGCAAAGGCTGATTTTTAAATGTCATGATATGTTCAATATGCCTGTGCAGTTGGTTTTGTGTTTGTGTAACGTAGATGCACGTTGGCTGTTCACCTCTCTATCTGTGAAATAAAGCACCCTATAGGGGTATGAAGGCAAGGAGCCCTAGGGGAGGGTTCAGGAGAGATAGGCATGCTGTTGGAGGAGGAGGAGGAGGAGGGGGTGGATGAAGGAGCAAGGAAAAATGCTTGTACATGGAGTAAGGAGAGCAGCCCTTAAATAGGCCAAAAGAGAGGTGTGGCCAGTTGTATCGCCCCCTTGAACTGCAGGCTATAGCCTTCCAATTCAATAGGCCTGTGCAGCTGGTTTTGTGCTTGCATAATGAAGATAAACTGTGGCTGTTCACCTCTCTATCCAAGGGATATACCACTCTGTAGGGGTACAAAGGCACTGGAACCCTAAGAGAGGGTTCCACCCCTTGAGGTGCTGTGTGAGTGATTCTCTTGGCTCATGGTACCTTAGGAAGAAGCCTAAAAAGAGTGTCAAGCAAAGCAGTCAAGGTAGTGATCACGTATTGGGCTCGAGGACCTGTATGTAGGTTGGTTGGTAGTATGGGTTCAATTAATAGAATGGATCAATGAAGACCTGTACCTAGGTCAGTTGATAATGGGGTTCAGCTGGTTGCATGGGTCAGTTGGTCATATTGCTAGAGTAAAGTAGGAAGGAAATGACAGGTGAATAGTGAACCACTTGGAGGTCTGATTGGAAGACATGGAGGCTTGACTTCCTAAGGAGAGAGAGAAGAGCCAAGGGAGAGACGAGATGACTATGGGACATCCACTCAGCTCCATCCAACTGCAGAAACCTACCTAATTGGGAAACCTACCTAAGTGACCTAGGGACTACAAGGATCCCTATATAGTATTACGACCACTGGTATGGAAGAAAGTAAAAACCCCTATTAGGAGGAATCCTCTGGGGATCCAAGGCCTAGGTCGCCTTTCCTCCAGGCTTTGGGACAGCTTTGGTTAGTGATGACTCTGCTACTGCAGTTTAGTAGACCAATCCAAGGGAATTACAATTTTGGGGAATGCTCTCCCTCTATCCCTCCAATGTGAACTCTGTGACGGGTTGCCAGTGCGCTCTGCAACAAAAGTCAACCAGGCAGGAGGAGGAGGAGAGTAACAACCACCAAGGTGTTCAGCCAGTCTACTGATTTATGAAAAATCAGGTGAACCAGAGGCAGCTTTAGGGAGAATAGCATGAAAGGGTGCCTCTGAATCTGCTCAGGCAGCTAAAGGGGCTCTTCCCATGAGAACCCCACCCCTTCGCCACTGAAGTCTTAAATGCTACATTGAGAGGTGCCATTGGTATTTATTTATTTATTTATTTAGTTAAACATCAGTTTAGAAACCTTTGAGCCAGAGGCTCATTTACAAAGGTACTTCGTCACAAAGAGGACATCAGAACAGTAGTACAAGGGACACAGTACTTACAAACAAAAAAGTTACAGTTCAATTACAATTTTGTTACAATCGAATACAATCTCCAATGAAGCAAAAGATAACAAAAGGTGCAAAACTTATGGTCGGGGGAGAGCTGGTGGGGGTAGAATGGAGGGAGATAGGGGAGGAGGAATTAGTAGGGAAAGGAAGGGGGGGGAGCCGCTCAGTGAGCATTGTCAAACAGAGTATATATTTATTTATTTATTTTACACTAGGCTAGCTGCAGTTGCATTTGCGAGAGCTAAGCAGGAAGTTTCTAGGGTATGGTTGAGGACTGATGGTCTACCAGGAGTGAGGATATTCCAAACAATGGACATGGGTAGAAGGACTCCATCCCAAGTTCTGTATGCTCAAAATGTGGACTTCAGGGTGTAGAGAGAGAGACTGTCAGCCACAGGGCTAGCCCTGAATCCTGGAGTAATGGATATGGTTGGCATGTCTCCAAAATGTGGAAAAGTGAGTTATAATGCACATGAGACCTTCGCATGGTAAAGAGCATGGGACCCATACATGGGTCATAATGGATACTAGCAGACATGGAGTCCTATACATAGATCATACTGAACACTGTGGTCTCTTTCATGGGTCTTGACTGGATGAGACCTGCACGTAGGACAGGCTGAGCAATATAGACCCTCTCATGGGTCTAGGTAAGACAACTATCAGTTGTCAATCATACGAATGCATGCAGACCAAGTGCATTAGAAAGCCACATTGCGAGTGAATTGGATAGTATTTTATGAGTAAGAGAACGGCAAGGCTGGGCAAAGCTTGAGGCCAACAGTTGGAGAGGAGGAGGCTGTGAAGCCAGTTAGGTAGGAGAAGGCTGCACTACCAGTATGGTAGGAGGTGCGGTCTGAAGCAAGTAAACATGGTACGCTCTCAGATTTGGAAGAGGTTTCCAGTATTGAAATAGGAGAGATCCTGCAATAAAGGGACTTGCAAGCTGATTACAGCAATGCCATGGTGGCTGATATATGAGCAATACTGGCAGTACAAGGGACAGGAAGGCTGGAATGACTGTGTAAATCCAGTGCAAAATAGCAGGGAAAGGATGGTAGAAGGCTGGGTGGAGCTATCTGCCCTAAGGTAGAGAGTTGCCTGGGAATAGCTGGTTGTGGAATGCCATAAAGGCTGTGTGGAGCAACAATAGAAGGCCAGGGCAAGCCAGTGACCAATAAAACATATGAGAAGTTGAAAGCTGCCCTCGCAGCCTGGAGCCACTATGCCCACTGCAACATCATGATCCCCTGCTGTGGGCAAAATGAAGAAGCCACAGAGAGGGCACCATGATGCCAAACAGCTAGCAAACCAGTAGGATAAAATAATTTAAGTACCAGCAGTTGAATTAAACTAATAGATGAACTTAAACTGATGAATATCTGTAGCTGTAGCTTGGCTAGCATGTGTTTGAGCATATTAAGAACCCCAAAAGGGCTATACACAAGGGAAGAGCAACATGGAAGGGCAGAAGAATCGGATGAGATTCTGTTGCATAGCTAGGGACACTGGATAGCCAAACAAATTGAAATAGGTTTGTCTGCACAAATAATAAGAAAGTGTAATTGCAGGCTGAGTTAATGCAGTGGACCAGCAGAATAATTTTTAAACATAATGAAGACTGTAGTGAGAAATCCCCAAGGAAAAGAAGGAAGGAGCAAAAACAGTATAAAATTACCTGAAGTTGCAACTGAAATGCAGTAGTACCTGCTGCCACACCCTGCAGCTAGCTAAGAGTAAGAGCTTAGACCAGGTGGAGGCAAATAAGTGGAAACAGCAGCGGAGTGTTTGAATGGGAGCTGGAACATACAATAAATGCAGGAAACTGAGAATGCTGGGTAACAATTCAGGGATCTGAGGATGCCAGATAACTGAGGAGGACAGGGAACCAGAGCACCGCAAAGGAACAACACAGCACAAATAAAGGACAACTAGACAGCCCCAAAAGAAAAAAAAAAAGAATATGCAAAACCAAAGCATAAACGCAGTAGATCAGAAAAACAGCACACAGCAGCTGGAAGCAAAACAAATATTAAATAAAGTAGGAGAAACACAGGAAGACTTTAAGCAGAAACCTAGCTGAATCCAGAGCACAAACAAACCAGATTGGGGGGGGGAGGGCAAGGCCACAGTGAGCCTAAAGTAAGAAGACCAATGAACAGAGCCTCTGACCAGCAAGGAAAAGTACTTGTGTGCAGAGTGTCGAAAGCAGCCCTTAAATAAGCCAAAGGAGGGATGTGGCCAGCTGCACCACCCCCTTGAACTGTAGGCTATAGCCTTCCAAATGTATTGCGCTCAAAAGCTAGTGAGAAAAATTATGTCATTGTTGCTTGAATGGAATGTGCACTCACGCAAGATTCTGCTGTCTTGTCTGAAAATGTCTGAGAAATTTTCTGCGAAACCTATAAAAAAGACAGGCTGAAAACAACATCTAAACATGAGAAATAACTGTTCCTGCACATGATTTGCGATACATACGGAGTGGCTGTTCTCATGGGGAGAAAATAAAATACAGTAAAAAGCATTTTAAAAACACTGCAATCGATCTTTAGGAACAATCTGTAAAACATAATACTTGAGCTGGTCAGGTACACACCAATGGCACTACCACTTCTATGTCCATGACTAGAATTCATTAGTGCTGTGCAGAATTTTCAAATTCCAGCAGAACGAGATTCTGAGGAATTTTCAAAATTCCGCTGAAATTCCACCGAATTTTGCCTAAGCAGAATGGTGAAATTCTGTAGCAGAAAACGGCTGCGGAATGGTTTTCTGTGGGAAAATTGCTGTTTTGCAGAAAATTATTCTGTGGATCTCAATATTTTCCATGGAAATTGTTGTGGAATAATTTTCCATGGAAAAATGCTGTTCCACAGAATATTATTTCACGGATCATAGTAGTTGTAATTCCACAGAAGAACCAGTGAAATTCCAGTAAAAATTCTGCCAGCGGAATAGTTATTCCACCCTAATTCTGCTGGCAGAATTCCGCATTCTGCACAGCATTAGAATTCAGTAACAGGTCACGTGATGGCAGCCGAGCAATAAGCAGCAAGCTCCCATTGCTCCGTTCCTCTCCCACTGATTCCCACTGCAAAACTATCTAATTGTAGGAGAATTCATCATCTAACGTGCCGAACTTGTGCCTGATGAGCTCCTGGCACCTGCAGACTCCGAAAATAATGGAAGTTTATATGCACAAAGCACCGCCGCAGCACCCTCCACCACCATCTCCAGAAAAGGACAAGGCCTCTAAGCGGCCTAAACAACAGGCTACCAAATCTACCATGGGGCCTACCCACTAACAGAGGAACGCTTCATAGAAATAATGCGGCCAATGCAAGATTCTATTACTGACATTGTGGACAAAATATACCACATCAAAAACTGACTTGATTCCCTAACAGTGAGAGTCGGGGATTCCGAAGTCAGACTCATATCTTTAGAGAAGAAGCATGATAAAACAGAACTCAACCATATCACTGCCACTCGGAGAATCAAAAGATTAGAAACATAGAAACATAGAATTTGACGGCAGATAAGGACTTCTTCGCCCACCCAGTCTGCCCATTTCCCTACCTGATGGATAAGCTGCAGATCCTAGTTAACCAGCAGCCTACTTCTTTCTACCCCCACCCCCTAGAATTGCCTTATGACTGTCCCATGCATGCTTGAATTCCACCACTGTTTTTGACTCCACAACCTCCACTGGAAGGCCATTCCATACATCCACAACCCTCTCTGTGAAAAAATACTTCCTTAAATTACCTCTGAGCCGCCCCTTCTATCTTCAAATTGTGCCCCCTTATTCTTGCACACCTCTTTTTTTGAAAGATGCTACCCTCTTGGACTTTGTTGATTCCCTTGAGGTACTTGAAAGTTTCTATCATGTCCCCCCTCTCCCTCCTTTTCTCGAGGCTATACATATTAAGCTCCTTAAGTCTCTCTTCATATGTCTTCTGGTGCAGACCCTGCACCATTTTAGTTGCCCTCCTCTGGACAGCTTCCATCCTGTCTATGTCTTTGCGGAGATTGGGTCTCCAGAACTGCACTAGTACTCAGATGTGGTCTCACCAGCTGTCTGTATAGAGGGATAATAACTTCTTGTTTTCTACTGGTGATGCCTCTCCTATGCATCCCAGTATTCCCCAACCCTCCTTGCTGCCATCTCACATTGCTTGCCCACCTTTAGGTCATCTGATATGACTACCCCCAGGTCCTTTTCCATTTTTGTTGTTGTTAGTATCTCACCCCCATTGTGTACTCTTCCCTGGGTTTTGTTTCCCAGGTGCATTACTTCCACACTTAGCATTGAATCTAAGCTGCCATACATTTGACCATTCCTCTAACCTTGTCAAGTCCCTTCTCATCCTTTCCACCCCACCTTGGCATCAACTCTTTTGCAGATCTTTGTGTCATCTGCAAAGAGACATACTTTTCCTTCCAGTCCCTCTGCAATGCTTTATAAAGACATTGAAGAGGACCGGTCCTAATACTGAACCTCTATGGGTACCCTACTACTAACCCTCTCTTTTTTCAGAGTGGACTCCATTTACTATTACTCTCTGTGTCCTATTCTCCAGCCAATTTTTTACCCAGGCTGTCATCTTGGGACCCACCTCCAGGGCTGGCTAACTTGTATATTAATCTTTTGTGTGGGACTGTGTCAAATGCCTTGCTAAAGTCTAGGTAGGCCATGTCTACAGCCACCCCTGATCAACTACTTTGGTCACCCAGTCAAAGAAATCTATCAGATTTGTCTGGCATGACCTTCCTGCTGTGAATCCATGCTGCCTTGGGTCCTGTGCCCTCTGGCCTCTAGATACTCAACAATTCTTTCCTTCAGAAGTGATTCCATCATTTTCCCTACCACTGAGGTTAAACTAACATGTCTGTAGTTTCCTGCTTCTGCCTTGCTCCCACTTTTGTGAAGGGGAATCACATCTGCCCTCCTCCAGTCCTCAGGAACCACCCCATCCTCCCATGATTTGTTAAAGAGGGTAGTCAGTGGTGTCACTAGTTCTACTCTTAGTTCTTTTAGAATTCTGGGATGAATCCCATCAGACCCCATCGCTTTGTCCACCTTCAGTTTTAAGAGTTCTTTCAGAACCCTTTCTTCTGTAAATGGGCTGGTATCAACTTCTGTATCCAGAGTGTTTCTACTGTTTGTTTTAGTTCCTCCCTCTTCCTTGGTAAATACTGAGCAAAATATTTGTTTAGTATCTTCTGCCTTTTCACAGTCCCCTCTGCCCACCCTCCCTCCCCTTTATTAAGCCTCACTATCCTCCCTTGGTCTTCCTTCGCTCCTGATGTACCTATAAAAGGTTTTATCCCCCTTCTTAACTGAGTTGGCTATCTTTTTCCTCGGTTTGGGCCTTTGCTGTTCTGACTGCCTTTCCAGCTTCCTTTGCTTTAACTGATACAGTTCTCTGTCCTGTTCCTTCTGTGATTCCTTGTACTTCCTGAATGCTTTTTTTCTCTTGAACCTTCACTGCCACTTCCTTTGAGAACCATAGTGGTTTCTTACCTCATTTCATTTTGTTAATTTGCTTTACACAAGGCTT